>OY728120.1:1330293539-1331706183 GCA_963277665.1 Viscum album | reverse complement strand
TGGTCGTGGCCATAGGGGGGGTCGTCCATGTCCCCTCTATCAACACTCTGGCAACCTCGGCCACCTGATTGATCGATGTTGGATACTTCATGGGCGCCCATCTCAGCACCTGCGGTGCGGTCAGACAGCAGTCCAGGAGGCTCCCTCCTCAGTCGCCACTCTCCCATCATCTCTGGCCCTGTCTATTGCGGACATCCGGCTGAGTCATGATCCTCGGACCCCTGCCGGACCTGGTCCATCTTCGGCTTCTCTAGCCCATTCCGCTGCTTCCGCCACCTTTGTTGGTCGTCGCTCCCATGCCTGGATGCTCGACTCAGGTGCCTCTGACCACCTCACTGGTGATGCTGGTATGTTGACCTCCTACTGCCCTTATAACGGTCCATCAGCCGTCACCGTCGCTAATGACTCCACTATCCCCATTGTGGGTTTCGGTGCATGCTCCCTGACGTCATCACTTCACATGCCCTCTGTGGCACATGTACCCCGCAGTCCCTTTAATCTTCTTTCAATCAGTAAGCTCACAAAAGATTTTAACTGTGCTGCCATATTTACCTCCTCTGCTGTTGTTTTTCAGGAGCTGACTACGAATTGGGAACTTGGTAGAGGCACGCTTTGGGACGGGGTCTACATGTTTGATGGATTGACACCCGTCGCCTGCACATCTATCTCTGATCGTGCCTTGGATCTTCATTCCCGGTTGGGACACCTCCTGCCTCCACCATTCATCAGCTTTATCCAGATTTCAGACCACATACTTCTTTTCATTGTGAGTCTTGTACTTTTGCGAAACATAATCGCACTTCCTACATTCCTCGAGTGGATACAAGGGCTTCCAAAGCTTTTGATCTGGTTAATTCAGATGTTTGGGGTCCCTGTACCATCTCAAGTCATTTGGGGTATAAATACTATATATCCTTCATTGATGTTTTTTCGCGAATGACTTGGCTATACCTCATTCGAGAACGCTCTGAAGTGTTTTCCACATTTCAGACTTTTTACAATGAAATTCATAACCAATTTTCCACTTCTCTTAAATGTCTCCGCTCGGACAATGGGCGTGAGTACCTCTCCACCCCTTTTCGGCACTTTCTCCAGGCGAAAGACATCATTCATCAGACCTCCTGTCCTGATACACCTCAGCAGAATGGAGTGGCCGAGCGGAAACACCGCCATATTTTGGAGACTGCTCGTGCCCTCCTCTTCCACCGACAGGTGCCTCTGCATTTTTGGGGAGATGCGATACTCACCGCTACCTACCTTATAAACCGCCTTCCTTCTTCTATTCTTCAGGGGGGACTCCTTTTCGAGCTCTGTTCTCTTCTCTCCTTCCTCACTCCCTTCCGCTTCGAGTGTTTGGATGCCTATGTTATGTTCGAGACACACGTCCTGGACTCTCCAAACTCTATCCCAAATCTCTCCGGTGCATCTTCCTTGGCTATTCCCGCACTCAGTGCGAATATCGCTGCTACTCACCGGACCTCCAGAGGTATGTCATCCCTGCTGAAGTCTCATTTGTTGAGAACTCTCCGTTCTCCCTTCTCCCTTCCCTCTCATCATCCTAACTCAACCATCGATGATTGCCTTCCTATCCTCATCCACCCTCCTCCAGTGTCCCCCCCTACTGCTGACACCCATTTTGGTAGGGTGTACTTCCGTTGTCCATCACCTGTATCCCCCGTCCCGGCCAATGACACCGTCGTTCCTGTTTCGTCCGATGCTCCTGCCCCGGCACCAGAGGACTTGCCCATTGCTCTCTGGAAAGGTACTCGCTCTTGCTAGAGTACTCTATTTGTATCTTCCTACAGGGGTCTGTCTGCTCTGGAGACAGTTTCTATTCCTCGCACCGTGGGTGAAGCCAAATCTCACCCGGGATGGTTAGCCCCAATGCGGGATGAGTTGCAGGCGTTGGAAGAAAACCATACTTGGGATCTTGTCCCCCTTCCAGCAGGCAAACAGGCGGTTGGCTGCAAATGGATTTACACAGTCAGGCTGAATCCCGACGACACTCTCCATCGACTCAAAGCCCGCCTTGTGGCCAAGGGCTTCGCGCAGACTTACGGTATTAACTATTTTGATACCTTCTCTCCAGTTGCCAAGATGGCCTCCGTCCGGTTATTCATCTCTCTGGCAGCTTATCATCGCTGGCCTCTTCATTAACTTGATGTCAAAAATGCATTCTTCCATGGATTTCTTGAGGAAGAGATTTATCTGTCTCAGCCCCCCGGATTTTGTGCTTCCGGCGCCGAGTCTCAAGTCTGTCGACTCCGCCGCTCTCTTTACGACCTCAAGCAGTCTCCTCGTGCTTGGTTTGGTCGCTTCAGCACTGTCGTCATCGACTTTGGGCTCTCTCGCAGCATGAAAGACCACACTGTGTTCTACAGGACGACCTCCGCTGGTTGCATCCTGTTAGTCGTTTATGTGGATGACATCATCATCACCGACAGCGACAATGACGACATCACCCAACTCAAGGGCCATCTTCACCAGCACTTCCACACTCAGGATCTTGGTGCTCTCACATACTTCCTAGGCATCGAGGTTTCCTATTTTTCGGACACCATTTCCCCATGCCAACGGAAATATGCATTGGATATTCTGCAGGATGCTGGACTGACACATGCAACTGCTGTCGATACTCCTATGGAGCCTGGGGAACAGTCTCTTTATGACTCCACCGAACCATATTCACACCCAGAGCGATACCGTCGACTAGTAGGCAAACTCAATTATCTTACAATGACTCGTCCCGACATTGCCTGCGCTGTCGGCAAAGTGAGCCAATTGATGGAGCATCCGACCACCTCTCATTGGGATGCTGTCCTCCGCATCGCCAAATACATCAAGCGAGATCCTGCCCGTGGTCTACGCTACTCTCATCATGCTCATCTCAATATTGAGGCCTTTTGTGATGCAGATTATGCTGGTTGCCTTGCTACTCGGAGATCAACTTTTGGGTTTGCCGTATTCTTGGCAGGCAACCTCATCTCATGGCGCAAAACGAAACAGACGGTCGTCTCCCGCTCTGGTGCGGAGTCCGAGTACCGAGCCATGACCACCGTCACTACAGAGATCATTTGGCTTCGACATCTCATCCAGGAGCTTGGTTTTCCTCCGCAGACATCTGCTCACATCTGGTGTGACAATTAGGCAGCCACCAAGATTGCTTCGAATCCCGTTTTCCATGAATGAACGAAGCATATTGAGGTGGACTGTCACTTTCTTCGCCACCACCTGGAGCACGCTAATGTCAGCCTTAACAACATCCCGACGGCGGACCAGCTTGCTGACATCTTCACCAAAGGCTTCCCAGGAGCTCGCCTCGCCTCGCTCAGTTCCAAGCTGGGCATCCACAGCATCTACGACCCAGCTTGAGGGGGAGCGTGTCCGGTCTTTCCTTGATGTTATTTTTCTTTTGTGGGTCTCGTGTTCAAGCTGGGCATGTCCAGCTTGAGGGGGAGTGTTAAAACCCTTTTTATTCTTCTGGGTATTTTCCGAGTCCCACATCGGAATACCTCTTTATGTATTCCTTTTTTCTCATTCTATAAAAGAGAGTCTCCACCTCACCTTGAGGTAAGGAGATTTCCTCCTACACCTTTATTTTTTGTTAAAGATGTCCATTGCATTGAAAAAATGAGCCTAAATATAAAAAACTATCAATTTTTGAAATAACGCGATCTCCTAATCTCAAATCCATAACATTATTAGAGAATCCTTCACTAAAATGACACTCCATATACTCTGTCTTATCCCTACTAAGACATACTCCTTTTGATTCTAAAGTCTCTCATAAGCCCCAACTTTAATTTGATAGTCTCTTTGGATTTTGCAACGATAACTATATCATCTGAAAAAAACATGCCATTGGGTATCTCATCTTGAATATGCTTCTTAAGCTCATCTAAGATCAAAGCAAAAAAGGTATGAGTTTAAAGCCGAACCTTGATGCAGTCCTATCAAGACAGGGAAGTCCGTAGTGTCACATACTGGAGTTGTAACTTGAGTCAAAGTCCCTTCATACATGTGTTGGATGAGTTTGATATACGCCACCTACACCCCTTTTCTTTCAAGATCTCCCAATAAAACTTCTTAGAAATTTATACTGGAGATCTAACTTGAGTCAAAGTCCCTTCATACATGTGTTGGATGAGTTTGATATTACGCCGCCTACGCCCCTTTTCTTTCAAGATCTCTCAATAAAACTTCTTATAAATTTATATTGTCTTTTCCAAGTCAATAAAAACCATATGCAAATCTTGAGTTTTTTGTCGATAATACTCTATCACACCTTTAATCAAATAAATTGCTTTTATGGTTGAACGTGAAGGTTCTGGGCACAACGAAAGCGTGCAATGGGTCGTGCCCAACTTTGCTTTTTTGTCACGATCGATGATCAATCCGAGATTTACACGACAATGAATATCGTAATCAACGAAATTGAATCAAAGAAAATAGAAAAGGGATAAAATGCTAGAACCAAACGCAGAATCATCGCATATTATTTATAATTAATCTAATCAATTAAAGAATTACATCACGTGAATTATTTCTTCGTTGATGGATCTGACAATAGATCTACGTTGTATTGTGTTGTGTTGTAGAAATCAAGTGCAGATTCCTTGTAGCGGTGATCCACACATGTTCCACAAATTTCCGAACGTTGCCGTAGGAATATTCGAGTGCTAGCGTGGTAAATCCTAATGTTTGCGTCGTTCGCTTTTGATCGCCACGAGAATGGCTTCCAATACGTTCTCCTTGAAAAGTGGAGGAAGATCGCTCTCCGTTCTTGGGAGCGTTCTTGGAGAGGGAGCTCTTTAGGGTTCGAGAGGATTCTCTCCGGCAGTTATTGCGCACAACACAAATGAATTGGCTCTCTTGAAAAATAATATAATTGGGTTTAAATACCGTTAGGGGTAGAAATAAATAATTGTACAAGTGCCTCTTATTATTTATTTAATCCGCAGAACCCCATGTCAATAATAATATTAATAATAATATTATTTCTCGATATGCGCTAAATTTGCGAATTCAAATTAAATTTTATTTATTCATATAATATTCAATATATATTATTTCTCACCGGACCATTAAACTCGGTTTGCCATTGCTCCACAATATTTATCGGGCCTTGAATAATGACTATTTATTTAATAAATAAATATCACTGCATTATTCGTCAATAAATAAATAAATATTATGTTCACTAAATAACAAATATTTATTAAATATTCTGCTCAAATAATGTTTTCTCGAATAACTGGTGACGAAATATATGCGATTAAACAAACATGAATAATTATTAAACCTCGTGCGGATATAATATTAATTCAATTTGTTAAATAATAAATAATAATATATTATTTAACTGAGATTCTAGATACACTCGGTGTATGACATCTAGCCCTATTTTTTAGTGGAATTATGCGAAACAACCTAAAGTCCAAAGTTAACGTCTAGCAACATGCCAAGATACCCATAGAGAAAAAAGTTAATGTTGCAACGACATAATACCTCGTACATACGCTCACTGTGTAATATAATCCTTATCTCTAATCAATCAGGTTGCATACTGGTGGTATCAATCTATGTGCTCGATGTCTCTTTCTTTGACTTTTCGAAAATCGAACTTGCCCATAAAATTCCATGATCATGGATTTATTTAGTCCGTATAATTTCCATCAAAGGGCATGAGATATTAACTTTCGTTAAAGAACGGGAGGGACAAATCGTTTCTCGCATTATTAATTAATGCAATATTACTCATGACGCACCAACGTATTCTACTTCGCCGCGAACATATGTAGTCACAGTTTTCATCAATACATCGAAATGCGCGACTTATAATATTCATTAATAATAATTTTAAAGTCTAAGAATTAATACACACATCCTCAGATAGGAACATCCAATGACACATATAAATGTGGATTTCTTACTAGCGGGTCTTGTTCTCATAATATCCTAAATTGAATATTACGAAGGGTGTACACCATGAGAAGGTCCCTCAAAGTCCTATGAGTCTCCACCACTGATAGCCTGTATCATTTGTGTCCCTCAAATGATATCATCCGGCTACAAAACATATATTTAAGAATATTGTCGTGACACTTCTGGGTTCTCATTCTCATCATAGTGAAAACTGCTATGACCTTTTAGCGCGACAATTATTTTTAGGACATTATCGCATACTATACTACGCAGAAGAACAATCATGATGTGATAAGAAGTTTATTAATATTTGTAAAATTAGAAATCCCCCACACCTTTCAAGGTGAGGAGAGGGCCCTCATTTATAGAAAGAAAGGGAAGTTACAAAGAGAAGTTACAAAGGAAGTGGGGCAGGAAGTTACAAAGGAAGTGGGGCAGGAAGTTACACATACTCCAACACTCCCCCTCAAGCTAGGTGTACCTAGCTTGGACACAATGAAAAACAGACAAATCAATAAAAAGACCGCAACACTCCCCCTCAAGCTGGACATACCCAACTTGATGACAAAACAAGACGAAAAATAGAAGAGGGTCCTCATTTATAGAAAGAAAGGGAAGTTACAAAGAGAAGTTACAAAGGAAGTGGGGCAGGAAGTTACAAAGGAAGTGGGGCAGGAAGTTACAAAGGAAGTGGGGCAGGAAGTTACACATACTCCAACAATATTCAAAACTATAAATACACGTTATCATAAAATACAGTGAAGTTGGTTTTAGGGTACCAACTCTAATAGACTCACTTCCACTAGAGTCATCTGCTAACAACCTTCAGTCCGCTAGCTCTCATATGATACTCATGCTTCTGCTGAGATAGACCTTTAATCAAGGGGTCTGCCACGTTTTTTTTCGTGGGTACTCTCCTTACTACAACTTCACCCTTTGATAAAAATCCCTCGAGCTGATACTTTCAGAGTATATGCTTTGTCTGTTGGTGTGACCTTGACTCTTCAAAAGAGTCACCGCTGTAGTATTATCACAATACAATGTGATAGAGTCTTTACTGCCAGGTACCACATCAAGCTCTTGGACAAAGTTTCGTATCCAAACGGCTTCCTTGACTGCATCAGAATCCTCTATCTACTCGAAGGTGGCTCTCTCTCACAAGGAATCAATGCTCAATTTCTTGCTCATCCTGAAAGTGGAAAATGAAAATGAAATACATCAATCTAGGCTTGTTGCCCCGGTCAATTCTGTTTGCAAAATCATTTGTAAAGTACTGGCTAATAGGGTGTCCAAGATCAACAATAAAATTTTATCCTCGAATCAATTTGGCTTTATTAAAGGAAGGACCATATAGGATTGCCTTATGACTGCCTCAGAATGCGTCAACCTTCTCTGAAAACCCACCAGGGGTGAGAATATTGCTCTTAAGCTTGACATTAAAAAGGCCCTTCATACTATAGATTGGGGATTCATTTGCAAGATTCTAGCCAAATTTGGTTTTGATGACACTTTTATTAATTGGATTAGAATTTTGTTCGCTCAGCACACATCTTAGTTCTAGTCAATGGCTCCCCGGAGGGTTATTTTACTTGCTCAAGAGGAGTGAGCAGGGTGATCCTCTTTCATCCATTATCTTTGCTATTGTGGAAGATTACCTGAGCAGGCTGTTTCTTGGCATGGTTACTTCTGGGGAGTTGAAGGCCATAAGAGCTTCTGGAGGTATGTTTGCTCCCTCTCATTTTTTTTGATGCAGATGACATTATTCTTTTCACCCAAGGGGACAAGAGAAATGTTAAAAAAATCAAAGATGCTCTTTTACACTATAGAAGAGTTTCAGGTCAAGAAATAAGTTGGGACAAATCCTTTGTCTTCTTTGGAAAGAACATTCCGACCAGAGGGAAAACAGAAATTATCAATTAGTTGGGCATTAGGAAGGGCAATTGCCTTCCCTCATCTTGGAGTGCCTATGTTTTGGGGAAGACCTAAAGCGTCATTTTTCAATCACATAATGAGTCAGATTCAAATGCATTTGACTTCCTGGAAAGTCTAATCTCTTTCTATGGCTGGTAGGATTTGCCTTGTAAAGCATGTGATTGTCTCAAAGTTTGTTTATTCCTTTATGGTTTATAAATGACCTGCCGCGTTGCTGAAGAAAATGAACATTCATATAAAAATTTCATTTGGAGCGGAAGCACTCTTGAGCATAGAGCCATCACCGTGCCTTGGAAAGAATGCTGCAAACCTATTGCTCTCAGGGGTCTAGGGATTAAGAATCTGTGCAATTTCAATCTCTCCCTGCAGACACATTTCACATGGAGACTCTTAAATGAAAAATCAAAGAGTCTTGAGTTTGTAAGATTCAGATTCCTGAATAAGCTTGGAAATTTTAATTACATGGACTCCTCTATCTGGCCGACTATCAAGGCAGCCTATTGTCACGGGACTTGGCCTTCTCCCAAGCTCTCGTGCGGCACCCGACTAACTTACTTTCACAAAACCTAGACGAGTTCAGCCTTTCGACACTCACAACGGAAGTAAGGATCGCAAGGGAAGTGCTTGACAAGCTCACAAGACAAGTGTAAAGAAGCTCTCAAATGCTCTCAACTTCTGTGTGTCTTTACAAATGAGGAGCCACTCCCTTTATATAGGGCTTGGTGGCAAAGTCTACAACATTCTAGAATATGCACAATTCCACATGATTTTAGAGTATTTTAGCCTACTCTACTAGAATATACATGGAGCATTCTAGAACCCGTTGAGATCCACAACCTTCCATGGAGGCCTAGAATGTTCCGGACCCTTCAAGGCCCAAGGGGTGTTCCGCAAAACTCCAGAGAAGTCTGGAATATTCCGAAACTTGGTGGAGATGTAGAGAACTCTAGAGGATTCTAGAGAACCTCACCACCGAGTCTCCTCTCCATTTGGCGGGGCGTGATATCCTCCCCCACCTATTCTGGCGACGTCCTCGGCGTGTGCATGATGATACTCCTCGATTGCCCGCGCGAACTATCACATGTTGTCTGTAGGTTCCCAAGTTGCCTCGCATTCTGGTAAGCCCTTCCACTTGATCAAGTACTCCTTGCTTCTTGGCACTCCACGTCGCCGAACTACCCGATCGTCGAGTATGAGATCCACCTGCTTGTCACATGACTTGACAACTGCTGTAGGTGTCCTTGTAGACACCCCTCTGCTCGGGTCCTCCATGTCTTCGTGATATGGCTTGAGCATACTCACATGGAAGACTGGATGAATCTTCAGTTTGGGAGCCAACTCCAAGCGGTATGATACCTCCCCAACTCGGTGCACGACCTTATATGGTCCCTCATATTGCCGAATCAGGCCCTTGTGCACCCTCCTGAATGCTTTGTATTGCTGAGACAAGAGTTTCACCGTCACCTTGTCCCCAGGCTGGAAGCTCACATCCCTTCGCCCTTTGTCGGCCCACTTCTTCATCCTCTTGGCAGCTTTGTGCAAGTGGGTTCTCGTCATGTCGGCCTGCTCATGCCACTCCTTGGCCATAGTGTAGGCGGTTGAGCTGCTTCCTTGGTACTTCTCCCCAAGTACCGTAGTGTGAGGAGTGAGGGGTTGTTGTCCGGTCACCACCTCAAATGGACTCTTCCCCGTCGACTCACTCCTTTGCAAGTTGTAGGAGAATTGGGCCACATCAAGCAACTTTGCCCAATCTCGCTGGTTGGCACTCACAAAATGCCTCAAGTAGAGCTCCAACAAGGCATTCACCCTCTCCGTCTGCCCGTCCGTCTGGGGGTGAAAACTCGTAGAGTAGTGGAGCTTCGATCCCAACAATCCGAAGAGCTTGGTCCACAACTTACCTGTGAAGCGTGGATCCCGATCGCTGATGATGTGTCGTGGTATCCCCCAATACTTCACCACATGCTTGAAGAGTAGCCTTGCGGTGAGCTCTGCCGTCACATCTGCTGGAGCAGGGATAAAAGTGACATACTTTGAGAACTTGTCCACCACCACGATGATGCTCCCATACCCTTCAAATTTCGGTAGTGCAACAATGAAGTCCACGGTGACTGTCTCCCATGGCCTCTCCGCAATAGGCAATGGCTGCAATAATCCCCCGAGCAACTGATTGTCCACCTTGTCTTGTTGGCACACAAGACAAGTCTTCACATAGGATTCCACATCGTCCTCCATCCTTGGCCAATAATATGCTCCCTCTAGCAAGGCCTTGGTACGGTGCTGCCCTGGATGTCCTGCCCTGGATGTCCTGCCCATCTCGAGTCATGACACTCTTTGATGAGATCCCTCTGCAGGTTCCCCCACTTTGGGACATATATCCTCCTCCCTGTGATAAGAAGAGTGTCATCCTCCTCCCAAAATCTCCCTGTCTTGCCCTCCGTTGCAAGAGCCAAGACGTTTTTGGCTATAGGATCATGCGCCATGCCTTCCTTGATCCTACCCAAGATCTCGTCATCCACACATGACAAGTGGTTGAATACCATCTTCCAGCTAAGTGCATCGGCCACCACATTGGTAGTCACAGACTTGTACTCTAAAGAATAATCAAACTCGACCAAGAATTCCCGCCATCTTGCCTGCTTCGGAGTCAGCTTATTCTGGGTTTGGAAGTAGCTTGTGGCAACATTGTCGGTCTTCACCACAAACTTCGACCCCAGGAGATAATGTCTCCATGCCCAAAGACAATGTACCACGACTGTCATCTCCTTCTCTTGAACCGTGGACCTCCTCTCGGTGTCATTCAACTTCCGGCTTTCAAAAGCTATGAGATGTCTTTCCTGCATGAGCACACCCCCAATAGAAAAGTCTGAGGCATCGGTGTGTACCTCATAAGGCTTGGTTGGATCCGCCAAGCTCAAGACCGGTTCCTCCATGATCGTCTTCTTCAAGCTTTGAAATGCCTCCTCGCATTTGTCATCCCACTCCTATGGCTTGTTCTTCTTTAGCAAGTCGGTGAGTGGAGCCGTCTTCTTTGAGTAGTCACAAATGAATCGTCGATAATAATTCACCAACCCAAGGAAAGATCTCAGCTCAGGAACCCTGGTTGGCCTCTCCCATTCATCGATAGCCCGGATCTTCTCATGATCCATCACGAGCTTGCCTCCTTTGATCTTGTGTCCCAAGAAGATGACTTCATCCCTCGCAAAGGAACACTTCTCCTTCTTCACATATAACTCGTTCTCTCTCAATACCCTGAACACTGTTTGTAAGTGTTCCACATGGTCCGCCATTGTCTCACTATAGATGACAATGTCGTCCAGGTAGACTACCACAAACTTATCCAAGTATTGGTGGAAGACTTTGTTCATCAAGGTGCAGAATGTCGCTGGGGCATTAGTCAAACCAAATGGCATAACAAGGAACTCATAGGATCCGTATCTCGTCACGCATGCGGTCTTCGACACATCCTCCATGGCAATGCGAACTTGATAATATCCCGATCTCAAGTTCAGCTTGGTGAACACCCGTGCCTTGCCCAACTGATCAAAGAGATCCGCTATCAATGGGATAGGGTACTTGTTCTTCACCGTGACTTTGTTCAACGCTCGATAGTCCACGCACATCCTCAAGGAGCCATCATGCTTCTTTTGGAATAACACGGGCGATCCATATGGCGACTTGGATGGTTTGGATTTGTCCCGCATCCAACATCTCCTTCAACTGCCTCTTCAATTCCTCCAACTCAGGTGGAGCCATGTGATAGGGTGCCATGGATGGTGGCTTCGATCCTGACACCAACTCAATTTCATGATCCACCTCCCTCTTGGGTGGAAGCTTCTTGGGCAACTCCGGTGGCATGACATCGCTAAACTCTCTTAGCACACCCTTCACCTCCTTCGGCAACTCATGGTTGTCATCCACCGACCCATCATCTTTCAAGGAAACCAAATAGGTCTCCTCTCCCTTCTTGAAACCCTTCTTCGCTTGCATGACAGAAAGTAAAGACAAGTCATGATTGCCACATACCTTTGTCGTCACCACGCATGGGCTTCTCTCCTCTATGATCACCATTTGCTCCAAGTGAGGTGTTGGTGTGTCCTTGGCTTTTTGAAGAACTCCATCCCCAACACTAGCTTGAAGTCATCCATAGGAACCACCGTGAGATCAATAGCACCCCTCTATTCGCCAATGCAAAGGGTCACTCCACGGACAATGCCACTCGCCGGTTGAGGTGTGACATTCACAGCTTTCATGCGACTAGTCGTCTTGGCCACAACTAGCCCAAGTCTTCTCGCCTCATCTTCGGCAACAAAGTTGTGTGTGACTCTCGTGTCAAGCATCGCATAGGTGGACTTCCCATTCAACTCCACCTTTGCATACATCAACCCATCCTTAGGTGGCGCTTTAGGTGGGTTCTTCACCTCCAATGCATTGAAGAGCCTTAGAGTCCCCATTTGCCGCTCCTTGGGAACTTCCTCTTCGAACATGGAGTTGAGTGCCTTCCTTTTGGGACACTCTTTCCATGTGTGAGGCCCATCACAAAAGTAACATCCCCGGGGCTTGAATTCCCTTGAGAAGTCCTTGGTGTACTCCTTGGACTTCCCATTGTCATGGGCATCTCGGTTCCACCTCCTCTCTTGGTCTCCCCCACCTTTACCCTTGAACTCCTTCTTGGGCTTAGGGGGTTCAACCTTCTTCTTGTATTCCACCAAGGACTCGGCCGTCGACCTCGCACCTCTTATTGTGCCCATGGCTGAAGACCTTTGATAAAATCATACATATGATCATAATCAGGCTTGCCACGTACCTGGAGCTTTAGAGAGACATATTCCCGAACATACTCATGGATTGTCCCTGTATGCTTCAAAGTTCGCAGCTTGTCCCTTGCTTCACAATCAGCTTCTTCGGGGTAGAACTGATCATAGACCCATTGCTTGAACTCTTCCCATGATGGAAGTGTCTTCCCACCATCCTTGAGCTCTTGGTGCTTCATCCTCCACCATAGAGATGCATCGTCACCAAAGTAAAGAACGGCGATCTTCACACGGCTCATATCCTCCATCAAGCCAATTGCCTCGAAGTACTGCTCAACTTGCCAAAAGAAGTTGTCTACCTCCTTGGCATCCCTCTTGCCATTGAAGTGTTTTGGACGAGGCACATCAATCTTTGGTGTGTCCCGCACAAGCACCCCACTAGCCAACTCGCCACGGTAATTTGACCACTCCCCCTCTTAAGCTGATCAAGAGTTTGTTTGGTCGTACCTGACCATCGCATCTTCATGTTGTGCTAAGATCCCCTTCGTCCATGAAGGCATCTTTCTCGGCAACATTCTCCTTGGCGTACCTCTCAACTGACGCCACTCGATCTTGGAGAGTGAAGAGCGCATCACGTAGGCCCACGATGCCTAGTGCCCCTTCCTCATCGTCTCCCTCGACATACTTGAGTCGTTCTTTCACATCAGCAAGACACTCCTCCGCCCTTAGGAGACGCTCCTCAAGAGTCGCCACGGTCTCACGAGATTTTCCACCCTTCTTCCTAGGAACGGATGACATGGCCTCCTTCTCGGACATAATAGGATCCTCCATATTCGAGCTTGTCATCATGAACACTTGCCTTGAACACCTTTGATACCAACTGTCACGGGACTTGGCATTCTCCCAAGCGCTCTTGTGCGGCACCCGACTAGCTTACTTTCACAAAGCCTAGACGAGTTCAGCCTTTCAACACTCACAATGGAAGTAAGGATCGTAAGGGAAGTGCTTGTCAAGCTCACAAGACACAAGTGCAAAGAAGCTCTCAAATGCTCTCAACTTCTGTGTGTCTTTACAAATGAGGAGCCACTCCCTTTATATAGGGTTTGGTGGCAAAGTCTACAACATTCTAAAATATGTACACTTCCACATGATTCTAGAGTATTCTAGCCTACTCTACTAGGATATACATGGAGCATTCTAGAACCCGTTGAGATCCACAACCTTCCATGGAGGCCTAGAATGTTCCAGACCCTTCAAGGCCCAAGGGGTGTTCCGCAACACTCCGGAGAAGTTTGGAATATTCCGGAACTTGGTGGAGATGTAGAGAACTCTAGAGGATTCTAGAGAACCTCACCACCAGGTCTCCTCTCCATTTGGCGGGGCGTGACACTATTCTGACATCTCATAGGCGTATTGGTTAGTTAACAAAAACTCTTAACTTAATTTTTGGTTTGATAATTGGACAGGTACTCACTCCCCTGGTGACCCTTCTCGACCCTAATGATCCAGTGGTGGACCTCAATGCCACAATCAAAGATCAATTGGAAGTTTCCTCTGATGATCTTCCTGCAATAGTGAAACCAGTGGTAAATCATTACGATTTCATTGACCAAGATGATTTCTTGATCTGGGAACGAGCTGTCAATGACATTCTCACCCCGGAATTACATTACCAACATAGCATAAGTGGAACTTCTCACGGCTGGATTGAAAAAATGAACAAGATTTGGATTCCTCCTTCCAGATTCACGTTGGTATGGAGGAGGCTTGCTCATTTAAAGCTTCTGGTTGATTCATCTCTACAAGCAGTTGGTATCTCCGTGTGCTCCAGATGCAGATTATGTCATCAACACAGGGAGGACCTCAATCATCTCTTTCTTACCTGTGCCATTGCATCGGCCTTGTGGCATGCAATTTTGAAATATTTGAAATTCGACTCCCACAGATTGATGACATACTGCTACACCTGGAAATTTGCAACCGGGCTCCTCTTTCACCGCAGCTCCTGAATTTATTCCATGCGACTTGTGCTGAGATTATCCACATCATCTGGTTTAATCGGAATAATGGTGTTCATGGCCATGCATCTTTTAACCTTCGAGCAGCTTTTGCACAAATCATCGTGGCTGTGAGGAACACTGATCCGCTGCACCATGACCAGTGTAGAAATACAGTACACGACCTCTCTGTCTGCGGGTGGATTGGCATAACTGGTAAGTTCCTTCCACCGCATGGCACTCTGGAAGTCATTTGGAGCTCTCTATTTTTTGGAAGGATTAAATGCAGTTTGGACGGGCCTCCAGGGGCAATCCGGGCCCCTCGGGTTTTGGGACTGTTTTCAGGGATCATAATGGGGATATAATGGGCTGTCTCTATGGTCCATGCGGACTTGCCTCACCCTTGGAGGCGGAAATGCTTGGCTTAATTAATAATGTAGTTGACATGGCAAGGATAAAAGGATGGGACAATCTTTGGTTTGAGTGCGACTCCACTACCATTGTATATGTGGTGAGAACTGGACAAATGAATCTCATGGAAAATTACCTCCAGGTGGATCAAATGTTTAGATCTTCTCCCGCGCATGAATTGCTTCATTACACGTGTATCAAGAAGCCAACTTCCTTGTTGATGAGATTGCCAACAAAGGGGTAAGCTGTGACGATCTCACTATGGCCACCTATCCATCCACCTATGTATCTCTGTTGGATTGGTTTCGCCTCAACTCCAAACTTGAACCGCCTCCACTAATTTGGGAGTTTCATCCATTACATATGTTTTTAATCACACACAAATGAAGGAAATAAAATGTTTACATAAAAGAAACCATGGACACACAGACCCTTACATAATGAGATGAGAGATGATACGCAGATCGACAATTTAATTTAAAAATAAATTAAATGAAACAAATCACATACAAAGGTTTGGTCTATGCTCATGATCATCCACATGCATGCAACGTTACACATTTAATAAAAATAACATTCAATTCTTAATCGTTCTTATTTAAGATAAATCGCGCTCAAATCAATTATCTTCTTTAATTAATCAATTTTTTCTTAATTCTCATCCGAATTTCTTTGAGATTCTAATTCAACATAATTTTAAACAAATTAAATAAATTTATTTAAAATTAACCGTGTATAGAAATATACCTTGGTGGCAACACGCTGAACACCCGTCTGAATATACCCAACATGTATTATACTCGTATACTGTTTACTCTTCTAACATATGGCATATATGACTTATCACGTACTTTCATGACTTGTACTATCAACTTAATGATTACACGAATCATATGATTTTTTTATCACGTGTTATGCTTCAATGCACATAGAGTAATAACTGTAATACGAATCACACATGATATACAGATCTGAACATTACGCAGAAATTAATTAAACATTTATATATATATTAAAACCTATCACATGGCGTGTCCTATTGACTGAATGACCACACACAAGCAAATGTCGATAAGGTTTACCCAGTATAATAAATTAATTTTAATTCTGCTTAATTTGGTATAAGCACACGGCGTGTACAAGCGAGCTACACGGTGTGTAAGTTTCTCACCGTCTATCTGAGGCACGCGCTTAGAGACTCGGTGTGTAAACCATGCCTTGGAAAAATTGGAGTACACGACATGTAGAAGGGCTACACGGCGTATGGTCTCCAAGTTACACGGTCACCAGTCAGGTAGGTTGTGTAAGAAGATACACGGTCCGTCTGTGACTACAGGACTACACGTCGTGTATGTGGGCTACACGACGTGTATTCCGGCTGACCGTATACACGGCGTGTATTCCGGCTGACCGTGCACCAGGCTGGCCGGATCAACACGCGATGTCTAGTTAAATGCATTGCGTGTATTCAATGCATACAATTTGAATTAATTCCGAATTAATTCTTGGTGCGTTGAACACTAGTACACGACGTGTACCTCCGGGTACACAACATGTACTCTTGTGTTATCCAGCCAGAATCTTTGACACTTCCGGATGAGATCTTCGATTTTATTTCGTTTATAAAATTAATTGATTTGATTAGATCTACGAGAAACGAAAGATGAAGAAACAGATCTCGTAATTCAGTTTAAAGAACGATTAAACTTGAATTGAAAACTAAATGAAAAATGCGTAAATCAATCAACGATCTTTAAATAATTATATATAATTATGTGAACCGCTCTGATACCACTAGAAGGTTCCGGGCGCAGCAGAAGCGTGCGATTGGTCGTGCCCAACTTTGATTTTTTGTCATAATCGATGATCAATCTGAGATTTACACGACGATGAACGCCGTAATCAATAGAATTGTATCAAAGAAAACAAACAAGGGTTAGAATGCCGGAACCAAGCGCAGAATTATCACATATTATTTATAATTAATTTAATCAATTAATGAATTACCTTACGTGAATTATTTTTTCATTGGTGGATCTGACAACAGATCTACTCGTCGTTGCGTTGTAGGAATCAAGAGCAGATTCCCTGTAACGGTGATCCACATGTGTTCCACATATTTCTGAACGTCGTCGTAGGAATCTCCGGGTGCTGGCGCGACAAATCCTAATGCTTGCGTTGTTCGCTTTTGATCACCACGAGAATCGCTTCCAAAATGTTCTCCTTGATCTCTCTAGACTTGAGAGTGGAAGGCGGAGGAAGATCGATCTTCATTCTTGGGAGCGTTCTTGAAGATAGAGCTCTCTAGGGCTTGAGAAGATTCTCTCCGGCTGTCGTCGTGCACAACACAGATGAATTAACTCTCTTGAAAAATAATATAATTGAGTTTAAATACCGCTAGGATTAGAAATAAATAATTGCACAAGTGCCCTTTATTATTTATTTAATCTCTGCAGAACCCCATGTCAGTAATAATATCAATAATATTATTATTTTCCATTATGCGATAAACTCGTGAATTAAAATTAAATATTATTTATTTAAATAATATCCAATATATATTATTTCTCACGGGACTATTAAACTCATTTCACCATTCCACAATATTTATCGGGCCTTGAATAATGATTATTTATTTAATAAATAAATGTCATTGTATTATCCGCTAGTAAATAAATAAAAATTATATTCACTAAATTGCAAATATTTATTAAATATTTCGCTCACATAATATTCTCTCGAATAACCGGTGACGAAATATATACGACCAAACAAGCATTAATAATTATTAAACCACGTGCAGGTATAATATTTATTCAACTTGTTAAATACTAAATAATAATATATTATTTTACTGAGATTCTGAATACACTTGGTGTGTGAGGGGTATGCCTCTTTCTCAGTAGCATTAGGCGAATCATCCTAAAGTCCAAGGTTAACGTCTAGCAACACGCCAAGACACCCATAAATAACGAAATTAATGTCACAACGACATAATATCTCATATGAACACTCACTGTGTAATATAATCTTTTTATCACAATATCTCTAATCAAGCAGGTTACATATTGGTGTCATCAACCTATGTGCTCGATGTCTCTTTGATTTTTTGGAAATTGAATTTGCT
The DNA here is from genome assembly GCA_963277665.1 of Viscum album. Taxonomy (NCBI): domain Eukaryota; kingdom Viridiplantae; phylum Streptophyta; class Magnoliopsida; order Santalales; family Viscaceae; genus Viscum; species Viscum album. Next base: position 1,331,688,040 of record OY728120.1, on the reverse strand, counting down.
CATAAAACACAATGACCATAAATTTATTTAGGCTATATCATTTCTATCAAAGAGTTTGAGATATCAACTTCCGTTAAAGAACATGAGGGACAAATGCTTTCTCGCATTATTCCTCCAATGACCCGAAGACCTTCATTTATTATTGATTTTGATAATCCACCTTTCAAGGGGTGAGGTAGAACCCTTACAAGGCCCGTGGGCGTAAGTATTACATGGCCCGTAGGCCTTAGAGGAATTCAATGCCCGTAGGCTTCAAACATTACATACAACCCAGACTAACTACTTGGAACTGCTCCTCCCCAGCATCTTCATCGTGAAATCAGCTCTCCACCTTCGCATGACTGTTAGGCTAGACTTTCTCGTGCATGCACAGGCTTGTCCCGATGACAGGTGTCATACCCTCTCATTCTTGCAATCCGTTTAGCTTCTGCTATGGTGAAAGCTCATTGCTCCTCCTTTTGAAGTTTGTTCCTTGTAGTTTGTCTGGTTTGCATCTACACTTAAGGTGTCTCGAAGGCCTTGAGGTGGCCCGAAGGCCTTACTGACCCGAAGGCCTGGGTGGCCAGAAGGCCTTAAAGGACTCGAGGACCAAATTGTAACGACCCAGACCTGGACAGCCACCCGAACAGTGCCAAACGGGTCGGGTGTTACTACCTTAGGCGCACCTCCCCGAACGCCAAAGGCTGCCGACTAGCAGCGAGGGTCTAATAGGTATAGTGGGGAGGCTATACCCTCTCGGAAGATAATAATGGTACTGGTCCGAGCGTAACAATAAAACATACAACGGAAATAAATGACTCAGCAAACTCGAACCAGACCCGCATAGCTGAAGCATATCCAATATCAATAAACAGCGGAAACAATATATATAAACAAGTGCAGCGGAAAGTAAACAAAACAGTATGCAGAACACCACTTGTAACTACTAAACAAACCAAGCATGCATCCAAAGCAGGTCATACATATCCATATATATGTAAAGGGCGCCACTGGCTAACCAACTCTAGCTACATAACAAGCATGCTGATACAGGAAAGAAAACAGAACAAAGTAAACTTCAGCTAGGCAAGACCTCAAGGTCCATACCATCTCCATGCACAGCTAATACAACCCAGCTCCTGAAGCTGACCTCTTTCCTGCACGTAAATCCATAAAGTCTGCACGCGTCCCGAAGGGCCCGTGCATGGTGTGAGACAAATCTTAGTAGAATACCACCCAATGGTGCGTACCTAATACAAGTGTTTAAGCAGACATGCATTTATAAGAAAAGCAGTAACAGAACAATGCACAAATAAACACAAACTCCACTGGTGCTCAGCAGCCACCATGGAGTGTCACCTGCTTCGGCCAACGCCGAAATCTCTGTCGTGTAACCCGGCACCATGTGCCACCTGACACCACATGTCTCAAGTACCGACGTCCCGAAGGCACGCCCAAGAATAGTAACCCGACACCTCGTGCCTCAAGTACTAACGTCCCGAAAGCACGCCCAAGAAGTAACCTGGAGGAACAGCGATGCCTGTCCTCAAATAAATAACCGGAGGGACAACGATACCTACCCTCAAATCAAGTAACCGGAGGGACGACGATATCCTCCCTCAAATCACGGCGAGCCTCAGCCCCCAACCCGATAGCCTCAAAGCTACCCCTGGAGGCTCCTCACCTCCCACGTGACTTCCTACGGCAAGCACCCCCAACCAAAGTACCTAAACCGCATCTACGAGGGCCTCTACCCACACGAGTGGTCAAAATCACCTCATCACAGAATCTATGTGTGCACACTACTCAAAGTTCCGGGTGAGTGGTAATCACCAAAATAGTACCTAAGCCACCACACATCTGACACCTCGTGTCCCTGCGACCATGCCGCTCAAGTCTGATGACCTTGCCATCCAAGTAACCCGGGCCATGCCCAACCTGACAGTCATCCTGGCTCAAGCCGACGTCCATGACGCCCAATCCCGTGATTAAAACCACCCAAAGTAACCTCGGGCCAAGCCCAATCTGACAGTCGTACTGCCTTAAGCCGACGTCCATGACGCCCAATCCCATGGTCAAAACCACCCAAGTAACTCGGGCCATGCCCATCACAACCCGAAGGTTCCAGCATATGCAAAATCACACATCACATATATAATCGCATTTTAACAGAACACATAACAGGCATAACCATCTAAACAGATGAATTGCACCAAGTGCCGCCCCATACCAACACTGAAGTTTCTAAGGTCTCCAACAATTCATATCAAGGTTTAAATAACTAAACCTAACAGTTTAAACCAATACATTTCAAGTATCATCATTTTGGCACCCCCGGCCAAAATGCCCCATGTGAGCAACGGTCTCTCGCCCGACCCTGCTCAATCAAGACAGGACAAAGGGCATACCCAAAGGTGTAATAAACAACTTAAGATGCAATAGCAGATAAATTAGGGTTTCTCTCAAAATACCCTAAAACGCGCCATAGGATGCGCCACACAAATGACCACGAAAACATGAAAGGTATGCACCACCTACCTGAGACTCGTACGATGCTACTCCTCCGATAACAGCCTCCAATTAGGTCTAAAACACGGTAGATCTACAAAAGAAACAAAACCGCTCAAACCACAACAACTCATTCTAGGACAGAAATCAAGAAGAACGGCTCAAAAGGAATCAAGGCCTTATCGAGGGGGTTCCAACAGATCAAACGGTGCTCGAAACGGAGTTCGGACGAAGATCCGGGAGGGATTTGAAGGTCCGACCGGCTCTCCCCGCGTAAGCCCCGAGTGGAAGGAAGAAAAAAAGAGGAGAATTAGAAATCCCGGGTGGCCCGGAACTTAAAAACCCTAATGTTAAGTGGCCGCACGGTTTGGCAAACCGTGCGTCAACCGTGCGGTTGCCACTGCCTCACCTAGGAACTTCGCACGCCCAACCCGCACGGTTTGGCAAACCGTGCGCCGCCCGTGCGGAGCCCACTGTCTCACCTAGAGACTTCGCACGGTTTGTTCAGACCGTGCGCCAACCGTGCGTACCTGCACGACCTCCCCAACTTCAAAATTTTAACCCAGAATTGTCCAATTTCTCTAGTTTTCTCAGAATAGAGTCAAAATTCAAACAGGGTTGGGATTTTGACCCGTTCCAAAAACCCGAGTTCTTACAAAATCGGTGGCCCGAAGGCCCAAACGGGGGAATATTCCCGGCTGCTACAATGCCAAACAGTGTCTGCTACAGTTCCCGCTACAGTTCCTGCCACAGTACTGCTACAGTACCCCCCCGGAAATTAGCCTCCGCCTGGATTTGATCCCGGGTCTCGTGGATGCACTTAAGGAGTAATATTAGTCGTGACGCACCCAATGTATTTTACCTCGCCATGAACATATGTCGTCATGGTTTTCATCAATACATCAAAGTATGCAACTTATTATATTTATTAATAATAATCTTAAAGTCTAAGAATTAATATACACGTCTGCAGATAGGAATATTCAATGACACATAAATATGAATTTTCTACTAGCGGGTCTTGTTCTCATAATATCTTACACTGGATATTACCGAGGACGTACAACATGAAAAGGTGTCTCAAAGTCCTAAGAGTCTTTATCCCTGATAGTTTGTATCATTTGTGTCCCTCAAATGATATCGTCTAGTTGCAGAACATATATTTAAGAATATTGTCGTGACACTTCTGTGTTTTCATCATAGCTGGAAACTGCTATGACCTTTTAGCGCGACAATTACTCTTAGGACATTATCACATACGGTGGTTGAACGTTCAGGCATAAAACCAAATTAATTATTTGAAACTTTAGTTTCCCTTGAAATCCTTTGTTCAGTCACTCTCTCAAAGTTTCATGGTATGACTTAGGTTAATGCTTCCACAATTCTCACAACTTAAAATGTTTCTTTTATTTTTATACACAAGTACCATAGAACTCTTCCTTCATTCATCAAACATTTTCTTAGATTTTATAATTGTTATGTAAAATAATTGAGAGGGAGAAATGAAGAGTGAACTCTGTATATTGAAGTAGCAGCAGATCACAGTAGCAGAATTACAACAGAAAACTAGCAGAAATACATCAATAGAAGGAGAGAGAGAGAAAAGAAAAGAGAGTGAGAGAAAGAGAGGAAACCCATGGAAGACCGCTCCCGAGCCTCCTGATGGTCGTCCCAACAAACCAGCCCTCAACAGCAGCCTGCTGTGAAAATATTTCAGAAAAATCAGCGCCTCTTTCTAACACTGACCCCCTTTATTTAAAGGCCCACCCAGCCCCCTCCAACCAACCAACTGCTCCAGGTGGTCCCCCTCCCAGCCAAAATATTCCTCTCTCCAACAAACCAACCACCTCAGGTGGTCCCCCTCCCAGCCAGAATACTCCCCTCTTTTCTAACAGCCCAAGTATGAATAGCCCCCAACAAGGCCACAACAACTCCCTGCCAGCCCCTATTCCTAACATTTCCCTCGTGCTGAAAAATCACCTAGTCCACAAGGTGGGTCTTTATTACTCTGGGGCTGGGCCCTTTGCGACGATGAAGCGCTTTCCGGTGCGGTGGTTCTTGCTCTCTTATCCGATCTCTAACAGCACAATAAGATATCTTTTCTCCATAAATTTCAGCGAATCCCTCAGCATCAATTTTCACTGTTTTTGGCTGTTTGGAATGCCTAGCAGTTGTAGCAACTCTTGGCATTACACTGCTTACTACACTTCCCTCATCAGCACTTTGCAAGAAATCTTCATCCTTGTTGTAAAAAATTTCTGCTGCAGCCCCATGGACAAAAGAATGATAAGCAGACCCCTTTTCCAAAAGCAGCCACAACACTGTCTAAACTCCAACTGGTGCTGCCCAACAAAGCAGAACAAGAAGATTTGCCACAACCACCAGGACTACAAAATCAACAGAACAAGAGGAAGCTTGTCCTGCCTCTGCACGAACAGTCACCGATGCAAACTACTCGATCAGCCCATAAGATGCCTCACAATTATCATTATAAATGTCTACCAACTGCATTTTTACCCCAACTCGAAAAAACCAATTAATCAGGTTGCCCCATCGCAACCACTGTGACTGGGTGTGGTTTATATCCACACAAACTTGCATGTGAGCCAACCAACACCACACTCGGCTCCTACATGACCGACTCAGCTTTAGAACAACATCATAACTCCCCTTTGAAATTTTGGCAGAACAAGCAAATTCATTTGGCAGTACTATCATAGCTGCAGCTAGTTGACTTATTTCTGATGCGAAATTTTGCCCCAAAACCCAGTCATGGCAGCAAGATTTCATAAAGCGCTCCTTGATTTGTTATGTGATGCATTCTTCTCTTTGTGCCTCAGAAACTTTGGAAGACAACCTCTCATCTGTTTTTCGAACAGCTATGACAGCAGAACCCTGAATCTGGACCCTGAATCTGGCTCCCTCTGGTAAAAACAAACTTATCAATGTCAGGATAAGGCACTCAAACTTCTCTAGCTTCTCGGCCCAATCTAGTGTTGTTATTGAGAACTCCAGTAGGGACTACCTCTTTGTACCCCCTGCCTGCTCCAAGGATGTTTCTGCCCCTCATTTGGGAGGCTTCAAAATTGTTGTATCCCTAGCAGCTAGCACTAGAGCCTTGATTCCAGCTGCCTCATCTGTCCATATAGGATCGATTCCAATCCGCTCTCCAAGTTCTACTATGTTGTTCTTTTCATGGCCGGATTAGAAACTCTTCAAACTCACGACCGCTTCCCCAAGTCTTCCTGCTCCACAATCTGTAGTATCTTCTTTAGGGGTGTTGCTGTCTTTTTCTTGAACAAATGAAATATCTCCATGATTACAAGCAACTGTTAGATGTAAAACTGCTTGTATGGAAACCTTCGAACAAAACTGTGGGGTGTAAGCAACCAAAGGATTCAACATGTGTTTTGCGGCATCACTGACACTATTCCCGACACTCTTCTGGCTGTAATATTCATTGCCTGAGCTTTCCTGAATGGCATCATGTAGGAAAGCTTCGGCCATACCTTTGGAATCTTCTGCTGCAATGCCACTAGCTCCCTTAAGTACCTTATGTGCAGTTGGCACAAGCTGCTGCTTGTTGTCCCCAAATTTCTTCTTCAGCACCGACTTAAACAGCTCCCAGCCTGCATCTAGATTTTTGCTCAGCCAAGGCAAAAACCAAATTAGTACTGAGTATTCCAGACTTATTTGTGCCAAATGTAGTTTCATTTCCTCGGTTAGAAATAGGTTTTTGCTTCCCTGATCCAACTTAGGGGATTCTCTCCTGCAAACACAGGTAATTCCACTCTCTTCATTTTACTCTTACCTGCAGCTAGACCAATATCTTTCGGATACAGGCTTCCATATTGTTTGTTGTTGTCTACCATATTTCTGCTTCTAGCTCCACACGAAATTACTGCAGCTGCCATACTCTGTTTTCCATAACCTATACCTTGTTCCTCCTGCAACTCATTCCCCTCGAGCTTCTTCATCACCCGCTCTTCCATATCACGTACTTGAAAATGCGTCTGCTGGTATTCAGACTGCTCCTGAACCAATTTTTCCAAACTTTCATTCATAGCAGACATCTCCCAATATAAACTCTCCATAGTTGTTTCGATGGAAGCTAATCTGTTTTCCATCCTCGCCTCAGAATTTTTCCTCAGCCGCAATCGCGACTTCCCAGCGTTTGCGCCTCTCCTCCAAAACAGTTGTACGTTCCCCTAGTAGCGAACTCCTGTTGCGTTTGGTTTCGACCAGCAGCGTGCGCGGCTTCCACTGCACTCACGCGGCTCCAGCAAAAAGTTCAACCAGCTCCAGCGACGCTCAGCTGCGTTCGTGGCTCGAGTCCGACTCTTCAGCGGTTCGTGTCTCCCTCCCTACTGAAACAACGACTGACTCTTTCTCAACAGTCGCGGCACACTGGTTCAGTCCGAGCCACAGTTCTCCAGCAGCATCCGAGCCTCCCAGCTGCGATTGCGGTTCTCCCCAGCATCGACTTCCGGTTCTTATCCAGCAATGAACATCAAAATAAATTCGCACGACCCTCCCCTGCTGCGATCCTCCTCCAGTGAACACGATCTTCCCTCTCGCATGACACTCCCCAGCTGAGTCGCCAAATTGTTATGTAAAATAATTGAGAGGGAGAAATGAAGAGTTGACTCTGTATATTGAAGTAGCTGCAGATCACAGTAGCAGAATTACAACAGAAAACTAGCAGAAATACAACAATGGAAGGAGAGAGAGAAAAGAAAAGAGAGTGAGAGAAAGAGAGGAAACCCGTGGAAGACCACTCCCGAGTCTCCTGCTGGTCGTCCCAACGAACCAGCCCTCAACAGCAGCCTGCTGTGAAAATATTTCAGAAAAATCAGTGCTTCTTCCTAACACTGGTCCCCTTTATTTAAAGGCCCATCCAACCCCCTCCAACCAACCAACTACTCCAGGTGGCCCCCCTCGCAGCCAAAATATTCCCCTCTCTCCTCCAACAAGCCAACTGCCTCAGGTGGTCCCCCTCCCAGCCAGAATACTCCCCTCTCTCCTCTAACAGCCCAAGTATGAATAGCCCCCAACCAGGCCACAACAACCCCCTGCCAGCCCCTATTCCTAACAATAATCCCATTAAATAACCTAGTGAGCCAATTAATACCCAACACCCTTGAACATTTTCACACTTCAATGCAGATGTTATGTAGCCCAACAACTTTTTCATTTTTCATCATTCTTAAAGCATCTTTAACTTCAAAAGGATGAACTTTTTGATAAGAGCTGGAATTGAGTTCCTCTCTACCAATACTTAGATTATCTAAGTTTAATCCACACATCCGCTCTTCATTGAAGAAATTATTAAAGTAGCATCCCAATCTTTTCTTAATTTCCTCATCAAGGTACGTCCTACATCTTTTATGCACCGAATTTGATATAAATCTTTAGATTTTCGCTCTATACCACTTGCTAAACCGTAGATTTTTCTTTCACCATTCTTGGTATGTAATGAACACTAACTGCCTTCTTAGCCTTTCTACGAGCAACACGATATTAAACCCACCCAAATACCTTCATTGGTACAAAGGTCTAAAACTTTAGAACACTCTTGTTTCGCTTAAACTTTTAGTTGAATATTCTCATTTCCTTTTGGACAAATACTTTTTGATATTCTGAGAATAGGAGTTGCTATATTGCGAAAAAATTAATTATTATTGAACTTTAATAATTTGTGATGGTTTGAACCCAGTTAAGTGTCGAGTTTTTTGACATTCTTAATGATCTAAGTGCAACTGAAACGATTTAAAAAACACAAAACATTTTGGATCTAGAGAAGATATGCTGCAAACAATTTGATAAATAATAAAATTGTAAGACCATGCATGAGCTTTTTGAGTTTGCTGAAAACTCACCAACGATCTACAAAAGTAGAATTTATTTGATCTCCAAACCGCGTGAGCTGCTTCAAAAGTTGAAAGAAAAAAGAGGAGCTGAGCACCACACAAAAATGTTTGGATGCCTTGGATAATTAGTTGTGTGGCCAAATATTAGCCCAGCCTTTTAATTGCCACTAACATTTCATTTACAATTCTTACCAACTCTTCTCAAGAGAAACTTTTAAAGAATTAATTCTAGTGAGTTAACTCTATTACATTGACCTTTTTCAAGAGAATTTCATTAACTATTTTCCAGAGAATTGCATAATTTTTTTAAATAGAATCTCATTAATTCTTTTTGAGAGAATTTAATACTTTTCAAGCATTATTTCTTAACGTTTGAGAGAGAGAGAGAGAGCACCACATTCATCATTTAAATATCTCATATATTAAATAATGAAAATGTCACACCATTTGAGTTTAGATAGTATTTAAAACCAAAATGTAATTTGTATATTTACAATCAAAACATTCCTTGAACGTTATATTATAATTGGATCCATACTGTAGAAAACTGAGACTGACGGGACTGTTGTATTGTACCCTATGATTTGAAGCTCTTAACATAAGCATGCTATGTTAAATTTCAGGCAAAAGATCATTGGAGCTCATAAATGGGGTTCTCTCGGCGAGCTTCATCATTGTGCATTGCTCTCTTTATTGAAATTGAAGCATTTCATTGCAGCACCAACATGTTGTTTTCTCATGATCAGGGATATGGCAAGTCACTTTGGTTGATGCATGGAATGTTCAGATCTAATGGCGGGTGCGGCTTTGTGAAGAAGCCTGATTTTCTGTTGCGCAAGGAGCCGGACAGGGAGATCTTCGATCCTAAAGCAAAGGTGTTGGTGAAGAAAACGTTGAAGGTGAACTGACCTTCAAGGAAAATCCACTTAGTGATTCCGATTATCGCTGACCATACTAAGCCGCATGGCAGGTCCGAGTGTATATGGGGGACGGATGGCATATGGATTTCAAACAGACGCATTTCGATTTGTACTCTCCGCCCGACTTCTATGCTAAGGTAGGTCAGTTTATGGCGTCACACCCTGCCTATCCGCCCCAGCCTGGACCATTTAAGCTGAGATGAAGCCTTTTAGGTTGCTGGCGTTATCAGTTTTAGGCGCCTAATCGACTGAATTCGCATGGCTTACCTTGAGAGCAGGTTGGCATAGCAGGAGTTCCTGCGGACGAAGGGATGAAGAAGACCAAGAAAAAAGAGGACGATTGGACGCCGGTTTGGGATGAAGAGTTTGAGTTCCCGCTGACCGTCCCGGAATTGGCGCTGCTCCGGGTGGAAGTGCACGAGCACGATATGTCTGAGAAAGATGACTTCGGCGGCCAGACTTGCTTGCCGGTGCCTGAACTGCGGTCGGGGATCCGTGCAGTCCCTCTGTTCGATCGGAAAGGGGAGAAGTACAGCTCCGTTCGCCTTCTGATGCGATTCGAGTTCGTCTGAGATTAGAATTAGCGTCGGTTTGATGTATTCTCGCATCTTTCTCTGCTGTGTGAGTAATGTAATTGGACAACCAATTATTTCTGCACATTCATAGCAAATTTATTAAAAAAACGACAATGATTATGTAGAAGAATTTGTATGTGGAATTCTCAAGATCGGCGGAATCTATCTTTTTGACTTGGGAGCTTCGGTGGATGATGATGGCTGCCTCTTACTGGGCCTCATTACGCAGCCCATTACTTTTAGTTTTGGCTGAAACGGATTTTCAACAGCACACTGGGCGGGCGCGGGCGAACATCGGGCGCTGTATTTCTCGAAGAATACAGAAACGGCCCAAGGCAACAAAACAATGGCATTTTCCCTTCGATATTATTCTGCGCCAGTTCCTTCAATTAGGTTAGAATTGCTTTGCGTGTGTTCCTCGGAGGTTTCTTAACGTTGAACAGCGGAGGAAAGCCCGCTTTGTTCCGTAAAGCTTTCTTGTTAGAAGAACACACAGATGCTCGCTTTGGGGGTACGCCATTACCTTGTTGGCGCTTGCGGCTGTATGAGCCATGCACCCATTAAGTAATTCTTCTCCATCCTTTCATCTCTCTCTCTCTCTCTCTCTCTCTCCATCTTATTTTCTGTTGATATATTGATTCTATCAGACAAGGAATACTGTACCTCTGCACTGCTTCTCTTTTCCTGTGTTTTGCATTTTGTTGTGGCCATAATTCTGATATAAAGCGATGTCCAAGCAGGTTTTCAAGGTCTGCTTTTGTTCCAGGTGCATATTCGGTCCTCAGGAGGTTCAGCCTCCGGACAATGTCAAGTTGTTGTTCAAGAGGTACTCCGGGAATGACACCATGACCATTGATCACCTGCTGAAGTTCTTGATTGAATATCAAGGCGAAAAGCATGCTGCCATGGAGGATGCTCAGGCCATCTTTAATAGCCTCAAACATCTTAAAATATTTCAGAGAAGGGGACTCCATCTGGATGCTTCCTTTAGATACCTCCTTGGGGACCTCAACCTTGCACACTCCCCGGCTCTTGGGGTATATCCCTATCCTTCTTTCCATTTTAAATCTTCCTTTCTCATTCACAATTCTGGATCTTGTGGTTCTTCTTATCTTCTGTCTACACTGCATATTCTTCTGTCTACAGCCATATAGTTGTCGGCAGAATTCTTTATGCAGGACAGTGCCCCCCTTGATTTGTTAAGGGAGGCAGGCGTGGATGGTGGTAGCTGATGAAGTGGGTAGCCAACCCCACCCACCGGGCTGCAGCGGAGAAAGGAAATCAGGTGGGAAGACAATCTCTATTTATTTGCAGTATTTTGTGAGATAGTTTTCCCCACCTTATTCAAGATAAATTTTTATGAGAGTTTTCTCTTTGTAATAGCGAGGGAGTGTGTACCCACTTTTACTCATAGTGAGATTCTTCTATTTTGTCTGTGATTTTTTATCCCTTCCATTTGAGGGGTTTTCCACGTTAAATCTGGTGTCATTTATTTCCGCATTGCGCTCTATTTTTATCTCATGATTATTGCTGCACCGTGGACCAATCATTTACGGCACCAACAAGTGGTATCTGAGGACATGTTCTGTTCTGGTGTTACTCACGTTTTCGGGTATTAATAATTTTCATAAATTTAAGTATGTCTTGTGATTGTGATTTCGATTGATCTTTCACATCAGAAAAAATTTATTGAAATTATTTAATACATCGTTATGAAACAGAGGTTCTAGACTTACGACGTGTCCAAATAGCGGTGAAATTTGAGATCAAAAAAATTTAACGAGAATAATTCTTCATTTTGGAAAATGAAGATGCATGCAGTGTTGCGGAATGATAATTGTCGACTGACAATTGGCGAAAGATCGATAGATGTGACGATGAAGTGTGGTTGTAGTGGAAGTTAGAATTATGCCTTGAAAAAATGTGGCGAGTACTTCTGGAATTGGAGATATACTAGTCAGTGAAGCGGCGACGACTGCTGGAAGGAGGAAAACATCTCAACGATGCATGAATAATCGACTTAGGAGCAACACGATACATGACGTCTCGACGAGAATGGTTTGATCAGTATGAAACTATCCCAGAAGGACTTATGTACATGGGGAACGATCACACCCTAAAGATCATTGGAGTCGGTACCATCAAACCGAAGATGCATGATGAAATAGTACAGACCGTTCAAAGAGTACGTCATGTGGCCCCACCGTTGGTGGTGGGGTGGTAAGGGTTTGGGGGGATGAGGGGTAGGTCGCGGGGTCAAGTCCCTGGGCTTGCAATTTAATGTCATTTTATTCTTTGCGTCTTGTGCCGCTTTCGCGGTTGTACCCAATTTTTAAAAGAGTACTTCATGTGAAGAGCTTAAAGAAGAACATATTGTCTTTGAGACAATTTGATGATATCGGATTCAAGACTCGTATCGAGAATGAAGTGATGAGAATTGTGAAGGACGCGCTTGTGGTGATGAAGGCTAAGAAGATCTCAAAGAATCTGTACGTGCTTATGGGTGAAACGTACAATGAGGTGTTGAAGATTCGTGTGAAAAGACATCCTTAGCAATTTGTGAGCATTATGTTTTGAGCAAGCAACACATGTTAAAATTGGGACGTCAACAAGAAGCAATAACATCTTAGAGTTGATTCATTCCAATGTTTGACAAACACTGTGTCACGACCCGCCTTCTTGAAGATGAGGGAATGTACAACAAAGCGTCACATCCTTCCTTCTTCAAGATGAAGGAGAGATAATGACCCGAGTCTCGCCTTTAATAGGTCTCAGAGCGGCGACTAGCACCAAGGGTATAAAATCTCACATAATATAGAAGATATTACCCTTTTTATAGAACAAGATCGGGAGATAAGATGGTAAATCCCAAACAACTCCAAATACTAAATGTAAAAGTAAAGTAAAAAATACATTCCCACATGCATGTTCAAAAGTAAAGCTGATACAAAGTAACAAAACTCTAAGGTAAAGTATCAAAAGAAAAGAAACTAAGCAACAACAACAACTAATCCCGACGCCCAAGCTAATAAAGTCCAACACAGTTCTCAAAGTCCTCTTGGAAACTTGAAAACGGTTTTATATACATAGGGTGAGCATACGAGTATACTCATTAGGGAAACTAAAGCTATTCGTGTACAAGTGGGGGAACATACTAATGTCCCTGTGAGAAAACAGTAGAACCTCAAAGCACCTACCAAAGAACACTAACCAGCCCAACCTCATCAAGATACGCTCACCAAATAACGCAAGTCAAGTAAGGTAATAGTATAAGCACATTAACACTTGGGTACCTCTCACCACTTTTCCATTGGTTAACTGCTCATCCTTAACGGCTAACGTCTTGATGCTATCACTCTTCCCATACGCAGTCCCACTGCCACAACCTGCCCGCACACACCTGGGTCTTAAACCACACACCACCCCGCCTGCAGACACCCGAGCCACAACAACCACGCCTCTTGCCTGAAGACACCTGAGCCTCATCCCGAAGACACTTGGAAAAACAATCTTGGCCCGCAAACACCTAGGCCTCTCATCCACAACAAACCTTCCTGAAGGATTTGGGATTATGGTAAGGCTCAAGCCATTACAGCCTACTCGAATACGCTCAAGCGGTAAGAACCCAAAAGAGGGTGCGAGGAAGAAAGCCAGTAACCGGCTATCCATCCTCCCACCGGGATGTTGGGAAAGACACTCCCCCCCCCCTTGTAATGTGGGCGTTCGACACATGACGCTCAACAAGGGTGGGGTGCGTATAGAAATCACAAGAAACTATAATTTATATATGTATAGGTAAGCAAACACTCAACCCAACCTACGGGTCCCCACAACAAACAACCAACTCATACAGAACCACATTTGTTGCTACCTCTATATGCACAACTACACAACAGCCACTGCCAAAGCATAACCCCAACCTCCTTTTTATTTAGCCACTTGCCATTCATTAATTCAGGGGTTCAATTTAATTTATTCCAGCACTACCAGACAACTACCAACCATAACCATACCAAAACAACAACAAAACCAGATTTGCAGTCCCACTGCACACTCCCGTTTAACCACTACCAACTATCATTCTTCAAAGTTATACCGCACAATCATTCTCTCACAACCTAGTCCCGCAACCCCACTGCCCAAACAATTTCCAAATACAGTCCCACTGCATAATAAGTTCATAAGCACACCGCAGTCCCACTGCCCAACATCGCTCATGTGGCCACAACACAACAAAGGCAGTCCAACTGCCTACAAATCCATCCATTTCACAATCAATCAGTCTCTCAACCTGAGACTCCAACACACCTCACGTACCGCCCCACGCACCAAACCCACAACAACTACCATTAAACCACAACCCCGCTACACACACGTCCCACACCCTTCTCACATATCCAGCTCCTCCGTCCACCCTCGTACCCATAATCGTACTCCCAACAGTAGCACCACACAACTCACACAAGGGCACAAAACCCAACAGAACACAACACTTAGCCACACCTATTAAACATGACATATTCAGATTTGATAAACACTATTCTTTAAGTCCACTTGATAAATAGGGGTGATCACACAAGAGTTTTCATCCCGGGGCATCCATTTTAATTAACCAAGTGTACGTGATTAAGTACTTTTCATGTTACAACCATTTATTAAGCATCTCAACAAAATAGTACATCACCGGCGCGCAAGCAAAGACCACCAACGACCATGATTTTCAAAAGGCATACAATCATAACAACCATAAAAGAACTAAAGATAACAAATAAAACAAGTGATCAACGTCAACCCATCTTCAATTTCTTGCCTGTTATTATAACAGGTCTTTGTTATCTTTTTATCATCGACTTCCCTGCCCCTTATTTATTACTTGTTAAGGAAAAAGGATTCAACAGTTCTTCACAATGAATCATTAGTACACTCACCTCGCATGATGTACAATTAAAGAGAGACAGAAGAAATCCCTACTGGAAACAACAGGCGACCAACGCTCCTCTTTGCGTCAAGAACATGGGATCGCACGAGCAGCATGAAACTCCAAGAAGGCTGAGCAGGAGGGGCTCTAGCACAAGCACACGACTCGTCTAGGGAGGAACACTTTAGACACACCAAGAGGGAACAAAAAACACAATGAGAAGGGAAGATCTTGACTTTGAAGAGCCATATCCTATATTAAAGGATGAATGGTTTCAAAAGCCATTATTGTGGGATCATGGTCAAGATCACGCAGTTTGTGTATCTCAAATCCCCCAGAATGTTAGGATATTAAAGATATACTTAATATCCTTTGAAACACCCTTAAAAATGCCCAAACGAGCCTTTAAACTCGGTTTACGTCAAATAAAACATAATCGGGGCGAAACTGGAAAAATTGGGAAAAATTAGAAATGAGTCACCGATGGGTGAGTCACTGACGTTGAGCCACCGACACCGAGCCACCGATGGGTGAGCTACCGACGCGACCTACCGATGCTGAGGCACCGACACTGAGCTACCGACGAGTGAGCTATTGACACGACCTACCGACGCTGAGCCACCGATGCTGAGCTACCGACGCCCCTGACTCACCGACGCCCTTGACTCACTGATGCCGACGCCCCTGACTCCCCGATGCATTGACATGCCGACACACTGACATGACGACGCACTGACATGCCGACGCCGATGCCCTCGACTCACCGATGGAAAAAACTGGAAATTTGGAAAATTCTTGAAACGAGCTACAATTGCCTCCCATAACACCCTGAACACAGGATTTTCACAAAGGAATAGCCTGGGAAAATCCGGATCATTATACATTGGTTATATCTCTGGGAGGAGCAAGGTATTTGTGTATCATTCATTGATGATTATTCCAAGAGATGTTGGGTGTACCCAATAAAGAGGAAGACGCATGTTTTTGAAGTCTTCAAAACATTCAAAGCGTGGAAGGAACTTGAATCTGGAAAGAAGATCAAATGTATGAGGACTAACAATACTGGAGAATATACAGGTGATGAGTTACTTTTTGTCAACAGGAAGAAATCAAGAGACAGTTCACAGTGGCGTACACTCCTCAGGAGAATGGAGTGACAGAGCGGATGAACATAACCATGTTGGAAAGAGCACGAGAAATGTTGAAGACTGTAGGAATTGTCAAAACATTTTGGGCAGAAGCAGTGAATACCGCTTGTTATGTGATCAACAGATCTCCTTCACTGACGATTGATTTGAAAACACCGATGGAGATGTGGACTGGTAAATCCGCTGACTATTCTTGATTACATACTTTTGGAAGTCCTGTATATGCAATGTTTAATGATCATGAAAGATTGAAGTTGGATTCGAGATCCAGGAAATGTATCTTCCTGGGGTACGCTAATGGTGTGAAGGAGTATCGTTTGTGGGACCCCACTGCCTGCAAACTTATCATCAGTAGAGATGCCATTTTTGCAGAAGACAAGGTGTAAATGACAATTGATGAAGACATGGAGAAGGAGAATACAAAAACTACAATAGTTGATGTGGAGGACAAATCCAAGGAAGAACCAGTTTCCTCTGAGGCATTACCAGAGCTCGAAGAACAAGTACCGGTTGAGTATGGACCACAACGGTCAACTCGAGAGAAAAGAGTACCAGTATAACACTCGAACAATGTCACTGGGAGAAATATTGTGTACTGCATATTGATGAAGGATAGAGAATCATCTTCTTTTGTGGAGGCGACGCAGAGTCCAGATGTATCCTCATGGATGACAGCAATGTAGGAGGAACTTGAAGCCCTGCACAAGAACAATACTTGAGATCTTGTTCCATTACCTCATGGAAAGAAGATTATCGGAAACAAATGAGTCTTTAAGATCAAGTGTGGTGGAAAGGATCAGGTGGAAAGATATCGTGCAAGACTGGTGGTCAAAGGATATGATCAGAAGGAAGGTATTGATTTCAATGAAATATTTTCTTCTGTTGTTAGACTGATGACTATTCGGATAGTTTTGGCAATGTGTGCTATATATATCTTACATCTAGAGAAACTGGATGTGAAGACTACTTTTCTCTATGGTGATCTTGATGAAGAGATCTATATGCTCCAACAGGAAGATTTTGCAGAAGAAGACAAAGAGAACTTGGTTTGTAGGTTGAGCAAATCTCTGTATGGTCTCAAACAGACGCCGAGGTGTTGGTACAAGAGATTTCATTCCTATATCATGAGTCTTGGATACAACAGACTTCATTCAGATCCTTGTGCATATTTTAGGGATTCGTATGGTAATGATTTGCATTATTCTTCTGTTGTATGTGGATGACATGTTGGTTGCAGTCCCCAACAAAGATCAGACCTAGGAGACGAAGGTACAGTTGGTTAGGGAGTTTGATATGAAGGATTTGGGACCAGCCAACAAGATTCTTGGGATGCAGATTTATCGAGACAAAAATCGTTCTGATTTCTATTTAAAATCACCTCTCCAAACAAAAGGGTCGGAGGTCCCTTATATAGGGCTTTGGGCTCAACTTGCCCGAGAAGCCAACTCGAATCTTACAAGGCACACTTTCAACAATGAAGAAAGAAAAAGTAAAAGGTGGGACGCACAACCGCGAAACTTCCACTGCACACTTCATACTAATTTTTTTTTACATAATTGACATGTCTGATTTGATCCTATTGTCCATGTCGGATATGATGTGTGTCTAGATCAGCACCTAGAATCCCTCCAAATCGTACAAAGCATTGATCATTTCCCCAAATGAGACTTCTTTCTCTGACTCTTTCATTTTCATCAAATCTTTGATGGCACGTTGGATATGATCTCTAACAATGAAGATATATTCTTTATGTCCTTTCCACGTCTTGAGTTTTTCAAGAATCGTGTCTGCCTCCACCGCAAAGTCTGTCAGATGTGCCATTTCCACATGTTGCATGTCTTTAGAGTTGATAGAGACTAACACATTGTCTCTTGCAAAGAATATACAATCTTTTCTTGTTGATCTTGATTAAATTAGATAAATACTCCATGCGATTTGGATACGATCGTAATGGATCATATTCAAACTGAACTCTAACCAATCTTCATCACTAAACCGCGAATCTTCGAACGTTTTTTGGACAGGTACTTTAGTCCAGTACCCTGGGTACAGATTCCATAGCATGATCACTCTTTCTGTCAATCTGATAGGTTCAATATGTGCAACCCACCATAACAAACTTGGATATGCATTGTTTAGAATCATTCTCACCATCCGAGGTACCCAATTGAATGTGGAATTTATTTTCTTAAATCTCAAGAATTGTACTGCTCCCATGTTGAAAGCTTTCTGGCATTCAATGAACTCTTCTGGTTCTAATGTCATATCTGGTATGTGAAGTTTTGGAATCTCTATTCCCAACATTCTCCAAAACCTTTTCAACATTGGACATTCTTCTATACCTCTCATTGATTCTTCTAACTTTGTCAAGGAGACCAGAAACTTGGACTTTCAGCCTGATCTCTTTAGTGATGATCATACCGATCACATCTCAATCAATATTTTTATAATCCTCTATAAGATCTTCGGATTCTTCAAGCATGTCTAAAACATGGTTCAGACCTCTTTTGAATATCCGACCATCTTTACTTTTTTGGATCAGATTATAAACAATTATGGATTTATTCCTTGAAATATTTGGAATCCTCTGCAAATATTTCTGTATTTCCTTTGCTGGATTGGGCTCTTCATCTTGATCATCATCAAGAATTTCTTGATCTCGTTCTTACTGAACATTCTTTTGATGAGGTTTTTTCTGAGACCATTGTTGTTTTTCAAGTTCTTCTTCTACGTGATCAGCCCAAATCTTAAAGGTTTTCTCTTTTCCTTTAGAGCTTCCAATCATGTCAATCTTCTGGTTCTTCTGAGACTTTCTATTTCTCGGATTATCTGCACATTGAGTGCTGTAATGCCCTTTCTGGCCACATACAAAACATTCAATATGACTTTTATCTTTAGACTTGCTGTGTAAAGGTCTCTTTGAAGAATTTCTTGGTTGTCAGCCTTTCTAGCTGAGGAACATGTGCTTTCTGATCTTTCAACCTTACTGGATAGAGATCCTTTCTTCTGAAGGTGATTCTCTAATAGAATCCCCTTTCTTTGTTCAAGTCTATCAAGTCTTTCATTCATTGCTTTGATAACCAGGTATTCTGCCACATAATTATTATCAATGAAAACTAGACATCTTCTTGATTTTCTACTTTCTTCTATTGCAACTGTAAGAGTCAAAATAGCGTGTTAGTGCATGTGGAATGACATTATCTTTTCCTTTAATATTTTCTATATTAAAGTTATATTATTGCAATTCATTCCTCCATCGTACAAGTCGTGCATGGGTAAACCTTTTCAATTTAATTCTCATAAAATTCTTTATATAAGAACTATATGTTCTTATAGTAAAAGGTTTTCCCAAGAAAAGCTCATTAGCCCTAATTCCTTTAAGGACTGAAAGCAATTCTCTTTCATGGATAGGACAATTCTTTTTTGCCTTGTTAAAACATCCACTCCAGTATCTACTGATACTATCATTATGGTTTTTTCTTAGGATACATCCCCATGTTGAGTCTGATGCATCTGTTTCTAAGATAATCCGATCTTCACTCCCATCTGGATACTCCAATTCTGGGAGATTCTGTGTTTTTTGCTTCAAAATTCTGATTACTTCAGAATATTTTTCTGTCCAATCCCAAGGTACCTTATTGGACACCTTTCTCTATATTGGAGTTGAGATTTTTGCTAAATCTCTAATTTATTCTCTGGAATAACTTAGTATACCAAGAAACACTTGTATCTACTTACGATATGTAAGATCATTGGGGAAAGTTTGTAGCTTTTCTACAATATATGGTTGAATCTTTTCTTTACTTCCTTGGATCGCAATTCCAAGAATTCTATCTTTGGTTGCATCCAAATGATCTTTCAATCTAAAAGTATTATCCCTTCTTCTCTGAACACTTCAACAACCTGCTACAAATATTTTATATGCTCTTCTGTATCTTTACTAAATACGAGCACATCATCAATATAGACCACCACGAACTGTGCTAATCTACTAAATGCCTTATCTATTCTTCTTCGGAATATTCTTGGTGCATTCTTGAGTCCAAATGGCATAACCAGCCATTCAAATAAGCCAACTGGCGTTGAAAATGATGTTAATGGTATAACCTTTTCTTTGATCTTTATCTGCCAATATCATGACTTGAGATCAAACTTAGAATATACCATTGGCCTTTCATTCCTAATCCCTCTTCTTAAAGATTCTTGATTAGGAAGATTGTATCCGTCATCCTTTGTGGAACAATTAAGATCACAATAATCTATAACCATTCTGGCCTTACCACACTGTTTTTTACACGATTCATTACCATGAATGCTGCACTTCTGTGAGGACTTTCACTATGCCTGATTAGTCTAAGACTGATTAGTTTTGGAATTTGTTTCTCAAATTCCTTAACCACCTCATCTGGGTAGGCAATTCCCTTACTTCCGATCACTGTACTAGGATCTTTAAGGGTGATTGTCGCCTCTGGCATTGCCTTTTGCCATAGTTTCATAGGGTTTTTTGACCAATTTTCTGATAAATAATCTTTTATCTTAGCCAACGCCTCTTTTTCATTAATCCTCATAAATTTAAATCCAACTAGCTCTTTCCACTACTCAATCATTCTGTGGTATTCTCTATCTTCTTCTGGATAGTTTTCCACTTTAACAGTCGATACTTTCTTATTTGGAACCATTCTGGTTTTTCCAGAAGTGGTTGGAATCAAATAATTGTCAAGGATAATTTTTTCTGAAAATATTGTTACAAGCTGATATCTTCTAAGGAATCTATTTCCAATCAAGAAGTCATCTAGTAATTGAGGAATAAAACAAAGCATCTGCTCTATAAATATCCTTCCCCTGATTTCAATCTGAACATCCTTGGTTACTTCTTGAATCAAAATTGTTGCATTGTTACCATTTGTAACTTGGAACTTTGAAGATTCCCAAGATAATTCTGAAAATTGGATTCTTGTACAAGAGAATGTACATCCTGTATCAACTAGGGAAATACATGTAGTTTCATTAATACTTAATTTTACTAATGTATCCCACTCTTCTATCTTTGCACTAAGTAATGAAGATCCCATATATCCTACATGAGTTTCTTCATTCTCATAAATAGGTAGTCGAATAGTCCTTTTTCCAACTATCTTTCTGGAAATTGATGTTCCAGGTGCTTCTACTGAAGCACCTCCATCTTTTCCAATTGAGATCCTTGGATTTTCCAAAGGGTTCTCTAATATTTCTGATTTGAAATCTTTTATCTTCAAATCTGATCTACCTGATCTTGATCCTTCTGATCTAATATCATCTTCATCTTCTCTGACCTTAGAGATGACAAGTCTATTTCCGACTTGTTTAATAACATCTGAAAGAAGTTGCTTTTGTCTTCGTTCTTCCTCTGGATCTGGCGAAACTCATTCTCTAGGCCAAGTTAGCCTCTTGAGGTTTATCACCTGCAGTGTCATTACTCTAATTGATGTTCCTTCATCTTTAAAAAGATGTGTAAATATTTCTACACCCTTCCTTAGAGTTGGTCTTCCAATATTGTAAAACTTTACATAGAGGCGAGTAATCACTCTGACACATCTTCTGTTGGGTGGGAAACCCAACGTCTTTTTCCAGTTCCTTGTGTTGATCTTAACTTCTAGAGTTCTACTAATAATTCTGTCCATAAGAACTACATGCAAGCCTGGTATCACCTTTACCCATGCTACTCTTGTATACCGATTTTCTCGTGCTCCTCCTAATAGTGAATTGGAGAAATTGGCTAAACTGCCATCCACTACTGCAATTAGGAATGGTACATCTTGTCCTTTTCTTACAAGAGGATCTACTCCTATCTGGATTATTCCAAAATGCACATACTTAGCATTTTTATGGATTTCCTTGTTAACCCTTTTTAGTTTTAGCAAATGCATTGTAAATAATAATTTATCTATTTTATAGACTTCAGCTGTCTCTTCATCTTCAAAGATCTTGATCATTTCTTGATATGGTACCCAAGACTTCTGGTAGACCTCAGACTAATCAACTCTAGGCATCTTCCATTCTTGACAATCCCTTCCTTTTGAAGGGATTTTAGTTTCTGAAGAATGAACCATATCTCCTTCCATCTCCTCTAGTTTTACTAGTTCCAGAGAGTCTTCAAGTGCACTAGCCCCTGTTCGAATCATAGCTATTCGAAGTTGGCTCAAAATAGGGTTATTTTCTTCTTCCTCATCTAATATAGAATCTTCTTCCTCAGATAAAGAATAAAAACTTTCATCATATGAGTCTATATATTCTCCCCAGATAGGCTCAAACAATATCTCTGATAAATCTTTCATCATTATTGCTTTGAGGCTTCCCCTTCTTCTGTCTGCATCTAGGAAATTGTCAGCTCTGTGACATTTCTTGTCGCAGAACCAACAACAATCACAACTGGATAGATATTTTCCTTTAGGGAATCTGGGATATTTCCCATATATGGCCTTAAAGTTTTCTCTCATATCCTTCTGGATTCTATTTGGTCTAAGAAATCTCTTAGATTTTTCTAGCTTTCTCCCTGAAATTATACTTGATGATTTTCTCTTCCCAAATCATTTCTAAATTTTCTCGAGTGGTTTCTTTCATTCACACTGGCCATCCAGACACTGTGTTTTGAATGATCTTTGTTGAGTTTTTCCAAGCTCCTACCTAGTTGGACCGCAACCATATCTTCTTTCAACACCCTCTACTTTTGGACAACAAGAAAAACTCATGTATGACATATTTCTCACATCCTGTAAGAAGAATGCTCTCGATATGAATTTTCTAGAATTGGAAGTAAAACTAACCAACTGTGATGTGACACATATGGAGTCTTCATAATTGAAGAAGAAATGAGCTGTTGTCATAGACTATTCTAAGGATTCTGATGTTAAAAAACCTCTATTATGTGTCAAGAAGATCATTGCATCATCTGTTGATCATTCTCATGTATACTCAAAGGAGGAGGTACCATCCATACTTTATTCAAATGATTACACTAAATTTGTTTCTATATACAATGCAGATTTGAATGAAAAATCTGTACAAATATAGATGATGAAAAATGATGAGAAGTCTGCCACTATGTCTATAGTGGATAGGAGTATGGAAGATGGTTCCCCAAGAAGAAACCTACTAGTGGGAAAGAAGACCCCAAAACAACATGCTTACAATGCTGGAAATTTTGGACAACATGTAATGGAAAAAAGAAGATCAAGGTTTATGAGTCACTGTTGGTGTTGCAACAGATTTGGGCACTGTTCTTTGGATTGTTGGTACAATCCATTCATTTTAAAAGCATAAAGGAAGTCCATTTCAAGAGGGAATGAGTAAGAGAATATGAAACAACCACAAATTAAGATGAATCTGTTAACTTTAAACAGATTTGGAAGACTTGGTAATATATGTGATGTTTGCAATGAGTGTGGTCATAAAAATGGTTCATGCTCCTCTCAACATGTATCAAAGTCAAATGGAAATAGAAGGATACAAAATTTGAGGAATAAAGAAGTGCTATCCTTGGGAAGGAAGCTGAAGGAAGCTGAAGAAATATGGGAACTAGATTGCTCCCGAGAAGATTCAAAAGAAGAATGAACTAGCCTTAGACAACAAGTAGAAGGAAGATCACATTCAAAGAAAGTCTAAGAAGTTTAGGAGGATTGCTTCATTTAAAAGGGTTATTGTGAAGAAAGGTTCCCTTAATAAACCATGTGGAAACTCCAAACAGGCTGTGCATATTTCCAAAGTTTGTTTAATTATTTGGTCATCTGATTTGGAAATATTAATGAAGATAGAAAAAGAACAAACAAAAACAAGTGCTATAGGAAAAGAAAAGGTTCCACATGAAGAACCTGAATTTCATGAGAGGTTGTCAACAAATGAAAACTCTAGTGTTAAAGAAGATCTATGTGGAATATGCAAAGAAGCTAGACACAATTCAAAAAGATGTTTAACCATTCTTCCACCATAAGAAGAAGCCTTAAGAAGGATAAAGGTTGTACTAGGAATGAAGGCTGATGAAAATAAAAATGTTCCACACAAAGAAGATAATAATGTGAAGCAATCTATGCTCCCTTAAACAAAATAAAATTTGAAGATTAGGTGTGGAAGCTTAAAGAGTGGAGCAACTTGGTTGAGAAAATCATCTCAACCTTTCTATTCACATTAAAGAGAAAGATGCCCCACCTTATTCCATT
Organism: Viscum album; assembly: GCA_963277665.1. Taxonomy (NCBI): domain Eukaryota; kingdom Viridiplantae; phylum Streptophyta; class Magnoliopsida; order Santalales; family Viscaceae; genus Viscum; species Viscum album. The sequence continues at coordinate 1,331,663,930 of OY728120.1, read as the reverse complement.
TCCTTTGTATTATATGTGTGCCAATAATGTAGAGAATTGAAGGTGATGTATGCTCTCAGTGGAAAACTTGAGGAATGGTATTGAATAAGATCATCCTTGGTGAAGATGTGGAAGTTGTCAAATCAAGAAAACCACACGAAGTTATCCATTTTGGTGCATTATCATCATGAAACACCTTGAAATTTATCTTTTGAAGAGATCCACCTAAATGTAGTACCCACCTTGAGGGGGATACAAGTGAAGAATAAACAAGAAGTTGCGAGAATCATCAATTCATGCAAATCTGAATATTTTGGAATGTGCTAAGAAAATGTGTCATTGAGAAAGGTATTTTTTCTTATTCCCTCATCCTTGGTAACTAAAATAAAATGATAACATTAAGGGGGAGAAATTGATTCTAATTAATGACATAAAATGAGAAAGGATGAAGAAGAGTTAGAGATTTCATTTGAAGTTTGATCCCTACTTTTCACTTGAATGTTCTTGACCCGTGTGTTAAAGTGAGTGCAATAAATCAAGATTGAAATTTGAGAATCTTTATCTCAATTGGTATCAATTGGTTTTCTAAGCCTAAAAATATTTGGATTTTTTTAGATAGGCAATTAGGGTCTTATTTCAATTTGTTTCATATTATTTTTGTAATAGAAAACTTTGTTGTCTAAATCAAACCCTCTTGTTTTCTACACCAAGCATGGATTAAGTAGACTTAAAGTAAAATGGTTGATGAAACATTGCTTAAACATGAATTGATACCACTATCCAAAGTACTTTGTATTTATTATCAATAAGGGGGATTGAAAGTGAAATGAAATATTGATGCGAAAGGGGGAGAGAAGGAATGAATGGAGAGAGAACATATTGACATATCATTTGAAGGGATTGAAAACAAATAAAAAGGGGAAGAATGTTGAGCCCACTTTGTGTATATTGTATTTGTTGTAAATGGTTGTTAATGAACATGAAGTGTTCATAAATTTTGATGTTAATATGTTGAAGAAGTATTGGAGTGAAGAGCTTGGAAGTATGGTTGTAGAACCCATGTTTTTTGTTGAAGAATAAGGGAGGAGTTATTTACTTTGGAGATTATAAGATTAATTTATGTTGAAGGAAAAATGTGTATGATGATTTTAAGTCCCTTGGAGAATTGTTAATGAAAAATACTATATTTCTATGATGATGGTGTTGATGAAGTATTGATTAAAAGAAAAGGTAAAGAAGAGGAAATGAGAAGGTTGGATTCTGGTTCTTGAGTTTTTGACATTACTGTGTTTTTTTTGCAAAGGAATTCGAGAGGAGGAGTTTGAAAAAATAAGGCCAACTTAAGGCCATCCGAACACCCAAGAAACCAGGATATCCTAAAGGGACTTCCCTACCAAGCTCAAAGGTGATCCAGCTAGCTAGGAGTGGAATAGAGGAGGCAGATCCCATACATGGGTTAGTGCAGGAGCAAGGAGGGAAAACACTTGTGCGGGGAGACACAATTGACAAGCGACCTACCATCACGGGCCAAAAACTAAGGGATTTGATCGGGTCTTTGCCATGCTCCTATGATATACAAGTGACATTCCCAAAGATGTTTCAATGTGGGATAGGCACATGCACTAAATTGTTCATTAAAAAATCCTCACACTATTAGGCTTAAAGGACAACCGTGTATTGTTTCTATCTCCCTCATGCGATCATTTACACACCCAAACTTTAATCACCAAGCCACGGTCCTCCATCGAAGTACATAAGAGCTTGATGCAGTAATGCATGATCATTAGAAGGTCATTGATGAATAGAAAAAAGAGAAGTTGGATCACAATGAGTATTGGAAGAAGATGTAAACTACTGGAAGATCATGCTTGTGTGAATTCATCGGAAGGTGATAACGTGAATTCCTCAGAAGCAGCTCAAATGAATCTACCATAGGTTTGTGTGAAGCTTCATCAGAAGATACACTGTGAAGTTTTCGAAAGTTTCTAATAAGATCATTTGAATCTGGATAGGTCTGAAAATGAATAAGGATGAGAATGTTGGCTAAGTCCTAGAGCTTGTGTAAACATCATCTGCCCTTGTGTAAACATCAACTATGGTACGTATGCATGAAGCAACATTTGTGTAAACATCATATACTCTCCATAAGAATCATGTGAGTTCTGCATAAACATCATACTCATAAGTATGATCCTTCCACTATTTAAAAAACATCTTTATAAGGATGATCTTCCAATTGCGTGTAAACATCAACCTTGTGTAAACATCATCTACGTATGAAAATCACTATGCAAGTGGATTCTCAATAGTGGTGGTCGGTGTATGAGGATCCAGAGATGTGGATCGACGTAAGGAGATAAAACTTAGTCAATTCCATGTGAGCAGTTCTAAAATGGAAACAAATATCATAAGTGGTTTTATCGTGATTTAGGCAAAATTCATAAAGAAGAAAAAAGAAATTTTTACAGAATTATTCCATGCTGCAAATGGAGAAATCGTGATCATAATTGTTGCATGCATGCATATTTAAATATTTTAATGCATGCAGACTAAGTGGAATGAAGGAGGAAATGCCGGTTTGAAGGAGGAAGATCTGTGATGGTTATCTGTATATTCACATGCAGTTATAAATATCTTTGAATAAACATAGTTTCTGTGGAAGTTTTAAAGATGACAAGTTTTGTGGATCTAGTCGAAGTCATTGAAGCGAGAATTAATGAGGCTTTGAATTACTGAAAATATTGGTAATTCAAATTGAGATATTCATGTAGTACAATGAATAGAAGATGAAAGAGAGAAAACCAACACCGCAACATTTTATTCTGCACATATATATTGCAGGTGGACTAAGATAGGAATACGTATGAGACTCGATAAAGTTCTATTTGATATATATATTTGAGTATCGAAGATTGAAGCCTTGACACACCATCCAACTTGAAGAATCTTTGTGTGTCAAAGTAGAAGTGAAGAAGGTGATCTAGTGCAGTCTGTTGTGCACTGAAGAAGAACAAGTGAGAAGAAGTGAAGGTCCATGTGGTTCAGTTTTTCACAGAATGAAGTCTTTCTCCTAAGAAAAAAATAGCATTATAGGTTTGATGTTGTGAAGAGGAAGAAGAGGCTATGTGCGATGTTGTGCATATAAAAGGAGAAGAAGGCACTTACATGCTGCTATGAAAGTAAAAGAAGATGAAGAGAAAGGAAAGCAACATATCAACAATCTGAAAGAAGTCTAAATTAGTGAAGGCTCTGTGGTTATTAAACAAAATTTTATATCATTGTAATGTGTGGGAGTAACTTGAGTGAGGGATGCACCAAAGCACTGTTGGGAGACATGAAAACACAAGTTTCAAGGTTATACCTCACCTTTTTTTACCAGCATGATGATTCTAGTGGGTAGGGTGATCTCGGAGGAATCCATATCACACTAAGGACTAGCCTTCTCACATTGAGAGGAAAACCTTATAAATCACTGTACTCTTTGTTTGGGTGTGCTACTTACAAGAACAAAGGTGAGAGAAGAGAATAAGAGAACCATCCACCTTAACAAGTGACAAAGCTAAAAAGAAATGGGATAAAAATTATAAATTGGATCAAGAGTCATCAACACTGATTAACCCCCCCCCCCTCTCGGTATTGAGTTCATCCCTAACTGGTCCCCTCAATTTGGGATGGGGTCCTTCACTGTCACAACCCGTCCCCTGGGGCCTGTGCCGTGATATACCCCAAGCCCACCTCCCGAAGGTCAGGGGTTGGTGACTAGCGCCGAAGGCGTCAACCTGCAAGTGGGAGGTATTTTCTTGGATACCTATACACACATGCACTCACAAACAAAAACCACAAAGATGAAAGGTGAACACTAAGTAATCAGAAACCATAGTACAACAACAAGTAAAGCACTGAGTGGTGTAACTAGGCCAGTATACAATCCCAATAAAAGAACTGAAAATAGCAAGGCACAAAGGGAGCACCGACGACTGTCTGCGGAAGATCCCACCTAATCGCTGGAGTAGTGAAGCTACTAGAAGTATTATGTCCTGTCTGACTGGTCTTACTGGACCCCTCCTGGTCCTAGGCTACCAAGTCCACCGTCGTAACATCCATCGGTCCCGTCTTCTTAAGCGCCCCTATCGAAATGTCGAACATCTGCACCAGACACAACATGTGCGGGCGAAGCTCGTGAAAGGGTGAGTAACTCAGTACTCAGTAGGGGACCCCGAGACCCTCGATGGTCTCTCAGAAATTAACAAAGTAAAAATACAACAAAACAGCCATGAAGTAAACCACAAAGATTATGCATAATCATCTTTACTCAGGCATATGCCATTTCATATACCTAGGTCATCCAGATATACTCGTCTCAGCCACAAAGAATCATAAGGCCCCAACCTCAATCTATTTCCAGGATTTCCAAAGAAGGCTCAAAGCGTAACTCAAGGATCAGGAGTACACGCTCCATGTACTAGCCATCCTTGATGGCACCCGTCTGAGAGATGTACTCTATCTGGTACAACTCAACCATTCCTAATGGAACGTCCGAAAGGATGTGCTCTATCAAGAACTTTCTGCTAGAATTGCCTCTAGTGCCCGACACTAGAGGTCTCATAGTCACAGTCTTGTGTCCGAGGCAAGACCAAGGGAAACCAAGTGAAGAGGACCACTCCTCAACACTACGTTCAGTTGGGGGAGCACTGCTCCAGTCTAACCCACAATATCTCAGTCGCCCCAGTAAGAAGTGACTCGCACCTCAGTCTGTCGAGGGAGTACTAACTTATACCGTAGGTATCGATTACATCAAGTGGAGGGGCCCGCTCCTCGTAACTGTGTCCTGTAGTCGAGGGAGCTCCAAATCCCCTGAAGGACCCGGTCCTCGTCGCTACTTGGAGACGGGGGAGTACTACTCCATATGCGAGGACCCGCACCCTACTCGGTAGGGGAGTGCAACTTTGGTAGTCTGTTCACTATGGGGGACCCGTGCCCTAGTACGTCAGGGGAGTACCGACCCCAGGATAGAGGACCCGCACCCTGGTATGACAGGGGAGTACTGACTCTACTGTAGCACTGCATAAGGAGGACCTGCACCTGGGGTTGATAGGGGAGTACCTACTCCTAACATAGAGGACCTACACCCTACCCGGTAGGGGAGTGCCTGACTCTATGTGAGTTAAGTATGGAGGACCCACACCCTAGTCCAATAGGGGAGTACCGACTCCAAAGATAGGAAAACCATTTCAGAGGAAAACAAACCCGAACTCATGACGTGGGGAGTCCCGTCTCTATCAGAGCAGAGGAGTAAGGAATGCCCATGCCTTGAGTCATCAAGAGAGTAGCCATCCCAAATCTCACTACAAGAAACACCCTGGTTCTTCTCCTCAGGTTATCGTTCATACCTCAACCACCACAAAGTTCCACAAGAAAGTAACCTGATGATCCTTCATATCGTAAGGGTTGTAATGCAACACACGGTGTGTCAACCAGACACTCGGTCTGAAAGTTATAGGGATTTTAGTGCCGAGGGCTCGGTTGGATTTGTGTACGATCCAACCCGGCCAAACTCCAACTTTCTACGAAAGTCATGTGGAGTATCTCAAAAGGACCGCCATGTCCTAAGTGTTTCAGTGCCACAGATGGTTCGTCAAATGGACGTCCGACTTAGGAGATACACTTGTTTAAGAGAACTGGTCCATAAGTGGGTCCGGGTCCCATCCGACATGGTCAAACCGACCCAACCTGGACCAATGGGCCCGACCCGAAGGGGATGGGCTCTGCCCAGTTTGGTTGGGCCTAGTTTGGCATGCTCGGCCACGGGCTTGGCCCGTTGGGCTGTGGGTTTGGCCCGTCCCACCCGACTGGGCGTGGCCCGTCAGGCTGTGGAATCTCTCGGCCCACTGGCCAAGCGTGGGGGACCGCTCCCCTCGCAAGCAGCTAAATCCATTCAGGTCTTCAATGTCGCGATGCCAGGTGGTGCCACATCTCTTGGACGGTTCGCATGGACTGGCCCGCTACAGACCCACAGGTGCGGGTCCGCACTTCATCGCGGCTTGATGTCGCGACCTTCCTCCACGGTGCGCTGCTGCAGCGCGCCGCCTGGCTCAGCAGCGGCCCCGTATGGTGCCACACGTCCTTGTCGGTCTGTGTGGACTGGCCCTCTACAGACCCGCGGGCGTAGGTCCGCCCTCCACCGCGAATCGATGCCACGACCTTCCACTGTGGCACGTCGTTGTGCTTCAACGCGGTCGGCGTTGGTCAGCCGCCCCTTGTCCGCCGCGGTGCATTTAGGTGATGCCGTTCCTTTGTGGTTGGTGGGTGCCGGTTTCCACCTCCCTTGGTCGCCGGTCCCACCGCGTACCGCCGTCACACCGTCGATTCTTCCGGTCTCCCACGTAGAACGCAACCATAACGGGTTCAACAGAGGGTATGGGCCTTGTTCGTTCGGCTCGCGCCCTTCGTGTTAGCATTATAACATGGGAAGGATTATTAGATTATAAGAACTCCCATAATGAAACCCCACATTATCCTCCCACATTTAAAGAGCGAAACACGGGTTAAACCATTGGACGGTTGACCCGTGTTCTTCATAATATTCAAGAACGGGGTAAAAAGGGGAGGAATCAAACATATAACCCCTTACCTTATAATTGTTGGAAGGCATTGTGGATGAGGAAGAAGTGTCCACGTTCGAAGGTGTTCATCGGTGCTTGTCGTTGCCCGTCAATTCCTTCAATGTCCATCACTCGAAGCTTCGTTCTAGGTTGGTGGAAGTTGTCACGACACTTCGTCAGAGGTTCCCCTCTTGCATGCCAAAAACCCATGCCCGAGCTTCGTTTAAATAGAGGGGAGGAGAGGATCAACGCACCACACAATTAATGAGGTTCATTAATGAGTATAATTAATGAACCTCTTTAATTATCTCAACGGTGTGGTTACAGGTTCATTTAAATCTCCCAACAGTTTGGTTACAGAAAATACGAGTCAAGCCATTAAATGGTTTGACATTGCACTGTGGTCCCACCACCGTTTGTCCAACGGTTGAACAAAGAAAAATAAAATAACCAAAAGTTATTTTATTATTTTTTTGTAAAGTCCAAAAATTAACTTTTTCGTTCGACCCTTGCCGGTCGAAGTTAAGATTCCCTTAAGAGAATCCTGGAGCTGAGAATATAATGGTGCCCTCATATTTTTAATCCAAGCACCGATTCAAAAGATAGAATTCACCGCCCGCACGTTTATTGAACGTACCTTAAAAAAGTTCAAAAAATTATTAACAGTCACCCTCGACCCGCACCAGTCGAGGTTAGGCTTTGCCTAAGGGAAACACGCCCTCACGAGCTCAAAGGTACTCTCAGATTTTCAATCCGAGTTATTGTTTAGAAGTTAAGGATTTTACAATAAAATAATTGTTACTTAATTATTTTATTTACGACCAAAAACTAACTTCCACTGGCGGCCCGCGACGGCCAATGTTATTTTCTTCCTAAGTAAATCATACCCTCACGAGTTTAGTGGTGGTCTCATATTTTTAATCCGAGTCACCATTCATGAGTTATAAGCATTTGAAAAATAAAATAATTTTATTTAATTATTTTATTTACAGTTATTCCATTTTTGGGTTTTCTCTCTGGAGGCCTGCGCCGACTAAAATTAAGTCACTCCTAGGGTAAACCCACCATCCTAAACGCATCGGTGCCCTTATATTTCTGATCTGGGCCTCCATTTAAGAGCTATTCTACTTTTTTTAGGAAAACTTCTTACACACGCTATTTTAAGCTTAACACTTTTTTCGACGGATCATTCCGGGCACTCCGATCCTCGGAATCATGTGTCGCCAGATTTCACGGTCTTGTAACAATTCCATATAAAAAAAATTAAACGGAAATTCCGAGATGTTACATTCTCCCCACCTTTAGACTTTTCGTCCCCGAAAAGCCAAGGCCCAAACTCACGAGAAGAAACTGGGTCCAACAAAGGTTCATATGCTGCTTCTAAGCACGCGCCACGAGGGAATATCGAGATCATCAACTCTTATGTCCAGATCTTTCTAGGTCAACATCGTGCCAAAATAGAAACATGTTTCTTTAGCTGCAACAAGTGGATAAATCACTAAGCATCACGATACATCTGCAATCGTGGGGTCTAGCGGCCCACTGCCTAGAACCTTCAATGAACTCACCAAAAGCCTAAATAAGACACAACCACTCCCACTTGTGGAATCTCCACCGAGTATGGATGGCTAGGAACCATTCCGCACTATGAAAACATCTTGTGGTTTAACTCCGCCACCACAAAACGACTCAAGTGGTACTTTTTAAGAGAGTCCAGACCGTGCCGCCTGGGATTCCCCCCCCCCCCATTTTTTGCAAAGGAAATCCCTAATCCACCATGCTAATATACCACATTGCTAGCCTAATATCATATTTCTGGGGATGAATGATAGTAGTCCATACCCAGATTGACGTCGTAAGGTCTCGACGCAACAACTAAGAGATCCCAATCGCAACTCTCACCTCCAAGAGCCAGGTCACACTATCAGCAGGTCTCCTCTATCATGAGTCTCTAAGCGTGAGGGTCAAGTCCATGGTCCAACTAAAACCTCAAAGTCTTGAAAATTACTTGTGAAAAAAGAATTTCTAGAACCTGTGTCTATTTAGGAAGGTAGAAAAAGAAAAGACACAGGTCGTACCTCAAACTTCTCCTGGAGTTTCTTGGTCATAAGCCAGGACTGCATGCAGCTGTCCTCGCCCACAGTCTCCAACTCCCTGAGCCTGGCGGGGACCACCCCTGCCGCTCGTCCAACTCCTCTACCCCATCTGCCAACTTTCGGAACTCCATGATCCAAGCATTATCTCTGCCAAGGAGGTTCGTCTCTTGGCTCCCTCTCAGCAGTACGGTGGGTTGGGAAATCTCTAGAAAGATACCCCCAACCATTATAAGCATAACACTGCCTCTCCTGTGGCTGATCTACTCCTTGGAACTGCTGCTATGCCACAGACCCACGTGTCTGTGTCCGGGCATGGGTATGCCTCCTATTCCGTGATCCTATTGCCATTCGTCTGTTAGATTCATCAGACACCTCTACTTTGCGACCTCTGCCATAGGTCACATCCACCTAATCCTCCGCCAGGAAGCTCTCAACCACCGGGGCTTGTTCCAGTACCCCAGCATGCATCGGAATGCTGAGAGGTATCACTGATGCCCTGATTTCCCAGCACAATCCCTGCTCGAAGTTCCAGGACCTGAAATAAGGGCCCCGCACCATATCTGTAGAGTAGCGAGAAAGATATGTGAATTTTGCTGAGTACTCTGCTACCGTCATGCTGCCCTGCCGCAGGTGCAGCAACTCTTGTATGCGTACAGTGCACAAATTTTCTGGAAAGAACTCCTCTTTGAAGAGGCGCTCAAAGTCTGTCTAAGTGAGGGTCGCCTCATCGTGAGCCTAAATCGTCAGACTCCACCATCTTCCCACTGACCCCTAAAGAAGGCTTGTAGCCAAGACTGCCATCTGGTCGGGTGGTGTCCTCACTATTCAGAAAACACGCGTAACAACCTCAAGCCAATCCTCAGCTACTTGAGGATCTATCTCGTCATGGAACCTGGGATGTCTCTGCCTCTAGAAATCATATAGGGCACTGAGCCTATGAACATCCTCTATTGGAACCACCAGAAGTAGATGCTGACCATCGGGTGGTGGTAGCACTAGTGCACCACTCGGTGGGGCCATCTCAATCATTGGTCCTTGAACAGATGCCCCGTTGCTAGGCGGACTTTCCTCACAACCTTGTATCGAGATCCTGGCTGGTCATCCATGTGGAGGCATCCTAAGATAGATCAAGATGTACCACAGTTAGAAGGTTTTATCTGGAGAGCTGACTTGAGAAGGAATATGGAAATCACAAACATCAATACATGATGAATATTCTCTTCTTTTCCCTGCAACCAGTGTTTCCATGTACCGAGTCAGGTAATAGGTGTCCAGAGTCCTGGTGTAAAGATACGTCAATCACTGCACCAACACCAGAGTCCCTGGCCTGAAATCTAAACTCAAAAAACTTAACACTATTGCTCACAACAAAAAACAACAGAACCTTGGTCATTGAGGTAGAACCGACCACCCTCTGATGCGACTTTGTCACGACCCGTCCCTCGGGGCCCGTTCCATGATATACCCCAAGCCCGACTCCCAAAGGCTAGGGGTTGGCGACTATCGCTGAAGGCATCGACCTGCAAGTGGGAGGCATTTTACTGGATACCTATACACACATGCACTCACAAACAAAAAACACAAAGATGAAAGGTGAACAATAAGTAATCAGAAAACAGAGTACAACAACAAGTAAAGCACTGAGTGGTGTAACTGGGCTAGTATACAAGCCCAACAAAAGAACTGAAAACAGCAAGGCACAAAGGGAGCACCAACGACCGTCTGCGGAAGATCCCACCTGATCGCTGGAAAAGTGAAGCTACTGGAAGCCGAAGTAGTATGTCCTGTCTGCCTAGTTCTACTGGACCCCTCCTGGTCCTAGGCCACCAAGTCCACCGTCATAACATCTATCTGTCCCATCTTCCTGAGTTCCCCTATCGAAACGTCGAACATCTTCACCAGACACAACACATGCGGGCGAAGCTCATGCATGGGTGAGTAACTCAGTACTCAGTAGGGGACCCCAAGACCCTCAATGGTCTCTCAGAAATCCAAAAAGGAAAAATACCACAAAACAACCACGAAGTAAACCACAAAGATTATGCATAGTTAGCTCTACTCAGGCATATGCCATTGCATATACCTAAGTCATCCAGATATACTCGTCTCAGCCACAAAGAATCATAAGGCCCCGACCTCAATCCATTTCTAGGATTTACAAAGAAGGCTCAAGGCGTAACTCAAGGATCAGGAGTACACGCTCCATGTACTGGCCATCCCTGATGATACCCGTCTGAGAGATGTACTCCATCAGGTACAACTCAACCATTCCGAATGGAACGTCTGAAAGGACATGCTCCATTGGGAACTTTCTTCTAGAACTACCTCTAGTGCCCGAAACTAGAGGTCTCACAGTCACAGTCTTGCGCCAGAGGCAAGACCAAGGGAAACCAAGTGAAGAAGCCCACTCCTCGACACTGCGTTCAGTTGGGGGAGCACTGCTCTAGTCTAACCCGTGATATCTTAGTCTCCCTAGTAAGAAGTGTCCCACACCTCAGTCCGTCGAGGGAGAACTAACTTATACCCTGGGTATCGATTACATCAAGTGGAGGAGACCGCTCCTCATAAATATTTCCTACATTCGAGGGAGATCTAACTCCCCTGAAGGACCCGCTCCCCATCGCTACTCAGAGACAGGGGAGTACTACTCCATGTGTGAGGACCCACACCCTACCTGGTAGGGGAGTAAAACACTGGTAGTTTTTTCACTGTGGGGGACCTGCACCCTAGTACGTCATGGGAGTACTGACCCCAGGATAGAGGACCTTCACCCTAGCATGGCAGCGGAGTACCGACTCTGCTGTAGCACTGCATAAGGAGGACCTGCACCCTAGGTCGACAGGGGAGTACCTACTCCTAACATAGAGGACTCGCACCCTACCCGGTAGGGGAGTACCTGACTCTATGTGAGTTAAGTATGGAGGACCCACACCCTAGTACAACAGGGGAGTACCGACTCCAAAGATAGGAAAACCATCTTAGAGGAAAATGAACCCACACTCATGATGTGGGGAGTCTCGTCTCTACCGGAGCAAAGGAGTAAGGAATACCCGCGCCTTGAGTTATCAAGGGAGTAGCCATCCCAAATCTCATTACAAGAAACACCCTGGTTCTGCTCCTTAGGTTATCAGTCATACCTCAACCTCCATGAAGTTCCACAAGGAAGTAACCCAATGATCTGTCATGTCATAAGGGTTCTAACGCAATAGACAGCGCGTCAACCGGACACCCGATCTGAAAGTTATAGGCATTTTAGTATTGAGGGCCCGGTTGGATTTAGGTACAATCCAACCCAAACAAACTCAAAATTTCTTCAAAAGTCACATGGAGTGTCTCAAAAGGAATTCCTCATCCTAAGGGTTTTGGCGCCGCAGACGGTTTGTCAAACGAACGTCCGATTTAGGAGATACGCTTGTTTAAGAGAACTGGGCCGTAAGTGGATCCAGGTCCAGTCCGACACGTTCGGACCTATAGTACCCCCAGTTTCTGGTATGTAACCCTTAATTAATGATTTTCATGGTTATAAAGTTAAGGGTGATGAATGGGAGAGTGGGAGAACTTGAAATGAAGTTTTGAGGCATAGGGGAAGTCGCACGGGTGACGCACAGGCGGCGCACGGTTTGTCTAACCGTGCAGCCAAACAGTGCATAGTTGGCACTTTTGAGGCAGTGGCTCCTGCACGGTTGGAGCATGGTTTGAGATATTGTGCGAGGAGGCCGTGCGAGGGTATGCTGAGGTAGTGGTTAACGCACGGTTAGCGCACGGTTTGTCAAACCGTGTGAACTAACCGTGCGGGCACTTAAGTGAGATCCTAAAAAAGTGGATCTCACACATTTTTTTCCTCTAAATGGATTATTTTTACTTCTAAGCAGCCATAACTTGGGATCAATCTCCCTTGAAGGTAGGATAACCTCTCCCAAGAATTTTGGAGGCGATCTGAAGGCTTTCCTTGGCGAATCAAAGCCGGATTCTTGAGGTATGTGATCGTTCGTCATCGTTTTGATCGGTTTCTTAGATCTACTTCTCATATTCTCTCGGTTTCTTAGATCTATACTAATTATGGGTAGATCTAAGTGTTTGAATTCCAAATATGATGAGATTTGGTCTTTTCCTTTCTAGGAGAAGATATCTAAGGTGGGTTCTTGAAGAATCAACCCGGTTTTCTTGTGTGCTCTTCGTTCGTTGTGGTTTTCATCAAAACCTTCGAGGTAGGAGGATTCTTTCTCGACTCCACTCAGTAGAACTGATTGGCATGCTTTCAAATTGAATGTGTGGTGTTGAATTGATTGTGATTTGGTTGTTGAACACTTATTGGAAAGATTCTTGTGTGATGGTTGTGAAATCTGGAAAATTGGGGATTTTGAATGAGTGCTTTGGTTCTTAATTTTAAAATAGATATTTTAAAATGGGGATTTTCTGGAATTGTGACACATGGTTTGGATTAGATGTTTTCAATAAAAGGGAATGCTTTATTGAAGTGAAATGGATGTTTTTAAATTGGTTTATTCTTTTGTTTTCAATAAAAGTACAGTTTTATTGAAATGGTTTTAATTGGTTGAACACACTTGGTTTTTGACATGATGGTTGTGTGTGTTTACGGGCATGTGGGATGGATAAGGGTTAGGAGTCTCCCCCATCATTAATGGGATGGATAAGGGTTAGGGTTCTCCCCCATCAAAGGGTGCATGTGGAACGAATAAGGGTTAGGGGTCTCCCCCATCATTAACAGGATGGATAAGGGTTAGGGCTCTCCCCCATCAATTGGTTCACTAGGGACAACTTAGTGAAAGGATGACTCACCACTCGCGAGTATAGGGAGATCCAGGTTACATTTAGGGTTGGTTGTGTGGATGTATGGAATTAATTGGGTGTGTCAAAGGAATATTGAGAAATGTTTTTAAGGCTTGTTTAGTTATTTGTATGGAAAAATAACTTGTTGGAAAAATTGGTTTCAATTGCACTTGTATGCTTTTGGTTATAAATGGTTTTGGAAACTTGTTTATATTTGGTTATAAACTGTTTTGGTAAATTGTTTTATATAAACTTTTTTATATAAATGTGACTAACTTTTCTATCCTAGTGGCGTGAGTTGGGAAGTAATTGGGGAAAACCTACTGAGTTTTATACTCACCCCTGCTTTGACACTTTGGTGATTTTGTAGATGCTATCTTCCAGGATAGGGGAAAATGTAATGTTTCACACGTATTTAGAACTACCTCATGACGTTTGGACTGTTCGGTGATTTTGGAGCTTGGAGCTTGTGGAGCATGGAGTCTTGTGGTCTTTTGAGGGTTTTGTATCATTTATCTGCTATGTACTTTGATACTTGGTTATTCTTCTGCTGTTTCATACTTTGATATGGTTTTGAGATACATGAAGATGTTGGGTTTTCTTTCATTCGTTCACGCATCATACAATGAATGTTTGGTTATGGTTTGTAGGTTTATTGGTTTATTTCTTAAAGGGTAAATCGTCCCCCAATTGTATTTGAAACCCTTCGGCATTTATTGCCAGCCTTTGGCATCTTGGGGATGTCGCTTAAGGCCTAGTAATGACTCGTTGTACTCTCAAGCCAATGAGAATTGGTGGGTCATTACAGGACCGACCTGACCCGGCCTGAGCGGGCTGGGCTCGGTCTAATTCGGTTGGGCCTGGTCCGGCATGCTGGGCCGCAGGCTTGGCCTGCTGGGCCATGGGTGTGGCCCGACCCACCCGGCCGGGCGTGGCCTGCCGGGCTACGGAATCGCTTGGCCTGCTGGCCAAGCATGGGGGACATCTCCCCTCCCGAACAACCAAATCCGTTCGGGTCTTCAATGTCGCGACACCAGGTGGCGCCACATCTCTTGGCCGGTTCGCGTGGACCGGCCCGCTACAAACCCGTGGGCACGGGTCTGCTCTCCGCCGCGGCTCGATGCACGACCTTCCTTCACGACGCGCCGCTGCAACACGCCGCTCGGCTAAGCAGTGGCCTCGGATGACGCCGCACCTCCTGGCCGATCCGCGTGGACCGGCCCGCTACAGACCCGCGGGCGTAGGTCCGCCCTCCGTCGTGGCTTGATGTCACAGCCTTCCACTGTGGCACGCTGCTGTGCTTCAACACGGCCAGCGTTGGTCGGTCGCCGCCTCCCTTGGTCGCCGGTCCCACCGCGTGCCACCGTCACACCGCCACTTTTTCTAGTCGCCCATGCAGAACACAACCATAATGGGTTCGGCCGAGGGTTTGTGCCTTGTTCGTTTGGCCCGCGCCCTCCGCATTAGCATTATAACATGGGAAGGATTATTGGATTATAAAAAATCTCATAATGAAACCCCGCATTATCCTTTCGCATTTAAAGAGCGAAACAGGGGTCAACCCTTTGGATGGTTGACCCGTGTTCTTCATAATATTCAAGAATAGGGTAAAAAGGGGAGGAATCAAACATATAACCCCTACCATGTAATCGTTGAAAGGGGCTGCGGATGAGGAAGAAGTGTCCACGTCCGAAGGTGTTCGTTGGCACTTATCGTCACCCGTCGATTCCTCCAACGTCCGTTGCTCGAAGCTTCATTCTAGGTTAGTGGAAGTCGTCACAAAACTTCGTCAGAGGTTCCCCTCTTGCGTGCCAAAAACTAATGCCTAAGCTTCGTTTAAATAGAGGGGAGGAGAGGATCAACGCACCACACAACTAATGAGGTTCATTAATGAGTATAATTAATGAACCTCTTTAATTATCTCAACGGTGTGGTGACACATTCATTTAAATCTCCCAATGGTGTGGTTATATAAAATATAAGTCAAGCCATTAAATGGTTTAATGCTACACTGCGGTCCCACCACCATTTTTCCAACGGTTGGACAAAGAAAAAATAAAATAACCAAAATTTATTTTATTATTTTTTTATAAAGTCCAGAAATTAACTTTTTCGTCCGAACCTTGTTGGTAGAAGTTAAGCTCCACTTAAGAGAATCCTGGCGCTGTACATACAATGGTGCCATCAGATTTTTAATTCGAGCACTGGTTCAAATGATAGAATTCGCCGCCCGCACGTTTACTGAACGTACCTTAAAAAAAGTTCAAAAAATTATTAACAATCACCCTCGACCCATTCCGGTCAAGGTTAGGCTCCGCCTAAGGGAAACACACCCTCATGATCTCAACGTTACTCTTGGATTTTCAATCCGAGTTATCGTTTTGAAGTTAAGGATTTTACAATAAAATAATTGTTACTTAATTATTTTATTTACGGTCAAAAACTAACTTCCACTGGCGGCCCACGCCAGTCAATGTTAGTATATGTCTAAGGAAAGCATACCCTCACGAGTCCATCAGTGGTCTCAGGTTTTTAATATGAGTCACCATTCATGAGTTATAATAATTTGAAAAATAAAATAATTTTATTTATTTATTTTATTTACAGTTATGCCATTTTTGGGTTTTCTCTCTGGAGGCCTGCGTCGACTGAACTTAAGTCGCTCCTAAGATAAACTCACAATCCTGAACGCAATGGTGCCCTCATATTTTTGATTCGGGTCTCTGTTTAAGAGTTATTCCACTTTTTCAGGAAAACTGCTCATGCGCGCTATTTTAAGCTTAACACTTTTTTCGACGGATCATTCCGGGCACTCCGGGACTCAGAATCATGTGCCGTCAGATTTTGCGGTCTTCTAATAATTCTATATAAATAAAAAATTACACGGAAATTCTGAGACATTACATTCACCATAGTCCTTAATGATCATAGGGGAAGTGGTATTTCACAATTTTTTTGTATTAAACTCTTTAGATAACACAATTTCCTTTAATTTTCATTAATTCCCTTAGGTTTTGACTTAATAAGTCACCTAAAGGGGAAGAGAAGACTTGGTTGTGACACGTAGGTGATCTATGGGCATCTCTTTGCGCTATCCTCTAAAATAGGACACATGGGAGTCTATTTATAGACCAAGAGAGACTAGGGCATAAGGCTAGGCGGTCAACTGCCTTCTGTGTGCTAGTTGAGATGTGCGCCTCACACGACAGGACTTGAGAGTGCAAAGTAGAGCACATGAATGATCCACGCATGCAGGTTGTGTGCGAAGGTTGTTAAGCATGTGAAAGAGGGGAGCATGAAGGGGACTTGGGAAAAATGACTAGGTACAGGACGCCTAGGTGTCTGAGATTAGGGCATGGAGGATTAGCGAGTGCACATGAGGTAGGGCGCATGTGTAGAGTTCGCCTTAGCATGAATTCAAAATTTGAAAAAACTTCATCCAACTTAAAATGGTCATAAATTTTGATCCAAGTATCCTTTTGAGATCCAAAATTAGTAAAATCGAAGCCTGCAAAATGAGATATTCCCTTAAATATAGTGTTTCCTTGTAAATAGTGTTTTACAAATAAAAAAAGTGCCTAGAAGACCTTTGAAAATGGGTTTTACATTCTCAATATCCCTTTTTTCAACAATGGATAAAATACATGACCTACTCCTAGTGGGTGGTTCTCACTACCATATCATCGGACTGAGATTTTTTTGAGGAATCTCCCCCCCCTTAGTATGTGAGCATTCATGTGTCACATGGAGATCCCATTCATGTCTTCATCATGTGAAAATATAATTTTCTTCCTGCACATGAGTTGTGTTACTTGAGTGAGGCCCATATCATGGTTTCCATGACAAAGTGCATGGTACACATTTCCTTGTTCCATCAATGATTTCTTATGAGATATGGTATAACAAGAAACCAAATATGAAACATCTTATGATCTTTGAGAGAAAATTATTTATAAAAAACGAGGAAAGAAATCAAGGAAAGTATGAAGATGAAACCGATGAATGTGTATTTTATGGATACTCCATGAAAATTAAGTCCTACAAATGTTTTAATAAGAGGATTAGTAAAATCGTTGAAAAAATTTTATGGGAGATTTATAAAAGAACAATCCAAAGGAAGTTATTTGAAATTTGAAATAGTGAATTAAGAACATAAGGAGTAGTTTTTAGAACTTCCAAATAACACACATAAGTTTGATTTTGATGCTGAATTAGAGGAAGATTTATAATTTTTTAAAGACTAGTTATCTTTTTTTTTAGAAAATAGAAGAGAGTTGAAGTTGATGGGTGGGAATATACTTGGGCATAAATCAACACCCATTCAAACAATAAAGATGAATAATATTGAGTAAACATTATTTTTATCACAATTAGAGACTATATACTTTTAAGAGACAATAAGAGATGAATTGTGGTTAAATTCCATGAATTAAAAAGTATACTGAATCAAGAAAAATCACTTTTCAATTCCATGAAAGAATTGTTTTGAATTTTTTTGGAAGGAATGAAGTTTTCTAAGGAAAGGTAGAAAATAGATAAGTATCAAGTGAAATACCATGGGCTATAATATGTAATGGATCGTAGACCATGTAGTTATAGTGAATTGACTAAGTTTTCCAAATCAATCAACAATGACAAATTTTTTTAAAGGGATTTGACTATATAATTATATTAGATTGACTATTATATATTAACTACTCTTATCTAGCTTTGAATGTGGAAAATTTGGTCACATAAAAGTAATATTCACTAGAGGATATGAATATATAGAAGCTAAAGTTAAATTTCATAAAAGGAAATTGAAGAAATTCTCCACCAAAAAGTCAAGAAAGAAGTATGGTTTTAACAAGTAATCAGAGATAAAATTTCAAAAAATGCCTTGTGAGAAAAGATGATAATGTTGATGAAATTTCATCTTATGAAGAAGAAGTTATTGAATTTAAATTATATTTAGAAGATTTATTAGTTTCAATGATATATGCAATAAAAATTAAATAGGTATATGCTAAAGAAACTCAAAATCAGCATGAAGTCATTATTTGTTTAAATGTTAAACTTGAAGGTGTTCTTAAGTAACTTGATATTTATAGAAATAAAAATAATAATATGCTTAACATGATGAAATATTCATATAATTATAATAAATGGTTTTAAGATGAGATCACAAGGTTTGAGCAAGTACTTAAAGAAAAATACTTGGTGTAAGAAAATTATGAAAATATGGAAAAATTCAAATTTAAGATCGAAGAATGAATAAAAATAATTATGCATCATACTGCTTGTGATAAGTAAATAGGAAGGATAATTGAGTCTTTAAAAGAATAAGTGTCTTTAATGAGAAAAATAATAAATCTAAAATCAAATATGTTATAATAAAAAATAATTTGAGCTTTGAAAGCTAATATGGTATATTGGCTAATGAAAAATTAGTGATAATATCAAATAAACTAAAAGAATTTTTGAAAAATAAAAGACTATATGTATGGGTAATAGTGAACTTGGATATGATATTGAGATTTATAGGTCTAAAGTTACAAAAGTGAAACCATTGAGGTTTAAGGAGAAAAGGAAAATAGAAATTGGAAAGGAAATCTCAACAAAAATGAATAAGAGTATCTCATAAATAAGGTAAATATGCTACTAAAGCAACAAGAAGACCAAAAAAGGTTTCCCCAATGATGAAGTGTTAATTATGTGGATACATATGTTATATCATGACTTATTTCAAATAAGAAAGAAAATATTCAAGAAACAATGATTTGGGACACAAGTAAAGGAGGCCTACTGAAAATTCCACTAGATAAATAAGAATTTTTTTTCATGGGAATTACATTTCATTCCCTAACTATAGACATAAGGATTTTGTTTATAGGATGAAGTGTATTAGAGAAAAAATTGGTTATTCCTTGAGAAATATTCAGAGTAAGACCGTTGAGGTCATTCCACTAAATAAAAGATATAATTTATTGAAAGAAGAAGAGGTAAGTGATAAAAAATTATTTAGAACCCCTTTAAAAAAATTGATGGTGTTCCTGTTTTGGTTTATCAAATGAAGATCAATGTTGTTTCCTATGACCAATGACCTTTATGGATAAAGAAGATGGTGATATGCCTTAAATCCTAATGTACATGTGATATATATGGGCCTTTTGTTATTTACGATTGAACATGTCATATAGTACAATATGCATAGTTTCAAAGTCATATCGTATTCCTTGTTTCTTTATTGCAAGGAATTATTTTTGGAAAAGATGTGGTGATATCATATCCACTACCTTGGATATATCGTAATATTTCAAAACAAATAGTATGATAACAGTAGCATCCTATGATTATCATGACATTCAAACGTTAAGGGTTAACATTTGAAACTCTATTACATTGGATATTATTATTATCAATGTTTCATAGGATGAAATGTTTGAGAAAATTGGATTAGTCAAGGGCTACAAGTGTTACTAAAGGATTTAATAAAAAAATTTGTAATGTTTGAGTAAATTTCATGGGGGATTCAAGAATTATTCGAGGCATATATAAAGGAGGGGGTAGCCATTACGATAGTTTATCAAACTAGTTCAAGCCTTCTGTTGATTATCTCTCTTATTGAATCTTTCTTATATATTCTTCCTTAACTCATGAGAAATACTAGCATATCTTGGATACAAAGAGGATCCCACCCAAACATTGGGTGATACAGTTGATTTGTTGATACACTATTGGTTATGCACTTAAAACATATTTATATGGTTCATATGGTAGAATACATTGCACCCAATGTTTTTGGCTAAGTTCATGCATTTTTCACTTCACAGACTGAGTGCATGTATCTGCCACAATTTCATGACTTTAGGTGCAGGTATCTTCCCGACTTTAGGTGCAGGTATCTTCCCATGCGGTTTCACCAGTTATAATCCATTATGAATGGATTAAATGACTTTCATTCATTGAAGGAATTAAATGAATAAGTCCAATGAGAATTAACAAATGCAAATATGTTGGATATGGATGTCATGACCCATCCCTCAGGGCCCGTTCCATGACTACCCCAAGCCCGCCTTCCATAGGCCAGGGGTTGACGACTAGCATCGGAAAGGGTATTCCTAAAATGGGAAGACATTTCCTTTAAACCTATACAAACACACAACCCAAGAACACAACAAGATGCAACCACAAAGTAAAACTACAGTAGTAAAAGTGTGTACTGAAAGTAAAGGGGACAAAATACAAGACCAACTAAAAAGATACAACTAAACTGAAAATAGAAAACAACTCCTGAGATCGTACATCGAGGATCCTACCTGAAGGGTAGGTACAACTCATCTCCACAGCTCTCCACGTCAACCATCACCGCCATCCACCATCAGGTCCTAGCTCCCTGAGTCTCAGTTAATGCTACCCGTCGTCTGCATAAGACACAACAAAGTGCGGGTGATGCCCGTGCAGGGGTAAGTATAACAATACCCAATAGGGACCCCGAGGCCCCCAAAGGTCTCTCAGAATTCCACAAAGGGAAAACCACAAGCATGATATCAATCAAAAAGCACAAAGAAAAAGACAGAGCTCAAAAACCAGGTATAACTGAAGTACATAAGTACGAAGGTCTTCACATAACTAGGTTCCCATATAGGAGAAAATTGGTGGGAATTGAAAACATGGATTTGGAAAGAAGATCCATTTAGGATATAATTTAATACTTTTATTAAGAGAGAAGAGACCATTGATTTATCAAAAATGAATAACATTTTTATTTAAAGATCATTTTCCTAAAGTTGAGGGATCTTTTTACCATCTATATTGAGAACATAAGGAAATATACTTACTTGAAAAGTATAATTTCATCCTTTAATCAGTTTTCACCATAATATCATTTGTTTCTCCAAACTATGAGTATTCAAGATGAATTTCTTCATGCATGAAAGACTAAAATAAACTTCTAATAGATCACATAATCCAAAAAAGGATAACAATATATTCATACTATATTTAAATATTAACCAAAACTGAAATAGATACCACAAGGTAAGATAATTTCCAAAATGTATAAACCTTCCTATTAATCCTTTAAAACCAAACTTCAACTTAAATTATTCCATAACTATATAACCATGTATCCCAAATAACCTAAAATTTCAAAGATTTAATTATGTTATTCCCAGATAATTTTTCATTTTAAATTATATGTTAGACCTAAGGGTTATATATACCTCAACCTAATGAAACATTTCCCAAAATATCATTAATCACCAAAAAATCCTAAAAATTCAAAAAGATTTGATCCTAAAATATGTTTCTCAAAACCAAAATAATATTTATCCATAAAATCATTTAAGTAAAAACAATATCATACTAACCAGTACATCATGTAGGCTAGTGGTAGGTGATACACCCTTATCCCCCTTCGGTTGTGGATTCAAGACCTATAACCTTGCTGGATATGATGAGTTGTAGTTTGGCATATGAGTTGTCCTTTTTCTAAAATAATATTAATATAATTCTAATAATGTTCCCAAAAATATGATGAACATCCTTATAATAACATTAATCACCTAATCAGTTTTTAACCACTAAATTCTTCTATATATCTTATTTTTTACAAAAAAAATCAAATAATATTAATTGGCTATAATTACCTCAACATCAAGCACATATCAAATATAATATTTTCCTCAATCATGTGTTTTCGATAAAATATCACCTTACCATTAAATAACCTTTCTAGATCATTAGTAACATTCAATATATTATTGAAAATACTTAAAGAAAAACTATTGCAGAACAATCCTTAGATGTTTCATGATTCTTATAACCAACATGCCATTGATAAAAATACTTCAACAATGTGATTTTTGATTTACAATACCTAAACACTTCAATCATTCCTCTTCAATGATTATCATAACATGGGACCTTATGAATTGATCCTTGGATTAAGGTATTTACTCAAATAATGACCAAGTTCCCCATGTCTATGACCTTGAACTGTTAGTGGTGCCTTAGGTTGAACTTTATTTCCCCGCATCTTGTTAATTGGACTCTTCATTTTTATTCAGAAAGCAGTTGTTTTGTGCCCTCATTTTCCACACATAAATCATCTTTTAGTTCCTTTAAGGTATGTTCCATGGTGCCTCTTGCCATATTTTTTACATGTGGTAAATTGAATCTTTTTTCTTTATCATCTTTAACACTTGAAATTCCACGATACACCATCTTTATCTTCTTTTATGTGTTTGGAAATTCAACTATGTTCCAGTTTTTAATCATGATTCAAGATAGCTCATTTGGAATGATCATAATATGTCTAACATTTATTCCTGTTAGGTTAGGCATCTCATTAGGGAAATCATTACATTGAACATCACATTGGTTGTTGGCATGCTTTCTCCTATTTCACTTTATTAACTAAAAATAATAAAAGAAACATGATGAGAATGAATTAACATACAAAAGGGGAAAATTATAAACCTAGAAGGAATAAGTTATTAATAATAAGTATATCCTAACTTATGAGTCTCTAGTTTTCAATCTAAGTTATCTGTGGTAACGTTTCCTGCTAGGTTTTTTAACCTAACAATTGTTCAAGTCCTTCATAATGGTTCGTAAAGAGTTTGTGAATTTCCAAAGAATATCCCCTAGGAGTGTCAAACTATGTGTGAATAAAGACCCATCGTCATGCATCAGGTGATGATCTAGTCAAGTCCCAATGCACCCTTTTCAGAGTTATTACCCCTAGGTACATTTGTACTAGATCCACATCCACTTCTAGTATCCATACAGGGATGTAATTTCTTAGAACCCACTCTCCATATACTTTACCAAAATTCTAGAATATTTGTTTATAATTAGTTTTTTCCTTATACCTAGTGTTATCACTAAATTATTCTAGTCCTAATACCAAAAATTAACTAGATATTTTCTTCGATACCAACTATAGTGATCCAATCCTTTTACACATATTATTGTATGATTTTTAATATAAATATCCATTAATACAAAACAAGGATTGAAAAGGTGTAGTGTCTTCAGAAGACTAGGTTCATAATATATCAAAGTGAGACTAAAATAAAACAACTTTATTTTATTATCAATAACGAGCTCCTAAAACTACATGGGATAACCTAGTGAATACATAGAAAAAAGGGGTGAGCCAAAAATCCTAGTAAGGGAATAACATGATTAGAAAACATAACATGTTAGTCAAAAGTACAACATGGTATCATAAAAGATGAGTCTCATGAGTAACTACATGGGAGTATAACATAAATAACATGGTATCATAAAATCATGGTAACATAAGAAATATGGAAGCAACACATAACATGAAATAAACACGAGTTAATGCTAGTGGTATAGACAATATCACATGGTGTAAAAAGTCCATAATGGATTAGGTTTACTCCCTAATCCCATACATGACGCCTCATGAGACTAAATATTTACCCAATGCATTGGAAAACTATCTAGGTGTTCCCATCATAACATGTTTATGATTTTGCGTTAGATAAAATGGAAAGAAATCATAAGGCGTAAATATAATAATTACACATTAAGATAAAATGGGTTGCACAATCTTGTCTTATATCACATTCAAAGGAAATTTCATAATAAAGGCATTATAAAGATAAACATAAGGCATATATTACCCCATAAAAGTAAGTGAGAATAATCTAGGTATATGTGAGAGACATATATACATAATTTATAATCAATCAATATTATCAAAGGATTTCTTGGTTGATGAAGATGTCTTTAAAATATTACATAGAATATTTCTTGATAAAAATACCCTCTTCAATTTGAAATCACTTATTAAAAATATAAAAAATTACAGAATATTATAGAAAAAATTTTATTTAAAAATAAACATGGAAAATTAAAAAGTAATATTCAAATAATTGAGTTTTCATGATGATGGGTAATTTTTTACAATTCATATAAGTTAAAAAATATTCTGTTCACACTATTGTAAAAAGGTTAAAAAGTAACTCATTTAGAAAATGAAAAGAAGATTACTTTTAAACCATGTTATGAAAATAAAAACAAGGGTAAAAATATCTTTAATAAATCATTTTAAAAATTTTAAAAATATTCTTGAAAATAATTTTAGAAAGCATGGATATGTAAGAAAAATTATTTTCGACTGTGGTTGTAGGCCTCTATTGGCTGTAGCTGTGCTCGCCCCTGCCCACCTGCTCCCTGTGGTTGGGGTGGACCACTTAGGGGTGGTGGCGGTAGAACCTCAAATCGCCGCCCATCAACTGCTGCATGGCCTGCTCTTCTGCCACATCTGCCACCCTATAGACCTCCTCACTCAAATCTCTTCCTATGCCTCAACGGTACCTCAACTGTATGATAATTGTCGGTATGGCGGGTCGGGCAGTCATGAGCTATGTGGCCCTGCCCGCTGCATGTGAAGCACACTCTACCTCCCAGCTGACCTCTTCTACCTCGCGAGCTCCGCACCTCTGACCCTGCGTCCCAGGGCCTTCCACTAGGGGGTATGGCCTGCTTGGACCTCTATGTCATCTGCCTATTTCCTCCTACAGATGACTCAAATACCTTTCGTTCAGTGGTGGCTCTCACCGTCGGTGCCTGCTCAGCTAAGAAGATTTCTAGCAACAATTCTCGCTCGAGAAATCCATCCTGCATTGGGATATTCATATATATCATTGAAGCTTTGATCTCTCGCCAAATACCCTTCTCAAAGTTATGGTCCCTGAATAATGGGTCCCATACCATGTCGGTGGAGTAGCGCGAGAGGTCATTGAATCTCGCTGAGTACTGGGCTACTGTCAGGCTGCCCTACTGTAAGTGCAAAAAATCCTGAATACGCATAGAGCATAGTGTTGCTGGGATGAACTTCACCCTGAAGAGGCTCTCAAAGTCCATCCAGGTGAGGGTCACCTCTTCATTTAACTGTAGTGTCATGCTCCACCATCTTCCTTCCATGCCTAGGAAAATACTAGCAGCTAGGATCACCATATGCTCTGCTAGTGTCCCAACTAGACAGAAAACTTGTGCCACAGCCTCCAGCTAGTCCTCAGCTGCTTGAGGATCTATCTTGCCTCGAAACCTTGGAGGCCTCTACTGCTGGAACTCGTGTAACACGCTCAATCGACATGCACCGTCCGCTAGTGGGGTTGGTTCCAACTACTTCCCTCCGAGTGGTGGTGTTGCTGGTACACCACCCGAAGGTGCCAACACAGTAAGAGGGCCCTACACCAAAGCCTCGTTACTCGGTGGGCCATCATCATATACTCTATCAAGAATCCTGGATGGCTTTCTACGTGGTGGCATCCTGAAAATAAATAGGTGATCCACGATCAATAAGTTATACCTGGTGAGCCGACTAAAAAAAGATAAAAAGTAAAACATTTCCAAAACACATGCAGTCAGTGTTTTCGTGCACCGAGTCAGAAATCAGAATTCAGGGTCCTGGTGTATGGATACGTCGGCCGTCACACCAACACTGGACTCCCCGAACTAAAAACCACACTCAAAACACTTAACACTATTGCTCCATTAAAAACATCAGAGTCCTAGTTCTTCGGTAGAATCGAATCCTCTGATACCACTTTTTCACGACCCGTCCCCTGGGGCCCGTGTCGTGACTACCCTAAGCCCTCCTTCCATAGGCCAGGGGTTGGTGACTAGAACTGTAAAGACGTATCCCTAAAACAAGACGAAATTGCCTTTAAACCTGTACAAACACACAACCCAAGAATACAACAAGATGCAACCACAAAGTAAAACTGCAGTAGTAAAAATGTGTACTGAAAGTAAAGGGGTCGAAATACAAGCCCAAATGAAAATATACAACTACAACAGAAAATAGAAAATAGACCTTGAGATATTCCACTGAGGATCCCACCTAAAGGGTAGGTACATATAGTCTCCACATCTCTCCACATCAACCATCACCACCGTCCACCATCAGGTCCTAGCTCTCCGAGTCTCAGTCAAGGCTGTCCGTCGTCTGCACAAGACGCAACAAGGTGAAGGTGATGCCTGTGTAGGGGTGAGTATAACAATACACAGTAGGGACCCCGATACCCCCTAAGGTCTCTCAAAATTCCACAAAGGAAAAACCACAAGCATGATCTCAATCACAAAGCACAAAGAAAAAGACACAACTCAAAAACTAGGTATAACTAAAGTACAAAAGTACATATGATTAGTCATAAATCTTGATCATCTTATTCTGTCAAGAGGAACTGCTGCTGACCATACAAAGTCTGACCCGCACAAGATCGATAGGTACTAACCCCCACTGACCCACACAGGATCCAACCCGCCCAGGATCAATAGGTATTAACCCCCGCTGACCCACACAGGATCTGACATGCCCATGATCGATAAGTACTAACCCCCGCAAGACCCACACAGGATCTAACCCACATAGGATCCGTATATCACTGATCCACGACGGGCTGCTCTAAGGCTGGTCCTCGTCGGGTCACGCACTACTGATCCATACAGGGTCTCTATAATGCTGATCCACATAGGATCTCTAGAATTATGATTCACACAGGGTTTCTAGAATGCTGATCCACACATGGTCACTAGGTGCTAATCCACACAGGTTCGCTAGGTGCTGATCCACACAGGATCACTAGGTGCTGATCCACACAGGATCGCTAGGTGCTGACCCACACAGGATCGCTCGGTACTAACCTCTATATGATCTATCTCCAACCTCCATCTCTCAGCCAGCCACTGGATTCCCACTCATAGCACGCTTGATTCCAAGAGAAACCGCTCCTCAAGCCATCAGTCATTTTTCAACCGGCATGAAGTCCCACGAAGAAGTTACCCAAAGTTCCGTTATGATATAAGGGTTCTAATGAAATAGACGGCGCGTTAACCAGATGCTCGCTCTATAAGTTATTGGAATTTTAGTGTCAAGGGCCCGATTGGATTCGAGGTCAATCCAAACTAGCCATACTCCAACTTTCTCCAAAAATCAGGTGGAGTATCTCAAAAGGACCGTCTCGCTCCAAGGATCCCAGCGTCGTAGACGGTTCGTCAAACGAACGTCTGGATCGCAAGATACGACCCTTTAAGAGAAACTAGCCCGGAATGGGTCTGGGTCCGGTCCGACCCAGTCGGGCCGACCCGGTTTGGGCTAACCCGACCCGGTTCAGGTCTACCTGACCCGGTCCGGTTCTGACCCGACCTGGCACGAACCGGACCGGTTGGGCGGGGCTACGGCGGGCTAGGCCCACTGGGCTTTGGATTGGCTACCGTGGCCCATGTGGGGGTCGCGCGGTCCGCCTACCGAACGAATCAAAGGAGCTGTTCGACTCCTTGATTGGTGGTGCCAAGTGACACTGCCCCATCACCCGCGGGACCCGCATGGAGCGGGTCCCCTTGCGCCTCCACCACGACTTTGAAGGCACGACCCCCAAACCCTGAATGACTCAAAGAGCTGTTCGACACTTTTAATTGGTAGTGCCAGGTGGTGCCACATCATAATCCATGGGACCCGCAGGGAGCGGGTCCCTACCTTCATTGCAGCTTTGAGCCGTGGCCTATCTCACAGTAGTGCGCGACGGTGCACCGCCTCCCGTCTCTACGGCTAGTCATTGCTGGCCGCCTGTTCAATCTCCATGAAACCGCCCTCCTCCGCGGCTGGCGATCACCGGTCGCCGTCAACGAATCTTCCGTAGGCCACCGGATGAGCTCCAGTGGTCCATTTTCTTTTCCGGTCACACCTTCGGGCCTCTCGGGATGCCACTGTCACTGCATGGCTCCCGGATTCTAGATTCTGACGAGTTGGAAGTTCGTCCCTTGAATAACGCAACATGAACAAAGCAACGTAGGGTCCAAGACTTGTTCGTTTGGCCCACATCCTCCACGTTATCATTATAACAAGTGGGGGTAATTTATACATCACTTTAGAATAATGATAAAATCCATTCCAAACATAAACCCCCTACCTCAAGATTTTTTGGGGGCATCATGATGGTGGATGAAGAATCCTTGTCCGTGGAATCCGCCGATGTTCGTCGTCGATCCCTCCAACGATGTCCAAGCTTCTGTTCCTCATCGGTGGAAGACGTTGCATCACTTCGTCAGAGGTTCCTCGCTTGATGAAGCCATGTCAAAACTTCAACCCGAGCCTCACTTAAATAGACATAGGATGAGATTTTAACACAACGAAGCTTTAATGAGGTTTATTAATAAGTTAATTAATGCACCTCTCATCTCTCAATAGAGTGGTTACGAGAAAAAAGGGTCAATCCATTAATGTCTTGACAACTCAGCAGCCTCGCCACCGCCGCTCAATCACTGGAGAAAAATAAAATAACTTTGTTGAGTTATTTTATTAATTTTTTTGTAAAGTCTAAAAATTATCTTTTTCTCCCGACCTACTGTGGTCGAAGTGAAGCTTCCCTTAAGCGAATCCTAGTTCTACGGATTCAATGGTGCCCTCAAATTTTTAATATGATCACCGGTTCAAAAGATAGAAAATGTCGCCCACACATTTACTGAATATACCTTAAAAAGAGTTCAAAAATCCATTCCGAGCACAACGAGCCTCATACTCAAGCACTGCCAATTTTTTCAGACTTGTAATAATCCCAAATAATTTTAAAAAAATATACATGGAATTTCCGGGTCTTTACAATGGATGAACCATTTCTTTAAATGAAATGTAATGGGGATGGATATATAAAGGGATGAGATCCCTCATGTTGGATACAACTAATTATATTCAAGTCTCTTGATAATATCTTCCTCCCGAGACATAATTTATCTCTAGGTTAAGGTGATATCACCCCTTCTGCATTTAAGGATCCCAAGAAACATTTTGGGATATTTTGGATAGTGTAACCCCCGGAGGTAGGAGGATTTTGTTTTCTACTAAGGTGGCTTTATCAAGTGCACAAAAAAGAGTAAAAAATGGATTACACTTCAATTAAAGTATTCATTTTTATGTTCATCAATTCCATTACATGTTGATTCTATCAAGGATAGATCAGACATATATATGGGTTTTCTTCCACTTCATTTGTTCATATTATGAACCCCAAAAAACCATCATACACTACAGAGGATGGAGTTTGTTGGATGCCTCTTAGCTTTCTTCATCAAGCATATGATTAAAGACAATTGTAGAGGCTCTTTGGTGTAGGGTACATTAATGTTCTTCATTAATATTATGCATGGTTTTGGTTTCAATGCATGTTGATCTTGTATTTATGGTTTCTAATTCCCTCTTCTGTCTTGAAAAAGTGATGTTAGATCCTTATAAACCATTTAGTGGTATCAAAGCTTTACCAAGCTTCTTTATTATTCCTTCAATGGCCCGAAGGTCTTCATTTTTTTATTGATTTTGATAATCCACCTTTCAAGGGGTGAGGTGGAACCCTTAAAAGGCCCTTAGGTGTAAGTATTACATGGCCAGTAGGCCTTAGAGGAATTCATTTCCCATAGGTTTCAAACATTACATAAAACCCATACCAACTACTTGGAACTGCTCCTCCCCAGCACCTTCATCGTGAAATCAGCTCTCTACCTTCGCATGGCTGTTTGGCTAGGCTTTCCCATGCATGAATAGGCTTGTCCCGATGACAGGTGTCATACCTTCTCATTCTTGCAATCCATTTAGCTTATGCTATGGTGAAAGCTCCTTGCTCCTCCTCCTTCTGAAGCTTATTCCTTGTAGGTTTTCTGGTTTTCATTTGCACTTTTAAGGTGGCCAGAAGGCCTTGAGGTGGACCGAAGGCCTTACTGACCCGAAGGCTTGGATGGACCGAAGGCCTTAGAGGAATTGGAGACCAAATCAGTGGCCCAAAGGCCAAAATGAGAGAATATTCTCGGCTTCTACAGTGCCAAACAGTTCCTGCTACAGTACCTACTACAGTTCTGCACAGTACCTGTTACAGTACTGCTACAGTTGGAAATTAGCCTCTTCCTGGATTTGATCTCGGGTCTCCTGGATGCACTTAAGGAGTCCTCACCAACTAGGTTGAGGCTCATGTGCCTTCTTGATTATTGAAATCATGTTTTAAAATGAATAAATCACATATGTTGTATTGGATACTGTAATCTATGATATAGATTTTCCATTGAAAAATGAATATCATAATGAATATCATTAAATATGATATTTGTTTTGAACTATGTATTTTCATATGATATTTGATACCATAAGCCACAATAGGTTTGTATTGTATGATATGTGATATCATAATATATAGTCCAATGTTATCCCTTGATTTTCAACATATTATAACACATGATATGGGTATTCATATCATATGATAACACCATTTTCAACTATTTGTGTGGATATAAAAAAAGTTTCATATCACATTCATGATATAACATATATTATAAAACCCAATTTCTAGGTGATGATGGGTTAATGTTACACAGGAGACTGTTCACTCTGTTAATATTACACAGGTCAATTGTAAAATGCAATATAGAAATGTTTCAGTTCACAATTTAAAGATATCTTAAATTATGATAGGTAATATCTAAATTATCTATTGTGTGTCGTAGATTTATTTATCATAGATAGAGGGGATTAAAAGAAACAAAACAACACACACACCCAGGCACCTCAGTGGGCCAAGTCTCATCCCTCCCTATAAGGAATGTTAAGCACCGACCAGACCTATTTTATCACAATACATGACCCTGAAGGTCCATTGGTATTGAAAGTCCATTACATATCTCTAAGGCCCTGCAATGAATCAATGTGGAATTGGATTTTCACCCCTTTCCAGCATCTTCTTGATAATGTCACCGTGCCTACGTCACCTTTCATCACAGCCCAAAAATACTATAAGGGGCTACCCGGTTCGAACCCTAATCACTTGGATGTGGAGGCCAGCGGTGAGTACCACTCAACCATGACTCAGGCCACACATATTATCTATTATAAGAGGATATATAAGTTTACACTATATCACTTCTTACAAATTTTATATATCATAAAATACAATATATAGATAAATATGTTTTTTCCTAAATTTTTAATTATGAATTAAATTTTATGGTTTATAAAATGTTAATAAATCATGTAAAAGGGTAATTTGGGATATTTATTTAATTAATAAAGTGTTAATTAATTAATTAATTATAAATTTTTTATAATTAATTATTAAATGTTTATAAAAATATTCAATAAATAAATATTTATAATATTAAATGTTGATATTAAATACGTTTTAATTTATATGGCATGACTTAGAATTTGGATATAAATGTTTTATATGGAAATTATAAGTGTAATTCATAAGATGTTTATAAATTACAAAATAAGAAAAAATATAAAGTAGTTTATATATAAAATTATGAATTATTCATAACATTTAGTTTAAAGTACTCAAATTAAAAGGGACTTATTTGAGAAATTATTTATAACAAATATAGAAAAATTAAAATTTAGCAAAAGTTTTTTAAGGTAACAACATGGATTTTCTTGGTCTGTCTGTGTCTTTTGGGCGTTGGAGGTGTCGGGAGAAAGTTAGAGGGAGTGAGGTGTTTCTGGAGTTCAGAATTTGACTAGAAGGGGGTGCATCATGGAATGGCCATATGTGTCATGCCGTGAGTGTCATCATGTGAACATGGTCATGACGTGGTTCTTATGTCATGGCTTGGGGGTGTAGTCTATGAGCGATAAGCACCATACTACTTCAATGGAGGTGTTTCGTCACTATGTGACTGTCTTAGGTCACAACATAAATGATTTGAAGAGGATTTTTTGGTAAAGTGAAGAACCTTATGTTTCATAAAGTTACCTTACATATGGAATTTTTATCATTACATATTTCATTTTATGTTTTTTTAGTCATGGCATGAAGTAAGATTGTCACGCCATGAAGGCCTGGAGGCTGAGTTCCTCAGTTCTTCCTCTTTGGGTGTCATCACATCATGGTGTTTTATTGCATCGTGTCCTGGTTGAGGGTCTCGATGTGAGGTTTGGGAATTTAGATGTCCCAATGTGATGATTTCCATAACACCATGACCTTTCTTTGGTTATACCATATTAAGAAGGTTGATAGAGCTTTAAATGGGGGAAGGCGGAGTAGATCATAGTGTGGATTCCAAATATTTTTTTGATATGAACCTATCATAGAATGACCATTATTTTTCATGTCATGATGCCTTGAGTTTATAGTTTTATTATAAATTCATAAACCCATCCAAATTATTTTTAATTCCATAATTTTCCTCAAACCCTATGCATCCAAAGGTGCATCCTCGGAGACATTTGAGTGCCATTTGATTGGATCTAGCCCTTATATTTGGTAGATCAACCTTCTATGATCCAAGGTGAGTTTATATTCTTTATTTTGAGATTTTATTCTTTTCTTCTTATTCAGAGAGGCTATGATAATGGATCCGTTTTTGTTTAATTGACCTTGGGATATGGATTTGATAAGGATTACTGATGCACTCCTATCGTAGGGCGTGGCAAAACAATTATTTCCTAAGTTAAAATATAGTAATGTGGTTGACCTAGGATGTCTCCCGAAGAGGAGTGCACACAAAATGGGTTGTCACTTTAAAACAGGGGTAAAAATGTTGTGCTTTTGAAAAAGAAATTTGAAATTTAAATGATTGAAGAAAATATGATATTAAAAAGGGTGATTAGGTCGGGGTCGGTTTCATAATTTTAATGCTATCCTTGTTCAATTTAATTCAAACCTCTTCTTATTAGTTGATTAAAGTGAGTTTCCACAATCATTTCCTCTCACTTCCTTGGTGAAATTATTATTGTGAAAGAAAACTTTACCAAGATCTTGGTTTGGTCAACTCTCCTTCCATGTGTAAAATAGTTGTATTGAATATACTTAATTGAAATGGGCAATACCCGATCGAGTTTTGTTTATTCCAAACAATCAAGAACATTCACTACACCTTTTACACATACTGACGATCGTCGAGTACATCACCACTAATTCTTGGTTTATTCCATCGTATATAAACCAGAAATTAGTGGAGGGAGATTATGATTATTTTACCAAGGCAAAAATAAATAACAGAATTAATATTCATTAATGATCACACTTGATTATAAAATCCGCTATAAGAAATTGAAAACATCTTTTAAGAAGAAAGAAATTTATTCAATTGCGTCCAAGAACTCAAGCATTACAATGTAGAAAACCAACCCTTCCCCAATCACTCCAAATGTTTACCCCACCATGGTAAGGGTAATAGAGATGAATGGGGAATAAGAAGGCATTATAAAACTATGAAAAAGAAAATAAATAAAAAATAAAGCCTAAAATATCTTCTTCTTGGTGTCCCGGAAGGAATGGGATGGAGAATGTGATGCTTTGAGAGGGCGGAGCTCTCCTCCTTTTATAGCCAGAATTTTTCCCCCGGATGTTGACACGTTGTATCCCCATTAAATGACATCTTCACGCGTTGATCCCTTCTTAAATGTTGTTCATAATTCCCATGGACGTGTCCCCTAAAAATCTCAGTGTATTTGGACATGTATTCCAAGATTTATGACCGTTTTACTCTGAGTATTTATTCTGTCCAGTCAGACTCTCCAAAACGAAATCCTCCGGATTAGGGTGATTTAATGACCCCATAAACGGCCAATTCACTCAGTTCTTCCTTCATAAAAGATTCTCCAAAAACTACTTTCTAGTCCACCCACATAATGTCACAACATTTGGGCCCACCATGGATGAGTTATGGATCCAACACCAAAACTAGGCAGAACTGAAAACAGTTTCCTTTCTTCCACTTGTGAGCTTCTTTTGAGCTTCCATATGGCCGATTCAGCTTTTAGTAAAAAAATAGTAAATTAATCCCTGGATGTTTAGAATATGTAAAAGAAAGAATTTTGAAATTTGGATCAGTGTTGATAATGTTATGTCCAAACTACAGAAATAATTTAAAACTGTTAAAAATCCAAAATGGCCAATTTTTACTATTCAACTCAAAATAACACCATTATCATAAAAATGAAACAATTAATCTTAGAGGAACACTTTTGTGGGTTTAAAAAATGATATTCAATATAAATTAATTGAAAATATTTGCTCTATCAATTACAATGATCTAGGTTGTTGATGTTTTCCTTGTGTGATATTATCCGTGTGATCATATCCTTCTATGGTTCTTTCATAGTGATTGTTGAAGCTTCAATTGAGGTAGGGGATTTATAAAATTCTTTTTCTATCTCATGTAATAATATATTTGAATGTATTATTGTTATTCCTTCTGAATATTTTCTTAAATTCTTTTTTCATGCTAGTTGGTATATATTCTTGAGTGTTCTTGGGTTTTGAGGAAGGGAAAACTTTTTGGGAATTATCTTTGGGGATAATTAATTAAATTAATATAATAAACCAGGTAAGATAAATTTGGAAGGGGGAAGGATAATCACATTTTCTTTATGGGTTTTTATGTTATTTGTTGTGTATTGGTTTTTATTGACTGAGGTTCATTACTATAATTTTATTATTGATGAACTTTCTTGCCTTCGTAATTATATAATTACCTAAAGATAGTAATGTAAAGGGGACTATTGAAATCCATAAATTGATATTCTATTATTGTTATTGACTATTATTCTTGATGTTATGTTTTCTGCTGTTTAATATTATTATGGTTGGGGGTGTTCTTGGTGTTGTAAAAGTGAGTGCCCTAGACCCAACTTAAATAGTACCTTTTGATTACCATATCATGTATATAGTGAGTTATGAATGATTTATACTTATCATAATAGTGTTGATATCTCCGCGTCCACTATTTATATGGTAATTTCTATTGATTATCTATCGCATCAAAAGCTTATATCAGTTCCCATGCTATAATGAGAACCTCGAGATATGATGAAATTAATCTTAAACAAATTTATTATGATCTAGATACATCATAGTGACTGGACACAGATGATGTCTGACTATTAGGTGTTGGGGTCTCATAAGCATTGAGACTTATTCTCTTGAAGTTCATACTTGGTGATCTCGAGTAGATGAGATCATGAGGGCTGGACCACCAATAGGAACACCACATGTTTTAAATGTCATTGGTTGTTCCTATTTGTGAACACATGTAATGGTCTCCTGACTTGATATTATTATTAGTGTATAATATTTTATCATGAACTTTGATGCAAAAAAGAAAACCATGACATTGATGTTGTAGCGAGGTAGCTTGTGTTGGGTGCATCATTGGTGGTATGAAATTGATTGAATAATCAAGATGGAATTTGTCTCTTTTGAAAGGAAGTAATATCTCAAGCCTAGTTGATTAGGATGGTAGAACCTTCCCTAAATCCATGTCCCTGGTAGAAGAAGGTATGTCTGTCTAGTAAGGACAATGAATAATAAAGCAAGAGAAAGATGACGACACAAAGTGTGTGTCCTATTTTATGAGATACCATAATACAAATATATTATATTACACAGATTGTGTTTGTGGGAAAGGTTTTTGTTTCTATGACTATACCATATCTCTTTAGAAGACTTGATGGGTTGCTAGAATCTACTCTTGGTCTATGAATAATATTCACTTCTATTGAAATAAGGGCATAGATGGCCACACACTAAACATATTCAAAATTATAGCCTATTTTAATGAATAGGAGTTTAGGAATGTGGGATCCACCACTAGGGTTTGGGGATGTTCGATAATTATTGATTACTAAGAATAAATAAATTCATATTATTTGAGTTTATAATAATCATTACGGAATTTATTTATTAAAAGTATTCACAAGTTATTAAGTTAATACGTGGAAAATATTTTTTGAATGAATATTATTTTAATATTCAAGGATTCATTTAGTATTTTTGGGAATGAAGAGTCGAGTTAATGGATCGATTTTATTATATAATATATATTTATTATATTATAAGAAAGTGATAAAAATATAAATTACATTATGACATAGTTTGTTGTTCATAACGTGTCATTTATGACTTATTTAGTGGGTGTTATTTATACGAGAGTTGGGGAACCCTTTACGGGTATTTAATTCCCACTATATAAGCAAGTGAGATCTCATTTATGAGGGACTATTCATCCACTATAATTTGATAGTTCCTCTCTCCTTCTTCCTACATCCTAATGAGAGAAATACCCATTCCAAGTATTTAAACTTCAATATCCTTCATGGATCAAAGGAATGAGATAATGGTGATCGTCAGGATGTCGAAGGCATCGTCGAATCTCCGCACTAGCACCCAAAATTCAATGAATGGTGTTCTTATCAACTCTTGAAGCATGTGTGGATGATCTATAGGGATTATAAATTAGATACTTTGAGAAATGGTCATTGGCGATGATCTATTGATGAATGTGAGACCATTATGAACAAGGTAGTCATTTATTTTAATTTTGTTCTTAAATAAATTCACGCGAGATCCTCTAACATTTACCAGGGCTCAGATCACCAGAGACAATGAAGTTACGTCAATCTGGTGATGAAACTTTTTAATTCCCCATCCCATCTACTTCCATTTCGCACCCCAATACCTTCACTTGGTTGGGTTATTTCATTATGGTTGGAAAGGGGGCATTGTTGTGTTGTTGTTTGTTGTGTCTCCTCTTATATATTGATAAACTGATTTACAAGTTTAAGATGATAATGGGAATGGGAAATTAAATTGGAAATTTAAGTCGGTATTAATAAATATTTTGGGTAAAATATATCTTAAAATAATGATGATGGGAATAAGGTTGTATAAATTGGTGTTTTGTTGTTATGATTTCATTGGAAGGTTGATTTTAGTGGTGTGTTTTTAGGGATTTGTTTTTACCAATTTGTTCTCTAAATTTTTTTAATAGTTTTCATTATGGGTTCTTTCCTTAATATATATGAGGAGGTTAACATGGTGGATTCGTGTGGTTTTTTGGAATAAGGGAGAAGGGATGTGATTGTGTGCTTAGTTGTGTTGTGCATGGGCTGGTGAAATGTAAAAGTAAAGGGTTGGTAAGTAAGCTAGAAACTGAATGAATATGTTAATAATTAATGGCTATGAGAACTAAAATGAAATGAAGGGAATATAAGTTTGTTTTTAAATGATTATGGTTGAAATAAATTTGATTAGTGATGAATGGGTTGACATGGGTAAATGGATGGCATAATGAACCTAATGAGGTCGGTAAATGGTAAATGGTGGGATTAGAAGTGGTATGGAAATGTGAAGTTGTCGATCATGTGGATTTATTTTCCTATATATTTTTTTATGCTATTGATGATGATGTTTTTTTGTGTAAAGTGGTGTTTTGGTGCATGGTTACTATGTTTTTATTCGATATTTTGGAAGTGGTTTTGGGGATATGATGCGGAAAAGGAGGATGATGGGTGAAATTTCTACTAGGATTCATAGGGTTATATTAACACTTAATAGAATAAAAAGAAGAGATTATAATCCCAAGATCACTATGTTAAGAAATATAGAAACATGATGATACTGGAAATGAAGAACACTATAAATCATGCACCTTACACCGTAGAGATACTACACTATCTCAATTACCATCACATCAGTTTAAAGATCATAAGAGTGGAAGTTGAAGGACTCCCACCTCCAATGGTATCCACAAGTTGGATGAAATCATTCAATTATCAAATAGGATTCTTCACCCTCTACAGCATGCTAGAACCTCATGGTGCAAAGGAGGTAGAAAAGGAGTTCTTCCGGTTCCTAATAGTCTCAACCAAGAATCCACACACTCATTGCCATTGCATGGTAGTGGGTCCTTATAGAATCCTTGAGGTGTCTATTTGGGTCTTTATGCATGAATTAACTCATGCATCATCACACATGAGTTAATGAATCAACTATCTTGTGTATCTCATGCATGCTACCACCTCATGTTACATCTTATGTAATGCTTTACTTAATGACAACCTACGTGGGAAGAACATTCGAACGCCCATATAATCGAAGGCAACACCATGTATAATCCATATGATATAATTTTCATACTCTATGAATGCATGGAAAATGATTATTATGACTTAAACCAATCATGCATTATAATTGCTTAGTTTTATGAAAGAAGTGGCATGGAATCTTACTTTATGTCATTCCTTACGAAACCTCCTTATCATATGATGAGATATAATAGGAAGTGAAATGGTTTCTATAGACCATGCCATGTGATATGGATTCAATCATACAATATGATCAATGAAGGTATGGCATGTCATCTAATTTCATGACTTTTTTAATATGTCCAATATTCAATTATGATTGGGTTATTTGTATTATATACAAATGTTCTTTATGGAATATCATCACCTTCAATCTCCCAGTTTCACTAAATCTAAAATGACTTTGTTCCATTTCATCTTATATTATATCATACACAATAACTCATGAAACTATATCCAAAACTCTTTTGGATATTGATATATTGATTTTTCGTGAACCACTATTCAATTAAATTCTTATTTTCCTAAAAATGCACCATAGTGGCACACCCTAGGGTCGATCTCAAGGAGGCCACTCACACACACCGTTTTTCTATTGTCACTATTATTTTATTATAATATAATAAAATTAAACTAATATAGTTTGGGGAAGGTATGAAAATAACTAAACTAATAAATTCAGAATTCAATAATTAATCTACATTAGTAATTAGAATTCCAAAGCAAACCGAGCTGGAAAGAACAAGCTAAAGATAACAGCGGTGGAAAAACATTGATCATTGGACACTCCCTTTATCATTGTTTAAAAATTTATTTCAATTGAATTATCCAATGTATACCTTAAGACCTCAAAGTATACACCTAAATTATCTAGATACCATATTGAAACCTCAGACATGAGTGACGATCTTCTTATGAAAGTGTTTTGATTACCCAAAGACCTCCGAGAAAACAAAACAGGTTGAGATCATCGTGCTCAAAGGCAAGACCTCACCAAAGAAATTTAAAAAATGCGGGAAACCACTTTACATTCATTAAATGATAAGCAATCAAGAATAATTTAGAAGAAATTGAAAACACGAGAGAAATAGACCTCATTCGTTCATGCAAACAAGTTCTTGGATAGTTTAAAAGAAGATATTTTATAATGAAAATATAAACTCAAAAGGGAAGCACCTTTAGATCATTGTTTCCCATCACTGCTTGGAGTTTATCCCTTCATGTCTTCGATTGGATCTTGGAATACTTCTCCTCTAGAGTGGATCTCCACCAGCATGGCTCTCTTTGGTCTAGGCTCCCCCTAGAATTCCCAGAATGGTTTGGAAGGGCTGGTGAGGGCTCAATTTATAGGAAAAACTCATGGAAATATTGCAGCATAGCATTAAATTTTTAGTGTACCGACATTGTCATGACGTGCACCTAAGGTACACGTCGTGTACTTCAGCTCTGAGTTTTCCTCCACGTCCGCGTCAAAATCATTTTTTTCTTCACATCGACAGGTACACGACATGTAACGGGAGTTCACGTCGTGTACCCCCTTCGAATGGACGAATCATCATCTGAAGTCTTCTGAAGATTTTTTTGAAATTGAATTTTCTATTGATTCTGAAAATTTAAAATCATTTGGAAATGTGTTTAGATAGTTATGATTTAATTACTAAACACCACGTTTTCTATCTATTTGTTTCCTAATTTTTCTCCATGTTTGAATCATTACAAAAATTATCTAATGGATGAATTTTTCATTAAAATTTATCATGAATTTGTGTCTATTAGTTGTCGTGCATATCCAATTTGAAACACTGAATTTGGACATATTGATCAGGATTTGTGGCCACATTACTAATGTGGGGCCCGCTATGTTGTTAAGAAAAACTTTCCACAAATAAAGATTTATTTGGGGCCATAGATGTTTGATTCATGATCTGGTATAGTTGTATATTATTTATCCAATAATATATGGGATAAAAAAAATAAAGCAATTTGGATCCATATTTAAAAATATATGATCGAAATACCAAAGACATAAAAATCTGTTAAAAATACATAATTAGGCCATTTTTTCATTTAAGCTCAAAATAATTCAAAAACCTAAATATATGATAAATTACAATTAAATAATACTATGGTGGGTTTAAAAAATTTAATTATAGAATAAAATATGTGAAAATATGAGCTACATCAGATATCTTCCAAAATACTATTTAAAGCTATCATTAACTTCACCCTATATCACATCATATATAATATCTTGTAAACGCCCATCCAAAAAACTTTTTTATTAACTCTAAAACACTTTTAGAGAATCTATTTGAGTCAAAATCAATCCCTATTCAGTTAACCGCAAAGTGTGATCCCACAATCCATTATAGCATTGACAATAAAAATGAATCACTAGATCAAAAAATGTAAGCAAAGAGAGGCCTCTAGAAAAGAGTCAATGATACTCAAGCTATAACAGGATTTGGTGTGATCTCTATCAAACAAATGTATCTTTATACCTATTTCTACCAACCATATTTTGTGCTAGCATGCATTCTTATACATTACCATTGTCCAATACGTCAAGTGAACATGGGTCACAAAGTATGTCAATCCCATATATCCAACTCATACAT
The DNA here is from genome assembly GCA_963277665.1 of Viscum album. Taxonomy (NCBI): domain Eukaryota; kingdom Viridiplantae; phylum Streptophyta; class Magnoliopsida; order Santalales; family Viscaceae; genus Viscum; species Viscum album. The sequence goes on along the minus strand of OY728120.1, from coordinate 1,331,622,973 downwards.
TCTTGACTCTCCAAGTATATACTGACTTGGTTGATAAATATATCACATGACATTCATATTAATGGATGATCACATCAAATGTCCCTCATTCAAATAGATAAGTACATCGTATGTATCATCTAGGTACAGTTGCATATTCCCTAGTCCATCTCAATTGAGGTCCCATGTGTCATACTCATCATATGAGAGGAAAAATATGATCCTGGTTGAGCTCCAACCAATGAAATGATCATAAACATACCCAACCACCCCTGATTAGCTAAGATTTTATAAGGAACCATCCTTAAACATTACATAATCCTGAATTAAATGAATAATTCACATTGAGGATCTTTTCAGGTTTAGAGTTTTAGAGAATTAGGCTATAACTATTACATATCAACTTGAAAATTACATGTAGACACTACTACTTAGTATCCATTTTTTTCATAAAATAAAATCTCTTAAAAAGAAACATGTCTAGTTCCATGTTTTAGACAACATGAATTTTACTTGATCCCATCCTTGACCCTATTCATCTTTAATTCCTGTGGAAAACATTTCAAAAACTTGGGATGAGCATAAAAATCTCAGTAAAGGTTATAAAATAAGTAAAGAAAACATTATCCCATCATTAAATACAAATCAATGAAACCATACTTTTCCATCATAACATACCTTACGAAATCATAAGATTTATGAATAACACACACAAATCATAAATCATAAAGGTAACATATGTAATTCATAACATACTTACATTGTAGATATCACAGCTACACAGGGAGTCGCATTTGGAATACCCATCATAGTATATTCACTAAATCTCTTAGGAGAAACATTAATGTTTACCTCTGTTGCGTTACCCAATGCATTGGAGAGCTATCTCGGGCTCACTTGCCCTAGGTTTATCACAGAACCACCCATATACATAAACAATTCCAAATAAACCTAACACATAACACAAGAATAAAGGAAAGATAACATTTCTAGATTCCAATCACAATATATCAAATCAATATATTTAAATAAACAATGCTTTGTCAAATCATTTTCAAAACCATTTAAAACATTTAATAAAAAGATTTTTGAATCAAAGTGTCCCATACCGCTTTGAAACTTTTAAATAAATTATCATTTGAAAACATTAATTTCCATATAAATAAATACTTAAAACCATTTTTAAAACATGGACATTGATGATAAATATTTAGGAGAATAAATCTTTAAAACATTTAAAATGATATTTTAGTTAAAGAATTTGTAACAAAATGAGAGACTCTTGAATACAATTAATTGAGGAATAACATTGAATTAGAACTTTATAATATCATGATAATAAATTTATTAATGATATAATATGCCAAAGGATAGTATATACACTATATAATAGTGAATTAGTTCATAACAATGATGAAGTCTCAATGGAATGTAAATTGAGATGAAATTCCTTATAAAAAATGTATCCTTAGATTAAGGATAAATCAATTATAGAATAATGTCTGAAAAATATGCACTCAATATAAGTGGATATTAAGTGTAAAAAAATCAAAGGTTATTCACACATATTCATAGCATTACATAATCAAGAAGTAGAAGTTTAACCCAAAGTATTGAAATTGGGTTAAGAAGTTCTCTTACAGAAATTCGACAGCCTAACGACGTCACTTTAAAATTTAGAAACTGAGTTTATGAGAGAGGAAAAGGTATCTCATAATTTGGACAAAAAAATTACAGCAATAAGGATATATAATAACATATCCCAACATAAGAATATGTAAATTAAAAGTCATAACAAAAAGAAGTCTTTTAAAAAGAGGAGGGTGAAAAGTTCCCTTACCGATTTGGTAACTTACAAAACATACATCACATGAAAGAAGGATCATATAATGAAGATGTAAATACCCATAAATTTAAGTATATTACACAATTAATACAATCATGGGCAGTACATAAACCACAAAAAAGGAAAATAGTGGCAATATAGCATGAATCTCACAGGAATAAAAAGTGAGATGAAAACCCCTTACCATGTTGTAAGCAATCGAGTCGTATGACCAAAAGATAATAAACACAAAATTAATCACATAATACCATTATTATATAGAAAATCATGATAATATATATCAAATGGTAGTACATAATACACCACATGAAATAAATAAGTGACGAACAATGGAAATATCACGGAATTGAAAGTGAGATAAGAAATCCCTTACCTCGTGTCTGACTTGACTCATTTGATCCTTGTTCTTCCTCAATAATAAACTAAAGTTAATTTATAATTGATTAATAACCTTTCTCAAGTTTATTATTCCTTTTATATCTCTTATTACCATGTTGTAAACATTATGTAATCATTTAGGTTAATAACGTTCGTTTTTTCGATATTTGGTACTTGAGTAAAAAATGGACTTCTTATAATTTCAAGTTGTTCACATAGTCAAAATTTAATTATATCCAGAATTATATTCATGATTTAGATATCATATATATCATATATATCCAGTATATACATGTATTTATAATAGTGCATAACATTTGGAGGTAAGAAATGAAATGCATCGTTCATGGAGACGGTAAGTCATACGTACGCATGAACGCTACTTTCATTTCTATTTCATATTTTAATTGAATGAAAACTTAATGATAAATAGTTATATTATAATTTCAGTATAATATCATATATAATTTCAATAAATCCATCCTTTATATGTCCCACATATGGTATGAATGAGTCATATCACTTTGAGGGGGTGGTAGTCCGCACTTCCTCAAATGAAATTATCACATTTACTCATAATGGAAACCATAAAGGTATGATATAAATTAAAAATACATAATCATAAAGAAAATATAAACATAATATATACCATATATAAATACAGTGTCATCATAATGGCCACCATATGAGATGGTTGGAGATAATTGAACAATCATCGTTTCGTGAGGTGTTAGTTTGCCATCCACAGAAACAATATGTTATTTACCAATCAGATAGAGGTGTGTGTAAGTGTAGTTATAATCCTTCTCATAACTACATCCTAGTATATTGGGGATATTTTTGTTGTTATAAAATAAAGGAATAAAAAGAGTTTATGGATTTTATAAGTAAAATAAAAGAAAATAAGTTAAGAGAAACCGTTACCTTTAATTTGGGTAACTCCCTTTGGTTTAAACCAAAAGGACATATTGAAGTGAATTCTGCCTAAGGTAATGCTTATAGGTGGAAGAGAGGGATATTGAGAGCTTATTTGGGCAGGTATTGTATGAGACAAGGGGCTTGAGATGTGTGAGTAATGAGTTAGAAGTGAGGGATTTTTATAAGGGGAGGAGGGGCTCTTTAGGAAAGTTTGAAAATATTATTTTATTATGTAATGATTTTTGGTTTCTAAAGGTCCTAAAATTATTAAGGTAGAATATAAGATAACTCATGGTCAAAATAGAATCATCCAATAGGAATTGGACAGGTTTTGTATGTTATTTTTAATATTTATATTCTTATTTATTTAAATCATTTATTAATGAGGTAAATACTGCATCATTTTTGTGTCATAAATAATTTTACTTATTTGATGTCTAAAAATTATAAAAAAATACCATGATGTAGGAAATATTTTTATATTTAAAATTAATATTAATAGTTGAAAATATAACTTATATAACCCCATGTAAAAATTAATTTACTAAAAGATATTTGTTTGTGTCATTTTTGACTTTACTTTTAATTAATTAATCTAAAGTGTCATTATCACTCCCAAGTAGCTCCATGGGGTCTCCAAATCGACCCAAGGATACCCATGGTCGTACATGACTTATCCAATAATGTTAGGACAAGTGTTAAGGTAATTTTGTATTATTATAATATTCTTTTTACCTTGAATTACCCTATCTACCTTTAATCGCGGTAAAAAAAGTCAAAAGTTACTATTCGCCAAAAATTATTTTCATCTTATTGAACCAAATTTTACTTTCTAATAACAAGAATGTATGTTGGATTTTATAAATTAAATCCACAAAAGTGGTAAAATTTCATTTAAATGAAAATGTTAGTTTTTAACTACTACTTAGTGGTTTCACTATTCATCAAAATTGAAGTTTTTCAGAAAACTACCAAAAATTCAGCTTAAGATATATTTGATATTCCAAATTCAAAAATGATGTCTATTTTACCAAATTAAAAATATAGAAGTTGCATTAATTAATTTAAAATTGATTCCCGTTATCAAAACAAATAGCGTGTTTTTAAGAAATAATAATTATCAAAAGATTGATACTTGTTTATGTCCAATTTCAAAGTGAAATTAATTACAATGACCAAAATTGTATTAAATGGTAAAAAAATAATATAATTACACTTTAAAATCAATTAAAAAGGTAATATAACCATATAAATAAATTATATTAAAAGGCACTTTTGAATTAAAATACAGTATTTTTCACTATTCATAAAAAATGAATTTTATTAGAAAAATACCAAAAATTTACCCAAAGTAAATTTTGATGTCCCGATTCTAAAGAATAATTTTATTTTGTCAAATAGAACATATAAAAGTGACCAAAACTATATTTAAAGAGGGTTCTCCATTAAAAGGTGATAAATCAACCTTTTAAAGTAAATTATGTTTAAAATTATATTCATTCACATTTTAAACCTCTAACTTTTATTGGATAAATGTAAAAACATTTAACAAACATATATAATCATTTTGTAGTTAGTTCTATTCATTCCCGCCATTACAACGGCTAGGTGTTAACTACCATTTAAAATAATAATATTATATTATTAGTGTGCAACGTAAGATTTCAAAGAAACCCATTTTTGCATATCAGGTACGCCATCGAACATAGCATCCCCTTTAAAGTATAATTAATATTTATTTCAAAAATATTAATAAATATGAAAAATGTCATGTTCTTTATTTACCTGGGATGTTACATATGTAATGCCTTGAATAAGAAAGTTATCCAATATTAAAGGTTCTCATGCTTGGTATCTCACCAACCTTAGGTAGTGGAGACTCCTATATGATCCATTCACCCCTATTATACGAAATACATTATATATGACACTCCATGTGGTATATTTAGTGGGTAATCCAGGGCACAAAAACACTTTTCATGCCTCATGAGCATATTTTGTATCTCATACAAGAATCCTACTCATGTTAAACTCAACATTTCATAATAACCTATAATAATCCAGGATGAAAATCAGTTAGGAATAGATCAAAATCATACTTTGAGAGGTCAATTATCATTAAATTTCATGAAATATATATCAATATATACATATACGCATCCCACATGAAAAATGATAAAACAAAAATGTCCTTTTATATGATACATTTTATATTCTTAAAAATATTTTAATAATACTTAACAAAACCCCACATAACAACTGTCTATCGTATCATATATGATAGTCTTCCAGATCGGCCTTATGTTTTCTACACTTTCTAGGATTTTTTAACTTATTAAATCTAAATATAATTCCTTCCACATATCTATATAGCTATCTAATAAAACCCTCCCACTAAAATCTTTAGTGAGTAACATCTATGAGGAAAGAAACTTTGAATAACTCGGATATTTTGGAATCATATTCTCGATGTTCAACTCCTTGAATGTATTCAAAATTCTTAAACTTCAAAACATCAAACATTATGATGTCAAATTTGTTTTTTTATTTAGAAATCTTTTAAGTTTAACATTATCATCCTTGGAACCCTTTCTATTAGACTTTTTCCCTTTAAATAATGTGATTGTTTACATCATTACATCCAAGAAGATCCTAAACTCCTTTAGGATAAATTGACATTCACTTTATATTTTGATTGAACTAATCCTTTCAGATATAGTGTTGTTCACTTTTCTAGGATAAATAAATGAAACTTATAAATTTTTACCATCACATTTCCTAAAATATTTATAATGTTAAGTGAAATCACTTTAACTTTAGATTGATATAATATTTTATTTGTTAACATTGAACTTCTATAAGTTCAAACATACGTCCACTAGCCTCTTAGACAATATATTCTTATCAAAATATCATATTGAAGATATGAAAACTACTTTGTGTAGTAAATAAAATTTATTTCCTATTAGTAGGAACATTAACCAATAAACTATTGTTTCTATATCACATATGGTATTGTATAAATAAAACTATTCATCAAAACATGCCACTGATGAGAGGCATGAACATCTTCCCTCATATTTTAAAATATATCTATATAAAGAATTTATCCCATAAATTTTTTATCCCTGTCTCATTTTCAAACTTGTTATAAAATTTGATGAATCATAAACCATGTGTATAAAATTAATCATCTCACTTTGTTTTCAAAAACTCTTTTCTAAAAAACAACTTCTCTTATCTGATAAGAGAAATGAGATGAAGATACACATCCTTTACTATAGTCCATATGATCTTGAAAAACTCCTTTATATTCAAATATTTGACATAGAAACTCTTTTCACCATAAATTGAATGAAAACTACAAGCTATATCAATTCATCCCTTGATTTTGAATAACTATATATTTACAATACTTATAAAATATAAAGTTGGCATTACATACTCTTCAAAATCAAAAAATCAAATTCTATAATATTGATACTTGACATGGAAATTATGTATAGTTTTTAAAACCCTTAAAGTATCTTGAGTATTCCATCCTATGACATCATTACTCCTTCCAAATTTTACCTTTAGGTTTCAATGACCTTGACTGTCTACTTGAAGAAAACTTCATTGGACTCTCCAACTAACGTTTCCTTATATTGGTTAAACTTTTAACTAATTGTATTATCCCCACTACACCATAACCTTGATATCATATGCCTAGTCCATCTATTCTCAACACTTTAGAATGTAAGGTAAACATTTATTGAATTAAATCATCTTTTTAGAACATTTTTATAGATGAAAACATGATGAATTCCTTAACTGAAAAAAGTACTATGGAAATCCCTAGTATCTCCAAGTCATTATAATATTCAATCACATTGAACATATGAGTGGAGACTAAAATTACTTAGTTTATTTTTCATTTAATTATTTTGAAACTCTTAGACATTAATTTAACACATATAATTTATTTTAATTAAGAACTTTTCTTAAGTTACCAGTCTTAGGAGTTGGTTACACCAAGCTTCCCCTTTCTAAAGGATTTAAATCAAGGTTATGTTTGATAATAATGATTCTATTACTTACAAAAAAGCTTTTATTGAATGAGTATAATGTTTTATCACCATTTAATAAGGACTTTTACTAAATGGGATACCACTAAAATGATGAGCCAATTAAAAAATCCATCATATCCATTAGTGGTCAAAGACCCATATTTTACTAAGTAATGAGTTATATTTAGCATTTCTCTCACCACTTAGTTATTTAGGTAGGTCATTATTCAAATAACATCATATATAATTCTTGTATAGTCAAGTGAACAACTAATTGAACAATACATTAAGCGGATAAACCCAACTATATTCCTCTAGCATCCTAACTTATAGGGTTTCCTAGCTAAGTGTAACCCATGGAAAACACCAATAACATGCTGACACAAGATAATCCAGGGGCACCCAACTTTGGAAGAACCTACTCATGGATGATCCAAGGTCACTCATTACTTTTTTCCATACACAAGATAATCCATGGGAACCCAACTTTGGAATGACCTACCCTGTTGGATGATCTAGGTATTGATAAGTTCCACTTAGGAAGGAATCTAACACTTAGTATTTTGAAGGGGATTTAATCTCACTATCTTATCTCCTGTTATTCCCTTTATATATGCATGCTTCTAAAAATTTAGTTTTGGAATCCTATTCCATCCACTAAACCAATATTCTCAAACCATATTCATTTGTAACACTTTACACAGCCCACAATTTATGTTACTCACTTAAAAATATAAGCCTTCATGTATTTGTTTAGAATTATATGCGATTGAAAATATCCATATGATTAAGCCCATAGCCATAAATAACCAACCCCCACCTTTCTAGAACAAGGAATAAGCCTCCAAGCTAGTGGGAAGTTCAACCCAAAGTCCCTCTTCCCAGGGATACTTTACTCTTGAGAGAATCCAATTCATCGTAACTCTAACACCTAATGTGTATAAACTATATTTATTAAATGCATTCAAGAAATAAATCTAACTACAAATTGAGGTCATGGTAGATGAAAAATAAATTAATTATCATTTCTAGCATGTAACTCCTTAGATGCATGAATGAAAATATCTAAAATCCATTTAACAATTTTAAACTAAAGCATACATACATTCACAATATAAAAAAATGTATAACTATGAATAAAATTGGGAATAACCTTTAAATAAATGGATATTTCAAATATTTAAACATGAAACAATCATTTATGAACATTTAATAAATAAATATAATTATAATTTTTTTATAATTTTAGATTATTCATTATGAATATTCCATACTTTTGAATATAAACACTTTATATTCATAATATAAACCTTTTTATATTATTGATTTTATGTAATTTTATTTTAATATATGACATTTCATGAGATATAAACATTTTTATATTTCAATTTTCTATTATGTAAACGTTTTACATAATCTACATATCATATATTAATATTATTTAAACCTGTGAACATATCAATTTATCAAAACTCTTTTGATAAGGTTCAAATAATTTATAAATACTACTCCTTTAATTTGAACATTTCAAATTAATCATCATGAATATTTCATATTTTTATTAAATATAAACACTTTATATTATGACTTATTTTGTAATTTATAAACTATATAAATCAATCTTATAATTTTTCATACAAAAACTTTATATTCAAATTATAAGGTAATCCGTATAAATTTGAAAAAGATATTCTTAATATTAATACTTAGTGTTAATGTAATATTTATAATAAATGTTTCAAAAAAATTAATTAATTAATCATAAACACTTTATAATTAATAAATTTATATTTAACTTTTATAAATTAATAAATATCCCAAAATATCTTTTTCCTATTATTTATAAACAATCTATAAATAATAAAATTCAATTCAGAATTAAAAATTAAGAAAAATAAAATTATCCATTTATATCCTATTTACCGATACATGCAGAATCATATTCTATGATTCAGAATCATATACTTTGATCCAGGGGGTATCGTGATCGGTGATCGATAAAATTGAGAGTCATGCTATAAGTCATATTTTATGACTGATGGCCTAATCGTTTGTTATGATATCTTATATCGTATTTAACGATAGGATCAATATCACAATAATAATATGATACTCTTTATGAAAAACATGGTGTTTCTATCGTAAAATACGATTTTCGGTGTCGTACGCTATGACTAGTGAAAATATGCATGATCTTCACCGATTCAAGGATTATGATATCCAATATTTTATGATAGGATTCATCCAGACAATAAAAAATCAGAATCATATTTTATGATATGCAATATGATACATAATATGATTTTCTATCTTTAATTCTTAACATGATTTCAAAAATCTAATCACATGGGATGCTTTGATACCACTGTTGGGATTCATAGGGATCTATTAACACTTAATATGATAAACATAAGTGATTATAATCCCAATATCAATATCACAATGCCAAGAAATATGAAAACATACATATATTGGAAATGAAGAGCACTATAAATCACGTACCTTACACCATATAGCCACTACATCATTTCAATCATCATCGTATGGTTTTAAAGAAGATCAAAAGAGTGAGAATCCAAATAATCCCACCACCAGAGGTATCCACAGATTAGACAGAATCATTTGACGCTCGAACATGATTCTTCACCCTCTAAGACGTTCTAGCACCTCATGGTGTAAAGGAGGCAGAAAAAGAGTGCTTCAGGTTCTTTGGAGTCTCAGATAAGCATCCACACACCCACTTCCATCACATGGAAGTGGGTTCGTATGACATATCATCACCTTAAATTTCATGGGATGTAATGGATCAAGGCTATGATTCATGGGATGTAATGGATCATAGTTATGACATACATGTAGTATGGGTTGTGATGGATCAAAGTAGGCATATGCATACAGGGTGTGATGGATTAAATCCGTATTATTTAATATACTGATTGACATGATTATGTGATTGTGATGATGTTATGATGATAATGGGATAATGATGTGTTATAGGATGTGGTATATAGTGGGGGTCATGCATGGAAGTAAAAGGGAATGCTCTTGATGTCCTTCATGTTCATAATGCCCTATTGTGAAGAGTTGGATGTTGATATATGAATATGAGTGGGGTATGTGCATGGAAGGAAGATGACATGAGTTTTATGTCCTTTATGTTCATGTTACCATACTGATGTGTGGTTGGGGAAGGTGGATATATGGTTGTGGTATACAAGTATGTGGTGGTGCGGTATGTGGCAGTGGATTTTTGGTTATGGTTGGGAAGTTGTGGTATATGGATGTGTGGTGTAGAAGTTTGATTTTGGTGTGAGGAGTTGGTATTGATGTGGTGTTTTTGTTGCTTCATTATCACATTCTTGATCATATAGAGTGAGATCACCCTACCAGATCACTACCAATTAGAGGTGGAATGAATTTGCTAATAAGTGAGAGTAGTGGAGAATTATAGATCCCTTTTTATTGGTTTATTGGTGATGTTTGTGGAGTTTATGGGATTTATCATTTGTTAGTTTTGTTTCGTCATTTAAGTCCTTGGTTAGATTGATAATTTTCTTGGAATATTGGTTGGGAGATGATTAAAGATACTGTAGGGAATGGTGGGAACTTTGGTAAATGAGATGGAGCATGATGTTTGGTGGTTATATTCTTATGATTATTATATTTTTATTATTAATTATGTTTTTCTTCATTGTTATCACTAATCTTACATATTTATTGCATATGTATGATGATTTCCTAGAATGATTATCCTGGTGATTACTCTTAAGCGCTCACCCCTCCACAGTTTGCTAGTGTCTTGCAGGATGGTTTGAGGGAGATTGGGGTTTCTATTTAAGTAGCTTGTATGGAGTTCAGGGGAAGATTTGGATTATCAGGATCTCGTTTTACTTATGATTTCCTGATGTTTTTGTTCTTAACATATAAGAGACATTTGGGTTGTAGGAATTTATTTGTTTGATGGAAATTCTTTGAAGTTGATTAGTGATTTAATTTCTTTATTATTCTTAAGATTTTATGAGGGTAATTCCCCCATTTTATGAGTTTTTTACCCTTGGTGTTAGTCACCAAATTTTGGCCTATTAGAAATGAGCTTTGGGGGGACACTCTCACCTTTATTGTTAGTCTCAAAGGGGTTCCTAGTGGGGGTAGGTTATGACATTTAAAATCACCGCTTAATACGTTCATTTAATTATTTTAGCAGTGGTTTTGGGAAACCACTACTAAATACTAAATTTTAATTTTTCATTTATTTTTAGTGACGGTTTTGTAAAAACCATAACTGATTGTGTTAATTTAAATATTTATTTATTTTTATTAATTATTTATTTTTCAAAAATTAATTAATTGTGAATTATCATTTATAAATTACAAATTATTAATTATAAAATAATTACTAATTAAGGTTAATTAAAAATTTACTAATGAGTATTGAGTAATGCATATTTATTAAAATTTAGGTAATAAAAAATTAATTAATTAATTAATATTCCAAGTGAAGTTGAAAATAGGACATGAACTTCAAATGACCATAACTTCTGATCTAGGTGTCTGTTTTCACTCCGCGGTCTATCAAATCAAAGTTTGTGATGATCTCTATGATGTTTGATACTAGAGATAGTATGTGCCCTATTTTTTATTGGTCAAAAGAGTCTCATAAGGCCTCCAAAACTAAGTTTTTAGTTAAGGTACCCTAATTTTTGATCATTTTATAGAATTTCAGTTTAGTTTAAAATTTACATTCTATATTTTTTGGATGAAGTTTTAATTTATTGCTTGGGTTAGATCCATATAATTATGATTCTATTAAAAATTTAGTAGTCTTTATGCACTATCTTTATTTGAAAATAGATTATATGTAAATATATAAATATATAAACATACTTACATATAAAATGTATAGTTAAATATATAAATGGAATTAAATTAAAAATTTATTATCCATTTTATTTTAAATTAGAAATTATTCAATTTTTTTGCCTTATAAAAATGCACATTATTTTTATTATGAACAGGGTGATTCAAAGTCATTACCTAGCTGGGGAACATGCAACATGCTCTGGTCTTGGTTGGGGGGGACCATCTAGGAATCGAGATTTACCCTACACACATTTTATATTTGGGGGCTTACCCGAGTGGTAATGAATCCTCATAATCCTGTATCATACCTAAGTTCGAATCGAGGATGAAACAAATTTTTACTGGCACTATAGCAATACTATAGAACTATAGCAAGCTATGTACTGTATCGGGGTACTATAGAAGTAGTATTGTTTATCTTGAATGAGATTTTGGGCCAAAAAAATAGGTCTTTAGACCATAGGGCCTTCAGGGCATCTTGGCGGTTAACCTTCGGTGGCAAGATCAGGCATAGGTAGCACTTCAGTGGGTGAACGCAGTCATGGGTCCTTTGGACCATGTAATTGGGCCTACTAGTCATGGGATTATGAGTTATGTAATATATTCCCCACTATCAAGAACAAAGAGGTTCTGTTGTTTAATAATAAAAAGAGACCTTTTCCCCAACTTAAAAAAATATTTATTACTAATTGTTAATTATTACATATTAATAATCGGTGAGTGATTATTAATTATTAATAATTTAAAATTTTAATTACTTATTAACTATTAACTATTAAACATTAATTAATAATCATAAAATAAAATTTATTAATTATTAATTATTAATTATTAATTATTAACTATGAACTATGAACTATTGATTACCAATTATTAATTCTTACATTTAATTTAATTATTAATAAATAATTAAAAATTACTGATTATTCATTATTTTTTTATAATATATATATATATATAGAAATTAAAAAACTATCACATGGTAGCAAGCTTAGGCTAGCTTCCCCCCCCCGACCTATTAAAAATAATACACATTTTAAAAAAAATATTTTTTATCCAAGAAATTATTTAAATCCACTACATGGAAAATGTAATTTAGTGATGAATTTTAAAACCACCACAAAATACTTCCATTTAATTTTTTTTTATTTTTGGGATAGATTTGTAAAAACCCTAGAATATTGTGTTAAATCAAATAATTATTAATTATTAACCCTTTTCATTATTAATAATTTAATTAATTGTGAATTATTATTTATAAATTATAAACTATTTATAAAAAAATAATCAATAATTAAGGTAAACAAAAAAATTTCTAATTAGTCATAAGTAATGAATATTTAATAATAATTTGGTGATAAAAAAATTAATCAATTAAGATCCAAAGAGAATTTGAAAATAGTGTTTGAAGTTCAAAAAACCATAACTTTTTATCTAGGTGTCTTTTTAGGCTTCATGGGTTTTTAAATCAAAGTTTTTGATGAGCTCTACGATGTTTAATATAAGGAGTACCTTGTAACCTATATTTTACTGGTCAAAAGAGGATCTAAAGGCCTCTAAAATTTAGTTTTAACTTAAGGTACCCTAATTTTAGAACATTCAATAGTCTTTCATCTTATTTTAACAAAATCATCTTGTCCTTTTTTAATAAAGTTTAAATTTATTTCTTGGACCTATATCCATATAATTATACTGTTATTGAAATTTTATGTAAGGGACATGTTCTTCTGAAACCCTTTCTTTGTCTTTTTTCTGTTCCTAGAGGGTGTTTGATGCCCTTTATTTATTATTTACATTTTATTCAATTGAATATTTAATTATTTTTAAAATTATGTTTACCCTTACATAGGACCCCCTCCTTATGTCAAAGTCATCCCCAGCCATTGTGTAAAGGTATGCTAGTTTTAACCTATGTAAAGGTAGATTAGATCTTGAGTAAAGGTAGATACCTCCTCACATAAGGGTATTCTAATTTTCATAAATATAGTTATTCCTTGAATATTGTTATATCCTTATTGATTATTACACCTTAGGGGTGAATCAGAGTATAGAAGTTTAAAACAATTCTTCCTTGTATGAGGATCTTCGTCTTTCACCTTGTGGAACACTTTAATTTATCTCCATCTTTCCTCTCAATGAGTGATGGAATCAGTATATAACATGAGTTATTTTACTTAGTTCATTAATAATGGGCTATTACAAGGAGCATGCACAACAACAAGTGTGTGAACCAAATTCACTAAATCTCACTACTTTACAAGTACAATTTGGCATGGTTGCACTGACCCTCTTGGTTCACTACCATGAACAATTGGAGAACCCACTACCCTCCTTCAATAGGGATCTAGCTACCCCATTTATTGAATTTTTACTTCTTCACATAAATATGTTGCAAACATGCACTAATTCTGGTGTTTCTCTTTAGCACAAATATGTCAACTTCCAGCGAGAATAGGACTCCTGGAATAACAACTTCAACCCCAACCTTCCAAATGATATTTGGAATGACCCTCCTAAAAACCACTCCTGAAAATTTCCCCATGTATTTCTATATCTACACAACAAGACTCTCCCTATTTTCTTTCAATACAATGGTTAGGAAAAAATCACTTTTTTGGGATTGTGCCAAGTGTCTGCCATAATTACTAGGGTCATCAAGAACTATTCAATCTGAATTGACTATTAAGAGATTCAAACCATAACTCCATTTCTTTCTATTTCTAGCTAAAACTTCCAACAGACTAAAACTAATTGGCAGTGGCATGGTTATATATGATATGGTGTAGTGTTACCCATTTTTCATATACTGAGGTGTGACCACCTTCACTGTGGTGTAACCTCACCATCACAGTCCTTACTATGGTATGGTTAGTTCCACCATGGTGCAACCTTTGATTATTATGTTCTTCCTATGGCATGGTTAATGAAACTATAGCGTGGAGTCTTGTTGTTGACCTGATCCACTTCTCCCAGAGTATTAACTCCTCCATTAACCCACACATGATCTCTAAAATGATCTCCTTAACCTCTTCTCACATGGAACTGACTGTGGTGTGGACACATCACTATAGCATGAGCCCCTATAGGGTTGAGGCTTCCAAAGTCTTTACTTCTATTTAATTTGGACTCTCCATGATGCAAGGAGTAGCTGCGGTGTGTGCATATCTTCTCTTCCAAAGGGATTGTGGTGTAGCCATATCTCTATGACGTGGACACCTCAAAATATATAGTGGCTTTGAAGTTTATCAAACATGGTACTATTTCATGGTGTACCTAGCTATAACATGGAAAAATACTTTCAAGTCCCAAATTGAACTTACCTATGAGAATCTAACACCATATAATCCACTTTGTTCCCTCGACCCTCCAGATAAAAGTATGGGGTCCACTCCCAGCATCCTCTACACTTCCTCCCTATGTAATGAGCCACTAATCCCATGCACACACCGGCCTGTGTGCATACTCGACTATGTACACCAGTGCATGCTCTGCCTACAAATGAACTGTACCTACCGATGCTGGCCTTTCATGGGTTTGGGCATGTTTTTGACCCTTCAAAACACCATTACAACGTATCCATGGTGACTATGATGTGGGAAAGCCTGTATATACTCCATGGTGTAGTATCCTCAAGCGCACCACATTCTACAATGTATAGAATGATCTGTAGAATAGGCTATGTCTTTGGGACATAACTCCTACTCTACTTTCACCTTCTTCACCTTGTCAACAAAAACAACCCATACAAACTTACAAATATATTTTTTCCAAAAATCCCCCTTTGGATTTGCTGACAATAATTTAAACACTTCAAGACATAAAACATCCTCCTTTGAAAACACCACATTCAAGATGTGTACTAATGAACCACTAATAACCAATTATAAGTGAAAGTGGTATATTCTTGGTGTGAGAAACAAGAATTGATTGAAAATTATTTCACAACCACCTTTGAATCCTTTCAATAACCATGTCTCTCCCTTGGATTTTTCATTGATATAATATTCCCATTTCAAACACTTTCCCACCTTTCAAACATTCTTGTACATTTCTCCCCCTTTGGTAATGGACCCAAGTAGACCAATTCTATAAAAAGTTCATATGATAGGGTTACAAATCCAATAAATTGAGGTGAAAAAACACACCTTTCTCAGGAAAGAAACTATGGGGATTGGGGGTCCATCTCAAAGTTAATCAAGTGAATGGATACAGTTGAACTCCAAGAGCCAACCAATTATTATCAAACACAACTTTTGGTAGTGCCTTCATCAAGATATCTAAAACTTGATCTTAAGTTAACACATACTCCAAAAACAAAATTCCTTTATCCACCTTTTCCTTTATGAATTGATATTTGATATCAATGTGCTTGGTTCATGGATATTGGATATGATTTTTACTGAGATTGATCACACATGAATTTTCACACTTGATTAGAATTGGAAAAAACACTTCAACACCCATATCATCAAGTTATTGTTTCATCCATAGAAATTGAGTGCATGCCTAAGTGGAAGAAATGTACTCATCCTCAATGGGGCTCAAATATATGCAATATGAATTATTTATTTTCCATGATATACATAAAATCCAAAGATAAAAAGAACCACTTGAATTTGATTTTTTGATTATCTACCAAACCATCCTAATCCAAATTAGTAAATCCCAAAAAATTATGCTATGAACCATTGTGATAGAATAACCCATAGTTCATCACATGATGGATATATCTAAGTAATTTTTTTTCATAGATTTCATGTGGATTTCCTTGGGATCACTCTGAAAATGAGTGGATTGAAAAGTAGGAAATAGAAAATCTAGTTGAGTGGTAGTAAAATCGAGTAAATTACCAATGAATTTTCAATATGTATTCATATCGAACTTATTTCTTTTCTCATCTTTTGACAATTTTAGCATTATATATGCTAGAGTTTTCACGGGACTTGAATATTCCATCTAAAATCTTCTTAAAATCTCCTTGGTATATTTAGTTTGTGAGATAAATATCTCCTCAAATATTTCATTAACCTACAATCCAATGAAAAATAACATTTCATCAATTACATACATCTTGAATTCTTATATCATTAAATATGAGAACTGATTGCATTGGTTGTCATCCAAGTCTCTAAAAAAATATGTTATCAACATAGATAAGAACCACCAATCACTGTTCATTCTCCTTCTTGATATAGAGTTTTCAATAAACTCCTCTATAAAAACCAATTTTATTTAGACATTGATCTAACTTGGAATACCATGCACTTTGTGCTTGTTTGAGGCTATACAAATCCTTCTTCAGTCGACACACTTTGCATTAATCTTTATCAATGAGAAACCCATCTGGTTGATTAATACACACTTCCTCTCCAAGGAAACCATTTAAGAAGGCATATTTGATATCCATTTGATATATTTTAAATAACTTTTGAATTACTATGCATAAGAATAGCTAAATGGTTTCAAGCCGTGTTATGGGTACAAACATATCATTAACATCAATTCCTTCAATTTAGGAATACCCTTTGCACACAATTTGTGCTTTGTTATGAATTAATTTTCCATATGAATTAATTTTATTTTAGAATATCCAATTGGTTCTGATGAAATTATTTTCACTTGTCCTTGGGAACAACTTCACATGTCTCATTTTTATCTATTTGGTCAAGTTCCACACTCATAGACTTAACCCAAATTTTATCTATGGAAACTTATTTAAAATATTTTGATTCCACCAATGATAACACAGATACCTAGTGTTGATACTTCATTATTATGGTTTGAACTGAGGCTTCCCTATCTCCAATTTTTTTTTTATTTTAGTGATTTCATCCCTGCTCATTTGTCTTCTTGATTCTACTTAAATTTCTACACTTTATTCACAATATGGGTTTTCATCAAAATTATCTTCATTATTTTTAAATCCCACTAAATCTTGTGCTTCTTTTGTGAATGATGAAGAACAATTTTAAAAGTAATTTTCCAAATAGATTTGATGATCATATCTCAATAATTTGATGATGGAAAGGCCCAACCAATGACACTACTTGATTCTGACATGGGGTGTGGCTAGATTGAAGATCAGAGGAGTAGAGAAAACTCATGATTTCTAGATATGTAATTCTGTAGATTTCTGTGTTACATAGAATGTGTTCCATAGGAAAACATTGTATGGGTACCTCCTAGTAGAAACTAGGGTTTTTGGATAGATTTAAGGACCACATGGTGTGTGACATTGTCACATGGTGTGTGACACTGTCACATGGTGTGAAAACATTATCACATAGTGTGCGACCCCTCCCAGATGTATCGATATATAACTCAGAGGGTACATAGACATGGGTATGGGTATACAGCTAGGGTCACACCGTGTACTAACACACAGACACGACCATCCTAGATATACATGGGAAATTCCATTTACTAGGACATGAGATGAAGTACACGGGTTAAGGCATGTTGTGTACTTCTACAGGGACACGAGAACAGACCAGTTTACATGTGAAGGACCCAAGGATAAGGGGACACACCATGTAATATTATTAAACACTATTTAATCCTTTAAACTAGGCTTGGAGCCCTTTTCCTATGTATCTTGGACAAGTTTCGTTAAGGGTGAATTCCCTATATCCATTACCTAAGGGTTAGTATGGAATTGACCCTATAGATAGGAGAGTTATCCCTTTAACATGACTTATTTGATAGAGTTTTTGGAATCCTTCTGTGAGGAACAGAGTGAGATCATCTATCATCTTATTTCCCCAGGTGAATTTCTTAGTATCATCATGACCAACACTATGCAGGCATCGATCCTCTACTTAGCAGGTTAGTCCAGATTGAGTTGTTGGTATACCCCATGGCCACGAGAGTGGTCATCATCTGTGTATTGTATCTTTTCAGACTTAAAAAATATACTTCTAATGGTGAGACCTGATAATAACTACCTCTCGAATGAACGTCATCCGTGTTATCTGACTCATGGAGTGTGTTTTCCTAGATGAGTGATTTGTGGAAAATTTGAACTGGAATCCTAGTTTTTCATTACGGTTGTGATTTTACCTTGAGATTGTGTGTCTTTATTGAGTATATTTGGATATTATTTTTATATGTGTTATAGACATATACATGTGTAGAGATGACTTTTATACTTTTTTTGTATGCTTTGTAGTTTTAGGGTGTCCCACTGGGTATTGTTATACTCACCCATGCATAAGCTTTGCCCACAAGTTTCATGTCTTGTGCAGATGATCGACCATTTGAAAGATTCCCCAATGGTCTAGGACTAGATAGTGCTCAGTGAGACTAAAAAAATCGATTTGTGTTCCCACAATATCTTGATAGCAGTCCCCAACTTTACTTTCAGTTTGGAATTTTTTTCAGACTCTTTGTGGTGGGATTGTATGTAATGAACCAAAATTTTATTAATGAAAATTCATATTGATCTAATTAAATGTATTATTATGTAAAATTTTTATATAAAAAATATACAATTATTTGGTTTTATGTTTTTGGATTTTAAAATACCGTTAAGAATTGTTACCGTTTCTAATATAGCCGTTGAACAATGATCACATGATTAATATAAATATAGGTCTTTAAAAAATCCAATTTACTCAGACAAAGGAAGTGATGACCTCATCCAGTAGAATTCTCCATACGAAGCCCATTTTTTGGAGATCAAAAAGGAGATGGCGTCACTGTGCTTCTCTCTTGACCAATCCCAAACCGAGCTTCATCACATTAAGCTTGAATAGAACCGTCTATGGGAGAAGTGAAAGTTAATAGAGATTACCACCTGAGTGATGTTATCCAAGACACCCCAAGAGTCTGTCACCATCGCACACCATACCCTTAGGTCTTATGTGGGTGTTATAAGGGGTTATGTAACAAGACCCTAGAACTATGATTATGTGCATTATTTTTTTATAGAGAATATACATTCATTTTATTATTTTTACTTTGTAAATAGTTTTTAAAGCACATATAATATTTTTAGTTAATATTCAATTAAGAAATATATTTTGGTGAATTAATGGATTTTTGAATTAAATAATATTTTAATAAAATATTATTACTAAATTACTTTTTATTAAATACAAATTATTTTATAATTTTTTATAAATACAATTGAAATTTTTATTAAGGTTTGAAAACTGATTTTGTCAAAACCCATGAATTTTCAATAAATGTCGATTTTTATTTTAAAATTGAAAATTCACATATTTATAAAATTATTAATATAAAATGAATATTATTTTTCTATTTATTATGTTGAAATTATCTAATGTTAAATTTTTCATAATTTTCTGAGACAGTTGAATTTTTGGGTAAAAATTAAATATCGTTTAAAAATATAATGTGTTTTATGACATCATAATGAACTAATAATGATGTAATAAAATAATATAATTTTTTTTTCCGGAAAATATATGTTTTATATTTAAAATAATGTGATTATATATTTTTTTGATTAATTTTATGGTGACTTAGTGGACCCTCCAAGACTTATAAAATATTTTAACTTTTTAAAATGATTTCCTTGAGAGTGTGACTCACCTCCACATAAGAAAGCCTAATATTTTAATAATTTTGGCCATTATCCTTATAAAATAATGTTTTCCACTCCACTTTGGCAAAAAACATGAGATGTTTTGTGGTTTTGATTAGTTTAATGTGTGGTGTCCAAAACCTAAATAATAAAGAATTCCCTTTCCTTTCCTATATAAACCCACTAAATCTCTCATTACTCTTCACTAAAAACCTTTATAGATTGACCAAACTCTGAAATCCACTCTCTATAATCCTCTAAAGGTTCCTCAATCTTCTAATAATCCTCTCTCAAGCCTCTCCCAAGTCTTTGGGATCACACTTCCAAGTAAGAGATTTCTTCCTTTCTCATTTTTCCCCAAATTTCTTTATGTTGTTATACCCTTTTATTTTCAATTAAAAATTTTGGGGTATGATTTCAAACCTCCCCCATACCTCACTACTTATGTTTGAATGATGAGAGACATCTTTATATCTCATTAATTCTTCCCATGTACACCTGTTACCATGCTGAAATTCCATAATAAATTTCTCTCTTCTCATTTACATTCAAGAAATTATTTTATAATATGCATATAAATTCCATTATTTATGTTGGGATATTATGTTACATGACCCAATTACTATCCATTTCATTTATAAATGATGATATACCCCTTTATCTCTTATCAACCCATTTTATGATTTCTATTTGACGTCGTTATGCTGTCGAAGTTACACCAAAATTTCCATGCCAAAATCATCATGTAAGTGAATACCATACCCATTTGTCTATCAAGTTTATTCAAATCTATGAACATGTACTTGTTGATTGAGGAATTAAATTTATATATTCCACATCTCTTATTGATGTAATAAATTATAATGTTTAATGAATCCATGTTGTATGATCTATGTGGCACACTTATGCATGAAATGAAATGATTAAGAAGGGTGCACCCTGATAGCACTCCAATGAATTGGGTAAATATTAGTATCATGACATGTCAAGTGAAATGAGGGTTTAATCATGAAAATTCAAGTTCAATTAGAGTTTACTCATGATCCATGTACAATGATCCTTGGATCATGCTAATATCATGTTTAATGTTATTTCCACATTTCCATGTTATGATAATCATGCTATATCCTTCCTTTATGTTCATGTTTCTCTTATGATCGATTGATATGAATAATTCCTAACATGTATTTTATTCTTCATGTTATGACTTTTTTACTCCCTTACTGGGATTTATAGCTCACCCTTTTCACATGTATGTCCTCAGGTTATCCCATGCAATGCTAAGTACGAGGGAATGTTGTGGTCATGTAAAGGAAGTTTTCAATAAAGATGTTGTTTTTTATGTATTAGGTTGTCATGTAATATTCCTAATCCCAAAAATACACTATAACTCTTGATCTTATGGGTTTTATTAAGTGAAATTTTATGTAATAAATCATGTTTAAGTGTGTAATAAAGAGCAGGGTTGTTATAGTTGGTATCAGAGGATAGGTTTAGTTATTTTTGGGATTAAGATTAGAAAAACCTAGTGAAAGCCTTAGGTATAAGAATAAGTTTAATAAAAACATCCCTAAATTTTTGTGAGTATATAGTAAGTGGTTTATCAAGAAAATACATCCCTATCTGGATACGAACAAGTAGAGGTAGCTCTGACACAAATGTATCTAGGGGTAAAACCCGAAAACACCGCTTTAAACTAGACTTGAATGAGAACTGGTGCACAACAATGGGACTTGCTTCACTCTTGGGTACGACACTCCCAATGAATTTTCTTTTGTAAATTAATAAGCTTAGTATAAACCCTTATTAAGAGAATAAAAAAAATTCACCTAAGAATATATGTTGGGAAGTGGATCATGGATAACATAGATTGAATCCTATAAATTCATAAGTTAAGGTAATAAATTTAATTTATAAGTTATCCCTTTTTTATTTGGATTACCCTTTATGTGTTACCCCTAAGTTTCCTTTTATTCCAGCTAGTGGCCAATAATAGGAGGACTCGGGCTAACAACTGATGAGAAGATCAATGTGATGACTATTCTAATGAGATGCCCAATCCGATGAGAGTGAGAATCATGAAATTTGTCACTATACTCTCTCAGTTAACTCATGTTTTGAATAGAAATATGTGTCAAGAGAAACATTAAACCCCTCTAAGAAAGAAAAATATGCAATCAAGAGCTTCATAAGATAAAGGCCTCCTACTTTTAATGGATCATCCGATCCATCAATCTCCAAAAAATGGATCAACTCAATTGAAAATATCTTCTCCATCCTTCAATGTTCTAAACAAGAGAAGGTTCTTCTGGCTTCTTATCATATAGAGGGTGAAGCTGATCAGTTGTGGACATTGATAAAAAATAAAAAGCCTGAGGAAGAGATCGAGGTGTTGGAATGGAAGGATTTCCAGAAAAAAAATTCAATAAATATTTTCCTTACACCCTCCGACTTAAGATGGAAAGAGACTTCCTTGACCTCAAGAAAAAAGATGATGAACCCATAGAGAATATGAGGAAAACTTCACAAGGCTTGCACAATATGCCTCCGACTTTGTTGTTACCCATAAATTCAAGGTTGACTGATTCTTTTGTGGGCTAAAACCTATCCTATGGAAAGCCCTATCGATCCATGACTTTGATAGCTATGAGAAAATTATCCGATATTCCCCCAAAGTCGAAATGGAGATCAGAGAATCTTAGGGGAATCATGGGTATAATAAGTTTAAGGTGGAATTTAATTCTGGTGGTCCGATGGATAAATAAAATGGTTCTAAGAAAATACAACACCCCACTTTCCAATGGTGTGGAAAGAAGCATCCAGAAAATTGCCTGAAGGGGATGAGGAAATGCTTTAGGTGTGGAAGAGAAGGGCAACTAACCATTAACTGCCGGAAAGAAAAACCCGTTACTGTGATAGAGGAGAGGAATGATCCGTTCGACCCTGAACACACTATTCATTGATTCAATTGTAAATAACCAGGGCACTTTTCAAACTAGTTCCCTAAGCCAAGGGTTTTTGGAGGCAACCAACAACCTCCAAGGAAGCAAGGGTGAGCCTTTTCCATCACTACTACCGAAGTGAACCCCAAAAATGAAGTGGTGATAGGTATGCTACTTATTCATTCAAGAATATCGAACATACTTTTTTATTCTGGTTCTATACATTCTTTTATATCCCAAAAGTTTAGTAGAATAATCCTAACACCACCAAAAATCATGGAAGTAAATATTTCAGTGAGAACAAAAAATGGATAAATCATTGCATCCCATGAATATAACTCCCCCTATCACAATTTGTGTATTGAACTTCCCAGAAAATATCTTCACAATCCCTCTGGTGGAATTTTATGCAATTCTTGGCATGGATTGGATTTCCCTATATTAATCCAATATAAATTTACGTGAGAGGGAAATCACTCTCCATATAGTGAATCGACCCCCGATTATGTACAAGTCCAAGGAGGAGGATGAATCTTATTTAGAACCATTATCTCAAGAATGGATATTACTGCCCTATGAGAATGCGTATCTTTCTCATATGATTGAGTCTAAGGAAGCAACCATCATGAAATACATTCCTATTGTGAGGGAATTCGCTGAAGTGTTTCCCGAGGAATTGCCTCATCTTCCTCTTAGAAGAGATGTTGAATTCTCGATTGATCTTATACATGGGGAATTTCCAATATCCAAGAATCCATATATAATGGATATTGTGGAGCTTTAGGAGATGAAAAAATAACTACAAGAGAATCTAGATAAAGGTTTTATACGCCCAAGTGCTTCACTATGGGGTGCACCGGTCCTCTTCATCAAGAATAAGGATGGGTCAATGTGTCTTTTCATTGATTATCGTGAGATCAAAAAAATCACGATAAAGAACAAATATCCTCTATGCTGATTTGATGACTTGTTCGATCAAATACGTGGAGAACAATACTTCTCCAAGGTGGATTTGTGGTTGATAAATTACCAAGTAAGGGTGAAGAAGGAGGATATCCCCAATACTGCTTTTCGTACAAGGTACAAGCACTATGAATTCATATTAATTCCTTTATGACTCACTAATTCTCCAGAAATCTTCATGGACTTGATGAATATATTCTATAGAGATTACCTCAATAAATATTTGGTAGTCTTTATAGACTATATTCTAATATACTCCAAACCCAATAGGATCATTAGGAGCATCTAAGAACTGTACTTGAGACCTTTCAAAAGGATAATCTCTATGAAAAGTACAACTAGTGTGAGTTTTGGTTGAAGGAAGTTTCATTATTGGGTCATATCATCTAAAGTAATGGAATATCTATGGATCCCTCCAAGACATCCGCAATTGAGGGATGGATGAGGCCAACACCGGTGACAGATATCCATAGCTTCCTAGGGTTAATTAGATATTATCACTATTTTTTTAGAAATTTCTCACGATTGTCAAACCCTATTACCAAGATAAATCATAAGGGAGTCAAGTTTTCTTAGAGTTATGAATGAGAAGAGAGCTTCAAGGAGTAAAAAATAAGGCTTATCACTACACCTGCACTCACACTACTCACAAGTGGAGAAATTTTTGTGATATTTAGTGATGCTTCAAAGAAGGTCCTGGGATGTGTGTTGATGAAAAATGACAAAGTCATTGCCTATGCTTGAATTCAATTGAAAGTACATGATCAAAACTATCCAACACATGATCTAGAGTTGGCTACAACAATCTTCAATTTGAAAATTTGGTAGCATTACCTCTTTGGGGAGAAGTGTGAAATATATACGGATCACAAAAACCTCAAGTATATATTCACATAGAAAGAGTTGAACATGCACCAATGAAGATGGTTAGAGCTGATCAAAGAATATGACTACTCAATCCATTACCACCATGGGAAAGCGAACAGGGTGCCAGATGCTCTAAGCAGAAAGTACCCAATTATTTTTTCATTGATGAAAATTGAAAGGGATCCAATATTATTAGATTTAATGAATATGGAAATGGTAATCATAAATAAGGGAAAATCATCAATCCTTTCACAAATTATTGCTCAACCATCTCTTTTGGAAAGGTTAAAGGATGATCAAAAGGATGATTTGGTAATTTAGAAGAAAGTGGAAACTATCAAAAAAGGTAAATCCTCAAAGTTCAATGTTAATGAAGAAGGAATTGTGAGATTTGGGTCAAAATATGTGTTCCATCAAATCCAGAGTTAAATAATGAAATTTTGGATGATGCACATAGTTCAGATTTCTCCATTCACCCAGGAAACACAAAGATGTATTGAGATCTCTGAGAGCATTATTGGTGGAATAACATAAAGAAGGAGATCATTGAGTATACATCAAAGTGCCTGGTATGTTATCAAGTGAAGGTTGAGAGGTATAAGTCTAAGAGGATGATGCAACCATCACCCACACCAACATGGAAATAGGAGAATATCACCATGTACTTTATCACTGGACTTCCGAAGATATCTAAAGGAAACAATGATATTTGGGTTGTTGTGGATCGTCTTAAAAAGACTACACACTTCATTGAAATTTGAGATGATTTCACATTGGATCAACTGTCAAGGATATACATTAGGGAAGTGGTAAGGCTGCATGGAGTACCACTATCGATTGTATCCGATCGAGATCCAAGATTCACCTATAAGTTTTGGAAGAGTCTCCAACATGCTTTGAATACTGAGTTGAACTTCAGTACGACTTATCATCCTAAAACTGATGTCCAATCTGAGAGGTCTATCTAAACACTTGAGTACATGTTGAGATCATGCTCAATGAACTTTAAATGAGGATGGGATCAACATATTCCTATGGTTGAGTTCTCTTACAATAACATTTTCCACTCAAGAATCCAAATGACTCCTTATGAAGCCCTTTATGTGAAGAGGTGTAGAACACCATCATGTTGGGATGAAGTTGGGGGGTGAAAACTCCTATATCTGGAAATGGTCAAAGAAATGGTGGAGAAGGTTAAGACCATCCAGTAACACATTAAAGTTGCTTAGAGTCGACAAAAGAGCTATGCTGATAATCATCGAAGAGACCTAGAGTTTGATGTCAGAGACATGGTATTCCTCTACATATCACCGTGGAAGAGAGTTATGAGATTTGTGAAGAAGGGAAAGATTATTCCAAGGTATATTGGCCATTTTTAAATCCTTGATCGCATTGGAGCAGTGGCCTTTCGACTAGAACTCCCACCAAACCTATCTCAAGTACATGATGTGTTCCATGTATCACTCTTGAGGAAGTACATACCTGACCCATCACATGTACTCAATCAAAATGTGGTACCATTGGAGAATGACCTCTCCTATGAAGAGAAGCCGGTGAAGATCTTAGATAGTAGGGAAAAATTTCTACGAAATAAGACAATTCCCCTCATCAAGGTGTTGTGGCGAGACCACATGTTTGAAGAAGCAACATTGGAATCAGAGGAAGTGATGAAGCAGAGTTAACCGCATCTGTTTTAGTGTGGGAAAAGGAAATTTCGAGGGCGAAATTTCTTAAGGGGGGAAGATTGTAATGACCCAAAATTTTATTAATGAAAATTACTTTTGATCTAATTAAATGTCTTATTATGTAAAATGGTTATATAACATATTAACTTATTTGGATTTATTTTTTTTGGATTTTAAAATACCATCAAGAATTGTGACCATTTCTAATATAGTCGTCAAATAGTGATCACATGATTAGTATAAATATAGGACTTTAACAAATCCAATTTACTCAAATAAAGGAAGTGATGGCCTTATCCAGTAGACATTCTTCATAAAAATCCCATTTTTAAAAGCTCATAAAGGAGGTGGAGTCATTGGGATTCTCTCTTGACCAAGCCCAAGCTAAGCTTCAACAATTTAAGCTCGAACAGAACCGCATATGGGAGAAGTGGAAGTTGACAGAGATTACCACTCGAGCGATGTTATCCGAGCCACCCAAAGAGTTTGTCACCATCACACACCTTACCCTTCGGTCATATGCAGGTGTTATAAGGGGTTATGTAATGATACCCTAGTACTATTATTATGTACATTATTTTTTATAGATAATATAGTTTCATTTTATTATTGTTACTTTGTAAATATTTTTTTAAAACAAAAAAAGCATTTTTAGTTAATTATGAAATATATTTTGATGAATTTATGGATTTTTGAATTAAATAATATTTTAATTAAATATTATTACTAAATTAGTTTTTATATAATATAAATGACCATATAATTATTAGGAATATGATTGTGATTTTTATTAAGGTTTGAAAGCTATTTTTGTCAAAACCCATGAATTTTTGATAAATGTCAGTTTTTATTTTAAAAGTAAAAATTCACATATTTAGAAAATTATTTAGATAAAATGAATATTATTTTTGGAATCAGGATGTTGAAATTATCCAATGGTTAATTTTTCATAATTTTTTGAGACAATCAAATTTTTGGGTAAAAATTAAATACCGTTTAAATATATAATGTCTTTTATGATATCATAATGACCCAATAGAGATGCAATAAAATAATATAAACATTATGTTCAGCTAATATATGTTTTAACATTAAAATAATATGATTTTAGGTTTATTTTATTTATTTTACAAAGCTTTAGTGGACCCTCCAAACATATAAAACATTTTATCTTTTTAAATTGATTTCCTTGAGAGTGTGACTCACCTCCACATAAGTAAGACTAATATTTTAAGAAGTTCGGACATTTTAATTATAAAATAATGTATTCTAATCCCCTTTTTAAAAAACCATGGGAAAAAACCATGGGTTAATTTGTGGTTTTGATTAGTTTAATGTGTGGTGTCCAAAACCTAAATAATAAAGAATTCTCTCTCTTTTCCAATATAAACCCACCCAAGATCCCACTTCCTCTTCACTAAAATCCTTTTAAGCTCTAAAAACATATTCCATACTCTCTTTATAATCCTCCCAAGACACCCCAATCTCCTAATAATCCTCTCTCGAGCCTCTCCCAATCCTTTCAGATCACACTTCCAAGTAAGGGATTTCTTCCTTTCTCATTTTTGTCCAAATTTATTTATGTTGTTATACCCTTTTATTTTCAATTAAAAATGTTGGGTTATTATTTAAAACCTCCCCCACACTTCCCTAATTTTTTTTAATGATTACAGACCTCTTTATCTCTCATGAATTCCTCCCATGTATACCCGTTACCATGCCTAAATCCCGTATGGAATTTCTCTCTTCTCATTTACATTCAAGAAATTATTTTATAATATGAATCTAAATTCCATTACATATGTTGTGATATTATGTTACATGACCCCCTTACTTTCAATTTCATGTATAAATGATGAGAGACCCATTCCTCTCTCATCAACCCATTTTACGATTTCTATTTGACGTCATTATGCTGCCGAAGTTACTCCAAAATTTCCATTCCAAAATCATCGTGTAAGTGAATACCATACCCATTTATCTATCAAGGGTATTCAAATTTATAAACATGTACTTGTTGATTTAGGACTTACATTTATGTATTCCAAATCTCTTATTCGTGGAATAAAGTATGATTTTTAATGAATCCATGTTGTATAATCTATATGGCACAATTATGCATGAAATGAAATAATTAAGAAGGGTGCACCCTGATAGCGCTCCAATGCATTGGGTAAAGATTAGTATCATGATACGTCAAGTTCAATGAGGGTTTAATCATGATAATTCAAGTGCAATGAGGGTTTACTCATGATCCATGTGCAATGATTCTTGGATCATGCTAATATCATGTTAAATGTTGTTGTCACATTTCCATGTTATGATAATCATGCCATATCATGAATTTATGTTCATGTTTCTCTTATGCTCCATTGATATTCCTAATGTATAAAATATATTTTATTCTTCATGTTATGCCTTTTTTACTCCCTTGCTGGTCTTTATATCTCGCCCTTTTCACATGTATGTCCTTAGGTTATCCCATGCAATGCTAAGTACGAGGGAATGTTGTGGTCATATAAAGAAAGTTTTCAATAAAGATTTTTTTTATGTATTAGGTTGTAATTTAATGTTCCTAAGCCCCAAATACACTAGAACTCTTGATCTTATGGGATGTATTTAGTGCAAGTTTATGTAATAAATCATGTTTAAGTGTGTAATAAGTCTTTATCACTGGAGAGTTTCCCCTCCTAGGGAGTCTTAGGGTTGGGTATGTTCTCTGTGTCCTTACAGCGGTGGCTGGCGGCCTTCTCGGTCTTCCCCTGTTGCAGAAATGTGACTGCGGTGACATTTCCTAGGTGGGAATTCTTCATCTGCTTTGTGTCATTTTGTTCCCTCGCTGAATCTGGGAACTCTCGGTTGTTACGACGACGATTTACCTCTGAATCCTCAACCTACCGGGTGTTTTCCCGGGTTTCCAGATCTGTGCCAGAGACGGATTTCCAGAGATGCACCTTGACCTCGGTGTTCCTGAACCGCGGTTGCTACATTTTCCCAGATCCCCATATTTCCAGATCTTTGCCAGCAACCGCTTGAGGTTCTGATCTGTGCCTGTTTCAATCTCTGCGGAGAGCTTGGGTTGCGCAGGCTCCTGCTCGCCAAGGCTCCTACCCGTGAAGAGTCCTTGTTCGCTCCAGCTCACGGAGGTTCAACTTGTGGAGGTACAGCTCACGGAGGTCCAGCTCGCGGAGATTTCTCCCGTGAAGGGGAATTTTCTTGCAAAGGGGACTTTGGTCTCCAAGTGAGGTGCTGGTTCGTGGGATTATAGGGGCGCAAAGGTGATGGTTCATGAAGGAGCTTCCTCGCGGTGGTTGTAAATGCGTAGGGGCTGGTCTGCGAGGGGTGAGATTGCAAGGGTGTGATTCGCGCCGGGATTGCGAAGGAGTGGTTTGTGATGGAAGTGATCCCGTAGGGGTAGGTTAGTGTGGGGTTTTGGTTTGCACGGTGGAGCTTGTTCGCGCAGGTGATGGTTCATGCAGGGTTTTGGTTCACGCAGTGGAGCTTGTTTGCACATGGGCTGGTTCGCGCAGTGGAGCTTGTTCGCGCAGTGAAGCTTGGTTCGCACAGTGGTGCTTGTTCGTGCAGTGGAGCTTGTTCGCACTGGGTCTGGTTCGTGCGGGGTTTTGGTTTGCATAGTGGAGCTTGTTCGCACAGGGGCGGGTTCGCGTGGGGTTTTGGTTCGAACAGTGGAGCTTGTTCGCGTTGGGGCCGGTTCGTGATGGGTTTTGGTTCGCGCAATTGAGCTCTGTTTGCGGGTGGGGAGTTTTTGTGGGTGCAGAGGTCTCAGTTCATGCAAGGGAGTTTACTTTAGTTTGCGGGTGTTTGTGGTGTGATTTATTCCTAAAAAGTCAAATAGAGTCGGACTTAATGAATCCATGGAGGAATCTCTCTTTAACTGATAAATAAAGACCGATAGTTGCTACACAGAAGAGTGAAGACGTGTTTCTCTCACAATGAATGTCTCTACTTATTGTAAGGAAATTTTTGACAAATAAACCCTTTAATCAGGGATCGCTGAAAAATACTTTGCAAAATATCTAGATATTGGAGGACGACGTTGCTATAAGGGAAGTGGGAGCAGGACTTCTAGTCTTTGAATTCTTTAATGAAAGAGACAAAATAAAAGTCCTCAATAGGAGACCATGGTCCTTTGACAACCAGCTCATTCTCATGGAGGACCTTAAAGGCAAAAAAAATATTCAGAAAATTAACTTGTCTTGCTCACCTTTCTGGAACCAAATTAAAGGAATCTCATTTCATGGTAGAACTGAACGTGTTATGTGGGATATTGGAGGGTGCATTAGTACTTTTTTGGAATGGGACAGGTCTGATCCAATTCACTGGGGTCCTTTTGTGCGAATTGGAGTTTCAGTTGATGTTACACATCCCCTTATGAGGGGAATGTTTTTGGAAAGGGAGGACTCTGACGTCTGGATTTCTTTTGAGTTTGAAAAGATTCCCATTTTCTGTTTCTTTTGTGGGTGACTAGGACATTTAGAGAAGGTGTCACGACCCGTCCTCGGGGCCTGTGCCGTGACTACCCTAAGCCCGCCTTCCATAGGCCAGGGGTTGGCGACTAGCACCAAAGGCGTAAATCCCGACAAAAAGGGGAAGGCATTGCCTTTATAAAGTAAACAAACACCACAGAGTAAGCAAGCTGAAGTAAACAATAAGTAAACAAGGTACAACTATATGTGTTGGAAAGTAAATGGGCCAGAATACAAACCCAAACTGAAAGTAAAGTACAACTGGAAAGTAAGTACAACAACTGAAAAGTAAAGCAGCAATGCCGAGCCGTCCACTGGAAGTCCCACCTGAAGGGTGGGTACAGATAGCCACCTCATCTCCTCGGTCCACCATCCGCTCCATGTACGTCCCGCCCAGTGGTCCACCTCCAGGTACCGACCTGCTTCTCAAGTCTCAACCACGATCAGCGCTGTCCATCGTCTGCATCCAACACAACGTAGTGCGGGCATAACCCGTGTAGGGGTGAGTATACGCTACTCAGTAGGGACCCCGAGACCCCCGAAGGTCTCCCAGAATCCACAAAGGAAAGATACAATCACGAAGTAACATCCAACACTAATTAGGTATATGCCCATACATATACCTAAGTCATCAATTCCAGTTCGGCTCCAACATTCGAGCCCAAGTTCGATCACGTCCACATAGAAGTACAACCCAATCCACACAAGATAACACAACTCAATACACATAGGAAAGCAAGTCAATCATATCGAAGATATTGATTGAAAGTCAAGACTCAACTTACATAGGTATACTTCTTCATAAGGTGATAGAGATGATCAGATGTAGCCACTGATTCATCTAAGCTGGGACCCACATAGGATACTAAACCAGCTAAGTTGTCGGACCCACATAGGATACAGACCATCTACTCTTCCAGACCCACGTAGGATACAAGAACAGTAGTCATTGCCGTCGAACCCACGGAGGATTTTAGTACGGTCTTCATCATTGCCGAACCCACGGAGGATTTTAGTGCAGTCTTCATCACCGTCGAACCCATAGAGGATTTCAGTACGATCTTCATCGCTGCCGAACCCACAGAGGATTTCAGTGCAGTCTTCATCACCGTCAAACCCACGAAGGATTTCAGTATGGTCTTCATCGCTGTCGAACCCACGAAGGATTTCAATGTAGTCTTCATCGTCGTCGAATCCACGGAGGATTTCAGTATGGTCTTCATCGCTGCCGAACCCACGGAGGATTTCAATGCACTCTTCATCGTCGTCGAAGTCGCAGCCAGCTCTAGGGTTCCCACACACAACATGCTCATTTCTAGGAGGGTCCGCTCCATGAGCCAAAGGGGATCGATACATCAACTGACACGTAGTCTGAAGTTTATGTATCCCAAAGTTGCGTCTCAACAAAAGGAACTCAACGCGATAGACGGCGCGTCAATCGAACGCCCGGTCTGAGAGTTATTGGCTTTTTCGTTCCAGGGGCCCGGTTGGTTTTTAAGTCAAAACCAACTCGACCGCACTCCAACTATGTCCAAACCTCAAGCGGAGTAATCCAAAAGGTCCGTCTCACTAAGAGGAATCCAACAAAGTCGACGATACATCAATCGGATGTCCAGAGCTCAAGTTATAAGCGTTTCCGCTACGAGGGCCTGGTTGGTTTCGTGTTTGAACCAACCTCGCCATACCCAAAGTTCTCCAAAACCTTGAGTTTAATATACCGGAATGACCGTATCAATCCAAGGATCTCATCGCAACTGACGGTGTGTCGATCGGAGGTCCGTAGCCCAAGATATGGGCAAAAGAACAAACCTGTCCGGTTTTAGGGGGTTTTGGGCCCGGACCGACCCGACCCGAGACCCCCTGGGTCGGCCCGAACCAGGTCCGAGTCCGGCCCTTTAGGGCGCGGCCCGGACCGGTGGGCGCGTCCCGGCCCAACCGGCGTGGCCCGGCCCGGCCGGTGCGGACTGGCCCGGCCTGGGCGGCCGGTAGGCCTGGCGCGGGTGCGGCCCGGTGTGGCCAGCTCGGCGCTGGCCGAGCCGCCGCAGAAGGGGGGGGGGGCACTGCCCCCCTGATTGAAACCGAAGCCCCCCATGTGGGGGCCTCTTCCTTGCCAGTCGGGGGTTACGACCCCCGATCTCCCCTCTGAAACGGCCGGCCCGGTCCGGCCGGCCGGTGCTACCGCCACGAGACCCCGCGGTCCCACCCCTCCGAGGTGCTGGCGGCCGGTGGTTCCGACCGCCCCACCTTGCACCATTGTGGCTTTGAGCCACGGCCTTGTTTGACCGGAACAACGCGACGGCGCCGCGCCCCTCCGTCGTGGTCCCGCTCCGGCCGCGGCCTCTTCGTGGTTTTCTGGCGCGACGCGATGGCGTCGCAGCTTTGTTTAGCCTCCATGACGCGGCGCGACGGCACCGCGCTTCTTCGTCCGTTATTCTTTGTTTCTGCGTGGTGTCGTTGCACCACACTACCTTTAATCATGCCGCGACAAACACAACATCAAAGGGGGAGGAGGTTCGGTCGTGTTCGTGCGGTCCGACCTCCTCCCGTTAATCCGATAACAAGCGACCATAAAATAAAGACGAATAATGACAAGAATAATCACGAACAAAATTTCAAACCCCTACCTCGATGGAGTCTTCGAACGAGGTTTGTCATGGGAAAGGGACGTCGCAGAAGATGGCGTCACAGAAGGAGGATTGTCGGTGTCGCGGTACACGGTGTCGCTGTACACGGTGTCGCAGAGAAGAAGACCGTCGACATCGCGGAACACGGCGTCGCATCGTCGATCTCCGAGTAATCAGCGTTATTCGTCGTCCTTCGTCGGAGATCGGTGTTCTTCGTTGGTGACGGTGTGTTCTTCACGTTCTTCAAGGAGGAATAAGATAATCCTCAAGAGCACAAGAGTCCTCTCTTTCCTTTCGCACAATGAAATTAACCCCCAATAAAATAAGTCATGTCTTATTTTATTATCACTCATGCATGCCATTAATTTGAAATTCAAAAACAAATCTCATTTAATTAATTGAATTAATTGAAGAGTGTTTAATATCTAAATTAATTTTGAGGTTTGACATGGCATTTAAAAGGGGTGAGGGTGAGTTACATATTAAATGCATGAGAGGGAGGTTAAAAGGGATTTGAAGGGGTGGAGATCGTGTGGGCCCCACTTCACTAATATCCTACCTAGTGGAGTTAGGATATTAGTAAGTCCCACTCCAACCACCAAGCATAGGTTTAAACTACCTAGAATAGAAATAAAATTTGTAGTACAATATTTTATTTTATTCTTTTGTTAACCCATTTAATTAAAACCTCATTCGAGCAAACGCAACTCCGGAAAAGGTGTTCTTAAGAAATTACTGGTGTTGCGGTTTCATTGGTGCCCTCAGATTTCGATTCCGAGAACTGGTTCAAAAGTTAGGAAAACCCGCTCGTTTGTTCACTGAATGTACCTGAGCTAATCTTTGGAAATTGATTCCGGGCACACCTGGCCTCAGAATCAGGTGCCTTCAGAAAATGCGTTCTTGTAAAATCCCAAAGAAAATTAAGAAAAAATTTCCCTTTAATTTTACAGGTCTTTACATTACTCCCACCTCAGGGATTTACATCCCTGTAAAGATACATCATAAACTAGGGGAACAAATGTGGGTACTGAGCACGCATCTGAGCCTCCCGCTCCCAAGTGCTCTCCTGGAGGTTCCCGTGCTGCCATATGATGTGAACTAGAGGAATCGACCGCCCACGTAGGACCCGATCCTGTCTATCCTCGATCTCCACCGGGACCTCCATAAAGGTCACCCCATCGTTAAGGTCTATCTCCCTATGGTCAATGATATGCGTCGGGTCGTGCACGTATCTCCTCAGCTGAGATACATGGAAGACGTCATGCACCCGGTGCAACTGAGGTGGTAGAGCCAGGAGGTAAGCCACCTCGCCTACCCTACTGAGGACCTGGAATAGTCTGAAGAAGTGCGGAGATAACTTTCCTCCCCAGCCAAATCTCCGTAATCCACGTCGAGGTGAGACCCACAAGAAAATGTGGTCGCCATCCTCAAACTCTAGTGGCCTCCGCCTCCTGTCAGCATAAGACTTCTTCCGGCTCTGAGCTGTCCTCATCTGCTCCTAGATGACCTGGACCTTCTCTGTCATGGCCTGGACCATATTTGGTCCCACAAGTGCTGACTTCCCAGGGTCTGTCCAGCACATAGGTGATCTTCAAGGCCGGCCGTACAATGCCTCGTATGGTGCCAACCTGATGGTGGAGTGGTAGATATTGTTGTACGCGAACTCCACTAAGGGTAGGTGGTCCTACCAGCTGTGACCAAAGTAGAGGACACATGAACGAAGCATTTCCTCGAGAGTCTGAATGGTCCTCTCCATCTGACCATCCGTCTGAGGGTGAAAGGCGGTGCTCAAACATAGTTGCATCCTGAATTCCTCCTACAACCCCTTCCAAAGCTGGGAAGTAAAATGAGCATCTCGATCAGAGACGATAGATGATGTCACACCATGAAGCCATAAAATCTCCTGAACATAGAGGCGTCCCAAGCTCTCCACTGAGCCCTGCTCTCTGATGGGTAAGAAGTGGGCCGACTTGGTGAGTCGGTCGACAATCACCCAAATGGAGTCATGACCTCTGGAAGTACGTGGAAGTATAGTCACGAAATCCATAGATATCCCGTCCCACTTCCACTCTGGGACCTCCAAGGGTTGTACCAAGCCCACTGGTACCTAGCGCTCCGCCTTCACCTACTGACAGGTGAGGCATCGAGAAACGAACTCAGCTACCGCCTTCTTCATACCCGACCACCAGTGCTGTCGTCTGAGATCCTGGT
Organism: Viscum album; assembly: GCA_963277665.1. NCBI lineage: Eukaryota > Viridiplantae > Streptophyta > Magnoliopsida > Santalales > Viscaceae > Viscum > Viscum album. Next base: position 1,331,586,616 of record OY728120.1, on the reverse strand, counting down.
ACATCTTCACCACTCCTGGATATACCACTAAAGGGGAAGTGTGAAACTCCCTCAGAACCTCTTTTTGTAAAGAATCTAGTACCATGGTACGTCCTCTGAAAAGGACGTCATGCTCTCCTCCTATAGAGAATCCATCAGGTGCCTGTCCTGAGGATATCTGTGCAAGCTGCATCTCACAGTCAATGTCCCCACACTGTGCCTCTCTGACCCGCTGAAGAAGTGGAGGAGTGATTGTGAGTGACTGAAGAAAGGCTTCTCCATCTCTATCCACGAAGGATATCCGCAAAGCGGTTAGCTTCTCTATCGCCTCCCCGAGTAGTTGAATGCCCGCCCTCCTGCTGAGGGCATCGACTACTACGTTCCCCTTTCCAGAAGTATAGACTATCTCAAAGTCATAGTCCTGGAGGAACTCGAGCCATCGCCGCTGTCTCAAATTCAGGTCCTTCTACGAGAAGATGTACCTGAGACTCTGGTGGTCTGAGTAGACTGTAAAGTGCTCACCCATCAGATAGCGTCGCCACATCTTCAGAGCGAAGACCACTACTGCTAACTCCAGGTCATGGGTAGCGTAGTTATGCTCATGCTGCCTCAACTGACGTGATCCATAGGCAATCACTACCCGCTCCTGCATCAAGACATATCTGAGTTCGGTCCCTGATGCATCACAGTAGACTACGTACCCTACTCCCTCCTCTGGTAGCCTCAAGATAGGTGCACTGGTCAATCTCTGTCTCAGCTCCTGGAAGCTCTGCTGACATCTGTATGACCACACGAAGGGTTTTCCCTTCTTCGTCAAAGCTGAGAGTGGTGCCGCAACTCTAGAGAAGTCTGGAACAAACCTCGGGTAGTACCCAGCTAGCCCCAAGAAACTCCGCACCTCCGTCACGCTCCTGGGTGGCTCCCAAGCTAGCACTGCCTCGATCTTCACAGGATCCACCGCAACTCCTGCCTCAGAGATGACGTGTCCTAAGAAGTGGACCTCACGTAACCAGAACTAAAACTTCGAGAGCTTTACATAAAGCTGGTTCTCTCGGAGTGTGTCCAGTACAACCCGCAAGTGGTAGGCATGCTCCTCCTTATTGGTCGAGTATATCAATATGTCGTCGATGAAGACCACAAAAAATCGATCGAGGTATGGATGAAAGATCCTGTTCATGAGACTCATGAAAAACATTGTAGAATTGGTTACGCCGAATGGCATAACCAAGAACTCACAGTGGCCATACCGACATCTGAAGGCCGTCTTCTGCACGTCTTCATCTTGAACTCTGAGCTGATGATAGCCTGATCTATGGTCTATCTTTGAGAACCACCATGCTCCCTTGAGCTTATCGAAGAGGTCTTCAATCCTAGGTAGAGGATACTTGTTCCTCACGGTCACCTAGTTCAGGCGACGATAGTTGACACACAGTCGCAAACTCCCATCCGCCTTCTTGGCGAACAATATCGGGGAAGCCCAGGGTGAAACACTGGGTCAGATGAATCCCTTTCCCTGTAAATCCTCCAGTTGTACCCGTAGCTCTTGAAGCTCAGCAGGAGCCATATGATATGCTGGAGTGGATATCGGGGCTATCTCGGGGTATAGGTCAATATAAAATTCTACCTCTCTGCGAGGAGGTAGTCCTGGAACGTCATCAGGGAAAACGTCCGCATACTGATCCACCACTGAAATAAAACTCGGACTCCACATGTCAACTACTCTTAGGATGAGGCTAGCCAACTGATGAGTGATGGGCTGTCCTCTCCTCTGCGTGAGTCCATCCCGCGCTGCAAAGGCTCCCTTCTTGCCGGTGAAGGTGAACCTACTCCTGTCGGTGCGTATACACTACACCTTGCGCCTAATACAGTCGATCTGAGCATGGACTGTGGATAATCAATCCATGCCCAAGATGACATCTTAAGGCCTTGACGCCGCTACAAGAAGATCCCAGTCGAATTTCTCACCTCCTAGAGTAAGCTCACACTGCCAACACCAGTGCGTAATCGTCGAGTTTGCTCCCGTAGGAGTCTCTAGCCGTAAGGATCGAGCCAACGTCTCCGTCGAAATCTCTGAGCTCCGAACAAGGGCAGCGACAATAAAATAATGACTCGCCCCTGTGTCTATAAGAACTGAAGCAAGGGTGGAGTAGACATAGATAGTACCTCGAATCATCTCTGGCGCGCCGTGGTTGTAGGCCTCCGCTGCCTGAAGCTGAGCCTGTCTCTGCCCGCCAGATCCCTGTGGTCGGGGTGGACCTCCTGGTGGTGGTGGTTGTAAAGCCTCAAAGCATCTCCCACCACCTGCTGCTCGTCCAGCTCCCCTACCTCGTCCACCTGATCTCGGCAGACTGCCATGATCGACCCTATGCCTCTGCCTGGGTGGCCCCTCAACCGTCTGTTGTTCCTCTGCACGGCGGGTTGGGCAGTCACGAGCTATGTGGCCCTGCCCACCGCATGCGTAGCACTGCCTACTCCTTGGAAGGTTGGCTCTGCGCCATGTGCCCCGCACCTCTGAGACAATGTCCTAAGGTCGTTCGTCTGATGGTCTGGTCCACCTGGACCCCTGTGACATCCGTCGATTGCCAACTGCAGACGACTCTGCTACGTGCCACCCTACGGTAGGTCTCGCTACTAGTGTAGGCTCATCAAGAAAGCTCTCTATGAGAAGAGCTCTCTCTAGTACTCCTACCTGTGTCGGAATGCTGAGGGATATCATCGATGCCCTGATCTCATGCCTTAGTCCCTACTCGAAGGTTCGGGCCCGGAAGAATGGGTCCCGTACCACGTCCGTCGAATAGCGCGAGAGATTGGTAAATCTCTCTGAGTACTGGGCGAATGTCATGCTGCCCTGCCGCAGCTGTAGAAGCTCCTGAATGCGTACCGCACGGAGGGTGGCTGGGACGAACTCCGAGCAGAAGAGGCTCTCAAAGTTCGTCCAGAGGAGAGATGCCTCGTCGTGCACCTAGAGCATCAAGCTCCACTATCTGCCTGCTGCTGCGTGCAGGAGGCTCGCTGTGAGGATCACCATGAGGTCAGTTGGTGTCCCCACTAACCTGAAAACTCACACAACCACCTCCAGCTAATCCTCCCCTGCCTGAGGGTCTGTATCCCCATGGAACCTGGGTGGTCTCTGACGCTGAAACTCGTGCAGTGCACTAAGGCGACGTGCACTCTCAGCGGCTGGGGCTGGTAGAATCAGTGGATCAGTGGGTAGTGGTACCGCCGATGCCTCCGCTGAAAAAGGGCCCTGCACTGAGGCCTCGTCGCTCGGTGGGCTGTCGTCTCGCACAATGCTCGGAACCCTAGCTGGCTACCGTCGTGGGGCCATCCTGAAAAGAAATAGGTGCACCACGGTCAAAACAGTATACCTAGTGAGCTGACACAAAGTAATCACAAAGAAAAATTTTGAAACACACATGCAATCAATGTTTTTGGGTATTGAGTCAGAAATCAGAAGTCAGGGTCCTAGTGTATGGATACATTGGCCGCCACACCAACACTGGACTCCTTGGACTGATAACCACACTCAATACCCTTAACACTATTGATTCACATAGAAGAAAGATCAGAGTCCTGAGTTCTGTGGTAGAACCGAACACCTCTGATACCAATTTGTCATGACCCGTCCTTGGGGCCCGTGCCGTGACTACCCCAAGCCCTCCTTCCATAGGCCAGGGGCTGGAGACTAGCACCAAAGGCGTAAATCCTGACAAAAAGGGGAAGGCATTTCCTTTATAAAGTAAACAAACACCACAGAGTAAGCAAGATGAAGTAAACACTAAGTAAAGAGGGTACAACTGTATGTGCTGGAAACTAAATGGGCCAGAATATAAACACAAACTGAAAGTAAAGTACAACTGGAAAGGAAGTACAACAACTGAAAAGTAAATAAGCAGTACCGAGCCGTCCACTGGAAGTCCCACCTGAAGGGTGGGTACAGATAGTCACCTCAGCTCCTCGGTCCACCGTCCGCTCCGTGTACGTCCCGCCCAGTGGTCCACCTCCAGGTACCGACCTGCTCCTCAAGTCTCAACCACAATCAGCGTTGTCCGTCATCTGCATCCAACACAACGTAGTGCGGGCATAGCCCGTGCATGGGTGAGTATACGCTACTCAGTAGTGACCCCGAGACCCCCGAAGGTCTCCCAGAATCCAAAAAGGATAATCCCCAAAGGAAAGATACAATCACGAAGTAACATCCAACACTACTTAGGTATATTCCCATACATATACATAAGTCATCAATTCCAGTTTGGCTCCAACATCCGAGCCCAAGTTCGATCACGTCCACATAGGAGTACAACCCAATCCACACAGGATAACACAACTCAATCCACATAGGAAAGCAAGTCAATCATATCGAAGATACTGATTGAAAGTCAAGACTCAGCTCACACAGGTATACTTCTTCGTAAGGTGATAGAGATGATCAGATGTAGCCACTGATTCATCTAAGCTGGGACCCACGTAGGATACTAAACCAGCTAAGCTGTCAGACCCACATAGGATACGGACCAGTTACTCTGCCAGACCCACATAGGATAGCAAGAATAGAGTCAAACACTGCCAGACCCACGTAGGATACAAGAATAGTAGTCATCGCTGTCGAACCCATAGAGGATTTCAGTACGATCTTCATCGCTGCCGAACCCACGGATGATTGTAGTGCAGTCTTCATCGCCGTCGAAACCACGGAGGATTTCAGTACGGTCTTCATCGCTGCCGAACCCACGGAGGATTTCAGTGCAGTCTTCAACACCGTCGAACCCACGGAGGATTTCAGTATGTTCTTCATCGCTGCCGAACCCATGGAGGATTTTAATGCAGTCTTCATCGCCGTCGAACCCACGGAGGATTTCAGTACGGTCTTTATAGCTGCCGAACCCACGGAGGATTTCAATGCAGTCTTCATCGCCGTCGAAGTCGCAGCCAGCTCTAGGGTTCCCACACACAGCATGCTCGTTTCTGGGAGGGTCCGCTCCACAAGACAAAGGGGGTCGACACATCAACTAACACGTAGTCCGGAGTTGATGTATCCCAAAGTTCCGTCTCAACAAAAGGAACTCAACGCGATAGACAACGCGTCAATCGGACGCCCGGTCTGAGAGTTATTGGCTTTTTCGTTCCCGGGGCCCGGTTGGTTTTTAAGTCAAAACCAACCCGACCGCACTCCAACTGCATCCAAACCTCGAGAGGAGTAATCCAAAAGGTCCGTCTCACTAAGAGGAATCCAACAAAGTTGACGGCACGTCAATCGGACGTCCGAAGCTCAAGTTATAAGCGTCTCCGCTCCAAGGGCCCGGTTGGTTTCATGTTCGAACCAACCTGAACATACCCAAAGTTCTCTGAAACCTTGAGTGTAATATACCGAAACTACAGTCTCGATCCAAGGATCACATCTCAACTGACGGTGCATCGTTAGGAGGTCCATAGGCCAAGATATGGGCAAAAGAACGAACCTGTCCGGTTTTAGGGGGTTTTGGGCCTGGACTGACCCGGCCTGAGACCCCCTGGGTCGGCCCAAACTGGGTCCGGGTCTGGCCCATTAGGGAACAGCCCAGACCGGTGGGCGCGGCCCGGCCCAACCGGTGCGGCCCGGCCCAGCCGGCGCGGCCCGGCCCGGCCTGGGCGGCCGGTTCTCTTGGCGCGGGCGCGGCCTAGTGTGGCCAGCTCGGCGCTGGCCGAGCCGCTGCGGAAGGGGGGGGGGGGGGGGGGCGCTGCCCCCTGATTGAAACTGCGACCCCTCACATGGGGGTCGCTTCCTTGCCAGCCGGGGGTTACGACCCCCGGTCTCCCCTCCGAAACGGTCAGCCCGGTCCGGCCGGCCGGCGGTTCCGGCCGCCCCACCTTGCACCGCCGTGGCTTTGAGCCGTGGCCTTGTCCGACCGGCGCGGCGCGACGGTTCTGCGCCCCTCCACCGTGGCCCCTCTCCGGCCGTGGCCTCTTCGTGGTTTTCCGGTGTGGCGCGATGACACCATGGCTTTGTTCGGCCTCCACGGCACGGCGCGACGGCGCCGCGCTTCTTCACCCGTTCTTATTTGTTTCCGCGCGGTGCCCTTTCACCGCGCATCGTGCCGCGACAAACACAACATCAAAGGGGGAGGAGGGTCGTCCGTGTTCGTGCGGTTCGACCTCCTCCCGTTAATCTGATAACAGGTGACCATAAAATAAAGATGAAGAACTACAAGAATAATCACGAACAAAATTCCAAACCCCTACCTCAATGGAGTCATTGAACGAGGTTTGTCGTGGGAAAGGGACGTTGCGGAAGACGGCGTCGCGGAAGTAGGATCGTTGGCGTTGTGGTACATGGCGTCGTGGTACACGGCGTCGTGGTACACGGCGTCGCGGTACATGGCGTCGCGGAGAAGAGGACCATCGGTGTCGCGGAACACGGTGTCACGTCGTCGATCTCCGAGGAATCAGCGTTAGTCGTCGTCCTTCTTCAGAGGTCAGCGTTCTTCATTGGTGACGGTGTGTTCTTCACGTTCTTCAAGGAGGAAGAAGATAATCCTCAAGAGCGCAAGAGTCCTATCTTTCCTTTCGCACAATGAAATTAACCCCCAATAAAATAATTCATGTCTTATTTTATTATCACTCATGCATGCCATTAATTTGAAATTCAAAAACAAATCTCATTCAATTAATTGACTTAATTGAAGAGCGTTTAATATCCAAATTAATTTTGAGGGTTGACATGTCATTTAAAAGGGGTGCTGGTGAGTTACATATTAAATGCACGAGAGGGATGTTAAAAGGGATTTGAAGGGGTGGGGCTCATGTGGGCCCCACTTCACTAATATCCTACCTAGTGGAGTTAGGATATTAGTGGGTCCCATTCCAACCACCAAGCATAGGTTTAAACTACCTAGAATAGAAATAAAATTTGTAGCACAATATTTTATTTTATTCTTTAGTTAACCCATTTAATTAAAACCTCACTCGAGCAAACGCAACTCCAGAAAAGGTGTTCTTAAGCAATTACTGGTGCTGCGGTTTCATTGGTGCCCTCAGATTTCGATTCCAAGCACCGGTTCAAAAGTTAGGAAAACCCGATCGTTCGTTCACTGAACGTACCTGAGCTAAACTTCAGAAATTGATTCCGGGCACACCGGGCCTCAGAATCAGGTGCCGTCAGAAACTGCGTTCTTGTAAAATCCCAAAGAAAATTAAGAAAAAATTTCCCTTGAATTTTACAAGTCTTTACAGAAGGACTGTGATGCGAAGAAGGAGGATGGATAGGGTAATGCCATTTTGCAATACGGTCCCTGGCTTCGGGCCAAAACCTCTGGAACGATGTTTATCTCTAAATTTGAAAAACAAAAGGACTGAGACAAAATTGCGAAGGCTTTTAGTAAGAATGCTGAATCAAATCATACTAATATCATCATGCTTGGGCCACCAAATCATTCAGCTGACATTCAAGGGGATCATCGGGTGGAAGGAAGGACTTTGCATAGCACACTGACCTTGATCATTCCTGAGGAAAAGAAAATAAGTTAGGGGTAGAATCTGGTGGATACCCCAAGCTGGGTCCCAACTGTTTTAAAGGAAATTCCATTTCCAGCTGTCGGGCCTCACTCAAACTGCAAGGAACCACCAGACCCAGGCCCAGGGGAACACCATCTTTGTGAAAATCCACCAGATCTGGTCTCTAGTTCAGATGATGTTGCACCCGGTACTACCTCTCAGGAAAAATATGATATGACTGGGATACCGTTGAGTGTCACTATAAAACAACGGACGTGGAAAAGAATGGTTTGTGGGGATAGGAGCATGGATCATTTCGGTACACAGGCTAATGATCATAAACAACATTCTGAGGCCAATCAGATGACAGAAATCCTGCCAAAGAGGTGGAAAGTGGCAGATGATGGACAGTTGGTTGGAGTTGCAGAGGATATGACGAGAGTGTCCCAACCCCACCTAGGGCCATGAAAATCCTTTGCTGGAACTGTCGGGGGATTTGAAATCCCCAAACGGTTCGTGTTCTCCATCACTGGAGTTCAAAATATCGCCCTGACATAGTTTTGTATCTGAAACTATGTTGGATTTCAAGGATGCTGGCCTGTTGGGTTTGAAGATTGGATTCAAAAACGTCCTACCCATTGGAAGGCAGGGACACTTGGGTGACCTCTACCTCCTATGGAAGGAAGATCTTGGGGTCCAGATTTCTAATTTTTCAAGCAATCACATTACGGTTACAGTTGATGGACCAAGGTCTCCTACTTGGTCGTTTGTAGGTTTCTATGGGTGTCCGGGTGGGAATGATAAGCACAAATCATGGTCCCTTTTGAATCAGCTGCGGAACTCTTTACCTGGCCCTCTTCTGATCGGGGGGGGGGGGGATTTAAATGAGGTCCTTTTTTAGCATGAAAAAGAAGGGGGGCACATGAGGAGTGGTGTTTCTTTGGATGAGTTTAGGAATTCCCTTTTGTCGAACTCTCTTCATGACCTCGGGTTTTCTGGATCTCCGTTCACCTGGAGGTAGGGTAGGTCAATGGAGAACCGTCTTGCGGAAAGGTTGGATAGATTTATTGGGAATGATGAGTGGAATTCTCTTTTTCATGTCTTCTCTATTGTTCACCTACCCCCAGTCGCTTCTGACCACTGTCCAATCATCTTGTCGATGCTATCTCAAGGGAAACAGAGGAGGCCTGTGCGGACATTTTGATTTGAAAGTATGTGGATCCAAGAAAAAAACTATGAAAAGGTGGTCTAAGCGGCTTGGGAGGGACCGAATCGGTGCATCATGTCTAATATCCACAATACTATGTCTTTCTTACAAAAGTGGAGCTCAGCGAGGTTCGGAGACTTTGACAGACTCATTAATGAGGCTGAGACTCGCTTAAAGCGACTCCACTCTTCTCCTTATTCTGTCTCTGTTCTTGAAAATATATTCGTTGCAGAAAAGAATCTTAATACATCGCTGAGGGTGAAGGAGAGTTTCTGGTTTCTTCCGGAAAGAGAGTCTCACATCAGAGATGGCGATCAAAATACCAACTAATTTCACCATAGAGCGTCTACACGGAGAAGTAAAAATCATATCGCGCATCTGGAGGATCCCAACGAGAGAGTTGTTCATGATATCAAGGATATTCACTCCATCACCCTAAATTATTTCAACAAACTCTATAAAACGAAAAGCATCAGCACTCCTATAGGTCTGACTAGCTGCATCCCAAAGTTGGTTACGGAAGATATGAATTGTCAGTTGGAAAGAGATATCTCTGGCGATGAAGTTTTTAGCGCTCTGCATCTTATTCACTCTACCAAGGCCCTAGGGCCAGATGAGTTTCATGCTCTGTTCTTTAGATGATTTTGGCATATCGTTGGGCCTGATGTGGTGGCCCTAGTGAAGGAGGTGTGGGAAGGTAGAGCATCTCTTGAAACCCTTAATGAAACTCTTATTACTCTTATCCCAAAAACTCAGTGCCCTCATAAAGTCTCAGAGTTTCGGCCAATTAGTCTGTGCAATGTGGTTTAAATTTTTTTCTCCAAAATCTTAGTAACTAGACTTAGGGACTTCCTCCCATTGATTGTTTCTGATAACCAAAGTGGTTTTGTTCCAAAGAGATCTATTACTGATAATGCTGCCATCGCTTTTGAAATATTCCACTCTATGAAAACTCGTTCCTCTTCTAAGAGAGGCACCATGGTAATGAAATTAGATATGATGAAAGCTTATGACAGAGTTGAATGGCCTTTTCTTGAACTTGTTCTCTCCAAGTTGGGCTTTGGGACGAGATGAGTTTATAATATCATGAATTGTGTTACGACTGTCTCTTACAGAATTAATATTAATGGGGCCCCTTTCAGTGAGCTTTAAACCATCGAGAGGTTTGAGACAAGGGGATCCCCTGTCACATTATCTCTTCATTCTGGTGGATGATGTTTTTTCACACCTCCTTTTGAAGGCAGCGGATCAAGGAATTATCCATGGTGCTAAGGTATGTAGAAATTCCCCTATCTCCCATCTCTTCTTTGTAAATGATAGCCTTCTTTTTGCTCGTGCTACCCCGCAAGAATGCAGTTCAGTGTTGTATATCATCAATCTGTATGAAAGGGCTTCTGGGAAACGTCTTAATCCCTCAAAATCAGAGTTATTATTCAGTAAAGGCATCTCACAAGTAAAGAGAGAGGAGTTGTAGAGAATGTGTGGTTTTCCACTGGTTGAGAAGCATCCTAAGTACCTTGGCCTCCCAACCCTTATTGATAGGTCAAAGAAACAAGTGTTCGCCTCAATTATGGATAGGGTGGATAATCTGATTTGTCTTTGGTCTAGTAAGAAGATTTACAAGGCGGGAAAGGAAGTTATCATGAAGTTAGTGGCCCAAGAAATCCCTTATTATGATATGTCACTGTTTAAATTCCCGAAAACTCTCTTCAATCATATCCACTCCCAGTTGTCCAACTTTTGGTGTGGCTCTTATGAGGGAAAACATAACTCACACTGGATGTCTTGGGAGAAGCTGTGCGTCTCAAAATTTCATGGGGACCTTGGCTTTAGGAATATCAAATGGTTTAACGAGGCTATTCTGGAAAATCAAGGATGGCGTCTCCTCTCCCGTCCAGATTCCCTGTTCTCAAAGGTTCTACGAGAAAAATATTTCCCTCATTTTGACTTCTTTCATGCCCAGTTGGGGTCAAGGATGAGTTTTTTGTGGAGAAGCATCTGGGGCGCTAAATCCATCCTTGAAATGGGCTGCGTCTGGAGAATTGTGGATGGGCATAATTTTCATGTTTGGAAGGACTCCTAGATGGAAAATGGCATTAACCATAAGGTCTCTTCGACTATTGTTCCTGGTTTCAAAGATGCAAGGGTACAAGATCTGATCAATGACTCACTTGAGGACTGGGATCATGGGAAGATTTTCAGCTGGTTTAATAAGGTTGACCATCAGCTCATCCTGAGTATTCCTATCACACTAGGGATGAGCAGGGACCAGATTTACTGGACCGGGGAGTCTCATGGAAGATATTCTGTCTGCTCGGGTTACAAAATGCGGGTCCAAGGAGTGGCTCAGGACTTTCTTGATAATCGATGGAAGATTATTTGGGCACTCACTGCCCCCCTAAGGTGAAATTTTTTTGGCATCAGGTCTGCTCTGGGGTTCTCTCAACCCATGAATTTTTTGGTGCGGCGACATTTGGCGGAGGATGTCACCTGTCCGTTGTGCCTCCAGGAGGTGGAATCCCCATTGCATGCAATTCTTTCCTATTGTGGGGTGGAAGGGATGTGGAAGGATTGGAAACCTAATTTTAGTTTTTTCTTTTATCTTTCAATTGGGCTGGTCCAAAATCTGGTTAAATGGGTGGCTTCTCTTGAATCGAGAGTGGTGGGGTTGATCTGAACAATCCCTTGGTTAGTGTGGACTCGACGAAATGATCGAATTTTCCAAATGAAGGTGACCCATGATCATCTTTGGATGGATAGGGTTAGGGAATGGATGAAAGGTTGGAAGAATAATGATCCAGTGCCTCCTTTAGGCAACACTCAGCAGCCGGCTCCTTGTTGGTCTCCCCCCCTGAGGGTTTCATCAAGATCAATATAGATGCCACTGGCTCTGCTAATTCCAGGGTCGGTATTGGAATCATTGCTCATAATAGTTTTATCCAGATTGTGGAAGCTCAGTGTCGGGCTGTGCCTTTCTCATAGAGCCCTGTGGTGGTAGAGGCCTCTGCCATCCTCCATGGGATCATTCTTGCCCGTTCAAAAAATTTGCCCAAGGTTTTGGTGGAATCTGACTGCCTCGAAGTGGTGAATGCTCTAGCCTCGAAGGACGATGCATCTCAACCGTATGGACTTATCTTGAGGAAGATTTGGTAATTAATCGAAGGATTTGTTGCATGTAAATTTTCTTTTATCAAGCAAGGAGGGAATCTGGAAGCTCATTGTTTGGATCGTTTTGGGAAATCTTGGGGTGATCATTGTTGGGTGGACTCGTTTCCTGATTGGCTTTGTAGGCCTGGTTTGCTTGATCAGTAATATATCTTATCTTTTCTCAAAAAAAATGTTTAAGTGTGTAATAAAGAGAAAGGTTGTTATATTGTATTTGAACCTATTTACTTTCCATTAATTCTTGTTGTACTCTGGTTTTGGGATTTAGATGTATGTATACATGGTTCTTTAGTTTTTTTACATTTCATCATTTTATGGGATTGGAGATGTGTACGTGTGTACAGGTACTTAGGCTAAGGCCTTCAATGTTAGTGATATCCCTATTCGACGCTAGTCACCAGCCCCTGGCCTATTGGAGGTGGGATTAGGGAGTTACGACATGAGCCCCATTGGGATGGGTCATGATAGAGTGGTATCAGAGTAGTTGGTTCTAACTTAAGACTGAAGTCTATGAGATTGATTTGGGGAAATAGTGTTAAGTGTTTCGAGTTCGTCTTTCAAGAAAGGGACTCTAGTTTGGGTGCGATGACTAAAATATACACACACCAGGACTCTGATCTCCTAACTTTCAACTTAGTACATGAGAACACTGGTTTTTGGTAGAACAATGGTACATGAATTATATAGGAATGGGTAATGATTTCCATTTCCTTCTTGAGTCATCTCTCCAGATATACTCATTGACCGTGATACATCTTGTTTACTTTTAGGATGCCTCTATGGTATATGCTAGCTAAGAATAAGCGTTAGGATCACAAGTATAATCCCCTCAGTGATGAGGCATAGATATAGAGACTATTTCCAAAGATGTTACCTTCAGGTGGTGCACCAGATCTTCCAACACCTATTGAGAAACAGATGGTACCCGCAATACTAGTGGATGAGGTGTGTAGGCTGAGTGCACTTCATGAGTTTCAGTGATAGAGACCCCTCATGTTTTGAGGCGAGCATGATCCATAGATGTATGATGAATTGATTGAGGTAGTCACATGAGTTTTCCTTCTAGTCAGGATGCCAGAAGACCATATGGTAGTCCTGACAGCGAGCCTACTTTATGGATCATCAAGATGATAGTGGGGTTTAGTGACCCAGTCTTATGAAGAGGAAACTATAGCATGGTTAGAGTTTGAGTTCCTTTTCAGAGATGAGTTCTCTCTAACTATGCTGAGGGATGTATGTATCTAGGATCTTCTACAGCTCTAGCAGGGCATCACGATATTAGTTGAGTATTCATCGAGGTTTACCAACCTTTCCAAGTACTCGATGGATATGGTTCAGGATTAGTTATTTTGAGCTTGGACCTTTTAGAAAGGACTGTGTAGGGAAATCTAATCCAGTGTTATAACTTTATGCATTCCTACCTACACTGGGGTTCTAGAGAGAGCTTTGGTGATTGATATTTTCTGGGTTGAGCAGACATAGATGATAGTTTCCAACAGTGGGAAATTAGGAGTAAAGACTTCGGTAGTAGGGAGTTTACATCAGTATTAGGGACATAGGCTTGTTGGATGTTTTAGGAGGAGATACCAAGACAAAGTTTTTATGGTTCATGGCTCATAGGATGGGTCCAGTCATCCCAGGGAGAGGTGGTGTTACGCCTGTGACCAAAGGAGAAATCTTGCTCAAGATTGTCCAACCCATCATATGACTGATTGGGAGATAGTGGATGAACCACCATAGAAGAGGAATCAGAAAGATTAAATAGATATGTAGGGAGATGGACACGAAAGAGGAGCTGAGAGAGCATTTGGAGGTATTAGATGCTTTGAATTGTTACCACCACCATCCCCAAGTGATCCATGCTAGGCTTAGGGAGCTGGAGGATAGGGGTGGGAGTAGCTGCAGGAGTTCGAGGCTTATAACCCATAATTTTTAGGAATAATTTGAGGTATGATTTTTTTCTTTTATACCTTAGTTTCGGTATGAATAAAAATAGGTTCTAGTCATTCCTTTATTTTCACCTATTTGGTTCAAGATTTATAGATTCCATTTGAGACCTTGGATCAACCCTTTCACTTAGAGACTCCTACCGGAGATGACTCAACTATCACTCACTTATGCCAATAGTGTGACCTAAATCATAGAGGTGATAGTTTCTATTGGGATATCTTTGTATTAGTAATGAGGCCTTATGGCACCATCTTAGGTATGGATTGGTTATTTACAGTTCATTCCCAGATTAGTTATTTCAGCCAGAGGATGTAGTGTGTCCACAGTGATGGAACTGAGTTTTCCTTTGTGGGTGAAAAGGAAAATAATGCATTGCAAGATGGACTCATTCATAGGAGGGTGTAGCTGATTACACATCATTTGGATAATATGTCCCTTGGTTCAGTGGATGTTATGAGTTTTCAGTTCCTTATAATGGTGGTAGATTATGAGGTTTTCTTTCCTGAGGACATTCCAGGCTTACCTCACCATTAAGAGATAGACTTCTACATTGATATACACCCCGAGAAGACACTGATATCCACATTATCATATCATATGGATACCTTATAACTTCATGATCTGAGGGTGAAGTGATAGGAATTGAAGAGGAAGTTATTTTTTAGACTTGGTGTACACCATGGGCTACACCAGTTTTGTTCGCCAAGAAGGTGGATGGGAGCTTGAGGTTATGTATGCGCTACCGGTACTTAAACCAGGAGACTGTGAAAAAAAAGTATCTACTAAAGATCATTTATGACCTATTTGATCAGTTTATAGGGTCATAATGGTTCTCAAAGGTTGGCCTTAGTTCAGGCTATCACCGGTTACGAGTACGGGATGAGGATATACCGAAGACAACATTCAGATGTCACTACGGTCACTATGAGTCCTTGGTGATGCTGTTTGGTATAACGAACACCCCAACAGTGTTCATGTGACTCATGAACCATATCTTTCATCCCTTGTTAGTCCATATCATGGTAGTATTGATTAATGATATCCTTGTGTACTCAACATCCGAGGAGGAGCACATGAGACACTTGAGGATGGTTCTAGATGTACTCCAAGAGCATTAGTTTTATGGTAAGATATTGAAGTTCCAATTCAAGATACAAGAGGTTCACCTTCTAGGATATGTTTCTCAAAAGATAGAGTGGAAATTGACCCAACCAAGGTTGAGGAAGTGTTAGCTTGGGATCCACCCAAGAGCATGATGGAGGTGCAAATATTTCTTGGGTTAGTAGGATATTACCAAAGATTCATACCCGATTTCTATAGGATATCAATACCCATGACATCTTTGAACTAAAAAGGGTATTCTTTCATGTGGATAGAGAGGTTCTAGAAGACTTTTCTAGAGTTGAGGTAGATATTATCGAGCTCCCGCATATTGATATTACCAGAGGAGGGTGTCGAGTACATAGTGTTATGAGATGCATTAGGAATTGAGATTTATTGTGTTCAAATGTAGGGGAAAGAAGTGATTGAATATGATTCATGTTAGTTGAGAACACATCACCAAAACTATGTGAACCACAATCTTGAGTTAGAAGTGGTGGCATTTAAACTATAGATGTGGTGACACTACTTGATGGGTGAGCGATTTATCATATATTCTGAACACAAGAGTATCAAGTATATCTTCTCTTAGAAGGATCTTGACGTGATATAGAGATAGTGGAAAGAGTTACTCTAGGATTATAACTTCAAAATTTTCAATACTCCTAGGAAGATGAATGTGGTAACATATTCTCTCAGTGGGAGAACTTGTTCGTAGTTTCTGAACAAGGTGTTGAAGTAGTTGGTCTCATTGCAGTTATCCTTTGTGGATGGAAATGAAGCATATTACCTCTAGTTGATGGTTGTTACCCCTCTTATTTTTTATTGAGTCAGGGAGGCACAACTTGGAAATATTGACTATGAGACCCTACATACTCAGATATCCACTGGACATGCTTCTGATGGATTTTATGAAGGTAGGGAGCATGTCATTATTTTCAGAGGACGCACGATGGTACCAATGATGTTATGAGAGGAGGTTCTGAGAGAGTTTAATACATATCCTTTGGTGGTACATCAAGGTGTAAAAAATATGTACCAGGACATCTGAAATTAGTTTTTGTGGACAATGATGAAGAAGGGATTTGTAGAGTTTATCTCTCGATGTCTTACCTGTCAGCAAGTGAAGAATGAGCACCAAGTTCTAGCAGGTTTAACTCAACCCTCGAGGTGACACAGTGGAAGTGGGATGAGATATCCATGAACTTCATGATGGGCTTACCACATATGTAAAGGAGAAATGATTCCATTTAGGCGATCATAGACTGACTCACCAAGTCATCCCACTTCCTAGTCATCTGAGATTAGAGTTCAATATAGAGCTTGGAATGCATATACATGAAGGAGATAGTCTGGATCTATGGAGTTCCCTCAAAGATCATTTCTAACCATGATTATTACTTCACATATCAGTTATGGAATGAATTATAGGAGTATTTTGAGACTCAGTTATGCTTGAGCACAGCGTTGCACCCCCATAATGAAAGCCAGTCTGAGTGGAACATTTATTTTCTATAAAACATGTTATGAGTTTGAATTTCATACTTTGTTCATAGTTGGGAGGATGACCTACCATTGGTGGAGTTTTCATACAATAACTACTTCCATTCCACCATTGATATGACACCATTCAAGGCTTTGTACGGATGACCTTACAGGTCACCACTTTGTTGGACTTACCTAGGAGAGTTGGTACCTATGGGACCAAAGTTGGTGCAAGACACTATAGAGAAGGTGAAAATTATTTAGGAGTGGATGGTGACTACACGGAGATGTCAAAATTCTTATGAGGATAGGAAACATAGGCCTTTTGAGTTCAATAAGGGAGACCTTATGTTCCTATGGGTTTCACCTTGACATGGATTATGAAGATTTGGCCGGTAAGCTATCTCCAAGATTCATTGGCCCTTTCAAGATAATATGTATATTTGGTGAGTTGACATACCACTTAGCTATAATGTTGTAGTTATACTGGGTACACGATGTCTTCCACATTTTGTAACTAGGGAGGTATGTGCATGACTCATCACACATTATTAATTAGTGTGAGCTAGAAATTGAGGATAAAGCTACCTTTTTTGAGTACCTAGTAGAGATTGAGGATCGAAGATAGAGGATCCTTAATGGGTGAGAAATTCCTTTAGTATATATCTGATGGTAGCATGAGAATCTTTAGGAGATCACCTGGGAGTAAGAGGCTCAGATTCATGCTCAGTACCCACATCTATTTTTCTAGCCATCGTTTTGGATTTTTAGGACATAAATCCCCATGGTGGGGAGAATTTAATGACTATTATTTTCTATGATTTTTTTTGGATATTGTATGGATTATTTTTGAGACCAAGAATTGAGACGACATGCGATTATGAGGCCTGTTTTTTCCAGAATAAATTTTTGAAATATATTAAATATATTAAATAGCACGCGTGTGAAGTTTTCCTAAAAAATTGGAATAAATTCTAAATAGGGGCATAGATTAGAAATCTAAGGGCACTGTTGAGTTCAAAATATGGATTTTACCCTAGGTGTGACATAACCTTTTTTGATGCGGGACGTTTGAGGAAAAGCCATCCTGGGCATAAAATAAATAAAATAATTAAATAAAATATTTTATTTAATCCATTGACACAAAAAACTAATTATTTTTATTTATAATCACACTTATGTTATATTTTAGGGTTATCCACATTACCCTACAAATCATTGGTGATCCATTGAAGAGTGTTGAAGGATATTTTGTTGGAAGAAGATGACCGGATCAAAGATTGACGACCAGTGCGAGATAGAATCAGAGGATCTCACCAAAAATCATGGAACAAATCTATTCTTCAATAGAAATAGATCCAAATTGAGGTAGGATGTTTGTTTTATTTGGATTTCTTTCCCTGTTATCTTTTCTACAATGAAATCAGATCAATCAACCAATATATTGTTCTGTGGATCGTGTGTATTGTGAGATGGGTTAGTTTATTTCGGGAATTAGGAGAATTTCTTTGTGATTATATATTATCTCTTCATTCTTCATTCTAATGGAAACAAATAGAGATATACATAAACATCGACTGATGTCTATTCCTCATGATTTTCATTGTTCTTTTCTCCCCCTATTCTTCATTCATCGTATGAATTCTCCATTGGCTTGTGGTTCTACATACACCAAGTAAATCATTCATTTAACACTCATTTCTTGGATTATTGATTTGATATTGTATATATGGGTTCATTACAATGTGATGGTGGTGAGATGATAGAAGCGACAATGGATTGGACAGTGTGGATACCTAATTTCGGTGTTCTTCAGCATGTAATGAAGAACAATGCTCAAAGGTGTTTTACGAATGGATTTTATTGTCATATCTCGATGATTTTTTGATGGAATGGACCAACCAATGAAAATCCTTGATTCTGACATGGGTCATGACTAGATCGATGACTAGAGGAGTGGAGAAGATGCATGATTTCTAGATCTGTAATTCTATATATTTTTTCATTAAACAACGTGTGTTCTATAGGAGCACACCATGTGGGTCACTTCTAGAGGTAAATAGGGTTTTTTGGATAGAGTTAAGGATCACACGGTGTGTTACCACTCTTATATGGATTGATGTATACCTCATAGGGTTCACAGACATGGGTAGGGGTACACGGCCAGGGGAACTTCATGTACTCCCATGAAGACATGGCCATCCTGGATGTACACGGGTATAGCCATGTACTAGGACATGGGTGTAGGTACTCCATGTACTTCTATACAGACACAGGCACATGCCATTTTACACGGGTAGGATTTGGGGATAAGGGGATATGTCGTGTACTCCTAGTACACATTGTATATGTAATGTATTAGATTTCTTATATATTATTTTTGGATATTATATGGATTATTTTTAAACCAGACTTTGATACATCATGCGATTATGAGGCCCAATGTTCCCAAAATAAATGTTTGAAATATATTAAATAGCACATGCACATAGTTTTCCTAAAAAAGTGGAATAAATTCTTAATGAGTGCCCATATTAGAAATCTGAGGGCACCATTGAGTTCAGAATGTAAGGTTTATCCTAGGCACGACTTAACATTACACATCATATATCATTTGTAGAAAAGTCATCATAGGTGTGGAAATGAATGAAATAATTGAATATTTTTTTTGATGCTTCAATTAACAATCTTTAAATAGATTATTATGCCAGAATCATAGGGTTAGTTGTATAACCCTCGAGACATTGGATAACCCTTGGAGAGAATGTTGGAGATTCCCTTAGGTGAGCGATAACGAGATCATGGATCAATGATTGACACACCTTAGATTCAAAGGATCTCACCAACGAACATGACACAACTTCGTTCTTCATTAGCGATTGATCTAAATCGAGGTAGGGTGTGTGTTTTGATTTGTTTCTTCCCTGTACTTGAATTCTATGATGAAATCGAATCAATCAATGAACAAATCGGTCTGTGGTTCGATCATCTTGCAGGATGTGATTATTTTTGGGGTTTGATGGGAGAATTATATTTTCAATTTGATTATTTAAATTTTTATTCTAATGAAAACTAATCAAGGTCGACATAAACATTGATCGAGGTTCATTCCTTTAATCTGTTCTTCTACTTCCCTCCCATTCATCGTTCGTCATGGGCGTTCTTTGTTTGGCCCGCAACTTGAATTATCTTGATTGATTGATTATTACACACCCATTTCTTGGAACAATGATATGATATTGTAGATTTGGGATCTTCATGGCACTATGAAGGTGTGGAGATGGAGACAGAGTGATTCAGATGATGGTTGATTCCCGATTTCGTGTTCTTTTTCATTATTCAGTGCACAAAAAAGAACAAATATTTGATCCATTTTACAAGAAGATATAATGTAAGAACCTATTTTTTAGTTATGGAGGCATTCAAATGAGTTGGGATCTTCAATATTGTGGAAAAAAGATTCTTGGATCAAAGTTTGGAGGCACTAGAATGAACGTGGACAGTGGATCTGGGATTATAGAAAATCCCATGTTACACAGCATGTAAAACAGATCTACACTCCATGTGGGCCCCCTAAGTGGCAGCTAGGGTTTCCAAAGGAATTTAAGTATCACATGGTGTGTGAACCCTATTACACATCGTGTGGTCCCATTTGGGTGAATTGGTGTGTACTTTGGGAAGTACACGAACATAGGGTGGACTACATAGGTTGGAGCATGTTGTGTACTCCCCTACACAAAAATGGGTTGGACTAGGTACATGGGCTAATCCATGTATTGGAACATGGTAAAACATTCACAGGATGGATCCATGTACTGGAACATGGGTAGACTACATTGGAAGCTTACATGCTGTGAAATACAACATGGTCATGACTTGAGGACATGGGTCGTTTACACGAGCAGGACCCGAGGTCTAGGGACACGGCGTGTGACCCCTAATACATGTCGTGTACTCTTTTATACATGTCTTGGATCTCTTATCCTCTGTATCTTGGATAAGTTTTGTTAGGGTCCATTCCCCTTATCCTTTCCCTGAAGGTTGGTATAGAATCATATCCTACTCCTAGGACTATGATCCCTTCAACAAGACTTCTTGGATAGAGTCGTTGGAATCCCTCCAAGAGGCTTGGAGTGAGATCCTCTATTCATCTTCGTGCCCTAGGTATAGTTCTTGGTATCATCGTGACCAACACTATGTGGGCATCATTCCTCTACTTAGAGGGTTAATTCAGATTGAGTTGTTGGTATCACCTCATGGCCTTGGCAGTGATCCTCATTTGTGTATCATATTCTCTTCAAACTAGCAGCATGTTCCTTCTCATGATGAGACCCAACGAGTAGTACCTCTTGGAAGAAAATCATCAGTGCTATCAGACTCTAGAGTGTGTTCTCTTGGATGAGTGCTTTGTGGAATATTCGAGCTGGAATCCCAAACTAATATACTATGGTTGTGACTTACCTCTAGACCGTGTGTCTTTATTGGGTATATCTGGATATTCTTGTTATATGTGTTGTAGACATATACTTGTGTAGAGGTGAATATATTTCCTTTATTGTATGCTTTGTGGTTCCGGGGTATCCTACTAAGTATTGTTATACTCACCCATGCATGGAATTTTCCCACACATGTCATGTATTGTGAAAATGATCGACCTTTTGATATAGTCACAAGAGGACTTGGACCTGATGGTGCTTAGTGAGATCGGAAAGACCGAGGTGTGTTTCTATGGATTTCTAATAGCAGTCTCAGTACTTACTTTTAGGTTGGACTTATGTTTTATAATATTTGTGGTGGGCTTGTAATTTTCCCATGTTTACTTTATTTTACTTCTTTTCATACTCTAGTTATGAGATTAGATGTATGAATGCATGTTTGTTTAGTTTTTTTTTACATTTCAGCATTGTATAGGCTTAGAGATGTGTGTGTGTCTGTGCGAGTACATAGGCTAAGGCCTCCCATGTCACTGATTGTCATTCTCAGTGCTATTTTCCAGCCCCTGGCCTATTGGATGTGGGATTGGGGATTCACGACATGAGCCCCTTTGGGATGGTTTGTGATAGAGTGGTATCAGAGTTGGTCAGTTCTAATTTAGGATTGAGAGTTTATGAGATTAGTTTTGGGAAATAGTGTTAAGTGTTTCGAGTTCAGCTTTCAGGTCAGTGACTCCAATGTTGGTGTGGTGACTGACGTATCCATACACCAGGAATTTGATCTCCTATTTTTTTACTTGATACATGAGAACACTGGTTTTAGGGAAAATAATGATTCATGCATCATATAGGAATGTTTTTTTGTTTCTATGTCCATCTTAAGTTAGCTCTCCAGATATACTCATTGACCGTGGTACATCTTGTTTGTTTTAAGTTTCCTATGCGATGTATGTCAACTAGGATTCAGAATAATGATCCACTCAGTGAAGAGGCATCGATACAGGGACTAGATCCCCATATGTTACCTCTAAGTGGTGCACCATCCATACCGCCACTATAGAGAAGCACGTGGTACCCGCAGTACCAGCAGATGAGGTGCGCAGGCTGAGCATGCTTCACAAGTTTTAACAACAAAGGCCCATAAATTTACAAGGAGAGCCCAAACCACAGGTGAATGAGGGTTGGATTGAGGTGGTGAACTGAGTTTCCCATCTATTTTGGACACCAGTAGATCAGATGGTGGTCCTTGCGGTGAGCGTTCTTCACGAATTAGCAAGGCAATGGTGAGGTTTTATTACCCAGTCTTACGATGAGGCAAATATTTCATGGATAGAGTTCGAGCACAATTTCAGATAGGAGTTCTATCCAGCTACACTGATGAATATACATATCTAGCAGCTTCTACATCTTTAGTAGGGTAGTATGATAGTAGCTGATTATTCGTCAAGGTTTACCAACCTCTCCAGGTACTCGATAGATATGGTTCATGATAATTTATTTAGGGATCGGACCTTCAAGAGAGGTCTTTTTAGAGACACATGAGCCAGTGTTATCCCTCTATGGATTCATACCTATGTTGGAGTGCTGGAGAGAGATTTGGAGTTGAGAGTTTCTTGGATGAACAGATACAACCGATAGTTTTCAGTAGTGGGAAAACATGAGTTGATACCTCGACAGCAGGGAGTCGAAGTCGGTCTCAGGGACTGGGACATGTGATATGTTTCAGGAGGAGGTCCTAGGATAGAGGATATACAGTTCATGGATCACAGGGTGGTTCCAATCATCCCAAAGAGAGGCAGTGTTACTCATGTGATGGTAGGGGACATCTCACCCGAGATTGTCTAACCCATCGAACAGCTGATAGAGAGACCATTAATGGGCCACTGTGGAAGGGAAAATGTCATGAGCATGCAAGTTTGTAGGATGGAGGATGTGTCTATGGATCTATGAGAGAATCAAGAGGTGGTTAATATTTTCAATTGTTACTACCACCACCCCCAAGTGGTCCATTCCAGGCTTAGGTAGATGGAGGACAGGGGAGGGGACAACTGTAGGCAGTCAAAAATTACGACCTAGAGGCTTGAGGAATGATTCGAGGTATGATCTGTGTCTTTTATACCTTAGTTGTAGTACTGATAGACACAGGTGATAGTCATTCCTTTCTTGTCACATACCATGTATGGGATTTATAGATTCTGATTAAACCTTTGGCTCGACCCTTATGCTTGGAAACTCCTACTGGAGATAACTCAGTGATCATGCACTTGTGATGATAGTGTGAACTAGCTATTAGAGGTGAGAGTTTCTTATGGAATCTATTGGTAGTAGTGTCGGGGCCTTACAATGTCATTCTTGGTATTTATTGGTTATCTATAGTGCATGTCAAGATTGATTATTTTAGGTGAAGGGTGTGGTGTGTCCGTAGTGATAGAACCAGGTTCTCTTTTGTTGGTGAAAAGGAAACCTAGGAAGCATAGGATAGAATCATGCATAGGAGGGTGTAGTTGATTACTCATCAATTGTCTAGACTAACCATTGGTGTATTGGATTTCATGAATTCCTAGTTTCCATTAGTGGTGGCGGATTACGAGGACATTTTCCCTGAAGATGTTCAAGGTTTACCTCCCTGCCAAGACATAGAATTTTGTATTGATCTACACCCTAGGATGACACCAATATCTACATCATAATATTGGATGTCTCCCATAGAGATTAATGAGTTGAGGGTGCTGTTGGAGGACTTACAGTGTAAGGGCTTTATTATACCCAGTTTTTCACACTGGAAAGCCCCAGTTTTGTTTTCCAAGAAGGAATACAGGAGCTTGAGGTTGTGTGTGGGCTAACAACGCCTGAACTATGTGACCATGAATAAAAAGTATCCACTATCGAGGATTGATGACCTCTTTGATTAGTTGAGATGAGTATGATGGTTCTCGAAGTTAGACCTTAGATCAGGCTATAACCAGTTGTGATTATGGGACAGGGATGTGTTGAAGATGACATTCAGATGTCGTTATGGTCACTATGAGTACTTGGTGATTCCCTTTGGCATGAAGAATTCCCCAACAGTGTTCACGGGATACATGAACCAGATCTTTCAGCCTTACTTAGACCGGTTTGTGGTAGTCTTAATCAACGATATCCTTGTGTACTCAGCATCTGAGGAGGATCATGGAAGACACTTAAGGATGGTTAAGAACGTACTATGAGAGAACTATATTTACAAAAATATCTCAATGTTTCAGTTCTGGATTCAGGTGGTCCACTTTTTAGGACACATTATCTTAACAAATGGAGTGGTAGTGGACCCAGCCAAGGTTGAGATAGTGTTATCTTGGGATCCACCCAAGAGTATGATGGAGGTGTGGAGCTTCCTTAGGTTAGTAGGCTATTATTAGAGATTCATCCCTGATTTCTCCAGGATATCATCACCCATGACATCTTTGACTTGGAAGGGGCAATATTTTGTGTGGATAGAGAGGTTCCAGTAGGCTTTTTAGTAGTTGAGGTAGAGTTTGATGAGTGCTCCCATCTTGATATTACTATAGAAGGGTGTTGAGAACGTAGTGTTTTATGATGCATTAGGGACTGGACTTGGTTGTGTTCTGATGCAGAGGTAAGCAGTGATTGTCTATGGTTAACACCAACTAAGACCAAACAAGAAGGACTATGTGACCCAAGATATTGAGCTAATAATAATAGTTTTTTCTTTGAAGATGTGGCGACACTACCTAATGGGCGAGAGGTTTTTCATATACTCCAATCACAAGATTCTCAAGTATATCTTTTCTCATAAGGATCTCAACTTCAGATAGAGGTGATGGCTATGATTCCTCTAGGACTATGAATTCAAGATTTTCTATACTCCTAGAAAGGGAAACGTGGTATTAGCTGCTCTCAGTAGGATATCTTATTCATAATTGCTGAATGAGGTGTCAGAGTAGTTTTTCTCATTTTAGTTATCCATTATGGATGGATATGGAGTATCTTACCTCTAGTTGATGGTTTTTACCCCTCTTCTCTTGCAGTGAGTCAGAGAGGCACGACTTAGGGATACCGACTACAAGACCCTACATAATCATATATCCATAGGGAATGCTCCTGATAGATTTTATAAAGGTAGGGGGTATGTCATTATTTTAAGAGGACGTGTGATGGTACCAGTGATGTTGCAGGAGGAGGTTCTGAGAGAGTTTCATACATATCCTTTAGAGGTACATCCAAGTGTGGAAAATATATACCAGGACATCCGACATTAGTTTTGGTGTCCAAGGATGAAGAAGGGAGTTGAAGATCTTGTCTCTCAATGTATTACTTGTCAAAAAGTAAAGGTTGAGCACCGTGTTCCTATGGGTTTAGATCAACCCCTTGAGGTGACATTCTAGAAGTGGGATGGGATATCAATGAACTTTGTGATGGGATTAACACATACATCCAGGGGACACAATTCCATCTAGATAATCATAGACTAACTCACCAAGATGGTCCACTTCCTAACTATATGATATTAAAGTTTATTAGAGAGCTTGGGATGCCTCTACGTGCATGACATTGTCTGAATCCATGGAGTTCTATATACGATTGTTTCTAATCATGATGTTTGCTTTACATCCCGATCATGGAAGAGATTACAAGAGGCATTTGGGACTTAGTTTCACTTGATCACATTATTTAACCTAAAAAACTAACATCTAGACTGAGTGGACCATTCAATTTCTGTAGGACATGTTGCGAGCTATCGTGTTAGACTTTAGATATAGTTGGGAGGACCACCTACCACTGGTGGAGTTTTCATAAAATAAAATCTATCATTACACCATTGGTATGGAACCATTCGAGGCTTTTCATGGGTGACCATGTACGTCACCACTTTATTAGACTAAACCAGGAAAGTCAGCACTCATGGGATCAGAGTTGGTGTGAGATACAATAGAGAAGGTACAAATCATCCAGGAATGGATAAAGACTATATATAGCTATCAGAAGTCTTATATTGATAAGAAAAAAGTCCTTTTGAGTTCAAGGAAGAAGACCATGTTCTCCTACGGGTTTCACCTCGATGTGGATTATGGATATTTGGATGGGGCTGCAAGCTATCTCTAAGGTTCATCAGCACTTTCAAGATACTGCATAGAGTTGGTGAGGTGTTGTATCTCTTAACTCTACCTCTGCATTTAGACCAGGTGCACGACGTCTTCCACATGTCGTAGATGAGGAGGTATGTACATGAACCATCACACGTTATCGACTAGGGTGAGCTGGACACTAAGGATGGAGTTCCCTTTACTGGGTACTCTGTGGAGATTTAGGATCGATAGGATAGGATCCATTGTGGGTGATTGATTTCTTTAGTACATGTCTGGTGGTAGAATGGGAATCTCTAGGAGAGAACATGAGAGTGCGAGGCTTAGATTTGTGCTCAGTACCCTAATCTTTTTGAGTAGGCCTTATTTTAGATTTTTAGGGATGTAAATCCAAGGTTGGGAGAATGTAATGTCTCATATTATCTGTTTATTATTTTTGGATATCATATGGATTATTTTCAAGACCAAGCGCTAAGATAGCGTGTGATTTTGATACTCGATTTTCCCATAATAAATGTTTGAAATTTATTAAATATATTAAATAAAACTCATACACAATTTTACTAAAAAAGTGGAATAACTTCTAAATAGGTTCCCAAATAAAAAATCTAAGGGAATTGTTGAGTTCAAAATGTGAGGTTTTCCCTATGTGAAACTTAACATTATTTGGCACATGTCATTTGTGGAAATTCATCGCAGGCACAGAAATGAATAAAATAATTGAATAATTATTTTATTTCTTTTTTTTTGATGAAATAATTAACAATAATTAAATAAATTGTTGTGTCAAAATCCTAGGGTTAGCTGTATAACGCTAGAGACATTGGATAACCCTTGGAGAGACTATTGGAGAATTATCTCAGGTGAATGATGGATCGATGATCAACGCACCTCAGATTCGAAGTATCTCACCAATGAATGTGATGTAGCTTCATTATTCATTAGTGATTGATCCAAATCAAGTTATGGTGTGTGTTTTGTTTTTTTCATCACCGTTCTTTAATTCTATGATGAATGCGGATCAATCAACAAATAGATTGATCTGTGATTTTATCATCTTGTAGGATAGGGTTATTTGTGGGGTTTTATGGGAGAATTATCTTTGTTATTTGATTATTTCAATTTTTGTTCTAACAGAGAAGGATCGATATTGACACAGACATTGATCGAGGTTCATTCCTCCAATCTGTTCTTGTGATCCTTCCCATTCATCATTCGTCGTGAGCGTTCTTTATTTGGCCCATGTCTCAACTTATCTCGGTCGATCAAATGTTGCATACACATTTCTTGGAACAATGATTTGATATCATAGATTTGGAATCAACATGACTCTATAGAGGTAAGAGTATGGATATAGAGAGAATCAGATGATGTTTGATTCTTGATTTCACATTCTTTGGTGTTTTTCAGTGCACAACAAAGAACAAATATTTAATCTATTTTCTGAGAAGATCTAATGGTGGAACTTGTTGTTTGTTGACGGTGACATTTAGAAGAGTTGGGATATTCAATATTGTGGTGAAATGATCACCATATCGGAGGTCGGAGGCATCGAAAGGAACACATATAGTGGATCTGTGATTCTGGAAAATCTCGCATTACATGGCATGTAAACTGGATCTACATGCCATGTGAGGATCCTTAAGTGGGGGATATGGTTTTTGGAGTAAGTTAATCATCACACAACATGTAACCCCTCTCACACAATGTGTGGTCCCTCCCTGGTGACTTAGAATGTACTTTGGGAATTACACTGACATTGGGTGGACTACAGTAGTTGGAGTATGCCATGTAATGCCCTACACAAACACGGGCTGGACTAGGTACATAGGCTAAGCCATGTAATGGAACATGGGAAAAAGTACATGGGTCGAAGTTGGGTACTGGTACACAGGTAGACTACACAAGTAGCCTACATGTTGTGTAGTACTTCAAAGACATAGCTTTATGACACAGGCCATTTACATGGGTAGAACTTGGGGTTAAGGGACACAACATGTGGCCCCTACTACAAGCTGTGTAATCTTTTATACATGGCTTGGATCTCTTATCCTTTGTATATTAGAAAAGTTTTGTTAAGGTTTGTTCCCCTTATCCTTTCCTTGAAGGTTGTTATGGAATCATCTCCTACTCCCAGGACTACGATCCATTCAACATAAATTATTATATAGAGTCATTGAAATCTATATAAAAGGACTAGAGTGAGATCCTTTATTCATATTCGTTCCCTAGGTGGAGTTATTGGTATTGTCGCGACCAACACTATGTGGGTGTTGATCCTATACTTAGCTGGTTAATACAAATTGATTTGTTGGTATCACCTCATGGCCTTAGAAGTGATCCTAATATGTGTATCATATTCTCTTCAGACTATCAGTATGTTCCTTCTCATAATGAGACCCGACGAATAGAACCTCTCCAACAGACATCATCAGTGCTATCAGACTTAGGAGTGTGTTCACTCAGATGAGAACTTTGTGGAATCTTTGAGCTAGAATCTGATGCTGATATACTATGGTCGTGACTTACCTCTAGACTGTGACTTACCTCTAGATTGTGTGTCTTTGTTGATTATATCTATATAATCTTGTAATATGTGTTGTATACATATACCTATGTAGATATGAATTTATTTTATTTTTTGTATACTTTGTGGTTTCAGGGTGTCCTACTGGGTATTGTTATACTCACCCCTACATGGTATTTTTCTACACGTGTTATGTCTTGTGTAGATGGTCAACCTTTTGACAGAGTCCTAGGTAGACTAGGAATAAACAGTGCTTAGTGAGACTAGAAAAACTGAGGTGTGTTCCTACTAATTTCTGACTACAGTCCCAGTACTTAATTTTAGGTTAGAATTGTGTTTTAGACTCTTTATGGTGGGATTATATTTAGACCTATTTTCTTTCTTTTACTTCCTATCATACTCTATTTATGGGATTGGATGTATTCATGTATGGTTGTTCAATTGTTTTTATATTTCATTATTGTATAGTCTTGGAGATGTGTTCATGTGTATAGGTACTTAGGCTAAGTCCTCCCATTTCAGTGATATGCCTTCTCAGTGCTAGCCGTCAAACCCTAGCCTATTAGAGGTGGGCTTGGGGAGTCATGACATGAGCCTCTTTGGGACAGTTCCTGATAGTGTACTCCTTCAGAGTTGGCTTAGAGCCCTTGTACACTATATCTTGGAAAAGTTTCATTAAGTTTGTGTTTCATATATACATTCCTTAAGGGTTAGTATGGAATAACCTCCTGTAGATATTATAGTGATCCCTTCAACATGACTTCTTAGATAGATTTGTTGGAATCCTTCCTCGAGGCTTGGAGTGAGATCCTCTATTATCTTCTTTCTCTAGATGGATTTCTTAGTATTTTTTTGACCAACACTATATTTGTGTTGATTCTCTACTTAGAGAGTTAATCTAGATTGAGGTGTTGGTATACCCTATAGCCTTTGGAGTGATCCTCATTTGTGCATTGTATCTCTTTAGACTTCCATCATATACTTCTTATGGAGATACCTAATGAAAACTGCCTCTCAGACGAACATCATCAGTGTAATCTAAATAACTTTTGTGATAATTTGTTTTAACAATGTTTTTGTATTTATTGAAAACTAACCTTTTTTTTATGAGTTTTTTTGTTTTTCAGGATCTAAATCATTCCATCGTAATTAGTTTTCATTAGTTTCTGAATGTTTTTGAATCCAAACAAAACGTGAGAGAAAATTTTTATCCTTAAGATTTTTTTTTTCCAGACACAGGTTTTCGAACTCAGGTTATCAAAACAAGAAGCACCAGATGTATTAGTGCTCAAAAATATGAAGATATTGATCCGAAGAACCATCGGTCTTAGTTACATTGGTATGAAGTTCGAGATCCATCAGATACAGTGTTTGTTATAAAGTCATAAGTTTTCAAATGAAGAATTCATAATGTTGTTGAAGAGATTTGAAAGAATATAGTGAAGTCAGGAGTTAGAAAGTTTTTATACTTTATAACCTCAAGTCATATGATTCTTTTCTGGTCATGAAGTTCTTAAAAATCATAAAAAAATATCATGATAAAATATTTTGAAGAAATAGAGGAATCTTAAAGTTTGTATCAGTCTTAGAAACTCAGACATAGAAAATCAGATCTAGAAGTATTGGACTAAGAAGTTGTCAAAAGTCAAAATGTATAAAGTTGATGAAGTTTGAATTTTTTCAAAGTTTTTGAGTGGATTCATCATTGAATTAAAAAAATCGTAATGATAATTCCATAATAATGAGAATTACATCATTATGATGTTTTTTACTAGACTGAATCTAAGGACGAAGATCAATAAGATCAGGAACAAACACTGATTCATCAAATGAATGTCTCACACCAATAACACATCAGATGTGGAACATTGGAGTGAGTAGAGTTGTTGATGCTGATCCATCAAAGGGAGACCAGTTATGAAAATAAGTGAATATTCTAAAAGAGTTGTGTTTTCTTGATAAGAAACAAAGGGAAATTTCAATTTTGTAATCGAATAAGATTGTGACGCCAATAGTTCATGATCTGAGGAAGATAGTAAGATCGTATTGATCTGAGAAAGAAAGGTAGATTGTAATGAGCTAATAAATAAAGGTAGATCATAATGAGAAAAGGAATATGAAGTTTTGGAAGTTATATTGGACTGAAGAAAAGTTAGTTTGTTCAAGAAGACCATTCTTGAAGAAATCTTGAGAATTTTTGAAGAAGTCAAAGTTGAAGTTTAAATGAGAATGATTTTCAAAGTTTTGAATTTAGGATAACTAGGAAAAGTTTTCAGTTTCTTGCTTGTGATTTTCTGAGTTTCCAATAAATAGAATCACACTTCATTCACATTTTTCAACTTTTCACAAAAGCAAAAAAGGATGAGCGTTTAACAATTCAAGTGTAAGTTCTTTCCGGACAAAGATCTCATTAGAATATTGGACATCTATTTTTTTATTCATAGAACTAAGAAAAATCATATTGAGAAGATCATGTTGAGTCGATCAGAATGAGGAAGATCAAACTAATTTTTTTATAAGAGTTTAAGAAGTGCGTATTGAGAAGGGGAAGATTATATTAATTCTATCGTATTGAGTAAATCAGACTGAATTCATCAGACTGAAGGCCATCGGATTTAGGGTCATCAGACCCAAAAACTTTTATATAGAAAATTGGGAAAAGTCTTTTTTACTTTTTTTTGGATCAATTGTTTTATAATAAAACTTTGTAAACTGATGGGAGTCGGTATAATATTTCTTATTTGGAGATATAAGGTGTCTAATGGGAGTTGGCACAAGTTGTATTCACTAATTCATAATAGTTAATTTCCATTGAACCATGGGAGTGTCTATGGAAAGGATATAGGTTCTCCTCCTCCTCCAATGGCCCGAAGAATGTAGGTTCTCAAACTAAGACCGAACCTTATAAATCTAGTGTGATTTAATTTATTTCTTATTTTTTCATGCATGAGTATTTACAAAAATATGATAAGGATATGAACTTTAACAGGTTGCAGGGGTTAATTTTTAAAAAGTATTGAAACTTATAAAAAGTGAACAACTGATTCAACCCCCCATTCTCAGTTGTTATTTGATCCTTTGAAACATCAATTGGTATCATTGTGAAGGTTACTTTATTGAATCCTTATCATGGATAATATCAATTCCATCAATATTAGAGGAATTCCTACATTTTATGGAAAAAATTATTATGGATGGAAAAATAGGATGATTCCTTATCTCCTATCTCTTAGATCAGAATTTTTTGATGCTGCTACAATTCAGTTCTCACCTATTGATAAGGATAACCATGATGAATTTTTTTATAAGATAAATATATAAGTTGATATAAAATCTATAAATACTATCCTTAGGTCCTTTTCAAAAAAAATATGGATGTGATGGGTCTCAAAACTTCAAAGAGTATGTGGGACAAGTTGGAAAGTATTTTAGAAGGGAATACTAAAGTGAAGGAAGCAAAGCTACAAATCTCGCATAGTAAGTATGAATACATCAGAATAAGGGATGAAGAAAATATTGATGAATACTTCACTAGAGTAAATGAAATTGTTTACAACATCGTAGGATTTAGAGACGTCATGGAAGATTCTACAGTTGTGAAGAAACTTATGAGAAACTTTATGGAAACATTTGATTCCAAAAATTTTCTCTTTAGAAGATAAGGATGATTTATCTCCTGATTAATTTCATAACATTATATTTGCTTATATAATGAGGAAATATCTAATATTTAAAAAGAATATGAAAGATGAAATGTATTTTGATGCCATAATAAAAATTAAAATAAAATATGTTGAAGATATTGATTCTTCTGACTTCGATGATAAAGAGGATGATGAGTTGATTGAAAAACTAATGTCTCTTATTTCTAAGAACTATCTAAGAGGAAGATGAAAGTATGAAGGTAAAATTCCCCTCAATTTTTTTGAGTGTGGTGGAATCAGACACTTTGCTATGAATTTTCCTAAGAAGAAATTTGGATAATATCGAGATGATTATGATGAAAACCCTCTATGGAAGAATTGGAACAAAATTTATAATGAAGAAAATTCATCCAAAAAATCTAAAATGAAGTTTACTGGTAATAAGAGAAATATGTTTAGGAATAAAGATGAATCATACTCAACTGAAAACAATTCTTTCGAAGATTAAATTTTATAAAAATTCACAAATTTCATTGAAAAAGTTGAGAAAACAAAAGCTTCCTAATATAATGAATAATTTTGTAAAGAATCAGATAGAGAGTATCAACTTAGAAGAGAACTTGTTGCATGTCTTAAGAAAAACCAGACTCTCAAGAAAGTAATAAGAGTAATGAAGAAATATTATGGAGAAGTTGGCGATGGAATAAAAGATTTCATTAAACAGGAGGAAGAATACATCCAAGAGATTTTAAGTTACAAACATAGAATTACTGAATAGATAAGGATGGTTCAATATCTCATCAAGAATCTAGTAGCTAAGGAAGAATAAGTTAACAAGTTTCAATAAAAACTTATTGAATCTAAAAGTACCTTGATGAATATGAATTAAAACTTCAACAAAGCTTCAGAAGTAAAATCTGAGACTTCTAAAGTTGCTGAGAAGGATCAAAACAAGAATCAGGTGAAATCCCCACTCACCAAAAATAACATTTCATCTGGTTCTTCTAAAATTTTGGGTTCCAAAAAAAGGTGTTGGGAAAGATTCGGTGGAGAAAGGATGTGATAAACCTATCACATCTACAAAATCTGAAAACTCACTTAGAAGGAAAGATAGTCCACGTCCTGATTATGATAGAGTAGAAAGAAGTTATCAACCTCAACAAAGCTTCCATAGAGAATTTATTCAATAGAAAATCAAGATTTGATGGTTATTTCTGGTGTTATAGAATCTATGGGAACATATATTATAATTTCTATCATAACTTGTCACTTCCCAGAAGAAGGTTTGAAAAAAATGGTGGAATAAGGATGAGTAACTTTCCTAACCCATAGGAAGTTAGAAAAGGAAAAACTCAAGATGTTATAAAATTTATAACAGAAGATCAATTATAATGTCTGGAAGAAGTTTGTGGAAGATTTGATCAATATGTTCATCATGATGA
The DNA here is from genome assembly GCA_963277665.1 of Viscum album. Taxonomy (NCBI): domain Eukaryota; kingdom Viridiplantae; phylum Streptophyta; class Magnoliopsida; order Santalales; family Viscaceae; genus Viscum; species Viscum album. The sequence continues at coordinate 1,331,553,129 of OY728120.1, read as the reverse complement.
AATATGTATGACACCCCTTCTGGAACAAGTTTCTTATGATAGAAAAGAAAAAGGAAGATGGAAAGAAGAACATTGAGTAAAGATCCTTTGTTGTTGAGATATATTTGAAAGCAATTAAAAGGAACAAACTATGGATACTTGATAGTGGTTTTTCTTCACATGTGATAGGTGATATAAAAATCTTCAAACATATTGAAATTCATGATAGAGGAGAAGTTACCTTTGGTAATGATAGTTCCTTAAAAATTAGAGAATCGGAATAGCTGAGATTAAAGTTAAAAAGTTGAAATCTAAGGAAGTTTTATTTATTGATGGACTAAAACATAACTTACTTAGTATGATTCAACTTTGTGCTGATGTAAAAGAAGTGATCTTCAGAAAAGATTCTTGTGTTATCAAATGTGTAAAAGATGGAAAAGTTATTACAAAAGGATAAAGAACTAGTGTGAATATCTTCTGAATAGGAGAATTTAACAACTCCTATTACTTAAGTGTTGAAGATGAAAATAAGTTGTAGCACTAAAAACTTGGAAAAATTGGGTAGAAAAACATGAAAAAACTTTCTTAAGTTGATGTTGTTTGAAACTTTCTAGAATTGAAAAGAAGAGAAGAAGATGTTTGTGTAACTTGTCAAAAAGGTAAGATGACTAATAAAAGTCATAAGAGAGTAGAGATTAAATCTAACAGACCTCTTTAAATTATTCATTCCAATTTATGTGGGTTTATGAGAAATCAATCAAAAAAAGGAGATTTATACTTTATCACTTTTATTGACGATTTCACTTAGATAAAAACATCATGTTTATGAAACACAAGTTAAAGGCTATGGAAATGTTCAAGTTTTTTAGAAAATATGTTGAGAAAGAAATGGGGGTTTATATAAATAAGTTGAGAACATATAATGGTATCGAATTCACAAGCAATACTTTTGAAAATTATCTAAGAAAGCATAGTATCAAACATCAGTATAATGTTCCATGTACACCACAACAAAATGGAGTAATAGAAATAAAGAATAGAAGTTTAGTGGAAATGGGAAGAAGTATGTTAGCAGAATAAAAAATTTCAAATTTATATTGGAAAGAAGTTTTTAGTACTATTTTACATGTTCAAAATAGATGCTTGTTGAGACTAGAAACTAACATGACTTCTTATGAAATGTGGTATAACAAAAAAACCTTCATTTAAGTACTTAAAAGTTTTTGGAAGTACATGTTTACTAAAAATAAAAAATCCTAATATGGGAAAGTTTGATGAGAAAGTTGATAAAGGAATTTTTATGGGTTATTCACCCAATAGAAGAAGTTACAAATGTTGTAACAAACTCTTACAAAGGTTGGTGGACTCATATTATGTGAAAGTAATTGAAAATCAAAATCCATTAATTGTTTTTTTGAGAATGTTGAGGAGGATAAACTGGATATTTCCAATGATAGTGAAAGTAAGTGAAAACATTCTTACCAATATTTAGGAGAATCGTGTGACAAGGAGGGTTCAGATGGAAAAGAAACTTTGAAATTTCCTACCTTATAAAAATATGTTGAGTCTGAAAACATTATTGGAAATAATAAGGCTCTAGTTTAGACAATAATAAAGTTTAGATTAGAAAATAAAACTTCACTTATCTCAAAAGTTGAACCAAAATCAGTTTCAGAAGCTATTCAACACAAATAATGGGTGGATTCTATGAATGAGTAGTTGGATCAGATTGAGAAAAATAAAACATGGGAACTTGTTCCATGAATAGAAAATAAAACTATTATTGTACCAAAGTTTTTTTATAGAAATAAATTGAATGAGCATATAGAAGTTTCAAGAAACAAAGAAAGGCTTGTTTTTAAAGGATATACACCCGTCGAAGGTGTGGATTTTGAATAAAATTTTCCCCAGTTGCAAGATTAGAAACTATTAGAATGTTTCTATCAGTCGATGCACATCGAAATTACAAATTTTATCAGATAGATGTAAAGTCATATTTCTTAAATGGAGAGATTAAAGAAGAAGTTTACATTGAACAACCTTGTAGGTTTTTACTTGATGAGGATGAAAACAAAGTTTTTAAACTGAAGAAATATTTTTATGGGCTAAAACAAGCTCCACATTATTGGTATTAAAAAATTTATTTTTTTGAGAGTATTGAATTTTTATAAAGTAAAAGTTGATAGAAACTTGTATGTGAAAGAATTTAACTTCAACAAAATAATTTTTATTCTGTATGTGGATGATATAATTTTTTATGGTGAGGGAAGAAAAAGTTTGTAAAGAATTTGTTGAGTAAATGAAGAAGAATTTTGAAATGTCAATGATGGGATAATTAACTTTTTTCCTTGTTTTACATGTTAAAAAAAAGAAAAATACAATTTCCTATCTCAAGAAATGTATTTCGGGGAATTGTTACAAAATTTTGTCATGAAAAAATACAAAGAAATTTCTACTTATATCTTTGTGATCATAATGTTAAGTAAATATGAGTCTAAAAAATTGTGAATAAGAAATACTTTCAAAAGATGATAGGAAGTCTAATTTACCTTACAAACTCAAGATATGATTTGTTTATGATATGAATTTGTGTGCCAGGTATCAAAGTAATTTGAAAGAATCACATATTTTGGAAGAAAAAAGAATTTTGAGATATGTCAAAGGAACAACTTCTCATGGTTTTTTATACAAAAAAAAATAGTGAGATGAAGTTTTATGGTTATACTAATGACGATTGGGATAGAGATTATAATGATAGAAAATCAACCTCAGGAGGGACATTTTTTTTGGGTGAATGTTGTGTGAGTTGTCATAGTAAGAAACAAAGTTCAGTAACTTTAAGTACAAGTGAATCTGAATTTATTTTAGCTACTTAGGCTTGTACTCAACTGTTGTGGATGAAAGTTCTACTGAAATACTTGAAAGTGAAATTTTATAAACCATTGAATTTACTTTGTGATAATCAAAGTGAAATTTATCTTTCTAAAAATCATTTTCAACATTCATGATCAAAATAAATTGATATAAAGTTTTACTTTATTAAATAGAAAGTTGCTTCTAGAGATGTTTTGTTGTTATATATCTCAATGAAGTATCAAATTTTTGATATCTTCACAAAGGAAATGCCAAAATAAAGGTTTTTTGAGTTGAGGCTACAATTTATTGTTCACCCTCCTCCAATGAATTTATAATCCTCATACAGAAAACCCCCACCATTCTTTGTATTATGTTTACAAGGGGGGGGGGGATAAAGTAAAAACATTGTACTTTGTAAAAAGTTTTTACTTATCTTTCTTTAATGAATCTGAATCTATGGTTTTCATGTAATGGGGGAGAGAAAAATAAAAGTGAGAGGAAAAGATAAAAAAGAGGGGGAGTTTATCTTTACATGGAAACAAAATTTTCTTGTCACTAAGGGATGGAATTCCTTCAAAAACATTACTCTATCCAGTAGTTTGGTTTTATGAAACTCTTTTTTGAGAAAGGTTGTGTTTTTGTAAAAGTAAAAAAAAATTGAGTTTTTTACAAAGGTTGAGTTGTAAAAAAATTCTGAGAGTTGGAAAAGTTGTTAACAAGGGTTTTCAATAAATCTAACGAGGGAGATTAAAGAAACTTTCTGATAATTTGTTTTAACAAAGTTTTTGTATTTGTTGACAAATAACCTTTTTGTATAACAATATTTTTGTTTGTTAGGATCAGACCTAGTCCATCATAATGAGTTTTCATAAGTTGTCTAATTTTACTGAATCCAAACACAAAGGGCGAGAAAACTTTTATCATTAAGAAAGTTGTTTTCCAAACATAGGTTTTCAGATTCAAGTTATCAGATTGAGCATCACCAGATGTTGAAGTGGTCAGAAAGATAGAGTTTTTGATCATAAACACCATCACTCTCAAGTACATTAGTATTAAGTTCAATATCCATCTAACATGGTGTTTGTTATAGAGTTAAAAGTTTTTGAGTAAAGAAGTCAGAATATTGATGAAGAGTTTTGAAAAAAGATAGTGAAGTTAGGATTTATAAAGTTTTCATACTTTATAACCTCAAGTCAGACGATTCTTTACTGGTCATGAAGTTATCACAAATTATGAAAAATATCATGGTAAAATATTTTGAAGAAATAGAGGAATCGTAAAGTTTATATCGATCCCAGAAACCCAGACACAGAAAATCAGATCCAGAAGTACCAAACTGAGAAGTTTTCAGAAGTTAGAATTTATAAAGCTGATGAAGTTTGAAGTTTTTCAAAGTTTATGAGTAGATCTATCATTGGATGTAGAACATTATAATGATAATTCCATCATAATTAGAATTCTATCATTATGAGGTTTTTAACCATACTAAATCTAAGGAGGAAGGTCAATCAAATTGGGAATATACACTGATCCATCAAATGAATGTCTCATACCGATAACACATCAGATTCAAAACATCGGAGTGATCCGAGTTGCTGATATCGATCCATAAAAGGGAGATTAGTTATGAAAAGAAGTGAATATTCTAAAAGAGTTTTGTTTTATTAATAAGAATCAAAGTTAAAGTTAAATTTTGTAATCAAATAAGATTATGACACCAATAGGTCATGAGCTGAGGAAGATAGTCAGATCATAATGAATAGTGCAAGAAAGGCACATCATAATGCGCTGAGAAAGAAAGGAATATCTTAATGAGGTAAGAAAGAAAATAAGATCATAATGAGAAGAGAAAGCTAAAGCTTAGGAAGTTATATCAGACTGAAGAAAATTTAGTTTGTTTGATAAGACTATTCTTGAAAAAATCTTGATAATGTTTAAAGAAGTAAAATTTGAAGTTTAAATAAGAGTTATTTTCATAGTTTTGACTTTTGGGTAAGCAGGAAAAGTTTTTCAGTTTCCTACTTGTGCTTTTTTGAGTCTCTTATAAATAGAAGTACACTTCATTCACATTTTTTAACTTTTTACAAAATAAAAAAAGGTAGAGTGCTAAATAATTCAAGTGAAATTTCCTTTCAAACAAAGATCTCATTATAAGATTGAACAAATTTTGTTTTGTTTTCCAGACTGAGAAACATCGTATTGAGAATATCATATTGAGTTGATTTGACTGAGGAAGATCAGATTGAGTTTTTGAGTGGAGTTTGAGAAGTGCATATTGAGAATGGGAAGATCTTATTGAGTTGATCATATTGAGTCAATCAGACTTAGTTCATCAGACTGAAGGCCATCAGATTCAGGGTCATCGGACCCAGTAAATTTTGTGGAGAAAATTGAACAAAGTCTTTTTTAATTTTTTTTTGGCTCAATTGTTTTATAATCAAACTTTTTAAACTGACAGGATTAAGTATAATATTTCCTATCGAGAGATAGAAGGTGTCTAATGGGAGTTGGAACAAGTTGTATTCACTTCTTCATAATAATGAATTTCCATAGACCCACAAGAGTGGCTATAGAAAGTATTTAGGTTCTCACATTGAGGCCAAGCCTTGTAAATCTTGTGTGCTTTACTTGATTTCATATTTTTTATTCATGAGTATTTATAAAAAGATGATAAGGATATGAACTTTAACAGGTAGTAGGGATTATGTTTTAAAAGTATTGAAACTTATAAAAAGTGAAAAACCGATTCAACCCCCCTGTTAGTTTTTATTCGATCCTTTGGAACTTCACTATCTGACTCTTGGAATGTTTTCTCCTAGATGAGTGCTTTGTGTAACCTTCAAGTTGGAATCCTAGGATGGTATTAAAGTTATGAATTTACCTTGATATTTTGTGTCTTTGTCGAGTATATCTGGATATTATTGTTATATGTGTCATAGACAAATACCTATTTAGAGCTGACTATTATACTTTTGTTACATTATTTGTGGTTTTGAGGTGTCCTAATAGGTATTTTTATACTCACCCTCACACGGTATTTACCTACACATATCATATCTTGTGCAGACGATCGACCTTTTGATAGAGACCCCAAGGGAACATGACCAGATGGTTCTTTGTTACAACCCCCTCTCCACAAAGTGTACCCCTCCTAGGCTATAAATGAGAGAAGAGAGATAGTGATACCTGAGTCCCACCCCCAGTAGGCCCCAAGTTGGAGACTAGCACCGAGGGTATAGTAAACACATATATGGGAGGCATTACCCTCTAAGAGAACACATGAAAAAGAGAGAGATATAAGATAGACACCAACCATATCCTACTCAGACTACAATATAAAAGAAAACCCAAGTGTACAAATGGAATGACATGAAAGAACTACTACAACTAAAGGAAAAACTACAAGTAGCAAAATAGAGTAAAGACGACGGCGACCATGAAGCCCAAATAGCTTCTGTGAAACCCACAAGCTAGTAGTAACTAGTCTGATCTCTAACCTTCTCCAACTGACCTGAAAAACAATTTATATATATGTAGGGTGAGTATAACAGTATTCTCAGTAGGATCCTCCCTAGATCCTCTTGTGTAAAAGGTAAAGAAAAATTCTAAAGCACAACAAACAACAAGTGAAACTAACTCGTCCCCTAAATAGGTATACTACGTTACCAGCCTCACCATGGATACTCTCACCAAGTATCACATATAAAATCATATAATATAATAAATAATATTAAGGGTACCCCAATAATACTTCCCCACCGGTTTTCCTCTCTACCCCAACATCGCACGTCCTAAGCATATCTCTACAAAAATCTAGCCTGTATACACCTGGGCAAAGCACCACAATGTACACCTCATGAAACACACCACCATGTCCACATAACCAAAAGTAACCAGGTAGTTTTTGGGATCCACCACAGCCTATACAACGTGTATCATAAATTGGGTATTATACCTCAATCCATCACATCCCATACACTGAGTAAGGAACCTCAATCCATCACATCCCATACACGTTATACCTATAGTAGTCCTTAGGAAACTATATCCAGAATACATGTGTGTGAAATAACCAAAATCCATTACAACCCTCTACACACATATATGGGGAAAACTAACCACCGTACATACCATCACAAGTAAATACCAAGAGAAGAGTGTGGGATAAAAGGGGGTAGTCAGTCATCTGTCCTCCCAATAGGATGTTGGGGACCCCCCCCCCCCCCCCCTAGGGCTCAGAATCCCTAGGGTGTCAGTTTCCTTAACTGACAGGGTGGAGTAGCGTATAAAAACACAAAATTTACATGATATAATATAAGTCACAACCACAATATGAGTATAAACTAGTCTCAGAATCAACCACAACTAACATCTCTCAGACTCTCGATTGCCACTGTTAAGACCAAATATCCTATATACACACAACCATTTAAAGAGATACATTAAATTACACTATTCCTTTTCATCAGTTTCACTTTGCATTAATTAATTATTTAACCATTAATTAATCATTAAAATTTTCCACATTACATTTCAATATAATTACAACAAAGTTACATTCCCTCCAGGAATAAGTAAATCCAGTCCATGGATTCTTAGAATTATAACCTCAACATTGAATCCCATCAAGATCAAACCCCATGGGTTAAACATTTATTCATTTATGAACAACGTTACTTTCCATATTACCAGGTACTATAGGAAAACATTATAATCTACCAAACAAGGTATACAACCATGAAAATCCATTGTACTCAAGCAATGGGGAAAGGAAATAAGATAAACAAACATCCTGGTCGTTAGCCAAATAATAGATTCAAACAAGAATCTTCCTTTCATATCAACAGGTAAGCCCAACTTAAACTCATTTCATCATCCCTGGTGTCCTCCCTGACACAAAAATGCATATCCCAATACATCCCGCCATCACAAGTGTTAACTGTTTCCAAAAAAACCAGGCCTCCCCAACCCATATACCACAATAACCCTCTAGGCTCAGTCATCCCAGACTCACATCAGATAACAAGCAGTGAGAAACAAACATAGAAATCAGGAACTTGGCCCTAAAGCAAGGCATCTATACTTCACAAAAAATGATCTCTCATGACTCCAAAGCACAAGGAAATTAGACTTTGCAAGAAAGTAGGCAACTAAATCCCTACAAGGCATTATCTTTTATAACACAACTGATTCTTATTCCACCTAAAATTAACCGATTCATTATTTATAGGTTCCAACTGCGGGAAACCTAACCAGAAAGCTAGTACAAGCTATCAAATATTAATTAAACAATTAATTTAACTTACCTTTAATTATTTTATCAACAAGAATCAACATTATTCACATCTTTATTCAATTCCATTAACACATGTAAGATCAATTCATTTAACAATCTTGCATCATTAAGATTACAACACACCAGATTCATTAAACATGCCTCTTTAATATTTTAGTCAAATAATTAAAAATTAATTAATGATTTATGTTCTTTAAAAATTCCACACGATAATCCAAGCATAACAGGCACAACATAGATACCACACTATCTAGAAAAACAAGAGTCAAACTATTATCATGGTACAAAATAACAACACCATGTGATCGATATTAATTCTTTAATCCAGTTCAAGTAATTATTATGTTAATTTAATTATGATATAAGGGGATAAATCATTATAGATTTATGATTTCATGTAAATAAATATAGAATCAATGAATCCCCTACCTCAAAAATGTTTTCAACATTCTTCGCATGAGAACAGACTGACGTTGTGGATCCAGATCACCTCTCCTGAAATAACTGCATCCACCCAAGGACACCACTTCACAACCACGCCAAAAAACAATAAAAAAATCCATTATAATCATGGAGATCAAGTTCCATAACATGGAAAATAGGATCAGGAGGAAACAGATCGAAGAAACCAAAAAAATGGAAGTAGAACTTACCTTGGATCGAATACGGATCGCTTCAGATTGAAGACAGAAGACCGATGATCGATTATCATCAAAGGAATCTCCAAAACACCTGGAAGGGAGCTATTGGATGCTAGAAAACGAGAGTATGCACTAAAACCATAGGTTTTGTAAAGAACCAACCTAGGTTACCCTCAAACCTGGAACCCGACCCGTTCTATTACATACATGAAGGGTGTTGCTGATCCCCACGGGCTACTGACAAGCACCTAGGCATCGAACAACACAACAGAGGGAATGATTTCAACCAACATGATCAAAAAAATGGCATATATGTATACAAAAAATAAAAAATATAGTGGAATAATAAAGGAATATATATTCCATAATAGTAAAAAGATAGCAGAAATGAACAACTAGTCAAAGCTACGAAAACAAGTCCAACTGCATGGAACAAAACCAAAAAAAACTACTCCTTATGATTTCATGGACGAACTCCCACCATCTCACCACCAGATAACCAAAATCAACTGACAAGAGCCTCACCACCTCACTATAGATCCTTGTCTTTCCCTACATTGGAAGACATACAAAAGTCTATGCACAACTAAGGAGGTGCACAGGGTGTGAGCTAACATGCTCAGTAGGATCCCACCAAGGTTTTCCATATCAAGTCTCTATGTAACAATTCATATATGATTATTTTAAATAAAATATGGAATGATAAGTACTAAATCAGTTTTATAGAAAACATGGTAAACATTTCCCTTTTTCACAGTTCTAAACAAAAACAGGTATAACATGCATATCAAGGCTAACTTAGAAATACAAATATTACAAAATAGAATCAGTAGCACATGAATCAATACCAAGGAACACTATAGGTCAGACTAGAATACTACTTGTACAAAAATAAATCAAGTCCACAATCCAATTCCTAGAACACAGGCCTAGGAATCAGAGGAATACCCCATGAGTAAACCCCAATGAAAATGTCAATATTTATCCCCTAGAACAACCTTCCTAGTAAATAGAGGAAATCCCCATGATAAAACCTCTTGATAATCAAAAAACATAGAATATGGACTCAATATAAACCTTACACCTAAGTACCCAAGGTAACCCATGTTCTCATTTTCACAAATCAATTTCAATGTTTCAAAAAATACTCATTTCCTTTTCATTTATCAAAAACTAGGGAAAAGCCATTTCTCTTTAAAACCCCTTTTTCAACACATGCAAACAATCATTAGAATTTAATAAATCAAATTTATAAATAAAGAGCAATTGGGATAATTATCATAGGTTAGAGACGGAACCACCTACCTCAAAGCTTGGGTCGCACATGCCCTCAATGGGATCCACCAATAATGAAAACCCAACAATAACAATGAAGGACCTAGAATCCAATCCACACCTCAAGATTGATCCAACTTAGAAAAAAAGGTGTAGAAGGAAATGAAAAACACCACATACCTCAAGAACGAACGTCCTTCGCCCCACAAATAACCAAAGAATGGCCTCCTGAACAATATCTCCCAAAGGATCTAGAAGAAGAAACAAAGAATCGCCAACTTAGGCTATCAGATCTAATAACACAACCCCAGGGAACCACCGTGATCAAGAAAAAAATGAAGAAGCTGAAAGATTACTTACCTAGAGATACACACCATAACCTCAAAGAAGATCCAACATCGAACAAATTGATATATATGGAGAAGAGTCTCCCAAAATCACATAGAAGATCTCTAGGTTGAGATCCAAGGGCCTGGAGAAAATAAATGAAACCAAAACATCCACTCACCTATTTTAAAAACTGTACACATTCCATTTCACGATGTGTAATGCAGTTACATGTCGTGAAATCCACAGTGTTCAAGTATGCTAAAAAATCCATTATTTAAATAATTCACGACATGAAACCACACTTCATGACGTGTAAAATTTCAAAACATGAATCCCCTTTCATGTCTTGTACCCAGAAATAGTTACACAACGTGTAACCCAGTTACACGATATGAAATAACTATACATCCTATGGAAAAAGATGGTTAAAGTTGAAAGTAAAAAAAATCAATGACATCACCATTTTAGTTATCCTAACCAATTCCTTCTCAGTTATTTACAGACAATAGAAAAAAAGAGAACCGTGATGAGGTTAAGAACGTACCTGATAGATCAGTAACAGGATGTTAAAAACTCCCCCCCCCATAAATAATTTCAGTCCCTAAGAAGTCATGTGGAAGATATAATCCCTAGAAAAATATAAGGTGACTCCTCCCTCATCAACGAATCATGTTCCCAAGTCTCATGATAATATGATCCTTGTTTCCATAGAACCTTGAACAACAGAATCAAATTCACATGTAAGACTTTCACTTGAGAGTCAACAATCTCAACTGGTTTCTCCAAAAGAGAAACATCTATCTCTAATTCAATTTATTCCCAACTCAGAATGCGAGTGGGATCAAGATGGTATTTTTTGAGATGATACATGTGAAAAACATCATGAATACCCTTCAATTGAGCTAGAAATGATAACTGATAAGAAACCTATCCAAGCCGCTCAGTGACCTCATATGGTCCAATATATATCAAATACAACTTTACCTACTTTCCAAGTCAACGATGACCCAACTGAGGAGAAACTTTAAATAAAACCTAGTCACCCATTGAAAACTCTAGAGGATGATTCCTCTGATCCTCATATGATTTCTATCGATTTTGGGATGTTATCAGATGTTGATTTGCTTCCTGAATCTTTATAGATGTCTCCTAAACCAAACTTGTTCCAACTAAAGATACCTCATCCACCTCATCCCAACAAAGAGGTGATCTACATGGGAAAACATACAACACCTCAAAGGGATCCATTCTGATTGATGACTGATAACTATTATTATAAAAAAACTCAACCAGTTCCAGATGGCTATCCCATTATCCTTTGAAATCCAAGACACATGCACATAGCACATCCTCCATGATCTGAATCACATGCTTTGTCTAAACATCTTTCTATGGATGGTAAGTTATTCTCAACTTTACCTAAGTTCCCATTGCCTCTTGAAGACTCCTCCAGAACCTCAAGCTAAACCTAGGATCCCTATCCGAAACAAAGGTAGAAGGAATCCCATGTAACCTCATGATCTATTGCACAAACATCTTACCTAGATCTTTAACTTTAGTGGTGTCTTTGATCAAAATTAAATAAAAATACTTCATCAACTGATCAATAACCACCTAGATATCATTCCTACCTCAGGGAGTCTATGGTAATCCAACAAAAAAATCCATGGATACCTCATCCCATTTAAAAATCGGCACTAAAATGGGTTGAAGTAAACCAAAAGGTTTTAAGTGCTCTACATTTATCTATTAGAAAGTGTAACAATGAGACACAAACTCCATGATGTCACGCTTCATACCCAACCACTAGAATTTCTACTTCATGTCATAATACAACTTCATAGTGCATAGATGAACGACCCATGAAGAGTTGTGACAATCAAATAATAATAAACTTCTTGTAGATATTGGGATAACAACCCTATTCCTGAAGTAAAGAATGACATCTGAAGAAAGAGACCAACCAGAAATAGTCTCCCCACTATAAAGGCTTTCTTGAGTCTTCTAAAACTTGTCATCCTATTGTTGACTCTGTAAAATAGAATCCAGTAAAGATGATGATAACTGAACACTGGTCAAAACCATGCCTAAAACATCATCCTGAGAATCCAAGTGAAACTGATCAAAAACCCCTCTAAGGATCCCCTCCTCCTTCGATTCTAGATAATTTTGTGATGGTAATTTCCTATTAAGATCATTTTTAATGACATTTCCCTTTCTCAGGGTGTAGGTGATATCAAATTCAAATATTTCAAGGTATTATACCCATCTTCTCTGTCTGAGATTCAAGTATTTCTAAGAAAAGATATATCTCAGACTTTTATTATCAGAAAAAATTGTGAACCTTTCCCCAAAAAGATAGTGCCACTAATATTTGAGCACATGCATTATTGGAACCATGGTCTTCTATGAATGAATTGGAGTATGGTTTGTGTTTGTTGTAAATCCTCAGCGGAATTTCAGAATATGTACCAGAAAAGTGATCATATAGTTCAAGGACACAACAGTATTGAAGGTGGCGTTGTTTCCCAGTGTTTGCCGAATTTTTGGGCCTGAAAATCGACAAATGGAGAAAAGTGTTTTTGGAAAAGATACTTGCGTTCCATGTACTTGAAGGAGAGGAAACTTGCGTGCCATATGTTTTTCAAGATCAGAACATGGAAAAATGAAAAAGGGATAAGGGCCACGCAAGTTTTGGGCTGGTCGCGCAAGTGACCAGCGCACCGTGAAAGGACTTGCGCGTCGATGCCTAGGAGGTTTGCAAACTTGCGCGCCGGTTTTTCTTCATGATCAGAACTTCAAAATATGGAAAAGGAAAGTAGGTCATGCAAGTATTGGTGTGTTTGCGCAAGTGAGTAGTGAGACAGAGGCTAGGGCGGTTGGAGCTGCGCGCCGGGACTTGCGCTCTGTGAGGACACTTTCATGCCACCGCGCAGAGGGTCCAGTTTGCCTATAAATAGAGGACCAACCCTCCTCATTTGCAATGAAGTTCAATACTTAAAGATTTTTCGAGATCTCATCACGCAAGTGGTTGAGTCACGCAAGTGGTAGTTGGGTCATGCAATTAGAGGCTACGTGCCAGTTGATGACTGCGCGACCAAGGCAGTTTGGGAGTTAAAGGCGCAACATCGTGCAAGTTTGTAGTTGAAAGAGGCAGTGTCGCGCAAGTGGGTTGGTGTCACCTGTGTGCCGAATTTTTACCGCACAAGTGACTTGCATGCTGGTCTTGAAAATTGCGCACCGGTCTTGGAGAAGCGCGCCAGGTGAGGTTGTTGTACGCTGGTTCTTTTGGAGCTGCAAAAAAACTGGAAGATTTCCCGATACCTTCAGTGTAAAGTGGGATTAGTATACGAGTGAAAGTTGGAATTCAACAGAGCATCTACATTCAACAGAGGATCCATTCTTTTTGCAATGATGAAGAGACCTTCACGTCTATAAACTGAGTGTGACTTCACCAAGGGTAGTGAGCTAGGGGGAGTCAATGGGAGTGACCCGAGGGACGCTGTGAGTTATCCCTGAACTTTTGTAAAGGCAGTGATCCTGGGACAGAGTGACTGTACCCAAACCTTTGTAATCCACAGCTATTGAAGATTAGTGGAATTTGGTATGACCGATAACTTGTCGGCGTATGCTCCTTGGATGTAGCCCTTAGTGGTGAACCAAGTAAAAAGTGTTGTGTCTTCTCTGTGCATGTGAATGTTTTCTTTCTGATCATATTCATCATATAGGTTCAACAAGTTCCTACCAACGTGGGAACAAGATCCATCACATTAAAAGAAAAATTTTTCACCCTGATTCACCCCTCCCCTCTCAGGGTGTCCCAGGGTCCTTCATGCATGACTGCGACAAGATCTAAACCACGAGTGGGGTAATTATTTTCATGTGGTCAAAGTTGATGAGATCAGTAAGCTACCACATGGTCATCTTTCATAAGCATGCATCCCAAAACAGTACTTGAAGCATCACAAAACACCATATATCCCTTATCTGGCTCGGGTAAGATCAGAATAGGAGCCGATGTCAGATGTCATTTCATCGAAAGAAGATTGACACTTTTCTTCCTATGTGAATTTCATCTATTTCCAAGTAAGAGTATTAAAAGGTGACTCCAACTTAGATAAATCCTTGAAAAATCATCGATAGTACCCAGAAATACCAAGGAATCTCTGTATCTCAAAGTCATTTTGTGGTTCCTTCCAATACCAAATATCCTTCACCTTCTGAGGATCAACTGATAATCCATGTTTAGAAATATTTTTCCCTAATAACTTCACTTATTGAATCTAGAAACTAAGCTTCGAAATATTTCCATAAAAAAAGTGATTTCTCAGAATTTACAGAATCAAACTCATAGGGTGCTCGTACACACGCTTGTATTTTGAATAAAACAGAATATCATCCATGAACACTACCAAAAAAGTGTCAAGATATTGATGTAATATCCAATTCATAAAAGACATAAAAAACTCAGGAGTGTCAGTCAGATCAAAATTAATCATAATATATTCATAGTGTCCATACCTTCTCCTGAAAGCTGTCTTTGGTATATCAGACTCCTGAACTCTGAGTTGATGATAACCTAACCGAAGATTAATCTTTGAGAAACACTTGACCCCTTTTAACTGATCAAACAAATCATACACATGAGGAAAATGATATTTGTTCTTAACCATCACTCGGTTCAACTTCCGATAGTATACACATAACCAAAGTGAACCATCAGATTTCTTGGAAAAGAGCATATGGGATGCCCAAGGTGAAACACTAAGGAAAACAAAACCTTTTTCCAACAGTTCCTCCAACTAAATCTTAAGCTCTTTTAGCTCTGATGGTGCCATTCGATAAAAAGGTATCAATATCAGATACATACCTGACACCAGGTCAACCATAAACTCTACCTATCTCTCTAGAGGAAGACCAAAGAAATCATTTGGGAAAATGTCAAAAAATTCCTAAATGATGTCAGTGAGATAAACAAAAGGAGAGATTTCATTAGGATTAAACACAACATCGGATAGAAAAATCCTGATATCTGGGCGGGAAGGCCCTGCACGACCTGATCTCAGGTCCCAATCCCCCTGAAACACATGAGATCTCCCATTGGAAACATGAAACGAGACACACCGATGATAACAATCAACCTTATCTTGATGAGTGATAAGCCAATCCATACTGATGATGAAATAAAAAAGATCCAAATCAAGAACAAGAAAATACCATACCAACTCCGTATTAGTAATTGTTAATGAACAAGAAGGACACCAAAACATCTACTCTTTCCTCTCACCGAGAGGTGTTATTAACTCCATTGTAAAGGACATAAGTTCTTTTATAAGTTTAAGAATATCAACAAAATGTGAATATATAAAAGAGTAGGAGGAACCAGTATAAAATAAATCAATTGTTATTGAAGATTAAATAAGGATAGTACCTATCACTATTTTTGGACCTACATCGACTTCCGCTGGACACTAATCTACTGCGTGAAAATGCTTCACTCCTGAAGCCTATGGCTAGAGCCCTGTAGTATTTGAATCTTTTAACTGCATCGCAGTAGCCTTTGGAGTCCATGAACCCTAACCATAATGATTTGTAGTCATAGAATGATAGAATAACTATAAGTGACCAATGCATCCATAGATATTACACGTATTCACAAGAATAAGAAAAGAACATCTTGTGTGTTCCCCCTAGCTGCACTGATAGCAAGTCAGAGGCACATTACCAGTTGTAAAGGACGGTGCAGAGGAGGCTTGCTGCTGAGACCCACCACCACCACTTCTGTGATGATCCTTCCAATTACTTTTATTTCCATGCGCGCCATTGAAACTACCACTAGATGGAAGAGAAGGGTTGAAAAAACCAAACTTTCCTACCATATCCATATTTTCCATTATAGCTATGTCTCCCATCTTCGTATAGGTAGAAAGTCTCAACATTAACAACTAAGATATGATATCTGGTCGCAAACCCTATAGGTGATTATGAGCCTTCAACTGGTCATTCCCCACCATGTCTGGAGAAAAACAGACAAGCTCAAAAAAATGGTTAGCATATTATAATAGATAATGCTCTCCCTGTTGTAAAGAAAGTAACTCTAGAGACTTTTCTAGAATCAAGGAATCTGGGAAAAACTGTTGAAAGAACAGAGTTCTAAAACCCTTCCAATCCAAGTCCATGTGTCTGTCTTCCTAGACCATTAAATCCCACCACCACTTACCATAACCCTCAATCATGAATATTTCACACTTTACCTGATATTCTTAGGTGTTTCCAAAAAGTTGAATATCTGATCAATCCTATCCAACTAGTCCTCCACCTCTTGAGGTTCAGTCGTTCCTTTAAAGGACGATGGATTCTCATGTAATAATTCTCATGATCAGTTTCTCTCTCCTCTAGCTATTGGTTGTACCTCAATAATAGTGTTTTGAACTCATGGTGCATCTTGATCAATAGCATGAAATTCCCATACTCTAGTCTCGATAATATTCTATTCTATAGGTGGATTCCCTTGAGGAGAATCAGTTGCACCTTCTTGAGGAACTTGTGGAAGAAGTCTCAGAGGCATACTATTGCACACTATAAAATGATAATGATTAGAAAATAGAAAAAATATCAATTTAAAATAGAAAAACCATAATAAAAAAATGATATTTAAAACCAAACCCAACACTAGAGACACACATCCCAACATCCCATGGAAACTTGAGTCTTATTAAGACAAGAGCTAGCCAGACACTTATCATAACATACCCCTCAAGTCACAAAAATCCAATCTCCATTATAACAGATGTCCCAAGATAAGGACTCTTGAGGAAAGACCTCCTTTAATAAAAAATTTTAATGAACCAACTTCAGTTACCCTCAAACTTGGCACCCGACCCATTCTGTTACATACCCAAAGAACGTTCCTGATCCCCACAGGCTGGCCACAAGCACCCAAACATCGAAAAACACACCAGAGGGAACGATTTCGACCAACCTGATCAAACACATGGCATATATGTATACATAGAATGAAAAATACAGTGAAATAATAAATAAATATATATTCCATAGTAGTAAAAATATAGTAGAAATGAAAACTAAAAAAAATATTCAAAGCTCCGAAAACAATTCCAACTGTATGGACCAAAACCAAACAACTAATCCATGTGATGGTGTAGACGAACTCACACCATCTAACCACCACCTACTCAAAACCAGCTGACACAAAACTCATCACCTCAGTATGACACCTTGCCTTTCCCTGCATTGGAAGACATACAAAGGTCTACGCACCATCGAGGAGGTGCGTAGGGTGTGAGCTAGCATGAACAATAGGATCCCACCTAGGTGTTCCATATCAAGTATCTATATAACAATTAATGTATGATTATTTTAAATAAAACATGGAATGATAAGAAGTAAATAAGTTTTATAGAAAACATGTTAAACATTTACCTTTTCATATTTCTAAACAAAATCAGGTATAACAGGCATATCAAGGCTAACTCAAAAATCCAAACAGTACAAAACATAAGCATAAACATAGGTATCAGTACCAAGGAACACTATAGGTCAGACTAGAAGACTACTCATACCACAATAAATAAAGTTCACAATCTAGTTCCTATAACACATGCCTATGAAGCAGAGGAATTCCCCATGAGTAACCCCCCTGAAAATGTCAATATCCATCCCATAGAACAGAAGGCTTAGGAAATAGAGGAAACACCCATGATAAAACCTTTTGATAATCACAAAACATGGATGAAGACCTCAAGATAAACCTTCCACCTAAGTACCCAAGGTAACCCATGTGCTCATTTTCACAAATCAATTTCAATGTTTCAAAAATACCCATTTTATTTTCATTTATAAAAAACTAGGGAAAAAACCATTTATCTTTAAAAAAAATCAACACACATAAATAGTCATGCCAATTTGATAAATCAATTTATAAATCAAGAGTAATAATGCTAATTATCATAGGCTAGAGATGGAATCACCTACCTCAATGTTCAGGTTGTACACACCTGCAACAGGATCCAGCAACAACGAAAGCCCAAATATGACAACAAAGGCCCTAGAATCCAATCCACACCTCAAGATTGATCCAACATAGAAAACAAGGGTCGGTGGAAAGGGAAAACACCACATACCTTAAGAATGGACATCCTCTGCACCAAAACTAACCAAAGAATGGACTCTGAAATGAGATATCCTAAAGGATCTAGAATAAGACACGAATAATCACCAACTTAGGCTACCAAATCTGATAACACAACTCTAAGGTTCCACCATGATCAAGAGAAATGAAGAGGATGAAAGATTAGTTACCGAGAGAGACACATTGTAACTACAATGAAGATAAAATGTCGAACAGATCGATCTAGATGGAGAAAATTCTCCCAAAATCGCCTGGAAGATCTCTAAGTTGAGATCTAAGGGCATAGAGAAAAAAAACCAAAACCAAAACATCCACTCGCCTATTTTAAAAACTATATGTGGGAAATTTCACAGTGTGTGATACAGTTACACACCATGAAATCCATGATGTTCAAGTACACTAAAAAATTCGTCAAATCGGATTAAAAATATGTTATTTAAATAATTTACGATGTGAAACCACTCTTCACTATGTGTAAACCTTCACAGCATGAACCCCCTTTCACAACTTGTACCCAGCAACAATTACATAGTGTGTAACCCAGTTTCACAGTGTGAAAGCCTTCTACATCCTACAGAAAAATATAGTTAAAGTTGAAATTCCAAAAAATATCCGACTTCACCATGATATGCATCCTCCAAATTTCTTCTCGGTCCTTTACAAACAATGAGAAAAATGATAACCATTATGAGGTCAAGAATGTACCTGATAGATCGGTAATGGGATGTTACAGGATTTTTGAAAACCCTGAGTGGTTGAAACATTATAAAAATTACAACATTTGGAATTTACAAGATGTGTAATACCTTTTTATGTCATGTAATTATCAGGGTTTAGTTCCCACCAAAAAACGCATCACCTTTTTATTTTTAAAACCCCAATTTATTACACATCATGAAAACATCATGTAACTTTACACTACGTGAAATCTCCCTACTTCCATCTTTTAGCAGCTGAACTCCTCCAGACTTCCTCTAAGCCTCCTCTGTCCACCTCGGTCTTCGAAAATTTATAAAGGTTTGATCCACATGGATCTGGGCCCTTACATTGGATACCTCTCAAAAAATTCTTGTCCTCAAGAATCCAAAACCAACCTAGAGAGGAAACTTAAAAGGGTCATCCAAATAGCCACCCCATGAGATATCTATTAAGGTTATCACCACCATAGGATATCAACCACCTCACCAAGGGAATAGTTTGAAACCACACAACAATCAAAACCATCTCTTAACCACTCTCCCAAGGCAGATACCTCTCAAAGTGAGTAATCCACAACAAGAAACAAGTGAAAACCATCTCATAAACCAGAAAAGGTATACCACCACAAAATGAATAGTGTTATAAGAGAAGATCTAAACATCGAATAACTCAGGGTAATGAAAGCGTATTTGTGACTCATGTTCCCATGTACTCTCCTACACTCCATTGTGCCACCACAAGACACTAACCAAAGGGATATCATGCCCGCACAACACCTTCTCCTGGTGATCATGGATCTCTACAGGCTGCTCCTTAAAGGTCACATCATCGTCAACATCGATCACACCTCAATCGATGATGGAGAGTCACCATAAAAATAATGAAATAGATGTGAAATGTGAAAAACATCATCTATTTGGCTCATCTTTGAGGGAAATTCTATATGATACGCCATGGCTCCAATACGAGATAACACCTAGAAAGGCCATATAAATCAGGGAGAAGGCTTACTCCCATAACCAAACCTTCACTACCCATGTTGGGGATTCAACTTCAGGAACACATGATCCACAACGTCAAACTCCATAGGTATCCTCTTATAATCGACATAGGATTTATAATGATCCTGCACTGCTTTCATCCCCTTATGAATCACCTGAACCATATTTATTTTATTATGTACCTATTTCAGCTTGAGAATTGCAGACTCTCTGACCCCAATTAATCACAAAAGAGAATGTAAATTTCATCCATACATGGCTTCAAACGATTCCATACTGATGGTAGAGTAAAAAATATTGTTGTAAGAAAACTCCACCAAGGGAAGGTGCCTCATCTGTAATGAACTAGACTTTTTGAATGATATTTGTTTCCTAAAAAATTTGTGTTATATTATTTTATACTCAAAAAAACTATATCATATTAATAATTAAGTGAGTATAATTATAAATGTGACTATCAAGTTTCGACTGTTATATGATTGTTGGTCAATTATGACCATTGGTCAATATGATAATTGGAAAAAATACTATAATAATAATTTTTTAATGTTATAATTATTGTTATAAGTATAAATGATAATGGATAATTAATGCAGAAAGGAGAAACGATGGCCTAAACCAGTAGATTCGTGTTGTATGAATCCCATTTTTTAGAACTTGGGAGGGAGGTAGTTTCATTGGGATTCATTCTTGACCAAACCCAAGCCAATCTTCAACATGTTAAGTTTGAATGAAATTGCTTACAGGAGAAGTTCAAGTTAGTGTAAATTACCACTCGAGTGATGTTCTCTGAGACGCCCCAATAATCTATCACCATCGCACACCTTACCCTTAGGTCATACGTCGATGTTATAATGGGTTATGTTTTGATGCCCTAGTTATTAAAGTGTAATGACATTGTATAAATAAAATTTGTGTTCCATCAATTCCATTTCATGAATATTTTTGCTTAATAAAATTTAGTTAGAATGTGATAAATTGATTTTTCGAAAAGAAATTATACTTTTCAGAAAAGATATAATTATTAAAAAAAACTAAGGTATTATGAATAATGTTTATTTAAGGAAATATTCTTATAAAAACACTCTTCTTTAAATATAAATGATATTTTTTAAGTGTTAGAAATTTTACTACGCATTTTTATCTACTATTTTTTTTAATAATAAAGATTTTTATTTTTAAAATTTAAAATTATCATATTTATAGATTTAATATTATAAAATAAATATCATTTTTTAAATAGTCACATTGAATGTAACACCCCAAGATTTCATAGTAAGTTATTTTCTTTAAAGTAATTCAATATCTTGCGCTACACGCAACACCGAGTTTGAGCACACCACGACTTACCAAACCAGCTATTCAAAAAGCGGTTATGAATAGTATTAACTGAAATTTTAATTTTATATACTCCATATAATTTTAGAATCCATATTATGTGTTTCTTAGACATAATATAAGAACATATTCATTTTTTCAGATAAAAGAAGCATTTTTCAAAAAATACAATTTTACCACCTTTTAATGGAAAACCCTTTTTAAAACCAATATTTGACACTTTTATATATTAAATTTAAATAAATTAAATTCTTATTTATAATCGGGACATAAAAATTTATTTTGGATAAAATTTTGGTACTTTTCCGATAACTTTCATATTTTGATGAATACTGAAAAATAATAATTTTAACTGAAAACAACTTTTTTAATAAAAATAATTTATAGGGTTAAATTATAAAATTTAATGGTTTGGAAGTATAATTAGATTATATTTTTATCATTTAATACAATTTAAGTCATTATAAGTAATTTCACATTTAAATTTGACATAAACACGTGTCAATATTTTGATAGTTTTTACTTTTTAAAAAACCCGCTTTTCGGTTTTGACAACGGGAATTAATTTTAAATTAATTAATGAAAATTCTATGTTTTTGAATTTGGTAAAATATAATTTATTTTTTAATTCAGAATATAAAAATTATCTTAGGGTAAATTTTTGGTATTTTTCTGAAAACATTCAATTTTTGATGAATAGTGAAAACATTGCGTTATAGTTTAAAATCGAATTTTTATTTAAATAATTATTTATTTTATATAAATTTATTTAAGAAAAAATAGATATATAATACCTATATAAGTTCAATGTAATTCATTGGAGTCATTTTATAATAAAATTAGATGTATAAAATTTTATTGAACTTTTTACCGTCTTTTACCCACCTTTTAGGAGCATTGGCAAATTTGCATAAAACTTAATTTTACCATTTCTGTGAATTGAATTTAAAAAATATTAGAGACATAGTTATTATCATTAAGTAAAATGTGGTTCAATAAGATGAAAATAATTTTTGGTGAATAGAAACTTTTGACTTTTATTTACCACGGTTAAAAGTAAATTGGGTAATTAAAAGTAAAAATGATATTATAATTACCCTAACACATGTCCTAATTCTATTGGATAAGTTTAATTAGACCAAAAAAAAACTTAGTAATAAAATATGATCCTTTAGGTCCACTTGGATTATATTAGGACATTTATTATTATTTTATTTAAAGAAGAGTTAAAAGAGTTAAATTCAAAGTTTAATAACTAAACCATTTTTAATATAGGTTTATACATAAGATAAATTAGACTATAAATATTCATTAGAAATATAAAAATATTTCCTATATAATGGTATTTTATTTATAACTTTTATACATTAAATAATTAAATTTATTTATGACACAATGATGATGCAGTAATTACCTTATTAATGAAATATTAAAATAATTTATATTATAAATATCCAAATAAATGTAATTTTAGACTTTTTTTTTAATTCCACTAATTTTATAGGTTAATATGACATGTTAGGTTTTATTAAATAATTTTTTTAGAAGTAATAATGTTGTTATTATTTTCACAAAAACCAAATACTAAATAGTGTCAAAATTGACATAATTGAGTTTTTAAAACAAATACTATATTATTGGTTGATATAATATTCCTAAAAATCTAAGGTTCGGCCAAAGGGATTACATAATATTATATATTCCATTAATTAACCACTTTATGTTCTCTTGGAAGTTTAGAGTAAGTTTATTAACCATATAGTGTAAGAATACAAGAAGACACGGTAAAAGTTAAACTATTTAACTAAGAGTTAAATCTAAAAGATGAGGTTAAAATGTTAACCAAAACTTTTATAAAACCTATTGTTTGAGATTTTTTAGAACTATACCAACATTAGCTTCTAAATAAATCATTTTGGATCCATTAGAAACTGAAAATGATTTTATTATAAAATAATATTTCAAGCTTTTTCTGAAGTAACCCTCACCTCTCTTATAAAAGGGTACTTCACCTTCTCTTAATTTCACAGCTCCAAAGCCATTTATCTCGGCCAAAACCTGCCCAAATATCCTACAAACATTCCTACCTTCATTCTAGAGGCCTTACTTTGGTCATAAATCCAACCTAAGGATCCATTTTGATCAAATCAAAAGGAAGAACCTGAAGAAGCGGAAAATATTTCATCACCTCTTTCAAGTTATTTTCTTCTTCCACTTCCTCTTTATTTGTTTTTTACATTATAAAATAATAACTCCAGAATCATATATATACTTTGATGTTATTATAAAAATTTTATAACCATATTTATTATTTTATCCACCATATGAATGACAATGTCACCATACGTACGTACGTATGGCTTACCGTCTCCACGTCGTGGTGTGGTTTGTTATTCAAACACTTAATTATTTAGATGGGTATAATAATGAGTATAAATTATGTAAATAATAAATATAACATGATAATTATTATGTATATATGATATAACATCCAATTACATACGATTTCACCATCAATATAATGTTATTGTCGCTCGTGCGTACGTATGAATTACTGTCTCCATGAACGCGATGAGATTCATTCCCCATCGTAATGATTCAAGAATAATTTTCATTTTATAATTAAAAATAATGTTTAAGAACTTAATATAATTCTGGATATGAATAAAATACATCCTATCCATAACAAACATGGCTTACATAACCGGGAATATAAAGGAAAACAGATCAGTTAACACCCGAAACGATGATACTACTAAAATATTATTAATAAAGAAATATTAGAGGATAATATATGATATCATATTTATGTATATATTTCTTTTATAATTTAATAAAAATTATTTAACTATTATACAGGAGATTAACGTACCCTCAACCAAGGAAAAGTACAAGGTAAGGGGTTTTCATCTCACTTTTTATTCCCATGAGATTAATGCTATATTGGCCACTATTTCATTTTATGTGGTGTATGTACTGCCCATGATTGTATTATTGGTGTAATATAATTTAATTTATGGGTATTTACATATTCATTGTATGATCCTTATTTAATGGGGTGTATGTTTCGTAAGTTACCAAATTGGTAAGGGAATTTCAAATTTCAATTTCTACTCATTGGGCTTTACGCATACTTCATTGATTACATTACTCCAAGATTATGTGTGAAATCACTATTTATTTACTTATGTAGTAATTTCCACCCCCCTTTGTGTGGATATACTTTTGATACACATAATCACTCCATTGATAAATTCTCAAGTCATCAATATGAACTTGATAAGAGTAATATTAACTCAATTTTCATTCATTGAGTTAAACATCCAAGTCATTGGTGTTGTTTTTACAAGAATATGTGTGAATGACCTTTGATTTATTTACAATGAATATCCAATCATATCGAGTGTATTTATATTTGTCACACATAATTATGTCATTGATTTATCCTTAATATAAGGACACAGTCTTTATAAGGGAATTCATCTCAACTTACATTCCATTGATACTTCTTTGTTGTTATAGCCAATTCACATTTATTTGGTGTATATACTGTACTTTGACACAGTATATCATCAATCCCTTTATTCTCATGATATTATAAATTTTTTATTACCTCAATTATTTTTATTCAAGAATCTCTCATTTGGTTAGGAACTCTAACTAAAATATCATTTTAAATGTTTTAAAATTTTATTCTTTTAAATATTTCTCATTAATGTCCATGTTTTAAAAATAGTTTTAAGGATTTATTTATATGGACATGAATGTTTTAAAATTAAAATTCCTTTTAAAATTTTCAAAGTGGTATGGGACACTTTGATTCAAAAATCTCTTTTAAACGACTTCTTTGATAAATAGTGCAACATTTAAATGTTTTCAAGAAAAAGGGGATATTTCTCTCAAATAGTTTTAATGACTATTTTCATATATGTCAATATACTTCAGTGTATTTTATTCTTGATTGAGGTTTATTTATCATAATAAAATCATCTATATTGTATTTAATGAGTTATGTTTGAATGTGGATGTGATATTTTTATTCCATTCATGGTTTGTGGTTAAAATATTGACATTTTGTATGCTAGTTTTAATACGAATGTTTAGATTATGTTTCACCCTTTCATATGAGGAATGCATTGGACTTAGTAAGTGATGGGTGGAGCCTGCTGTAGATCCTTGATGAATCGGTAGGTCTCATGAGACAACTAGTTTCTTGGCACAAGGCCTTGACAAAATCTTATTCGTAGTCTTGGAACAAGGCCTTGACTATGTGGTTATGAAGTCTGGCATTATGCATTCCATCATTATGAAATTGGATATTGATATTACATGTGATTATTCGACTAGTAGAATATACATGTGAATAATTAAATGGAATTATTTGATTTATATTTTCCATATTATGCTTAATTTTAAGTTTAAAAGGCTTGTGTTCTAGTCTTATACATTGACTTAAATGCTTGTTCTTATTTATGATAGTTTCTGCTATATTGTTATCCTTACTGAGCATCTGAGATGACTCATTTCTTATGTTTTTTTCCTATAATGAAAAGAATTATATTACTATTAACCTATAGGAATAGGCTAAGGGATATAATAGTGTTCAAAGGGGACACAATGTTGTTTTTTTAATTTCATGATGTAATGTAAAACTTATGTATATATCTAGTACTTCCAAGGATACTAAAATGATTGGTCCTTCGGGACATGATTCCTTGTATCATGCTAATGTTATGTAATAATTCACTAATTATGGGTAACTGAGGTCGGGGCATTACATCAAAATTAAGTTAGGGTGAATTTATGAGAATTTTCTAAAATATTTTGTTTTTCGGTTAATAGTAAAAAAACAGTTTGAGTTTTTCATTAAGTTTAATGACATCATAATTATGTCATATAAATGTAATAATTAGTTAACCATAATACATGACTCAAATTATGTTATTCTATTAATTTCATGCATTTTAATATATTTTAATCAATTTCTAAATATATAATTTACTTTCCAAATTTTAAAATAGAAACTTTAACTAAAAAATGATATTTTGTGGAAACTTTACTTTTCCTTGCCAAAATAAGTAATATAAAATTATGGTCAACTCTTTTGGGATAAAATTACATAAAATTTGATCCAAGTGTCCAATACCATGGGAAAATACCTTTGTAAAGCTCATGGTTTTACAATTACCACTACCTAGGTGTCCAATGCCTTTATTTGGAAATTAATAAAAAAAATCCCCCTATTTTTCTATAAATACCAACCCATTTCTCCATTTAATTTTATCATCAATTTATATTACATAAATATATGATATTTTTAACTCTCAAGGAGCCCTCCCAAGGTGTATTAAAGGCTCCAAGGTTCCAATATTCGAGTTTTAGGAGTTACTCTTCAAGGTAAGGGATATCTCAACTTCTCTTTTCCTTTCAAGTACCCTTTTTATGTGGTATGTCTTTCAGGTTTCAAAACTATGTTCTTCTGAACATTTTATTCTATCCTTTTATTGTAATAAGATTATTTTATTAATGGGATAACCTTTCCCCTATCTTTTTACTATTTTTTAAAACCATGTTTCATACTGTTATGATGCCAAATTTTCTTCTTAAAATTTCTCTCTTTTCCTTAAGAAAATACTATTTCTATTTTCTTTTTTTGAATACCCAAAACTATTTATTTTCTAGGTGTATTAACATATATATCAAAATGATATATTTTATTCATGTATTAACATACATGATACCCACTTTCCCTTTTCATGGGTTTAAAAATACATAATGATCTTGTCTTTAAGAACTTCTTAAAAATGTCATGATTTTGATATGAAACCCATTTATTTTATTCTCCATGGATTATTTATGAAAATTTTCATTATGATATACATGTATCACATTAATTAATACATATTAAGTGTGTTCCTTGATATATCTTCAATGTATTGGGTAAATAATTTAATCTCTAGAGATGACATGTTTTACGATACCTTGGTGAATAACCTTGGTAATTTTTATGACACCATGGTGAAAAAACATGGTGATATGCTTATGAATGACTAAATTAAATATTTTATCCACATTTACATGTTATGATTCATTTTATTTTTACTATGATATGTCTCTTTTACTTTTCTCATGCCTTTATTCCTCAACTTCTTATTGATATTTCTCAAGATCACATATAATATGTATCTCTTTCTTTAACTTACTAGGCCTTATGCTCACCTTTTCCTTTGATGTATGTCCCTAGGTTATGATATGTAGTAATTATACTTAGTATAAACCTATTAATAATCCATTTAAGTTTATTAGAATAATTTTTTAAGTTTTCATCTATTATGTACCTTTTTTCTAAGAAACTAAACTTTAAAAATCCTCTATTTGTACAATGTAATGTAAAGTTATGTAATAAAAAGGAGGGATGAAATAGTTGGTATTAAAGGAAGGTTTAGTTATTTTTGGATATTATAATTCAAAAAATTATTAAAAATCCTAGGGAAAAGTTTAAATATAGGAAAACATCCTGGTATTCTGGTGAAGTATTAAGTAAGTGGTTTCTGAGCAAAGAAATCTCTGTCTAGATACGAATAAGTGAATGTGGTTTTGGAACCGATCTACCTAGGGTTACAACTCTGAAAATGTACATTGGGAATGACTCTACATAACCTAGTACACAACAATGGGTCTTACTGTGCACCTATTTTTGACACTCTCGATGGATATTTTTGGTTAATCATAAGATTTTTATGACCCATTATGACGAATATGTTGAAAATGTAATTGTTTTTAATGAATAACATACTTATGTTTTAAGACATAAAATTATTATAGAATTATAAGATCATTAAAAGAAACACATTTATCACTAAGGTTTTATTATTTTAGAAAAATGTAAGGAAATAAGAGAAACCTCGTAAATTGTGAGTGCAATGGACTAGGAACTAACAGATCTCTAATGGAAGTCAGAATGGAAAAATTCATGAGAATAATGAATCAACTGACTCGAGTTATGGGCAATAACTTGAATCAAACCAAGAGACCAGATTATCCTCAAAGGTAACAACTTTCTGTTGAGTTCTTTATCTATCAACGACTACCTTCTCTCAGTGGATCTACCAACCCATTGATTACTGAATAGTGTATAAGCTTTATAGAAAAGATATTTTCTGTACTTCATTATTCATAATGAGATAAAGTCACCCTGGATATGTACCACTTAAATTTAGAAGATTATCGGTGGTGTACACTAATTAAAAACATGAATACAAGAAAGGAGATTGATTCTATAGAATGAGAAGAGTTTAGGGGAACCTTTTTCAAAAAATATTTTTCTTGTTTGATGCGAATGAAAATAGAGAAGGAATTCCTAGAGCTGAATCATAAGGAAAATGAATCTATGGGAAGCTATGAGATAAAATTTACAAGGATTTATTTCTACTCCTCTACTTTTTCATGGATCCTAATATAAATTTTGATAGATTATTTGGTGGACTAAGACCCCATCTACAAAATAATCTGGCCAATCGAGACTATGAAAGTTATGAATAGATAGTTTGAAGTGCTATGAAGGTTGAACTAGAGTTCGGTGTGATGCAGTGGTATCAAAAATCGAATGAAAGAAATAGATCAATGGATCCAATCTTAGGGAGTAACTTTGACAATGAAATAGGATGAAAGAAAGTGAAAATTTCCACATGAAACAAATGTGAAAAGAAGCATTTAGGGAACTACTTTCTTGGGAGTAGGAAATGTTACAAGTGTGGAAGATATGACCATATTGCTAAAAACTTTCATAGTGAGGTGAAGCCTCAACTTCTCAACACTAACGACAAAGGGGAGATGGTGGAGGCCTTTCCTAAAGATCAACACTTCATGTGTGGATAGCTTGGTAACTTCACCAATCTTTTTCCAAATCTAAATTTAATGAAGGGGAATCACCATCAACCTCAGAATAGGCTAGGGGATAAAGGTAGGGATTTTTCTATCATGATAGAAGATGTTTAATCTCCAAATGATGTGGTGGAAGGTACTCTTATTGTTATCTCAATGCTAGAAAGTACATTGTTTGATTCTGGTTCTACACATTTCTTTATTTCCTCCATGTTTTCAAAGAATATAGAATAAATTCCTGAATTTCTAGAAGTAGAACTATCAGTCAAGACTCCATGAGGGGTTGTCCAAGCATCAATAGTGTATATAAACTCTAGTATTTACTTAAGTGAGCATAATATCATCAAAAATATATTAGTCATTCTCATGCTAGAATTCAACATTATACTAGGGATGAACTGGATCTCAAAGTATAATACTAAGATCAACTATAGAAGAAAGGAAATACAAGTAGTCTTGAATGGGAAACCTACATTTGTTTTCAAATGAGAGATATCTCAACCTGAGATTTTTCTAGAAGCACCTCCCATGGATTTATTTATGGTGATGATTGGTGAAGATGAAGAAGGAAATGAAAGTATACAAATAGAAAATGTCCCCATCATTCAGGAATACATTAACGTATTTCCTGAGGAGTTATGTGGACCTCCCCTAGAAATAAAGGTAGAGTTATCCATTAAACTCATGCCTAGATCCAAGATGATATCAAAGACCCCATATAGAATGGAAAATGTGGAGATAGAGGAATAAAATAATCAACTCCAAGATCTTTTGGAGAAGGGGTTTATTCGACCAAGTGTGACTCCTTGGGGAGAACATATTTTCTTTATGAAGAAGAAGGATGGATCAATGAGATTATGCATTGATTATAGAGAACTTAATAGGATCACAATAAAGAAAAAGTACCCTCTTCCAAGGATTTATGATTTATTTGACCTTCTTCATGGGGTTCAATTATTTTTTAAGATTTATCTTTAATCTGGTTATCATCAATTAAGGGTAAAGAAAGAAGATATTACAAATCCTACCTTTTGATCAAGATATGAGCATTATGAGTTTTTTGTTATGCCCTTCATCTTGAATAATGATCCTTCTATTTTTATGGATTTGATGAATAAAGTCTTTAAATACTATATTGATAAATTTTTGGTAGTTTTTATTGATGATATTCTAATATATTATAAACATTGTGAGTATCATCTAAGTTTTATATTGTGAACTATGAGAAAGGATAGGCTATATGTAAAGTTCAAAGAATGTGAATTTTGGTTACAAAAAGTTGATTTATTGGGAAACATTGTAACCAATGAAGGAATCTCAGTTGACCTTTCCAAGACAAAGGTTGTATAGGAGTGTCAATATCCTACAATAGTAACTAAGATTAAAATTTTTCTTGGTTTAGCAAGATATTATAGGAGGTTTATGAAAAACTTTTCATGACTTTATAATCCAATAACCAATTTAACTCGAAAAGGGTACAAGTTCATCTAGATAAAGGAGTGTGAAGAAAGTTTCCAAGAGCTGAAGAAGATATTGTTTACTGAACCCATGTTAACTCTGCCATCTATCAGAGAAGGATTCATTATTTTTTGAAATTCATCTTTGAAAGGGATTGGGTTCATCCTCATACAAAATGAAGAGGTTATTGCTTATGAATCTCAAAAGTTAAAGCCTCATGAGCAGAATTATCCTACACATGATCTGAAACTAGTTGCGGTTGTTTTTGATTTGAAGATGCGGAGGCTCTATCTTTATGGGGATAAATGTGATATATACATAAACCATCAAAGTTTTAAGTTTATTTTCACGCAAAAGGAATTGAACATGAGACATAGGAGATGGTTGTAAATTCTTAAAGACTATGATTGTTCAATTAATTATCACCCCAAAAGAGTAAACAAAGTTACTGATGTATTAAGTAGGAAGGACCCTGTTGTGATGGAAATGATGAGGATTCAAGGATATCCTTTGATCAAAGACCTAATAAAACTGGACATGGGAATCATAAGGGAATGGGAATCATCAAACCTATCCTAAATTATTTCTAAACCATCATTACTATATAAGATAAATAAATCTCAAAGATAAGATCCTCTATTATAGATGAAGTTAGAGGTTGTGAAGAATGAGAAGTTTCCTAAGTTCAATATTGATCAAGAAGGTGTACTGAAATTTCATACAAGGCTATGTGATCCATCTATTCCATAAATAAAGAAGGATTTGATGGATGAAACTCATAGCTCTACATTCTATATACATCCTGGAATTGCTAAAATGTATAGGTACCTTCATGATCATTTTTGTGGGATAACATGAAAAGGGATATTCCTTACTACACTACAAGGTTTCGGGTGTGTCAACAAGTGAAGGCATAAAGATAACTCCCTAAAGGGGTATTACAACTACTACCTATACTGACATGAAAGTGGGACAATATCAATTTGTATTTTATCACTATTCGTTTAAGATAATCGAAATGAAACAATGCAATTTGGGTTATAGTGGATCTTCTCACCAAGACTGCCCATTTCATCATTATTTATAAAGATTTTTATCTTCACCAACTTTCCAATATTTACATAAAGGAAGTGGTGGGGTTGAATGGAATTCCACTTTGTATCATTTCTGATCATGATCAAATGTTCACATCAAAATTATGGAGAAGTATCCAACATTCTCTAAATACTTAATTGAATTTCATTATGGACTATCACCCACAAACTGGTGGACAATCTCAGAGGACTATTCAAACACTTGAGGATATGCTGAGAACATGCTCAATGGAATTTAAAGGTGGATGGGATCAATATATCCCACTAGTTGAGTTCTCATACAAAAAAAGCTTCCACTATAGTATTAAAATGGAACCCTATGAAGCTATATATGGAAATAGATGTAGAACGCATACTTGTTGGGATGAAGCTGGTGAGAGAAAGCTTCTTGGGCATGATCTTTTGCAAGAGATGACAGAAAAGGTTCATCCCATCCAACAACACATACAGGTTTCTCAGAGTCAGCAGAAGAGATATATTGAAAACCATCGAAGGGACTTGGATTTTGATGTTGGAGCCAAAATATTTCATCAAATTTCACCATGGAAGAGATTCACAAGGTTTGGGAAGAAAGGTAAGCTTAGCCCCAGGTACATTGGCCCCTATGAAATCCTTGATCTCATAGGAGCAGTAGCCTATCGACCTGCGCTTCCTCCAAATCTATCTCAAGTTCATGATGTATTCCATGTATACCTCTTGAGAAAGTACATACCTAACCCTTAACATGTACCAAATCTATAGGTGGTACAACTAGAAAATGAAATCTCTTATAAGGAGCAATCAGTGGAGATCTTAGACTGTAGAGACAAGGTTCTACGCAACAAGATTACACACCTCATTAAAGTGTGGTGTAATAACCACAAATATAAATAAGCAACATAGGAAACAGAGGAAAAAAATGAGATAGAAGTACCCACACCTTTTCTCAATTGAGGGAATGAGTTGAAATTTCGGGGACAAAATTTCTTAAGGGGAGAAGAATCTAATGACCTAAACTTTTTGAATGATATTTGTTTCCTAAAAAATTTGTGTTATATTGTTTTATACTCAATAAAACTATATCAAATTAATAATGAAGTGAGTATAATTTGAAATGTGACCATTGGGTTTTTACCATTATATGATCATTGGTCAATATGACTGTTGGAAAAAATACTATAATAATATTTTTTTAATGTTATAATTTGCATTATAAGTAAAAATGATAATGGATAATTAATGTAGAAAGGGTAAATTATGGCCTCATCCAATAGAGTAATATCATACAAAACACATTTTTCAAAGCTTGCGAGGGATGTAGCATCATTGGGCTTCACTCTTGACCAAGATCAAGCTGAGCTTCAACATGTTAAGCATGAACAAAATCGCCAACATGATAATTTCATGTTAGTGGAAATTACCACTTGAGCAATGTTATCTGAGCCACCCTAAGAATCTATCACCATCACACACATATGTAGGTATTATATAAGGGGTTATATTTTGATTCCCTAGTTACTTAAAGTGTAATTACCTTGTATAAATAAAATTGTTCTTCCATCAATTTCATTTCAAGAATAGTTTTTCTTAATAAAATTGAGTTGGAATGTGATAAATTGATTTTTTGGACAGAAATTGTATTTTTGAGAAAATATATAATTATTATAATTAAATAAGGTATCATGAATAATTTTTATTTTAATGAAATAGTATTATAAAAACACTCTTATTTAAATATAAATAATAAAATAATTTTATTTTTTTCATGTGTCAGAAATTTCACTGCGTTTTTTATCCGCTATTATTTCTAATAATAAGAATTTTTATATTTAAAAGTTAAAATTATTATATTTATAGAATTAATATGATAAAATAAATATAATTTTTTAAATCATTATGTCAAAATTAAGTTATGGTAAATTTATGATAAATTTCTAAAATATTTTGTTTTTTAGTGAATAGTAAAAATACAGTTTGAGTTTTTTGGTAAGTTTCATGACATCATAATTATGTAATATTGTTGTAATAATTAGTTAAACATAATTAAAGACTAAAATTATTTTATTTTATTAATATAAATCATCTTAATATATTTTAATCCATTTCAAAATATATAATTTACTTTCCAAATTTAAAATTGGAAACTTTAACTTAAAAAAATGATATTTTGTGGAAACTTTACTTTTCCTTGCCAAAATAAGTAATATAAAATTATGGTAGAATATTTTGGGAGAAAATTACATAAAATATTATCCAATTTTCCAATACCATGGGAAAATACCATGTTCAAGCCCATGTTTTTGCAATTACCACTACCTCATTGTCCAATACCTTTATTTGGAAATTAATAAACAAATCCCCATCTTTTTCTATAAATAACCACCCATTTATCCATTTTATTTCATTTCAAATTAATTCTACACAAATATCTAATAGTTCTACCTTCCAAGGATTCATATCAATGTGTCCTCAAGCCCCCAAGGCTCCAATATTCGAGTTTTAGGAGTTACCCTTCAAGGTAAGGGAAATCTCAACTTCTTTTTTCCTTTCAAGGTACCATTTTATATGGTATGTATTTAAAGTTTAAAAACTATGTTCTTCTATACATTTTATTCTATCCTTTTATTTTAATAATATTATTTTATGAATGGGAGAAACTTTTCCCCTCTCTTTTTACTATGTTCTAAAACCATGTTTCATACCATTATGCCGCCAAATTTTCTTCTTAAAATTTCTCTCTTTTCCTTAAGGAAATTCTATTTTTGTTTTATTTTTATGAATACCCAAACCCATTTATTTTATATGGGTATTAATATAGATTTAAAAATTATCCACTTTATTCAAGTATTAACATACATGAGACCCTCTTTCCATTTCCATTGGTTTAAAAAGACATAATGATCTTGTCTAAGAACTTATTAAAAACATCATGATTTTGATATGAAGCTCGTTTATTTTATTATCTATGGGTTATTTATGAAATGTTTTATTATGATCTATGTAGATAACATTAATTAATACATATGAAAGGTGAACCCTGATAGTTCTACAATGCATTGGGTAAATAATTTAATCTCTAGAGATGACATGTTTTACGATACCTTCGTGAATAACCTTAGTAATTTTTACAACACCTTGGTGAAAAAACTTGGTGATATTCTTATGAATGACTCAATTAAATGTTTTATCCACATTTACATGTTATTTTTCATGTTATTTTTACTATGGTTTTTCTCTTTTTTCCTTTTCTCATGCCTATATTCCTCAAGTTCTTATTGATATTTCTCAAGATCACATGTAAATTATTTACCTTTCTTTCCATTACTAGGCCTTATGATCACCCTTTACTTTGATGTATGTACCTAGATTATGAGATGCAATAATTTTACTTAGGATTAACCTATGAATAATCCATTCAAGTGGATTAGAATAATGTTTTAATTTTTCATGTATTATGAACCATTTTTTCTAAGAAACTAAACTTTAAAAGATCATTTTTTTGTACAATGTAATGTAAAGTTATGTAATAAAAAGTTGATATGTCATATCATCCATGAACCTCCAAAATAAAATACACAAGAGCGCAAAATGTCTTCAAGAGTCTTGATGGTTCTCTCTGTATGACTTTCCATCTACGGATGAAAAGCAGTGTTCAGGTATAGTTGAGAACTAAAATCATGATGAAGACCTCTCCATACCTTGGAGGTAAAATGAGGATCTAGATCAAAAATTATCATCCTCAGGACTCTGTGGAGTCTCACCACCTCCTATAGATACTTCCTCGATAAAACCTCCATTAATATTGACTCCTTGATCACTATAAAGTGGGATGATTTCATCAAACGATCCACTACCACCCATATAGTGTTATATCCTCCCTGAGCTTGAGGTAAACTGATAAAAAAGTCCATCGAGATTTTTATCCACCACCACTAAGGAATATCTAATGAATGAAGCAAACCACTGGGAACACATTGCTCTACCTTCACCTTCTAGAAGACCAAACATTGAGACACATACCTTACAATTACATAATTCAACCTTTGCCACCAAAACTAATCTCTTAAAGATCAGTGCATCTTTGTCATGTCAGGATATACTACCAAAGTCAAACTATGAAACTCTATGAGAACCATCTCACGCATCACCAAAGGAATTAAAAAACTTCCCTGAAATAATAATTTGTGTTGTTCATCCTCAGACCAACCATTAGGGAACTCTCTAAAAATAACTCTGTCTCTCCAGACCTCCCCCTCAAGATCCCCCAACTGGGACTCTTCCACCTATTTCACTAGATATGACTTCACCGTAATCTAAAAAAGATAGCCTCTACCCCCCAAATTTTCACATATCTAGGTGAAATGATGAAAGTTCTTCCATCACTCTCCAATAATCGCCTAATTCCTACAGTGCATCACTACATGACGTCATGCTCAACGCATCAGCTACAACATTTCTCTTTCTAGGTGTATATTAAATCTTAAATTCATAATACTATAAGAAATCCATCCACCGATGATGATGAAAGTTCAAGTTTCATTGGTAGAAAACATACCTCAGGTTCTTATAATCGGGTAAGACCACAAATCGCTCGTTGATGAGGTAATGTCTCCACAATTTCAGGGAAAACACTACCACCACCAAGTTAAGATTGTGGGTGGAATAGTTACGCTCATGGGGACATAACTGCTGAAACCTATAAGAAACAACTAATCTCAGCTACATCATAACACAACCCAACACAAGATATGAAGAATCACAAAAACCTCAAATTGAACTCCTTCTGTTGGCAGAAAAAGAACTGGAGCACTAACCAACTTCTCCTTCAGATACTCAAAAGTTGTCTAACATTGATCAGTCCACAAGAATGCTAGATCCTTTCTGGTCAATGTTGTTAGAGGATTTATAACCCGGGATAAATCAGCTACGAATCTCCTGTAATATCCTACAAGACTAAGGAAACTTTTCACCTCTTCCACTTTCTTTGGGGCTTCATAAGACACAACTGCTTTTATCTTGAACAGATCCAAAACTAATCTCTATTGGGAAACAACATGTCCTAAGAAATGGACTTCTTGAGCCCAAAACACACACTTTTACAACTTCCCAAACAACTTCTCAGGATGAAGAACTCAAAAATGGAACATATATTATCTTCATTCTCCTCCTCAAATGTGGAGTACATGAGGATTTTGTTAATGAAAAATACTAAAAACTTATTCAAGAACTCACAGAACACAACATTCATTAAATCCACGTGTATGATTGAAATATAGAGGTATATGATCAATTACAAGAGGGGGTTGTAGGTTTAAAAAAATTTCATTTTATGCCTAAAATGAAATCTATGTTTAACAAAGTTAAACAGGGTGAATTCACAAAACCTATTTGGTTATTAACTACGAAACAATCTTTCTTAGGATCCAGAAATATGGATTCGGAAAAGAAACTTAAGAAAATTTTACTTAAGGAAAGATTCTACGTTAAAGAGTATAGAATCTTATTCATTAGAGTATACAAGTATAATAAAGTATAATAAAGTTATACTTTCTTTCTTTAACAAAATTGTACCGGAAATAAAAATTGTAACAAGAACAAGTAAAAAAGTAGGAATTATTTTAACCCAAAGAGAAGGGTATCCAACAACCTTGGATAAAGGTCCCTTGATTTATAATTTCAAGAAAGTCTATCTTACCCACACTAGGGTAAGCCCTTGATAAGAATATCAAAGTCTATCTTGCTATCCCTACAAACCCTCAAACTTTAAGGTAGTCAGCACCTTTGCCTTTCTATCCCTGGAATCCCTGGAACTTTAAGGTAGTTGGAACTTATGTCTTCTTATCCCTAGAAGCCCTTGATTGTACACAACAATAATCAAATTCACACAAATCTGAACAAGTTGTTCATGGTTGAACCAGATGTTCACATATCACACAAGTCATGAGAGTTTATCTCTCTAGAAATAATATCACTATATCAAAACATTTAATCTTTAAATATATCTTGATATTGAGCTCATTGAAATGATCTCTTATTTATAGGATAAAACTTCAATGGTCGTCTCCCTCCTCCAATGGTCATATTTTTCCTTGAATTTCCGAGGAACTTGTACACGTGTCACTCAACCAACATTTAGTTAAAAACAAATTTTACGACATAATTTAATGTAAGAAAAACTTGGGAAACATTATCATGATTAATAAACAATAATATGTTAGGAAAAACAATATCATGTTTAAGAAAGTAGGATTTGATAAAATTGAAACAATATGTTAGGAAAGTAAAGTAATTTTAATAAAAATGAATAATTGGAATCTAGAAAAAAAATATTCAGAGCCTAAATTCAATGTCTGAATTTTGAGGAATTCAGAGTCTAAATCCTGAGGAATTCGGAGTCTGAATTTTAAAGAATTCGGAGTCTGAATTCTAAGGAATTCAGAGTCAAAATTATGAGAAATTCAGAGTCTGAATTATAAGGAATTCAAAGTCTAAATTATAAGGAATTCAGAGTCTGAATTATGATAATTCATAGTCTGAATTTTAGATAATTTGGAGTAAAAATTTCAGATAATTCAGAGTCTAAATTTCAGAGAATTCGAAGTTTGAATTTTAGAGAATTCAGAATCTAAATTTCCGAGAATTCAGAGTGTAAATTTTAGAGAATTTGGAGTCTAAATTTTAGACAATTCAGAGTCTAAAAATAGTAAAACTCAGTATCTAAGGAACTGTAAGATTCCATGGTTTTAGATAAGGATCCTAATTTTTTTCCCTAAGAAAAAAAATGGTTAGACTTGGTTTAAGAAGAAATTAAACAAGACATTGAAAACCAAGGGTAACGATAAAGATTTTCTTAGAGAAAGAAAATTTTCCTTAATAAAATAATTCCTAGAGAAGGATAAATTTTCCTTAAAGAAAATGTGTTTGTGATTTTCAAAACATAAAGGAATGGAAAATTCATAATGGACCTTATTGACTTAACAATCTCCCCTTTTTTGGAAAGCGCAAACAACTTTTCAAAAAAGAATATAAGGAATGAGGTTTTTTTCTTTTCGATCTTTAAAATAAATACTTATCTCCCTTTATATTGACCCCTAATGAATATTAATAACTCCCCCTTAGGTTTTGAAATCCCTAAGGATCTTATTCTTATCTTTCTTAGAAAAATTACTTTTTATTGCTTAAGAATATCTTCTTTGAGTAAACTCCACCTTAATAAGGGAATTCTCTTATTAATATTATTTTGATTATTATTTTCTCCCCCTTTGTGATTTTAAAAAAGGAATAGAGGTAATGGAAAAAAATGTACCTGAAAGGTTAAAAATATACAAGAAAAATGACAAAATTTCATTATGATTGAATTTTTTTTACAAGGATAATAAAAAAAAGATAGGATTTTAAGGAATCATTCATCCTTATTATCCTTCAGTATTATCATTTTAAGGGTGGATTTCAGATTCTTTAACTCTTTATAGTCATCTTCAAATCTCTTGAGAAACTGATTCTAATCTTGATTATTCTTCTCGAGAACTTTGATTCTTTCTTCTTGGGACTTAAAAATTTAATCTTGAGACTTTATGACCTCTTCTTGCTTTTCTTCCAACTATTCCTTGAGTTCTCTTTCCCTTTTCAAATTTAGAGCAATTGAATTGAGATTTCCATTCAGATTTCTATCCTCTTGAATTCGGGAAACTTGTTCTTCCTTTAGCTTTTTTGAGATACTTGTTGAAATATTTTTGAACTTGCCATATGATTTGTCAAAATCATCTTTTACTTAATGTTGGAATCAATTCATGATTTTCATATCATCAGTCACAGTCTTAGACCATTTGGTTATTTCCATGCATGATATCCTATGAGAATCATAACAAATATGAATTTTTTTGAAATCCACTTCAAGCTTGATAAACTTTTACATGAGCATGCTTATCGAATCTAAATTCTGATTGATAGAATACTGAAGAAACTAACATCTCGAATTGATACTTGGAAATAAGGGTAATGTATTCACTAGATTCTTCAAGGAATGGAAAAAGAAATCTTTTCCCATGGAAGATAAGGATTCAGAATCAGATTCCCTTACTGGTGAGGAAACTTTATCTATCTCTTTAGCTTTCCTCGTAGATGTTCCAACTACATATTTCTTATATTTCATAACCATGGATTTTCTAGGTGAATCAATAACCACCCGTTTTCCTTTATCAAATTTAGAAATAACCTTATTACTCTCGAAGACTCATGCTCACTATTAGAGACTTGGATTATCTTATCATCATCAACATCATCTTTCTCAAAACCTTCCTTAATATCATCAGGATGAATAAAATCATGATTGTTTCTTTCATCATTAGTAGGTTTATCAACCTCATCCTATGGATATTCATATTTTCCTTCAGAAATTAATTTGGTTGATTCAACCTGGGAAGTTTTGATCGATAACTTGTCAGAAGGACTTTCCTTCTCATGGAATTCTTCCACCATTTTTATCACAACTTCACTCTCTTCTTCCACTTCTTCTTCTTCTACTTCTTCTTATTGCTGATATATTTATTCTTCTACAATGGGTTCCGGTATTAAAAATTTATTTCTCAAAGTTTCTACTAGAATTGACTCTTGAAGGAAGGAATCCAGTACTTGGATATGTTTATAAGCTTTCTCTATATCTCTGAGTAAATCTTGCACGATTTCAGCTTCTGACATTTTTTTCTTTATCTTATTCTCCTTTTCTTACATCTCAAGTTCTTCAGCATCTTGAATTATTAAAGCTTTTTCCTTAGCAAGGTCTAAACCAAAACTTGCATCTCCTTCCTTTTTCTTCTTCTTATTTTGTTCTCTCCACTTGGCTACCACTTCATCAGAAAAGGTCTTTTTCATTTTTGGCTTTGGTGGAGTTGACTAGGTTTCCGAAATGGTTTCTTTTTCTTTTTTCTTCTAGTTATTTTTCTTTTATATTCTTCTGGGTTTTCTTGGAAGTTTCCCCTACTTCCCCTTTCTTTATTAAATCTTGAATTTCAGTTTTATAAAGATCATAGAACTCTCCAGACTTAGTACTAAAACTGATTTTCATCCTCCTTAGAGTGTCATTACTCAACAACATTATCTTAAAGGTTCTATATTTCTAACTGTAAGGAATTTTGAAGGATTCTAAATAGGGAAATATTATCTTTGAAAATATTTCTGGATACATGATAATATAGGACTTAAGGGTTCCATTCTTGATATTTCTAATGGTTAAGATAATATACTTGATAAGGTTCACCTTTCTCAGATTCACCAAGAAATCCATCATAAAAATATTACACTTCTTGAGGGAATACTTATCTCCCTTTCTTGAAATGATAAATCTTTGCATCCACAAAGCTAAAAATTTATAGTTGGTTGTAAGGTGATTTACCTTCGAAGACTTGACTCCCTTGAGTCCAAGTCACTAAATTACTTTTACCTTCTCAAAACTTCCTTTCTTATCTGGCATTTTATGATAGAAAAATATTTCTTCACCTTCATAAGGAATACCAAAAATATTTGCATCCATATTAAAGGATAACAAATAGGTCTTTCTATAACTCTTAAATGAAAACTTTTCTCTTCCTCTTTATTCATAAAAACTTACTAAATTATAGAATTAAATAAGAAGATCAGGATAAACTGGATCCTGATTCTTCATCTTGGCTACACAAAGACTTTGCCAACTATTCTTATTTATAACTTTCAAAATCAAGTAATCATAATTCAGAAAGAAACTTGGTTCGACCAAAATTTCTCTGTAAATTTTCAAATCCTTGATTTCCTTGTTTGAGGCCATCTGATTTTGAGAGGAAACTTCAAGAGACATCTAGAATGTAAGAAAACTGAGAAAATATGAATGACTGATTTGAAATATGGTAGAGCTTTGGTGAAAAATCACTTGAAAAAATCGATGCGGGACACGAATATGGGGGGCCTTTATATAGGATTCAAAATGATGGTTCTAATTACCAAATCAATCCAATGGTTGATATAATCTTGATTTGATCTAACGGTTGATATTAGTACTAAAGAAGAATTTTAAGGTTCCGATATTTTGAGGTTTTAAGGAAAGTGAATCCAATGGATTTTTCTTAAAACTATATAGAAATACCAACAAGTAAAAATATAATTACGAAGATTTAAGTAAAGAAAAATACCTTCTGGATTTCTTAGAAAGAATTGTCAATATTGATAAGGTTCTTTTTTAAAAACATAGATTCTAGAAAATTTTATTAAGGAAAGGAAATTTGAGGTTTTGAAAAAATTTATTAAGGAAAGGAAAAAAAGTTAGGTTTACGAAAAAAAAATTAAGGAAAGGAGAAAATTTAGTTTCCAAAAAAAATTTAAGGAAAGGGAAAAAAATTAGGTTCTAAAAAAAATTTAAGGAAAGGGGAAAAATTAGGTTCTGAAAAAAATTTAAGGAAAGGGAAAAAAATTTAGGTTCCGAAAAAAATTTAAAGAAAGGAAAAGATTTAGGTTTTGAAAAAAATTTAAGGAAAGGAAAAAATTTAGGTTCCATTTTTTTAAAAGAATAAATAAATGTACTCCCCCTATGAAAATGAGTTTCTTAATGTAAGGAAATAGGTTTTAGAAAAAATTTAATTATGGAAGATTACATTATGTTTATCATTC
This sequence comes from Viscum album, assembly GCA_963277665.1. Taxonomy (NCBI): domain Eukaryota; kingdom Viridiplantae; phylum Streptophyta; class Magnoliopsida; order Santalales; family Viscaceae; genus Viscum; species Viscum album. Next base: position 1,331,510,512 of record OY728120.1, on the reverse strand, counting down.
CTAACTTTTTTTTAATGTATTCAAATATATAGAAGGGTAAATATATTTTTTAAAATGTCAGCAAGTTGATCTTGTGTTCCAAAAAATTAAATAATGATATCTCATTTTAGTGTGTGATCTCTAAGAAAGTGATGCCTAATATCTATGTGCTTTGAATGAGAGTGGTATGTAGGATTTTTTCTTAGGGTAATGGAATTTTTATTATCACACATTATCTATGTTTTGGTAAAAATTATGCCATATTCTATGAGTTTGTGTTGTATCCACAACACTTGAGCACAACAACTTCAAGTTGCTACATATTCAACTTCAGCAGTGGAAAGTGATATTGAGTGTTTCTTCTTGCATGACCAAGAAACCAATTAATCTCCTATGAAATGACAACTTCCAGATGTACTTTTTCTATCCATTCTACATCCACCAAAATCAGCATCTGAAAAAAAATTTAAAACAAAATCATTTCCAGAATAATAGAAAAGTCCTAAATCCATGGTTCCCTTTAAATAGAACAAAAATTATTTTCACAGATTTTAAATGAAATTCATTTGGATTATATTGATATATTACACATAAGAATATTGAAAAAATTAGGTCTGGATGACTAACTATTAAGTATAATAGACTTCCTATCATACCTCTAAAATATGTTTGATCTACTGGTTTCCCAACTTCATCAAGATCAAGAGAAATTTAGGTACTGATTGAAGTAATTATACTTTTAGTATTGTCATATCCTTACTTCTTAAGAAGATATTTAATATACCTATGTTGAGATATATAAGTTCCTTTCGGTTTTTGAGAAATTTTAAAACCAAGGAAAAATGTTGACTCACCCATCATACTCATTTCAAACCTATATTTCATGAGATTCACAAATGAATTAGTTAAATATTGTTGATTTGATTCAAATATAATATAATAAACATAAATTTTAACAATAAAAACATTTTATTATCTTTATTTATAAAAAGAGTTGGATCATCATTTCCCTTAACATAATCCTTTTATAACAAAAATCTTGTAAGTCTGTCATAATAGGCTTTAGAGGCTTGTTTAAGTTCATATAAATCTTTTGTAAGTTTGAAAACATGTTAAGGATGTTTTTTTCTTCAAAACCATGAGTTTTTTCAACATAAAATTCCTCTTGAACATATCCATTAAGGAAAGAACAGTTCGCGTCCATTTGAAAAGTTTGAAATTAAATAATGCTGCAAAGGCTAGTAGAATGAGAATAGATTCAAGTCTAGGCACTGGAGTATAGGTTTCTTCATATTCTTTTCCTTATTATTTATTATATCCTTTAGAAAATAATCTTGCTTTATTTATTACTATGATTCCATTTTCATCACATTTATTTCTGAATACCCATTTTACACTAATTATAGAAGTTTTCTTAGGTCTTTCAACTAAGGTCCAGACTTTGTTCCTTCTGAATTAATTTTGTTCATATTTCATAGCTTTAATCCAATCATCATCACCTAAATATTTATCAATTATTTTTTGTTATAATTGGGAAAGAAATTCTAGATGTTCTAATTCATTTATTAAAGAACTTCTAGTCCTTATTGGTTGATTTACATCACCAATGATACTATCACTGGGATGATTCTTAAGAAATAACTGATTTGGGTTTTGTAAAACCTGTTCATCAACATAAGGTAGAAATTTTTCTGGGGTAAATACTTCAGAAACATTTTCTTGAGTATTTTCATTTTTAAAGAATTTTCCATCAAAGGTTGATAATCAATTTTTGAAAATATATCTAAGTATGTATGTTGGGGTTGTTTAAAAACAAAAATATTCATTTCATCAAATTTAACATGTACTGTTTCTTCAACAGTACAAGAATTTTTGTTAAAACTCTATAATCCTTAAAAGTAATGGAGTAGCCTAAGAAAATTCCTTCATCAGATTTGGGTGAGAATTTATATAAGTTATCTTTAGTAATAAATATGAATACTTTTCATCCAAATACTTTGAATTAAGAAATTCTAGGTTTTCAACAAGTCCAAAATTCATAAGGTGTTTTATTAAGAAAATGTCTGATTAAAACTCAATTTATAGTGTAACAGGCATTACTAATAGATTCATCCCAAAAGTATTTAGCAATAGAATATTCACTCAATATGGTTATAGTTATCTCTTGAAGAATTAGATTTCTTATTTCAACAACAACATTTTGTTGAGGAGTTCTTGAAGCTGATAAGTTATGAGTAATTCCTTTCTTACTACAAAAAGTTTCAAAATATTAATTTGGAAATTCTCCCCCAAGATCACTATGAATAGTTATCAATGGAATGTTTTTATCATTTTTAACTTTTAATTAAAAATATTTAAAAATAATAAAAGGCTTCATATTTATTTTCTAGAAAATAGACCCATATAAATATAGTGTAATAATCAACTAAAAAAATACATAGTATTTTCCTCCAATACTTTCAGTTTGTGTTGAAACAAAAATATCCATATGCACTAGCTATAATTCATCAGAAGTTGAGACTTCACAGATTGATTTAAATCTTGACTTATGTTTCTTGCCGTATTGACAAGGATCACATACTTTTAAAGAATCAAATATAAGATCCAGTAGATCCTTAACAAGTATTTTCTTTGAGATTTTTCATAAGTTCCTAAGGTTACAGTGTCATAGTATTCTATACCATAACCAAGATCGATCTTACATTGCACTAAGGTAAGGTAGATCTTGGCTCCTAAGGTCTTATAAGTTTAGTGTATAAATATTACCATGCCTATGGGTAGAGAGAATAAACTCTCCCTTCGAATTTTGTACTAAGAATTTATCATTCCTAAAATTCATAAGGTAACCTTCATCACATAATTGTCTTATGCTTATAAGGTTGTGCTTAAGACCTTTAAAAAATAAAATTTTTGAAATTAAATCTTTTCCAATAAGAACAATATTACCTATACCAATAATTTCCCCCTAAGCATTATCTATAAAAGTTACTTTTCCTCCTTTCATCTTGATAATATTTTCAAAGAAGTTTTTGTTACCAGTCATGTGTTGGGAGCATCCACTATCCATGTACCATATATTTTTATTCTTACTTCCTTTATTTTCCTAAAAATAAAAACGTTAGACTTTTAGAATCCAAACTTTCTTGGATCTGAAAATTTCAGAAATTTAAATCTTAGGTATCCACATTTTCTTAGAAAAATAATCTTTATGAAAACCTAAAGATTAGGTTTTATTTAAAGAATATTTTTTCTCCCAATGTTCACCACATTGACACTTAGTGCAAAAAGGAGCACTTTGGGGAACAAAATAAGTGTGACTAAAAATAGGTTTTGAGTGAGTATAACCAAATCCAAAACTATTCCTAAGAGGATGAAGTTTTGAATACATTTTATCAAATTCTTTCCTTTCGAAAGTGAAATTTGATAAATGTTTCTTTAAGGAAAATTTTTTATATTTTAGTCTAATGAATAAATTCTTATCCTCATAGTCATTAGTTTTAGAGTTTGAGTTATCCTCTAAAACATTTTTCTTAGAAATAAAATTTTCAAGATCCTTAGAAAGTTTATCCTTCTCAGAATTAGCTTCCTTAAGGTTTTTTAAAATATTTTCAAAATCAAGAGTTTTCTGATCAAGATCTTTAGAAAGATCTGATAATTATTTTGTTAAAATAGAAATTATATAATTTTCTTTTTATAACTTCTTTTTTATCTTACAGTTCTCATTCTCAAGTAATTTAGAAAATCTAGAAACTTCTTCAAATGAAGGTAATGTATTATCTTCTGATGAGGAATATTATTCATTCAAAGATTCATAATATTATTCCTTAGAAAAAAATTCATTTAAAGAAATATTTCTTAAAGATTTATCATTGTGTACCTTATCCATGAGACAATGATTTTCAATAGGTAATCTGGCTATAAGACCAATATTCTTCTAACCAAAAGATTCATATTCTGAGGATTTATTTGAAGAGTCACCACCACTATCACTCTAGGTGTCATTAGATTTCAAAACTTTCTTATCCTTATATTTGTAGTACTTCTTTATATCCCTTTCATAATGCTTATCCTTTCTGTCTTTTCTCTTGATCATAGGGAAATTTTGTCTAATATGTCCAGCCCTTTTGCATTCATAACAAGTTACTTCAGAATATTTCTTGTCTTTTCTATCCTTCTTCTTATATTTGTACTGAAAATCTATCTTTCCCACAATCTTTTTCATCCTTCAAGTAAGATTGGAAAGTTCATTCTCATACTAATCACTGTCACTTGATTCAGATATAACAACAACTTTCTTAGCTTTAGATCTATTTACCCTTTAGGGAGTCTTGTATTTCGATGTAGTAATGAAAGAAACACTTCCATTGCCATTATTCTTCTTAATGAAGTCAACATCTCTCTTCATTCTTGTTTCATGTTGAAGAAGAGTTCCAAATAACCCATCAATAGTAATATTTGATACTTTCATATTCTTGTCTATAGATGACCTTTTTTTATTCCCATTCATTAGGCATGATATCAATTATCTTTTCCACAAGAACTTTATCATCAAGACCTTTCTCTCCCATAGATTTAAGACTATTGATAATAGTCATAAATCTTTGTTTCACTTTGCAAACAGGTTCTCCATAAGGAAATGTAAATCCATGATATTCATATCTTAACATAGCTCTTCTAGTTTCTATCACTTTTGAAGTTCCAAAATGTGTAACTTCAAGTTTATTTCAAATGAAGTTGGCTGCTTCATATGATGATATTTGAATATATATATTCCTAGTTATAGAACACAACAAAGTATTGATTACCTTGTAATTTAATTGATATTCTTGTTTTTCTTGGTTGGTGAAAGTTCTGACTTCTTTGTCAGGAATCTTGTAATCACCAGTGAGCATGAAAAAGTTGTCCACTCCAATATTAATAACAAAATTCTTCAATCTATCTCTCCAATACTCATAATCATTACCATTAAATATTGGTGGTCTGGTAGGATTTATTTTATCTATAGAACTAACATTCATTCCTGCCATTCTATAAAAAAATACTTTTTCCAAAAAAATAATTAGTAAAAAGAGTTTATAAAATCTTAAGAAAAACTTGAGTAAGTAAAGATGAGCAAGAAATTTTGAGCAGGAAAACTTATATGTAAGTATAATTATTTTAGATACCTCCTCTGATACCAACTGAAAGATCAAAATATAGATGTAGATGCTCAATTACAAGAGGGGTTGAATTTTAGGTTTAAAAACTTTACTTTTATGCCTAAAAGGAAATCTATATTTAACAAAGTTAAACAAAGTGAATTCATAAACCCTCTTTGGTTATTAATTAAGAAAAAATATTTCTTAGGATCCAGAAATATGGATTTGACAAATAAACTTAAGATAATTTTACTTAGGGAAAGATTCTACCTTAAAGTGTATAGAATCTTATTTATCAGAGTATACAAGTATAAGAAAGTATGAGAAAGTTATACTTTCTTTATTTAACAAAATTGTAGTGGAAATAAAACTTGTAACAAGAACAAGTAAACAAGTAAGAAATCTTTTAACCCAAAGAGAAGGGTATCCAACAACCTTGGATAAAGTTCCCTTGATTTATACTTTCAAGAAATTTTGTCTTACCCACACCAGGGTAAGACCTCGATAAGAATATCAGAGTCTGTCTTACTATCCCTGCAAGCCCTCAAAATTTAAGGTAGTTGGAACCTCTGTCTTCCTATCCCTAGGAGACCTCAAAATTTAAGGTAGTCGACACCTCTGTTTTCCTATCCCTGGAAGCCCTTTATTGTACACACTAACAATCAGATTCGTAAAAATATTAACAAGTTGTTCAAGGTTGAACAAGATGTTCAAAAATCACACAAGGCATGAGATTTTATCTCTCTGGAAATCACTTCACAGAATCACAACATGTAATCTCTAGATTTATCTTGATATTGATCTCATTCAAATGAGCTCATAGTTATAGGCTAAAACTCCAACAATCATCTCCCTCCTCCAACGTTCATATTTTTCCTTAAGTTTGGGAGGGACCTATACATGTTTTACTCAACCAAAAGTTAGTTAAAAATAGATTGTACGACATCGTTTCATGTAAGAAAAACATGGGAAACATTATCATGATTAATAAACAATAATATGTTAGGAAAAAAATATCATGTTTAAGAAACTAGGATTTGATAAAATTGAAACATTATGTTAGTAAAGTAAAGTAACTTTAACAAAAATGAATAATCAGAATCTAGAAAAAAAATATTTAGAGCCTGATTTCAGAGTCTAAATTCTGAGGAATTCGGAGTCTGAATCCTAAGGAATTCAGAGTCTGAATTCTTATGAATTTAGAGTCAGAATTATAAGTAATTCTGAGTCTAAATTCTGAGTAATTCATAGTCTGAATTTTGAGGAATTCAGAGTTTGAATTCAAAGAATTCAGAGTCTGAATTTTAGAGAATTCAGAGTCTTAATTTCAGATAATTCGGAGTCTAAATTTTAGATAATTTGGAGTCTGAATTTCAGAGAATTCAGAGTCTGAATTTTAGAGAATTTGGAGTCTGAATTTCAAAGAATTCAGAGTCTGAATTTCAGAGAATTCAGAGTCTGAATTTCAGATAATTGAGAGTCTTAATTTCAGAGAATTTGGAGTCTAAAAACAGTAAGACTCAGTATCTAAGGAACTATAAAATTCTAAGGTTTTAGATAAGGATCCTATTTTTTTGTCTTAAGAAAAAAAATGGTTAGACTTGGTTTGAGAAGACATTAAATAAGACATTGAAAACCAAGGGTAAGGATAAAGCTTTTTTTAGATAAAGAACATTTTCCTTAAGAAAATAATTCTTAGATAAGGATAAGTTTTCCTTAAATAAAATGTGTTTGTGAGTTTCAAAACATAAAGGAATGGAAAATTCACAAGGGGAATTATTGACTTAACACCATGAACACAACTGGAGCATTCATCACAACAAACTCATAATGCCCATGATGACAATGGAAATTAGTCTTCGGGATGTCCTCATCCTTTACACACATATGATGATATCCTAACTAAAAATAGATTTTTGAGAACTAACTTTTACCCTTCAATTGAATTAATAAATCATCAATCCATGGAAGAAGATATCAGTTTTTCATTGTCACTTGGTTCAATCGATGATAATTGATACACAACTACAAACTTTCATCATCCTTCCTCATGAACAAAACTGGTGAACCCCATGGTGAAACACTTGGACAAACAAAACCACACTAAAACATTACATCGAGATGTATATGCATCTATCAAAACATAGAAGGTGCCATCCTATATGGAGACATTGAGATAAGAGACACGCCTAGTTATAGTTCAATCCTGAACGCAATCTCTCATCGAGGGGGTAATGATGAAACCTCCTTTGGAAATAAATTAGGGTATTCTTATATGACCCTGGGAAATTCAAATTGATAAACCTCTGAATGACACAACATTATCTCATCCATCAAGGATGACTAGGATGAAACATGCCTTTGACCCATCTGAGGGTCTTGCTCACTAAAAAACACTGATGGATCTCCATCAGCATCGAAGAACACAACTTGCCTCCTCATGAAATCCATGATATCCTACACAAAATACAACCAATCCATGTCAAGGATGATTTAATATGGTTGTATCCATAAACATAGGAAATATCCCCAAGATTGGTGCTTCCCTAGCACTAGTCACAGTCTCTACACACATCAAACAAGTCAGCCTGACCTCTTACTGGAATAGTCACTGCTAAGGGTACTAGAAGTCTCTTTACCTTAAGTCCCAAAGCATGGAAAATGGTAGGTGATATGAATAATTATGTCACTACCGGATCAAACAAGACATGCACCCAAGTATAAAACAATCAAAGGGTACATTGAACAATGTTTGACTCGCCTGACACTAGCAACGCTAAAGAATGAAAATGACCAAGACCTGCTACACGACCTCTTTGAACCTACTAAAAACTACTTACATGGATTCACTATGCTCTCTTAGGATAGAGATCATCCTAGCGATATCCTCTATCTACCCTATCTACTCTCTACTAATCCCAAACTGGATCAACCTACTACTACTACCTTGGCTAAAACTATCTCAATAGAGGAGCCCAAAGTAGAACAATTGGTGCACACTGACTAATCAAAAAGGTTGGGAACTCTCTCCACTGATAAACTCATCCTCTATAAGAAAAACATCCATATGATCCCTTTACATAGTCATGAGAGTTTCCACCCCTGGGGAAATGTGACATTGAGGGTTGGGACCTATCCCCTACCGATCAGAAACTCTTATGTCCTGAAAACTGAGAACCCTAGACCACAAATTTGCTTCATGAGGAATCTCGATGAGTCCCCTACCATGACAATACAGTTCTAGATAACATATTCTTGATGACCTCTTCTCTCACCAAAACCTTGAGATACATCTTCAGCATAAACAGGGTGACCTATCATTGGATCTCTAGATGTAAAGCCTCCTCGAAATGCCTTGCTCTGTCCTCCTCATCTGAAAATAGGTCTGAAGCATATCACATAAGGTTCCTGAAATGGATCCTGAAATCTCACACGCTAGAGCTCTCTTACCGAAGGGTAAACATCTCATGGTGAATAGTCACCTTCACAATTGAAGAAAGAAACTCATCTTTGAACTGGTCTTGAAATTCCTCCCACAATATTTTCAACTCCTCATGATCTCCAAGGATCAAGCACCACCACTACCTCGCTACCCCACACATCATTGTCAAAGACAATGATACCCATTTATCCTTCCAAGAACAGATCAAACTAAAGGCTATCTCAACCTACTCCAACCAATATTCCATGATTTCATAGGAAACAGATTCCTCATACCTTTTCAAACTCTGGCACTAAAACTCTTAGGGTGTCCTCCTCCAAGTGTTTTCATTATCAACCTCTACTCTTTGGATATTTTCTGGTGCAACCTACTGAATATATTCTCCATGAACCTAATGAGGATGTTGACCTAGATCCATGACTATAAAAGAAAAAATAGTTAGAGATCCTAACTTGGAATATGGAATACTTTAACATTAATTAATTGTTTTCTTTTATTCATTTTAGGTTAACATATACCAAGGTCTACCCATTCAAACACTGGCACAAAGAAGAATGATATATGATCCTTTCTTAGCTATCTACCTTGCAACCAGTATCACCTCGTTTAGTATGCATTGCAATCTGAAAGGTTCATGCATCAGATCATATTCCCCCCTAAATACCTATGTCTAAGTCGGTCTCCCATGTTTTAAATGCTTGCTAACCTTAGAAGACATTGTTTCCCTACCATCCCATGAAACATCACATGTTCCTAACTCCAAAATCCATCTTATCCCTTAAATAGAGTTGGGATACCACTCTGTCACAACCACCTCCCCACAAAGTGTACCCCTCCTGGTTTATAGATGGGAGAAGAGTGATAGTGACACTTGATTCCCTCCCACAGTAGGCCATGAGTTGGTGAATAGCACTGATGGTATTGCAAACTCACAAATGAGATACATTACCCTCTAATAGAATACATAAGAAAGAGAGGGAGAGATAATACAGACACCAACCAACTCTTGCACAGAATAAAATATAAAATAAAACCCAAGTGTACATATGTAATTACATGCAAGAACTACTACAACTAAAGGGAAAAATAAAAGTGTAAAAATAAATTAAATACAATGGTGACCAAGAATACCAAATAGCTCCTATAAAACCCATAAGATAATAGTAACCATCCTAATATACAACCTTCTCCATCTGACCTAAAAAATAGTTTATATATACATATGGTGAGCATAATAGTATACTCAGTAGGATCACTAGTCCAAAAACAATTTTTAACGTCACCATTTTTCATGTTGGTTTTTTAGAACTGACATGAAAATATCTGAAAATTGATTTTTCACATCGGTTATTATATAACCTATGTGAAAATCCATTTTCAATGTTTTTTCGCATCAGTTAGTAAATAACCAACGTGAAAAATCAATTTTTCATGTCGGCTATTTAATAACTGATGTTAAAAGGATTTTTTCACATCAGTTATTTGATAATCGATGTGAAAAATGTTTACAAACATGCATTTCATTTCCCAATATTCTATTTGACTAGTCTCAGATCTCAAACGGAGTTACGGATCAAAATTTATGGCCATCGGAATTTGATCATCTCAAAATGAAGTATTAGGGAATGGAAACTTCTGATGGCCATAACTTTTGATCCTTAACTATGTTTGAGCTCTAATACCAGTCAAATCGAAGGTTGGTAAATTAACTACATTTTTGTAAACATTTTTCATGTTATTTATTAAATAACTTGTGTGATAAATTCATTTTAACATCGGTTATTAAATAACTGATGTGAAAAAGTCATGAAAATTGATTTTTCACATTGGTTCTTATATAACTGACATGAAAAATCAATGTAAATTTTAGTATCTTTTCATGATAGGTATCATAAAACTGACGTGAAAGATAATTTTAATATCCCTCCAAAGTGGAATTTCAATTTTTTTACATTGAAAATTTTAATTTCTGCCTAAAATTTTTAATACCGTGTTTTCTTTTACCATCTCAATTATATGTTTTAATTATTAACATATCATAATTTAATGATCATTTATTTCAACCATAATCATTCCATCAACTTGACTTGTTTGATCATCAATGTGAATCCACTATTTCTTCTTTCTGTGATCTCGTCAAGGTATTTGTAATTATTTTTCTATGATTTATGTTTTTTATGATTAGTTTTCTTAATTGATATAATATTTAACAATAATTTATTTCAACCATCATTGTTCCACCAAATTGAATCATTTGATCTTCAACATGAATCCACTATTTCTTCTTTTTGCGATCTCGTTAAGGTATTTGTAATTATTTTTCCATGATTTATGTTTTTTATGGGTAGTTTTATTAATTGATATACCATTTAATGATTATTATTTTATTATAATGATGAATAATTCTTATTATCATGGTAAAACTAAAAATCCTCCTTCATATTTTAAAATTCCTTCTAAGACAAAGCTACGATTGGCCCATTCGATCTTTCCTTGAAAAAAATATATCAAACTTCTGATGGTAATAAATTTTGATCTGTAACTCTATTTGAGCTCTAAAACCTATCAAATCAAAGATTAGGAAATTATATACAATATTATAGACTTTTTTATATTTGTTTTTAAAAAACCTATGTTAAAAATGACTTTTAACATTGGTTTTTTTACAAACTGACGTAAAAATGACTTTTAACGTCGGTTTTAACTGATGTAAAAAATAGCTTTTTAACATCATTTTTTGTAATCTAGATGGTCTTTCATGTTAGGTTTTTAAAAATTGAAGTGAAAAACCATAAAAAAACATTTTTAACGTTGGTTATTTAAAAACTGATGTTAAAAATCATATTTATAACGTCACTCGTAAAGACGTTGCCTGAAAATCGATGTTAAAAAGCTAAAAAAACAACATAAAAAAGTGTTTTTGTACTAGTGGATCCCCCCTGAAGCCTCTCGTTAAAAAGTTAAAGAAAAAATGCTAAAGCATAGTGAAAACAAGTGAAAATAACTCATCACCTAAATAGGTATACCAAGTTCCCAGCCTCACCATGGCTACTCTCACCATGTATCACATACAAGAGCATATAATATAATAAAGAATATCAAGGGTACCCCGCTAACACTTCACCATTGGTTTTTCGCTATGCCCCAATGTCGCATGTCCTGAGCATCTATATCCAAAAAGCTAGCCTACGTACACTTGGGCGAAGCATCACAACGTGAACCTCATGCAACACACCATCACATCCACATAACCAAAAGTTACCAGGTGGTTTTCAAGAGCCACCACAACCCATACAATGTGTATCATACATTGGGTATTGTAACTCAATCCATCATAGCCCATACACTGAGTAAAGAACCCCAATCCATCATAACCTATACACATTATACCAATAGTATTCCTTAGGAAACTGTATCCAGAATACATGTGTGTGAAATAACTACAAGTCATTACGTCACTCTACACACATATATGGGGAAAACTAACCATCATGCATACCATCACAAATAACTACCAAGAGAACAATGTAGGTTAAAAGGGGGTAGTCATTCATCTATCCTCCCATATGGATATTAGGGAAAACACCCCCCCCCCCCAGGGCTCATAATCCCCAGGGTGTTAGTTTCCCTAACCAACAGGGTGGAGTAGCATATAAAAACACAAAAAAGTACATGATATAATATATCTCACAACCACACTGTGGTTATAACCTAGTATCAAAATCAACTACAACTAACGTCTCTCAAACTCCCTTTTTCCACTGTTAAGACCAAATGTCCTATAAGCACACAACCATTTAAAGAGCTATATTAAATTAAATTATTCCTTTTCATCAGTTTCAATTTATGTTAATTAATTATTTAACCATTAATTAACCATTAACATTTTCCATATTACATTTCATTAGAATTATAACAAAGTTCCATTCCCTCTTGGCATAAGAAAACTGAGTCCACAGCTTCTCATAATTATAACCTTAGCATTGAATCCCAGTAATATCCAACCCCATGGGTTAAAAATTTATTCATTTATAAATAACATCACTTTCCATATTAATAAGTACTCTTGGAAAACATTCTAAGATACCAAAAAAGGTATACAACCAAGCACATCCATCTGCCTCAAGCAGTGGGGAAAGGAAAGTAGATAATAAAGAAACCTAGCTATTATCCAAACAATAGATTCAAACCAGAATACAAATTTCATATCAATGGGTAAGCCTAGATTCAACCCATTCCATCACCCCTGATGTCCTCCTCGACACCCAAATACATATCTTGATGTATCCCACCAACACAAGTGTCAGCTATTTCCATAAAAACCGGGACTCCTCCACCCCATATACCACAATATCCCTCCAGGATCGGCCATCCTAGGTTCACATCACATTTGGACCTCCCCTCCCCATATACCACAACATTCCTCCAAGATCATCCATCCCAAGCTTGCATCACATCAGAAGAAGAAGGAAAAAATGTATAAATTGGGCCCTTATCCCAAAAGAAATGCATCCAGCCTTCACACACAACGATCTCTCACAGATCCAAAGCATAATGCACTTGGAATTTACAAGCAAGTGTTAAAATCAGGCCCTAAAAGGAATTAAATTTTATCACACAATCGATTTTTATTCCATCTTGAATTAACCAATTCATTATTTACTGGTTACAACTATGGTAAACCAAACCAGCAAGCTAGAACAAGCCATCTCTAATTAATTAAACAATTAATTTAACATTCCTTTAATTCTTTTATCGATAAGAATCAAAATTATTCACATATTTATTCAATTATATTAACACATGGAAGATCAATTCATTTAAACTTTCTTGCAACATTAATATTACAAAACACTAGATTCATTAAACATGAATCTTTAATCTTTTAACCAAATAATTAAAAATTAATTCTAACTTTACGTTATTTACCAATTACACATGTTAATCCAAGCATAACAAGCACAACATAGATACCGCACTGTCTAGAAAAACAAGAGGAAAACTGTTATCATGGTACAAAATAAAAACATTTCCATATGATCAAAATCAATTATTTAATCCATTTTAAGTAATTATTAAGTTAATTTCATTGTGATCCAAGGGGATAAATCATGCTAACTCTACGATTTCACATAAATAAATAGAGAAGCAATGAATCCCCTACCTCAAAAAGGGTGTCAACTTTATTTGCAAGAGAACAGACCAATAGTGCATATCCTAATCACCTCTCCTACAAGAAGTGTATCCACATGAGGGCTCCGCACCAAAACAGTGCCAAAAAACAACAACAAAAACTCCATTAGAAACATGGAGATCAAGTGACATCTTATGGAAAATAGGAATAGTAGGAAACAAATTGAAGAAAGAACAAGAACAGAAGTAGAAATTACATTGGATCGAAGACAGATTGAAGATAGAATCCTGATGATCGATTCTCATTGAATGAATATCCAAAACACTTGTAAGGGAGTCATTAGCCATTGGAAAATGAGATAAATAACTACATTCGTAGGGTTTGTGAAAAACCTAAGAGGTTTAAACGTTATAAAATGTACAACATCAGGGATTTACATGACGTGTAATCCTCTTTCACATTGTGTAATCCTTAGGGTTAGGTTTCCAATAAAAAATTCATTGTCTTTTTATTTTCAAAACCTTGATTTATTACATTTCGTGACACTCACTTTCATGTTCTTTAACTTTACACGACATGAAATCTCCATACTTTCAGATTCTAGAAGCCGAACTCCTCTGGATTTCCTCTAAGACTCCTCCAAGAACCTTGATCTTTGAAAACATGCAAAGGGTCGATCCATGTGGGTCCAAGCCCTTAAATTCTTAGTGATACCATATATACTGAGGTGTGTTCCTTTGGTATCTTAACAACAGTCTCAAGATTTACTTTTAGGTTGGACTTGTTTTTAGACTCTGTGTGGTGGGCTTGTATTTGGATCTTTTTAATTTCCACTACTTTTTATCATACTCTAGTTGTGGGATTATGTATACATGCATGGTTGTTTATTTTTTTTACATTTCAACATTGTATGGGCTTGGAGATGTGTGTGTGTGTACAAGTACTTAGGCTAAGTCCTCCCATGTGGGAGATAAATGCATTACCCCACACACATTATTAGATGGCCTCCCATGTTAGGGATATGCCTACTCAGTCTTGTTTCAACTTTTAATAATGCTTCATCTCTTCTCATAAATAGTAGATCTATACCTCGACCGGTGATTTTGTCCCTCCAATGGCAGTAAATCGAATCTCATTTCTTCCTGTGGGAACCCACATGCACCATCGCACCTTCGCTCATCTCACATCACTGTCATTGGTATTATATATAAAATCCATGATTAAAATCACCCATTATAACAAAATTCATCCCCAAATCCATCCTTGATCATTGATATATTCATCACACGTGAAACCATCGTGAATCTAAGGGTCTTGTTGGGATCAGTCCCACCTGCCAATGTTGAATTGCGACCCCACGGTCCAACAATGACTAACGCGAAGAAATTTGGGTGGAAAGGAATCAAAAACAAATTTGTGTCAATATTTTCCAAGATTTTTTGGCCAATTATCATGAATGGGGATATCTGGGATGAGAAACAAAATAATAATCAATTTAATTTCAGTACGCTGGTGCATGCAATTGTCCACAATTGTCGCAAATCAAGTGAAGTGATTAATCTCGCTCAACAATTTAATAAAATGAGGAAGAATCCACAAAAGAAAAGTACTACTTGGATATTGGATCATTTATCATTGAATAATGTACAGTATAATTATTAAGAGGAGTCATTTTGTTCATTATGATTCGATCTTCTTTGATCCAGAATCTTGTCATTGTCTGAATTCGATTCGCCAATGGAAGGAGGAAGAACATCTCTCAATTCTCCCAAGGTTTATGTAGATAACCCTAGGAAAATTACGATATAAAGGAATTTATAGAAAAAAAAGGTCATTTTAAATTAAAAAGTTAAATTAATTAATTAATTTAATTTAAAATACACCTACCAATGATTGTTTGATCTGAATTCCCTGCACTGACCTATTTTAGGTCGCACCTAGGGTAAACATCATGTTACGAACTCAACTGTGGTCTCAGATTTTTTATCTGATATTTTCTTTAATATTTATCCTCTTTTCTTTAAGAAAATGTGTATGTGAAATATAAAATATATTTAATATTTTTATAAAATTAATTATGGGCACACCGGGCCTTGGAATCGCATATCGTCTCAGAGCCTAACTCTAAAAATATATGTAGAAACATTTCAAAGTATTACAAGATGAAAATTGGGTCTCTAAATCATTACATCCTTCAATATTTTCATCCCTAAAAAAGAACAACTATACAAAAATCTTGGGATACTAAGCCCACATCTAGATCTCCCGATCCCAGAAGCTCTCCTGCACAGTCTTGTGCTGCCACAATACAAGAACCAATGGGATGGTCTGTCCATGCAGGGTCCCCTCTTGTTGATCCTAGATCATCACCTAGTGCTCTATAAAAGTGTATCCACCCTCAATGTATAGCTTGACCAGTCAATAATGTGTGTGGGGTCATGCATTTATCTCCTCAGTTGCGATACAAGGAAGACGTTGTGCACCTTCTCCAACTGTGGGGGTAGGGAGAGGCAGTAAAGAACCTCACAAACCCTTTTCAATATCTCAAATGACCCAATGAACCTTGGGGATAGCTTTCCTCCATAATCGAACCTTTTTGAACTTCATCATGGGGATACTCTAAATAAAACATGGTCTCCCTAATCAAACTCCAAGGGCCTACTATGTCAATCTTCATAATATTTCTGTCAGCTATGGTCCATCCACATCTGCTCATGGATAACCTAGACCTTCTCTGTCATCACCTACACCAACTCTTGACCCACAAGATATGTCTCTTCGATCTCTTTCCAGCATAATGGTGACTTTCGGGGTCTCCCATACAAGGACTCAAAAGGTGTCATGCTGATAATAGAGTGGTTGATATTATTGTATGAAAAATCTACTAAGGTCAAGTGATCCTCCTAGATCTAGTCAAAGTATAACACACAATCCCTTGACATATCCTCCAACACCTGGATAGTGCGCTTGGTCCGCCCATCTATGTGGGGTTGAAATGTTATATGCATCCTTATCTGGGTCCTGAATTCATCCTATAGGACTCTCTACAATCGTGACATTAACCACACATCACGGTCAGAGATAATAGTCAAGGGCACCCCATGAAGGTAAAAAATATACCATACATACATCTTACCCAAACTCTCTATCAGGATCTACTCCCTAATAGAAAGGAAGTGTGTCTACTTCATGATTCGGTCGACTATCACCTAGATGGCATCATGTACCATCATTGTTCATGAAAAAACTATCACAAATTCCATGGATATACCATTCTATTTTCCACTCTGGGATCTCAAGGAGCTGCAACAAACATTCTAGAACCTGGTGCTCAAACTTCACCTACTAACAGGTGAGTCACCGTGAGATGAACTCAGCCATGCTCTGTCTCATACCGACCCACAAAAAATGTCATTGAAGGTCTCTCTACATATTCCCCACACCAAGATGTACAACTAAAGGATAAGTGTGGAACTCTCACATCACCTCCTCTCACATCATTACTGGGATCATCATCTATCCCTAGAAAAGGATGACTTGATTCCCTACTTTATAATATCCATTTGATGAATCTCTTATGGATACCTGATCATGAAATATCTTATAGTCGATATCTCCCAACTAAGACTCTCTCACATGATGAAGGAGATGAGGAGTCAACAACATCAACTAAAGAAATGATTCACCCTCCTACTCCACCATGGTCAGCTGTAAGGAATTAAACTGCTCAAAATCCTCTTATTCCAAGTGATCCTGGGACTTCCTACTAAGAGAATCTACTACCACATTTCCCTTCCTTAGAGTATAGAAAATATTGACGTCATAATCCTGTAGGAACTCCAACCGTCACTTTTTTCTCAGGTTGAATATCATATTATACCAAGGGATACACTTTCCAATTGATGGGTGATGGGATATATCCTCCTGATCATAGTACCCACTTGTCCCACCATGAGATCTATCTTACCTGAAAAGGATAATATCATCTCATCAGTGTGAAGGCATCTGACTTGTCTACGATGATAGTAAATCTAGGATCAAATTGTGGATAATCAATCCATAACTAATATGATTTCTTAGGGTTCTATTATGATGACAAAAATTTCACATATGAACCTCTCTCCTCAAAGAGATATCTCACACTATCGGTAGATAAAAGATACAGAAGAAGTGTTCCCTATAAGAACCTCAAGACAAAGATGTTGGGCTAGTACCTCAATTGGGAGCTCCAACTCTCACACTAAGAGTATAGAGATGAAGGAATGAATCTCACTAATTTATAATAGTATTTAGTTAAGAATATAATAAACATAGATCATACCTCTAATCATCTCGTGTGCTATTGGGTCATAAGCCTCCATTGCCTGCAACTGTCTGTGGCCTCGACTGCCAGCTCCCTGAGCTTGATATGGGATGCCTAGTGGTGATGGTGGAAGGATATCATAGTATCTTACACCACCCATATCTCCACCTTATGGAGATTCACCTTCTCCTCTACCAGTTACGCCTCCTCGGGGGGTCTCCCTTCCCTCTCTTGAGAAATCCCTGATCATGATGCTCTCTCTGTTGTGGCGGCTCGTTAGCTATTTTTCTTCCCTCATCAGCATGTCTAGTTGGAAAAAAATGCATCATATAGCCTCTACCACCACAATAATATCACTTAACCTCTCTAAGATACCCTGGTCTTCTATGTTTTCCCTATGCCACATGACCACGTGCTTAAGTCTGGTCATAGGGAGGTCTCCTGTGTCGAGATCCTATTGACTGGCACCTACTAGCTGTTATAGATGACTCATCCTTGTAACACCCAGTTACAACTCTAGTTATTTAGTATCCCTATAATAGAAATATTTTTATCACCAAAAATATATCCAACACCCTTACATAGTTTGGAATTCACAAGGATACCATGTTGGCACAAATATCTCTGCAGAGTCCCTACTCAAACTTCTATGCTCAGACTTAGCCATCCCAGATCATGTCGAGGTAGCACCGTGTAAGGTTTGTGAACCTCATGGTGTACTCATACACTATTATATCTCTCTTATGTATCTTTATAATCCATTAAATCAAAACTGAGTGAAATAATGAGGGTATTACTCCTCACAAAACAACTACTGGAAGTTGAGGCATGAGAGTGTTGACTCATCATACATCTGGGTAACAAGACTCCACCATCGCCCATCTACTCCAAGGAAAAGGATAGCTGCCGGAACAACCACCTAATCTATAAATTTCTAGATAATCCTGAAAAAATATACCTCTGACTCTATCCAATCCACTACTGCCTAGGTATTTGGCTCTATAATGACCAATGTTTTGATCTTGGGTAGAATTCCAAGGGAATTTGAATTTTTGGCGTTTACTGGAAGGGATGTTCTTTGAAATGAGATTCAGAACACAACTCAAAGAGTTGGAACACTTAATGGTGTTTTTTAGACTCTAGTAAAGGCCCAAGGGATCCCTCAGGTGCTCTGTTGAATTTTAGGAGCACTGAGCTCTGAAATCTCAAGGTTTGGGTGGTCTGAAAGAGGTGCATGGTTTGTCTATAACCGTGTGGCCCCTAACATCAAACTGTGTGTTTTATGGAGGTGAGAAGATGTGAAGTGCATAAATTGTTCATGGATAGTTCCTTTTAGGTAGTAAATAATCACTATTAATCACACAGTTGACACACAATTAGGAAAACTGTGTAGCAAAACTGTACGATATGGGTTTCTTAGGTTGTGGGAGCCGCACGGTTGACACACAGTTTGGCCAAACTATGTGGCCCAGTTTTTAGGGTAAAATGACTGTTATGACATTAGTGATATCTTTTAAACATTTACCTTTTTCTTTCATCTTCCTCCAGTGGGTGAGAATCCTCTCCAATCCCATTCTAGTCTTCTTGATATCTCCTCTATCCATCGTCTGATTCGAGCATCGTCGGTCCCTGTGGATTCCTCTCAGTAAGATCTCAATTTCTTTTGAATATTTCTTCATTTAATATTCTCTCAACCAAGTTTTTGAGGTGAAATATCATTTCCCCTGTTTTTAAGGGAATTTCTATTTCTTATATTTCTTCTAAAATGGGCCAAATCAGACCTTGAGATTGGACAAGTAGATCATCCTAAGTATGAGGAATGCGGTCTATGACTTTTTCCTTAAATTTTTGATATTTTATGAATAGTTTCATTGTGTCGCATGTTGAACTTTTCTGAGCATCACCTTTTTATTTATTTCTTCATATCAAATTGATCAACACACCTAGATACACTCCCTATGATCCTTATTTAGTATATAGAGGATTCTAATGTCAATCGTGGACACCCCTTAGGTGTGATGGCTTGATTTGACCATTTATAATTAAATGATTAAATGCCTGAAATGATTTCTAAACATTTTTCTTGGATTAATAATGGGATTTTCCCTTATATACACTTGATCTAGAGAGAATGGAACCTCCTAAGTTCCATGTTGAATCTTTATAAATTAAATTTCCATGGTGGGTAGTTTTTCTAAAATGGCTTAAATGTCAATTGAGTTATGATTCTTGGATGTGATGCTTGTTTATTGTTAAATGACTTTTTTGATAAACAATGTCATATTTTATAATAAAACCCCTAGAATGAGGTGCGCTGTCTTTTAAATTAAAAAGTAATTATTAGTGTTTTAAAGCATACTTGGTTGTAATGCGTTGGTCCTTCATTTATACTTTGATGAAATTGTTTTGTATATGGAATGTTTGAGAAATTGACCTTGTTGAAATTATAAAATTAAGTTTCCATCCTTTTATATGAATGTATAATTTAACCAAGAACCTTCTAAGTGATTGTATTACTTTATAAATGGATTTTCCCATGTAGGTAAGTGCCCAAATGTTCATGGTGCCTTATAAGTGCCTTATTAACCCTTTAAACTAAATTTATATGTTTTGATGGATTCAATGGAATGTCATTAATTAAATAGTTTATTTAGGATGGTTTTTTTCTTTAAAAGATTTTTTTATATTAATGGAATGGTGTGTTCATGGGGGATTTCCTTCATTGGATAAATTAATTATTTAATTTGAAATGTTATTCCTTAATGATATTAAATGGTTCATGTGAAATGAAATGTAAAGGGTGGTAAGGCCATCTCAATTGTTTCATGATTAATCACATGGTTAATTTGAATTGTAATGAATGGAATGCCCTTGTTTATAATGGGATTATTAAAAGTGAAGCATGAGAGGTAATGCTTCATGGATAATATTATAAATATGATTATGACTTGATATAGGCTATGGAACGATGGTAAGGGTGCATTTGAGCATGGAAGAATCATGCTCCCTTACATCAGGTGTTTAGTCATGACGTCTCACACCAGTGATACTATATGGATAGTGGAAATGATGCACCACATTTATTTTGAGTGTTGACATGACGGCATGCTCACTACTGTTTGAGTTTTGACATGATGGAACACTCACCATCTCATGTGACGGGCATGAAGTCTCCCAATAATTATGAGATGTAGGGAATGTACCATCTATTGGAGCTTATAGGCTCATTCAGACTAGTTATAGATGATTAAGTTATGCCCCATTCCATCCAACACCTAGTATTCCAGGTATATGGCCACTTACATCTGCACGTACTTGGTTCATATAGATAGATGAAATATATAATTATACTATTTATATATTATTACTATATACATATAGTTATATTTTAGTCACTCATTACAACATTGAGACGAAATAGTTAGAGTTTCTAGGTGTCCTTTTGGAACCTGAGCAGCCTGGTTGTTGTTTATATTAGTATTATTTTTTTATTCATATTACCTACACACAGCCTTTATATTTCATGTACTGGATTTAGTTGTAGACATTGTGGGTGGTAAGATACTTGGATTTATATCTCACACCCTAATCGGGCTTCCATTGCACTGGGGTACCTGATTAGACCTTATGTTCACAGGACCATGGATTCTTGCTTGTTCTATTTTTATAGTACCTATGAGTTAGGAGCACAAGACTAAACTTGAGCTTGGGATGTTCATGGGAATTTCCCTTGGGGATTTTATTTTATTTTATGTATTTTTGTACTATACTATATTTGACTACCTACTTTATGTCTATTATTTTAGATTATGTATCATTATCAAGAAATTCATGCATTTTTGTACTTTGGAATTGTCCCTTTTTGTATATAGTTTATATTATTATTTTGAGGCTTTGTCTTTATTTTATTACTGCTTCCACTATTGTCTATTATTTATTCTCTATTATACCATTGTTCTACTCTGATATGAGGGTATAGTCTCCCCACTATCACCTCCTTAGACCCTCACTACTAGTTGACAACCTCTGTCATATGGGGAGGCATTCTTGAGGCCATGTGACCCACTGGTCCGGCCACCGTCTTAGTGGTGAGTCGAGCTGGGTTGTTAAAATGTGGTATCAAAGGTTTTTGTTTCCTTTATATTACTATTTTTAGAATTGGTATACATGAAATTAGGAATTTTTTGGTGCTTGGTAAATAGACATGTCTGGGACTAATCACCCCACCCATGGGTAAAAAGTCCAAGTGGCTAGGGATGGAACTATTGTTCATACTGTTTGTTATTATAATTGATTTTGATTTCATCTTGATTAAATAGTGTACTTTTCACTGCATATTGATTTATGTAATTATTGGCATTTTACCCTTGTCTAGGTATGTTAAGGATAAATCATTACATGAATCATTATAGGCACATAGAAATTCACATGTCATGCATATTCCATTCCATGTAGATGCATTTGTAGCTTGAATGTTGATTTGATTGTATACCTTGAGTGTTATTCCATGTTTTTGTTGTCTTTAGTATGTTTTCTTATATATAATGCTTAACTAATTATATGCCATGATGCATTATTATTAGAATTCTTTTCTATGTTTACTTATTATTATAACATTCCTAGTTTTGTTTTATATTTAAATGGTTTCATGGGATGACTTTATTGGTTGTGATTAAATGGGAACCAGTTTTCAATTGTAAGGTGTATGGGAATCTTATAATTGGGAAAAGGTAACCCATATACTTGAACCATCCTTGATCCTTACACATATCTAAATACCATTGTTGAAATTTAAAGGCTTCTAAGGATCAAATTTTGAAATGTAATGGTTTGTGTTAATGGGAGACAAATTCCAAACTATAAGGTGTATGGGTGCTTTATGGATTGGTATATGGCCACCTATATAATTGATCTGTTATGTATGACCATGGTATATTCTGAAATGGTTGTAAATGGAAGGTTTTTACTTTTGATCTAAAATGAATTGGTTTCCTCAAATAAGGCTTGTGACTCTATTACACAGGCATGGTGATAGTTTGATTAACTTCTAAAATGTAAAATTGGACCCAAGTAGGCCATTTGGGGCATGTTTCTTATGGGATGACCCGCTATGAGTGTTTCAAAATTTTGATAATTTAAACAAATGTTATTAGGTTGCATTCTGATGAACCCAAGTTGGCTTATCAAGACCCTCATAGGTTTCCTTATCTATTAAAAAAAATTATATGAAATTTCTTATTTATGATGGGATGTAAATAAATGATTGTTGATTAAAGACAGAAGTTGATATAACTTGTCAGTTTTTCCTCATGGTGTTAATTGGAAAAGGTACCAAGTGATTTTGTTTAATAATTGGTACTTTATGTTATGTTTAAAATCTTGTAAATGTTTAAAGATTGAAATTAAATTAGTGTAATAACATAAAATGGAACCTGAAGTGGTGTACTTTATTTAAACCCACATTTGAGGGTAGTTTAAATTTCTCTTTGAGTCGCCTTGGAATGGAAACATGATCATTTTCTGTAGGCATTTATCATTTTTATCAATGGATTAAATAATAGATGTAGGCCTAGTGACTTTTTGGTTGGCTTGACCTAGTGGAAGGGTCGACATTTCAGATTCTGTAAGGGGTTATCCCAAGGTTGGTATCACCCTTAGATGTTAAATTCCTTGCTAAATACTATAATATTTATGTCATATAGTAATGTTTGGGTTTTATTGTCCCTAAAAGGACTCTTAGTTCCTAAATGATACCCTTGTTTGTATGGGTGGTCATGTTTTCCTAGACCCTTATTATGGGTGTGAGCATCGAGTAATGCTCAGTTTTAGTAGATTAGACATTCCAAGGGCATGGTCAGCCACTTTATAGGTCTTGTGACCCTATTCCTCTTTCCTTGGGAAACTTGGGAGGTTGTCAATCTGTTTTACATCCATATGGGGAAATACAACTCTAGGTTAAAACTCTTGTACAACCATATGATACTTGGTTTCATAGGGTGGAAAACCTATAGATAGTATTGAGGGTGTTCGACCTTGCTTTTGTAATCCCAAGGTAGTATGCATTGATATACATGGTGCTGTCAAGTGCAAAGTGAATTAATAAACCATTTGATTTTGGTGGAATCGTTCATCCTTAAGCTTTCGAGTATATTCTTGGATCATATCTGTTGTATAGTGTCCTAGCCGTTAAAGGAATCAATTTCATCCCAATGCTTGGGATGACTTCAAGAGGATCAGGTATTTTTACACGCTGGTCGGGTTGGTTATAGCTTTCATACCAAATGTTTTGATGTTGTGACGTGGTGATTGTGACTCGGAGGAGTGAAACACATACATTTATGGTGGTTTTGATCTAGCGTGCTTATGATCAGCTAGTATATCCCTTCTTTTAACAACTAGAACACTCCTAAGGTGGGGAGTATCACAGCGGTTATGGTGTATGTGTTGGTTCTTGCTCGGCAACATGACGTTGATGTGGTTAGTTGTGTATGAAACCCCTGAGAAACACCATTGGATTTGGATGAGCTTTGGTGGTAAATCTTGAACGATTATAGAATACCTCAGGTGGTAAAGTCATCATGGTTCGGTAAATGGGATTATTCCGTAGGTGAAGCCAATATTATTTCGAGAAGTCCACTAGTAGTGGTTCAAATACTTTTCTTTCCATTCATTGGGCTTGGTCGGTTGGAAACCATTCAAATCATCTTAGTGTGCTCTTCTGAAAGAGATGATCATGTCCCCTATCTTTATGTCATCCTTGATACACTAAGAGAGTTTTGATCTTACGTCATGCTAAAATTTTAAATTTTTTGTTCTTGATAAATAATCAATATAATATTTTCATGTTGGATTCATGGTTTTCTTTGATTCGTGGTTAATCTTGAGTGATACTTGGGTTCCTGTTTAGGAACACCTTGGACGAACTCTTGGACACCAGCCATATTCTTTTGACTTGACTGCCAGGAGGATGCCACTCTGGGCTTAGTCAATGATATAATGTGGACGTCTTAGACTTGTACCAATGTATCTCTTGTAAATGTGGAGTATGAACTACCTTGGGTTAGTTCCTTGTACTCCAATTAAGTGAATCCAAGGTTACCCTTGACTTGGGTTCTATTTTAAAGGGTAATGATTCTAGTGGGATGGGGAAAGTTTACACCCTTTTTCATGATGAGGAATGATAGATTAAATGGTCAGGTGATTGTTTGACCAAGGAATTTCACCAAAAGTCAGGTATGGGCTTCGGTGAACACACTCTTGGTAAATCTGAGATGCCTTGAAAGAAGTCATTGTAGTTCTGTTGATAATACATTGGTCATCCAAGCTGATCATCTTAATAAGGGTAAGTAGGTAATGGCTTGAATTTTTTTTATTATGACTTAAGGAGTATGGTCGATGAGGATCCTGTTTAAACACATCGCCGGGTTAAGGTGGGTGTGGTGTAAAGGTTGGTTATGTCTTTCAAGGAAAGCCTGCGTGACTAGCTTCTGTTTGGTTGATCAGATTCAACTGTTTCTTTCTGATGAGTTCACTGATATGATCTTGGATGTAATCATGTTCACCTTGTTAAAGAAATCACACCGGGAGAATCATTATAACTCTTAGAACATGCTTAGTAGTCAATTTTGATAGTGGAGGTGTCATGGTTCAGATTTGGCCCCCTCTGATGTTAAAACCTAAGGTGGGGAGCACCTTTGGTCAAATGTTTAATGAGATGATGATGTGATCATGTCTCTAACTAAACGATCTCAAGTAATCATTGTTTCAGTGTTTTTTTTGGAAAATGAGCATTGGATCGGGTTTGATGGATCAAGTGTCGTAAGTTTAAAGTGATGCTTGGAGGTGATTTAGGCATTTGGAAATGAAACGCGACCGTTTGAACGATACGTCATGACCCTTGTAAGTCGGGTGATGTTTTTGTTGTTCCTCTAGGCTTCTCGAGGACGATAAGTTCTAAGGTGGGGAGGTTGTAATGACTAGTGTTTTTATCCTAGGTAGAATTCCAATGGAATTTGAAATTTTCACATTTAATGGATGGTTCATTCTTTGAACCGAGCTTCAAAATGTAATTCTAAGAGTTATAACACTTCAAAGTATTTTTTTTAGACTTGGGTAAAGGCTCGAGGGGTCCCTCAGGTGCTCCGTTGAGTTTCGGGAGCATTGGGCTCTGAAATATCAAGGTTTGGGTGGCCTCACATAGGCGTATGGTTTTTCTAAAACCGTGCATCCCCCAGTAGCAAATTGTGTAGCTTGTGGAGGTGAGAATATGTGAAGCACACTGGTTGTACATGGTTTTCCAAAACCATATGCCTAGACTGCATGATTAGTGCCTTTTAGGTAGTACCAAATAACTATTCATCACATGGTTGGTTTACATTTAGTAAAACCGTGCGAAGTGGATTCCTTAGGCAATGGGAGCTGTACAGTTTTCACAAAATTTGGCCAAACTGTGTGACTCAGTTTTTAGGGAAAAATGACCGTTTTTACCTTAGTGAGATCTTTTAGACCTTTTAATTTTTCTTTATTCTTCCTCTATTGGGTGAGCCTCCTCTCTTGGCATTGTGGATTCCTCTCCAAGCCTATTCTAGGATTCTTGATATCTTCTTTGTTCGTCATCTGATTCAATCATCGTCAATCCCTATGGATTCCCCTTAGTAATCTCTCGATTCCTTTTGAATATTTCTTCGTTTGATATTCTCTCAACTGAGTTATTAGGGTGCAATATCATTTCCCTTATTTTTAGGGTGGATGTCCATTTCTTAGATTTATTCCAAACCAGACCGAATCTGACCTTCAGGTTGGACAAGTAGATCATCTTAAGTACATGGTAGGTGGTATATAACTTTTTCCTTAAATTTCCATCATTTTATTAATAGTGTTGTTGTGTCACATGATTTCCTTTGCCGATCATCGCCTTTTTATTGATTTATTCATATCAAATTGATTAACACACCTAGATACACTCCCTATGATCCTTGTTTAGTATATAGAGGATGTCAACCTTAATCACGGACACCCTTTGGGTGTGCCAGTTTGATTTTCCCCTTTATAATTAAATGATTAACTACCTAAAACTCCTTTTAAGCATTCATCTTAGATTAATAATGGGATTTTCCCTTGTCAACACTTTACCTTAAGAAAATATCACCTCCTAAGTGCCATGTTAAACCTTTATAAATTAAATTTACATGGTGGGTATCTTTTCTAAAATGCCTTAAATGTCAATTGAGTTATGATTCTTAGATATGATACATGTTTATGGTTAAATGAATTTTTTGATAAACAATGTCATGTTTTATAATAAAACCCTTCGAATGAGGTGCACTATCTTCAAAATTTTAAAGTAATTATTAGTGTTTTTAAATAATTCTTGGTCACAATGCTTTGGTAATCCATCTATGCTTTGATGACATTATTTAGTATATGTAATATTTGAGACATGGAACTTGTGGAAATTATAAAATGATGTTTCCCTCCTTTTATATGAATGTATAATTTAACCAAGCACCTCCTAAGTGCTTGGATTGCTTTATAAATGGATTTTACCAAGTAAGTAAGTGCCCAAATGTTCATAGTGCCTTCTAAGTTCCTTATTGACCCCTTAAAATTAATTTCCATGTTTTGATAGATTCAATGGAATTCCATTAATTGAATAGTTTATTCAGGATGGTTTTTTTATTTAAATGAGTTGTTGATATCAATTGAATGGAATGTTCATGGTGGATTTGCTTCCTTGGATAAATTAGATGTTTAATTTGAAATGTTATGCCTTGATTATATTAAACAGTTTATGTGAAATGAAATGAAAAGGGTGGTAAGTCCATGCAGATTGTTTCATGCTTAAGTGCATGCTTAATTTGAATTATAATGAATGGAATGCCCTTTTTTAATGATCTTATTAAAAGTGAAGCATGAGAAGTAATGACTCATGGATAATATTATAAATATGAATACACTTTGATACAGGCTGTGTAATAATGGTAAGGGTGTAGTTGAGCATGGAGGAATCATACACCCTTACATCAGGTGTTGATTCATGGTGTCTCACACCAGTGATACTATGTGGATGGTGGTCATGATGTACCACATTCCTTGTGAGTATTGACATGAAGGTACACTCACTACTGTTTGAGTTTTGACATGACAACGCACTCACTATATCGAGTGACAAGAATGAAGTCTCCCACTCATTTTGATATATAGGGAATGTACCCTCTGTTTGAGCTTATATGCTCATTCAGACTAGTTATGGATGACTGAGTTACACCCTGGTCCATCCAACATTTAGTATTCTAGGTATATATCAACTTACATTCACATGTATTTTGTTCATATAGATGGATGCAATGTATATAATTATACTATATATATATTATTACTATATACATATGGTTACAGTTCAGACACTCATTCCAGAAATGAGACAA
This sequence comes from Viscum album, assembly GCA_963277665.1. NCBI lineage: Eukaryota > Viridiplantae > Streptophyta > Magnoliopsida > Santalales > Viscaceae > Viscum > Viscum album. The sequence goes on along the minus strand of OY728120.1, from coordinate 1,331,482,089 downwards.
AATAGGTAGAGTCACCAGGTGTTCTTTAGGAACCTAATCTAGTTGGTTGTTGTTTATTTTAGTATTGTTTATTTATTCATATTACCTACAAACAACCTTAATTTATATTTTACAGACTGGATTCAATTGTAAACATTGTGGGTGGTAACCTACTGGGATTTATATCTTACACCCTTCTCAGGCCGCCATTGCACTGGGGTACCTGAGTAGACCTTATGTTCGTAGGACCATGGATTCTTACTTGTGTTGCTTTTTAGTACCTGGTATTTTGGAGCATAGGATCAAACTGAAGCTCAAGATGCTCTTGGGGATCACCCTTGGAGATTTTATTTACTTTTATATATTTTTGTACTATAATGTATATGGATTATTATTTTATTTCTATTGTTATATATTATGTATCATTATCAGTACATGAATGTATTGTTGTACTTTAGCATTGGTCATCTTTTGTATACAGTTTATATTATTCTTCTACTACTCTATCTTTATTTTATTACTTCTCCCATTGTTGTCTGTTATTTATTCTCTATTATATAATTTTGGTACTCTAATATGAGGGTATATTCTTTACACTCTCACCTCCTTAGACCCTCGCTACCAGTCGATAGCCTCTAACATACGGGGAGGTACGCTTAAGGCCATATGACCCACCAGTTTGGCCACCGTCTTAGTGGTGAGTCAAGTCGAGATGTTACAAAGTGGTATCAAATGTTTTTTTCCTTCATATTATTATTGAGAGAATTGGTAGATAGGAAATTATTAATGTGTCAGTGCTTAGTAAACAGTTGCATCTAGGATTGATCACCCCACTCATAGGAAAAAATTCAAAGTGTCTAGGGATGGGACTGTTGTTCATGTTGTTTGTTATTACAGTTGATTCTGATTTCACCTTGAGTGAATGGTGTACTTTCTACTACCTATTGATTTATGGAATTATTGGTATTTTACCCTTATCCTAGTATGGAAAGGATGAAGCATTACATGCATCATTATAGGCATATATAAATTCACATTCCATGCATATTTCATTCCATGTAGTTTCATTTGTAGCTTGCATGCTGATTTGATCATGTTCCTTGAGTGTTATTCCATGTTTTTGTTATCTTTAACATGATTTCTTATATAAAATTATTAGTTTATTTTATGCCATGATTCCTACTTATTATCATGTTTCTATGTGTTTACGTCTTATTATAACATTCCTAGTTTTTTTAATATATAAATGGTTGCATGGGATGAATTTATTGGTTACGATTAAATGGGAACTAGTTTTAAGTTGTAAGGTATATGGGAGCCTTATAATTTAGAAAAGGTAACCTATATACTCAAACCATCCTTGGGACTTACATGTATCTAAATAACATTATTAAAATGTTAAGGCTTCTAAGGTTTAAATTTTGAAATGGAATGATTTCGGTAAATAGGAGAAAAATTCCAAACTATAAAGTGTATGAGTGCTTTATGGATTGGTATATGTCCACCCATATAATTTAGGCATTATTCATGACCATAGTATATTATAAAATTGTTATAAATGGAAAATTTATTTAATTTTGTGCTAAAATTAATTGGTTTCCTCTAAAAAGTATTGTGACTCTATCACATGGGCATGAAGATCATGTGATTAACTTCTAAAATGAACAAATGGACCCAAGTAGGTTATTTGGGGCATGTTTCTTATGGGATGACCTAATATGGTTGTTTTGAAATTTTGATAATTTAAACAGCTGTTATTAGGTTTCATTCTGATGAATCCAGGTTGGCTTATCAGGACCCTTATAGGCCACCTTATCTATTAAAAGTACAATATATGAAATTTATGATTTATAATGGGATGTTAATAAATTATTAATGATTAAAGAATTAATTTGATATAGATTTCTTTTTTTGCCTCATGGATTTAATTGGAAAAGGTAACAAGTGATTTTTTTAATAATTGGTACTTGATGTTCTATTTAAAATCTTGTAAATGTTTAAATATTAAAAGTAAATCAATGTAATAACTTATAATGGAACCTGAAGTGGTGTCCTTTGTTTAAACCCTCATGTAAGGGTAGTTTAAATATCTCTTTGAGTTTCCTTGGAATGGAAACGTGATCATTTTCTATATGCCTTTCTCCTTTTTAGCAATGGCTTAAATAATAGGTGTAGGCCTAGTGACATTCTAGTTGACATGACCTAGTGGAAGGGTCTATGCTTCTGCTTTTGTAAGGGGATATCTCAATATTGGCAGCACCATTATATATTAAATTCCTTGATAAATTTTGTGAGATTTCTATCATATGGTATTGTTTGAGTGTTGTTGTCCCTATAAGGACTCTTAGTTTCTAAATGACACCCTTGTTTGGATGGGTGGACATGTTTTATTCAACCCTTATTATGGGTGTGAGTATCGAGTGATGCTCAGTTTTAGTAGGTTAGACATTCCAAGGGCATGGTCGGCCACTTTGTAGGCCACATGAGCTTGTTCCTCTTTCCTTGGGAGACTCGGGAGGTTTTCATTCTATTTTACAACTGTATGGGGTAATATAACTCTCGGTTAAAACTCTTGTATGACCATCTGATACTTGGTTGCATAGGGTGTACAATATATGGATAGTATCATGGGTGTGTCATATTTCTTATGTAATATGGGGGTGTGTCATCTTACTTCTATAATCCCAAGGTAGTATGTATTTATATACACAATTCCACCGAGTGCAAAGTGATACAACGAATCAGTTGGTTTTATGGAATCGTTTATCCTTGAGTTTTTAAGTACATTCTCAAGTCATCTCTGTGGTAGAGTGACCTGGGCATTAAAGAAATTAATTTAATCCCAATGATCGGGATGAATTTAAGAGGATCGGGTGTTTCGACACGTCAGTCAGGTTGGTTATGAATTTCATGCCAAATGATTTGATGTTGTGACGTAGTGATCGTGACTCTGAGGAGTGACACATGTACGTTTATGGTGGTTTTGATATAGCATGCTTATGAGTAGGTAGTTTATCCCTTCTTTTGATGACTAAGACACTCCTAAGGTGGGGAGCATCACATCAATTCTGGTGTACATGCCAGTGATTACTTGGTAGCACGACGTTGATGTGGTTGGCTATGCATGAAACCCTTAAGAAACATTGTTGGCTTTGTATGAGCTTCAGTGGTAAATCTTGAAAAATCACGGAATACCTTGGGTGGTAAAGGCATCATGGTTCAGTAAATGGTGATGCATTGGCAAGTGAAGTCAAGCTTATTTCAAGAAGTTGGAAAATAGTGGTTCAACTGCTTTTTTTTCCAATATTTGGTCTTGGTTGGTTGAAAACCACTCAAATCCTCTCAGTGTAAACTTTTGAAAGAGATGAGCATGTCCCTTATCTTGAATTCTTCCTTAATACACTAAGAGAGTGTCAGTCTTATGTCATGCTAATGTTTTAAAGCTATTGTACTTGATAAGTAATCTCTATTAAATTTTCATGCTAGATGTGTGGTTTTCTTTGAGGCATGGTTAGTACTGAGTGATACTTGGGTTCCTGTGTAGGAAAACATTGGACAAACTCTTGGACACCAACTATATTATTTTGACTTGACTACCAGGAGGATGATTCTATTAGCTCATTCAATGATCTAATGTGGAAATATTGGTCGTGTATCGATGTCCCTTTTGTAAAAATGGATTATGTACTACCTTGGTATTGTTCCTTGGACTCCAGTTAAGTGAATCTAAGGTTACCCCTAACTTGTTATCGGGATTAGAGGTGTTGTTTTAAAGGGTAAAAATTCCAGTGGGTTGGGTATAGTTTACACCCTTGTTCTTGTTGAGGAATGAAAGATTAAATGGTCAGGTGATGGTTTAACTAAGGAATTTCATTTGAAGTCAGATATAGGCTTCACTGAACACACTCATGGTAAATGAGAGATGCCTTGGAAGATGGTATCATAGTTTCGTTGATAATACGCCAGCCGTATATGATGAGAATCTTGATAAGGTCCAGTCGGTAATGGATTAACTTGTTTTCTTTTGTCTTAAGGACTAATTTTAGTGAGGAACCGGTTTAAACACATCACCAAGTTAAGGCAGGTGTGGTGTGAAGGTCGGATGTGTCTTTCAAGGAAACCTTGTGTGACTAGTTTCTATTTGGTCAATTGGGATTTGACCATTTCTTTCTGATGATGTACCTAGTATGATCTTAGATGTAATCGTGTTTTCCTTGTTAAAGAAATCACTCTGGGAGCATTGTTAGAATGGTTAGAGCATGCTTTATAGTCAATTTCGATGGTGGAGGTGGTGTGGTTCAAAGTTGGCCCATTCTGATGTTAAAACCTAAAGTGGGGATTACATTTGGTTATATATTTAATGAGATGATTACATGATCATGTATCTAACTAAATGATCTTGGGTAATCATTGTTTTGATGTTTTATTTGGAAAACAATAATTGGATCGGGTTTTGACGGCTTAAGTGTCGTATGTTTAAAGTGGTCCTTGGAGGTGTGTTGGGTGTTTAGAAATTCAATGCGACTATTTGAATGAGACATCATGACCCTTTTAGGTCAGGTGATGGTTTCATTGTTCCTAAAGGCTTTTTAGGGATGATAAGTTCTAAGGTGGGGAGGTTGTAACGACCTGTGTTTTGATCCTAGGTAGTATTCCAAGGGCATTTGAATTTTTGACATTTACTAGATGGGTTATTATTTAAATAAAAATTTGGAACATAATTATAAGAGTTGGAACACTTAAAAGTACTTTTTAGACTTAGGTAAAGGCCTAAGGGGTCCTTTAGGTTCTCTATTGAGTTTTGGGAGTGTTGGGCTCCGAAATCTCAAGGTTTGGGTGGTCTAATAGATGTACACAATTTTTCTGAAACCGTGTGGCCCCCAGCAGTAAATCTTTCATCTTGTGGAGGTGATCATATGTGAAGTGCATGGGCTGCACATAGTTTTCCAAAATTTTGCACCTATCCTACATGGTTAGTACCTTTTAGGAAGTACCTAATCATTATTCATTGCATGGTTGGCACATGATTAGGAAAACCATGAGGCATAACCATGTGAGGTAGGTTCCTTAGGTAGTGGGAGCCACATAGTTGGTGCATGGATTGGCCAAACCATGCATCCAAATTGTGCAACCTGGGTTTTAGGGTAAAATGACCATTTTTTCCTTAGTGATATATTTTAAACCTTTTTCTTTTTCTTTCTTCTTCCTCCAATGGGTGAGCCTCCTCTCTTAGCATCTTGAATTCCTCTTCAAGCCTATTATAGGCTTCTTGATATCTCCTATGTCCATTGTCCTATTTGATCATCATCGGTCCCTATGGATTCCTCTCGGTAAGCTCTCGATTCCTTTTGAATTTTTCTTTATTTAATATTCGGTCTACTAAGTTATCTAGGTGCATGCTCATTTGCCCTATTTTTAGGGTGAATGTCCATTTCTTAGATTTCTTCCAAACTGGACTGAATTAGACCTCGATATTGGATGAGTAAATTATCCTAAGTACAAGGTAGGTGGTCTAATGATTTTTCGTTAAATTTCCATCATCCTTTGTTGAGAATTTCCTTTTTATTGAGTTATTCATATCAAATTAATCAACGCACCTAAACACACTCTATATGATCCTTGTTTAGTATATATAGGATGTCAACCTCAATTGAAGAAACCCCTTGGGTGTGCCATCTTGATTTTCTCCTTTATAATTAAATGATTAAATTCAAAAAATACCTTCTAAGAATTTGTCTTGGATTAATAATGGGATTTTCCCTTGTAGACACTTACCCTTAGGAGAATGGCACCTCCTAAGTGCCATGTTAAACCTTTATAAATAAAATTTCCATGGAGGGTAGCTTTTCTAAAATGCCTTAAAATTCAATTAAGTTATGATTCTTGTATGTGATACTTGTTTATGGTTAAATGAATTGTTTGATAAAAAATTTCATGTTTTATAATAAAACCCCTCAAATGAGGTGAACTATCTTTGAAATTAAAAAGTAATGATTAGTGTTTTAAATAATTATTGGTTTTAATGATTTGGTCTTTCATCTATGATTTGATGACATTGTTTGGTGTATGTCATGTTTGATACATGGACCTTGTTGAAATTATAAAATGAAGTTTCTCTTATTTTATATGAATGTACAATTTAACCAAGAACCTTTTAAGTGATTAGCTTTCTTTATAAATGGATTTTCCAAAGTAGGTAAATGACCAAATGTTCATGGTGCCTTCTAAGTGCCTTTTTGACCCTTTAAATTGAATTTCCATGTTTTGAGGGATTCAATGGCATGTCATTAATTGAACAGTTTATTCAGGATGGTTTTTTTCTTTAAATGAGTTATTGATATCAATGGAATGGAATGTTCAGGGTGGATTTCCTTGGATAAATTAAATATTTAATTTGAAATGTTATACCTTGATTATATTAAACGGTTTATGTGAAATGAAATGTAAAGGGCGGTAAGGCCACACCGATCATTTCATGCTTAAGTACATGCTTAATTTGAATTTTAATGAATGGAATGCCCTTTTTTATAATGGTCTTATTAAAAATGAAGCATGAGAGGTAATGAATCATGGATATTATTATAAATATGATTATTCCTTGATATAGGATGTGGAACGATGATAAGGGTGAAATTGAGCATGGAGGAATCAAGCTCCTATACATCAAGTGTAGAGTCATGATGTCTCACACTAATGATACTATGTGTATGGTGGGAATGATACACCATGTACCTTGTGAGTGTTGACATGACGGATCACTCACTATTGTTCAAGTGTTGACATGACGGCACACTCACCATCTCGAGTGATGGGTGTGACGTCTCCCACTCATTATGAGATGTAGTAAATGTACCCTATGTTGGAGCTTATAGTCTCGTTCAGACTGGTTATGGATGACTGAGCTACGCCCTGGTCCAACCAACATCTAGTATTCCAATTATATGGACACTTACATCTACATGTACTTGTTTTATATAGATGGATGAAATATATATAATTATAATATTTATATATTATTACTATATAAATATGGTTGTAGTTCAGACACTCATTCTAGAAATGAGGTGAATTAGGTAGAGATGCTATGTGTCCATTAGGAACTTGATCGGAGTGGTTTTTGTTTATTTCGGTATTGTTTATTTATTCATATTACCTGCACATAGCCTTACTTTATATTTCATGAACTATATTTAGTTTTAGAAACTGTGGGTGGTAACCTACTAGGATTTATATCTCACGCCCTACTTGGGTCATTATTACACTATGGTAATCAATTAGACCTTATGTTTGCTGAAACATGGATTCTTGTTTGTACTATATTTACAGTACCTGGGAGTTAGGAGTGTGGGACTAAGATGGAGATTGGGATGCTCGTGGGGATCACCCTTGTGGATTTTCTTTGATTTTTTTTTATTTTTGTATTGTATTGTATCTGGATGCCTATTGTATGTCTATTATTTTAGATTATGTATCATTATCAGGACATGAATTCATTGTTATACTTTGACATTGGATATATTTTTTATACAGTTTATATTATTATTTCACTACTCTGCCTTTCTTTTATTACTACTTTCATTGTTGTCAGTTATTTATTCTCTATTATACCATTATACTACTCTGATATGAGGGTATAGTATCCCCACTATAACCTCCTTAGACCCCTACAATTAGTCAAAATCCTATGGCGTACTGGGAGGCGTTCTTGAGGTTATGTGAACTATTAGTCTGGCCACCATCTTAGTGGTGAGTCGGGTCAGGATATTATAGTCTCACCGCGGAACCTCAGTGACCACTAGTACTGGAACTCACATAGTGTGTTAAGACTGTGTGCATCCTCAACCTACCCTATTGGTATAATTTGCTACTCAACAAGTTGGGTGGTTCTAACTATACACATGGGGGGATAATCTCACGGGATGGACCCTAAACTAAGGCCTCATCACTTATCAGATCATCACCACAATCTAGAACTGGTAACATGACTAGATTTCATCACAGAGGCATCCTGAAAATTTAATCAAGACATACCACAGTCAGATGAGAATATATATACAATGGGGAGATGAATCAAGAAGTTAAATACCCAATCCTGTATGATGAATTTACCATTTATCTCTGCAACCAATGTCTCGGTATACATAGTCGACAAGTAGTTAGTCAAGGTCCTTGTGAATGGATACATCGACCACCCATACCACCACTAGGTTTCCTGGCTTGAGAGCCGTACTCAAGACACTTTGACATTTTTTCCCTAAATCCCAACCAAATCCTCATTAGGGGACTACTCAAAACACCATCCTAAGGAATAAACTACTCTGATACTAATCTTTCATGACCTGAACCTGACTGAGGATCAAGCTGCAACTACCCCAAGCCTACCTCTATAGTCTAGGGGTGGTGATAAGTGCTAAAAGGAATACCCTAAATGGGAGGCCTTTTTTGATCTACCTGTATGCACACACCCATCTATCTCTATACAGAAGTGAAGAGGAATAATAATAAAAAGATGAAACAACTATAATGTAAATCAATCATAAAAACCTCTAGGCTGTACAACAGTATAACAATGAAAACTAAAAAGTAAAGGGGAAAAATACAATTCCAACAAAAAATATGTCCCAAAAATAAAAAAATGGAAATTAAAAGTGTTGAGAGATCCCAATTCATGATCTTCAAGCTTTGACCACCATATGCAGTCTAATGCACCAAGTATCCCAAATCCCCTCAGTAGTCACCACCGACCTATCTGTTATCTGCATAAGACACGACATGTGTAGGCAAAGCCCATGAAGGGGTGAGTATATACATACTCAGTAGGAAACCCCAAAATTTGAAGGGAGAGAAGTAAGAGACGTGATAGGAATATATAGTAATCAACTCAACCCAAATCTAGAGAGTAAAAAAAATCCAATGGAATGGATAAATATATATACATATATATATATATATGATCCAACCAAATAAACTCAAATGAAAGATAATGGGATCTCTATCTCACAGTTCATCCTAGGAAAATTAGTGTCATTGGTTCTAAAAGTCCATCAATGATGGACAACATCTTGTGCATCTGGCCAGAAGTAATCAGGTGGAGGTATAATCCTCACCACCATGTCGCATAATTGAGGAGGTAGAATATCCAAGTATAGGTTCTGTAACCTAGTGGGATAGGGGGTGTCCTCAATAAGTATTATTAGAGGAACCACACTCGGATGCATTGGGGGGATTCCACTCTGTAGGTATAGGACTCGTTCCCTGATGCATTAGGATAGTTCCACTTTGTAGGTAGATGACCCATGCCCTGGTGTGTTAGGGGGGTTCCACTATGGTGTCATAAGGACCCGCACCCTATTCGATAGGGGGTTCCACACGGTAAATAGAGGACCCACACCCTGGTGGGTCAAGGGGGGTTCCACTCTGGTGTCATGAGGACCCACACCCTATTCAATAGGTGTTCTACTCAAAAGATAGAAGAATTTTTCCCTAGTACGTCAAGTGGGTTTCATTCCAGTGTCATGATGGTCCACACTCTATTCGATAGGGGGATTCCACTCAAAAGATAAAGGACCCACACCCTGGTCCATTAGGTGGGTTCCACTCTAGTGTATCTGGTGATCCTATGCCTAATCATTATCATCCTTAGGTACCGCCTAAATAATCTTCACACCCTAAACATATCACAACACATCTTGGAATCCACTAAAGTGGCCACCATTGCATTATACATGAAAAAACACTCAGGATAGGCTACTCGCGGGCTAAAATTTGAGTCCAAATAAAAGAGATATGAGAGGTTGAAGTTTCCAAAAAAGGAAAAAAGAGGTACATAGTGTGTGAGGGGACCCACATAGCATGTGGTCCCACTCTATCACTTGGTCGTGTCCTTGGAGGTACAAGGCTTTCTGCCCATGTAACCATACACAGCGTATAGAGGGTCAACATAGCATGTCCGAGCCACCTGAGGTCCTGCCCATTATCTATAGTCATTTCCCTATATTGTTCCCATTATAGTATACCTTAGCACATGGTGTGTGATATTTATAATTCCACAAAACCCTATTTTCCATATTCAGCGACCTACACATCATTTGTTCTTCGGACTAAATGCTGTGTAGTCGCATTTTTTACAGAATCTTAGATCCAAATTCCATGCTCTAGATCTAATTGTTCCTCTATTGAATTAGGCCTCATATCCTCCCAAAAATAATATATCCATACTCCGACTAGTGATTCTGGACCTTCGGTGGCCAAAAATCAAATCTTGTTTCTTCTTGTGCGAACCCACACATACCACCTCACCTTCGCTCATCTCCCATTGTCTTCATTGGTATCAGATCTCAAATCCACAATGAATATCACCCATTATACTACAATTCATCCTCAAATCTATCCTTTATTGTTGATATGATCATCACATGTGAAACTGTTGTGAATCCAGGGTTCTGTTCAGGCTCAGTCCTGCCCGACAACATCGAATCGCGACTTTGCGGTCCAAAGATGACTAACATAGAGAAATTTGGGAAGAAATTCATAAAAACAATGTTTTATCAATCATTTTCAAGCGTTATTGGAAAAAAAATCATGAAATAGGATATCTGGGGTGATAACTGAAAGAATAATCAATTTAATTTCAGTACGTGAGAGTATACAATTATCCACAATTAGCGCAGATCAAAGAAAGAGATTGATCTTGCTCAAAAATTTAATTAAATGAGGAAGAATCCAAACATTATGAGTCCTAACTAGATATTGTATCATTTTTCATCTAATAAATTGATCTCCAATGATTTAGAGGAGTCTTTACATTCACTACACTTCAATCTGATTCGATTTGGAGTCTCATCATCATCTGAATTCAATTCGCCAACGAAAGGTAGAAGAATGCCTCTCAATTCTCCTAGGGTTTATGCGGCTAAACCTGGGAAAATATCTATAACATGGAATTTATATAAAATACATTTAGTTAATTTTAAATTAAATAATTTAATTAATTAACTAATTTAATTAAAAATCCACCTATCAACGGTTGTTTTATCCAAATTCCCCACGCCGGCCTATTTTAGGTCGCACCTAGGGTGAACATCATGTTCCAGACTCAACCATGGTCTTTGATTTATGATCCAACATTTTGTTTAATATTTTTCCAATTTTATTTTATAAATTGTGTGTGCATGATATAAAATATATTTAATATTCTTATAAATTTAATTTCGGGCACACCAGACCTCAAAATCGCATGTTGTCTCAGCACCTAGCTCTAAAAATATATGTAGAAATATTTCAAAATCTTACAAGGAAAAAACTAGGTCTCTACAACGTGCTTCATGATGTTCCTTTTTTCCTTTTTGAGTCTTCTTGAGTTCCAAAAATAGAAGGTCATCCTTAGAATAATTCTATACCCCTCTCCTTCGGTCTTCATCTATGTTCACATTTGTGCTTCCGTCATATATTTTAAGAAAGAGTGGGGTGTTTACAGGTGATGTTGGGTAAAACTTTTTCCCAAAAATGGGGACTACATGGATGTACATGAAGGGATGGAAGTCACCACTTGTCAACCATAAATGATAGAGGTTGTGTTGTGTAAGATCCCAACCTTTTTCTAGAGATGTCACGGGGCTTGTTTATAGGTTTTATTTTGCCTTGTTTTGAGTATAACTTGTATGTGTCTTGATTTAGGTGTGCTTGGGTAAAAAATTGGAGAATTTTGGAAGGATTAGAGGCTTTTAATGGTTTGTGCATGGATTTAACATGGTTAAACAAAGTGTGCAAGGGGTTTCATGGTTTTTTCATGGTTTTCACATGGTTTTCAAATGGTTAAACAAACTGTGCAAGGGGTTTCAAGGTTTGTGCATGGATAAAATAAAGTGTGAAACCTATTACACAGTTTGTGCATGGTTAAACTAAGTGTGCAGCCTAAGTGTGTAACATTGCACGGTTAAGGTGCATGGTCAGTACTAACCATGCAACTTGGCCCAAAAAACTGTGCATGCGAAAATTTAAGTTATAAAAAATGATTTTAAAATTTTCCAAACCCCTATATTAACCCCAAATTTACCTAATCTCAACCCAAAACAAATTATTTCATTTTTGGAGTCTCACAGAGGATTTCCTAAGGCTCCCAATCTTCATTCTTAGAGATTCTAAACCCGGTTGTCAGCTCTGCATCTTTCCAGGTATGTGGCTTCTTCCTGATTGGTTTCTCATTTATTCCACATTCTTCTCCAATCCTTTGAAGTATTTTTCTTCTTATTTTGGTTGGATATAGATATAGGATTTTTAGATCTTGATTTTTTTGATTTTGGATCTAGATTTTGAATGTAGATCGTGTTATTCATCATGATTTCAGTTGTTCCACTGAAATTGGGGTTATCTATTGGCGAGCGTTCATCACCATTCTTGAGGTAGGTGGTCTATAATTTAAATCTGAAATTCTTAATTGAAATTATGTGTATTTAATTATATAATTTCTATTATATGTTTGGAAATTTCGTTCTTGATCAAATTAATTAATTTGGTGAATTAATTAATTAAGGGAAATGATCAAATTGGGGATATTGGGATTATAAATTATGAATAATTAATTATTTAATTAATTATGAGGGAATTGGGATTGTTGAATTAGATAACTAATTGTTGAATTAATTATGAAATATTGAATTGATTGATTTGGAACAATTAATTGAGGAATTAATTGAGGATATTAAATTTATCAAGATAGAACAATTAATTGATAAATTAATTGGGGATATTGAATTAAATGAGATAAAACTACTAATTAATGGAATTTATGTGATTAATTAATTATAGAATTAATTAATGAGACTAACGAGATTAATTAACTACTAAATTAATTAATGAGATAATTGAGATTAATTAATTATTGAATTAATTAATTATATTGATGAGATTAATTAATTTTTGAATTAATTAATGAGATTGACATGATTAATTAATTATAGAATTAATTAATGGAAGTAATGTGTTTATTTAATTGTTGAATTAAATAATGGGATTGATGGGATTAATTTATTAATGAGTTAATTAATGAAAGTAATGTGATTATTTAATTATTGAATTAAATAATGAGATGAATTAATTGATAAATTAATTAATGGAATTAATGTGATTATTTAATTATTGAATTAAATGATGGGATTAATTAATTATGGAATTAATTGATTGAATTAATGTGATTATTTAATTATTGAATTAAATAATATAATTGATGGTATTAATTAATTGGTAAATTAATTAATGGAAGTAATGTGATTATTTAATTATTGAATTAAATAATAGGATTATTGGGATTAATTAATTAAGGAATTAATTATTATAAGTAATATAATTATTTAAATTATTTAATTAAATAATGGGATTGATGGGATTAATTAATTAATTAATTAATGGAAGTAATGTGATTAGTTAACTATGGAATTAATTAATTCAATTGATTCAAATAATTAATTAGTGAATTAATTAAAGGGATTTAATGTGATTAATTAATTGTGGAATTAATTAATGGAATTTATGAGATTAATTAATTATTGTATTAATTAATGATATTGATGAGATTAATTAATTGTTGAATTAATTAATGAGATTGATGGGATTAATTAATTTCTGAATTAATTAATGAGATTGATAGGATTAATTAATTTTTGAATTAATTAATGTAGATTGTTGTTTTTATATAATCATTGATTGAATAATCAGTTGTTGAATTAATTATGGGATTTTGGGATTTTGGATTGATTAATTAATTATTGAATTAATTAATATAGATTTTTGTGTTTATACAATCATTGATTGAATAATTAATTGATGAATTTATCATGGGATTTTGAGATTTCTAATTGAATAATTAATTCTTGAATTAATTATGAGATATTGAGATTATGAATTGATTAATTAATTATCAAATTGATTTATAGAAAGTGTTGTGATTTTGATATTAATTTAAATGAATTAATTAATTGTTGTATTAATTAATTGGATGTTTTATTGTTAAATGTGATAAGAAGGTTAATGTTGATTAACCTTGATTGATGTGATAAACATGTGTGGGACATGGTCTGCTGCTTCTAAAACTCGTAGTGATAAATTATTTGATAAATATGTGTGGGACATGGTTTGATTATACCAAAGACCACATGTATGGGACATGGTATTCTGCTTCCAAATACCAGAGTGATAAATATTTACGGGACATGATCTGTTGTTTCCAAAGTCCACGGGGTCCTAGGCATGACAATCTAGACCCAATTTTTTGGCATTACACTATGGTTCCAATTAGTCGTATTATAAATTTAAATGAAATGGATAATTAAATCTCATTTGTTAAATGAATCATGAATTGATAATGTGAAATAATTCAGACTCTGGTAGGGGTTGAAGCAGGTATTTAGGTTTGGGTGTCCTCAGGAACCCAGGGGTTTATGTGGTTAAATAAAGAATAATTGATAATGTGATCATTGTTTACTTATTCATTGTACTTATTTATTTATAAAACTAAATACACTAATATTTATTGTATATTGTTTTAGACACAATTGGTGGTGGCTTACTGAGTTGTACTCACATCCTACTCAGGATGCGTGATCGATACCCGAATAGATTACATGATTGCTGGACAGGTTTAGGGAAAATTCCCTTTACTAGATAGATGATTTATGATGGAGAATGGATGAGAGAACAAGACATGGTTCAGGACCCACATGGGAGCTGTCAATGTCTTTAATTTTAGGATTTCATTTTGAAACTTAGCACATAATTTATCATGATATATTCACTATTCAGTTTTGACATTGTATTTCCAGTTGTGTTCATCTTGTGATACAGTATTATTCTGGTTATGTTATATCATTTGGTTTTTTTTCATTGTTGTATTACTATGATAAAGGGAAAAAATAGGGTATAGTCTCCTCATGATCAATATTAGACCCCCACTAATAGTCAATAGCCTCTGGCATACAGGGAGGCATGCTTGAGGTCATGTGACCGACCGGCTTGGGGCACCTGTGCGTGGTACCCATGTCAGGACATTACAAAATGGTATCAAATTATTTTTTATTTTCCTTTTATTTTGTATTACTATTTGGAAAAGGTATACGGGAGACTAGGAATATTCATTCCTTGGTTATGAGTTCGTCATGGGAGTAGCTAATCCATGTATGAGGGAGAACCCAAGTACCTAGGGTGGAATTTTTGTTGTTTTTTTTTCTATTACAGTTAAATATTATTTCACCTTGGGTGATGCACTTGTGGTGTGATATGATTATTGTTGTTGAGGTTCTCTAATATTTTAATCATGGCCCGATATATAACAAGATTTGAGTTACAAAGCATCATTCTAGGAACTCAGTATTATTATATGACATGCATCATTTATAGGCACGCATGAGAAAGAAAAATATGGCTAAGTTGTTGAACTTGAATTGTTTTACCTTATTTTGAAATTTGAACTGAAAAGGGTTCCTAATGTGTAATTTAAAAAAATTGTAAAATGTTGAAAGATGTGATTAAATGGGTGTCTAATGAGAAACTTGAATTGAGAATGTGCTTACCCTTTGTTAACCATGACCTAGATGTATGATGGTTAAGGTTATTGATAGTGCCTTGGTTTTAATTGTGTAGTTAGAAATGGGGGAAAGTATTATATGGTTTTTTGTAAATCCCTCTTGTTAACTATGATAATATTGTGAAATGATAATACTTTGTGTTGTTTATTTGGCCCTTGATGTGGGAAGTTTGGGCAGGGAGAGTTTCCTAGTTTGAGAACTCAGTTGTGGATTGTGTGAGGGACCGTCTGGTTTTGGATCAATTTGGTGAGGTGTTTATGGGAAAGGAAGTTCGAGACTTTAAATAGGTTAAGGTGTTTTTTATAGTGGGAGTTGACATTAGTGATGGATGGTTTTTTGTGCTGTTCATCGATGACTTCTTAGTGTACTTTTAATTAGTGATGATCATGCCTCTTACCTTGACATCATACTGAGTACACTGAGAATTCTTTGGATTTACGCCTAGCTACCTAAACGTGTTTTAGTTGAATATGGGGACTCTTAAAGTTTATGCTTATGAAGTGGTATATGTGGAGATGGATGGTGAAAGGTACGCCATCAAAAATTTATGGATGAGGTTCTCAGGACAGATCGGAGGTCGATAAATACAGTTGTGGAAAATTTTCTTGTCAAAGCAGTGTTAATGAAGCTCCAATAATGGAGATCAATGTGTTAGAAGTGGGTGTGTAGAGCAAGACCATGGGTTGGAAGTGGTGGAATCATAATTCCAATGAAAAACCTGTAAGGTGCGTGTTTAAATTCCTCAGGGAAAGGCTAGGTGGACCATGGAGGTGGTGGATGTACATCCTTTCCAAAATATTTTTGTTGGAAAGGTTGAGTGATAATGTTGGATGATGTTCTTGTGGTTGTTGGGCTTGGTGATTTGGAAAACACGTCGCCAATATGTTGTGTAATTTGATATTGATAGTAATGCATCCTTTTAGGATCATATGATACATGTGTTAGATTGCAATGAGAATGTGTTGCGAGGAAAGACTGTGTTGTTAGTTTATGTATTGTGGAAACATTTACATGTGTAGAAAGAAAATTGGGAGAGATAAATGGATGTGAGGGATCAGTGGCATGACCTTTTTGACTCAAAATCTTAGAAATTCTTGGGAGTACAGCTCTAGGATGATCTATTATAAGGTGGGTAGATTATAATATCCCGAACTTTTTATGGAGATGTCATGGGATTTTTTATAGGAATTCTTTTACCTTGTTTTGAGTATAACTTGTATGGGTATTTATTTGGGTGTATTTGGGTAAAAAATTAGATAATTTTGGAAGGATGAGAGGCTTTACATGATTTTTACATGGTTTTCACATGGTTAAACAAAGCGTGCAAAGGGTTTCATGGTTTTCACATGGTTTGTGCATGGTTTTCACATGGTTAAAAAAAGTGTGCAAGGGGTTTCATGGTTTTCGCATGGTTAAAACAAAGTGTACAACTTGTTGCATGGTTTTTGAGTTGTTTTCACATGGTTAAACTAAGTGCACATCCTGGTCGTATGTTTTGTGCATGGTTAAACTAAGTGTGAAACCTAAGTTAGAAATGTTGTTTGGTTAAGGTTCGTGGTTAGTACTAATTGTGTGACTTGTCCCAGCAAACCGTACACACGAAAATTAAGTTATGAAAATTGATTTTAAAATTTCTCAAACCCTAATATTAACCCCAAATTCATCGTATCTCAAACCAAATCAAATTATCTCATTTTTTAGAGTCCATTGAAGGATTTCCTAAGGCTTCTAACCTCCATTCTTGGTGATCTAAATCCCAGTTGTCAGATATGCATCTCTCTGGGTATGTAGCTTCTTCCCGATTGGTTTCTCATATCTTTCCCATTCTTCTCTCATACTTTAAAGGATTTTTCTTCCTATTTTGGTTGTATCTAGATCTAAGATTTTTGGATCTTGATTCATTTGATTTTGGGTATAGGTTTCAGATCTAGATCGTGATCTTCATCATGATTTCGGTTGTTCTGCTGAAATTGGGGTTATCTATTGGTGAGTGTTCGTCGTTGTTCTTGAGTTTGGTGGTCTATAATTAAAATCCCAAAGTTTTAATTGAAATTATGTGTATGTAATTATAGAATTTCTATTAGATATTTAACAATTTCATTCCTGATCAAATTAATTAATTTGGTGAATTAATCAATTAAGGGAAATGATCAAATTGGGGATATTTGGATTATAGATTATGAATAATTAATTGTTGAATTAATTATTAGGGAGTTGGGATTGTTGAATTAGATAATTAATTGTTGAATTAATTATGAAATATTGAATTTATTGAGTTGGAACAATTGATTGAGGAATTAATTGGGGATGTTGAATTGATCGAGATAGAACAATTAATTAGTGAATTAATTATGGACATTGAATTGATTGAGATAGAGAAAATAATTAATGGAATTGTTTTGATTAATTAATTATTTAATTAATTAATGAGACAAACATGATTAATTATTTGTTGAATTAATTAGTGAGATAGATGAAATTAATTAATTGTTGAATTAATTAATAAGATTTATAGGACTAATTAATTGTTAAACTAGTTAATGAAATTTACATGATTAATTAATTTTGGAATTAATTATTGGAAGTAATGTGATTATTTAATTATTTAATTAAATAATGAGTTTGATGCAATTAATTAATTTATGAATTAATTAATGGAAGTAATGTGATTATTTAATCATTGAATTAAATAATGGGATTAATTAACTGATGAGTTAATTAATGGAAGTAATGTGATTATTTAATTGTTGAATCAATTGATGGGATTAATTATTATAGATTTAATTAATGTAAGTAATGTGATTATTTAATTTTTGAATTAAATAATGGGATTGATGGGATTGATTAATTGATGAATTAATTAATGGAGGTAATTTGATTATCTAATTATTGAATTAAGTAATGGGACTTAAGAGATTAATTAATTAATGAATTAATTAATTAAATTAATATGGTTATTTAAATTTTTGAATTAAATATTGGGCTTGATGAGATTAATTAATTGATGAATTAATTAATGGAAGTAATATGATTAATTAATTGTGGAATTAATTAATGCAATTGATGTGAACAATTAATTGGTGAATTAATTAAAGGGATTTAATATGATTAATTATTTATGGAATTAATTAATGGAATTGACGGGACTAATTAATTGTTGAATTAATTAATGAGATTGATGAGATTAATTAATTTTTGAATAAATTAATATTGATTTTTGTGTTTATACAATCACTGATTGAATAATTAATTGTTGAATTAATTATGAGATATTGGTATTTTTTATTGATCAATTAATTGTTGAATTAATTAATTTCGATTTTTGTGTTTATACAACCATAGATTGAATAATTAATTGATGAATTGATTATGGTATATTGATACTTCCAATTGAATAATTAATTGTTGAATTAATTATGGGATATTGAGATTGTGAATTGATTAATTAATTGTCATATTAATTAATGGAAAGTGTTGTGATTTGAAATTAATTGAAATGAATTAATTAATTTTTGGATTGATTAATTGGATGTTTTATTTTGAAATGTTATAAGAAGGTTAATATTGATTAACCTTGATTGATGTGATAAACATGTGTGGGACATGGTATACTGCTTCTGAAGCCCGAATTGATAAATTGTTTGATAAATATGTGTGGGACATGGTGTGCTGCTTCCAAAGCCCATGTATATGGGACATGGTCAGTTGCTTCTAAATCCTATAGTGATAAATATGTGTGGGACATGGTTTGGTGCTTCCAAAGCTCATGGGGTCCTAGGAATAACAACCTAAACCCAATTTGTTGGCATTGGACTATGGTTCCGATTAGTCGTATTATAAATTGAAATGAAATGGATAATTAAATCCCATTTGTTAAATGAATTTTGAATTGATAATGTGAAATGGTTTAGACTCGAGCATAGGATGAAGCAGGTATTGAGGTTATGGTGTTCTCGGGAACCCGAGAGTTTATATGGTTAAATAAATAATAATTGATAATGTGATCACTATTTACTTATATATTGTACTTATTTATTTATACAACTATATACACTACTATTGACTAGATATTGTTTTAGATGTCGTTGGTGGTGGCCTACTGAGTTGTACTCACACCCTACTTAGGCTTCCTGATTGGAACCTTAATAGATTAGATGATTGAAGGATAGGTTAAGGTCAAAGTACCTATTCTAGATAGTTGATTTGGGATAGGGTATGGATGAGGGAACTAAACGTTGTTTGGGGCCCTCTTGGGAGTTGTCAGTGTCTTTACTTTTGGGTTTACATTTTGAAACTTGATGCGTATTTTAGCATGACATATTTTCTGTTCATTTTTTACATTGTATTTCCAGTTTCGGTCATCATATGCTATAGTATTATTTTGGTTATGTTATATCATTTGGTTATTTTTATTATTTCCACTAGTGTATTACTCTAACAAAGAAAAAAAAGAGGTTATAGTCTCCCCACTATAGATATTAGACCTTCGCTGCTAGTCGGCAACCTCTGGCATATAGGGAGGCACAATTGAGGTCATGTGACTAACCAGATCAGGGCACCGATGCATGGTACCCGACACTACCACAGATCAGTGCAAGGGAAGCACTGACCTTTATCAGCGCTAAGAAAAACACGCTGATAAAAGGGGGGATTTATCAATGCCAGCTAAAAGTGCTAATAAATATACCCTTTATCAGTTCTAAAAAAGAGCTAATAATGGGTAAACCTTTATTAGTGCTAAGAAAAACACACTGATAAAAGGGGGTTTTATTAGAACTAGCTAAAAGTGATCATAAATATACCCTTTATCAGTGTTTTTTTTAGTGTTGATAAAGAGCATATTTATCAGTGCTTTTAGCTAGCGCTGATAAAATTTTCTAAGAAAAAATATTATTAATTAATATAAAATTATTATATTTATATTAAAAAATGATGTTTATTTATACACATTAAATAAAAAACATATGTTTATAATTAATATATATTTTTTAATAATAAATACTAATATTATAATAAGATTAATGCTTTAAAAAAGTATTTATAAGATTATAAATATATATTTAAATAATTATAAGATTGTAATAAATTTTATTAAATAATAAATATATATATTATAATTATAATTATATATTTATAATTATATATTATAGGTACTTAGGGGTACAATTACAACAAAAAATAGAAATGAAACTGATAAAACAAAATTTTATTGAATATTTTATTAATAATAAATGATATAATTTCCTCAAATTGTGTTAAATATGTTTATTTATAAAATAATTGGTATTAGATCATTCATTTGAAAATTTGATGAAAATTCCAGTTTTAACCTTTAAAATTCACTGTAGCATTTCAGACATATATATTTTTATATGAATTATTTGAACTTAAAATTTTACAAACATGTTCTTGACTTAATGGGATCAAACTTTTATTCAAGACATGTGAGCTAATTCGTGCATTTTATTGGACTAAATGGGCCATGAAGTCAAAGATGGTATGAACTCACAAGATTGGACACCACTTCAATATTTGGGTCATAACTTATTCATACTTTCTTGGATTGTGCCCAAATTTGGAGAGGAGATAGAGAACACAATTTTTCACGAATCAGCATTCTGTAAGGAAAGTTGTTTCATGCATTTTGGAGGTCAAATAGGTAGTTAAATTTTCCTTAATTTATTTGGATGAATTACCCCATTCACAGTTGAAACCTCTTAAAACATAGCCTCCACTCCACTCTATAGATTGGTGTGTAATGTCAAGTATTTTTCCATGTATTATTTTTAAATATTATATGGAATTATTATGAGACCAGAATTTTTGACGGCGTGCGATTCTGAGGCCCGGTGAGCCCAGAATGGTGGTTTGAACTTTTTTCTAAGTTAAGTAAGTTAGTGGGTGTGCGCGGCTGTGGAAGTTTCTAAAAAGATGCTTAGATAAAAAATCTAAGGGAACCGTTGAATTTGGGATGACGACTTTACCTAATAATGGGCCTAACCTCAGCCGACACAGGTTGAGGGAAAAAGTTAATTTTCGGACGTTTTTAGTAAAATAAAATAAAATAAAGAAAAATTTATTTTATTTGGAAACATCTATTGCAGCACAACGACGGGTCATCTATTTTGATAATTAATTCTATTCCAAAATAACTCAGAAACAACAATGTTGACTCCTTAATGTCGTATCATGATGGAATGTTGAAACGTGTTCCCTCCTTTTAATGGGTTAATCAAATATTGGTCATTGGCAGAAAATTGAGAGGAACTCTGGAGAATTTTTGGATCTTTGGAGGAGAACCCGTTGTTGGACGACGATGACATGATCGATCGATGCATATTGGATTCGAAAAACCTCACCAATGAATTCGACGTGGCAATCGTTCTTCAACCTAATCGAGGTAGGGTTGTTATTTTGATTTTTTTCCCTGTTATTAGATTAAATGTTGAATGTGGATCAACCCACGAATAGGTTGATCCGCAGATCATGCGTTCTTGCAGGAGGGTTTTTATTGGGTTGATTTTGGGGATTAATCCACTATGTTAAAATCCATGTTTTGATTCGCTCTGTTTAAATCCTTATAATGGGAGCGAATCTACGTTGTGACAAACGACGACGGAGCTATGTTCCTCTTTTGTTTATTGATTTTCTTCCTCCTCTTAATCCCACATTCTTCACGTTCTTCGTGGGGATATAAACATCAGATCTTTATACATACTTTTAGCAATGAAACAATCAAAAATTGGATATCTGACATCGCGGCAACTCAACAGAGGTGTGACGGCAATGGCGGCAGACGAATCAACTCGGTTTGGCAAAAATCATTCTTTGACCGTTCTTCGCACGGATGATCGAAATGAGTTTTCGGGGCTAATCAAATGACCAAAACCTCCTGAAACATCAATGGAATGGTAGGTTGACCTTGTATCTAGAGTTTCGTTGTGATCGGATGGCCGAATCAAAGACCGGAGGAGTACACGAGGCACAGCGGAGCAGGTTCACGATTCTGGAAAATTCTGGAACACACATCATGTATCCCGATGAACACACCATGTGGAATGGCGGTGGTGGATAGGGTTTGCGCACCACATGAAAAGAAGAACACGACGTGCCTCCGGGGAGACATGGCATGTGGACCCCACCCAATAGTGGTTGGAGTCCTGGTGATAGGAAGCATAGACACGGCATGTGACCACTATAACATGGATTGTGGGTCCTTGCATGGGGTTTGGCATGTATCTTAGAAGATACATGGACACAGGATGGAGTACACACCATGTACTCCACCACACGTCCATACGAGGCAAGTAACGCAGGTCACCATGTGTGCCAATTACATGGGTTGGCATACATGGGTTGAGGCTATGTAAGGGCACATGGCCAGCATACACGGAGCAGACCCCAGATACTTCGACACGGCGTGTGATCCTTTCTACACGCCATGTAGTTGTGTTTTACACAATAATCCTTATGACACAGGCTATTTTTCATGGGCAGTACCTGGGGTTAGAAGACACGGTGTTTGACACTTCTACACGCCGTGTACTTCTCATACATGGCTTGATCTTCTTGTCCACCATTTCTTGGATAGGTTTCATTTGGGTTAGTTCCCCCTTTTTCTCATTCCTCTAAAGGTCAGGTATCGTTTCCATTCAAAGGATTATGATCCCTTCAGCAGGACTTTCCAAGATAGAGTTAGGTATCCCTCTGAGAACCCCGGAGCGAGATCCTCTATCCATTCTTGACCTTAGGTAGAGTCAGGTATCGACGTGACTATTCCCATAGGACGCTGATCCTCTACTTAGAAGGTGAATCCAGATGAGTCGCGGTATCTTCCAAGGCCCTGGCATTGATCCTCATCTATGTATCATGAACTTTTCCCACTCATGAGTGTGTTCTCTAGGAATGAGTGCATCTATCTCTCGTGACCTTTCCTGATGAACATTACTTCTCGGATGGACAATATCAGAGCTATCATACTCGTGGAGTGAGTTCTCCCAAACGAGTGCTTCATGGAACCTTCGAACGGAATCCCTAACTGTGGTATGTGGTTGTGTAACTTGTCTTTAGACTTCGCGTCTGAGTTTTGAGTATATCTAGATTGTGTTTCTCTTTATATATGTTTAGTATACATATACTCTATATAGATGACTATACCTTTACTTTGTGTATTACTTTGTGGTATTTGGGGTCCTCTACTGAGTATTGTTATACTCACTCCTACACAGGCTTTGCCTGCACATGTCGTGTCTTATGCAGACGAGTGGCCTTTTGACGAAGTCCAGGGTAGACCAGGACCGGACTGGCCTTTCTGAGTTCCCTACAGGCCGAGGTGTTCCTACATCTACGAGAATAATTCCTAGTACCTCTTTGTGTTTACAGGTGGGACTTTTAGTTTGCAGACACTCTTGTTTTTGGTGGGCTTGTATTCTAGCCCAGTTTTACTTTCTGCACTTTACTTCTATTGTACTCTGTTAGTTGGGTTTAGTTGTATTCATGCATTTTGTTCCTTAGTGGTTTTTACATTTCAGCATTTGTGGGCTTAGAGATGTGTGTGTGTGTACAGGTACTTAGGCAATGCCTCCCATGTTAGTAATATTCCTACTCACTTCTAGTCACCAACCCCTGGCCTATTTGAGGCGGGATTGGGGAGCTGCGGTGCGGGCCGCACTGGGACAGGTCATGACAGAGTGGTATCAAAGCTGGTCGGTTCTACCTTAGGACCAAGAGTCTGTGAGATTGGTTTGGGGCAACAGTGTTAAGTGTTTTGAGCTTGATTTTCAGGCCAGAGACTCTAGTGTTGGTGCGGGTGGCTGACGTATCCATACACCAGGACTCTGATAACCTGTTTTTCGACTTGGTACATAAAAAAACTAGTTGTAGGGAAGTAAAAGAATGGCACATGCATCATATAGGAATGGGTTGTGTTTTCCATGTCCTTTGTGTCAGCTATCCAGATATACTCATTGACCATGGTACATCTTGTTTCCTTATAGGATGCCTCGGCAACACATACCCACTAGGATTCAGCAGTGCGATTATGAGGATGACCCTCTCAGTGACGAGGCTTCGATACAAGGACCAGTTCCCCATGTGTTACCTCCAGGAGGTTCACCTGTTATCCCACCACTAGTGGAGAATCTCATGGTACCTGTAGTACCAACCGATGAGGGGAATAGGCTGAGAACGCTCTATGAGTTCTAGAGACAAAGACCCCTCATGTTCCGAGGTGAGCCTGACCCTCAGGCGGTTAAGGACTGGCTTGAGGTAGTGACCAGAGTTTTCCGTTTAGTTAAGACACCACCGGACCAGATGGTGATCCTAGGAACAAGACTTCTTCAGGGTTCATTGGGACACTGGTGGAGTCTAACCATACAGACTCAAGATGAGGAGACTCTTTCATGGATGGAGTTTGAGTGACTCTTTAGGGAGGAGTTCTCTCTAGTTATGCTGAGAGCAGTGCGTATCAAGGAGCTTCTCCAGCTCCAGCAGAGCAGTTTGACGGTGGATGACTATTCACCAAGGTTCACCAACCTCGCCAGGTACTTGATGGATATGGTTAGGGATCAGTACTTCAGAGCTCATACCTTCGAGCGAGGTCTACGATGGGACATATGATCTAGTGTCGTGCCTCTATGCATTTCAACTTATGATGGAGTGCTCGAGCAGTACTTAGTGATCGAGAACTTCTTGGTAGAGTAGAGGCAGCCGGCAGTAGTCAGCAGTAGGCAGACAGGTGTGGAGACCTCGACAGTAGGGATCCGATGTCAGGCATAGGGATCAGGATCTGGGAGACATCACAAGAGGACTCAGGATAGGGGATCGACATTCCAAGGTACTTAGGCTGGATCCAGTCAGCCTAGGGAGAGGCGATGCTACTCATGCGATGGTAGGGGACATCTCACTAGAGACTGTCTGACCCGTCGAGCTGCTAACAGAGAAGTGGTGGATGGACCACCGAGGCAAAGGTAGAGAGTGGAGAAAACAGACCCACCGGGTAGTGGACATGGAAGAGGAGCAGGGAGAACTACAGGTGGTGGTATACGCTTCAATCTACTTCCACCACCACCCTCAGGAAGTCTGCACCAGGATCAAAGATATGGGGGATAGGGGTGGGGATAGTTGCATGCGGTCAAGGCATACGACCTAGGGACTCCAGGGATGATCCGAGGTATGATTTGTGTCTTCTCTACCTTAGTTTTCGTACTTATAGACATAGGTTCTAGTCATTCCTTCCTTGCCACATGTCTTGTGTGAAATCTTGAGATTACGGTAGAGCTGTTGACTTGAACCTTATTCTTAGAGACACCTACGGGAGGAGACTCTATGATCACGCACCTTTTATGATAGTGTGATCTTACCCTTGAAGGTGAGAGTTTCAATTGGAACCTCTTGGTGGCAGCGTCGAGGCCTTACGACATCATTCTCGGTATGGATTGGCTATCTTCATTCTATGACCAGATTTACTAATTTAGGTGAAGAGTACGGTGTATCTGCAGCAATGGGATGAGGTTTTCCTTTTTCAGTGAAAAGGAGACCTAGGCAGCACAAAATGGTCTCTTTTATAGGAGGGTGCATCCGATCACTCATGAGTTGGCTAGCCTTACCCTTAGAGTAGTAGATGTTTTGAGCTTCCAGTTACCAGCAGTAGTGGCGGAGTATGAGGACTTATTTCCCGAAGATGTTCCAGGACTACTCCCCGCTAGGAGATCAACTTCTGCATCGACTTACACCTCGAGAAAACACTGATTTCCTCACCAGTATATCTGATGGCTACCATAGAGCTTCACAAGTTGAGGTTGAATTTTGAGGATTTGTAGAGAAAGGGTTTTGTAAGACCCAGTGTTTCACCCTGGGTGGCCCCAGTTTTGTTTTCCAAGAAGGTAGACGAGAGTTTGAGGTTGTGCGTGGATTACCAGTGCCTGAATCAGGTAACGATGAAGAACAAGTATCCACTGACAAGGATCGACGACCTATTCGATTAGCTAAGAGGGGCACCGTGGTTATAGAAGGTTTAACTTCAATCAAGTTACCACCAGTTACGAGTATAGGATGAGGATATACCGAAGACAGATTTCAGATGCCGCTATAGTCACTATGAGTACTTGGTGATGCCTTTCGGTGTGACAAATTCCCCTGCAGTGTTCATGGGACTAATGAACCGGATCTTCCAGCCGTATTTATACTGGTTTGTAGTGGTCTTCATAGATGACATCCTTGTGTACTCGGCGTCATAGGAGGAGCATGTGAGACACCTGCGGATGGTTCTAGATTTACTTCGAGAGCACCATCTTTATGGGAAGCTTTAAAAGTGCCGGTTCTAGATTCAGGAGGTCCAATTTCAGGTACATGTCATCTCAATATATGGATTATCTATGGACCTAGCCAAGGTGGATGAAGTGTTAGCATGGGAGCCACCTCGAAGCGTGATAGAGGTGTGGAGCTTCCTTGGGTTGGCATGATATTATCGGAGATTCATTCCTGATTTCTCCTAGATATCAGCACTGATGATATCATTGACCAGGAAGGGGAAGCCCTTTATGTGGATGGAGAATTTCCAGCAGGCTTTCGAGAAGTTGAGACATATTTTGAAGAGCACCCCGATCTTGAGATTGCCGGAGGAGGGTGTTGAGTACGTAGTTTTCTGTGATGCATCAAGGACCGGGCTTGGTTGTGTCATAATGTAGAGATAGGTAGTGATTTATTATGGTTCGCACTCTCTTAGGCCACATGAGAAGAACTATGTGACCCAGGATCTCGAGTTGGTAGCGGTAGTCTTCGCGTTGAAGATGTGGTGACACTACCTTATGGGCGAGCAGTTTATAGTCTACTCTGACCAAAAGAGCCTCAAGTACATATTCTCGTAGAAGGATCTGAATCTGAGATAGAGGCATTGGCTAGAGTTCCTCTAGGACTATGATTTTGAGATCATCTATACTTATGTGAAGGGGAACATGGTGGCAGATGCTCTTATCAGGAGATCGAGCTCGCATCTTTTGAGTGAGGCGAAAGAACTGTTGGCCTCGTTACAGTTATCCTTCGTAGACATAGAGGATGCAACTTACCTTCATTTTATGGTTTTCACCACTTCACTCTTATAGAGAGTTAGGGAGGCACAAATTGGGGATGTTGAATGTGAAATTTTGCGTGCTCAGTTATCCACAGGACATGCTCTTGATGGATATTTGCAAGGTGGGAAGCACGTAGTTATTTTAAGAGGACACATTGTTGTACCAGTGGCATTGCGGGATAAGGTCTTGATGGAGTTTCATACATCCACCTTGGCAGTACATCCTGGAGTGATGAAGATGTACTGGGATCTTCGATGACATTTCCAGTGGTCAAACATGAAGAAGGCAATAGCAGAGTTTGTTTCTCGATGCCTTACATACCAGCAGGTGAAGGTCGAGCACTAGGTTCTAGTGGGATTAGATCACCCTTGGAAGTTCCAGAGTGGAAGTGGTATGGAATATCAATGGAATTCATTAAGGTATTACCGCAGATGTCCAAGGGGAATGATTCTATCTGGGTGATCATTGACTGACTCACCAAGTCGGCCCACTTCCTAGCTATTAGGGAGAAGAGTTCCATAGAGAGATTGGGATGCCTCTATATGCAGGAGATAGTTCGGATTCATGGAGTCCCTTATAAAATAGTCTCGGATCGATATGCTCGATTCACATCTTGGTTATGGAAGAGATTGCAGGAGGCTTTTGGGACTCAACTACGCTTGAGCACAGCGTTCCATCTCCAGACCGATGGTCAGACTGAGAGAACCATTCAGGTTCTGGAGGATATGTTGAGAGCCTTTATCTTGGATTTTGGTTGCAGTTGGGAGGACCACCTACCACTGGTGGTGTTTGCGTATAATAATAACTATCACTCCACCATTGGTATGGCACCGTTCGAGGCTTTATATGGGAGACCATGCTGGTCACCGCTTTGCTGGACCGACCCCGAAGAGTCAGCACTCATGGGTGCAGAGTTGGTGCGAGATACCATTGGGAAGGTGCAGATCATCCAGGAGAAGATTAATACTGCACAGAGCCAGCATAAGTCTTATGCTGATAGATGATGGAGACCTCTAGAGTTCGAGGAGGGAGACAAAATCTTCTAGACCTGAGGTTTACAAAGATTTGGCTGGGGCGGAAATCTATCTCTAAGGTTCATCGGACCTTTCCAGATACTGCACAGAGTTGGCGAGGTGGCATAATTCTTAGCTCTACCATTGTATTTGCACAAGGTACATGATGTCTTCCACATGTCGCAACTGAGGTGGTACGTGCATGACCCATCACACGTCATCAACTGGGGTGAGATGGACATCAAGGATGGAGTGAAATTTGCTGAGTACCTAGTAGATATCAAGGATTGGCACAAGAGGATACTTTATTGGTGATTGATTCCCTTAGTGTGTGTTTTGTGGAAGCACATGAATCTTAAAGAGAGCACATGGGAGTGGGAGGATCAGATCTTTGCCCAGTACCCATATCTCTTTGAGTAGCTCTTGTTTTGGATTTTTAAGGATGAAAATCCCTAAGGTGGTTATAATGTAATGTCTTGGATTTTTCTATGTATTATTTTTAAATATTATATGTAATTATTACGAGACCATACTTTTTGACAGTGTGCGATTCTAGGGCCCGGTGAGCCCGGAATGGTGGTTTGATTTTTTTTAAGTTAAGTGAGTTGACGGGTGTTCGCAGTTGTGGAAGTTTCCAAATAGATGCTTGGATTAAAAATCTGAGGGCACTATTGCATCTGGGATGATGACTTTACCTAAGAATGATCCTAACCTTGACCGGTGAAAGTTGAGGGAAAAAGTTAATTTTCACTCGTTTTTAGTAAAATAAAATAAAATAAAGAAAATTTTATTTTATTCAGAAGAATTCGTTGTAGTGCAATGACGGGGCAGTTGTTTCTATAATTAATGAAATGCCAAAATAACTTAAAAACAGCAACACTGACTCATTAATGCTACAGTGTGATGGAATTCTGAAACAAGTTCCCTCCTTTTAATGGGTTAATTAAATGTTGGTTGTTGGTAGAAAGTAGAGAGGAACTCTAGAGAATTCTTGGAGCTTTGGAGGAGAACTCATTGGTGGACGACGATGATGAAATCAATTTATGCATCTCGGATTCGACGAACCTCACCAATGAATGAGATGTGGCAATCGTTCTTTAACCAAATCGAGGTCAGGGTTGTTATTTTGATTCTTCTTTTCCCCATTCTTGGATTAAAAGTCGAACGTGGATCAACCCACAAACAGGTTGATCCGCGGATCATGCATTCTTGTTGGAGGGTTTTTATTGTGTTGATTTTGGGGATTAATCCAAAATGTTAAAATCCATGTTTTGATTCACTCTATTTAAATCCTTCTAATAGGATCAAATCAACGTCGTGACGAATGATGGCAGATGTGTGTTCCTCTTTTGTTTATTGATTTTCTTACTCCTCTTAACCCCACGTTCTTTACGTTCCTTGTGGGGTTATGAACATCAGATCATTTCACATCCATTTAGAAAAAAAATAATCCCAAATTGGAGATCCAACATCGCAACGACTTAAAGGAGGTGTGACAATGATGGAGGCAGATGAATCAACCCAGTTTGGGAGAAATCGTTCTTCGACCGTTCTTCGCGCGGATGATCGAAACTAGTTTTTGGGGTAGATTGAATGCCCAAAACCACCTGAAACATTGATTAAATGGCAGTTATACCTTGGATCTAGAGTTTCATTGTGATCGGACGACCGGATCAAAGAACGGAGGAGTACCCAAGGTGCAGTGGAGCAGGTTTGTGATTTTGGAAAATTCCAGAACACACGGCAGGTATCCCAATGAAAACGACGTGTGGACTGGTGGCGGTGGTTAGGGTTTGCATGCGGAACACAAAGAATAACATGGAATGCCTCTGGGGAGACATGGTGTGTGGACCCCACCCATCGGTGGCTGGAGTCCTGGGTGACAGGAAGTGTAGACACGACGTGTGACCACTGTCACATAGTGTGTGGGTCCTTGCATGGGTTTCGGTGTGTATCTCAGAAGATACATGGACATGGGGTGGAGTACACATCATGTACTCCACCACACGGCCATACGAGGCTAGTAACATGGGTCACCCCGTGTGCCAATTACATGGGTTGGAAAACATGGATTGAGGTTGTGTACGGTCACATGGCCAGCGTACACAGAGCCGACCCCAGATACTTCGACACAACATGTGATCCTTTCTACAAGCCATGTAGTTGAGTTTTACACGACAAGACATATGACACAGGTCGTTGTACATAGGAAGTACCTGGGGTCAGAAGACACGACATGTGACACTTCTACATGTATTGTACTTCTCAGTACATGGCTTGATCTTTTTTTCCATCATTTCTTGGATAGGTTTGGTTTGGGTTAGTGCCACTTTTCCTCATTCCTCTGAAGGCCAGGTATCATTTCCATTCATATGAGTATGATCCCTTCAACAATACTTTCCAAGATAAAGTCAGGTATCCTTCTGAGAGGCCTGGAGCGAGATATTCTATCCATTCTTGACCCTAGGTAGAGTCAGGTATCGATGTGACTATTCCCACAGGATGTCGATCCTCTACTTAGCAGGTGAATCCGGATGAGTCGCGGTATCCACCAAGAACCTAGAAGTGATCCTCATCTATGTATCGTGATCTTTTCCCACTCAGGAGTGTGTTATCCCATAATGAGTGCATCTATCTCTCGTGACCTTTCCTGATGAATAGTACTTCTCAGACGGATGACATCAGAGCTATCAGACTCATGGAGTGAGTTCTCCTAGATGAGTGCTTCTTGGAACCTTCGAACGGAATCCCTAGAAGCGGTATGCAGTTGTGTGACTTTTCTCTAGACTTCGGGTCTGAGTTTTGAGTATATATGGATTGTGTTTCTCTTTCTATATGTTCAGTATACATATACTATGTAGATATGAATGTAACTTTACTTTGTATATTGATTTGTGGTTTTTGAGGTCCTCTATTGAGTATTTTTATACTCACCCATGCATGGGATTTTCCTGCATGTGTCATGTCTTTTGAAGATGAGTGGCCTTTTGACGGAGTCTAGGGTGGACCAGGACCGGACTGAGCTTTCTGAGTTCCCTATAGGCCAAGGTGTTCCTACAGTTATGAGAAGAAGTCCCAGTACCTTTTTATTTTTATAGGTTGGACTTTTAGTTTTCATATGTACGTTCCGGGCACAGTAGAAGCGTGTTGGTAAGTTTGCCCAACTTTAATTTTAACGTTTAAACAACATTCAATCCGAGATCCGTCACGATGTAAAATGCCGAATCTTTGGAATGGAACGAAGAACGAAAAACTTAAGAGGGAATCCTGGAACCATAGAGATAGGATCATCATATGTTGGTTATAATTAATTCACAAGAATTACCATGGTGGAATTCTTTCTTCGTTGATGTCTCCGGTCACGATCCTGTGATCCGCTATGACCCTTTAATACAACAGCTATCCTTAGGAGATTATCACATGAATTGTCACACAGAAGAACAATCAAAATGTGATAAAGCTTTTATTAATGAATAAAGTACAAAGTAGTTGGTTCTAGGCCACCAACTCTAACATCATACTCTCCTGTTTTTTGTGGTCTTGTATTCTATCCTAGTTTTACCTTCTGCACTTTAATTCTGTTGTACTCTGTTGGTTGGGTTTAGTTGTATTCATGCATTTTGTTCCTTAGTGGTTTTTTACATTTCATCATTTGTGGGCTTGGAGATGTGTGTGTGTGTACATGTACTTAGGAAATTCCTCCCATGTTAGTAATATGCCTACTCGGTGCTAGTCACCAGCCCCTGGCCTATTGGAGGCAGTCTTGGGGAGTTGTGGTGCGGGCCCCACTGGGATGGGTCGTGACATGGTGTTTTTATAATTTGGAGGGGTTTGGAAGTACATTAGGATATTTAAGGTAGAGGATAATTGGTTTCACTCCATTTCTCTAGGAATTTCAAGAGGTGGAGCTCTTGAAGCTAGGATCCCTTCATTAAAGCCCTCTTTTACTTCTTCATTTGTTAACTCTTTTGTTTTGGAAATAAATTTCTTAGTTACTCTCCTATTTATTATATTTTATTCTTTTTTAATCAATTTTATTCTTATCTGATCTTCTTATTTGTCCTAGAAATCAATAGTAGAAACTTGATTGGGTTATACCCTTTCAATGACCTTTGAAAATGAAAAATGTTTCTACGATGACTACATTGCCCATGGAAGAGTAATTATTTTTATTAATCGGTCTAACTCTAAACTTATTCACTTAATTATTTTGAATAAATGGTCTAATGTAATTAAAATATTATGATTTATGAATTGAGTTAAAATAAACTAATCAAGAAATTAACCAACTTACATAAAACTTGCGAGGTCCAGTAATGTGTGAATTGTGAGAGCACAAAATTAATCGGTAAAACAAAACCACAAGAGATTAATTTACAGAGTTAAAAAATAATTCCTAAACTCAATTAATCCTAATTTACATAATAGATATGTGCCCTAATTTAACACTAAACATAAGCTAGTATTGGAATGACAATCAATGTAGGGTGCTACTATTTCATGTTCTGAAGCTAGCCTAGGGTTCAATTCATTTCATCATTGTGGTTAAGTTAACTCTCGTAGGGTTCAAGGGTTAGAAAATTAGGGGATAATAATTAAGTGGATATTAATATATATGATAATTATTAATAATTAAGTGAAGAGGTAGAGTCAGATCTATTATGATTTTTAAAATAGTTTTCTAAAAAACACATCTTCTTGTTGTGTTTTATTAATCAAAATTTCATTTCAAAAATAAAACAAAAAAAATACTCCTCCAGCAAAAATATTCTTATTATTTTATAAACATAAACCCCCATATATTTCTATGTTATTTATTTATTTTATCTTTATTTTCATAATACCTTTAATAATTTTTTTAATTACTACCTCTTTGAAAGACGGCATTGGTCAGCCACTCTACTGCACCTAAGAAGTAAAAATTAAACATCATTTGAGAGCACCCATGAAAGTGAATTTCAAATTAGCACCATTTTTGGGGAGGCAAGTAATTTTTTAAACAAATTATAGGTATTATTTTATTTTTCATTTTATTCTTTTCTTTCCCTATTTCTTTCTTCTTTCCCCTTTCTCAAGTTTTTATTTTTTTTTTCTCTTATTTTCTTTTTATCAGACCATCAACTCAAACTTCTTAACTTTTTATTATGGTTAAATTTTACTAATTTCATTTTTATTTGATTTATGACATGAAATAATCCCTAAGATCTCTTAGATCTTGACCCTGATATTGAGCGTAGCCTTAGGGCTCAAATCTGACAGTCTTAGTCTACGGGAAGATTCAATATTCAACCAGTTGGAGAATTAATCCATTATAATAACATTGAAATTGGAAGGAATTATAATTAAAACATAAAATAAGAACCAATGGATGCAAAAAAAATAAAAATGAACTTAATATAACCCTTCGAGCATTGGATGAACCTAAAATTAACTATCATCCAAATTGTATTGTATATCCAAACCTTGAGTCGGACTTTGAACTAAAATATGGGTTAATTCACCTACGTAAAAAATTTCATGAATTATCTAGTGAGGATCCAAATAAAAATTCAAAATAATTTAATGTGGTTTGATCAACCCTTAAACCAATAAATGTATCTGAAGATCAAATAAAACTAAAATCTTTCCCATTCTCACTTAATGGAACTACAAAAGACTGGATGATTTACTTACAACCTAAAGATGTAACTTTTTGGAATGATTTGAAATGTATTTTCTTGTAGAGATTTTTTATAACATGAAGGACCACTTCCAATCGAAAAGAGATCTTAGGAATCAAACAATCCCAAGGGGATTAAATTTATGAGTACTGGGAGTGATTCAAAAAGTTGTGTGCAAGCTGCCCACATCACCAAATTAGTGAGAAACTTCTCATCCAATACTTCTAAGAAGGACTCATGCCTATGGAATAGAGCATGGTGGATTTCACAGCTGGAGGATCATTGATGGAAAAATAACCAGTAGATGCAATGAATTGATAAAAAATATGGCACAAAAATCCCAGAAATTTGACGATTAAGGTACACTACATGTTAGAGAAGTTGTTGGGAAAAAATCCCTCAAGGTAACATTGCAGCATTTTTGGGTTGATTGTGTTTGTTGACAAAGCAGGTTTCCATGGAGAATTGTCGAGTTCCTGAGAAGTTGTTGACATTACATGTTGACAAAGAACTATGAAAAAGGAAAGGACGATCTGGAGGCGGTACAAAAGAGCAGTACAATGTGGCGCCGTTTCCCAGTGTTTGCCAAATTTTTGGGGTCCAAAATTTGGAGTTTGGTGAGCATCGCGAAAAGTGGATTTCCATGAAGAGAATAATTTCATATGGAAAAGTCATGAATTTTGCGAAGATAGGATGCATGGTTTGGAAATCGCAAAGACCAGAAGAATGGTGGCGGTGATGCTTCGCGATTACGTCAAGCTTCGCGAACGGCAGAGTTGAAGCGCATCGCGGCGAAGGCGCGAAGGAATGTTGGGCTTCGCGAGGGAGCTTCGCGGCGAAGTCGTGAAGGTATGTTGACGGTGATTCTTCGCGACTACGTCAAGCTCCGCGAACGGATAATTTTCGTGGAGCTTCGCGATTTGGACAGAATTCCGGCAGAAACTTTGGAGCTTCGCGATTTGAGATGACGTGGTGTTGACTTCACGCGGAAGGGACGAGGGTCGGTGGAATCGCCTATAAATAGAGTCCGACCCCTTCAAGCGAAGTAGAGAGAATTTTTCAGAGAAAATACATTGCTCTCGATTTGCGAAGGTGGTTCGCGGAGCCAGTGTGCTTCGCGAAAGAGGTGCTTCATGGCGGCTATTGTAGCTCCGCGAAACCTGCGAGCTCCACGTTGGCTTACTAAGCTTCGCGAGGGTCGTTGTTTTGCGACGGCTTAAGCATCGCGAGAGTGCTTCGTGAGGGAGCTTCGCGAGTGAGCTTCGCGAAAAGGCAGGAGCTTCGCGAAGGCTTGTTTGAGCTTCGCGAAATTGGGAGCCTCGCATTGTAGGGTGCTTTGCGAAGGTGTTTCCAAAAGGAATTGCCCAGTGGTTAAGAGGCAAAGGGGTATTCATCTACGGGTGAAAGTTGAACTTCAACAGAGCATCTACATACAGAGAAAGATGCATTCCTTAATGGAAATGAAGAGACCTACAGGTCTATAAACTGTGATTGGATTCCCTTCCAAGAGCAGTGAGCTTAGGAAGAGGAAGAAGGTGATCCTCTCCACCGGCAGTGAGCCAGAGAGAGAGAAACAGGGAGTGACCCTTGGGAAAGCAGTGAGCTGACCCTAAACCTTGTAAAGGCAGTGAGCCTGGGCATAGAAGTGATCTAGCCCGAACATTATAATCCACAGCTAGTGAAGTCTAGTGGAATTGGTACGACCGGCAACTTGTCGGCTTATGCTCCTTGGACGTAGCCCTTTGCGGTGAACCAAGTAAAAATATCTGCGTCTGCCTGCTAATTTTCCTGAATTGCATTTAAAGCATCATCATCATATAAAGGATAAAGTAAGTGATCATAACATACACACAAGTGAAAACAAAGTGACCCTTGTAACAAAGTGGTCAAGATACAGAGGGGCAGGAAGAACTTTGAAAAAGAATATTCATACCCCGATTCACCCCCCCCCCCCTCTCAGGGTATATAGGCCCCTATTGGTCCTAACAGAAGTACATCAGGTAAGTCCATCTTCTCTTGAAATTAATTTAATTGATACCAAGTTGGAAAAATTCACCACTATGGTAAAGCAGATTGATTTGGCTCAAAATACATCCCAACTCACTCCTACAATGCCTTGTGGCATTTTGACTGAAGTATACCACCCAACTGATTGTTTCCCCTAACAACAAGAGATGGAGGATTGCGCAACAGTATTCCTTGGGAGTCCATATCATTAGAATCAAAAAAAACATCCCCAGAAGAAGTATGATTGCTTTTCTCCAACATACAACCAAGGTTGGAAGGATCAATCAAAAATGGGGTATGGCTCTGGACAAAAATAAAGGCCCCACTTTTCAAAAAAAATTCTAGAAACCTCCTCCTTACCAACAGGGTTTCCAAAAACCCCAAAGAAGATTTGAAGCTCGAGCATCAACAAGCCAATAATAAGGTAATTATAAACCAAAGGTAGATTCTAACACTGATGATATTTTGAAACAAATTTTTCTTAATCAACAGAACTAGTTGAAGAGTTAAGGTTCAAAGTTGAGGGAGTTAAAGACACAAATGATCCAAATTTCCACCGCCCTCCATGAACTGGTAAGCAAGAACTATGTAAATATTCCTTCCCAACCTACTCCAGATCCCAAGGGAAATTTCAGTGCCATCACATCGAGAAGAATGAAGCAAACAACTAATACATCTGCACCCATCGTTCCACTTATATTCACCACAACTCCAAAGAATCCCCACTCAAGACCTACTGATGAGCATCCCAAGTAGAAAGACAAAGGTAAGAAAACTATTAATGATATTCCTCCTAAACCTCTTCCATTTCCAAATATATTTTTTCAAACCAAAAATATGACTGAAGAGGAAATGAAAAAATAGGTTTTAGATACATTCAAGTGTGTTGATATCAACATCCCTCTACTTGAAGCCATTAAGAAAATCCCAAGGTATGCCAAATTATTAAAATAAATTTTTACCAATCGAAGAGGTCTCAATGGAAATGAGAGTATCAATCTTGGAAGGAATGTATCATCACTCATTACACCAACTTAAAAAATGACAACAAAGTGCAAGGATCTAGGGTCATTCACTATCCCATGCACTATAGGGGAGTTTCACTTTTCTGGTGCTTTATG
Organism: Viscum album; assembly: GCA_963277665.1. Taxonomy (NCBI): domain Eukaryota; kingdom Viridiplantae; phylum Streptophyta; class Magnoliopsida; order Santalales; family Viscaceae; genus Viscum; species Viscum album. The sequence continues at coordinate 1,331,444,660 of OY728120.1, read as the reverse complement.
TGATTTAAGAGCTTCCATAAATGTGATGTCTCACTTTGTATTATTTTATTTATAGGTTAGTGAGTTGAAGCCGATGAGAGTAGTGGTGTAGTTGGCGAACAGAGCTACAACATATCAAGTGGGAGTGCTTGAGGATGTACTTGTTCAGGTATGATACATGATCTTTACAGCATATTTCTATGTGCTTAACATGGAGGATGATTAGGTAATTTCTCGTTCTCTCATTATCTTAGGTATACCCTTCCTCAAAACTGCAAAAACAGTCATAAATGTCTATGAGGGTACCCTTTACATGTGTTTTAGAGATGAAGTTGTAATATTTAATGTTTTTGACTCCATGAAGTACCCCTCAGAGAACCATTCTACTTTTGTTATGTCCTATTTTGAATCACCAAATAAAACCCACATGGATTTTAATTGTCTTTTTTTATAGAGATTATGAGCATTGGTTATAGTTTGATGTCTAAGAGCACTTCCAAACCTATTTCTAATGCACAAACCTCTCTTATATTTGATTTTGAAATGGATTTATATTCCTATTTTGATCATGCTCACTTTGATTATGACTTGGTTATTGAGTATGCTGATGGATTTGATGTGTTATTATCTGATTTTGATGATTTTTATTCTAATGTTGATGTTATTTGTGCACATATCTAAGTTCCTTCAATGTATCCATCCATCCAACACCCCCTTCATTAGAACTCAATCCATTTCCACCAAATCTCAAATACTCATACTTGTTGAGTGCTAAGAAATTACCTGTTATTTTTTATAACAATATCCCTTTTTGAAAATGAAGAAAAACTTTTGAACCTTTTGAGGGAGAACCTTAGGGAAATCGGGTGGACCTTAGCTGATATATCAGGTATTATCCCCTCCATTTTCATGCATAGTATTCTTTTCAAGGATGGGGGTAAACTGGTTAGGTATCCACAAAGAATACTGAATCCAACTCTTTTAGAAGTTGTTAAAAAAGAAGTTGAAAAAATGCTCGAGATAGGTATAATTTATCCCATTTCAGATTCCCGGTGAGTGAGTCCTATTCAGGTTGTGCCTAAGAAAAGTGGTGTTACTGTTGTTAAAAATGAGATAGAGGAATTAGTTCCAATAAGGGTAAAAAATAGTTGGTGTGTGTGTATTTATTATAGGAAACTAAATCAATCTACTCGCAAGGACCATTCCCCTCTCCCATCTATTGATCAAATGCTAGAAATACTAGATAGGAAAACACACTATAGTTTCTTGGATGGATTTTTTGGATATTTTCAGGTTCCTATATCCCCATAGGATTAGGATAAGACAACATTAACTTGTCCAATCAGTACATTTTCTTATCGAAGTATGCCATTAGGACTTTTTAATGACCCAAGTACCTTCCAAATATGCATGGTGAGTATTTTTTTAGATTTAATTAAGACCTTCATGGAGATATTTATGGATGAATTTACATTGTATGGATATTCATTTTTTAAATGTATCTTTAGTTTGGGAAAGGTGTTGAATAGTTGTATTGAGAAGAATATGGTCTTGAACTTTGAAAAGTTTCATTTCATGGTAGATAGTGACATTGTATTAGGGCATGTAGTGTCAAAACATGGGATAGAGGTTGATAGATATAAGGTGGATATAATTTCATATTTTCCATATCCTTCATGTGTGCATGATGTTAGATCATTATTATGAAATTCAAGCTTTTATCAATGCTTCATCTGAGATTTTAGTAAGATTTCTCTACCCTTATCTCAATTATTTTAAAAAGATATTGACTTTATTTTTGAAAATTAATGCAGGGTAGCATTTGATGATCTAAAGAAGTGTATGACCACTCCTTCGATCATAAATCCCCCACAATGGGACATTCCATTTGAACTTATGTGTGATGATTCAAACTTCGTAGTTGGATATGTCTTATCACAGAGGGTGTATGGACATTCACATGTGATTTTCTATGCTTTGAGGACATTAGATTCATCCCAATAAAACTAAAAGAACCATATAAAAATGAGTTTCTTGTCGTTATATTTTCTTTAGATAAATTCTGTTCATATTTATTGGGCTCTAAAGTTGTTTTTTTTCTGACCATGCATCTCTAAGGTACCTCTTGAAGAATCTAGTTGAAAATCCTAGGCTTATCCGATAGATGATCCTTATTTAAGAATTATATATTGAGATAAAGGAAAATAAGGGTTCATAGAACTTAGTGGCGGACCACATGAGTAGGATTAATCACATTCTAAAGGATGACACCTTGGACCAGGTACCACTTTAGGACACTTTCCCTAATGATCATATTTATGCCATCTCAAGTACACATCCTTGGTATGATGATTTAGTGAACTACATTTTTGCCTCTGAAATTACTGAAAATTTAAAGAAACATCAAGTCAAAAAATTAAAAGTGAGTCTTAGTTTTATGTGTGGGATGATCCCTACCTATGGAACATGTGTAGTGATCAAGTTATTAGGAGGTGTGTTCCTGATCATGAGTTTGAGTCTGTTCTACATTTCTATCATAAAATTTCATGTGGATGACACTTTAGAACCCAATAGACATCTAGGAAAGTATTAGACTATGGATTATATTTTCCTAGATTATTCCATGATGCTCATGTGTTTTGTAAGACATGCTCACGTTGCCAACACACTGTAAATATTTCTAGGAGACATGACATGCCTCAACATCCCATATTATTTTGTGATATTTCTTATGTATGAGGCATTTATTTTATGGGTCCTTTTCAAATTTAATTTGTATTTTTTTATATTTTGGTTATCATTGATTATGTTAGAAAATGGGTGGAGGTCAAGGCCTCTAGGACTAATGACTATCATATTATAGTGTATTTTTCAAGGATCAAATTTTTTGTAGGTTTGGAGTACCAAAGGTCATCATCAATGACCAAGGGACACACTTTTATAATTAGAATTTTGATTCCCTCCTTTAAAATTATGGGGTGATACACAAAACATCAACACCATACCACCCCCAAATAAATGCCCAGGCTGAGGTTTCAAATGAGGAGTTGAAAAAAAAATTTAGAGAAAATCATGCAACCAAATAGGAAGGATTGGAGAAAGCACCTGGATGATGCGCTTTGGGATTATAGGATAGCATACAATACCCCCATCGGTATGTCCCCATTTTGGATTATTTTTAGGAAATCATGTCATCTACTAGTGGAAGTAGAGTATCAGGCATATTGGGCAATAAAGAAATGCAACATGGATTTGGCCCAAGCTAGAATTCAAAGGAAGCTACAAATTCAATATCTTGAAGAGATTCAATTGTAATAATATGAGAACTCAAGTCTCTACAAGGAAAGATCAAAAGCAGCTCATAATAGAATGATCCAAAAAAGGGAGTTTTGTGTTGGAGATAAAGTCATTATCTACAGTTCATGACTAAAGTTGATGCCTGGTAAGTTGTGTTCCAGATGGTTAGGTCCTAATGTTGTATCTAATGTTTTTCCTTATGGTGTAGTGGAGATCACACAAGAGGACACAAGAAGGATATTTATGGTCAATGGGAAACGTTTGAATAAATACATTGAGGGAATTCCTACTGATGCAGTTGATTTCATCACACTGCATGACCCCATCATCTCTTGATAATATCACTTTATTCCTCACTCTTTCACTTTTATATTAGTTATCCTATTTAAAATTAAACATTTCATATGTACTTGTTATATCATATGTTCACATTAAGGACAATGGAATATTTTAAGTGTGGGGGAGGGGACAACATTTTGGGGTAGCTATTTAGGATTTTAATTTGTGTATTTTGTGTGTGTTTTATGTTATTTTTTATATTAAATTTAAAAAAAACAAAAAAACAAAAAAAAAGAGAAAGAAAAAAAAACATATCATGTAACATGATCATTTACATGTGGATCATATGAAAAAATGCATGCTTTTAAAATTCATTGATAGCATGATAATAATGAGCATAATTTCATCATTAAGGGTCTATTTTTGTAAAAATGTAAGTCATCGATGATATGATTGGTTGTGTCAATATAAAACCTTTTAGATTTTAACACCATTATTTTTTATATTTGTTCAAGATAAATTGCATCATTGATTTCTCCACACAACCTTTCATACAACCATGACCTGTGAAATTTTTCCTACTAAATTTAAGGTACATACAATTTAGGTAAAAAAATTAATCTTATATCAATGGTTGGTCCATACGTTTGTTTCTCTTCTGATCAATTTCATTACTATACTGAATTAACCTATGCATGTGTACCTGATATCTGATAGTTGTACACCCTAAAAAAATAAAATAATAAAATAAAATAATAATAAATAGGTTTTAATTTTGGGAAATAAATAGGGGAGTGATGAAATGTACAACACATGGGGATATCTAGGTCAGGAGCTTAAGGTTTGACTTTTAAGAATGATTAAGTGAGTGGGTCTTGAAATTTGAATATAAAGGAATGTAGAAAAGGTTTGGGGAATTAAATAAGGTAAGAATAATTATTTTAATTGACCTGAATATACTAAATAAATGGGGGAAATATGATCTTGAAATGGTCTGCACACACACACGTGGGGAATTAATGGCATGGTGGACCCATAACTTTTTTTGCTATGATTGGTGTCATTAATCTCATTGGATTTTATTTTGATACAATTTATGAGAAAATGAATTTAAAATTTATTGATATTGACTCTTGAGGGTAATATTACTTTGCTTATATTTTCATTATGGATTGGGGAATATGAACATGAATATCTTGTCATAATTTTTTTTTTGGAATACATGATATGTGACTTTGCCCAGGAGTGAAAAAGGGTAAGTGTGGGGGAGTTGATAAAACAAAATTTATTGAATATTTTATTGATAATAAATGAAATAATTTCCTCACATTATGTTTAATATGTTTATTTATAAAATATTTGGTATTAGATCATTCATTTGAAATTTTGATGAAAATTCCAGTTTTACCCTTTAAAATTCATTGTATCATTTCAGACATAAATATTTTTCTGTGAATTATTTAAACTTAAAATTTTGAAAAAATGTTCTTGAATTAATTTTATCCAACTTTTATTCAGGACATGTGAGATAATTCATGCATTTTATTGGACTAAATGGTCCATGAAGCCAAATATGGGTGGGACTCACCAAATTGGACACTACTTCATTATTTGGACCATAACTTATTCATAATTGATTGGATTAGGACAAAATTTGTATAGGAGATATAGAACCAAATTTTTAATGAATAATTCTTCTGGAAGAATAGATGGTTTCTATGTTTTGAGGTCAAACTGGTGGTGAAAGTTTTATTAATTTATTTGGCCGAATTTCCCCATTCACACTTCAAACCTCTTAAAACCTAGCCTCCCCTGCACTCAATAAATTGGTTTTTTCTCATTTGGAGGGGTTTGGATGTCCATTAGGATATTTAAGGTAGAGGATAATTTGTTTCACTCTATTTCTCCAATAATTTCAAGAGGGATATCTCTTGAAGCTAGGATCCCTTCATCAAAGCCTTCTTCTTCTTCTTCACTTGTTAATGTTTTTGTTCTAGCAATAAATTTCTTATTTACTCTTCTATTTTATTCTATTTTAGTTAATTTTATTCTTATATAATCTTCCTATTTATTCTGTAAATCAATATTATAAACATGATTGAGTTATATCCTTTCAATGACTTTTTCAAATGCAAAATGTTTCTATGATGACTACACCGCCCATGGAAGAGTAATTATTCTTAGTAATGGATCTAACTCTAACCTTATTCACTTAATTATTTTGAATCAATGAGATAGTGTAATTAAATTATTATGATTTATGAATTGAGTTTTTAAATTAAAAGAAAATAAACAATAAATTTAACAACTTACATAAAACTTGTAGAGTTGAGTAATGTGTGAATTGTGAGAGCGTGAACTTAATCAGTAAAACTAAACTACACGGGATTAATTTATAGAGTTAAAATATAATCCCTAAAATAAATTCATACTCATTTACAAAATGGATATGTTCCCTAATTTTCCACTAAAAATAATCTATTATTGAAATGACAATCAATGTTGGGTGCTATGATTGCATGTTCCAAAGCTAGCCTAGGGTTCAATTCATTTCATCATTGTGGTTAAGTTAACTCTCGTAGGGTTTGAGGGATAGAAAATTAGGGGATCATAATTAAGTGGAGATTAATATAAATGATAAGTAATAATAAGTAAGTGAAGATTTATATTCATATTTATTATGATTTTTTAAAATAATTTTCTAAAAAACATCTTCTCGTTGTGTTTTATTAATCAAATTTCATTTCAAAAATAAAAAAAAATACAATCTTCCTCAAGAAAACTTATTATTATTATTTTATAAACATCAACCCCCAATAATTATATGTTATTTATTTCTTTTATCTTTATTTTCATAATACCTTTAAGAATTTGTTTTGATTATTGGCTCTTTGAGATATGACTTTGGCCAGCCACTCTGCTGCACCTAAGAAGTAAAAATAAAATATCATTTGAGAGAGCCCACAACAATGCCTTTTAGCAACACACACAACCCAAAAGGGTATATCATAGCCCCCCAAGGGATAACCCACCCATTTTTTATGGCTAAAGTCCCTATGGACATGAAATACATTACAAATACTATAGCCCAGGTGCTGAAGACATGTAGCTATTTTTTTCTTGACACAATTGTGTGGGTCTACTACCTTAATCCAGTCGTGCCTGAGGAATCATCCCATTGTCGTGCCGCTGACTACCACTCATCGTGCTCTCACCATCACCATGATCTTCCATCCACACTAGCCGCTTCCCTCGCTTGCACCACCACTGAGATACCCACACCTGGATTCCTGCAAGCTACCCCACATCTGGGGGCAAATCTAATCAAAGTTTGTTACTGTCGGGATTTGAACCTAGGTTTGTGATGTAGGATTATAGGGTTTCAATTTCTACTAGGCTACAACCCCAAATTCTATATTTATAATTATATATTTTTAATTATATATAAATAATTTTTAAATATATATAATTATATATATATATTTAAATAAATATATGTTTCCAATGAATTTGGTTAATAAATATATTTATGTGTGAGTATAATTGATGTGCATATGTTATGTATTCATCATGAATTAATGTTCATTTATACATCAAACACTTATTATTATTATTCATTTTGTCTATATGTGATGACTCGTTTTTTATTATCTATATACTTTACTAGGTATATGATTCATTCATGTTATATCTATGAATCTATTCCTATAAATACTAATAAAATTATAATAAATAAAGCCACTAATCAACATTATGCTATAAATAAACCAAGATCTATAGTAATCCAAAAATGCATGAATATGTTAGATAATAAGTTTCTAAATAAACAAAAATACCAAAATAATTATATGGAGACAACTCCACAATCAATCCCCAACTCCAAGCTATCACTATCCAAAAATTGTAAAACAACATTGAAGAATATAATAAGAAGGTACCCCGTAGCTACTTTCTCACTAGTTTTTCACTCTCACACCTCAACTTCAAACGTCCCATGCTCCCAATCCCTTCTGCAGTCATGTTTTATCATATCATATCTCATATCAAAATCCATACCTCATGATACAACCATATAATCCTCATCCCATATCTACTACCACACATACATCTCGCCCATCCTCCACAAATCTATTATGGTAGAGTACCATGAACCTGAAGGACATAAAACTCACATTCTCCTCTTACAATTCTTGACCACTTCCATAATCACATCTCATCCATACTCCGCAGGGTCTTCCAATGCACCTACCATATAACATCATCTCAATACCCCGCAGGGTTTTCAAGTGCACATGTAGTATCGTCATCACCAATATAGGGTCTTGCCTATACATCATGAAACTTATCATAAATACCTTTTAGGGTTTTCCAATACACCCCATACTATGGTAATATGATCGTATATCTAGATCCACCAAAACTCATACTACACCTAGAATCCATAGTGGGGAAGAAAGAGAAGTCAGTCATTTATTCCCTCACCAACTTGGTTATTAGGGGAAAACACCCATCACCCAAAGAAGGTTGAGCGTTGGTAAGGGAACCCAACTCAAGTGGGGTGCATATAAAATTTACAAATAAAATACAAATATAGATATTTACACACAATCCAACCCAGTGGGTTCACCTAAATTGCACTATAGTATAGCCCACAACCATCACCACAGTACCAGCACCACACTCTACCACTAGTGTCATCTAAAACACTACCAACCAACCCACTCCCACAAAAAAACCACTACAAACATTTACAAATCCCAATTAATCATACCATTACACTATTTCTAGATTTATGGTCACCATCCACATTGCATTTATTAATCCATTCAATATCATATTTAAATACAAAATAATTCTAGACAATACCCACATTAATTTCAACCATTTCTACTTCATTAATAGTTGTAAATATTTTATTCATAACATATTGTTTATTCAATTTCAATCTGGACCTATTACTAGGTTATTATAACCAATTATATTCCCCTACCACTAGGAAACTACAACATAAACCATGTCCACCAGCTGATCCATAATCCCACATCAACTGTGAAATTTCCTCTTGCCCACCATGGAAAGGTATTTGCATCCCCATTGTACCATTCATATACTCAACCACATCACACTATGCCACCCATGGCTTCTGTCGTAGCACCCACTTCCCAACACGTCCCAACCGATGCAGTATGAATGACCAAACATAACAATCATCCCACAACAGCCCCCATGATAACTAAGCAATCATAGCCACAACAATCAAATCAACAACACATAACAATGTATTTCAGCATCCTACACTTTCCATTATTCCTTATACAAAACATGCTTTCATGCCAATTCCCTTTTCCCAGACAACTGTTTCATTACCATCTTTAAGTTATTAACCTTTTATGAAAGGTTATTTCAACAGTCAAATCATATAATCAACACACAAGGCTAATCAATAATAATGATTTTCAACAATAGCACAAAAAACACTAAGCACAATAACAGTATCATGAAAGCAGGTAAATTTTTTTGGATTATTTCCTTCCCATCAATTTTCATTAGGTTCGGTTTATTATCTTTGTTAATTCAATTCATACTATTCACCTAAGGAAAACAAAATCATGAAACCCCCACAATTACATATAAAATAAGAGAGTTCTCAAATCCCCAACCTCAACTAGAGCTTGAAAATATGATGCGTAAGAAGAAGAGATGATAGAAAATCCATAACCTCACAAATGAATCCTCAATCAACCCAAACCATAACAATCCCTTATCAAAATTCAACCCCATCACCCCCCCCCAATTTGAACTAGAGCCACTTCCAAGAATTCCTAAGGGAATAACTAGAATAAACCAAGGAGGAGAAATGAAGAAATAACCTTGGATATGTAGGAAAATAAACTTGGTTTTCTATGGGAGACACCTACTATTCACTATTGGAATAGAGGCATGAAAAATTATTATTGATGTGTGTGGATCTGGTGGTTTGGGAGGTACCTACTACAACTAAACATTAGACTTTTTTTACTCTATTTTTTCCGTTTGGTTTGCTATGTGATTGTATCCCTATAAATAGGGAGTACTGTGTATGTTGTAATACAAATACCGGGTGAAGAAATAAAAACCATTATTTTACTGTGTTTGAGTTGTTGCGATCACCTCAAGTGATCTGTGTGTCATGTTGTGTTAGCTACTCCAAAGATCCTCCATTAGTGGTATCAAAGGGGGGTGAAGAAGAGAAGTTTAATGCCCCAAACCCAGTAGCCTAGAGCCGGTGCATTATTTTATTACATTGGCATGATTACAAGGAATCGAATCCTGAAGAACCAAATAGTTTAGCAGTCTTGGAATACTATATTACATTCATGATACCCATAATACATTGGGAAAATAAAATATAACATGATACAATATAACATAAATTATATCCTTGAAATATTATACAATGATTTCTTCTTTATGACCTAGGGAAAAGAAACATAAGAAAGGGGTGAGATCAGATGATCAATAAGATTAATCAATACAACAAAAGATATCATAAACATAAACACTAGGTATGGTGAATAAATAAAAGTATACATGCCATTAAAAATAAACTTGAAAACAATATGGCAGGAATAAAAGATAAATAAATAATACCGCAATAAAACATAATCATGGGTATTCTACTAGTCAAATAACTAAATGAACTATCAATTACTAGCTTTATAATGAGGGAATGCATAATGACAGACGTCATAATCATACCGTCAAGGCCTCATGCCAAGACCATAAATAACCATATAGTCAAGGCCTTATGCCAAGACTCTAGTTTGTCTCATGAGACCTACCGATGCATCGAGGGGATATCGCGGGCCCCACTCATCACTTACTAAGTCCAATGAATTCCTCATATGAATGGGGTGAACATAATCAATATATACATTCATATTGAAACTAATCTATGAAATGTAAATAACTTTCCACAATCATTAAACATAAACACTAACCATTCAGAGTAATGTGGTGAATGGTATCAAGATAGAACATTCATAGTAAAACTAATAAAAAATCCTTCAACAACATATTGTAGATGATATCATAAGAGATACACCTCAATGAAGTACAATATTAAATAAGGATTTTGATATAAATGAAGATACTTTTAAATGATACCATTGAAAATTTCTTGAGGAAATAATCCGTAAACATTCCAAAGTGTCCCATACCACCTTAAAACATTCAAATCATAATCCTTTAGAATATCATGAGAATAAGGAGACTCTTGATATGATATAAAAAAGGGAATTACATACACCACATGTAAGGAATAAGTGGTGAACAAGGAATATATCTCATAAAAGTTAAATTGAGATGAGAAAAATTCTTTTTACTTTGGAAATAAGAGTTCTTTTGGAAAATAATTTTTATTTGACATGAAATAAGATTTATAAACATATATATCACAAAAAAGAATAGGGAAGGACATTGAAATTATATTTGAGCCATAAATGTTTTCCCACCAAAGTGAAATCATGTAAAAAGATTTTTTTAAAGAAGCTTTAGAAACTAAACATTTTAGTGTGGTTTAAGGAAAATATTAAAGATATTTTAAAGAACAAAGGAATGTTTGTTTTCATAAAACTAGAAATGAACCAAGATAGTTTTTAATGATAAAGTGTTTGATTTTATAAAAATAATGTTGTCTTAAAATTGATTATAGAGTTCCCTTAAATATAGGTAAGAATTCAAGAAGTTCCCTTGAATCGAGCTTATATTACGGGAAGATCTTTTTTGAAAGATTTTGTAAGAACCTGGGTTTTTGGAACTGGTCAAAATCCTGACCCTTTTTGGGTTTTTGACTTGTTTCTGAGAAAACTGGGAAAATATAGGAAGTTCTAGAAATTTCCAGATTACACTTCATGTACTCTAAAGTACACATCATGTGTGGGTTGGGCATGTACTATCTGTGTGCTGACCAAGTACATGTTGTGTGGTGACTGTGTAAGAATTTCCTACTACATGGCGTGTAGTGTTACTTGACATTCCATGTATCTTTCTTCCACATACTAGATTAATCTTAGTCATGTGTTGACCCATGTGGTGCATCCAAGCCATGTGGATACCTCTACTTAAGTCAGAGTACAAACAAAGATACTACACGGCATGCAGTCCTTCATACACAACATGTACTTTTATTTTTATTTTCTTATATGGGAGAGCGTCGTTTCTAATTTCTAGAACTATCTTTTTCTTCCCCAGTTTCAGAATGTGACACTCTAGGAGGCTGAGAACATTTCTTCTCATAGATTCTTCATCTGATATCTGTTCTTCAATCCATCGGTGGCTATGGGATCTCATCGAGAAGGCTAAACTCATGAACCCTCTTTCATTATTGTTTATTTGCCTCACACACCGCAGTTTCCATCCAAGTAGAATTGCTGGGATTTGACGGAAACATAGATCTACGAAGATCAGCTTTGAATTGGAGCTTGATATCGGACATGCCTACGTCTATGAGTCTCATATAGGCGGTGCATACCTTATTTCATGTTTCCATGGTCATTTGGGGGTCATGGATTTTTATATAGACATCGGGTATTGAACAAGACCTTTGTTTAATTATATTGAAATGACCATATGCATTTTGGGACGTTGTTAGGTATTCCATTATACTATTATGCTTGGTCAAGGCTGGGTTAGAGGTCACTGCTCATTTGGGGCATTTTTTCTGGGGGTTCCAAAATGGTTATAATTGAATTGTTGTGAATTAAACTATTGAGTTTGAATTATTAAGCGTGATTAAGTTTGTTATAGGCTTTCAAGACCTCTATGCGAGTATGGGATAGCACAGGGCTAGTGAAATTCAACTGTTTAGTTTGTTTTTACTATATGAAGTATTTATTTTGATTATATATATGTGATGTGTGATATTTCATATGATGGAACCTTCAGGTTGTGTTGGGCATGGCCTGGGTATTATTGAGTGATGCTAATCATAAGTTGGGCTTGGCCCGGATTACATTGGGTGGTTCTGACCATAGGATTTGGCATCATGGGTTTCGTCTTGAGGTAGTGTGACTGTCAAGTTGGGCATGACCCAAGTTACTTGTATGGAGAGTCCATCAGACTTAAGAGAAATGGTCGTAGGGACACGAGGTGTCAGAGATTTTATGCCTTGGGAACTTATTTTGGTGATTACTGCTCACCCAGAACTTTGAGTAGTTTGCACATAGGTAGACTCCGTGATGAGGTGGTTTTTACCGCTCATTGGGTAGAGGCCCTCGATAGATGCAGTTAGGTACAATTGGTTTGGGGTGCTTGTCATAGGAAGCCACATGGAAGGTGAGGAGCCTTTAGGGGATAACATTGAGGCTATCAGGTTGGGGTCAGAGGCTCACTAAGATTTTAGGGAAGACATCATTGTCCCTATAGTTACTGATTTGAGGGCAGACATCATTGTCCCTCCGATTACTGATTTGAGGGAAGACATCATTATCCCTCCAGTTCTTATTTGAGGATAGGCATCGCTGCTCCTCCGGATGTTGTGCCATGGGTAGGTGTGGGATTTTGATCAAGGTTACTATTTTTTGGGTATGTCTTCAGGATGTTAGTACTTAAGACACAAGGTGTCAAGAGGCACATGGTGTCGAGTTACATGACAAAGATTCTGGCGTTGGCTGAAGTGGGTGACACTCTATGGTGGATCCTGAGCACCAGTGGAATTTATGTTTATTTGTGCATCATATTTTTTACTACTTTCCTTATAAACTCATGCCTACTTAAACACTTATATTAGGTACGCACCATTGGGTGGTATCCTATGGAGATTCGTCTCACGCCCTACACAGGCCCTTCGGGACGCGTGTAGACTTTAGGGATTTACGTGTAGGAAAGAGATCAGCTTCAAGAGCTGGATTGTATTAGATATTGCATGGAGATGGTATGGAACTTGAGGTCATTCCTAGCTGGAGTTTACTTTGTTTTTATTTCTTTCCTACATCATCATGCTTACATTGTTTATTGTAGCTACTGTTGGTTAGCCATTAGTGCCCCTTTATAACTTGACTTTATATGGATGCATGACTGGTCTGTTCTAGTAGTTATTACAAGTGTTTTCAATATTATATTATGTTTACCTTCTACTTTTGTTTCTACTTTGTTTTTGTTGTTTATCTACTATTGATTGTGATTCCGCTATGTGGGTCTGGTTTGAGTCTGCTGAGTTGTTTATTTCCACTACATGTTATATATCATTTCTTGGACCATTACCATTATTATCCTCTGAGAGGGTATATCCACCCCACTATATCTATCAGACCTTATCTTCTAGTCAGAAGCCTTTGGAGTTTAAGGTGGTGCGCCTAAGGTAGTAACACCCGACCCATTTAGCATTATTTGAGCGGTTGTTCGGGTCTGGGACATTACAGAGTGGTATTAAAGGGGGTTCTTGATAAGGATTTAGTAGTAGTGTTTTGATGTCTACTAATGAGATTGAGACTTCTCTTTTTATTTTTGTTGGTTTACTATTTGGGATATGGTATACTGGAGACAGGTTGTAATTGGAACTGGGTTTCTAGCTTGTTCTTGGGTGTCTACAGCCCCAGGTACGAGGGATAGACCAAGTTTCCTTGGGTGGAAATTTTTATTTTTATTTTTCTTAGATAACAGTTTATATGATTTACACCTTGGTGGATCACTTGATGTGTGATGTTATTTATTGTGATATGTGACCCTTGACCCAGTGCAGTAAGGGAGAATTGGACCTTGGCTCGGTATGGAAAGGCGTGATTGTTTGGATTTTAATAGGAACTTTTTTAGGGTATTTCAATTTCATAACCGCACGTATGCTTTTTAAAATGATGATAGAATGTGAATAATATCAATTGTCATGTTTTATATGCTTTTGAAATGTGAATGGTGAAAATCCTGATATAATTTCTTGTTGATTGCAATGTAATATACCATGATTTATATATATTATAGAATTGCATGTGGAAGGGTATTTGGGTCTAGTTATGGTATGAGTAGGTAGGTACTATGGTTGAGGTGATTTTGATCATCAAGATTGGGTGACTCAGTCATCGGTTTGAGGCAATGTTGGTTCTTATGATGGACATGGCCCAAGGTACTTTTGATACTTGGATCTGTTGAGGGCGAGTAAGGAGTCCATGAGGCTTGGATTTTGTGGGCATGGGTTGTGATAAGGGAGAGTAAGAGTAGTTGTTATATGATGCCTCTTTACTGATTTAATTATATGCATTGAATATATTGTATAAATATATATATGTTTTTTCTGACCATTTATGGTATTTAGCGAGTTCTTTCTGGACAACTTAGATGGAGCGTCAGGCGGGAGATGGTACAGTGCTACAAGAGTAGGATCAGGTTCAGGATCTGGTGCACGTAGATCATGAGCCACAAGTATAGGCTTAAGAACATGATCCGGTTTAGGATCTAGTATAGAAAGGACAACAGCCGAGTTTGGCAGTGTTCGGGTCGTGGCTCGACGAGCAACTCTGAACTAGCCTGGTACGTGTCTTGCAGGGGATCAACAGAGGTGCGCAAGGTACAGATCCATCTATGGAATATCTAATGCGGGAGTTCCAATCGCATAACCCGCCAATTTTTTAGGGTGAGGGTGGTCTACAGATGATTGAGAACTGGATAGAGAGCATGCAGATGATCTTTGAGCAGCTCAATACACCTCCTGGGTGAAGGGTCAAACTAGTGACGTACATGCTGAGAGGGCCGACGAAGCGTTGGTGGGATGTGTAGGTTCAGGATCACGAACATGAAGGAATTGCATGGAAGGACTTCGAGGATAGGTTCTTCGAGTACTTTTACCTAGAGACACTAAGGGCAGAGAGAGCTCAGGATTTCTTGAGCCTTTAGCAGTGAGACATCTCCGTCATGGACTATGAAACAACTTTCACTGAGTTATCTCACTTTGCACCTGGTATGGTAAGAGATGACTTGGAAAGGGTGAGGCACTTCAAGGATGGATTACGACATGCCATTCAGATCTAGGTAAATATCATCAGGTTGGGTTCATTCTCATAGGCGATGAATCAGGCACTCATAGCAGAAGGCAATGAGAAAGAGCGACCACACTTAGGCCGGACAACAGCTTCAGGTGATGGTTCGAATAACAGGAAATGAGGTCGGGATGAGTTCCAACAGGGAATTCAGGCCAAGGACTCATCTAGACCACCTTGTAGCAGTTCATTAGTGGTTTTCTTTCAGTGTGGACAGATAGGGCATGTTCAGATTCAGTGTGATAGGCCTCCAAAGGAGTGTCAGGCATATGGACAAGTCGAGCATCTTGAGAGGTTTTGCAGGAATCCTTCTCAGACAGCTGGTAGGTAGGGACTAGGGCAGACTATGGTGTCTGGGGTCGGATTAGGGTCAGTACTAGGTGATGGTGACTAAGGTTCAGCTTCACGCAGAGGACGTGGCAGAGACAGTGGGACCCAACTGAGGGGTCAGTGGCTGGTGACTGGAGTAGCACCACAGGCAGGTTAGGCATCAGGCAGTCGTATTTCAGGCTAGGTTCACATCATGGAGCTACCATAGGCTGAGCATTCTATTCATACAACAATGGTTAGAAGTATGCTGTGAGCATGGCCATGATATTTATGTTTTCTTTTGGCATGGCCTATTAAGGCATGTCCGTCTTGAGTGCACGAGGTGCACATGATTTAGTTATACTGACTAGATACTGGTTAGTGGGTTTGGAACCATTTTGAGTGTGTTATATATTTATTTATATGTATAAGATTCGTGTCATTAGGAGCATCAAGGATGCAGGTTACTTGAGGTGTCATAGGCATTGGGGCATCGAGGATGTGGGTTACTTGAGGTGTCGAAGGCATTGGGGCATCGAGGATACAGGTTACTTGAGGTTCATGGAACCAAGTTTATCTTTGAGCATCCATGGGATGTATGACGTCATGAATGAGGACACCATACGGTGTGGGATACGTTTGGGTGTCAGAAATGACACGGGAGCACCGATGAGGTGCAGGGGTGACGATGCATCACTAGAGGACCATGGGTCCAGGAAATAGGTCATTGGACCTTTGCTTGATTTGAGTTTTGGTTGGTTTCAGACTGAGATAAGAAATTACTAAGGTGGGGTGCCCCTTGGGGATTGGTATGTTCAGTACATCTCTAGGTTTCTTTTGATATATCAGGGATGAGCTATGTTAAGGCGGGAAGATTGTAAGAACCTGAGTTTTTGGAACGGGTCAAAATCCCGACTCTATTTGAGTTTTTTACTTATTTCTGAGAAAACTGGGAAAATCTAGGAAGTTCTATAAATTTCCAAATTACACACCTTGTACTCCAAAGTAAACATCATGTGTGGTTTAGGAATGTATTATCCATGTGATGACCAAGTACATGTTGTGTGGTGACCGTGTAAGAATTCCCTACTACATGGCGTGTAGTGTTACTTGACATGTCATGTATCTTCCTTCCGCGTACTGGCTGAATCTTAGCCATGTGTTGAATCGTTTGGTTTGTCCAAGTCATGTGGCTACCTCTTCTTATGTCGTAGTATAGAAAAACCTACTACACAGTGTGTAGTTTTTCATACATGTTGTGTACTTTTATTTTTATTCGCTTATATGGGAGAGAATCACGTTTAATTTCTAGAACTATATTCTTTTTCTCCAGTTTCAGACTGTGATGCTCTGAGAGGACAAGAACATTTCTTCTCCTAGATTCTTCATCTGAAATACATTCTTCAATCCATCGATGGCTGCGGGATCGCATTGGGAAGGCTAAACCCACACACCATCTTTTATTCTAGTTTCTTTTCCTCACACACCGTAGTTTCCATCCGAGAAGAATTGCTAGGATTTGATGAAAACATAGATCTACGAAGATAAGATTCGAATTAGAGCCTGATATCAGACGTTCCTATATCTACGAGTCTCAGGTAGGTGGTGCATACCTTCTTTCATGCTTTCGTGGTCATTTGCGAGTTGTATATTTTTAGCGTGACATCAGGTATTGAGAAAGACCATTGTTTAACTATATTGAAATGACCATATGCATTGTGGGATGTCATTGGGTATTCCCTTATCCTGTTATACTTGAGAAAGGATGGGTTAGAGGACTCTTCTCATTTGGGGAATTTTTTTCGGGGGTTCCAAAATGGTTATAATTGAATTGTTGTGAATTAAACTACTGAGTTTGAATCATTAAGCATGATTAAGTTTGTTACAGGCTTTCAAGACCTCGGTGCGGGTATGGGACATCAAATGGCTAGTTCAATTAAACTATTTAGTTTTTTTCCTATATGAAGTATTTGTTTTGATTATATATATGTGATGTGTGATATTTCATATGCTGGAACCTTTGGGTTATGTTGGGCATGACCTGGGTATTGTTGAGTGATGTTGATCACAGGTTGGGCTTGGCTTGGATTACATTGGGTGGTTCTGACCACGGGATTAGGCGTCATGGACGTCGGCTTGAGGCAATGTGGTTGTCAGGTTGGGAATGGACCAGGTTACTTGGATAGAGAGGCCATCAGACTTGAGCGACATGGTCATAGGGACATAAGGTGTCAGAGATGTTGTGCCTTGGGAACTTATTTTGGTGATTACCACTCACTCAGAACTTTGAGTAGTGTGCACACAGGTAGGCTCTGTGATGAGGTGGTTTTGACCACTCATTGGGTAGAGGCCCCCAATAGATATGGTTAGGTACAGTTGTTTGGGGGATGCTTTCTATAGGAATCCACGTGTAAGGTTAGGAGCCTTCAGGGGATAGCGTTGAGGCTATCAGGTTGGGGGAAGAGGCTCACTGAGATTTGAGGGAAGACATCATTGTCCCTCTAGTTACTAATTTGAGGTCAGACATTGTTGTCTCTCCAGTTACTGATTTGAGGGTAGACATCGCTATCCCTTTGGTTCCTATTTGAGTACAGGCATCGCTGCTCCTCCGGTTGTTGTTCCATGGGAAAGAATGGGATTTCTAATAGGGTTAATATTGTTTTGGCGTGCCTTCAGGATGTCATTACTTGATACATGAGGTGTTAGGAGGCACATGGTGTCGGGTTACATGACAGAGATTCCGGTGTTGGCCAAAGCAGGTGACACTCCATGGTCACTGCTGAGAACCAATGGAGTTTATGTTTATTTGTGCATCGTATTGTTTACTGCTTTATTTATAAATGCATGTCTGATTAAACACTTATATTAGGTATGCTTCATTGGGTGGTATCCTACTGAGATTCATCTCACACCCTACACAGGCCATTCAGGACGCGTGTAGACTTTATGAATTTATGTGTAGTAAAGAGATCATCTTTAGGAGGTGTACTGTATTATCTATTTCATGGAGATGGTATGGTCCTTGAGGTCATGCCTAGCTAGATTTTACTTTGTTTTTCTTTCTTTCCTATATCAGCATGCTTACCTTATTTATTTTAGCTAGTGTTGGTAATCCATTGGTATCCCTTTATATCTTGACTTTCTATGGATGCATGACTGATCTGTTCTAGTAGTTGTTACAATTGGTTTCAGAATGTTGTTGTGTTTACCTTCCACTATTGTTTTTTCTACTTTGTTTCCATTTTTTATCTTCTATTGATTGTGCTTTAGCTCTACGGGTCTGGTTTGAGTCTACTGAGTCATTTATTTCTGCTGCATGTTATATATTATTTTTTAGACCAGTACCATTATTATACTATGAGAGGGTATAGAATAACCACTATACCTATCAGACCCTCACTACTAGTTGATATCCTTTGGCGTTCGGGGAGGTTCACCTAAGGTAGTAACACTCGACCCGTTTAGCACTGTTTTGGTGGTTGTTCGGGTATGAGACGTTATCGATTGTTTTAAAACATGTAACCCCCCATAAAATAAATAAGGATTATGATTTGTGTATATATATAGAGAACATTCACACAAAATTTATGAGTATTACATAATAATAAATAATAATTTCATTGAGGTGAGTAGAGAATAAGAGTAACCCGAATGAAAATGGAGGTTCAGGTAGAAAATCCTTACTACTTTGTAATCAATCGAATCATATGCCCCAAAATTAATAATCATAAAACAATAAATTGAATACCATGAAAATAAATAGATTCATGATATGATACATCAATGGGCATTATACATACACCATACTCAACTAATAGTATTGAATAAGGAATATCTCACAAAAATGGAAGTGAGATGAGGAAACCCTTACCTTATGTCTGAATGTATTCTGAACTTGATCTTAATGTCATGAATAATCAAATTAGATTAATTAATTCATAATAACATAACATTATCTACATGTAATTTATTTATTATATCTTTATTAAGCTCATTTATGTCATTTTATATGGGTTAAGAGATTCAATTTCATCATTTGGGAGTGCACGTTTTCTTAGTTTTCATGATCGTTTCGCTTGTATAAGAGTATGCGAGTTCATGTAAAATGGAAATTGAAATAAATAATTGAAGTTATGAGTTATTATTGATCATCCATAAGGTTAAATTATCATATAAATCCTTTGTTTATTTTGGGAGAGGATGAATCATTAGATATAATTTTAATGATAAACACTTGGATTAATTTGGTGGTTTTTTTATCACCGCAAACTCATTTTGTTTTATAATTTAATACCATGTGTAAAAACTGATTCCAGAACATTAAATAGGATATATTACATATATTTTGATTTTTTTAAACCATAAAAATGGTTTCGTGACCAGAATTGAATATGTTAATAGAAATTTAAAACTCGTCGTCCTTGAGTGTGATAAATTAACACATCTCAGACGGTGTTTTCAATTTTAGTATAAGAGGATGAGGAAAGAGAGATGATGATGAAATATTAAATTATAATAATATCATTCAAGTACATGTAAGGTATAGAATTATCATATCATTTGGATGAGTTGAGGTGAGGTGGGAGAAACAATATAATGGAACTTGTAAAAGAAATTGAAAGAAAAAGGAAGAGAGGTTTACCTTTTGAGTACTCCTCCTTGAGAAACTCCTTAAGGACTTTGGTTTTAGCCTTTTGGTGAGACCAATAGGTATTAGACATGTGCAAGGGACTAGGGAAGAGTATTTTGATAGAACTTTTAGGAGCTTCAAGGATTAGAGGAGTGAAGAGAAAAGGGAGTGAGGGGTGGTTTTTATAGTGGAGGAGAGGAGTGATTTCTCAATATTTTATTCATTATTTTATTATTTTGATCAAGATAAGAAATAATATTGATTATTGTGACCAAAAATAGTAAAAAGTACATGTGATTTCGAACTAATGGTTTCTTATATCAGCCATGATGCAAGGAATAGTGTATTTATCTTATAATGTATTATACTGTAAATTACCGTATTTTACCATTAATAAAAAATTCAAGTATTTCAGAAAAATCCCAAAAATTCACCCTAAACATTTTTTCAATGTGTAGAATCCAAAAATGAACTCAATTTTATGAAAATAATTTTCTAAATATGAGAAATTTAATTTTTAATTAAAATCATTATTTACTCAAAAAATACAGATTTTAAAATTATAATTGATTTTATAACACCATAAAAATTATTTAAGGTATCATTATATTATCCTAAAATAATAGGATAGAAAAATATTTATTTAGGAATAAATTTTATGAAAATTAATTTTATTTTAAATAAATTTATTAATTATAAAATTGTAATTAAATATTTATTGCTCACAAAAATACCAACACTTAATTATTAACTTTTAAAATATTTAATTTCATTTAAAAGGTGTCTAGATTTTATTTATACTTTCATGGATGGGGTTACTATTCATAAGGGTCATATTACTATTTATGAGGGTACATTACTATTCATAAGGGTAACATTACTATTCATAAGGGTAAGTTACTATTCACAAAAAAAAATTAAGTTGATCCCATCAGACTCTAAATAACTTACTAAATGCAACCATGTATGTCTGTTTTTTGAAATTCAAATAATAGAAGTGGTAAAAATATGTTCATTAGCTAGGTTATAACAAATTTTTGTTTCATAGTGACTCGGTGTTGTGTGAATATAATCTATCTAATGGATTGAAATTATTTAAGAACATTTCATAAAATCTTGGTGTGTCATATTAATAGTGAATATATTTGTAACATAATTTAGTATTTATCAAAATAATTATAATGGTCAATATATATATTATAATCTATTGATAAAAATGAATTTTTTAATAATCAAATACACATATTCATATTAAAATATTCTTTTACACAAAATAATACTGTAAAATAGTATTTGTTTTTAAAATTAATTTGAAAGCTATAAATTTGAAATATAAGTATTATTAATTAAAACACTTAATTTTAAATTATTATTTTTTCATAAATTAATGTATTTAATATTATAAAACAAATTACTGGGGTGATACAAGAAGTTTTGAGAGAGAGTTATTGTAAGATATGTTTCCACTTCTACTGCCCATAACCACCTTCAGTGGTATTAGAGGCAGGATTGAAGTTGGACTTGTGATATCCACATCTGCGTCTGCTGCCCATAACCACCATCAGTGATATCAAATCAAGGTAGGTTTTTTTACCAGCTGTGTCGATAGAAGATCACATAAGATCTAGTTATGTTCATCTGCAACACCCAAAGAAGAGTAAGATGAACAGTTAGTTCATTTGTTGCCTTTGTTTTTAATTCCCACGTCCTTTTTTTCTTTTCCATTTCTCAATAATAATGAGGCTTTTTTCTCTACTTGGAAAGTCACCTTTTCCATCTCCCAAGGTGTTGTGAAATCAAACCTCTCATTTTGGTTGTCTCTTCCCTCTCTCTCCAATTTTGAAAATATAATTTTCTTCTCATTATTTTTTTATTCCTCCCATCTTCATGCCTCTCTTGCATCTCCTACAAAAAAAATCCACCACATTTTTTCTATTTCCTCTCTTTCCTTTGAATACATAAAAAAATTCTCATTAATTCTTATTACACAAAAATATTGACAGTGTGCACTTATAAAAAAAATTGTACCTGACTATCCAAAAAAATAGTTACAATCTTCAATTAAAGTTTTTTTTTACAATCTTCACTATCTGAAGAAATGAATTTATCAACGATCGATATTTTGTATTTTTGATGATCCCTTCGACTTCTTTTCATACATTGATGATGATTACAGACACCCTTCGCCTTTGTCTCTTCTCCCAAAGTCGAATCAATTTTTTTCACTAGAAGCTTCTTAAGAAATGAAGTTACTATCCAATGTGGACACCTTCCCAAAGGGAATCAAAGAACTGGAGTTTCTATCCAATACAGACATCATCCCAATATTCAATACCTTCATCGACATTGTATCCGACGAACCATCTATTAGTTCAGTCTTTATATATCAAAGCCCTGTGTCAGTTCCCCTAATGAAAAATTACAGCATCTCCTTCCAATGCACCCAAATCCCGGTAAAGACCCAGAGTAAGGGGGAATTTTAAAGAACCCAAACCCAAGGAAAAGGATTTTGAGAACAAGAATCTGATACTAGAAGAGGAGCACCAGATGAAATAATTCCAAATTAAAGAAATAAAATCCAATTGTCTTCCTACTACTGGTATTTTGTTCATGCGATCACCTCCTGTGATCTGCTTATCTTTTTTTTCATGTGATGTTGAATGCAATGCAGCCAATGACCATGGTAAAATCATTATACATGTTGGTTACCCACTTGGAGATGATGCAAATGTCTGGGTCGTGAGAAAAAAAAGTTTATGGGGGAAATTTTTGAAAATAAACTTGGTTTTCTATGGGAGACACCAACCATTTACTATTGGAATGGAGGCATGAAAAAGTCTTCTTGATGTGTGTGGATCTGGTGGTTTGGGTGAAACCTACTAAAACAAAACATTATACTTTTTTCCCCTATTTTTTCCCATTTGGTTTGATATGTGATTGTATCCCTATAAATAAGGAGTACCATGTATGTTGTAATTGAATTCCCAGTGCAAGAAATAAATATTAGTTTGTGTTACTCGTTTTTTTTGTGTTGTTGAGATCACCACCAATGATCTTCTGAAAAAGATCCTCCATCAGGACAACCAATAATCAATCTCTCAAATCCAAGGTTCAAATTCAAATGAGGGGATGAAAGGTATCCTAAAAATTATTTGGAATTTCCCAAGATTTGAGGAAAATAAATGTGAATGAATGGAATTTGAGGGAGCCACTAAATTAATACACAGGCTGGAAAATTAGATGATCGCAACACAAGGGGTATAGGACAGTTGCAATTCCCTTGAGTTAAACAAATTCTAGAATTTATACTTCATATCTACCCAACTTAAAATTTGGCTCAAACTCCACTGATCTCTCCTCAAACCTCCTCCTGGTGCCTCTAGCTCCCAAAGTTCACAAACAGGCCAACAAGGTCCAGACCGTTACATGGAGAGAATTTTTTATCAATAAATCCATCATTATTAACCTAAATCTCACCTCAAATTCCATTAATTTATTATTGAACTTTTTGGTGATGTTTATGATGACAAGATAAATGGAAAATAAAAGAGACAAGATTATAATGATATGATCTAGACTCACACACACAAACAAAGAAAAAATTACATACTTGTGTGTTGAAATTTAAAGGGAAGAGAGGAAAATTATTCCAACTGAAGTTAATCTAATTCACTAAGATAAAACTAAACCAACTGAAGTTGGTTGAAATTAAAAGTTAATAATAAAAATTTTATTAGAATTTATGAAATTACAACAATGTTTTCAACAGTACAAAAAAATTAAGAAGTAGAAAATTAAGAAAATAGTATAGATTGGTTTCTCTAGTTGAAACTAGAGTATGACAGGTCCCCCCAGTCCTTTTTCAATGTTTGGTTGAGCCATAACCCTCCCACACAAACTTCTAAAGTCGTCACATACTTTAAAGAGGTGATGAACACATGTTTATAGCCAAAGAGGTGAGCAGATTCACATCTAATTTTGTCAATTTTGGCTCTTTTATTTGATCATGAATACAAAAATATCTTGATAAATATTATTCTAAAAAATTGTTGAGTTGTCTCTTAACTATACATAAAGAAAATTTCATGGTCAGTGGACTTTTCTATCCAAATATATGACTATTTTAGTAAACCACATACTGCTATATTGGAAGATTATTTTTTTCCCATTACCTATGTGTAAACATGTTTAAGAATTTTAAAACAACCACATCTCAAATCATGTTATTCGATGAAGTTGTTCCCCAGTATCTTGACTTTCTTCACACAAAAATTAAGGCCATTTTAACGCATGTTGTCCGACTGTGAGCAGATTTTCGGACCTCCATTCCATGCTTTGTGTTGGATTCAGCATCCCTCATCGGACTTGAGGTTCGATGTGGTCTTTAGTATTCATTGTAAAAGAACCTCAAGGCCTCCTTTAGAGATCACCTTGGGGATTCGGGTTAACCTCATTTTATCATTCTACATGGTATCAGAGGGAACCTAATCCCGATACCTCCCTCCCATTTTATTTTCCCCCGTTTAGGTTTTCTCATTATTTATCCCTCGTGGGGGTGGCGACCCCCCCCCCATGTAGGGTTGGGTTTATTTTCTGTCACCGCCCCTCTGAGCTCGTTTCCCAAGAGGCCTCCTAGTTCTTTCCCAATAGATCCCTCCCTGCTTTTTCCTCCCTCCTGGTGGATCTCCCCCCTGCTAGAATCTCCCTCTGCATCGCCTATGGTGGTCCTCCATCCCACCTGAGCAGCTCCCTCCATCTCCGACATGGCTCCCCAGATTTATTCCCTCTCGATGTGCACACCTCCATCCAGCATGTGGCCATCATCCAGCGCGGGGTCCCAGGTCAGCCTCTTCATCTCACACTGGCTCCATTCCCGGCAAATCCATCTTGGCGTAACCCACCCGGTAGTTCCTATCCTGGTGCTTCCCGATCCCGACACAGCTCTCTCCTCCTTCGCCAATACGAGGCTCCTCCTCCCATCGGTAACCCTAGACGCGCGTCAGTCCCCGACGACTCTATCATTGTGCGTCCTCCATGGTTCTTTCCCGATGACCCTCAATTTCCTCGTAGACATCCCTTCATGATTCCTCCACCTCCACAGCTCCCCTACTCCTGGGTGCGACGGTTCCTGGTGAAACCCTTGTTGCGCGTGACTCTATCTGAACCCAACCTCGCCCGGTTACCCAACACCTTCCCTCCCACCGCGGATCTCTCTCCAACAATTCTATACAATCGACCTTCTTCTCCCCTGTGATGGCCTTTTTATTTCGTGCCTCCTTTCTCGCAAAGGATCCCTACTCCCACTCCTCCCTACTCGCCGCACCTCCCTACAACGACCTCCTATGCACCGTAGTGGTGCACCAGCACTCGCGCTTCCTCCACTATGGTACAGCACCTCGACCGCCTTGAATTTGGACCCTTTGGCACCACAAGATCGCACAATAATTCTATAGAATCCCCGCCTCCCATCATTGGCCCCGCAAGTGTGGCCCCCTCGGTGTTAGTGTGATTTCCCGGTGTATCATCGGTCGGCCCCGCTAGTGCGTATTTCTTGGCACTTCGTCAATTGGCCCGGTCTGTGTGGTTCCTATAATATTCCCACAACATCTTCATCCATCCATCATCCTAAGGGGGAGGTGTGCTCTTGAGGAGGAGCTATGATCATTGCTTGTTTCTTTTTATTTCATCTTGTTTTGTAATCAAGCTGGGTATGTCCAGCTTGAGGGGGAGTGTTTGTAGTGTTTCTTGTTTGATTTGTATTGTCATTTATTTGTTCTCTTTTCTTTATGTGTCCAATCTAGGTACACCTAGCTTAAGGGGGAGTGTTGGAGTCTTCATCCCACACCGGACATGAGTTCCGGTGTGGTCTTTAGTATTTTTTATAAAAGGAACTCAAGGCCTCCTTTAGAGAGCACCTTGGGGATTCGGGTTTACCTCATTTTATCATTCTACACTTTGGTTGGTTCACATAAAGGTTGAATTGGGCCTTAATATTTTTTTGTAACTTTGGACTACTTGTTTGAGTCTCTCTCATAAAGTTTTATGACATTTTAGTTTTTGGATTGTTCCCTACTACCAAAACATTACTATTGGTCCTATCTATCAGAACAAATCATTTGGTCTTCTTGTAAGCTTCATATATCCCACTAAATATCCACATTATCAAGGGTACCAGTTCTAAACTTTGTAGTAAAATATCTCGAGGATCCTACACAAAAATAATTATACAATTTTAATTAGTAGGCATATTAAAAATACTCTAATGTTGTCAGAAAGGGTAAATTTAAACAAATTTTCCAACAATTATAAATCTCAAATGATAAAATTATTTAATAATTATATATATTTTATGGATAAATTAGTATGTATTATCATTTAAAATCATGAATCAAAATACCTTATCAATTTACCAAACATTTTTTTTGTTTCATTTCCTTGTATTCAATTCAAGACAGTTTTTTGAACCAAACGGGCTCTTATAATTTACACATTTTGACTAGTTTGGTAAATCCTTTGGACCATAATTTTATACAATTTTTATATTGATAACCTGAAATGGGATGCATATCTAGGAACTAACATCCTATTATGTCCATATTACAATTTCATACCAAAAGAACACAGTGGGTGTTAAAATTGAGTCAATAGGTAGTTGATACCTGTAGAGATGTTACATTATTTTGGGAGCCTTGGGATATTTATTTTATAAGGCGTGTTTTAAATTGAAGGACCTTGAAAATTGATGTGTAACTCATTAAATTCTTAAAATGAATTAAGTAACATGCCTTTTATGCATCTCCATACCCTATTGTTATAACCCTTGAAGACCACCTTAACCCAACTCTCCAAGTTAAAGTTATTGAGGTGAGATTCCATATATTTATTTATTTATCTTTCTATGGAGTTATTGTTTTCTCTATAAAATGATTTTCCCCATAGATGATCATTGAAGCATTCCGAGAAATGGTGTTTTAACCTGAGTCAAGTTCCTTGAAATAATTCCCCTCACCAGAACAATTGAAGTATCAGGTAATCATTTCAACCAAACCCCCAAAAGAGTACCTTGAAGATAAGCCTTGAAGGATGAGAGTAGTGGAAACTCAAGTCGGTGTAAAGATTCTGGTGAATATGAGTGGGGAAGGGAACCATTAGACCTTGCATTCAATAAAGGAACTGATGGTAAGGTGTGGAAATGGAAGGCTGCGTTTCTTTTTGAAAATTGTTTCTTCTTTTCATTTTAAAAAAATATATTAGAAAATGAGTGACAAGAAATTTTGGATGGCAGTAATAAATGAGAATTTATTTAGAAAAACATTTTTTATTTTCATTTTCCAAAAATGTATAAGAAAGTATGTTAAAAAATATTTTGAATATTAAGAAAAATTAAGAAAGTATTTAGCTTCCTTGTTCTTGTATTTTCATTTTTCAGGAAACATGAAAATATATTTTCTTGTTTTAAAAAATCTCTCATTTCTATTTTCATTTTATAAAAAATGTTTCCCATTTATGTAATTTAATACATTTTAGAAAATGAAAATAGAAAATTATTTTCAAAACTAAACTTGGTTTTAGAAAGTTTTTTTTGTTTTTATTTTTTAAAAAATTATTAGAAAATATATTAAATCATTTAAATGAAAAACGTTTTTCAGAAAATGAAAATGGTAATTTTTTTATAAAAAAACTCATTTTCCTGCTTCCTAAAAAATGAAAATAAAAAAAACAAATATGCAAATTATATGTTTTATTGTTTTCCTCTACCATCCAAAATATTTCCAAACACATCTTAATTCATTTTTGAAAAATAAAAAGAGGAAACATTTTCCAATACCAAACACAACCTTAGGTTTCCTCTTTTTTGTTTTTATGCTTCAGAAAATATGAAATCATTTATTCTTAAAAAATCTCTTATTTCCATTTTTATATTAATTTTTTTTTCTATTTATACAATTAAATACATTTTCTAATTAATTTTTGAAAAATAAATACATAAAATAATTTTGAAAGTCAAACACAGTCCAAGTTTCCATCCTATAAATTATCTGATAAGTATATTTTAAAATCCCAATGATTCAATTTGGTTATGTTGGAAGATGACGACGATGATGACGACGACTCTGATTGTAAAGCACAAAGGGTAGACTTTTCTTCTTACAAACCTCTAATTTCCATTCCACATGTGAGTCTCAAGGGTGGGATCAAAGAAGCACTAAAAGATAATATGGATAAAATTAGGCTCCTTAGTTTGAGTGAACAGTCACTTGAAATGGCTTTTGAAGTTCATCGGATGGATCTTGTAAGGCATCAGCTCTTGTTTTTTGTGCTATAAACTCCTCAAATTCTTATGATTTATTCTCAAGAAGATGAAAAAAAGTTGTTTCTTTTGTTTCTCCCTGCTTTTTTTATCTAAATTCAATGCTTTCTTTCTCCATCAGGTTTAACCAAAGAAATTTTCTCTGAATTTATCCCTAGGGAACTCGGTTCAATTCTTCATATTACATGCCAATAGTTGGTTGGATGAATGGAGATCAAATGATTTCATTTAATATGCAGGTTGTTTTATGTTTTCCTATTACCATATTTCATTCATATTCTAATCCAAAAGATAATTTTGTTATAATAATTAAGTAAATTTATCAAAAATAGAGGTGTCAATGGGATGAGTACTTGCATTATCCTAACCCTATGTTGTTATATTTTAAAATACCTATTTAACCATGTGGACATTGGTTATAAATTTAAAATTTTAAAATCCATTTATAAATTCAATTTTGAACCAAAACTCAAATTAAAAAAATATTTTATAATTTTATTATCATTCAAAAATCTAAAATTAGTTGATTTATGATGATTAATTTATTAGAGATGTGATGGTGTATTATCGTCAAAAAACTCAAGATTTTCCTAAAGTTTTCATTGATTTGATAAGGAAATGATAAAGTTCCTAGAGAGGTTTTATGGAAGACTCTTGAAAGAAAAGGGGTGTAGGTGGCGTATATAATACTCATCCAAGGGTCCAGGTGGTGTATATCAAACTCATCCAAGACATGTATGAAGAGAGTTTGACTCGAGTTAAAACTCTAGTAGAAAACATTGAAAACTTTCTCATCTCGATAATACTACATCAAGGTTCGACTTTAAGCCCGTACTTTTTTCTTTGATCTTAGATAAACTTACAAAACATATTCAAGATTTGACAGCTAATTGCATGCTTTTTGTGGATGATATAGTTCTCATTGTAAAATCCAATGACATAATCAATTTAAAGTTAGAGCTTTGGAGATAGAATTTAGAATTGAATGGTTTCCGTTTTATTAGGGATAATACAAGATACATGAAGTTTCATTTTAATGAAGGATTCTCTAGTGATGTTATGGATGTGTGATTGAAAGACCATATTATTTCGAAAGTTGATTGTTTTTTATATTTAGGCATATTTATACAATGTGATGAAGATATTAATGCATATGTCTCTCATAGTATTCAAACTGGACAGATGAAATGGAAAAAGGCTTATGGGTTGCTTTGTGATAGTAAAATTCATTTGAAATTGAAGGTTAAATTTTATAGGATTGTCATTAGACTACATATTTTATATGGTAGTGAGTGTTGACCTTTAACAAGACATCTTGAACAAAAAATAAGGGTAGCAGAAATGAAAATGTTAATATGGACATGTAAACATGCTAAGATTTATAAAATTAATAATGAATGTGTTTGTGAGAAAATTGGAGTAACTTAAATTGATGAGAACATGATTGAGACTAGATTAAAGTGGTTTGAACATGTTAGAAGAATTCCTAGGAATGAGCATGTTAATAGGGTAAACTTAATGTCAAATTCACATATTAAAATAAGTAGAGGTAGGCATAAAGTGACCCTTAAATAAATCGTTCATGATAATCTTTCTATAAATGGCTTCAATGAAAATATTGTCTTTAATAGAGTTAATTGATGGTGATTGATCCATGTAACTGACCCCATTTAATATTGTTAAGAGTATTTTATGTTTTTAATATTTGTATCCCACATCGGTGTGGGTAATCCGTTGTACTCATTTTTCACATCTATAAATTAAGCACCCTATCTCATTGTGAGGTATGGATTTCCATTATAACATGAAATCATATCTAGATATGTAACCCCCTCCCTCCCAAAGCTCCTCTTCCCTTGTGATGCCCTCCCCCACCCCTCATGGCCCCCTTCGCGGTGCCCTCCTCCGTCCCTCACAACCCCTTTCCCGACACCCTTCTTTTCCCCTTGCGAACCCATTCCTGTTGCCCTCCTCCACCCTTTGTGGTTCCCTCCTCTACCCTTATGTGACATACCTCCCACCCCTATGCCCTGCGCTGACTCCCTCTATCGCCCCTCCATGCACGACACACCCACCAATGTGACGCCCTCCCTATGCAGCAACCCTCCCCATCACCCCTCCATGTGTGACACACCCACCAGTGTGACGCCCTCCCTATGTAGCTACCCCTCCCTATGCAGCACCCCTCCAATGGATCGACTCTCCCTCCGCGACGCCCCAACCTGCATAACCGCTCCCCTCCGTAGTCCATGATATTATGTCTTCTATGACCTAATTGACACCCAGATGTTCCGACTGTGCATTTTTCAGCACCTATATATTTGTATTCCTTGGCCATGATTGATCACATTGGGTAACGACTCAGAACCTCTAGTCTACCATTTGTTCACCTTCAGCACCTTCTCAATGTTCATCTTCATAAATCAACAACCATCTATTTTTTGGTCTTCTATCATCATATGGCATCCTCAAACACCACTTTCGCTGAAGGAAATCCTCGAGTAGCATATCTATCCCAACGGTCCACCGTATGGGTTCTAGACTCTTATGGCTCAGAGCATATCATTGGGGATGCAGGTATTCTTCAATCATTTTTCTACTTCCACTGGAGGTAATATTACTATTGTCAATGGACATGCAGTGCATATTGTTGGTTATGTGATTTTTATGATTATGTATGGATTAATGCTCTCTATTGTTGCCTTTTTTCCTAGTCTTCCCTTTAATTTACTATTTATTAGTAAACTTACAACTTATTTATAATGATATACCATCTTCTCACCTACTTTGATTATATTTCAGGAGTATTCGATGACTTGGGTACTTGGTATTGGACAACTTTAGGGTGGGGTGTATGTGCTTGACTCGGCCCCAATTCTCTTTTGAACTACTACTTCCTCTCATGATGGTTATACACCTACCCTCATTCTTTAGAAACTTTTTTCAAGGTTGGGTACCTTTCCTCCATTTAACTGCGAGTCATGTCATTATGCAAAGCATCATCGGGTCACCTATGTTCCCCAGGAAACCCCCCGTGCATCCACTCCTTTTCATTTGGTCCATTCTAATGTCTGGGGATCCAGTCCTAGTCCATATAAACTGGGCTATCAATATTTTGTTACCTTCATCGATGATTTTTTACAAATGACTTGGGTCTATTTGTTGAAGAATCATTCAGAAAATTTTATCGTGTTCTGCTCCTATTATTAAGAAATCACAACCCTATTTTCTGCTAAAGTTCAGTGTTTTCATTCTAACAATGTTCGTGAATATTTATCTGAAGATAAGACGTTAGAAAATAGTCATCTGGAAGAGGATGCCTGAAATTGTCGTCTAGAAAAGGATGTATGGAATGGTCATTTGGAAGAGAACACTTGGAAAAGGGTGTCTAAAGATATGGAACGACATCTTCAAAAATATTTTAAAGAAATTAACTACCATAAAATCTAGAAGGCACATAGAGGCCCAATATACAGTTCTTGGATAATAATGGCTTCAGTAGAGGGCATGTGACCAATAATCTTGACAAGGAGGTTTGAGCGGTAATAGGGATACCTTGTAGAAGTTTGATAGTGATGAAAAGTGTTTGTGCAATAGGGGTTGTGGATCCATAAAAATTAGATGTAGGGATGGCGAATTAAAGATCCCCCGATGTGTTGCCTTGAGTGCACAACAATAGGGACACATGAGATGGTGATGACATGGGGTTCTCCTTGAAATATATGCGCTAAAGTTCATATTGCACACCATGATATGAGATATATTGTTGTTCGTGATATGTATCAAATGAAGCAATATATTTTGTGATATAGGAATATCACAAATTTGTTGTTTCACTTGCTTCCATGAAAAATATCATTTCCTTCAATTTATACATCATTAGATGATGCATTTATTCAAGTGTTATTTTATTTTTAATCGTTGAATAATTCAATGATCACTTTAGTTAAATGAACCATATTTTATAATGTATAACATATATGGTCGAGGGTCAACCAAGAATTTGTGAAATGCATGAACTCAAAGTGTCCCCTTCATAAATGAAGGAGTTATATACAAGGGAGTTTATTGCTTAATTTGGAGACACATTGGTACGAGTTAGTGGAAGGGAGTTTATTCCTCCTTTATAAATTAAGAAGTTGTATAAAAGGGAGTTTATTTCTTAATTTGGAGACACATTGGTACGAGTTACACTTTTTGAAGATCTCTCTTTCTTTTCTTTCTTAATTGATAGGGGCACTAATATACCTTTGGAAATCAAATAATGTCCTTCCAAATAGTTTGGATATTCCATTACTGGTGGATTCAATGGTGGCAAGCACCTTTTGGTCATTACTGAGTGATCATTATTAAACTCATGATTTGAAGAGTAACAAACAATGAAATATGTGTTTTATATATGTTCTTCATAGTTCTTTATTTATTCTTTGGGGTGATCTTGAGGATGAGTTTTGTTTTTCATTGCTTTAGGCATGTTAGGTGTCATTAAAATATTTTATTGGTATTGGATCCATTTCTAGTGAAGAAAAATATATCACATATTGTATAATCAAAATAGATATTACATACTATGATAGGTCATATCATTTTTTGTGGCAGTATCGCATAAAATGATATGTAATAATGCAATACACAACATGTCTGGATTCTTTGTTTTTAACTATATTTTGTAAAGTGATGTAATATCATTGCCCACAATCATGTTAATTGAATAATCATAAAACTTTATAACAAAGAATCTTTTAAAACCTTCAATATAAAGATATTTCTATCTATGATAGAGTGGGTTAGAGATACCATTGTGTCTGAGACAGTGATGTAGGATCATCCTATATCACATAGCATGTAATTTTAACACAAAATATAACATCCATAGATATAACATTTTATGTTGATGATACAAGTTATCATAGTCTTGTGAAAATAGAATTTATAGTAACCTATAATGCAGTATTACTGCAAATTAGGATCACCGTCATGTCACTAATTACAATATTTTTGGTATTTTTATTTATGAGTAAAACAAGAAAAATCAAATAGGTGGTTTTGTGTTTTATAAACAAATGTAAAAGAAATGAATGTTTGAGTTGAATTGTGATCAATACTTGGAGACATTATAATTAAAAATATAATTATTAATGTGTGGAGAGTTCCACTCTTAACTTGTTCAATGAACAAACTCAATACCATTCATTTAGTTATTTCACAATATTTTTAATGAATGAATAATCCCACTGATGGTTCCGGGCGTAGAGAAAGAATTCAATGGTGGAAGATATATTAAAATTTATTTTAATATTTATATACCCAAAACCAAGAGTGAGGATATTACACTTCAAATTTATAATTAATTTATTTAATGCTAGAAAAAATGATTACCTTCACTTAGGAACTATTCTTCGTTGATGATGTTGATCAACCGAAAATGATCCTTTCAAATTTCCTTTGTTGTGATGTGAGGATCCAGTGATATGATCCATCTAGAGGTTATCCACACATGCTCCTTTGACATCCAAGAAATTTTGATTGATCTCTGGGTGCTAGCACGATGAATCAATTATCTTGTGTTTGTGTTGATCACTCTTCCTTCGGTCCTGAAGGAATATCTCTTGAATTTCTCATTCTTGAGAGGGAAAGAGAATGAGGAGATGAGTCAAGAGAGAATTCATTATGTGCAACAACTATTTATTCTTATTAGAGGATGTGATTCCCACTTTGAATTTGAGGTATCATGTTATCTTTACCATTCATTATAATTAGACACCAAGACATCCCTTAGTGAGATATATTGGGTATTAGGTTAAAAGCTCCTCTATTTTAACATGGTATCAGAGCAGGTTCCATAACCCTCTCCCTAACCTCTCTCATTTCTCTTCGAGAAAAAAACCCTATGAATCCCTTCTATCCTATGCTACTGCACGACACCTGCCCCTCTGTCGAAGCTATCGGCCTGTGCGACACTACTACCCACCGCACCACCTCTGCCACAGGACCAACCATCATTATCACTGTCATTCCTTCCTTACGCCACTGCCACCCGGATCTGAGATCAAAAAATCCTCTACCCTCATAGCGCCCTTGCACAACGTCCCTATTCCACACCTGATCCCTTTCATGATGTCCCAATTTTTCACCTGGGCCCCTGCGTGATGGCCCTCTCCCCCCCCCCTTCCACCCAGAACTCCTACGTGATGCCCCCCCTTCCATCCAGAGCTCTTGTGCGATGACCTTCTACAAGTCCCCCCCCCTCATGCGCTACCTCCTCAACTGGTGGCCCCCTTCTTCGGTGCCAACACTTACGCACCTCTCATGAGACGCCCCTGTTGCGCACCACCCCTCCCTATATGACTACCTTCAGTGAAACAACTCTCCAGTGTGATTGCACCTTCCACATTGTCTCTCCCAGTGTGCATATGTGATGTACCAAAATGCATAGTTGCGCCCTACTGCCATCCATGTTGATCTTTATTCTATAACCTAATTGATCCCTGAATGTTCTATCCATGAAATTTCAGCACCTATTCTCTACCAACTATGCACCTTAAACACCTTTTTGACGTTCATTTTCAGTATACAATCTATGGCATCATCAAATACTATTATTTCCCATAGGGATACTCCAACAACATGTCTATCCCAATGGTCCACCTCATGGGTTATTGACTCTGGTTCCTGAGAGCACATCACTGGGGATGTAGGTATTCTTTTGTCTTATAGATCGTCCTTGACTGGAGGTAATATTATTGTGGTCGATGGTTAGACAATGCAGATTACTAATTATGGAAGTTGTTGAATTACACCTGATTTGCCATTAACTACTGTTACATTTGTTCCTAGTTGTCCCTTTAATTTACTATCAATTAGTATACTTACAACTGACTTATAGTGTTAGTTCATCTTCTCACCTGCTTCAGTTATATTTCAGGATAATTCTATGACTTGGGTGGTTGTTAGTGGACATCTTCAGGGTGGTGTGTATGTGCTTGACTCGGCCCAAACTCTCGTCTGTCCTGACACCTCTAATAATTCCCTCCAACTTCACTATCTCTTTGGTCATCCACCTTCCCTCATTGTTAAAAAACTTTTTCTAGAGTTGGGGAATCTTCTTCCTTTTGAATGTGAGTCTTTTCACTGTGCAAAGCATCACTGAGTCATCTATGTTTCCTGAGCAATCCCCCGTGCTTCCACTCCTTTTCATTTGGTTCATTCTAAAATCTAGTAGCCCAATCCTAGTCTATCTAAACTGGTTTATCGATATTTTGTTACTTTTATTGATGATTTTTTACAGATGACTTGGGTTTATTTGTTGAAAAATCATTCTGAAATATTTTTCATGTTTCGCTTCTATTATCAAAAAACCACCACCCAGTTTTCTACTAAATTTCACCACTTTCGTTCTAAAAATGGTCATGAATATTTATTTAGACCATTCCAATATTTTATCTATGGCCATGAAATTATCCATTAGACTTATTATCTTGACACATCTCAACAAAATGGTGTTTCTAAATGAAAGAATTTTCATCTGTTAGAAGTTGTTCGGACAATTCTATTTCAGAAGAAAGTTCCAATAGTTTTTTGGGGTGATTCCATTCTCACAGCCACCTATCTCATCAACAGACTTACCTCATCTATCCTTTAAGGAGTGACACCCTTCTATTATTTATTTCCAACACCCCCTCATTCCCTACCCCTACGCATTTTTGTTTGTGTGTTATGTTCGAGATATTTTCACCTTGATTACCAAGTTTGATGCACGTGCTCTAAAATGCATCTTTCTTGGCTATTCCCACACCCAATGTGGATATCGATTCTTCTCTCCATATTTTCATTATTATTTTGTCTTGGATGATGTTTCCTTTTTTGAATCATCAGTTATTTTTGTTCCTGAGTTCCCATCACTATCTATTGTTCTCAATTTCGAAGTTATTTTACCATATTATCTCGATACACCACCACCCCTATCTCTTTCTAGTGATGTTGTTGGATCACTATTTGTATAGGTATATACCCATCGACCTATCACACCTGCCACCCTGCCACCTGATGTCATTACCACACCCGATGACTCACCTGCTCCTTATGCTTCATCACTAGTGTTTTCTATTGCAATTCAAAAAGGCTCACTCTCTTGTCATTCTTATCATGGATTATATATGACTATCTCATGTGTTATTGAGACACTGGCAACTTAATCGACACCACACACTATTTCTGAGGCGATATCCCATCTCGGCTGGTTACAGGCACCAACCATACTTGGGATCTTGTCCCTCATCCTTCAGGTAAGTAGGTGGTCAGTTGCAATTGATCTGTATTGTATGTGTCAATGTCGAAGACTCTATTAATCATCTCAAGTATTGTATTGTTACAAAAGTTTATGCATAAACATATAAAATTGATTATTTTTACACCTTCTCTCGAGTGGTTAAGATGACTTCAGTTTTCCTATTTATCTCTCTTGTTTCCTTATCTCACTGGCATCTCCATCAGTTGTATGTTAAAAATGTTTTTCTTCATGGATTTCTTAATGAAGTATATATGGTGAAACCACTTGGATTTGTTTCTCAGGGGGAGTCCTCCAAGGTTTGTTGTCTTTTTTGATTATTTTATGAACTCAAGAAATCTCCATGTGCTTGGTTTGGTCATTTTTTGCACCATTATGCTTAGGTTTGTCATGTTCCAAAGCATAAAATATTCTCCTATTTTGTATCATCAATATACAATAAGAAGCGTTATTTTGGTGGTCTATGTGGATGACATTATTATTACTGGAAGTGATGCTACTGGAATTGGTCGCCTTAAGTTTTTCTTCATCAAAATTTTCAAACAAAATATTTTTTCTCACTGTGATATTTCTTAGGAATTCAGGTCTCTATATGTGAAAAAATAATTTTTCTATCTCAGAGAAAGTATGTTCTTAATCTACTGCAGAAGACTGGCATGACTTGAGCTGACTCAGTTGACTCACCCCTCAAACCAAGAGAGAGGTCACTTCATAATGATAGTGATATGTTTTCCTCACCTGACAGATATAGATAACTTGTTACGAATCTTAACTAATTGACGACGACTCGACCCGATATTTCTTGCGAGGTTAGAAAAGTGAGTCAGTTTATGGAATCTCCAATAAAAACGCAGTGGGAGGCTATTATTCACATTGTTAGATATGTGAAAAAGGAACCAGGTTTAGGTATGATATATTTTAATCATGGGAATAAAAATATTGAGACATTTTGTGATGCAGAATATGTTGGATGTATCTCTTCTAGGATATCTACATTAGATTTTGGAGTATTTTTTGGAGGAAATTTGATCTCATGGAGAAACAAGAATCAAAAAGTTATCTCTCAATCAAGTGCATAGTCATAGTATCATGCCATGACATATGTGACTACAAATATTATTTGGGAACAATAAATTCTTCAAGTGATTAGGTACGATCAAGAAACCAGCACATATCTGGTGTGAAAATCAAGCTACTATAAAGATTTCTAGAAATTCAATCTTTCACAGGAGGAAAAAGTATATCAAAGTTGTTTTTCATTTTGTT
The DNA here is from genome assembly GCA_963277665.1 of Viscum album. Lineage (NCBI taxonomy): Eukaryota > Viridiplantae > Streptophyta > Magnoliopsida > Santalales > Viscaceae > Viscum > Viscum album. Next base: position 1,331,406,294 of record OY728120.1, on the reverse strand, counting down.
TGAGAAAACTTTGAGAAGAATAAAATTACCTTCAACCATGTTCACACCTCTCATCAACTAGATGTTCTCACAAAAGGGGTGTCAGGACCACATGTCCAATTTTTATATAACAAGCTAGACATGATAAATATATATATCCCAACTTGAGGGGGAGTATTAGGAGTGTGTAAATGTTTGTTTTTTGTTTTCTTGTGTATCCAAACTAGGTACACCTAGCTTGAAGGGAAGTGTTGGAGGATGTGTGTCATACATCGAAGTTGAGGTATCATGTTATCTTTACCATTCATTATAAATAGACACCAAAGCCTCCCTTAGTGAGACTTCTTGGGCATTGGGTTACTTGCTCCTCTATTATAACAATTCTAAATTGCACACTCTACATAATAGACATAATTGCCTATTTATAGAGCTAGGTTTTAGATTAAAATAATTATTTAATTGCATGTCGGTTATTAAATAATATTACAACCTTTAATGAAACTCATTCCCAATAATAATAATAATAATAATAATAATAATATTTTATGGTGCATGCGAAATTGTGAAATAACAAATATAATTTAACCGACTTGTTAATTAAAATTTTTCACCAGACGTGATCTTGATCTGTTCGAACTCCTTTATTTATTGAACACCCGAATAAATATTTAATTGAAATATTTCATTCATAAATAAATATTTGTGATTGATAAAATGTGAATAAAATTATCCCTCAGTCTTGAGAATAATATTTATTCAATTAATTAAATTCAAATAGAATTTAATTGAGATCATCAGAAACACTTAGTGTGTGACCCTCTAGAATTATTTGTTGTTGGCATTAAATGGACTTGTCTAAATTTCAATATTACTGTATAGCAATGGGTTAAGGCGCCCTAGATAGAGAACTTAATGTCACAATGGTGAAAACCACATATAAACGCTCATTGTGTAATATAATACCTTCATCGCAATATCTCATCAAGCAGGTTGCACATCTGTGTCACCAATCTATATGCTCGATATGTCTTTCTTTGACTATATGAAATAAACTTGTCATTACACCATGACTATAAAATTTAATGCAATGCTTCTATTCCAATCAAATATCCAATATATCAACTTCCATAAAGATTGAAGATAATTCTTTCTCGACTTATCCATTAATGACATGTCACTCGTGACGCACCCAACGTATCCAACTTCACCATGAACTGTTATCGTTATGGTTTAAAAAATACATCCAAGTACGCAAATCGTAACATGGATTAATAATAATATTAAAGTCTAAGGAACTTTAGACATGATCACAGATAGGAATATCTGATGACATCAAAACATACAGAATTTCTACTGGTGGGTCTGTTCTCAAAATCTCCCATCTTAAGCCAGAAACATATCCTTAGTACACCTCAGATACATAAGGATAGTCTCCACTTCCATTCAATGGCAGTCACCTAGATCAGCATGATATCTTTCTACAACACTTAATGTGTATGTGACATATTTCCTAGTACATAACATAACATATATGACTAGCCCAATTACTGATGCGTATGGAATCCTTACCATCCTATTTATTTCCTCATGAGAGGAAATATTTTCCTGGAAAGATGAATTCCATGTGACGCTAACAAAAATCCCCTATTTAATTGTTCCATACTAAATCTCTTCAGTATCTTTTCAATGTATATACTTTTACTTAAGCCAAGAAACCTCTTGGATTTATCACGATGGATATTGATCCCAAGAATATATGATATCTCACCCAAGTCCTTCATAGAGAAGCATTTATTTAACTATGCCTTAACAGACTATAAGATTGATATTTCATTTACAATGAGTAATATGTCATCAACATATAATATTAAGAAAATTATTGTACTCCTACTAAACCATTTTTAGACATAAGACTCAAACTCTTTATGAACCCAAATTTTGTTATGCCTTCATCAAAATGAATGTTCTGTGATATAGATTCTTGTTTTAATCCATAAATGGATTTTTAAATTTGAATATCTTATTGGCATCCTTTGGAGTCACAAACCCTTTGGTTATATCATATAGACATCTTCCTAAAGTTTTTCATTAAATAAGACTGTTTTGAAATCCATTTGATAAATCTCAATCATGGTAAACTGCCATGGAAAGTAGAATTATAATGGATTTCAGGATTGCAACCAGTGAAAAGGTTTTTTTCGTAGTTAATGCCTTGATGCTATTTAAACCCTTATGCAACCAGTCATTCTTTATAGTCTTGTTCTGCTATGTCTAATTTCTTCTTGAATATCCATTTGCAACCAATAGGCTTTACAGCCACTGAAGGATCTACCAAAATCCAGACTTGGTTTTGGTATATGGAATCCATTTCAGAATGCATGACTTCTTTCCACTTGGAAACATCTGGGTCATTTACTACTTCCTTGTTGGTTAGAGGATCATTATTAACTAATAATAATGAGTCACCATCATTATAGACTATAAAATGGTTCTCTAACCTCTCTGGCACTCCTACACAATACGTGTATCTGGAACAACTTCTTCTTTCATGGGGATTTATAGAATTTGTTCTTATGTCAACTCTTGTGTATCTTGAACTTGGACCTCATCGAAGTCAATCTCGCTCCAACTATCTCTTTTAAAGATAATATCCTTCTCAAGAAATGTGGGACATCTGTCGACAATCACCTTTTTATCTAAATGATTGTACAAGTAACATCCCTTTGTTTCTTTGGGATATACTAGAAAGACATACTTTGTGCTTCGAGGTGCAAGCTTGTTACTTGAAAATGCCTTAATGAACGCTTCACAACCCCACACATGAAATTATGACAAAACAAGTTTATTTCCATTCCAAAATTGGTATGGTATACCATTTGTTTCTTTATTTGACACTTGATTTAGTACGTATACTGTTGTTTGTAATGTACATCCCCAAAATGAGATTTCACCATGTCTAAAAATTTGTGGTTCCTTCTTTCACTTACATCATTCCATCAAGGTGTATAAGGGGTGAGTTAAGATAAAATCCCAAACTCCCATAGGTAATCAATGATGTCTTGATTAATATATTCTCCACCACTATCTAAGTAGAGTTTCTTAATCTTCTTACCAAGTTGATTCTAAAATTCGTTCTTTTATTTCTTAAAATTTTCAATAGAATCTGACTCATACTTCATTAAGTAGACATATCCATATCTACTAAAATCATCAGTAAAAGTTATGAAGTATGAGTACCTACCCCTTGCCTCAATAGGAAATGGTCTGCACATGTTTGTATGAACTAATTTCAGAATATTTTTGGTCATTTCACCTTTTCCACTAAATGGGGATTTGGTCATTTTTCCTTGTAAACATTCATGTCATACACTAATTGGTTTTAGTTCAAAAGAAACTAAATATATATCTTTTTTTTAATTTAGTCAAACGTTTTTCATTTTACAGAACCTAACTGGTGATGCCAAAGTTGAGTGTGGTATGATTCATGTGAAGTTATTTCATTATCGATTTCCATTACTTTGTTTTTTGTAGTCCAACACATAAAGATCATTATTTAATTATTCCATACAATAACAAATGCTATTTTTATAAAAGTAGCAACATTTATTTCCAAAATTGAAAATAAAACCATCCATATCTAGACTGAATATAGAAATAATGTTTTTGGTAACTAAAGGCACAAAATAAAAACCCCTTAAAACCAATATTATTCCAATTGGAAACATGAGGTGGTAGTCCTCGATAGTTACAACAACAAGTTTAGCTATGTTGGTTGCTCATAGATCTACCTCCCCTCAGTCAATTCTTTTGAATCTACTTGGTTCCAGTATTTGAATACATATATGAGCACCACAAGTTGTATCTAATACGTAATTTGTAGAAACAAATAAATTTAACTTGATAAAAAAAATTTACCTGAAGCTTCCCCTTGCTTCTTTTGGGTACAATTTTTCTTCCAGTGACCCTTCTTGCCACATCTGAAACAAAAAACATCGCATTCTCTCCCTTATTCTTCATCTTCTTGGAAGGGTAATGCAAAGAAGACATGGCCTTAGGGATTTTCGCTTGTTCACCATAAGTAATGAAGGATTTTCATGCTTCACCTCCTTATCCAATTGGAAAAAAAGAGTGATAATATCTGGAAGTGACTTCTCAATGTTGTTCATATTAAAATTCACAACAAAACTAGAGAAGCTCTGAGGTTGTGATGCCATAATGAGATCGGTGTCCAATTATTCAAGGAGTTTAAACCCCAGAACCTCTAGGTGCTCATTATAGCTAATGATCTTGAGTAAATGAGACCCATCTAGGGCAAATTCTACAAGATTTCTCGGAAATATAACTTTGGAAATCTCAAACCATTCCTTTCTATCTCTCTCCTCATATAGGCCACATAGATGCTCAAGCATGCTATATGCATCCATGTTTTTATGAGACTTCATGTGATTACTGGACATATATTAAAGCATCAAATATTGAATGTCAACCATTTCATTCATATGTTTCTTATAGAGTATGAACTCTTCATCATTCGACTCCTTAGTAGGTGGACCAGGAAGTGGGGATTCTAGCACGTATGATTTCCGTTCATGGTGCAAAACAACCCGAAGGTGTTTGTACCATTCCTGGAAGTTATTTCTATTTAGGAGGTTGTCTTTCTCTAATATTGATTATAGGGATAGTTTAGATGAAAAGCTTTCCATTTTATTCTACAATTAAAAGAGCATATTATTAGTACTTTTCTTAATTACAAATTATGTGAGAAATAATAAAAAAAATTGATTTTATGAATTCTACAACTATTTTATCAAGTCTCAATAGCTATCACCATTGAACTTGGAATGTCTAGTTGCTATAACATTCTTGTGGAAAATATCCACATTACTTTTCTTAATGAATCAGAATTTGGCTATGAAAACCATAATAAAGTAATTAGGTAGGTGGTATTTCCAATTGCGGGGTTGCATCTCCTTGATCCATTGAGTGGATTCCCCTATCCTGAAATCTTGACTTGTATTTCCTCAACACTTGCCTCTAAATTTGTATTGAATACACTTTGACCATTAAAACTAAATACAAGTTCGGTTAAATCAACTCAAAACCCTCATGATAACTCCCCGATAAAAGTAAGTGTCCAGACTTTGGCCATGTACTACACTTAGTTATGATTTTTTTCCCAATCAAGTAATGAAAGCTTTAATATGAATTAATATTTAATTGAAGGATTTTTATTTATTATGCATAAATTTTATCTTTTTGTATCCTTTACATGTCTTGTTAATATTTAAGTGGATGTTAATTAACCATGTTGAATAAAACATTTATGTATAATCCATTTATTTAAATTCCATATTTTCACATTAATTCATTTATTTATATGATTGCGGTCTTGAATCCATAATATAAATAATGCATAGAAATAATTAATTAATTAATTAAATGACCCATTCATGAGATTTATCTAATGATTGATTTAATGAGAGAACATTAAATCAACCTATAATCTAGGAGAAATAACTCTTATATCTGGTCTTGGAATAAGTCACAGCATTCCACCTATCCACCTGTATAACACCCAGGTTGAAATCATTATGGTTCCATATTGAATCGCCTCTAAGAGCCTTGAGAAACTCTATTTATTACATATATTTGTAACTCACATGCAGGTGAGGGGAACCAAATGATTGGTTAAGGAGATTACATTAATAACCATGGGCACAAAAGTCATAATAATGGAGTGAGTGATGACTCACAGGCCATCATTTTAATTTAATATTAAATAATTGAAAACCCATACAATAAATTAAATTAAATAAATTCTTACACATACATAGGTTTTGGTTGAGCTCGTGATCGGTCATAGATGCAACAAATATGCAAAAGTAATCGACTAACATTCATTTTTTTATTCATTCTTTATTATTAAGATAAACATGCTTGTATTAATCAATTAATAAATTAATTAAATAATTCCATTTACCCTTAATTATCATCCAAACTTAATTGAAGATACCCATCATTTGTGATATTCATTAAAAATAAACAACAGAACCAATAATGATATATTTATTACAATAAATTAATTGAGCATTTAAAATTATATAAAACCATTATTAAATTGTTAAATACATAATGGTGTGCCAATCAATAGAATAAATTTTTAATGCTACAACTTTCAATTTAATGTAATTTTTAATTGTTACCTTTAATGGGAGACTACACAGTGTGTACTAACCAGCTACACGTCATGTATCTCGGTTATTGTGTATCCAAAGTACATTCCTGGATCTACGGCGTGTACCTCGGCTGGACTACACGATGTGTACAGACCAGCTACACGCTTTGTGTTCTTCTTGTTGTGTGTGCGGGATGCACACCTGGGTTTTCGGCCTATGTTTTGAACACAAGAATTGATGAACTACATGCCATGTACACCGCATACGCATCGTGTATATCATAAATGTTTCAGGTTGTCAGTATCACTTGGTTTTGACCATGTATAATGACTACATGAATTGTGTGATTTTCTCCACTAATCCTTGTAGACTACACAACGTGTACACTGATACACACTGTGAAATCTGACAACACGTGTGCCATCCTGACCCAGTCCACATGTGGTGTGCAATAAATGCACCGCGTGTAGTAACTGTGTGGCGTGCCATGCATCCCTCCACACATCCATATGAAATGCACTAGGGTAGATGGCGTGTACTTATGAGTACACATCGTGTAACCCTATACCTTGCCGAAAAGAAATTTGATAGTTCTTGATGGCATCTTCAATCGTTATTCATATGTTCTTAGATCTTTAAGAAAAATAAACACTAAACAAACATGATTAATATGTTGAAGCATGTTAATTCAAATCAGATTAAAGAACGAATAACATGAAATAAAATTCTAACCACAATTGTGCATAGATCAACAATCAAATAAATAATTATGAATTTAAATGTGACCCCTCTGATACTACTTGATGGTTCCAGGCATAGCGGAAGCGTACGATGATGAAAAATATGTTAAAATTTATTTTAATATTTCTATACCCAAAACCAAAAGTGAGTATCTTGCTCTTCAAATTTATAATTAATTTATTTAATGTCAGAAGAAACGAATACCTTCGCTTAGGAACCTTTCTTTATTGATGATGTTTTTTCTGAAAAATGGTCCTTTAAAATTGTCTTCATTACGCTGTGAGTTCAAGGATAGAATCCTTTTATCGGTGATTCGCACATGCTTCTTTGATCTCCAAGTAACACCAATCGATATTTGGGTGCTCACGCGGAGAATTGATTTTCTTGCATCGTTTTCATTGATCGATCGTCCTTTGGTCTTAAAGGAATCTCTCTTGCATTTCTCATTCTTGAGAGAGAGGAGGAGGAGGAGGAGAGGAGTCGAGGGAGAATTCGTTGTGCGCAACAATTCTTTATTTTCAATTACACTCTACACAATAGAAATAACCATTTATTTATAGATCTAGGGTTTCGGTTAAAATAATTATTTAATTACTTGTCGGAAATTAAATAATATTATAACCTTTAATGAACCCCATGCCCCATAATAATAATAATAATAATAATATTTTGTGGTGTGCCCAAACTTTCATAATAATAAATATTATTTAATCAACTTGTTAATTAATATTTTTCACTAGACAAAATCTTGGTCTATTCGAACTCCTCTAACATTTATTGAACACCCAAATAAATATTTAATTTAAATATTTCATTTATCAATAAATATTTTTGATCAATAAAAAGTGAATAAAATTACCTCTTGTTCTTGAGAATAATATTTATTCAATTAATTAAATTCAAATAGAATTTAATCGAGATCATCGAAAACACTTGGTGTGTGACCCTTTAGGATTTTTTATCGTTGGCATTAGGCAAACTTGGCTAAAGTCCAAGATTATTGTCTTGTAATGAGTCAGGGAATCCAAGAGAAAGAACTTAATGTTGCAATGAAAACAACCACATACGAACGCTCATTGTGTAATATAATATCTTTTTCGTAATACCTTATAAAGAAGGATGCACATCCATGTCACCAACCTATATGCTCGATATGTATTTCTTTGACTATCTAAAATAAACACGTCATTACATCATGACCATGGAATTTAATGTGACGATTATATTCCAATCAAAGGACCAAGATATCAACTTCTATAAAGATGGAAGACTCAAATCCTTTATCGAATTATCCATTAATGAAATGTCACTCATGACGCACCTAACGTATCCAACTTCACCATGAACTGTTATCGTTATGATTTATGAAATAAATCTAAGTACACAAGTCATAGAATGCATTAATAATAATCTTAAAGTTTCCCTAGGGCTTATCCTAGTGGCAACGATTCCTGTGGGGTGTTGGGGAGGTCTCAAGTTCAAGTCTCCTTAGCTTCCTGTATATGTGTGTTTGTGTGTTTTCTTTGTAGCTTTGTATTTCCCCTTCCCCAGCCATCTGTAATAATAATCTTAAAGTCTATGGACCATTACACATGATCACAGATAGGAATATTCAATGACAGAAAAACATGAAAAATTTCTACTGGTGGGTGATAGGATTCCAGATAGAAGAGGATAATTCTATTGATATTTTGGTAAAAGTAGTATAAGAATTATAGTAAAATAGTATATGAAAATGAAAGAAGAGGTAGATAAAAGAAAATCTCTTGGAAGTCGCCACTCCTCGGAAGCCCAAGGTCGTTTCCCTCCCAAAGCAACCAAACTGAATGATCTAGATTCATCTCCCCCTTCCATCATTCCCTCCTACCAGCTTTAAAGGAGAAATTATTACCTAGAATCTTCCAAAAAATCCCAGCTGGTAACTTACACAGCTGGTACTATTAATTTCCATACAACTGGCACTTGTACACTGACCAAAAATATTTACAACTATGCCCCCTGACATTAAAAATAATCCCCTAGTAGTAAAAAGAACCAACCTTCCCCATCATAGCAGCCCGCCAACTCATTGTAGCCCTCACCCCTATCAATTTCGCACGCTTGAAAATCCACCTTGTCCCCAAGGTGGAAAATTTGATGAATTTGATGTTATCCCCCCTTCTCTCTGACCACTTCTAGTTCCACTTCATCATCACTATTCAGATCAACACATTCTCAAACCATCAATTTGAACCCCTTTTTTGGACATTTATGTCCAGGAGTAAATTTCTAGCCGCATGTATATCACAATACTTTGGCCTTCCTCTCCTCAAAATCTTCTCTGGGTAGATTCCGGACTCCTTTCCAGCATGGTGCGTTTTCACTACTTCTCTCCCTTTCATTCCTAACCACAAGGGAAATAAGATTGGCCAGTCTCAGACTCCAATTCCCTCCATGTCCATGTGTCACATTAGGTTTGATAGGTGCTTCCAGTGGTCAGAGAATTACCTTCGCATGGAGTTCTCACTCAATTTTCCTGGACAAGGTCAGCACTCATGCTTTGTCTTGTAGCGCATGAGTCATAACAGTGCTCCCAATTTCCAGCTTTAATCCACTAATGAACATGATAATATACCATTTCTATGAAAATTCTGTTTTCTATAGTGCCATGCACTTGAACTCATCAATGTATTCATCTACCATCCCAGACTGTTGTAAACTCTTCAAAAAAATCACTGGATCTTCCTCTGTTGCATTACCATATCTTCCAAGGTGCTCATCCTTAAGTTGTAATCAAATTAATTTCAACTTGACATACCTTAAAGAAATGATCCAATAATGAGATAATCCCTCCATACATTGTTCTAGCTAGACCTTCATCTCCCCGCGGATACAATATATGGAAAAATACATCTCAACTCTTACAATCAACAAAATAGGATCCTCACCAGAAAATACATGCATCTCAATAGATCTGGTCAACTCACGATACACACTACTGGAAAATATCCCTATACCCACGGTGTTGGGAAAAACCATGGGTATAGTTTTTTTTAATACCTATTCCCACGATTTTGGAAAACCATGGGGAAAAACAAATCTATGCCCACAGTTTTGGTAAAACTGTGGGTATAGGAATTTTTTTTGAAGACCTATACCCACAGTTTTATAAAACTGTGGGTATATCTTTCCCACATTATGGTGGGGAAAAAAAATTCAGTGGGACACAAAAAATATTTGATGGGAAAAACTATCCCCACAGTTTTCCCTTCTATACCCACAGTTCTGATTAATATATTTACAAAAATACATATATATAAACATAAAATCTTCATAGGTTAGTTGGTTAGGCATTGTAAATGGTTCGTTGTGGTTGAAGGTTGGAAACTCGCTGACCGCTTTTTTTCTAATATAGGGAGAAATTTTAATATATTAAAATAAAAAAGATATATTAAAATCAAACCGAGCCAGATCAGTTGGTTAGGCATTGGATGTAGAAAGATAAATACACGGGATCAAAATCCACTAGATTCATTTTTTCAAATGGGGACGTCAATTAATATATTTAGCAAAATATAGATAAGTATACATGTAAGTTGCGTAGACTGAGTGGTGAGGTGACGAGTATTAGAAGTGGAGGTTGCGGGTTCCAAACTCATTGTATGTTTTTTCTAAAACTGACAGAAAGTATTAATATAATTACGTTAATAGATATATATAAATATAAGAAATTCAGGCAGGTTAGATGGATAGGTGTTCTGTGATCAAAGTGCAGGTCGCGAGATCAATTCCCAATGCCTTTTTTTCCAATATAACCATGGTTTTAAAAGGTCAGTAACAGCACTAGAAAATCACTGTTAATCGAGGAAAAGATAGGGGGTCCCTTTTATCAGCGCTCAGAAAAAGCACAGATAAAAAAGTCCTTTATCAGTGTTTTTTTAGCATTGATAAAGACCCCTTTTATCAGCCCTTTTTTTAAGCGCAGATAAAAGTCAAAAACAAATTAAAAAAAAGTTAAAAATAATATATAATGTCGGGGGGAGATTTTAATAGCGCTTGACCCCCCCCCCTCCCCTTTTATCATCCATAGGCGGAGCCCCCTCCCTCTCACCCCATACGCTTCCCTTGACCGTGCAACCCTCTCCCACTTGCCCGTGCGCCCTTGATTCCACCAGAACTCAAACCCACGACCTCCCCCCTTGTGCGTCTACACCTTTACCACTAATCCATTTGGTTTTTTTCTCCATTTAATGATAAGTCTATTTATATATATATATATAGTTATATTTATTCGTATATTAATACAGATTCATATTAATATAAATATATTTAGTTATATTAATGCATATATATTTATTCATATATTAATATATATATTTATTTATTTGTATATTAATATATATATATATATATTTAGTTATAATTTTTTATCCGTATATTTATTTGTATATTAATATATATTTATAAGATTAGTTTTAAACACATTTATAAAATATGTTTTTTTATGTGTGTTTATAAATAAATAAATACATACATATATACAACACACACACACAGACACACACACACATATATATATTTACGAATAAATACATATATATGTGTATATGAAAAGCCATAGAATATTAAAACGACCATAACTTCTAATCCAGAAGTCCGTTTCAACTCCACAACTAGTCAAATTGAAGAAAATGAAACAATATTCAATATGATATGTGGTACAGGATTAGAGTACTTCCGGATCAAAAGTTATAGCTGTTTGAATGTTAAAAAATCGGGGTATCCCGACTAAAAACTCAGTTTTGGAGGCCTTCTGGGCCTTTTTTGGACTCAAAAAATGTGACAGAAGGTTGTCTTCAATCACTAGTGCGTAGATCTTGTCGCAGGCTTCAATTTTATATGTTGTAGATCTAAAACGGATACCCAGATCAAAATTTATGGTCGTTTGAAGTTTGAGTTACATTTTCAACTTATTTTAGATCTTTTATTAATTTTTTTGATTTTTTGTGTCTTCAAATTGTTATTAAATGATTATTAATCAATGATAATTAGAAAATTATTAATTGATAATATTTTTTAAAATATTTTAAATCCATTTTCACTAAATTTATTATATATTAAATGTAATAGTATATTTATACTTATCTAAAACATATTTAAAAAATATATATTATATTTATATCAATATAAATATACTTATATAACAATATATTATTTTTCATGATTTTTTTTTGAAATTTACTAGCGTTAGGAAAAATTGCTGATAAATCCCCCCTTTATCAATGCTACTAAAAAAAGCACTGATAAATGGGTCCCCTTTATCAGAGCTTTTTTTAGTGCTCTTAAAGGGTGGCGCTGCAGAAACCCAGTTTTGTGGTAGTGTGAGCTTCATTTTGTCGAAATTTCCCCGCCTCCTAGTGTCGATGCTCATTCTGCAGCTCAGTGATTTCCAATTCAATTCTTGATACTCTCCCTTCCATACGGGTGGGCATACAAGAGTCCATAAGATCCAGTTCTCCTTGTCGTTTCTCCTATCTTTCCACAGTAGTAAGAGATCTCTCAATGAAAGAAAAAAAATGATAGGATTCTGGATAGAAGAGGAGAATTCTATTGATATTCCAGTAAAAGTAGTGTAATAATTATAGTAAAAGATTATAATAACATGAAAGAAGAAGATGTAGATAAAATAAAATCTCCCAGAAGTTGCCACTCCTCAGAAGCCCAGGGCTGCTGCCCTCCCGAATCAGCCTGACTGAATGTTCTGCAGTCATCTACCCCTTCTGTCCTTCCCTCTTGCCAGCTTTAAAGGAGAAATTATTACCTATAATCTTCCAAAAAATCCCAGGTTGTAACTTACATGTTTGGTAATATTAATTTCCATACATTTGGCACCTTTGTACACTAACCAACAATATTTACAACTATGCCCCCTAGCAGTAAAAAGACCCCCTGGCAGTAAAAAGAACCCACGACCTGCTCCATCATTACAGCCCACCAACTCATCATAGCCCACATCCATATCATTGGGTATGTTCTCATAATCTCCCATCTTGGAGATTACCAAGTGTGAACTTTATGAGAAGTCTCATCTGCTTACGAGTACTTGCACCTGACAATCTATATACTATGTGTCCCATCATAGTATGTTATCCAATCATAGAACTATATTAAAAATATTTTCATATCACTTTAAGGTTCTCATCATAATAGGAAACTCTTATGACTTTATCAATACGACAAATACTATAGGACATTATTATATTAAAGTCATGCAAAACAATGAATAATATGTAATAAGATGTTTAATTAATATTCAATACATCGAATATACATGTAATCAAAGTACAATTAGTTGGTCCTAGGACACCAACTCTAACACCTACCCCACAACTGCAATGCATTGTTACACATTATCTCCTAATATAGTCATATCCACACACCATACATCCATCGTATGAGTTTTTTTCTCGAACCACATATTTTTAATAGGAAAAATAAACAGTTTTCATACGATCAATCTTTGAGTATTAATAGTTCTTCAATCAGTAGGCATTTGAAAAAGAAATAATTACATATAGGGAGGGAAAGAAAGGAAAAAATGAACTCCCCCTAAAAGTCTCTCCAAGAGCTTGGCTGAATCCCTCTGCAACTACTGCAGCCAGAAAGAATAACCTTCATGCCCTCCCCCGAGACTTCTCAACACTTTATAAACTGTAGTCCCAAGCCAAAGACCATTTTACCCTTCACTTAAAACAAATGGTCGACACTTTCTAACATATGTTTTTAATTAAGTTAGAGTCTCCCACTTCCCTGTCAGAATAGGTGACTCCAATTGACCCACCAGCTGAGCACCCTCCCCATAAATTGTGTCCACCCAATTTACCACCTCTTACTCAAGGTGGAAGAAGGGAAACTGAGCCTAAAATAACTAGGTATTCTCCCAAGTGTCATCAGCTATACCCTCAGAGTAGGGGCGCGTTACGCCTGCAACCCCCAATGAGCTCATCGTGGAGCTCGACCTGCGAAAGTTGCGGCCTGATGCACAGTACGGGCCGCAAGCATTCGGCCCAAACATTATCCAAACTGGATCGGGCTATACCAATCCAACATGTTCCCTCCTTGAGACTTCTTAGAACTTTATAAATTGTAGGCTCAAGCCAAAGATTATTTTACCCTTCACTTAAAACAGTCGGTCGCCTCTGTCTAACATATTTTTTTAATGGAGTTGGAGTCTCCCACTTCCCTACAAGAACATGTGAATCCAATTGACCGACCATATGAGCACACTCCCTATCATTTTCTTCAACTGTATGATAACTAAATCCAATGAAAAGGAAACTAAATATAAATAGTGAAAGTACCTTGAAAAATTAATAATATAAGTGAGAGAGTGACAACTGCTAAATCTTCTCATATGCTACTCATTACCATGATTAACAATAATGATGAAATGGAAACCACCCATTTCATCACCATAATCCCCCATGGTCCAAACTAAAAAATAATAAATGAGTATAATACAAGAAAATAGATCAAGAACTTAACATTCAAAATAAATGTTCTTCGGATTAGGTCATCAATGTTAATAATCCATCATGGGAGATAATATAAAAGAATATAAAATAAATGAAATATCCATCATGGGTGCCCCCCCTCGGATATCCAAATCTCTTGAAGATTGTTGACTCCTTGAATGAAAGTAAAGATGCTTATTTATAAGCAAGAGGGGTGATTAGTTTTCCTTCCAATTTTTTCCTTCAATTTTTCATACATGTTTTACCCATTATACATCCAAACCTTGAAAATTAATCATCTATAAAGTTGTTAATCTATGTCTCAACTGTTTGAACACAAAATTTCAATCCCATTGGATACATGTAACAAAAGTTATAGCTAAAATACTGAAGTCAGATTTGGTGGCCCGACAGACTCTTTACATTCCTATGCTTCAGTTTCCCATGCATTCATAGCCTTGAAAACGGCCGAATCTCAACTGATTGCAATTGAAGAAAATGTTACTCTTGAAGTTTATCTTTTTCATATAAAATTTGAGATCATTTGGACTGGTACTTTTAGATATATGGGCACATCATTGAGAGTTGTCCAAATTGTGGATAGATTTAGATACCTTCATTTAATAGTTCAGTTGGGTCACTTAATTGATGATTTTGATTGAGATCTTTTTTCCCAATTTAGGTCCACTTGTTTTCATTTAATCCATGGAGTTTCAATAAATTTGGTATTTTCTATGTTTCACAGTGTCATGACCCGCCTTCACCAAAAGGAGGGAAGGGTCAGCAGATTGTCAGGCTCTTCCTTCTTTAAGTTGAAGGAGAGATAATGAACCCCAAAACCCGCCTTCAATAGGTCCCATAGTGGTGACCAGCACCAAGGGTATAAAATCACACACTAAATGGAAGGAATTACCTTTTTTTTCTTTTAATAGGACCAGGAGATAAGATAGTAAATCCCACAACACCAAAACTGAAAGTGCAAATACGGTTGAAAATAAACCATTCCCATATGCATGTTCAAAGGTAAAAGATACAAGTCACAAAACTCCAAAGGTAAAAAGATACCAAGAAAAAGGGAAACAACATCAGCAACTGCCCCAAAGGTCCAAGCTAGTACAGTCCCGCACGATCCCTGAAGTCCTCCTGGAAACCTGAAATAAGTTTTATATACGTAGGGTGAGCATACAAGTATACTCAGTAGGTAGAAACCAAAGACTCTCGTGCACAAGTGGGGAGGCATACTAATGCCCTGTAAGAAAAGAGATAACCAAGAACCTAGCAAGGAAACTAACCACCCAAGCCTCACCAAGGCACACTCCCCAAATAACGCAAGTCAAGTAATGTATAGTAATAGCACATCGATGTTTGGGTACCCCGCGCCACTTTCCCACTAGTTATTGAAGACATATTATGCATCGGACCAATCCCACCATTCTCATTGCAGTCCCACTGCCATACCCCGCCCGCACACACTTGGTCCACAACCACACATCACGCCCGCAAACACCTGGGCCACAACCACTAACCCGCCCACAGATACCTGGGCCACAACTGTCATACATAACCACACCTGCAAACACCTAGGCCAGAACAACCACTGCCATGCCCGAAGACACTTGGTCTAGAAGAACTACTGCCACGCCCGAAGACACCTGGGCCTCATCCCGAAGATACTTGGGAAACCACCTGCCCGCACACACCTGGGCCAACCACCACACTACCCTGCATGAATATTCTTGGGCTAATAATGGACTTCAGGCCATCACAGCCTACCCGTAGAGTCTTGGGCTATTTGGGAAAGGGAGCAAAAAAGGAGCTAATAACCAGCCACTCATAGGATTGTTGGGAAAAAGACCCTCCCCCATTAAGTGGGGGTGTTCGGCACTAAGTTCTCAACTTGGGTGGGGTGTGAATAAGAAACACAAAAACTACAAGTATATGTATAGGTAACAAGCACTCACCCAATCTAGGTTTTTCTTCAGCCAGCCTAAAGAACATTATCCTTAACATTCATTCATAAGAGAAGAGAACAACACCCATTCCCAAGTCACAACTCACATCAAACCAAATCCTCATTTGTCCCATCCTTGTTTTCATGTTCAGTAATAATGTTTAAATAAGTTTCTGCACCTACTTGGGCAACTAGTAATCATAATCACAAGCCAAGGAAAGATTACACCCAACAACAATTTAAACATTCACACCTGGTTATCTTGTAAAAACACATCAAGCGAGACCCCTCCAAGTATTAGAACCAAAGAAGGTCAAAGTGAGATACAGTCCCAAGTTCCCAGAACTATGAATAAGAAGGTTTCACAATAGAAGAGGATCCCACCCCAATTCATGATACAAACAGAGGATCCCATCCTCACCCACATCACCCCAGAAATCTAAGCCCCTATCCAACCGTGGAGGAAACAAAAAAACCAATACTACCAACACAAGGTAGACTCAACAGGTATTTTCAGATTTAAAAGATTTAACACACTCCATGATTTCAATTCCACTGGGCTTAAACTGGGTTTATCATAGAAAAGGATTTGATCCTGGTGCTTCCAATTTATTTAGCCGAAAATACGTAATTAACCAATTTCCTTTACACAGTAAAAGGTTCACAACCAAAATACAAGTCATTTAAACATCACAAGAGGTAAGGGTTTATTCGTGCACTGAGAAAGACCACCAACAACCATGATTTTCAGTAGGAGTAAGCCCGCACAATTCAGAAATCATTAATCATGAAAGAGGAGAAAAACAGAGCAGCATAATCGATCACACCCCTCCCCTTCATTCTTTAGAATCAGTTTATTATCTTCATTAAAGTTTGGTTCATCCAATTCTACAGAATCAGTAGCGTACCCACCCCGCAAGATACACAGAAAGGAGAGACTAAGGTGAAAACCCTACCTGACGGATCAAGGATCGACATTAAATCCTCATGTGGAAACTGGAAAATAGGAGCAATAGGGGTACGGCTCGTCAGGAGTAAGGGTACTCCGAGCAGGATGATCAAGAAAAGAAACATAGGAAGAAGCCTTTGGTTATAAAGGCTGAGATACAGCATTCCCAGGGACGGTTAAAAAAACTAGAAACCGCGTAAGAAGCAGGATCGTGGGTTGACCACGCGGTAGAGACACCCCACACGCTACTTAAAGGTCCCCACCTTTCGGGGCATTTTAAACCGATGCACACCTCATGGTTTTTCATTTAAGGGGTACCTCACCAATCATTTAATTTAAACAGGCATTAATGGGCTTTAAAACAGACTTAAAGGGGTCAAAACGTGGTTTAAAAAAACAATTAGCGCAAAAAGGAGGTGCTACTGGAAAACATGTGGGGGTAGGCAAGAGCTACCGGTAGCCGAGAGCTACCGGTTGGCGACAGCTACCGGTAGCCGAGAGCTACCGGTACCCCAAGGTCACTGGTAGGCTAGGTCTACTAGTAGGCCGAGGCTACCGGTAGGCCAAGGCTACCGGTAGGAGTCACCGAGAAGCTGGGATGACCTTCCAAACCACCCAGAACACCCCCAACATCAGATTTTTACCAAGTAATGGACCCCAAAAACCCGGGCCATTACATCAGATACTTCTCAAACTATTCTCGTCCCTGAGAATATAAGAACAACCCAGAAAGGAGAAAAGTGGGGTCCAAACAACCACCCCCTAAAGATACTTCTCAGGGGAAAACCCTGGAGTTGTTCGAAATCTGGAACAGAACCCTCCCCCTACATCCAGGAATACTCCCCCAAGAGTTATCAACCATAACATTCACAACAAGCACAAGTATCACACTATCCAACACATGAGTTAAGGAGTCCCCTCCTATATGTCAGGATATTATCCGCTTTGGGCGGCACTGACTCGCCTGCACGGGTTTAATCGCATCCACATTAATGCATCCTGATTAGCAGTCTGCGTTTTCCATCATCACACATTCGTACACACACACAGAGAGAACAAGGAATATATCATCTAATAGCTAAGCAAAAAAAGAATTTCATATATTAAAGCACAAGGTACAATATCTCAAGGATTAGAACAAAAACAACAAGGAAGTCAAAATAACTCTAGGTACTGAATGCGTAACTAGGCCTCCCGCTCCCATGTGCTCTCTTTCAGGCCACCATGCCTCCACAACACACAAACTAAGGGGATGGTTCGTCCATGAAGCACTTTCTCCTTACGATCCTCGATCTTGATTGGTAGTTCTATGAAGGTCACATTGTCTTCGACATCTAACTCTCCCCAATCGATGACGTGGGAGTCGTCGTGTAGATATCGACAAAGATGGGGCACATGGAATACATCGTGTATCCTCAGTAGCGGCGGTGGTAGCACTAGCTGATAAGCCACTTCACCGACCTGCCGTAACACTTCGAAGGGTCCGATGAACCTGGGAGAAAGCTTACTTCCCCTGCTGAACCTCCACTGTCCACGCCGAGGGGAGACCTTCAAGAACACGTGGTCCCTAACCTCGAACTCCAAGGGTCTCCTCCTATCATCGGCATATGACTTCTGCCGGTCCTGAGCCGCCTTCATCCTTTCTCGTATAAGCTGAAACTTCTCTGTCGTGCTCTACACCACCTCCGGGCCAAGAACACCTGCTTCCCCAACCTCATTCCAGCACACGGGTGAGCGACACGGCCTTCCATATAGGGCTTCAAATGGATCCATTCCAATGGTAGAGTGATGACTATTATTGTAGGCGAACTCTACCAGAGGAAAGTGTCGCACCCATGATCCCCCAAAGTCCAGATACATGCCCGCAGCATGTCCTCCAAGGTCTGGATGGTGCGCTCTGTCTACCCATCTGTCTGGGGGTGGAAAGCAGTGTTAAGACGTAGCTGGGTGCCAAAAGCATGCTGCAATCCCCTCCAGACTCGTGAGGTAAAACTTGCATCCCTGTCCGAGACTATGGAACTCGGAACTCCATGCAACTGCACTACCTCATCCACATACTTCCGTTCTAGAGCGTCCACTGCACTCGACTCCTTAATCGCCTGAAAGTGATCCGACTTTGTCAAGCGGTCCACCATTACCCAGATGGCGTCGCAGCCCCCTTGCACCTTGGGTAGTCTGATGACGAAATCCATCGAGATGTCATCCCACTTCTACTCGGGGACATCTAAAGGTTGCAACAACCCGCCTGGAACACGGTGTTCAGCCTTTACCTGCTGACACACTAAGCACTTGGCCACAAACTCTGCCACTGCTCGTTTTACTCTGGGCCACCAAAGCTGTATCCTCAGACCCTGGTACATCTTGGAAACTCCTGGGTGTACTTCTAGGGGTGAGTTGTGGAACTCACTAAGAACCTTTCCACGCATCGCCTCTGGAACAAACATCTTCCCCCGGAAGAGCATCCGATTTTGACCATCTTCCGTCCACCCTTCTGGAGCATCGCCCTGGTCAACTCGGCCGCGCATCACTTCGCACTCTGGGTCTCCCCACTGAGACTCCTCCACTTTCTGCAATAGAGAAGACTGCACTGTCATCTGATACAGGAAACCTCTACCACTATCCATCCTCGCATCCAGGTGCAAGGCAGCCAACTCCTCCATCGCCTTCCAAGCATCTGCCGACTCTCAGACCGCATCCTTCTGTGACCTCCTGCTCAAAGCATAGACCACTACATTCCCTTTTCCTAAAGTGTAGGATATCTCGAAGTCGTAATCTTGTAGGAAATCCATCCACCTTTGCTGCCGTAAGTTTAGGTCCCGCTGGGAGAAGATATACCTCAATCTTTTGTGATCTGTGAAGACCACAAAGTGTTCTCTGATGAGGTAATTCCGCCACAACTTTCGTGCAAAAACGACCATTGAAAGCTCCAGGTCGTGGGTGGCATAATTACGCTCATGAGGGAGTAGCTGCCTAGACCCATAAGAGATCACCCCTTGTCGCTGCATCAACACACATCTGAGGCCTTTCCTTGAAGCATCACAAAACACCTCATACGCTGCCCCTTCTTCTGGTAGACTCATCACTGGGGCACTAACCAACTTCTCCTTCAGATAGCTGAAGGCTGCCTCGCACTGCTCGATCCACATGAAAACCTGGTCCTTCTTGGTCAAGGCCGTCAAAGGCACCAAAACTCGAGAGAAGTTGGGTATGAACCTCCGGTAGTAACCTGCCAGCCCGAGGAAACTACGAACCTCTGTCACGTTCTTGGGTGCTGCCCAAGAAACAATCGCCTCAACCTTTGATGGGTCCACCGCTACCCCTTTCTTGGACACTACGTGCCCAAGGAAGTGCACTTCTTATGTCCAGAACTTTCACTTAGACAACTTCTCATAGAGCAGGTGCTATCGGAGGACCTCCAAAACCGTCCTCAGGTGCTCCGCATGGTCCTCCTCTGATCTTGAATAGATCAGGATGTCGTCAATGAACACGACTACGAACCGATCCGGATATTCCCGGAAGACGGAGTTCATAAGCCCCATAAACATAGCTGGAGCGTTTGTAACGCCGAAAGGCATGACTACAAACTCGAAGTACCCATATTTTCACCTGAAGGCCGTCTTCGAGATGTCACCCTCCTTTACCCTCAACTGGTGATACCCAGACCGCAGGTCGATCTTTGAGAACCATCCTGCCCCTTTCAGCTGGTCGAAAAGATCGTATATCCTCGGAAGAGGGTAGCGATTCTTGATCGTTACCTGATTCAGCCTCCTGTAGTCTATGTACAGCCATAGACCGTTATCCACCTTCTTCGCAAACAACACAGGAGCACCCCACGGTGACGCACTCGGTCGAACAAAACCCTTCTTCATCAGATCGTCGATCTGAATCTGCAACTTTCGTAGCTCTAAAGGCGCCATCCGGTAGGGAGCCATCGAAATCGGATGAGCACCAGGATGCAAGTCTATCCCAAACTCGATATCATGTCGAGGGGGTAGAGTCGTCACCTCCTCAGGGAAGACGACCATAAACTCACTGACGATCCCTGGTACTTCCACCATCTCAACATCCACTGACTCTACTGACAGCTCGGCTAATAAGGAGAGGAGGGGTTCCTCTCGCCTGATGCCCTTCTGGCCACTCCGCTCGCCGATGAAGGTAACACGTCGGCCACCCAAGTCTGAGAACACAACCCTTCCTCAGAAGTAGTCGATGATGGAACACACGGAGAACAACCAGTCGATGCCCAGGATGACATCGTATGGTTGTATCTGTAGCAGTAGTAGATCCCTGACCGACTGATGTGGCCCTATCATCAGTCTGCATCCTCTACAAACATATAACAAGTCAGTCTAACCTCCGACTGTTGTGCTCAGCACTAGGGGAACTAGAAGTCTCTCGGCATATAGACCCAGAGCACGGGCTAGATCGGGTGCAACAAAGGAGTGCGAAGCTCCGGTATCAAACAAGGCTTAAGCAAGGGTACTGAACAAACTGATTGTACCTCGAACAACCTCCAGTACCGCTGGAACTGCTGCCTTTGCGGCGTGCAACTGTCCACACCCAGCTCCTCTACCCCTCGGCTGTCGGCCGCCTCCCCGAACACGCCCTGGTCGAGGTCCCTGAGGAGTGCCCTGAGGTCAGCCTCCCCCTGCAACGTCTGCCCTTGGAGGAGCGGGAGCTCACTGCCCCTGCTGCTGCTGCTGGAAGGGCCTAGCTAGAAGCTGCTGCTGAGGCGGGTGCTGGGCATGTCCGCCACTACCGTACTCAACTTGGTCGGGGCACTGATTCCGGAGATGTCCATGGATCCCACAGACGAAGCACCTCGGTCCTAGGCCCAAAGGGAAAGGGTGAGGACCGGGGGACCAGAACTGGAATTGCCATGACCTGCTCCCTGCTGGTCGGAACCAAGAGGGTCCCGATACTGGAGGTCTGGTGCTGACAACCTTTCCCTTTGATGGGCCTAACTGAATCCCCTCTCGTGATACACCGCCCAATGTGTGCATCCTCTCCACCACCTCTGCCTTCTTCTGGACCTCCAAGTATATCGGCAAGGTGAAGGGGGTAATGGCGTACTGGAGGGAGGGTCAGAGCGACTCCTCTAAACGACTCGTCCAAGACTCCTCATCTGGAAAGAGTTCTGGAGCAAAGCGAAGGAGGTCCTTGAACTTGATCCCCAGATCCCTTACCGACATACTCCCCTGTTGGAGGGAGAGTAGCTCCTGCCTCTTCTCTTCCTTCATCGTAGAAGAGAGGAATTCCGCCCGGAACTCCTTCTCAAAATCAGCCCATGCCACCTCAGCCTCTCTCCTCTCCCCCAGGTAGAGCGTCCACCACTGACTCGCTACTCCGCGTATCTGGCTGACCGCTAGAGGAACCCAGTACTCGGTTGGAGCCCGGATCAAGCTGAAGGCTATCACCAGCTCCTCTAGCCAGCCCTCCGTCTTCATGTCAGAGGTGTTTCCCTCGTACTTCTCGAAGGTCTGTCGCTGGAAGGCTCGAAGCGCCTTTTACCACTGGTCGTCCTCCTCCTCTTGATCAGCCCTCTACTGATCGTCCAAGTCAACCTCCTGGGCCTCGATCTCCCATACAACTTGGGGTCGTCTCCCAGGTGTCATAGCTGCAAGGTAAACAAAGAATGCCTAAGCCCAAGTAGTGCAGAATATTGTTCTTAAAACTCCTTAAACTTATTATTTATTTCAAATTCCCAAAACACCCCAGAAACACGAGAACACAAGTCATCTATGATGCATGTACCTTTCCTAGGGTCTCTACCCTGCAATCAGTGTGGCCTCACTTGGTCGTTCGGTAGGTCCAGAGTCCTTGCATTGGATCACGGGGGGCCCTAAAATCTCGTGTCCTAGCCGGTCTTCCCTGGCCTAATTCACACACCAAGGTCACCCAACACCGTTTCCCTACCATCCCATGCAATACTCACTGTTCCTAACTCCAGACTCCATCCTATCTCTCAACCTCCCTCTGATACCATTCTGTCACGACCCGCCTTCACCAAAAGGAGGGAAGGGTCAGCAGATTGTCAGGCCCTTCCTTTTTTAAGTTGAAGGAGAGATAATGACCCCCGAAACCCGCCTTCAATAGGTCCCGGAGTGGCGACCAGCACCAAGGGTATAAAATCACACACTAAATGGAAGGCATTAACTTTTTTTTTCTTTTAATAGGATCGGGAGATAAGATAGTAAATCCCACAACACCAAAACTGAAAGTGAAAATATGGATGAAAATAAACCATTCTCATATGCATGTTCAAAGGTAAAAGATAAAATCCACAAAACTCCAAAGGTAAAAAGATACCAAGAAAAAGGGAAACAACAACAAAAACTACCCCAAAGGTCCAAGCTAGTACAGTCCCGCACGATCCCTGAAGTCCTCCTGGAAACCTGAAAGCAGTTTTATATACGTAGGGTGAGCATACAAGTATACTCAGTAGGGAAAAACCAAAGACTCTCATGCACAAGTGGGGAGGCATACTAATGCCCTGTAAGAAAAGAGATAACCAAGCACCTAGAAAGGAAACTAACCACCTAAGACTCACCAAGGCACACTCCCCAAATAACGCAAGTCAAGTAATGTATAGTAATAGCACATCGATGTTTGGGTACCCTGCGCCACTTTCCCACTGGTTATTGAAGACATCCTACGCATCGGACCAATCCCGCCATTCTCATCGCAGTCCCACTGCCATACCCCGCCCGCACACACTTGGGCCACAACCACACATCCTTCTTGCAAACACCTGGGCCACAACCACTAACCCCCCGCAGACACCTCGGCCACAACTGTCACACGTAACCACGCCTGCAAAAACCTAGTCCAGAACAACCACTGTCACGCCCAAAGACACCTGGGCTAGAAGAACTACTGCCACACCCGAAGACACCTGGGCCTCATCCCGAAGATACTTGGGAAACCACCTGCCCGCACACACCTGGGCCAACCACCACACTACCCTGCCCGAAGATTCTTGGGCTAATAATGGACTTTAGGCCATCACATCCTGCCCGTAGAGTCTTGGGCTATTCGGGAAATGGAGCAGAAAAGGAGCTAATAACCAGCCACTCATAGGAGTGTTGGAAAAAACACCCTCCCCCATGAAGTGGGGGTGTTCGGCACTAAGTGCTCAACTTGGGTGGGGCGTGAATAAGAAACAAAAAAACTACAAGTATATGTATAGGTAACAAGCACTCACCCAATCTAGGTTTTTCTTCAGCCAGCCTAAAGAACACTATCCTTACTATTCATTCATAAGAGAAGAGAACAACACCCATGCCCAAGTCACAACTCACATCAAACCAAATCCCCATTTGTCCCATCCTTGTTTTCATATTCAGTAATAATGTTTAAATAAGTTTCTGCACCTACTTGGGCAACTAGTAAGCATAAGCACAAGCCAAGGAAAGAGTACACCCAACAACAATTTAAACATTCACACCCGGTTCTCTTGTAAAAACACATCAAGCGAGACCCCTCCAAGTATTGGAACCAATGCAGGTCAAAGTGAGATACAGTCCCAAGTTCCCAGAACTATGAATAAGAAGGTTTCACAACAGAAGAGGATCCCACCCCAATTCGTGATACAAATAGAGGATCTCATCCTCACCCACATCACCCCAGCAATCTAAGACCATATCCAACCGTGGAGGAAATAACCAAACCAATACTACCAACACAAGGCAGACTTAACAGGTATTTTCAGATTTAAAAGATTTAACACACTCCATGATTTCAATTCCACTGGGCTTAAACCGGGGTTATCATAGAAAAGGAGTTGATCCTGGTGCTTCCAATTTATTTAGCCGAAAATACGTAATTAACCAATTTCCTTTACACAACAAAAGGTTCACAGCCAAAATACAATCCATTTAAACATCACAAGGGGTAAGGGTTTATTAGTGCACAGAGAAAGACCACCAACCGCCATGATTTTCAGTAGGTGTAAGCCCGCACAATTCAGAAATCATTAATCATGAAAGAGGAGAAAAACATAGCAACATCATCGATCACACCCCTCCCCTTCATTCTTTAGAATCCGTTTATTATCTTCATTAAAGTTTGGTTCATCCAATTCTACAGAAGCAGTAGCGTACCCACCCCGCAAGATATACATAAAGGAGAGACGAAGGTAAAACCCCTACCTAAAGGATCAAGGATCGATGTTAACTCCTCGCGTGGAAACTGGAAAACAGGAGCAACAGGGGTACAACTTGTCGGGAGGAAGGGTACTCCGAGTAGGATGATCGAGAAAAGAAACATAGGGAGAAGCCTTTGGTTATAAAGGTTGAGATTCAGAATTCCCGGGGACGGTTAAAAAAACTAGAAACCACATAAGAAGCGGGATCGTGGGTTGACCACGCGGTTGAGACACCCCACACGTTACTTAAAGGTCCCCGCCTTTCGGGGCGGTTTAAACCAACACACACCTCATGGTTTTCCATTTAAGGGGTACCTCACCAATCATTTAATTTAAACAGGCATTAATGGGCTTTAAAACAGGCTTAAAGGGGTCAAACCGTGGTTTAAAAAAACAATTAGCGCAAAAAGGAGGCGCTACTGGAAAACCTGTGGGGGTAGGCGAGAGCTACTGGTTGGCGACAGCTACTGGTAGCCGAGAGCTACCAGTACCCCAAGGTCACCGGTAGGCTAGGTCTACCGGTAGGCCGAGGATACCGGTAGGCCAAGGCTACCTCTAGGAGTCACCGAGAAGCTGGGATGGCCTTCCAGACCACCCAAAACACCCCAACATCAGATTTTTACCAAGTAATGGACCCCAAAAACCTGGGTCATTACACACAGTAATAAAATTTGCACTGCCGGTCTAGGATGCATGAAAAAACCGTTTGGTCTTTTTACATGATTTAAATGCATCTCCAAATGATTAATCTAGCTCAAATCAAGAATCACTTGAATTGGATCAGAAAAAAAATATGATCAAAATAAGAAACTGATGTCTTTCAATGAAAATAACAAAAAAAGTGAAGTTGTTCTTTTTAATGTATTTTTAAATAATGAATGATAAATGTGAGTTCAATGCAAAAGGATTAAATGGTGACGTATAAAACCTTAAAAAACATCTCAAACCACAAGTGTAGGGGTGAAAATATTGGATAATTTTCTCTGAGATTAATTGATGACATATTTTATGGACAAAACACGATATATGTTCATAGAAGGTAATCTTATTACACAGAACATGACATCTTCCCACAAAATGTAACATGTTTATGATATTTTTTACAAAACATTTTATATCTTCATACAACATAATTATTTTATGATATAACATAATTTATTTCCAATGAGAAGATAGATATGTAGACATACTAAGATGAATAAGATTATACATGAATGTGTTTGAGAGAAAATTGGAGTGACTTCGATTGATGAGAAGATGGTTGAGATGTTAGAAAAAGACCTAGGGATGCATTTGTTAATTGAGTAAGCTTAATGACAAATCCACGCATTAAAAGAACCCCTAAACAAATCATTTAAGATGATCTTGTTCTAAATGGTTTCAATGAAAATATGGTCTTCAATAGAGCTAATTGACGATGTTTGATTTATGTAGTCTAATCCCATTTAATTGGGTTTAAGAATTTTTTATTGTTATTGTTGTAAATTATTTCTAACAAAAGATACAATATTTGGATAGAACATGATATATTCATGACATATATTTACATAGAACATTTTATATTTTCAAATAATTTAATCTTATCACACTGTGTAAAATATTTATAGAAAACAAAATTTATTTGTGACATGGTTATCAATAAAAAAATTCTTAATATATTTAACTCAATTTTTCTTAGAGCGTAAGATGATTTATATGAACAGAATATGTTATAACACTATATAATTTTTTTGCACGTAATATAACATCTAAGATTTTTTTCTATTTTTTTAGTTGAAAAATGTTGTGGGATGCAACAAATTACTAACATTTTTTGTTTTTCAATAATCGAAATGATGACAATAATATCAGTGATGATGAAAGTGATAAAAACATCAATATTTTTAACAAGATAACTTCATTGAATGCACTTCAATGTAGAAATTTTTGACGAAGAACTCTTGACACTACCACAAAACAAGGCAAGGGAAGCGCTACCCTTTATCAGCGCTAAACAGAAAGCGTTGATAAAGGGGTAGGCCTTTATCAGCGCTATCTAAAAGCACTGATAAAAGGTAACATTTATCAGCGCTTTTTTTAGCGCTGATAAAGGTATCTCTTTATCAGCGCTTTTATTTTAGCACTGATAAAACATACCTTTATCAGCGCTTTTAACGAGCACTGATAAAGGTTCCATCGGTTTTTATTTAATAACCCTAACAGGCCATCCTCGCTCGCACGCGGTCAAGCTCTCGTGGAAGCTGAACCAGGCCCCTCGCCGCCTCGACCACGTCCTCCTCCTCCTCCTCGTCCTCCTCGTCATCCTCCTTCCTCCTCCTCGTCCTCCTCCTTCTCCACCGCCTCCGCCCCCGCCCCCGCTGTCGCGACCCCTGCTCCCTCTGCTGCCTCCGCCTCTGCCGCCGCTGCCGCATTTGCCGCCGTTTCCGCCTCCGCCTCCAGCGGTGCCTCCACCGCCGCCACTACCATTATTATTACTCATTTTCAGGTAAAATCCCCCCCCCCTTGAATTTAACGCGTGAAATCCTAATTTAAGGTGTTATTGCAAGAGTCAATGGATTATTGATATTATTGAGTTCTTTATTTAATCCTTGCACCTCAATAAACACCTATTGAATCTCGTTTCATGGGTTAGATGTTCTTGAACTATTTTATGGACACCCCTTGAGTGTGCCAAGTAAAATTATCCCTTTAATGTCAAATTATTAATTGCCCTGAACACCTATTTAGCTTGTGTCAAAGCTTTTAAATGAGGTTTCCCTTGATACAAGGGTATATAAATGGAATTGAAGACACGTTATAGGTGTTTGGTGTAGATTCTTAATGGAATTTACCATGTAGGAAATTTCCATGTTGATTATGGCCCATTTTGAAGACCCTTTGAGCCTTATTAGTGAATTTTCCATTCTTGGTAAAATTGAATGTGTAATAATCATGAGGAATGAATTTTACATGATGGATTTATTTTAATTTAATGAATTAATTAAATGAATTGAAATGATCTATAATGGGTTGAAAGGGAACACCATCTACTGCATGTTATATAGAATGATACTTGTGTATTTCATTTCATTGAATGAAATTGTACATGGATAATGGGACATATGATATGTTTTTCTTCATGTTTTGTAATATAAATATGAATGTGAATTATGCCTTACTTATACAAATGGTCCTAATTAAATTGATGGATGGGAGGTAATTCCCCATTCTAGTTAAAATTAAAATACACCTTTATAGAGGATAACATAAGATGGTAAGGTAATTATTGAGAATATAGGAAAATCACACTCCCTTACATCGGGTGTTGAGTATAACATATCGCACCACAAATACTAATAGGATGTTGGGCTTTTTTCACCACACCAATTTCATAGAGTTATTACAGGATGGCTTACTCCCCATCCTGAGTTCCATCTAGTTCACATTGTTTTATGCTTGATCACTATTATGGTTGGATTTCTTTTCTCGAGGTATGTGATCCTTCTGATCCCTATTTGGATTTGTTTGCACCTATGGTTTGGATAAAAATTAGTGATCAGATAGTGATTTCTATTAATAAATTTAAATTTATTTGCATGCATTGTCTTTTGGGGTTTGTGGGATGTGGTAAATGGTGTAGTCGGTTTTAGATTATTTTATTCTCATGGGTTTCCCCTATTTTATGTTTTCTTTTTAGTTGGAAATCTCCTCTGTTGTGCGCCTCTCCTCTGCCACATATGCACCTATGTCGTGTGCTTAACGACACCTTCGCGGTGAGTTTTCTCCTGTTACTCATTGGTTTCCTCTTGTTCGCATGTTATTACTGTTTGATATTGATGGTTATAATGTGAAATGTACGGGCTAAACGCCCCGCTGAAAATCGTGGTCGTTGGTGGTCCTTGTTTGCGCACTAAATGAATTGAATGTTGCTTGGTTCTTGTTGAACATTGGAATATATAAATTGGTAATTTGCGTATACTTGACTTATGAATGAACACCCTAGGATGATAAAACTTCTGTGATAACCCCTGAATTAACAAACAAAATTGAATAAGGGATGCTTTGTAAAATCTAAAATTTTGATTGTTTGGTTTGTATGGTGTTGCGATTGTGATCACGTTGTGTTTTTGTATGGTGTTGCGGTTGTTGGCATGATTGATATGCCATTTGTTTTCTATGTTGTAGTTCGCCCACCATTAAATATCAATCCAAACTTTACCCATTTGAATGGCACCACCACTTTGTTACTAGTGCAATTCCACTGAATCCTAGAAAACCACTTCTAGAGGGCTCTATGAGACACTTTAAAATACATGGAACATGCTTCACCATACATGGATTTCATATAGATTTTAATGCCACATGACATTTATCTCCAAAATTTACACCACATGATTAATCTTCTGACTCAAACTTGGAATAAGTTTCATTTTAAATGTTACACGTCATGTGAACCTAGGTCACACACAATGTATCTCCAAGACATATACTTCAGCATGAAACCATGTACATGCCATGAAATAATGGTAGAACCATATGACATGTGTTTTACTTCACTCGCACCATGTATAGATACCATAGAGACTTGATGTGTATAGACTATACACCCCTAGTGGTCATGTAAGGACTACACACCGTGTATTCCAAAAAAATGTGATGCATAGCTGGTGAGATGACTCAATATGTATCTAAAGTACACGCCTTTAGCTCAAGTTGTTCTAAATGTCATGTATTTTCAAAGGCATCATTCAGTATTTGTAAGACTAACTTGGAATAAATTTGATATATGTCAGATTAAATCGGGTATCTTATACATACACGGTGTTCACCCTACTGGACACACCATGTATATGGATTTCACATGTGTTTAAAGGCATTTGTACCATGATTTGTTTTTATAAAACCCAAACAATGCTACCTGATTAATTAAAACATAATATTAGGCAAGTTCGAGATCGAACCCATAAAGACGATGAATATGAATAAAGAATGGATGAATGCCAATCGGTTGACAAAAGAGTATGAAGGTGGCGTGAAAGAGTTTATCAAGTTTGCAGAAGATCATGCATGTGACCCTTCTCAAATCCTTTGTCCATGTTTACGCTGTTGTTATTCAAGACAAATTAGTCTAGAGGAATTAGAAGAACACCTGATCTGTCACAGAATATATCGAAGTTATACATGTTAGAATAAACACGGGGAAAAAACGAATGTAGGTAGTGACTCAGAGAAAACGACATTTTATAGATCATCTGATGTGATTAGAAGCGTGAACAGTGAAGAAGATCGTATGGAGGGTGTGATTACAGATGTAAATGATGATGAAGATCGTATTGAGGAAATGACAAGGATAGTTGAAGATAAACTTCGTGATTGCCCAAAATTGTTTGAGAAGTTAAAGAGTTGTGCAAAAATGACATTGTATGCTGGTTGCACTAAATATACAGCATTGTCAGCCGTATTGAAGCTGTATAATTTGAAAGCAGACAACGGGTGGAGTGACGCCAGTTTTACGGAACTACTTGCTCTCCTGAATGACATGCTCCCAGAAGATAATGAACTCTCAAGCCGAACATATGATGCCAAATGAATGCTACGATCGATGGGTATGATCTCTGAAAGAATACATGCTTGCTTGAATGATTGTATATTGTTTCGCAAGGACCACAAATCACTTAAAGAATGCCCAAAGTGTGGTGCTTCTCGATACAAGAAAGATGATTCTAGTCCTACGAAAGTTGTATGGTACTTTCCAATCATTCCTAGGTTTAGAAGCCTATATGGAAGTGAGGAGACTGCAGGACAATTATCATGGCATGCAGATACAAGAATTAAAGATGGAAAACTACGTCACCCGACAGACTCTCCTCAGTGGAAGAGAATTGATCACGAGTATCCTGAATTTGGGAATGAGCCAAGAAACCTTCATCTGGCATTATCTACAGATGGGGTGAATCCTTTTGGTTTTCAAAGCAGCAGTCACAGTACATGGCCGGTTATGTTGGTAAACTATAACTTACCATCGTGGTTATGCATGAAACGAAAATACATCATGTTATTTATGCTTATATCAGGACCAAAACAACCGGGTAATGATATTGATGTTTATTTGGCCCCATTGATCGAGGTTTTGAAAATATTGTGGGATTCAGGTGTTACGTTGTATGCTGCTTACAAAAATGAACATTTCACTTTGAAATCCATGTTGTACGGGACGATAAATGACTTTCCTGCTTATGGAAAATTTTCAGGATATAGCATTAAAGGAACTCAAGGGTGTCCCGTTTGCGAACAAGGTACACAGTCAATTAGGTTGAAACATTCATCGAAAACCGTGTTTCTAGGACATCGCAGATTTCTACCCTGACGACATAAGTACCAATCTTGGACGACATCATTCGACGGAAGTTCAGAAAAACATACAACACCGCCTCTACTAACAGGTGATCAATTGTTTGAGAAAGTAAAATATTTGGACACTACTTTCGGTAAACCATTTTCGAAAAACCTTACGAAAACTGGTTGGAAAAAGAGATCAGTTTTTTTTAATTATCATACTGGAATTGTCTGTATGTCAGACATTTTCTTGATGTTATGCATGTTGAAAAAAATGTATGTGATAGTGTCATCGGCACGTTGCTAAATGCACCCAGCAAAACAAAGGATGGAATTAAGGCTAGATTGGACATGGTTGAGATGGGAATACGAGAAGAGTTGGCACCAGCGAAGGGTGAAAAATGAACATTTCTTCCTCCTGCTGCTTACACTCTTTCCAGGCAGGAGAGATATCAGTTTTACAACTTCTTAAATGACGTAAAGGTTCCAAAGGGGTATTCATCAAATATCAAGAACATCGTGTCAATGGGAGATTTAAAATTAAAGGGTCTGAAATCACATGACTGTCATGTTTTGATGCAAGATCTAATTTCTATAGCTTTACGTTGCATTTTGCCCAAGAATGTCCGCCATACATTAACGAAGCTCTGTTTCTTCTTCAAAGCTATATGCAGCAAAGTTATAGACCCGGCGAAATTGCCAACTATGGAAAGAGAAATTGCCGTCATATTATGTGAATTGGAAATGTTCTTCCTGCTGACATTTTTCAATATGATGGTTCATTTGATGGTCCATTTGGTGAGAGAGATTCGACTATATGGTCCTGTACATTATAGATGGATGTACCCCATTGAACGGTATATGAAGATTTTGAAAGGGTATGTCAAAAACCGAAGTCGGCCAGAGGGTTGTATTGCGGAGCATTATATTGTTGAGGAAGCTATTGAATTTTGTACCGAATACCTGTCTGGTGTGGAAATCGTTGGCCTACTGAAATCTCATCACACTGAGCGGCTTGAGGGTGAAGGAATTTCTAGAAGATAGGTTGTCACAATCAATATTACAGATCGGAAGCAGGCCCACCTTTACGTTTTTCATAACAGTTTCGATGTTGACCCATATGTTCAAACCCACAAAGAAATTCTTAGGTGTTTGAATCCTTCTAAGGCTGAAAAATGGATATCAGATACACATAATCAACAGTTTATAGGATGGTTTCAAGACCATATTTTTAAGCAATTAGATGAAAATCCAGACTCAATTTCAGAACGACTTCGATGGATAGCTGGAGGAGCAAGTTTGTACGTATTATATTACAATGCTTATGCAGTTAATGGTTATATATTCTATACTAATGAACATGATGAAGACAGTACCATGCCGAATAGTGGGGTTACACTTGTGGCTGAGGCGATGCATGTTTCCGGTGCTAAGGACAAAAATCCAATTTATGCGAATATGTCATACTTTGGCATCATCAAACGAATATGGGAGTTGGATTATACGAAATTCAAAGTGCCGATTTTTCAATGCAAGTGGGTTGATAATAGGAGTGCTGTTAAAATAGATGAATTAGGATTCGTGAAAGTTGATTTCAGTAAGGAAGGGGAGAAAGACGAACCATTTATAATGGCATCATAGGCAGTACAAGTATTTTATGTTCCAGACCCAGCAAACTGAAATTGGTCAATTATTCTGTTATCGACAAAAACAACTGAAGGGTCAGATAAAAGTTCAACAGAGGTTGACCCTTTTATAGGAACTTCACAATCATTTCGCAGCGGTCCCAATGTAGACGGTGTTTTGTATGTCAGAGGAGACCACAATGAAGGGATTTACATAGTCGATAGAGGATTCAAATCTCTTCAGCCTTTAAAGAAAAAAAAGAGAGTACAATAATCAGGTTATTTGTTTATTGTAACATACATTGTGTTACGTTATGTTATTATCTGTTCGCTGTTGTTTTTATGTAATCTAAATTAAATATTAAACCACTTCTGCAGATAATGACT
Organism: Viscum album; assembly: GCA_963277665.1. NCBI lineage: Eukaryota > Viridiplantae > Streptophyta > Magnoliopsida > Santalales > Viscaceae > Viscum > Viscum album. The sequence goes on along the minus strand of OY728120.1, from coordinate 1,331,372,532 downwards.
TCTGCACCTGCTGATGCGCCCAATCCCGAGGCACAAAAGGTCTCTCAACCAGCAGCTGGTGGTCCCATTGCAGAGCAACAACAGGTTTCTCAACCTGTTGTTGTTGGTCCCAGTGCTGAGGTACAACAGGTTTCTCAGCCTGTTGCTGCTGGTCTCATTGCCGATGCTAGCGCTCTGGGGGAAGATATTGATGCTACTTCTGAGGAAATGGTAGGAAATGAAACCCTGAAAGCGCAAAAAAACAAGAGCGTCGTAGTTTGACAGTGTTAGCCAAAATCCTTAAGGCAAAAGAAAAAGGCATCAAATTTGAGGTGGGATGGAATAAGCGAGGCCAACATGTTAACCCCAACAGAGCCATCTTTAGTAGCTACATTGGAATCGTCACTCGGCAACGCGTGCCGATTGATGTACAGTCGGGGCACCGTGTTGTCACCGGGCTGAAGACACTAATGTGGGAAGAAATTACGGTAACATTATGATATCATTTTTTTAATTTATTAAAATAAAATAAAATACCAAAACATTGACTTACTCTTCATCATCCATTGCAGAGTGCATTTATAGTAGATGTCTCGCACAAGGAATTTGTATTAAGAGTTGCAGGAAGGATTCATAGAGGTTTCCGCACAATTTTAACGAAATATCATCTTAAAGATGCAGAAGGGAAAATCAAGCCGCACCCACCTCCTCTTTACGCACACTTGATATCCCAAGGAGTGTGGGATGCGTTTAGCAACCGTCGTGGGGAGCAGACTTTTCAGGTACATTGTGTGGGGTAATACGTTGTTTGACGTTTGCTTGTATTCATCACTCTGATTGAAAATTTTTTATTTATGAAACAGCTACTGAGTGCTGATAATAAAAAATGTGCAACAGAACCAACGTACCCTTACCGTAAAGCAAGGATGGGGTACGCTGAACTTGAGAAAAAATTGGTACGTCTTTTAAATCTACCCTACTACTAGTATGTGACATAAAACAACACCATAACCATGTTTTTCTGTTTATATACAGATTGATGAATCGAAATCGAAATCCATATCCATCCCACGCCATGTGCTATGGAAGGAGGCTCGTGTAAATAAAGAGGGGATACTGATAGATGAAAACACAAAAAAAGTGTGGGAAACATGTGTAAGTATGACATAATATAAATTTTATTTGCTTTAAATCGCTATTACATTACAATAACTACTTATTTTTCTATATTTTCTATCTGACATAGTCACAAGAATCAACAACAACTACACCAGATGCAGACATACTTTCAGCAGCCTTGAAGCAGCCAGAAAAGTATGGCCGCGTCAGAGGTGCGGGTTTTGGGGTGACACCCCGAACATATTTTCAAAAACAAAAACAAGCAGAGGATCAAAATGAAAAAAATGGAAAAGATGCAAGAACAGTTATCTATTTTTCAAGAATAATTACAATACCAGAGAGAGATGATAGCAAAATTGATGGGGGAGAGACAAAGAGAAGAAATAACTCAACAACAACTCGTGCGTGATGATCCCGCCCCACCCCCACCAGTTTTGAGGTGAGCCATTCCCCTAAAAAACCTGACTTAGATGAGGTAATCAATGTTTTAATAATTGTTTCTGTGAAATGTGATTTACATAGACACTGATACATTTCCTGTACTAATATTTCACAGGGTGAAAATGACTGTGATTTATATTTATCAACTCTCATCTATCACCTTGTAGCGAGGGATACGGTGTTCAATACGCAAAACGACATGCTGCACAACAGACAACTTCCAAAAGATCATCTTAGAGTGTCAATTAACATAGCTAATGAGCTGAGTGCCGAGCTACCTGTTCCAAATGATGATGACAACATTCATACGGTTGAACAAGCTGTTGGAACATTCATCGCATGGCCGACAGTTCTTGTAAAAAAACATGTCGACAAAAGGTATCCATTTCCAATTTACTTTTCAAGATGGACCTTTAACATTTAATGAAAAAATGTCTGAACCAATGAATGTTATTAAAGAATGACAAAGACTGTGGGGTGAAACGAAATATCAGCTCAAAACTATCTCAAGGATCAACCAACCGATTGAAACGGTCTACTGAGAGCACCTTCACCCCGCCCGTTCTATATCCACAGTTAATATCATTGCAGGCTCATGTGGATACAAAGTTGAAAGACGACAATACTCACATAGTTGATTTCAAAAAAGATATGTATGGAGAGAAAACATCAGATTTCATTAGTGCTGAAAATGAAAATGAACTCCTCAAGTATGAATGGTTAGGCGCCTCAGTTGTAAATGTATACATGAGGTAAGTTTTCATGATTTGATTTTACAAAAGATGATATACTCTGATAATTATGACTAAATACATTTTATATTTGTCGCAAACGTATATATGAAAAACAATTGAAGGGATTTCCCCATGAACAAAAATTTGGACTCGTTAGTCCTCACATCACCTCTTCAAAAGACGAAATAGATTCTGATAAAGAGGCTGCAATAATGTCATCCCTGCTCAAATCGTTTGAAAACAAAATTAAGGATGACAGACTCATTTTAATACCAACGATGTAGGGGTAAAACTCTACAATTTAATCATATCAACTATATTTTCATTTCTTTCTTTACTTATTCATTTTTGTATTTTTAGGGAGCATTGGATGCTGATTGCAGTCAATTTGGATACTCCAAATATTTATTTTCTGGATTCAACGCATGGATATCCAACAAACTGACCACGCATGATGGCGTTTGTTAATTTGTAATACACTAGATCCAACATTTTAAAACTAAACATCTAGTTATATAATTTATGTTATCTTTTAATGAGGATTCTGTTATGATAGGGCGGTGCATCAATATCGTCTAATGCATGGAATGAATCTAGAGCATAAGGATGAGCAAGCCTACAAGATCTACAACTGGAAAAGTATTCAAGTACACATAATAACATTGCACTATCCAAACACATATCAAAACAAATTACTTATTGTTGTCGATGTTTCTGCAGTGTCCAAAACAAACAAACGGAAAGGACTGTGGTTATTATGTTTGTAAATTTATGAAAGAGATCGTATTTTATCAACAAGCTAGCATCCCTGATGAGGTATTTTCGAAAATAATTATGAGTTCATTTAAAATATTTATTAATCCTTTGTGTATTTATATTTTTTCAGTACTACCATGATTGTCGCAAAAACTCATATTCAGAAGATGATATACATGTGTTTAGAAACGAATGGGCAACATACCTGATGGAAGATTGTACACAAATAGGATAAAGGTGAATTTCTACTACTTATGTTATCTATATATGATCATTGATTATCCTCCAACCTTATTTGGTGAATTGATAATGCTCTGATGTATTGAAATCTAATTTATTACTCAATGTTTTCTATCCCCGGATTCATATTATTGATCTTTGAACAACTCAATATTGAAGTAAGGCATGATGGTGTGCAGTGCGTATGGAAGGTATGGGGAGTCTGATGAGCCCCATGGCCACCATAAATAATGTTTACAGACAGCTCCACATATTTTTTGTGCCTCATGCCTCTTTACAAGGATCACGCCATTCACATGGTCCATCTTAGCACATATGTCTCATTCATCCCATTGCTACTCTTGGAAGAACCTGGGAATCTGACAATGCATGAGCCCCACAAAACCCATACTCATCCAACCAAGAGTATTCTTAGTGTGAAGGAAAGCTAACCATGGGTAATACCCACACCATACCTCTTTTAAATATATGGGGTTTGATCCTTGTATTCTAAATAGGGTATATAGGAAGCCTCCATGAGGTTAACTCCCAACCAATGGTAAACCATGGTGACCCCCTCACTGGGGTACACCTTCGCTTATTTTCCCTCCTATTTTTCCCTTAGTGGCGTCCGAATAAGTCTTCAAAATGAGAAACCTTACCTTTATGGGATACACCACACTTGGGTCAGACCTCATTGGGTGTTTTGATCCATCTATCAGGTAAACATTCCAGGTGCTCCCTCCTAGAGATGTACCTACCTGATCCACCTTTATAAGTGTTTTGATCCACCCATTACATCTCTGTAAGACATTAAATCATGACCCTCTATCCTTGTGGGATGTTAAACTCATGGAATACCACAAGTTAAACATGGGTTTCCATTTCATTGAGAATCCCTTTAACGACGATGAATACATGTGACCAAGTTAAACATGGGTTTCCATTGAAGTACCCTGGTGATTTTTGAGATTTTTTAGCTATAGCACAATGTACAGAATGGTTAGGGGTCAAATTACAATGGAAAATTCCATGTAATATGTATCATTTGTTTTATCCATTCTCCCCAACGAGGACAAAGAATGGTTAGGGGCACTATCCCACCATAACAGTATCATGAGAACCATCCCACAAAATGGTATCATGGGAGATAACCCACAAAATGGTCCAATATACCCAATCCCAACAGACAAGCTTATAGAAAACATCCTTAAAAATAGAATATTCTACTAAATAAGAGCACTAGTTCACCCACATATCTATAAACATGGTATCATTTGGGTCTAAAGATGTTCCCACTAGTTCTGATGATCACTCTAGAGATTAGTATGATTATCAATTCCTTCAATATTCTAATCCCTAATAGGTTTTTCTCACCCTCTACTCTAAGAATTGTTATAGAAGGGCTCAATGATACCATTTATACCAATATAGAAGGTTTTATTAACCATGTTTATGATTTTGAGTGCAAGGTTGATGGAATATATTCCCAATATAAATATAAGATCCAATATTCAGGTTCTGGATTGTGATGCCCATCATCATCCACCCATCCTACCATTGAAAACGGGGTGTAGAAAATTCTGTTGTATTTTTTCCCTTTGAGGATAATAGATACATATTTTCTAAATAATAGATCACTCAGTTGAAGAATGAAAATTAGGATCTTCATGAAGTAATTATAAATATTCATAATGGATATTTTCTTTAAGTAATATTGGCATCCTCTTAAAATGGTACTCAGTTGAAGAATGGACTAATTGAGTTATAGAATCCTCAGATACATGCCACATGCATATGATTCATTGTCACTTCACTAAATGATCACCATGATAGATGAGTTATGTTTCCACTAGTTCTAGTTATATGACCCTAAACTTCAAGACACCAAGGCCTTAGTTATACTACCCAAACCTGAATGACACCATAGTTTGATATGCATGAATTTATGCGACTGAGCACTTGTCCATGTTCATGATATTAAACTGTAGAAAGAAATATTTTTCACAAGATGTTAAATTGTGCGGTGCCCCATATTTACCATAATACCTTAAAGTGTATGTCAAAAATCATTTCCATAATATATTAAATTACACAGTTCATGACCCTATCACATGACAAAAAACTACATGATGATCTATCCCTCACCTAAGAGGACCTCTATTGGGCATCGATCTCTAACTGCACCCCTTTAAGCACTATTTATAGCTTAATTCCAAATTTAATGGGATATATATTGAATCCTAGACCCTCTATCTTAGGTACAATAAAAAATTATTCCTCTTCATTGAGACTGACTTTGCTAGAATTTGACCCCTAAGATCTCTATTCACATTGATATTTTATTAATATATGGAGAATATATCCCTCTCTCACCATTGGTCCTAGTCATATGACCCTAAGATTCAAGAGATAAATGTTCTGACTACATGAATCTAAACTAAATATTCTAACATCCCACAGTATGACATTAAATTTCATGGTATAGGTCAAGGATTAAGCCCTTAATGCATAATGTTTAACTATGTAACATTTGGTCATAGACACATGACCTTTAAACTATGTGGTTCATATTATAGCCTTCATAACCATAAACTTCTCAGATAGGTCACTCACAGATGATCATAATCAATAATCAAGATTCCCCTTTTATATCTTGAGTTAAAAACCCATTCCTTGTGAGTTTTAAATGAACCTTCCTTCCATTTAGGGTTTACTCCTCCTACCCAAATAGAATGTGTGACACATGATGGTATAGTTATGGAATTTTACAAAATATTTTGAACACCCTTCTTCCACTCAACCTACTCCATGCCTTTTTATTTCTGAATGAACCAATTCCTTGATTCGGGATACTCCTCTTGGATCCCCTCAACTGTGTGTTGATTAATGCTCTTAGTTCTATCTTAGACATGAAAATTATTGGCAGTTATTTACTGATCAGAATAAACCATTTAGGATTTGATGGTGAATAGAATATTTTTCCACTAAGCCTATGGATTAATCCCTAAAGTATGTTTTGGCCCTTGTAGAAATGTCCACCTAAACCCCATGTGTTATCCCTGAAATGAGTGTGGTAACAGAAATCCTACTCCCATCAGTATTCATTGACTGGGTAGGGAATTAGTTTTCCACCATTACTAATGGTCATTCTATTCCAGTCAGTCTCCATTCTCTGATTGAGGAATTTGAAGACATGATTTATCCCATCCATTTTCCTATGTTCCAAGGGATTAAAAATGTTCTTTTTGTTTTATAGTATCAAAATCCATGATGCACGCCTGTCGTAGGTCATGGAAAAATAATTTTTTTCCCTAATGTAGCAAAGAGGTTGACCGAGGTCATATCACTTGAGTAGATTCTCAGCTTGTGTATTTACATAATATAATTCACCTAAAATAATTTTTTTATTATTATTTTATGAAAAACTAATGAATTTGGGTTTCTTTTATTTTCTAAATAATTAAGGGGCATATAGAATAGAAATTTAAACTTATACTAACATGAAATGGTAAATAAATGTGATTAGAAAAAAAATCATTTGGACTTGAGTTTGGTTGTTGGTACTATCATAATTATCCTTCATTTTTTCAAATTTAGTTTGATAATCCATCTTTGAAAACTCATTCATGAATCAATATTCTTTTATTGTGTCTCTTCGTTAATTGGTTATTTTATGTTTTGTGCCTCACTAGTATAATTCCATTTAGCAACCTCATTCTTTATTTCATTATTGTATTACTAACATAATATTTGTTTTATTATGTAGGTGAAATATTTTTCCTCAGTTCGAATGATTTGTTCGGAAACCGCCGCCATGGACGACAATTTTTTAGAGCAGATTGATGCAAAAAGGATGGAACATCATTGTTTTTTAATTGTTTGTTGGATAAATGTAATTGTAACCAAATTAAACATTGTTTGAAATGTATATAACACTGTGTTGTTTTATATTCATGATTTCAAGTAAATGTATGTATCATTTTTTTTCTTCTGTGCTTTGTGTGTGGGTGTTGTTTGTGCTTTGTGCAGGTGTTGTTTGTGCTCTGTGCAGGTGTTGTAATGTGTGCAGGTGCTGGGCAGGTTCTGTGTAGGTTCTGGTTTTGCACAGGATCTTTGACCTTTATCAGCGCTAGTTAAAGCGCTGATAAATGGATAATATATCAGCGCTATTTTAAGCACTGATAAAGGTAGTGTTTATCAGCGCTCAAAATAGCGCTGATAAAGGTAGTTTTTATCAGTGCTATTTTTAGTGCTGAAATATTATACATTTATCAGCGCTGCAAATAGCGCTGATAAAGATTACCTTTATCTGTGCTTGCTTAGCGCCGATAAAGGGGCACTTTTATCAGCGCTTTTTTTAGCGCTGATAAAAGTCCCCCTTTATCAGCGCTATTTTTAGCACTGATAAAGGGGACCCCTCCCCTTTATCTTCGCCGAGATTAATAGCGTTTTTTAGCGCTGTTAAAGGCGGTTTTTAGCGCTATTATAAGCCATATTTGTAGTAGTGTGAATGATCAAAATCCTAGAACTAAACCTGCCAAAATCTAGGGTTCGGTCATCCCATGTGAAGTAGGAGAGATAGAATCTGTGTTAGATGTCTTACGAGCATAAGATTGAAGTAGAGGTGACCTAGGTTTTTTAAAATATTTAGTGATAACTTTTAAAACCACAATAATAACAAACAAGTCTTAAACCCAATTAAATGATCAAACACCGCCAACTAGCTCTATTAAAAATCATATTTTTATTGAAACCATTTAAAACAAGATCATCTTGAATGATTTGTAGGGTCCTTTTAGGTTACCTCTACCCTTTTTAATAAACGAATCTGTTATTGAGGTTACCCTATTAACAAGTGCATTTCTAATATGTCTAAACCATCTTAATTTAAGTCCCACCATCTTCTCGTCAACCAAAATCACTCCAATTTTCTCTTGAACACATTCATTTCAAATCTTATGCATCTTAGTATGTCCATATTAACATTTTCATTTCTGTTACCTTTATTTTTTGTTAAAGATGTCCGGTCAAAATCCAACACTGATCACCATATAGAATAGTTGGTCTAATAAAAGTTTTATAAAATTTACCCTTCAATTTCAAAGGAATTTTACGATCACAAAATATCCCAAAAGTCTTTCCCCATTTTTATCCATCTAGTTTGAATCCTATGAGAGACACTGCATTAATGTCTCTATCGCATTGAAAAAATGAGCCTAAATATCAAAAAACGGACAACTTTTGAAATAACGCGTTCTCCTAATCTCAAATTCATAACATTATTAGATAACCCTTCACTAAAATGACACTCCATATATTCTGTCTTATCCCTACTAATAAATTCTCCATTTGATTCTAAAGTCTCTCAAAAACCCCAACATTAATTTGATAGTCTCTTTGGATTCTACAACGAGAACTCATCTGAAAAAAAACACGCAACTGGGTATCTCATCTTGAATATGCTTCTTAAGCTCAACTAAGACCAAAGCAAAAAAGGTATGAGCTTAAAGCCGAACCTTGATGCAGTCCTATCGAGACAGGAAAGTTTGTAGTGTCATATACTGAAGTTCTAATTTGAGTCAAAGTCTCTTCATACATGTCTTGGATGAGTTTGATATATGCCACCTACACCCCTTTTTTCAAGATCTCTCCATAAAACTTCTCAGAAATTTATCATGTTTTTTCCAAGTCAATGAAAACCATATGAAAATCTTGAGTTTTTTGTCGATAATACTTCATCAACCTCTAATTAAATAAAATTTCAGACATAAAACCAAATTAATTATTTGAAACTTTAGTTTCCCTTGAAATCCTATGTTCAATCACTCTCTCCCAAAGTTTCATGGTATGACTTATAAGCTTGATGCTTCTACAATTCTCACAACTTAAAATGTTTCTTTTATTTTTACACAAGTACCAGAGAACTCTTCCTTCATTCATCGAACATTTTCTTAGATTTTATAATCTCATTAAATAACCTAGTGATCCAATTAATACCCAACTCTCTTGAATATTTTCACACTTCAATGCACATGTTATCTAGCCCAACAACTGTACCGTTTTTCATTCTTCTTGAAGCATCTTTAACCTCAAAAGAATGAACTATTCGATAAGAGTTGTAATTGAGTTCCTCTCTACTAATACTTAGATTATGTAAGTCTAATCCACACATCCACTCTTCATTGAAGAAATTATTAAAGTAGCATCTCAATCTTTTCTTAATTTCCTCATCAAGGTACGTCCTTCATCTTTTATGCACCAAATTTGATCTAAATCTCTAGATTTTCACTCTCTATCACTAGCTAAAATGTAGATTTTTCTTTCACCGTTATTAGTATGTAATGAACGGTAGAACTCCTAAAAAACTTGAGATTCAGCCATAAATGTGTAAAGTTTCAAAACACTCTTGTTTCGTTTTAACTTTTAGTTGATTTTTCTCATTTCCTTTTGGAAAAAACCATTTTGATATTCCGAGAATAGGAGTTGCTATATTGCATAAAAATACATTATTATTTAATTTTAATAATTTGTGATGGTTTGAACCCAGTTAAGTGTTGAGTTTTTTGACATTCTTAATGATCTAAGTGCAACTTAAACAATTTAAAAAACACAAAACATTTTGGATCTGGAAAAGATATGTTGCAAACAATTTGATACGCAATAATAAAATTTTAAGACCATGCATGAGCTTTTGAGTTTATTGAATTCAATCATCAATTACTACAGATAAACTACCATCTCCTACGGTATCCGCCAACCAGAAAACTCACCAATGATCTACAGAAGTAAAATTTATTTGATCTCCAAACTGCATGAGATGCTTCAAAAGTTGAAAGAGAAAAAGAGGAGCTGAGCACCACACAAAAATGTTTGGATGCCTTGGATAATTAGTTGTGTAGCCAAACATTAGCCCAACCTTCATTTTTTTTAAAAACGGAGACATGAATTGGTCTCCCAATTCATGCCCCAAAAGAATTTATTAAAAGAAAGAGTTACAGTACAAATACGAGGTGTAAATAGCTTACACCAACATGAGATTGAGGGAGATGCAAAAAGAGATTTAGAGAGGAAAAAAAATGATTGGAATGGATGAAACCTGTCTAAGGCGTCATGAAAGCAAATCGTCAGGAGCATCATAAAGGGCAGTCGCAACCCCGTCAGAATGACTTGCTCTGTGTGAGAATCATGTTCGCTTGCAGACCACAAACCAGAGATGAAAACTAGGTGGAATGTCTGTCAATGAGCTTCTCTAAAAAGTGTAGTGGCATGAAGGCATTCCACCAAGTGACACCCATTCGTAACAACAAAAAGAAACAAATCTCCTCAACAGTGCCCGTAACTGCATCGAACCCAATATAGGAGAAAAAAACAATTCCTGACCCAGCTAGCATGCCATTAACTCCAAAAGGGAAATACCCGCTGGGAGGTCCATATCCAGCTCATCCATTCTTGAAAGCCAAATACCCTCCAGCTATTACAATGAAACCCATGACGCAAACATTCACTGTTGTAACAATGGCTTGCACGAATGAACTCTCCTTGATTCCAATACAGAGAAGTCCGGTGACAATCAAAATCAGAACAGCTGCACAGGGATCGACCACAACACCCACCCTAGGAATCGTGTGGCGAGCTATAAAAACAGGCAGTTTATTCCCCCCAATGAAAAACAAAGCCATTTCTGCCAATTGTGAAACAACCATGAAGATTTCCAAAGTTGCAGCAAATAAACCAGTGAGGATCATGCTCTTGACTGGAACATGGGTGTGTTTATTGATGTCGTTAACCGCAGTTTCACCAGCTTGCCCCAAGTCTCACCAACAGCCGAGACTGGGATGAAACAGAGAGATGAGCACACCAAAAGCATTAGCTCAACATGCTGTTAATCGAAAAACGACACTGAATCCTCAAATGAACATATCCTGGACTGTGCTGTTGGATCCAAGACTGAAGCAGCAACATTCAGAAAAGTGAAAGGGACCGGAGCATTCCAAAAAAGTCAGCAAAGCAAGATCAGAACTGAAACTGATGATCACAAAACAGGCAGTCTCGTAGTCAACTCATAGGAGACCGAGAAAAAGAAACAACATCATGCAACAAAAGGGGAAGAGGCCAAGAAAACTCAGAGCACTGCAAAGGATTCAATCAGAACATGAAGAACAAAGTAGAAAAAGACTCACTCCCAAGGGATGGCCTTGAAGTCAAAGTCATGATTTCTTTTATATTCCTCCACCATCCCAATGAACATACGCTTTCTAATGTCAAGGCATTCCTCAACGGTAATGAGCTTGTCTGTGAATTTCTGGAATGTGATTGCATCTTGTTCATCCATCCAGGCATCAATTGCATCAATTGCATCCCCCACATCCTCCTCAATGCAATAGGCGTCTCTATACACAAGTTTTTGCTTTCTTTCATCATCGTCCTAATCTGATTCAGAGTCATCCACAACAAATTCAGAGTCAGCATTTGGTTGTTCAGCCACAGTTGGGAATAGTGGAAACTCCTTCCTAGTGGCTTCAAGAGATCTTGTGACAATTGTTCTTTCGAGGTGAGAATAATCTCTGCGCTCCCTTGTTTTTTTAGGATTTGGGGTGATAAAACCATCAACGTCCACCATTGGTTTTTTTCCTTTCCTAGCACTTGATTTTAAGAAATCCTCCTAGATTTGATTAGGATGGTCATCAACTCCAAGCAAGGATTCACTAGAATCAGAAAGTTCACCTTGCTCCTTGTCTCTTGCATCATGTGATTCAGGACATTTCCCCTGCTCCACGAGGGGGGAAGGAATAGTGGTGTCACCCGGAGCCGTAGTCAGAGAATCAATAAAGGCTGACATGTCAGGAGAGTGACAATCATATTGAGAAGGCTGGGCATTGGAAACCATGATCTCTTCGTTCGAGTAAGTTATCTACTCTCCAGTAGCAGAAGAGCCAACATTAACTGCATGACAGACATTTGCCTCATCAATTCCAGGACCCTTCGTGCCTTTTTCAACCCAGGAAACAGTCTTGGTCTTAGATCGTGTGGTTTTATATCCACATTCTTTCGTATCATGCCCAAGCATAAGGCAAGAAGAGCAGTAGTTGGGAAGTCTTTAATAGACAATGTCTTGGAAGAAACCAAATTCACCATTCTGAATCCAAAATTTGGGGCGAAAGTTCCTTAGAGACATCAATTTTAACACAGATCCTAGCGATTGATGGTCTAGAGAGAGTCCTCGTTGCCGAATCAAGTTTAAGAGGATTTCCAATAAGCATGGAAATTGGGAAAAGGGCTTTTTGTTTAAACAAGTGAAGCGGGAGCCCAGGGAAACCTATCCACGTTGGGACAATGAGAGGTTCAGAAGCGGGGTCGAAATCCGAGGTCCATTTAAGCACTCTCATAGAACACCCCCCAAAAAACCAAGATCGCCTTGCCCAGAGCCTATAGTAATCGTCCTCGGAGGAAAGGCGAAAAACAACATTCGACGAGTTTAAAAGACGAAGATTGAAGCCTTAAAATCCAATGGCTTCAAAAGCATGTCTTAAGAATTTCAAAGACGGTCCGCGAAAAGGAAACTTTCCAACAAGCACAAATCGTAGATCTGAAGCAAGAATATTTACCTCGTTATCTGAAAAGGAAATCACCAACTGACCACGGTGACGGAAATGCTTAGGGTAAATGAGAAGGTCAGGTACCACGACAACATTTGTGCTGGAATCAATGTCAGTAGAGGACCTTCCGGCAACCACATCATTATTTGTAGGGTGATTATAGATAATGGACCCACCTTTTATAATTGGATTCATACTCTAGAAAACTGAGACCGACGGGGCTGTTGTATTGTACTCTATGATTTGAAGTTTTTAACATTAGCATGCTATGTTAAATTTCAGGCAAGACCGACGGGGCTGTTGTATTGTACTCTATGATTTGAAGTTTTTAACATTAGCATGCTATGTTAAATTTCAGGCAAGAGATTATTGGAGCTCATAAATGGGGTTCCCTCAGCGGGCTTCATCATTGTGCATTGCTCTTTTTATTGAAATTGAAGCATTACAGATCCAATGGTGGATGCGGCTTTGTGAAGAAGCCTGATTTTCTGTTGCGCAAGGAGCCAGACAGCGAGATCTTCGATCCTAAAGCAAATCGGTCGGTGACGAAAACGTTGAAGGTGAACTAACCTTCAAGGAAAATCAACTTCGTGATTCCGATTATTGCTGATCATACTAAGCCGCATGGCAGGTCAGAGTGTATATGGGGGACGGATGGCATATGGATTTCAAACAGACGCATTTCGATTTGTACTCTCCGCCCGACTTCTATGCTAAGGTAGGTCGGTTTATGGCGTCACACCCTGCCTATCCGCCCCAGCCTGGACCATTTAAGCTGAGATGAAGCCTTTTAGGTTGCCGGCGTTATCAGTTTTAGGCGCCTAATCGACTGTGAATTCGCATGGCGTACCTTGAGAGCAGGTTGGCATAGCAGGAGTTCCTGCGGACGAAGGGGTGAAGAAGACCAAGAAGAAAGAGGACGATTGGACGCCGGTTTGGGATGAAGAGTTTGAGTTCCCGCTGACTGTCCCGGAATTAGCGCTGCTGCGGGTGGAAGTGCACGAGCACGATATGTCTGAGAAAGATGACTTTGGCGGCCAGACTTGCTTGCCGGTGCCTGAACTGCGGTCGGGGATCCGTGCCGTCCTTCTGTTCGATCGGAAAGGGGAGAAGCACAGCTCCGTTCGCCTTCTGATGCGATTCGAGTTCGTCTGAGATTAGGGTTAGCGTCGGTTTGATGTATTCTCGCATCATTCTCTCTGCTGCGTGAGTAATGTAATTGAACAACCAATTATTTCTGCACATTCATAGCAAATTTATTAAAAAACGACAATGATCATGAAGAGCAATTTGTACGTGGAATTCTCAAGATCGGCGGAATCTTTCTTTTTGACTTGCGAACTTCGGTGGATGATGATCGCTGCCTCTTACTGGGCTTCATTACGCAGCCCATTAGTTTTGACTGAAACGGATTTTCAAACACAGCGCGGGCGAACATCGGGCGATGTATTTCGCGAAGAATACAGAAACGGCCCAAGGCAACAAAACAACGGCATTTTCCCTTCGATATTATTCTGCGCCAGTTCCTTCAATTAGGTTAGAATTTCTTTGCGTGTTCCTCGGGGGTTTCCAAACATTGAACAGCAGGGGGAAGCCCGCTTTGTTCCGTAAAGCTTCCTTGTTAGAAGAAGAACAAACAGATGCTCGCTTTGGAGGTGCGTCATTGCCTTGTTGGCGCCTGCGGCTGTATGCGCCATGCACCCAATAAGTAATTCCTTTTCATTCCTTTCATCCATCCATCCATCTCTCTCTCTCCCTCTTATTTTCTGTTGATATATTGATTCTATCGGACAAGGAATACAGTACCTCTGCACTGCTTCTCTTTTCCTGTGTTTTGCATTTTGCTGTGGCCATAATTCTGATATAAAGCGATGTCCAAGCAGGTTTTCAAGGTCTGCTTTTGTTCCAGGTGCATATTCGATCCACAGGAGGTTCAGCCTCCGGACGATGTCAAGTTGTTGTTCAAGAGGTACTCCGAGAATGACACCATGACCACTGATCACCTGCTGAAGTTCTTGATTGAATATCAAGGCGAAAAGCATGCTGCCATGGAGGATGCTCAGGCCATCTTTAATAGCCTCAAACATCTTAAAATATTTCAGAGAAGGGGACTCCATCTCGATGCTTTCTTTAGATACCTCCTTGGGGACCTCAACCTTGCACACTCCCCGGCTCTTGGGGTATATTCCTATCCTTCTTTCCATTTTAAATCTTCCTTTCTCATTCACAATTTTGGATCTCGTGGTTCTTCTTATCTTCTGTCTACACTGCATATTCTTCTGTCTATGGCCATATAGCACCCTTTGCTTTGCCCTCGTTGCCCTTCATGTCACACCTTCAACTTTATCAATGCTCAATTTGTTTCTAGAAAAACAATTTTTTCATTTCTGGTTATGTAGTGCTGCAGTGTTTGGGAGTTCTATGAGTCTTTCTCTGAAATCTTTCATTTTTTCTTATTTATAGCGGAAAGTTAGTTTTTTGAAGAATGGTCTAACATAAAAAACCGTAGGCAGTTTTTTAAGGTAGATATAATAGGGTATTTTTAGGTTTTATCAATGGGAAAGGTGTGGAAGCTTGATCTAATATGGGACCCACCGTCCTACACGAGATTGCCAATGTGGTACAATTTGTGAAAAATATCTTCCAACACGTAAGATTTAATTTGATTATATAAAATCCATTAGAGTGGATGCATATATTATTCAAAAGGATGTTCTGTGTCGTCTAAATGGGTTAAACGACTACATATTTCTTATATTTTGAAGCGTAAGAAATTCGTATTTTTGTCTTATAATTTAGACTGGAGATGTTATGTTATTGCAACATTCATTGTCATTATTGATATAGTGATAAATGTCCATGAATACAGGTGCATCATGACATGGATGCTCCTTTGGCTCATTATTTCATATTCACTGGCCACAATTCCTATTTAACTGGGAACCAGCTCAGCAGCGACTCCAGTGTTGACCCTATAATCAGGGCATTGAGGGGAGGTGTGAGAGTGATTGAATTGGATTTGTGGCCAAATTCCAAGAAAGATAATGTGGATGTTTGCCATGGAGGGTATGAAGTTAATTACATTTTTGTTTGAAATACATGCGAAAAGCATAATAGCATTTCTGTTAAAATTAAATTGAAAAGATGACTAGCTTCTGCTCATGGCTGCTGTTCTATTTTCCTTCAACAAAAATCCATTTTACAATTTCATAGCAAGGATCAAGTTCCGTTGTATTTAAGGGCCTCCCAAGCATGACGCCTTCAAGGTTAATTTTGTTTCTTTAGGAGGAGCAGATCATTTCCTACTGTTTAATATCAAATGTTTTGTTTTTTTGAATGCGTAGAACACTTACTAAACCCGTGGATTTCCTGAAGTGTATGCGTGCTATTAAGGAAAATGCGTTTTTGGCTTCGGGGTATCCTCTTGTATTAACTTTTGAGGACCACCTCACTCCTAATCTCCAGGCTAAAGTTGCTCAGGTATTTATTTGATTTCTAAATTAAAGCATGCTTTGAGTTGTAACTGAACTATTCATTCTACGAATGATTATGCTCCGTTTGTGGATTTTTTTTTTAATATACGATTTCTGAAAACAAAAAATATTAAAATAAATCTCGGTTTAAAATATTTTTAAAACTGGAACACAAAGGCGGCAAGAGCCTTGCTGCCTTTGGCCTGTTTCACCCAGGACAAAGGCGGCAAGACCGTTGCCGCCTTTGCTAGAAAGTTAGGGCAAAGGCGGCAAGAGCCTTGCCTCCTTTCTCGGAATGAAAATAAAATCTTATTTTAAATATATTTTTGTATATTTAAATTTTTTATTTTATTTTGTTTTGTTTTGTTTATACACACACATATATATAAATATAACAATTTTTTTCATCATAATTTAACTGTTATTTAATATCCGGCATTACTGTCATTAAAGCAATCTAAAATTCTGATAGAAACCCATCTTTTTTTTATAAGGGGGCTTGCTCTGGGAATCTTTCTGGATTTTCAATGTGGGATCCAGATTCTCCATTTTCTACACAGAATTAATAATATATTATTATTAACAATTGGTAATTAATTAATAATAAATATTAATAATGAATAAATAATAATAATAATACCTAAGTAATAATTAACTATTAACATTTACTATTAATTATTAATAATTAAGTAATTAATATTAATAATATTTTAAACCATATTAATTAATTATTAATTAATTATTAATAGTTAATAGTTATTAATTAATTAGTAATTAAGCAATATATAATTATTTATTAATAATAGTAATTACAAATTAACTAATTAACTATTAATTAATTAATTAATATTAATAATTGTTTATTACACATTTACTAATAAATATTTAAAATTATTATTTGGTTACTAAATATTAATATTAATGATTAAATTAATAATTTTTAATTAATTATTACTAAATTATTTTTAATTAACTAATTGTTGCTAATTAATATTAATTACTAATAAATAATAATTAAATAATATGATTTACAAATTAATAATATTAATTTCTAATAAATATTAAAATTATTATTCAGCAACTAATTATTAAAAATAATAATATAATTGTTAATTATTAATTATTTAGTAATTATACAATATTTAATTACTTTTTAATAATATTAAGTAAAAATTAACGAATTTATTATTTAATAATTAATAATTATGAATAATTATTTTTATACAATTAGTAATAAATATTTAAAAATAATATTTAGTTATTAAATATTAGTAATAATGATTAAATTATTAAAATACTAATGATTAATTAATTATTATTAAAATATTATTATTTAATTAAATTATTGTTGCTAATTAATATTAATTACTGATAAATATTTAAAATTATTCTTTAGTTACTAATTATTAATAATAATAATTATATATTTATTATTTATTATCTATTCTTTATTATTTAGTTATTATTAATACTATTTATTATTAATTGTATTTTTTTTATTTACTAATTAATTAATACCTATTAATTAATAATAATTAATTAGTAATTAATTCGATGTTTATTAATATTATTAAGAATTTATTAATAATTAATTAGTGATTAATTAATATGGTTTAAAATATTATTAATATTAATTACTTAATTATTAATATTTAATAGTAAATGTTAATATTTATAATATTATTAATAGTTTATTATTTAGGTATTATTATTATTATTATTTATTCATTATTAATATTTATTATTAATTAATTACTAATTATTTTAATATTTTTTTTCCATAAACGTATATAAAAAAAAACACTTGACAACACTTACTGAAAACTGCTTATAGTATAAAAATATTTTTTAATTAACAATCCGGAAATGCTTGGGCTCCCTTTGACCTTGTTGGAAACTACTTGAAACACTTATCGCTTATTATAAATTCTTCTGAAACAGACACTCATGCAGAAGCATTTATTTTAAGTGATAAGTGTTTTAAGCAGTTGGTAACAAGTGCTGTCAAACGAATACCTGGTGTTGTTTATAGTTGAAATCAGGGCTTAATTGGGTTATGTTGAGCTTTTTCTCTAATTTTGTTTTTGATAGATGGTTAATAGAACATTTAAAGGCATGCTTTTTCGTCCTGGCTCCAAATACTGGAGGGAATTTCCTTCGCCAGCATTTCTGAAGAACAAGATTATTATCTCTACAAAGCCGCCGAAAGAGTTCAGCGAGCGTCTGCCAGGAAGTAACAATTCAGCTGAAGTCTTTGTGAACAATGAACCATTGGAGAAGGGAATGTCTGACAGTAATGTGTGTGTAAATAAATTTCAGTGTATTATGGTAAATCTCTCATGGTCTGGTCGTCAACTAAACTGTTTTACCAGCAGCTGGAGTCAGACGATGGAGAAGATGACTGGGACGATGAAGAAGCTGCTATTTTTTACCCGGATGCATATAAGCGACTGATTGCTATTCATGCTGGGAAGCCAAAAGGGGGCAAAGAGCAATGGCTAACCAGTGATTTTGATAAAGTTAAACGAGTGAGCTTGAGCGAGCAAGCGCTTGAGGATGTGGTGAAAACAAATGGTACTGACATTGTCAGGTATACGTTTCTGACTATACAAATGTAAGGCTGCATTTGGAAGGCAGGAATGATGGTAGTTAGATTGGTTGTTGCAGATTCACCCAGCGGAATCTGCTGCGAGTATATCCCAGGGGTACGCGATTTGATTCATCTAATTACAATCCTTTTATTGGATGGATGCATGGAGCTCAGATGGTTGCATTCAATATGCAGGTCAGAACTCTGAACTCCCCCTCCCTCTCTTGTTTCAGCATCTGTAAAATGTAAAAGCCTTGTCTTCCTCCCCACAGGGGTATGGGAAATACCTGTACATCATGCATGGGATGTTCAGAGCCAATGGCGGGTGCGGGTATGTGAAAAAGCCGGATTTCTTGCTGAGCTCGGGTTCTGATAACACGGTTTTCGACCCCGGCGCACCGTTACCTGTCAAGACCATTTTGAGGGTATGGCATTATGTTTTCACCATGCATGGCATGGAAAGGCTTTTTAACCTATAGCTTGCAGGTGAAGGTGTACCTGGGAGAAGGCTGGCATTTCGATTTTTCTCGTACTCATTTTGATCAATTCTCCCCTCCTGACTTCTTCGTGAGGGTAATTGGAATCTATATAATATAAAATCCCAAGGAAACCGGTGTTTTAAAGGGGTGGATGGTGGTGGGTGCAGGTGGGGATCGCGGGAGCCCCGGCGGACACGATGATGAGGCGGACCAGAGCGGTGCAGGACAAGTGGGCGCCGGCCTGGGACCAGGAGTTCGAATTCCGGTTGACGATTCCGGAGCTGGCGGTGGTTCGTGTGGAGGTGAAGGATTACAACTTCACTGCGAGGAACGCGTTCGGGGGGCAGGCTTGCCTGCCGGTGACGGAGCTGAGGAGGGGGATTCGGGCTGTCCAGTTGCATGATCACAGGGGCGTCAGGTACAGGTCCGTGAAGCTGCTCATGGGCTTCCACTTCCTTCACACTTCGACAGCTGATTAGAAATTTATTACGTTTATTTATTTTTTCCAAAGTAAAAAAAATAAATTCTGCTTTTTCTTGAAAATCTATTTATATTAATTTTTAAAAACTATTGATTTTTCAAAATGTCTTAAAATTTCTGTTAATTTATAATCCCACAACTTGAAAATTATTTATCAAAGCATTAGCGTTACATGATATTTTGATTTTTAAATTATGCTTAGACAAGCTAATCTAACAAATTAAAATTAAATCAATGTCGAATTCCCTTTATACTAATTTAGTATTTTGCATAAAAAAAGATTTTTGTGACAAAATTAGAGATAAAATTTACAGCTGAATAAGAGTCAATAAATATTTCGTGTAATTTTTAATCTAAAAAAATTAAAATACGATTAGTTTGAATTAAAATCAAATTCTAAATCATAATTATTGTATTTTTTTTAAAAAAAAATTGATCTAAACTTTGTTGAAATTAACAAATGAACCACTGGCTATTTATTGAAGTCACAATATTTAATCTGAAGAAAAAAGAGCAACGCATTTTTTTTTTCTTCAAAAAACCGTTTTGTTAATATTTAAAATTAAAGAACGGGTCAAAAAATTTTAAGAACCATCTTGTGTTACAAAAAGTATATTTTGATTTTAATAGCAACAAATGATAAAATAAAGAACGGATTTTATATTATATTATAAAAATTGTAAATTAATCGGGCATTTCATATGCTTTAAATAAAAAAAACTAATAAAAGTATATAAACACGTTTCATTATAAAACACAAGGGAAATGTTGAAAACCCAATTGATTTATAAAAACACTTGTTTTGTGACTGAAATTTGGTAGGAATGATTTAACCATGGGATTATAGTTGGTCGGTCATGAGAAAACTACCCTTCGCATTGATTTGAGTATGGCAATGTTCCTCGCGTAGCAATGATATGTCCTAGAGGACATGAAGACGAGGAAGCTGAAGTTAAATTTCAAAGATAGGAAGAAATTCTTCGCCTGAAAGTCAAGAAAGAAGTCATGTTTTAACAAATAATCAAAGATAAAATTTTAAATTAGTCTTGTGAGCGAAGGAGATGATGTTGATGAAAATTCATCTTATGAATAAGAAGATATTAAATTTAAATTAGATACAGAAAACAGTATTTGTTGCAACAATTGATTTAACCAAAACTGAACAGGTATATGCTAAAGAAACCCAAAACGAACAAGTAGTTATTGGTTTAAAAGTTGAGCTGGAAAGTGATTTGAGATTTAGTGAAAGAAAAATAAAATGAAGAATGGCAGATGAAAGAATCATCTAAATACATTCCAGAGTTGTAAGATGAAATAACAAGGTTTGAGCAAGTAAAAAAAAAAAATTACATGGTACAAAAAATATTTGAAAATATGAAAAAATTTAAAACCAAAATCAAAGAACGATAAAAAAAATAATCGAGGATCTTGCTACTTTTGGTTTGGAAAGAGGGAAGAGAATTAGCCTTTAGAAGAAGTAGTTGCAATGAAGAAAAATCATGAATATGAAATCAAATATGCTACAACAGAAGTGAAAAGACCCCTATGCTCAAAGCAATTAAAAGAATGTTTGAATAAGAAAAGACCCTATGTTATGGGTAAGAGTAAACTTCCATATGATGTTGAGATTTCCAGGCCTCGAGCTGCAAAAGTGAAACCAACGGGTTCAAGAATAAAAAGAAAACAAATATTATAAGGGAGCTCTCAACAAAAATAAATGAGTTTCTCAAAAATATGCTACTTAAGTTTTTTTTTTGCAAGGCAAAATATGCTACTAAAGTTGCAAGAGCATAAAAATTGTTTCCAATGATAAATTTTTAATTGTGTGGATACTTAAAGAAGGGGAAACAATATTCAAGAAATAATGATTTGGGAAACTAGCAAAGGAGGCATGCTGAACATCCCACTAGATGAAGAAGTGACTTTTTTTTTACTACTGCTTTTCATTCTCTAATTACGGTTATGATGATTTTGATTACATGATAAAGAGGTAACTGATGTTGGAAGAAGATATGCTTTTGTTGGAAGAAGATGAGGTAAGTGATGTTGTACATGTTGTGGTTTATCAAAAGATGCTCTATGTTGCTTCTTATGACTAGATACCTACTCAAAGCGAGCAAGAGACAGTACATGTATATTTGACCACGAGTATCTACTGCATATGACAGGAAATGTCTACTAGTTAAAAAACTTGAAATGTCTATTAGTTAAATAACATTGGTGCCTTGAAAGGTGAGTTGAAGAACATTGATTTTTTGTATAAAGATGAGTTTTGACACAATTTGTGAGTTTTAGTCAATTGTATTGTTATGAGTTTGGCCTCACCGTTGGTGGTGGGGTGATAAGGGTTTAAGAGACATGTCGCAGGACCAAGTCCTTGGGCTTGCATATTTATTGCAATTTTGTTCTACGACGACAGATGTAATCGATCTATATTGTTATGAGTTTGAAATACCATTCAATAATAAGAGATTCACAATTAACAAAAACAATGGAGGGACCTTGATCCAAGGAAGAAGAAAAAATGATGACCTATACAGGTTGACAATGAAGGGAATTTTGATCCTTTATTCATAAAAGTAGAAAATAATTTTTGGCATTGATGTTTGAGCCATATTCGTCAACAAATCTTGTAGAAACTCATGAAATATACAGATTCTTATTATGTATTGAGAAGAAAAAGGGAGAACGTGTGATGCTTGTATGACAGAAACAATTGTAATAAATCCCTATAAACCAAAGAAAAAGAGGATGCAACAGTTTCTGGCTTTTGTATACAGTCATTTGTGGTCTCATGACTTAGAAATTGACAAAAGGTGAAAGGTATTTTATTCTTCTTGCTCATGACTATAACATAATGACATGTTTAATGCCAATATACTCGAAAAAGGAATTAATGAGAAGGATTAAAAAGTTATGATGCTTAGCCGAAAACCAATGTAGAAGAATACTCAAAGTCTTGTAATCAGATAATGACATAGAACTCACTTCCATTGAAATGGAAAAATATTTAGAGAAGCGTGAAGTTGAACATCAAATCTCACCAATAATAAAATGGATATATTGAACAAAGAAATCGTATGACCAACAATATAGTGATAACTTTGTTGATTAAGAGAGGAATGTTAAGGCATTATTGAAAGGAATTTATTCAAGTGGTGGTTTACATTCTTAATGGCTTTTTTACTTAGCCTTGATGAGAATGTGACTATTTCGGACATGCCGTTGTGCTCACGCATTTTGAACCTGTATGACTTTGTTGATTAAGAGTGGAATGTCAAGGCATTATTGAAAGGAATTTATTCAGGTGGTGGTTTACATTCTTAATGGATTTTTACTTGGCCTTAATGAGAATGTGACTCTTTCTAACATGCCGTTGCGCTCACACATTTTGAGTCGATATGGATCCGTTTTTCAATGACAAACAGTCACTGGGAATTTACCAGCAATTCTTTGGGTTTCGTATTAGTCAAGAGGATGAGAGATCGAATTCATCTCACCATTTTAAGGGAACTATTGCATACTTCAAGTCTCTCTTAAAGATTTAAGACATATTCATAAATCCTTCCTCGTAATAATAATATTACTATTGGTTACTACCGTGCCACTACCGTGCCAATGATTGATCGAAACCACGCGTCGATGTGAACATTTGTATGTATCAGAGGTTCTTCATCATTCTTTTACTTGGTAATTATATTGTGGTTTAAAGACGCACAACCGGGTGCTCTAGAATTTATCATCATTCAAGGAGGAGGTTGGTGTTGTGAAGTTGAGATCAGACCCATGAGAAAGGGTTTCCTACGTATCCCTATGAAGGTAATAAAAACCCGTGTAGTTTGGTGCTGCTTAACGAGACACATTGTACCTTTTAAGGTCTCGTGACAAGGACCAATGTGGTACACATTGTGCCTTTTAAGGTCATGCATCTAGGACCTATAGGATGTTGTGATTGGACCTCAAAGAGACATCCTATGTATCATGGTCAATAGGAATCAAAACCTACATAGTTCGGTTTGCATAGTTTAAGGTCATGTGATAAGACTAGTCCATGCAGTTTAACGTTGTGCGATTAGGACGATATGATATGCAATTTAAAGTCAAGAAACTAAGACTACTGGGAGAATATAACGATCTATACATTTCATACATAGATACTATATCTAAATAGATGAATATTCATTACATAACATAACAAAACCATGTTAGGACCGTATGAGTTTAGTGTCTTTGGAAACTTGGAAACAAAAACAATTGGTTCATAAAACATCTATATCACTTCGCGCTTATCCCTTCATAACTAGAATCCTTTTTGACATGTCATACTCAATACCTTCCTTCATATCATGGGAAAATAAACATAAGAATAGAGTGAGCTCAGATACTGAGAAATAGTAAACAAATTAGATATCAATCATAGCATAAGGGCATAAGAACATGAGCACGACACTTGAAAATTATACCCTGCGTATCAAAGATCATAATCTTGAGTCATGGAATAAATCATATATGTTCATAAGACATGAATCATAAGATGATAGCATTGGAATAAGACATGGAAATCCATCATACACATAAAATTATAATTTTGTGAACATGTATTAATAGAAATAGGTTCACTCATTAAGTTAAGGACATGAAATTAGGCTCTTGCATAAACTTATGGACATAAAACCAGGTCCACAAATAATCTTATAGATGTGAAAGTCAGGTCCATGCATAAAATTATGGAGATGAAATCCAAGTACATGCATAAACTTATAGAGATGAAAGTCAGGTCCACGTATAAACTTATGGACATGAAATCCAGCTCCACGCATAAACTTATGGACATGAAAACTAGGTCTACGCATAAACTTATGGACATGAAAACTAGGTCCACGCATAAAATTGTGAACATGAAATCAGGTTCACACGTAACATATTTACCTCATGATATATCCATCATTAGACAATGCATTGGAGGGAGATATAGATCCCACCCATCACATAATGAAGAACATAAATCATTCATCACATCAGAACCCATGTAAAGAAATGAGTTTTATAAACATGTTATCATAACATAACTCATGGAAAAGAAATGAGATTCATAATAATCATTCCATCATAATCATAAACCAACCATAAAAATAATAAGGATAGTATCCTTGAATAATATACCCAATAAAACATAAATAACATCAAATAATGTTATCTTAGATGGAAAGTAATTTTGAAAGATCACTTGAAATAATTCTTGAGGAAAATATCCTTTCTATTTTGATTTTTTTTTTAAAAATATAGCACAATTATAATAGAAAACATTTTCTTTGAAAATAACCTTATAATCTTGTAAAGGAAGATTCAAGACATTAAAGTGTCATGACAGTGGGAAAAGTTTCTCATGCTGTATAAGTTTAAAAAACATTCTTTCTATATTTTTTTCGGAAAAGTCTCACATAGAAAAACGACAAAAAGAATATTTTCAAATCATTTTGTAAAAATAAAAAAATGAGTAAAAATGACTTTAAAAAATAATAGGAGGATGGTAAAAAAAATTAGAAACAATTTTAGAAAACATGTCATGGAAGAAAAAGAGAGTTTTAAGGGAAATTATAAAAACATGATTTTTAAAAGAAAATCCCTTATAAATATCATATCATTGAAGTGAGCATTAATAAAATTAATCGATTATGTGTATTCACTATAAATCCACATAAAACAAGTGGAAATAAAACATAACATTATCAAAATTCATCCCATACATAATCATAGCATGACATAATCAATGAAGTACAAGGTTAACCCAAAGGATGAAAATTGGGTCAAGAATTCCTTTACTACTTTGCAATCAGTCGAATCGTATGCCCAATAAAAGTAATAATTATCAAATGAAACATTGAATAATAATAATATAATTAGATTCATGATATTATATATCAAAGGGTAGTATATACACCACACATAGAAATTAAGTGGTGAATAAGACACATATCTCATAAAAGAAAAAGTGAGATAAGAAACCCTTATCTAACAATTCCCTTTAGTTTTGTGTACTTAAACCTACTATATAATGGTTTAAATAATGATATTAATTTGTTCCAAAAGTATATTCATATTTATAATATCTTATATGAACCTCTTATAACATCTTACCACCCATTCATTAATAATATTTCATTATTTTCATTGTTTCGGGTGCGATCGTTTCATGGTTTCATAATTAGTTCATGTGTGTATAATTATGGATTTTCTTGTAAAATGGAAATAAAACTACAGGAGAAAAATGAAATGGTATTAATGAACTTCCAGAAGTTTAAATGGTCTCATATATATATTTTTTTCTTTTTGGAATGAGGATGATTCATTTGATAAAATGTTAACACAAAATGTTTAGTTTATTTTTGCGGTTATTCTAACCATCACAAACTAGTTTCGTTTTATTTATTATTATGTATATATATTAGTTCCAAAACATGAAATAGGTTATAATATTCTTATTAAAAATTTATTTAACCATAATAATACTTTAATTACCATCCATGAAGGCGGTAATAGAAAAAAAACAAAATCATTATTCACAGAGACAATTAACTACCATAATTCGGACAATAGTTACATTTCTTTGAATAAAAGGAGGTGATAAAAGGGATGGATATAGATATTACATTATCAAAATAAATTTACAATATATTAATGATAATGGATTTATTATGCTTTGATGGACGAAGGAGGTTAATAGAAGGTAGAAAAAGAAAAGAAGATAAGAGAGGTAATTTGAGAAAGTTACCTCTTGAATATCACATCCTTGGAGGATCCCTTAAAGACCTTGGATTTGGTCTTTTGATGAGACCAATAGAAATTGGATGTGGGAGGAGTGGGGAGGAGAGGTTTTGGTAGATATTTGAGAAGCTTCCAAGCTTGTGAGGATAAATATGATGGTGAGGGGTGATATTTATACTTGAGGAGGGGTGGTTTTAAGTGATTAAATAATGATTATTTTACATTTAAAGCCAACCACATATGGGTGGAATTAATTACCACGAATTTGGATCATAATTAATATTATAAGGGTTTTTAGGGTTGATAAACACTTCAACCAACCATTCAATTATGTATTTTTTAGGTATTTTAAGCTTTTACCTTTTAACTTTAACCTGTTACATTATTTTACCTATACTGCGATAAATATTTTTTTACCACGAACATTTTTCTATGACTAAAAATGAAAATGACCTTAAAACCTAATATGGAAATTATGATTCAAAATATAGAATCCATTTTACCAAATTCAATTCATATAATTGGTAAATTTAGATTTAAAATTAATCCCACAGACGAGATGACAAAGTAGGTTTTTTAAAGAGAAAAAGTTTAAAAGATTGAAATATTTTTATATCAAAATTCCACCTGAAAATGATTCAAATTACATAAATTGGATTAATATATGTATAATTGATATAATTTTACTTTAAAACTAATTTAAAATATAATTTAACATTATAAATTATTTAGATGAAAAGTCAGTTTTCAATTAAAATGCAGTATTTTTCACTATTTATAAAAAATGAAACTTATTAAAAAAATACCAAAAAATCATACCAAGCTAATTTTGACATTATAATTTCAAAAATGATCTTTATTTTTTCAAATAAAAATTATAAAACTTTCAAAATTTATTTTTAAAACAAGTGCGCTATCAAAAGGCATAAAAATTATCTTTAGAGAAAATATAGATTTTTATGCTTAAAATTGAATTTATTCTTATATTACATCCATAAAATATATTGGATGAATTTTAAAAAAATATTAAATATATAACATATAAATTACATTAATATCTTTCACTAATAGTGTCTAATTTAATTTATTAAGATAAAATGTCATTATGAGCATAAGATTTTTTTTTATAAAAACACATCCTTTATATTAAATTGCTTTTTTATTTTCATTTATAATTAATTGGTAAAAAAATAATTCATTTTATAAAAATTTTAAACTATATTTTCATAATTTATTTAATCTCATTCATTCCCACCAATTTAATGGTTAGATCATAATGGTTGTGTTAAAATAATAATATTTTGAAGTTTGTTTAAGTTTAGTGTTTTGAGAAAAGTAAGCTATTAGAGAAATTAAATTTATAATAAAAAAAGAGACATAGCGTAAAATATTGGGGTGTTACAACGAAGGGTCCTAAAAATGGTTATTGTGATACTTATACATGGATGACCCTTTCTGGCTTATCCTGTTTTTTGGTAACGAAATAGGAGAGGGTATGGTTAGGTTTGTAGGGAATATGGATTGTTGAAGAAAAAATGACTTGCAGGGAATGCGGCCCATTGAGGAAGGGTTTATCATAGGAATATGGCTCAGTGAGTAAGGTTTGATCATAGGGAATATGTCCAGTTGAGGAAAGAATGGCTCATAGGGAATATGACCCATTGAGGAAGGGTTTCTTGTAGAGAATATAACTTGTTAAAGAAGGGTTTCTCTAGGGAATATGGATCATTAAGGAATGGTGACTCATTGGGAATATGAACCATTAAGGAGGGGTTGGGGATTATGCATTGGCAAACTATATATGTGTATGGATCACTAATGGGTCACAAGGATAAGATCGTTAATGAGGGAATGATTGGGGATTACACCTAAGGAGGAGTCCTTGGCCTTTCCTAGGAAAAAGAAGGATATGTGTGGGGATTGCACACATGATTCTCGGAGGTGTTAAACCTGGTTGATGACTCAAGTGAATTAATGTTATGGGTATTACACATAGTAGGAGTCCCTTATCCTACTCAGGATTAAGAAATGTTCAAGTGGGGCTTACACGCATCTTCCCATAGGCTCCTAACCTAGAATATGGCCCAAGTGAAGGTGGATTTTGGGGCTTACACCAAGTAAAAGACCCTAATGTGTCTTTGGGTCATTGAGTGGACCAAAGAGGCTCATTCGGTTCTTGGGTTGACCAGATTCTAGATATGGGTAACCAAGATGAGTAGTATGAGCTAGGAGAGACCCTCATTATCAAGGGAATATGTGATTGTGATTACAATGAGGGTCCTATCGGTTTGGAAGTAAAATCATGGGAAGTTATCTTATAGGAGTAATAATCCCGATTTTTAAAGGAATAAATATTTTAAGGGATGTACTTTGACGTTCATACCCCAACCATGTACTTCAGGAGGCTATGGAGGAGGCCCAATGCCCAAGTAGGAGACCTGGGTGAGGCTGACACCCAGGTAGGAGACCTTGGTGACGTGGTGACCAAGTGTGAGGTTTGAGTCAATTAGAATCCAGGTATGAGACCTAGGTAAGGGCATGATAATACATGGGACTAGAGTGAACTATCACCCTAGTATAGTGGTAAGGCGAAGGGCCTCCCTAGTGTGAAGGGTATGATGAAGTGTCACCCTATTATAAAGTGCCGAATGAAGTGTCTCCCTGGTATGAATGGTAAAGAAAAGTGTTACCCTAGTATGAAGGGTAGGTAAAATTTTCACCTAATAGAGAGGTTATGGAAACATTTCACCCTAGTATAGAGCTCCCAAGGTGACTTGGGCGTGCAGTGCCTTAGTAATACACTCCCGATGTGAGTTGGGCGCATAATGACCTAGTGTAGCTCGTCTGTGTCAAGCACACCGTGTGTGTTGTATTTGTTGTTAGTGGTCACTAATGAACAAGAAGTGTTAATATATTTTGATGTAAATAAATTTAATAACTATTGGAGTTAAGATATTAGAAGTCTGGTTGTAGAACCTAAGTTTGATGATGAAGAAAAAGAGAGGAGTTCTTTCCTTTTGAGATTAGAAGATTCATTTATGCTGAAGGAAGATGGTGCATGCAGATTTGAAGTCCCATAGAGAAATTTTAATGAAAAACACTAAACTTATATGATGATGGTGCTGTTAAAGTATTGATTAAAATAAAAATAAAAGAATAAGGAATGGGGAGGTTGGATTTTTGTTCTTGAGTTTTTGACATTACCGTGTTATTTTTTCAAAGGAATTTAAGAAGAGGAGTTAGTAAAAATAAGCCCAACTCATGGAAAGCCGAATACCTGAGTAGTTAGGATATATTAAAGGGACTAAACAACCAAAATCAAAGGTGATCTATTCATCCAGGAGTAGTATAGAGGAGGAAGAGTCCCTATGCAGGTCGGCATAGAAGCAAGAAGGCACTTATGTGGGGTGACACAAGTGACCCATCTGTTTGGGGTGACACCTAAAGGATTTGATTGGGCCTCTACCATGTGACCTATATGATATAAAAGTAGAATTCCTAGAGAATTTTGTATATGGGATAAGTGAATGTTCTACACTATTCATCATTAAAAAGTTGCACGCTATCAGGCTTAAAGAATGGCCGTATACTATAGTCTTCCTTGTGTGTTCAATCACACACCCAAGCTTCAATAACTAAGTCATGTTCCTTCATTGAAGTAGAGAAGATCTTGAGGTATTAATGTATGATCACTAGAAGATCATTTCTAAATCTAAAGGAGACAAGTTATATCACATTGAATATCAGAAGAAGATGAGAACTACCTGAAGATTATTATTATGTAAATTCATCGGAAGGTGATAGTGTGAATTCATAAAAAGTAGATTGAATGAATCTATCATAAGTTTGTGTGAAGCTTCACTGAAATATACATTGTGAGGTTTCTAGAAATTTGTGAGAATATCATTATAATATCAAAAGATCTAAAAATTAATAAGTCTAGGAATGTTTTATATGCCCTAGAGCTTGCGTAAACATCATTTTACCTTGAATAAACATCATCTATGTTACATAATCATAAACCAAAATTTTCTTAAACATCATATATTATCCGTACGAATTATGTGAGGTCTATGTCAAAATTATCTTCGTGATGAAAATCCTTCCATTGCATAAAAATAATCTTCATAAGGATGATCTTCCAGCTATGTGTAAACATCAACTATGCATAAAAATCAGATACATATGAAAATCATCACATAAGGGGATTCTCAATAGTGGTGGTTAATGTATGGGGATCTAAAGATTTAGATCAACATAAGGAGATACAACTCAGTCGATTCCAAGTGATTAGTTCTTAAATGGAAACAAATATCATGAGTGGTTTTATCATGCTTCGGGAAAAATTAATAAAGAAAAAGAAAGAAGTATTTGTGGGATTATTCGACAATGTAAATGGAGAATTCAAAATCATAATTGTTTCATGCATGAATATTCAATTGTTTTAATGCATGCGGACTTTATGGAATGAAGGAGGAGGAAATACAGGTTTGAAAGAGGAATATCTTTGATGGTTATTTTCATAGTCACATGTAGTTATAATTGTTTCTGAATAAACATGATTTTTGTATAATTTTTAAAGATTCGAAGTTTTGTTGATCTGGTCAAATTCATTATAGTAGGAATTCATGGGGATTTTAATTATTGAAAATCTTGGTAATTCAAATTGATTTATTCATGTAGTATAGTGAATAAAATATCAGTGAGAGAAAATTGATAATGTTGTATTTTATTCTACACATATATACTGCAGGTGGTCAAAGAAAAAGATATGTATGAGACCCGATACTATTCTATTTGATATATATATTTTAGTATCAAAGACTAAAACCCTGACACACCATCCAACTTGAAGTATCTCCATGTTTCAAAGAAGAAGTAAAGAAGGTGATCCAGTTCAGTCAGATGTTCTCTAAAGATGAATAAGTGAGAATAAGTGAAGGTCTATGTAGATAATTTTGCATATAATGAAGTTTTTATCCTAATAAAGGAAACATTACATGTTTTCTAATATAAATATGAATAAGGGGTTGTATGTGCTGTTGTGAATACAAAAGTATAATAAGGTACTTACATGCTGTTTTTATAGTAAAATAAAAAAGGGAAATGAAGGAAACATATCAAAAATATAAAATAAGTTTAAATTAGTGAAATAAATTCAGTTATTAAACAATATTTCATATCATTGTAAGGTGTAAGAGGCACTTGAGTGAGAGATGCACCAAATCACTATTGGGAGATGTGAAAATGTGAGTTTCAAGGTTATACCCTGCCTGTTTGTACCTATATGATGATTCTAGTGGGTAGTGTGATCTCAGAGGAATCCATATCACATCATGAACCAATTTTATCACATTGATAGGTGCGATTTTTAAATAGTTATACTCTTTGCATGGGTGTGTTTGGGTGTGTTTCTTGTAAGAACAAAGGTAATAGGATAGAGTAAGAGAACCACTCACCTTAACAAGTGACATAGGTAAAAAGAAAAGGGATAAAATGTATAAATTGGATTAAGGTTATCAACACCAATCCACCCGCTCTTAGTGTTGATTCCATCCCTAAAAAAACCCTCAATTGAAATCAAAGCTTAGTTAACCATTGATTAGATTCTCTATTTTTGAAGTTGTTTTCTTTTGAAGATTTGAATTTTTCTTTATGAATTTAGAATGAAGTTCATTTTGGTGAAGTTCTATACATTTTAGACCATTATTAAATTTCCAACAAGACTAATTTGAATAGTAAAATGATGGAGAATAAGAGATTGATGAAGATGTCCCTCTTATCCAAAGAAGAAGTGTCAATTTCTCTATGAAATGAAATTGAAAAGGACAAATCTGATCTAAATGGAGAAGAAATGGTGGTTTATTCTACCACCAAGGAAATGGAAAACTCTTATACCTTAAGAGGATCAAGGGATTCAAGTGATCCTAAGGTATGTGATAGTTAATGCTTAAACTATCCTCTAGAAGATCTGAGCATTAATAATGATGATTATGTATCTATAAGTTCTCAAGAAATATATGTTGATGCATTAAAAGGTATTCTGCATTGTTATCCCAAATAATTAGTTTCTTTAGTTTTTGTAATCTTTGAAAGTCAACAAGAAGAGATTAACCAGCCCGAGAAGGAATTAAAATATTTATAGAAGGATTTGGAAGAAAATGTTCTATCTTGTGTAATGATCTCTTAGAAAGTTGGATCCAAAAAATATGTGAATGAGACACTTTAAGTGAAGTGATATAAATTTAAAGAAGCGTGGATCAATAACATACATGAAAAGGATGAGGCAACTAAATACTTTTGGAATAATATACCCACATTAGAAGAAAATTTTAAAAATAACATTGATGTCAATAATGCACAATTGGATGTTAAATCTAAGTGCATCAAGGAACTTGACACCATGTTACAAGAGAAGGTCAAAATTCATGATGAAGAAGTTAAAATAATTAAAGACTATGAAGATAGAATGGAATTCATTAAAATTTAGAAGAATTATCTCAATATAAAGTGTATAGAATTGGAAGTAAAACTAACCAACCATGAGATTACTCATATATAGTCTTCACAATTTAAAAACAAAGGATCTGTCATCACAAACTATTCAAATGAGGATTCTGATGTTATAAAAATTTCTATTATGTGTTAATAATATCATTACATCATCTTTTGATCATTATCATGTAGACTCAAAAAATGAGGTACCATCCATAATTTATTCAAATGCTTTAACTAAATATGTTTCTATAAAAAATTTAGGTTTAAATGAAAAATCTGTACAAATATAGATGATGAAAAATGATGAGAAGCCTACCAACATATACATGGTGGATAGAAGGATTATGGAAGCTGGTTCCCCAAGAAGATACCAACCAGTGGTAAATAAGACCCAAAAACAACATGTTTATAGTGATATAAATTCTAGACAACATGCAATGGATAAAAGAAGCTCAAGGTTTATGGGTCACTGTTGGTGTTGCAATAGATTTGGGATTTGTGCATTGGATTGTTGATATAATCCATTCATATCAAAAGAATAAATTAATCCCATTTCAAGGGGTGATAAGAAAGGAAATATGAAACAACAAAAAATTAATATGAATATATTAACTTCAAACAAATTTGGAAGACTTGATGATATATGTGATGTTTTCATTGGGTGTGGTCATAAAAATGGTTTATGCTCATCTCAACATGTATCAAAGTCAAATGGAAAGAGAAGGCTAAAAAATTTTAAAAATAAAGAAGATATATCCTTGGGAAGGAATCAGAAGAGAGATGAAAATAATATTTCTCCCAAGAGTATTCAAAATAAGAATGAACCAACCATAGACAACAAGTATAAGGAATATCATATTCAAATAAAGTCTAAGAAGTTTAGGAAGTGTGATTCATCAAAAAGGGTTGTTGTGAAGAAAGGTTCCCTTAAGAAACTATGTGAAAACTCCAAACAGGTTGTGCATATTCCCAATTGTTTTTAGTTATTTGGTCATATGATTTGGAAATATTGAAGAAAATAGAAAAAGAACAAGAAAAATAAAGTGATATAGAAAAAGAAAAGGTTCCACATGAAGAACCTGAATCTAATGAGTGGTTGTCAACAAATGAAAACCCTAGTGTTAAATAAAATATGTGTGGAATATGAAAAGAATCTAGAAACAATTCAAAAAAATATTTAACCATTCTTCCAACATAAAAATAAGCCTTAATAAGGATAAGGGCCACACTAGGAATTAAGGCTGATGAAAATAAAAATATTCCACACAAAGAAGATAAGAATGTGAAGTGATTCATACTCCCTTAAAAAAATAAAATTTGAAGATTAGATGTGGAAGCATGAATAATGGAGAAAATTGGTTGAGAAAACCATCTAAACCTTACTATTCACATTAAATAGAAATAAGTACCACCTTATTCCCTTACCTTTTTTTGTTGTATATGTGTTCCTATAATGCAGGGAATTGAAGGTGACATATTTTCTCAGGGGAAAACATGATAAGGAGTGGATTCTACCAATAATGGACAAAAAATTTAAGTAGTCACCATCCAAGATTGATCTCAAATTTTCTATTCTAAAAATCATGTATTGAATAAGATCTTCCTTGGTGAGATATAGATGTTTTCAAATCTAGACAACCACATGAAATTATCTATTTTGGTGCATTCTCATCATGGAATACATTGAAATTTATCTTTTTAAGAGATCCACCGAAATGAAGGGTTTATAGTACCCCCTTGAGGGGGATACAACTGAATAATGAAGAAGAAGTTTATAATGAACTGGCCTCGGAGAGACTCCTTCCCTCTCATCTGCGGCACCTAGGGTTTCAACCGGGTGCGCTTTCCCTTCCCCCTCCGGCCTAGTTCAGATCGGCAGTCTCTCTGGTATCAGCTCGGTGAGATGCGTCTAATCTCAGTGTGGAGCGAAAGGATCAGGTTGAGTTTCGTGGTCTCTGGGTCTTCGGTGGCAACGCAGCTCGGTGGAGCACGACGTTCGGCTTAGGCGACGATGTCCAATCATCTTGTCCTGGTATTCAGCATCACCGTGGCTCAACCTCCCAATGAAGTCTTGGGAAGGCTTCGCTCTGATCGGCACAGTTCGGTACGTCTTGGTTCGTTCGGTGTCAATGGTATGGTTTTGGTTCTGTTTTGTCCGGTGTGGCCAGGTGTTGTCTTCGGTGGGTTCCCAGCGTGGCTCCGTTCTTGATCTGCAGTGCCTTGGAGGGGGGAGGATCTTGATCTGGGTGCGGCTGTTATTTTTCTCTGGCTTTTTGGTTTGGTTTCCTGTGGATTTTTCTTTTTTCTATGAATTTGGTGATTTTGATTTTGGTTTGTTGCGGCTGGTTTACCCCTGCCCATTCTCGGTTCTCTCGGCACCACCGGCTTACTTCGAAACCCAATTGGGGTGCAGTCTTGGTTCCGATTGGAGTAGATCCAAGTCCAGAGTGACGTTTCTATTGTAGTATGATCAGGGTTCCCTCATCGGTAGCATTCCCTTGGCACAAATTTGGTCCATC
This sequence comes from Viscum album, assembly GCA_963277665.1. Taxonomy (NCBI): domain Eukaryota; kingdom Viridiplantae; phylum Streptophyta; class Magnoliopsida; order Santalales; family Viscaceae; genus Viscum; species Viscum album. The sequence continues at coordinate 1,331,336,881 of OY728120.1, read as the reverse complement.
TAGTCCTAGGTGATGATGGATTGGATTCGCATCCTTTGGATTGTCTTTCAGGCCTCCTCACCTGTGGTGGTTGGGGTGTCTTGTGGAGTGCAGTGCGGTTTTTCCATGCTGACATTTGATGGTGATGTTTGGATCCTCATATTCTTTGAACTTTTCAAATTTTTTTTGGGTTGGTTTTTGAGGCTCAGATTTTGAAGATTCATCCAGACTTGACCTCAAGGAATTGGATTCAGAGGAGGATTCAGAGCAGGCAGTTCACTTATGCAGACTGTATGGGATTGGATGTTTGAGAGGGTATGGAGTCAGCCATTGGATCGGGCCTGTGTTTTGTCACAGGACACTTGCTAGCCGTACAATTTTGCATGGTGGAGAGCCTTATCATGTTTTAAATGCTGGGGAGAGGCAGTTCAATGGTGTCAGTCTGAGTTTTATTTTCTTGATCTTCGGGCTGTGTTTGTTTTAAGTCCTGAAGTCTGTTCAGGTTTTCCCCCTTCTTCCCTTAAAATGGGTTTTATCATATAATAAAAAAAATCTTAGGCCTACGAGCCATTGGAGGAATAAGAAGTTTATAGAATCATAAATTCATGAAAATATGAATATTTTGGAATGTGCTTAAAAAACGTTTCATTGAAAAAGGTATGATTTCTTACTCTCTAATCCTTGGTAACTAAAATAAGATTATAAAATTAAGGGGGATAAATATATTCTAATCAAAGACATAAAATTATAAAGGATGAAGAAGAGTTAGAGATGTCATTTGAAGTTAGATTCCTACTTTGTGCTTGAATGTTTTTGAAATGTGTGTTAAAGTGAGTGCAAGAAATTCAGATTGAAATTTGAGAATCTTTAAATCAATTGGAATTAATTAGTTATCTCAACCTAAAAAAAGTTGGAAATTTTATTTAGAAAGGTAATGAGGGTATTATTTCAATTGGAATCATATTATTTTTGTAATAGATAACTTTTTTTTCTAAATCAAACCCTCTTGTTTTCTACACCAAGCATGGATTAAGTAGATTTAGAGTGAAATGGTTGATGGAACATTGCTTAAGCATGAATTGATACCAATCTTCAAAGTAATTTGTATTTATTATCAATAAGGGGGATTAAAAGTGAAATGAAATATTGATGAGATGGGGGAGAGAAGGAATAAATAGAGAGAGAACATATTTACATATCATTTGAAGGGATTGATAATAAATATAAAGGGGAAGATTGTTGAGACTACTTTATGTGTGTAGTATTTTTTGTCAATGGTTTTTAATTAACATGAAATTTTCATAAAGTTTTATTTTATTATGTTGAGGATGCATTGTAGTGAAGAGCTTGTAATTCTGGTTGTAGAACCCAAGTTTGTTGTTGAAGAAGGGAGGAGTTCTTTCCTTTGGATATTAGAAGATTAATTTATGTTAAAGTAAAAATTTGTATGAAGATTTGAAGTCCCATGGATAATTGTTAATTAAAAATAATATATTTATATAATGATGGTGTTTATGAAGTATTTATTAAAAGAAAAATTAACGAAGAGGAAATGAGAAGGTTGAATTTTGGTTCTTGAGTTGTTGACATTACTATGTTATTTTTTGCAAAGGAATTCAAGAGGATTTGGGAAAAATAAGTCCAACTTAAGGCCATACAAACAACCAAGAAACTAGGATATCTTAAAGGGCTGACCAACCAAGATCAAAGGTGATCTAACTAGCCAGGAGTGGCATAGAGGAGGCAGAGCCATTACATGGGTCAGTGTAGGAGCAAGGAAGGAAAACACTTGTGTGGGGAGACATAATTGACAACTGACCCACCAACGTGAAGCGACACCTAAGGGATTTGATCGGGCCTCTATTGTGATCCCTGTATGATATAAAAGTGGCATTCCCAAAGATGTTTCAATGTGGGAAAGGTTCATACGCTAAATTTTTCATCATTAAAAAATACTTATAATATCAGGCTTAAAGGATGACCATGTATTGTTGCTATCTTCCTCATGAGATCATTTACACACCCAACCTTCAATCACCAATCCAAAATCCTACATCAAAGTAGTGAAGATTTTGATGCAGTAATGAAAAAATAATTATAAGATAATTAGTGAATCAAAATAAGATAAGTTGGATCACAATTAATATCAGAAGAAAATGTAAACTACTCGAAGATCATGCATGTGTGAATTCATTAGAATGTGATAATGTGAATCCATCAAAAGCAGCTCAAATGAATCCACTAGAAATTTTGTGTGAAGATTCATTAGAAGATACAACGTGAGGTTGCCTAAAGTTTCTAAGAATATCATTTGAATCTTGATAGTTCCACAAATGAATAAGGATGAGGATGTCGGCTAAGTCTTAGAGCTTATGTGTAACGCCCCGACCCTAGTTACCCAGAGTCGGTGCATTATTGCGTAACATTGGCATGATCACAAAGATCAAGTCTCGAAAGACTGATTAGCTTAATAGCCTTGAAACACTAGATACATTCATAAGTTTTACATTACATCATAAAGTAATACAAAACTACAACAACATCTTGTCTTTATATCCCCTCATATTATCCCTTCAGTTCATTTATAAAATACTTCTTCACATCCTGGAAAAATTAAAACATTGAAAGGGGTGAGCTCAGATGCTCAGTAAGGATAACAATATAGCGGAAGATTTCATAAATAAACATAAACATCTAAGGAAATTTATAACTAAACAAAAGCCTTTTAAACATGAAATTCAGAATAATATGGAAAAATAAAATGAAATAATGCCATTTACTTATTCACATGGATATTCTACTAGTCTAATAATCACATGCAATATCAATAACCACTTTCATAATGATGGAATGCATAATGCCAGACTATCATAACCACATAGCCAAGGCCTCGTGCCAAGACTACAAATAAGATTTTGTCAAGGCCTCGTGCCAAGACACTAGTTTGTCTCATGAGACCTACCGATGCATCGAGGAGCTATAGCGGGCTCCACCCGTCACTTATTAAGTCTAATGCATTCCTCATATGAATAGGTTTAAAAATATCATAAAACATAACATAATTGTATCACATAAAACATGCATCAAGGAAACATAAAATTTACACATTTCAATCACAAGATATCAATACAACACATTGATATAATAAAAACACTTTAAAAACCATTTTAAATACCAAAATAAAATAAAATTAAAACTTGGTATTTATTTTTCATTTGAAAAAGGTTATGGCTTGTAGAGGAAGCAGAAACTCAAATAATGGTCATGGTGGAAGAGAAGTCATTGTCACCGCATACGTAAGACAAAAAATTCCTTTTGTCATTTAGTAAAAATTCTTCATATAAAAATATTACTTTTGAATAAATGTAAAAGTCAAAGGGTTATATACACCATATAAAAGAAAGTTGTGTATAAAACAAAATATGCCTCAATGAAAGGAGATTGAGACAAAGTTCTTTACAAAGATCATTTTTTAAATAAAATAGATCTATTATGTGTATTCACTATAAGTACACATAAATAAATTAAAAATACAAGATAGGACATAATAATATCATGACATAATTTGAAAGTAGGAGATTAACCCAAAGAATAGAAATTGGGTTAAGAAGTTCCCTTACCTCGTGTCCGACTTCACCCGACCGTTCTTTAATATCCTGAATAATAAACTAGAGTTAATCTCTACTTTCTTAAGAACCTTTTTCAAGTTCATTATCCCTTTTATATCACTTATTACAATGTTACGAAAATTATGTAGTCATTTAAGTTAATAACGGTTGTTTTTTCGATCTTTGGTACTTGAGTCAACAATAAACTTCTTATAATTACAAGTTGTTTATGTGGTAGAATATCCATTATCTCCAGAATTATATTCATGATTTAGATATCATATATATCATATATATCCAGTATATACATTCATTCATAATATTACGTAACATTTAGAGGTAAGAAATGAAATGCACCGTTCATGGAGACGGTAAGCCATACGTACGCATGAACGCTACTTTTATTTCTATTTCATATTTAATGGAATGAAATCATAATGATATAAAGGTATATTATAATTACAGTATAATATCATATGTAATATCATTTACTCCATCCTTTATACATCCCACATATGGTCATTAACGATTCAAATCACTTTGAGGGGGCGGTAGTCCGCACTTCCTAAAATGAAATTATCGCGTTTACCCATAATGGAAATCATAAAGGTATGCCATAAATGAGAAATACAGAAGAATAAGGAAAACATAAACCTAATATATATATCATATATGAAAATAGTGTCATCATAATGGCCACCATTAGAGGTGTTAAAAGAATATTGAACAATCATCGTTTCGTGAGGCAGTATTTTTCCACCCACAGAAACAGTATGTTCTTTAACCATTAGACGGAGGTGTGTGTAAGTGTAAATCAAATACTTATCATAAAAAAATCCTAGTATATTTTATATACTGGTTTTGTTACAAAAAAAAGTAATAAAAAGATTTTAAGGGGTTGGAGAAGCAAAATAAAACAAAAGAACATAAGAGAAGACATTACCTTAAAATCGGGTAAATCTTTTTGATTTGATACAAAGGCTTCCTTGAGAAGACTTCTGCCTAAAGTGAGGATTCTAGGAGTAAGAGAGGGAAGTTGGGAGAGTGTTTGGGCAGAGGTTGTCCGAGACAAATGGCTTGAAGGTGTGAATAAGGTGGTAGAGGTGGGGGCCTTTTATAAGAGGAGAGGAGGGGCACTCTTGGAATGTCATGAAATATTACATTATTATGAAATGATTTTCAGATTTTAGAGGTCCCACAATTGTATATTTCTAGGATAAGGTGATAAGGGTTCTAAATATACTCATCCAATAGGTTTTTGACAAGTGTAAGTCTTAGATTTTACATTATCTTTTCATTTTATTTAAATCATTAATTAATGAGGTAATCGTTGCATCATCACGGTGTTATAACAAAGTTAATTTATTTTATGTTTAAAAATTATAAAAAAAATACCATGATATAGGAAATATTTTTATATTTCCAATTAATATTTATAGTCTAAAATATAACTTATATAACCCCATGTAATAATTGTTTTAGTAAAACAAAACATGTTTGTGACAATTTTATTTTTACTTTAAATAAAAAGTTATTAATGTCATTTTCTTACCCAAGTGGCTCCATGGGGTCCCAAAGTTGACCCATGAATTGTCTTGGTCGGCCATGACTCACCCAATAAGGGTAGGACAAGTGTAAAGGTAATTTCAAATTATTATAACATTATATTTACCTTAAGTTACACTAATTACCTTTAATCGCGATTAATAGAACTTAAAAGTTACTATTCACCAAAAATTATTTTAATCCCATTGAACCACATTTTACTTCCTAATGAAAATGATGTATGTCGGATTTTGGAAATTCAAATCACAGAGGTGGTAAAATTTCATTTAAACGAAAAATCAGTTTTTTAACTACCACTTAGTGGTTTCACTATTCATAAAAAATCGAAGTTTTTCAGAACAACACCAAAAATTAACCCTAAGCTATATTTGATATTCCTAATTAAAAAATAATGTCTATTTTAAAAAATTCAAAACATATAAGTTGAATTAATGAATTTAATAATTAATTCCCGCTGTCACAACAAATAGCGTGTTTTTAAGAAAGAATATCAATCAAAAGATTGACAATTGTTTATGTCCAATTTCAAAGTGAAATTAATTATAATGACCACCATTAGATAAAATGGTAAAAATATATTCTAATTACACTTTATAACCTCTAAATTGTATAATTTATCACTATAAATTATTTTGATTAAAAAAGTAGTTTTTAAGTATTTTTCACTATTCATCAAAAATTGGAAGTTCTCAAAAAAATACCAAAAATTCAACATAGGATAATTTCTATATTCCGAATCCAAAAATGAAGTCCATTTTGAAATATAAAATTTATATAATTTCAAAAAGTGGGTATTACTATTCATAACGGCTACTTTGGTTGGTCGGAGTGTGTTAGAATCTCGAACTTGCGTACAATGCAAGCTATTGCATTATTGAAAGAGAAGCGTATCATGGAAGCTTGGGGTGTTACATTCTCCCCTCCTTCAATAAATTGCGTCCTCGCAATTTGAAAATGTTCTTCAAAAATAAAAGGTTGAAAATAGAAAATACCTTTGTGGAAAACCCACATCAGAAATAAGTTTTATAAAATTTATCCTTAATAAGAGGGAAAGGGAAATAAAAAAGTCACCACCAAATTATTATCTCGATTAGGAGAAAATTGGTGGAAATTAGAGACATATAATTAGAGGAAAAACATAAATATTTATAGGGAGTGATTGAGGTCATCAGTCACAAACAAGTGTAAAATTGAGGGCCTCAAAGCTTTCAATCTATGTTGATTTAAAATATCATCAGTTCAACAAAACATAAGGTATTAGGATAACACATTTTTTATTAATATCCCTTTCCTAAAGATTAAGAATTAATTAATTCATAGAATAAGAGATAGGTATATATATATACTTGACAAGTAGAGTTTCAACCTTTAACTAATTTCTACCACAAATTCATCCTTCACTCAAAAAGACAATAGAACTCAAAAATATTATATTTATCCTAATATTATAAGGTTCCAAATATTAACACAAACCATTCAGATTACAAAAACTATTTTTTAATAACCAGAGACTTCCTGTAGGCTAGTGGTAGGTAATAAAGGCCTGTCGCACTATGGTTGTGGGTTCGATTCCTACAGCTTTGTCTGATGCGACGGGTTATCCCCCGACGTGTAGGTTGTCCTTTTCCTAAAACTATAGTATTATAATATTCCAAAAATAATCTTCAGAAATGTTTTAACCTTAAACGATACTATCCAAAGTTCAACTTAATCCATTCCAACATTTATAGTTATCCAAAATACCTCTGTCCAGACTTTTTCTAAAAGGTCTCTAAATTCCAAAATCAATTGTATCATCAGATTCCTCAAACAAAGTAAAGTTTCTCTTATTGTCACATATAAAAATATGATTACCTTCATCATATTAAAACCTTAATTAAAACAACAAGTACTGGAGTACAATACTTATATATATATCACATTATTCTTATAACCAGAATATAATCCTTGAGTCCAAAAGCACCAATACATTAATTATTCCACTTCAACTATAGTAACTGCATAAGATTGTCCTTGATCCCTTGGCCTTTTCTGAGGTAAATTTCCCTGACACTTAGGACATTCATTTTCATAATGCCCCATTTCCCTACAATTGTAGCATTCAACATTGATAGCCTCTTTCTTTCCCTTGTAATCACGAGCCTAGTGACCTTTTTCTCCACATTTATAACAAACTCCCATTCCTTTCAGGTAAGTACCGGGATGATTCTTCCCACAATTATCACATAATAGAAAATCCTTCTTTCCCTTTTTCCCTTTATCTGTCTCATGTTCCACCGTTCTCTTCTTCTCTTGCTTTACTTTATTGTCATAAGATTTAGAGAATTCCTTTTCTGTCTTGATAGAACACGAGACTATATCTTCGTATGTTGAGAAAGATTGTGATACTAAAGCTCGACGGAGAAATGGTTTTAACCCATAAAAGAAACGATCAATATTAATTCTTGGGTTACGTATATAATCTGGAGCATGCCTCGTTAACCTTGTAAAGTTAGCCTCATACTTTGCAACATTCTCATCCTCCTTTTGTCTCAGACTCAGAAATTTCCTTTCCATATCTGCTCGATGGTCACAAGGAAAGTATTTTTCTAAGAAAATCTCTTTGAACTCCCTCCATTACATATTTGATACTTCCTCATCTTCCTTTGTGTTTTGAATCAATGACCACCATTGATCAGCATCTCCAGTGAGGCCGTAAACTGCCATGATAACCTTTTCCCTTTCACTACTCCCCAAGGCATGGAATATTTTCTCTAAGGAATTTATCCATTGCTAAGATACTAAGGGATTTGTACTCCCATTGAATGTTGGTGGTTGTTGCCCCATGAAGCGGTCTAACATTGATCCTCCACATTGCGGATCTGGGTGCTCCATACGAGTAAGGTTATTATTCATAACCTGAGTGAGTTGTCCCAGTATGGTGATAAGCTGATCAGCACCAGTTGTATCACCAGTTCCATTATAATTATATTGAGTAGGAGGGAAATACCTACATAGAGTGCGTGCATTGATACAGTTTCCATTTCTTCCACTAGGTGCCATTTCTAAACAATAGCATAAACTAGGTTAGTTTATGAATTGCAATGAATAATTCCAAACTTGTAAAATACTTAATGTAAATTGAACGGTTTATGGATATAATCCATAATCATAAAAAATGTTTTCTTTGAGGAAGTATATACTCATAAAATCTTCATAATGGTTTGTAAAGAAAACAAGAATTATCATAAGCATATCCCCCGGGAGTGTCGTAACCAAGAGTGCAGCAAGACCCATTGTCGTGCACCAGTTCCCGTTTGAGTCTAGCTCAAAGTGGTGTTTTCGGGTTTTACCCCTAGGTACATCTGTGCCAGAGCCACCTCTACCTTCTCGTATCCAGACAGGGATGTATTGCTCAGAAAACTCACAAAATCACTATAATACCGAAATTATAGGAAGTTCTTCAATACTAATCCTCAAAGTCTATCTTAGGGATATGTTCTCTAATCAGAGTTTATCTAAATCTAGCTTCCAAGGTTAGTAATAAACTGCCTCTGATACCAACTGTAACACCCCGACCCCAGTTACCCATAGTCGGTGCATTATTGCATAACATTGGCATGATCACAAAGATCAAGTCTCGAAAGACCGATTAGTTTAGTAGCCTTGAAACACTAGATACATTCATAAGTTTTACATTACATCATAAAGTAATAGAAAACTACAAAAACATCTTGTCTTTATATCCTCTCATATTATCCCTTCAGGTAATTCATAAAATACTTCTTCACATCCTGGAAAAATTAAAACATTGAAAGGGGTGAGCTCAGATGCTCAGTAAGGATAACAATATAGCGGAAGCTTTCATAAATAAACATAAACATTTAAGGCATTGTATAACTAAACAACAGCCTTTTAAACATGAACTTCAGCATAATATGGAAAAATAAAATGAAATAATTCCATTTACTTATTCACATGGATATTCTACTAGTCGAATAATCACATGCAATATCAATAACCACTTTCATAATGATGGAATGCATAATGCCAGACTATCATAACCACGTAGCCAAGGCCTCGTGCCAAGACTACAAATAAGATTTTGTCAAGGCCTCATGCCAAGACACTAGTTTGTCTTATGAGACCTACAGATGCATCGAGGAGCTATAGCGGGCTCCACCCGTCACTTATTAAGTCCAATGCATTCCTCATATGAACAGGTTTAAAAATATCATAAACCATAACATAATCGTATCACATAAAACATGCATCAAGGAAACATAAAATTTCCACATTTCAATCAAAATATATCAATACAACACATTGATATAATAAAAACACTTTTAAAACCATTTTAAATACCAAAATAAAAGAAAATTAAAACTTGGTATTTATTTTTTATTTTAAAAAGGTTATGGATTGTAGAGGAAGCTGAAACTCAAATAATGGTCACGACAGTAGAGAAGTCATTGTCGCCGCATACTTAAGACAAAACATTCCTTTTGTCGTTTAGTAAAAATTCTTCATATAAAAATATTCCTTTTGAATAAATGTAAAAGTCAAAGGGTTTTATACACCGTATAAAAGAAAGTTGTGTATAAAACAAAATATGCCTCAATGAAAGGAGATTGAGATGAAGTTCTTTACAAAGATCATTTTTTAAATAAAATAGATATATTATGTGTATTAACTATAATTAAACATAAATAAAGTAAAAATACAAGATAGGACATAATGATATCATGACATAATTTGAAAGTAGGAGATTAACCCAAAGAATAGAAATTGGGTTAAGAAGTTCCCTTACCTCGTGTCTGACTTCACTCGACCATTCTTTAATCTACTGAATAATAAAATAGAGTTAATATCTACTTGATTAAGAACCTTTTCAAGTTCATTATCCCTTTTATATCACTTATTACAATGTTACGAAAATTATGTAGTCATTTAAGTTAATAACGGTCGTTTTGTCGATCTTTGGTACTTGAGTCAACAATAAACTTCTTATAATTACAAGTTGTTTATGTGGTAGAATATCCATTATCTCCAGAATTATATTCATGATTTATATATCATATATATCATATATATCCATTATATACATTCATTCATAATATTACGTAACATTTAGAGGTAAGAAATGAAATGCACCGTTCATGGAGACGGTAAGCCGTACATACGCATGAATGCTACTTTCATTTCTATTTCGTATTTAATGGAATGAAATCATAATGATATAAAGTTATATTATAATTCCATTATAATATCATATGTAATATCATTTAATACATCCTTTATACATCCCACATATGTTCATTAACGATTCAAATCACTTTGAGGGGGCGGTAGTCCACACTTCCTAAAATGAAATTATCACGTTTACCCATAATGGAAATCATAAAGTTATGCCATAAATGAGAAATAAAGAAGCATAAGGAAAAAATAAAAATAATATATATATCATATATGAAAATAGTGTCATCATAATGGCCACCATTAGAGGTGTTAAAAGAATATTGAACAATCATCGTTTCGTGAGGCAGTATTTCGCCACCCACAGAAACAGTATGTTCTTTAACCATTAGATGGAGGTGTGTGTAAGTGTAAATGAAATACTTATCATAAAAACATACTAGTATATTTTAGATACTGGTGTTGTTACAAAATAAAGTAATAAAAATATTTTAAGGGGTTGGAGAAGAAAAATAAAACAAAAGAACATAAGAGAAGACATTACCTTAAAATCGGGTAACTCTTTTTGATTTGAGCCAAAGGATTCCTTGGGAAGACTTCTACCCAAAGTGAGGCTTCTAGGAGTAAGAGAGGGAATTTGGGAGAGTATTTGGGCAAATTTTGTCCGAGATAAATGGCTTGAAGGTGTGAATAAGGTGGTAGAGGTGGGGGCCTTTTATAAGAGCAGAGGAGGGGCACTCTTGGAAAGTCATGAAATATTACATTATTATGAAATGATTTTAGGATTTTAGAGGTCCCACAATTATATATTTCGAGTATAAGGTGATAAGGGTTAGAAATATACTCATACAATAGGTTTTTGACAAGTGTAAGTCTTAAATTTTACATTATCTTTTCATTTTATTTAAATCGTTAATTAATGAGGTAATCGTTGCATCATCACGGTGTTATAACAAATTTAATTTATTTAATGTTGAAAAATTATAAAAAAAATACCATGATGTAGTAAACCTTTTTACCTTTCCAATGAATATTTATAGTTGAAAATTTAACTTATATAACACCATGTAATAATTGTTTTAGTAAAACAGAACATGTTTGTGACAATTTTATTTTTACTTTAAATAAAAAGTTATTAATGTCATTTTCTTACCCAAGTGGCTCCATGGGGTCCCCAAGTTGACCCATGGATTGTCTTGGTCGTCCATGACTCACCCAATAAGGGTAGAACAAGTGTAAAGATAATTTCAAATTATTATAACATTATATTTACCTTAAGTTACACTAATTACCTTTAATCGCAATTAATAGAACTTAAAAGTTACTATTCACCAAAAATTATTTTTATCCCATTGAACCATATTTTACTTCCTAATGAAAATTATGTATGTCGTATTTTGGAAATTCAAATCACAGAGGTGGTAAATTTTTATTTAAATGAAAAATCAGTTTTTTAACTACCACTTAGTGGTTTCACTATTCATCAAAAATCGAAGTTTTTCAGAACAACACCAAAAATTAACCCTAATCTATATTTGATATTCCTAATTCAAAAATGATGTCTATTTTAAAAAATTCAAAACATATAAGTTGAATTAATGAATTTAATAATTAATTCCATCTGTCACAACAAATAGCGTGTTTTTAAGAAAGAATATCAATCAAAAGATTGACAATTGTTTATGTCCAATTTCAAAGTGAAATTAATTATAATGACCACCATTAGATAAAATGGTAAAAATATATTCTAATTACACTTTAGAACCTCTAAATTGTATAATTTATCACTATAAATTATTTTTATTAAAAAAGTAGTTTTTAAGTATTTTTCACTATTCATCAAAAATTGGAAGTTCTCAGAAAAATACAAAAAATTCAACATAGGCTAATTTCGATATTCCGAATCCAAAAAATGAAGTCCATTTTGAAATATAAAATTTATATAATTTCAAAAAGTGGGTAATAGTATTCATAATGACTACTTTGGTTGGTCGCGGTTTGTTAGAATCTCGAACTTGCATACAATGCAAGCTATTTCATTATTGAAAGAGAAGCGTATCGTGGAAGCTTGAGGTGTTACATTATGTAAACATCATCCTCCCTTGTGTAAACACCATCTATTGTACATAAGCATGAAGTAACATTTTCATAAACATCATATAATCTCCATAATAATCATATGAGGTCTGCGTAAAGATCATATCTGTAAGGATGATCCTTCCACTATTTAAAAATCATCTTTATACGGATGATATTTTATTTGTGTGTAAACATCAACTGTGTGTAAAAATCATCTACATATAAAAACCACAATATAAGGGTATTCTCAATAGAGGTGGTCAACATATGAGGATCAAAATATGTGGATCGACATAAGGAGATACAACTTAGTCATTTCTAGGCGATCAGTTCTAAAATGGAAACAAACACTACCATAGATCTGGACAAGGGATGCGCCGAATTTTATCAGCGCTAAACAGAAAGTACTAATAAAAGGGGGGCCTTTATCAGTGCTAGCTAAAAACGCTGATAAATCTACCATTTATTACTTCTAATAATAACACTGATAAAAGTTTTTAATAAAAAATATTAGAAGTTTATATAAAATTATTATATTTATATTCCAAAATAATGTTTATTTGTATACATTAAATAAAAAACACATGTTTATAATTAATATATATTTTTTAATAATTCAAATATATATATAATGTTTTAAAACAAGTATTTCTAAGATTATAATTAAATAAATATATATTTAAATAATTATAATATTATAATAATTTTTATTAAATAATAAATATATTTATTAGATTTATTAGATTTATAATTATATATAAATACTTTTAAAATATAAATATAAATAAATAAATATATGTTTCCAATGAATTTGGTCAATAAATATATTGATGCATGAGTATAATTGGCGTGCATATATGCCCTATATTCATCATGAATGTTCATTTATACATTACACCCTTCTTATTATTCATGTTATCTATATGTGATGAATCGTTTTTTATTATCTATACTTTACTAGGTATATGATTCATTCATGTTATACCCATAAATCTATTATGTTATAAAAAATAATTATAAAATTATAATAAATATATTTAAATAATAAATATATTTATAATTATAAAATTTTAATTATATATAAATACTTTTTAAATATATTTATTTGTAATTATAATTATAACAAAATATATATATTTGAATAATTATAAAATTACAACAAATACATCTATTATAATTTTATAAATAAAAATAAATAAAAATAAATATATTTATAATTATATACAAATATTTATAAATATATTTATTTAGAGTTATAATTATAAATATAAATATATATATATATATATATATGTAAATAATTATAAAATTATAATAAATATATTTATTATACTTATGAAGTTATAAATATATATAATTAAATAAATATATTTATAAATATATACAAATATTTATAAATAAGTACAAATAGTTATAATTATAATTCTAAATAAATATAGATATATTTAAATAATTATTAAATTATAATAAATATATAACTTATATGTATTTTTATACAAATATTTATAAATAAATACAAATAGTTATAATTATAATTCTAAATAAATATAAATATATTTAAATAATTATAAAATTATAATAAATATATTAATTATATATATTTATAAAATTATAAATATATTTGTTATAATTTTATAATTATTTAAATATATATATTTATAATTATAATTATAAATAAATAAATATTTATTATATTTTTTTTAATTACAAATAAATATATATTTATTCATAATTATAAATATAAATAAATATATATTTATTTAAATAATTATAAATTTATAAAAAATATATTTATCATTCTTATATAATGTTATATATAATTAAATAAATATATTTATAAATATATAAAAATATTTATAGATAAATACAAATATTTATAATTATAATTATAAATAAATAGAGATATATTTAAATAATTATAAAATTATAATAAATATATTAATGATATATATTAATAAAATGATAAATATAATAAATATATTTGATATAATTTTATAATTATTTAAATATATATATATATATGTATATTTATAATTGTAATTATAAATAAATATATTTTCATTTAAATAATTATAAAATTAGGAGAAATAAATTTATTATATATATAATATTATAAATATATATAATTAATATGTTTATTATATATATTTCTAATATTATAAATATATATAATAAATATATTAATTATATATATTTATAAGATTATAGATAAAATAAATACATTTCTTCTAATTTTATAATTATTTAAAAGAAAATATATATTTATTTATAATTATAACTATAAATAAATAAATATTTATTTATTTATTTAAATAATTATAAAATTATAACAAATATATTTATTATATTTATAATTTTATTAATATATATAATTTAATATATTTATTATAATTTTATAATTATAAATAAATAAATAAATAAATAAATATATCATATATATAATTTTATAAATATATATAATAATATAAATAAATTATTAACATTATAACTTTATCAACGTTTTTTAGCGCTGATAAAGATAAGCCTTTATCAGCGCTAAAAAAGCACTGATAAAAGTTGTCTTTATCATCATTTTCTATTTTAGTACTGATAAAACATACCTTTATTAGTGTTTTTTAACTGGCGCTGATAAAAGTTTTCCTCGATTTTATAAATGAACCATAACAGTCGACTTCTTCTCTCGCACACCTCAAGCTCTCATAGAAGCCGACATCTGCCACCATCGACCCCTCCTCTACCTCGACCTCACCTCTGCCACCACCGACCCCTCCTCCACCGCGAATCCCTCCTCCGCCACCTCGAACCCACCTCTGTCGCACCCTAAACACCACCTCCTACTGTGAACCCCTCCTCCACTGCGAACCCTCCTCCTCCTCAAACCCTACTCCATCGTAAACCCTCTTCCATCGCAAACCCACCTCCTTCGCGAACCCCACCTCCGCTGCGAACCCCTCCGCGACCTCCGCCGCCACCGCTGCCTACCCCGACTCTGCCGCCACCGAACCCTATTGCTTCCGCTAGAAGAGTATGCCATTTTTTCCACATTATTATGAATTCCTAATATATAGATATATTTTGGCTTGGTTTTGGTCTGTTGAGCCCTATTGTGTCTGCTGATGATGTTTATGTGTATCCCTATGATTGATTTTTGTGATGTGATTCATGTTGTGTTTATGGGTTAGGGAACTTTCTAAGGGAAATGTGTGTGGTGGAAAGGATGTGATTGTGATGTTAGACTTTGGGAATTTTTATTGGAACATACATCCTTTGGTTATTTCACGAGGAATCATAGGCTAGATAGTGGAAAGTCATTGGAAATTTCTTGTCTAATTGATATTATGCACTAGATAATATCCATAAATGTATGTAATACCTAGATAGTGGGAGGGTCACTGATGAGATAAAGTTTTTGTGATTCTATTGATGAGATGTGTGACTATTCACTCATTGGTAGTAGGTCCACCATTTCATGTATTTTACATATCCCATTAGTCCCTAAGGTGTTGTCTCATGATATGTATTGTATGCTATTCCATTCAATATTTATTGAAATCTAGGTTGTTTATAAATTGGATTGACATGATTTGATGTATTGATCATCTTGTGATTTAGTGTTGATATTGAAAAGTATTGTTCCATCTATTTAGTCACATTATTTATGAATACCTTTGGTTTTGTTTTAATTATATTTTACCTTATTCCTTTATTACCTTTATGTTGGGTGTGTTAAAGACTTCAATGGATAGTGGAATGTTGTTTTCAAAGTGTTGACCTTTATTAAAAATGACTTTAAAAAGTTTTAAACCACGTGTGGGTTTGTTTTGAAAAAATTACATTTTAAAGATAGATGAATGGGTTTTGAATTGTCATTATTTTTGTGAAAATATATTTATACAATGTTTTATAAATGCGGTTATTTGAGAAAGTGAATGTTTTATAATTTTCTCATTCCTATATCATATAAATTAAATGAAAACTGATTTGTTTATATTATTTTCAAACTATAAATTCTTCTTTCATTTATAAAAGGAATGAATTGGACTCATGGTGGTATCCTATTAGCCTTTTTCTCACACACTATGTAGTTACATTGGTTGGTATGTAGTCTTTATGTATTATGCACGTTTCATCTATTCTTGGCCTTAGGGTTTGATTCAGTTCCATTTTCCTTGGGAAGTAGATTGTTCTTGTGATTATGGTTGTGTCTCAAGTGTCATATGGAGATGGCGGTTGGTCCTTCAGTTTCAAGGAACCATTTGGATCATGTTATGTTTTAACCTCTTCAGACTATATATATTTTTTTAGTTTATTGTTTGTGGTTTTGTAATGTTTTATTAAATGGTCATTTATTAGAAATGAATTTGTTGGAATTTATTATTATTTTATCTCTTTTATATTCTATTTTTGGATGTTTATGATTGAGTTCATTAGGGTGAAGTCATCCCCAATGATCATGCTTGTCACCCTTGATGCTTATCATTATCCCGAGAGGATCAATAAAGTGTGGGTAAATCGGGTGGATTTTCTATTTTTTTAGGATTCAACATAGGATGACTATTGGACTCATTGTAGTGTGAGTACAAAATGAAGGAATAATTGAATTCCCTATATGATTTTGATACATTGCAGATAATAGAATTGGACCGAGGAAAGTGGGTTCTATAGAATTATTAGATTTATCATCTAAAGGAGAAAGTGGATGATAGAACATAGTGTAAGGCTTATCTAGTTGCAAATGTATTTCAATAATTAGAAGGATTATATTTTAGTTAGATTTTCTCTCCTGTAAATCATATAATAATTTAAATGGTTCTCGACTTGGTTACCATTGAAGGTTTATTTCTAGAAAAAATGGATTTCATGATTATATTCTTTAATGGATATTTGGAGGAGGAGATCTACATAGATCAACTAGAAGGTTTCATGCTAAATGGAATAAAATGTTCGGTTCCAGTCTCAAATGGAGTTTTTCTGGGATTAAGTAGGCAACAAGATAGTGTAACTAGAATTTCAATGTTATCATGGTAGAATTAATGTTCATGTAGTGTAATGTAAATAATTACTACTATATATAGGTGTATTATGATAAGAGTTTTGTCATTTTACTTTTTTATGTGGATGAATTTCTCTTAGTTGGACCAATGAAGGAAAAGATGGAAGAGATGAAGATTGATTTATCTAGAAGACCCCAAATGGAGGACCTTGGATCTGGAAAGTGGATATTGGGGATAAATATTGAAAGATACTTAAATTCTATAACCTTTTTTAGCCTTGGTTAATTTTTATATCAACATTTTGTGTATTTATTTTGTTAAATATTAATATTACCGAATCAAATACGATGGATATGAATAAAGAATGGATGGATGCCAATCATCTGACAAAAGAGTATGAAGATGGGGTGAAAGAGATCATTAAGTTTGAAAAATATCATGCATATGAACTTTCTAAAATCCTTTTTCCATGTTTACGCCGTTGTTATTCAAGACAAATTAGTCCAGAGGAGTTGGAATAACACTTGATCTAACACAAGATAGATCGAAGTTATAAATGTTGGAATAAACATGGGGAAAAAGAGAATGTAGCTAGTGGCTGGGATAACACTATGTTTTATGAATAATCTAATATGATTATAGGTGTGTAAAATAAAGAATTCCATATCGAGGACGTGATTATAGACGTGAATGATGATGAAGATCATATTGAGGAAATGATAAGGATAGTTGAAGATAAACATCATGATTTCCCAAAATTGTTTTAGAAGTTAAAGAGTTGTGCAAAGATGCCATTGTATGCTAGTTGCGCTAAATATATAGCATTTTCATCCATACTGAAGCTATATAATTTGAAAGCAGGCAATGGATAGAGTGATTCCAGTAGTACAGAACTACTTACTCTCTTGAATGACATGCTCCCAGAAGATAATGAGCTCTCAAGCCTAACATACGATGCCAAACAAATGCTATGCTCGATGGGTATGATCTCTGAAAGAATACACAATTGCCCGAATGATTGTATAGTATTTCATAAGGACCAAAAATCTCTTATAGAATTCCCAAAGTGTGGAACTTCTCGATATAAGAAAGATGGATTTGGTCTTATGAAATTTGTGTGGTACTTTCCAATCATTCCAAAGTTTAGGCACCTATATGGAAGTGAGGAGACTACAGAACAATTGATGTGGCACACAAATATAAGAATTAAAGATGGGAAACTACATCACCTGACATACTCTCCTCAGTAGAAGAGAATTGATCATGAGTATCCTGAATTTGGAAACGAGTCAAGAAACCTTTGTCTTATGTTATCATCATACTTTAAATAGTGAGTTGTGACTATATTCCAGGATTCAAGTTGAGGTTAATCTAGATTCCAAGATTCTAGAAGTCATTAATTTCTTTTCCAATGATCACAAAATTAAGGTTAAGGTTGAGTATGAATATAATCCCCCATTCTATGATGTTTGTAAAATTGTTGGTCATCCATATACCAATTGCAGGGTTGTAAAAAAGAAGATGAAACCAAATCCTAACCCACATGCCTGGAAAGAAGTGTCCAAAACTAAAAAGGGTAAGAAAAAGGATTTTGACAAAGGAGACCCATCTAAAAATATTGAGGAACCAAAATGGGTTAAAAAACAAGCCCATTCCATGAATCTTGGTCTTAGGAACTCCTGGGTCAGTCTGGTGGAAGAAGAAGAGAAAAGAATTGAGGAGGATAATTTGGGATTTGATATTGATCAAGATATTTTTAACCTTATAAACTCTCTTTCATCCACTAGTGACACACCAGTTGTTGGAGGTACTATCTCCACTACTAATTTTCTATCTATTTTAGGAAAGTTGATATCTAATACTGCTACCTCTGCAGAGGATACTTGAAAAGGTCAGATTTCTTCTTATCATCTGGATTCATAGGATTCTATACAGGCAAATCACTTAGTGAATACTTCAATGTAGATAGTTATTATTCCTGATCTAGGTGGTTCTCTAGCACGGGTTCCCTTTGCTACCCATGAATCTCTTATAGTTATGAATAACATTCCCTAAAATCATGATTCTCCTTCAGCTGACTTCCCTAATGAATCAATGGACTATCTTTCTTTACACTTAGTGAACCGGGAGCTTACACAGTCATCATATAGTGATCAAGACACCTAAAATGATTCTATTACAGCTTCCAGTAGTATTAAATCCAAAGAATACCCTATTGAAAAATGACCAATGGCTGTTATAAATTCAGAAAACACTGGAAAGGTGCAGGACACTAGTTCTCCTGAAGATGAGAATCCTACTACTGCTATTCTAAGTAAATCAGAACCTATTTCCCTAGTTCCTACAGGTCATCCTAACATATTTGGGAAGGAAAAAGATCTTTCAATAAGGAAATCTAGTATAAATAAGAAATTAGGTGGAAAGAAAAAAGGGGTTCCCCCCTAAAACGAATATATAAATAAATATTTTCTTTTGGAACTATCAGGGGTTGGAAAATAATGACACTTCCACCTCTCTTCATAGATCCATTCAAGTTCATAAACCCAAACTCCAAGGTATTTCAGAACCCCAAAAAATGCTACTCACCTGTTGTTGCTGGACTTGAAATCATAGGTTACATCTTACTTGGAAGCAATGGTGTTTTTGGTAATATGGATTCCTTATGGGTACTTGCTCACAAATCTGTCTCTAAATCCTTGATCCACCATATTGATGATAAAATCATAAAATGTGAATCTATCCATCATATCATTCATTTATACTACTCCTTTGTTTATGCCAAGACCAATTATCAATAAAGAAGAAGGATTTGGAAGAACATTGAACTCTATAAATAGGGAATTCAAGACTCATGGATTATTCTTGTGGATTTAAATGATGTATTGTGTACTAGTGAAATGTTGAGATCTATTCTCCCCACTCTATCCTCAAAATAATTTAAGTCTTGTATGGACAGTTGCAATATGATTGATATTAATTTCATTGGAGAAAAATACACCTGGTATAGAAGGAACAACACACGAATGGTGGCTAGAAAACTTGACCATTATTTCTCTAATGATAAATCCCTTTATCATTGGGATACTATTTCAAGCATTAACCTCCCTAAGATTAACTCTGACCATCACCCTATTTTGTCCATCCTTATCTATAGGACCTTTAAGCTAAGATTTCCCTTCCTCTTCAACAATTCTTGGTCTTCTAATCCCGATTTTAACAAACATGTGACTAATTTATAGTCATCTAGTCATGGTGGAAATGATTAATATTCTCTCATCATGAAGTTAAAGAATTTAAATTATAATATCAAGAGATGGTGTAAGTAAAACTACAACAATATGGAGTAGGATATTGTTTCTTTGGAGTCTCAACTCAATTAGATTCAATGTGACAACACCTCATCTAATTTTGAATTGAATTTGTAGAAAGAAATAGAGATTAATGCTATAATAAATTCAATTCTCTCCATTAAAGACAAACTTTAAAAGGATACTTTTGAATCTAAATGGTTAAAATATAGGGATCATAACAACAAATTTTACAATTCCCTTCAAAGAGCCAAAAAATCTTGTAGGCCTCTCACCCTCCTGATGGATGGTGATATAATCCTTGATAATGAAGAGTCTCTTATGGATCATATTGTCTCTTATTTTGAGCATCTTTTCAATGGCCATAATCTCAACACTAACCTTAAAGAAGGTATCATTCCATGCATGGTGAATGGTGAGTACAATATCAAACTTAATAGTATTCTGCTTGACTTTGAGATTTGTGAAGAAGTTTTTAGCCTCAAATATGATAGTACTCTGCGACCGGATGGCTTCAATAATGCCTTCTTTCAAAAATTTTGGGATTTCATCCAATTGGATGTCTACAGGATGGTTAAATACTTCTTCTCCATAGGTATCTTACCTCATGGAATTAATGAACAATTCCTCACCCTCATTCCCAAGGTTGAAAATTCTTCTGAGATTCACCTCTTCAGACCTATTTACCTCATCAATACTAGTTATAAAATTATTACCAAAATCCTTGTCAACATACTTAACATAATTTTTAGCAATATTGTCTCTTGGAATTAGTTTGGTTTTGTGAAGGGTAAGATCATCCAATATTGTATAAGCACATCCTCCGAATGTGTCAACCTCCTTAAAAAATCTAGAAGGGGTGGATGTGTTTCTCCTAATATGGATATCAGAAAAGCTTTTGACACCATGGATTGGGGTTTTATTCTTAAGTTGATTCATAGTTTTGGATTTAATGATATATTTGTGCATTGGATTAAATTCCTTTTTGAATCTGCTCATATTTTAATGCTCATCAATGGTTATCTAAAGGGTTTTTCACTTGCTCAAAGGGTGTCATGCAAGGGGACCCCCTCTCTGCCATCCTTTTCTCCATAGATAAAGATTATTTGAGTATACTTATCACTCATATAGTGGATCAGAGAATTCTCAAACCCATCCAATCTTCAAGACATTTGGTAGCCCCTACCCATATTTTGTATGCTGATGACATGATAATTTTTTTTCAAGGCACTAAAAGGAATATGAAGAATTTAAAGAAGTACCTCACTCACTATGAAGAATTTTTGGGGAAGGTTATTAATTGGAATAAATCCTACATTTATTTTGGTAAAGGAATCATAACTACTAGGAGATCTCAACTCTTGATGGATCTGGGAATTAAAGAAGGATCTTTTCCTATGCAATATATGGGTATTCCTCTCTTTTTGGGATGACCTAAGGCCAAATATTTTCTAAAATTTGTGGATCACATAAAGAAGTATATTTATTCATGGAAAGAGAAATCAATTTCCATTCCTGGTAGAGTTTGTCTTGTTAATCACACTATCATTTCCAAACCTTTTCATTATTTCATTATTTATAAATGGCCTACTTCTTTGCTCACTCATCTCAATGTTTGCATCAAGAATTTTGTGTGGAGTGGAAGCATTCTTGAAAAGAAACTAGTCACTGTCTCTTGGATTAAATTTTGAAAACCCATCAACAAGGGATTCCCTAGAATCAATAACATCAAATTATTAAATGATGATCTTCATTCAATATTCACTTGGAATATTCTTCATAGTGATTTGGTGGATCTTAGATTTCTTAGAGGTAGATTCATTGATAAATTAAAAAGGGGTCACAATGATTATATTGTATCTTCTATTTTTATGGACATAAAATCATCTTATTATAATATTGTGTCACACTCAAGATGGATTTCTTGCAAGGAGTCTTATTTTATTTTTTGGATTGACACTGGACCGAATCCCCTATTATTGATTCAGTGGATCAACAACATGTTCCTATCAATACTGATGTTTCTATCCAGGATTTTTTGGCTCTTTCCAAATTGGAGATGTCTGGGAACCACATCCACCTCCTCAACAACTATATATTTCCCCTACCAAAGATATATTAATATGGGAGATTACTTAGAATGTAATTATGGACTCCAAAGTCTTTTATCACTCCAACTTTGAATCTGTTAGTGAGTTTTCCTGACTCAAATATTATGAAAAGCCTTGGATTAGGCCTTCCAAACTAACCCTTATTTGGATACTTTCACACAATAAATTACCTACTTATGGTTTCTTACAATATCATGGTATCGTTTTATGTTCAAGATGCAGGTTCTGCAACCAGCACCGGGAGGACATTACGCATCTTTTCCTCTCAAGTGGCACGACCTCAACATTATGGAATACACTACAGGATATGTTTGATATCCACCTTATTATATCCCTTGATGTAGCTACTCAGATTTAACTCTGTATAGTAGTATATATCACCCCTTAACTTAATCTTCTCACTACTACAGATGAACTAGTACGCCTTCTCTAGTCTGGTTATAACAAGATCATACATAGGCAGTCCTGGTTTCATATCTAGATAGCTCTTAAGTGCCTCATCACTGCAACTAAGGATGCCAACAAGACTCAATCGAACCACTGCTATAACTCTATTCAAGACATCATGATTCTCTATAAAATTTCCATGCTTGAGAAATTCAAAAGGCATTTGGGTCTCTTTGATGTTTTCTAGAAGGTACCCCTTCCAACCTGGATTAAAATCAATGTTGATGGTGCTTCAAAGGGAATATCGGGTCTTGTAGGATATGGATCTATTTATAGAGACCATACTAGTTATGTAATTGGATTTTTCTTTGGAAAATGTGATATTTATTCCTATATTGAAGCTGAAATGTTTAGTTTCATTCATGCTATCCACTTTGCTCACTTGAAAGGTATGAATAACCTCTAGTTGGAAAGTGACTCCACCATTGTGGTGCACGCAATACACAATGGAGTGATAAATCTATCTTGGAAAATCACTACTAAATGTATGAACTATATCACCTCCCTTTCAAATTACAATTTCATCATCACTCATGTTTACCTGGAAGCTAATGTGGTGGCAGATGGGATCACCAACAAAGGTATCAACAATAAACTCACTTGGCTCAACGATCTTCCTTCTAATTTGATCACTATTAATGAGAAATACTATAATAAAATTCCTTCTTTTAGACTCATGTAATCCTCCTTTGATTTAATAAATTTATCTTGGCCACTTGGTTAAGAAAAAAAGCATGGCTGATTATGTTGGTAAATTATAACTTTCCACTCTGGTTATACATGAAATGAAAATACATCATGCTATCTATGATTATATCAGGACCAAAAAAACTGGGTAATGATATTTATGTTTAGTTGGATCCATTGATCAAGGATTTAAAATTAGTGTGGGATTCAGGTGTTACATTGTATTATGATTACATAAATAAAGATTTCATGTTGAGAGCCATGTTGTACAGGATGATAAATGACTTTACTACTTATTGAATTTTTGTAAGATATAGAATTAAAAGAACTCAAGGGTTTCCCATTTTAGAATAAGGTACACATTCAATTAGGTTGAAGTATTCATCAAAAATTGTGTTTCTAGGACATCAAAGATTTCTACCCCGACGAAATAAGTACTGATCTTGGATGACATCATTAAATGGAAGTTTAGAAGAATTTACAACAACGAATCCACTAATAGGTGATCAAATTTTTGATAAAGTAAAAGATATGGACATTGATTTGGGTAAACCATTTTTGAAAAACTTTACGAAATCCCATTGGAAAAATAGATCAGTTTTTTTAATTACCATACTGGAATTTCCTGTACATCAGTAATTTTCTTGATGTTATACATGTTGAAAAAATGTCTGTAATAGTTTCATTGACACATTTCTAAATGTACCTAGAAAAAAAAGGATGGAATTAATTCTAGGTTGGACATGGTTGAGATAAGAATACGAGAAGATTTAGCACCAGTGAAGGGTGAAAAAAAAACTTTTCTTCCTCCAACTACTTACACTCTTTCCAGGTAGGAGAGATATTAGTTTTGTAACTTCTTGAATGATGTAAAGGTTATATAGGGGTATTTATTGAATATAAAGAACATCTTTTCAATGAGAAATTTAAATTTAAAGGGTTTGAAATCACAAGACTTCCATGTTTTGATGCAAGATATAATTCCTATATCTTTACATTATATTTTTCCCATGAATGTATATCATACATTGACCAAGATATGTTTCTTATTCAAATCTATATGCAGCACCTAAAAAAATTATCAAATATGGAAATAGAAATTGTCGTCATATTATGTTAATTGGAAAATTTCTTCCCACCAACATTATTTGATATGATGGTTAATTTTATGGTTCAATTGGTGAGAGATATTCAACTATGTGGTCTTGTACACTATAGATGGATGTACCCCATTGAATGGTATATAAAGATTTTGAAAGGGCATGTCAAAAATCAAAGTCGGCCAAAGGGTTTTATTATGGAGAAATATATTGTTGAGGAAGCTGTTGAATTCTATAACGAATACCTGTCCGGTGTGGAAAGCATTGGTCTACCAAAATCTCATCACATTGGATGACTTGTGGGTGAAACAATTTCTAGAAGAGATGTTGTCAGAATAAATAGTGAAGATCTGGAGTAGACCCACCTTTATTTTTTTCATAACAGTTTATAGGTTTCCCCATATATTGAAACCCAAAAAGAAATTATTAGGAATTTGAATCTATAAATGGTTGAAATATGGATATAAAATACACATAATCAATAGTTTATAGGATGGTTTTGGGACCATATTTTTAAGGATTCATATGAATATACAGATTCAATTTCAAAATGATTTTGATGACTAGTTGGAGGACCAAGTGTGTATGTATTATCTTACAATGGTTATGTAATTAATGGTTACATGTTCTATACAAATGATCATGATGAAGATAGTACCATGAAAAATAGTGGAGTTACACTTGTAGAAGAATCGATGCATTTTTCTGGTACTAAGGACAGAAATCCAATTTACACAAATATATAATACTTTAGAATCATCAAACAAATATGGGAGTTGTATTATACAACATTCCAAGTGATGATTTTTCAACGCAAGTTGGTTGATAATAGGATTGATGTTAAAATAGTAAGGAAGGGTACAAATAAGAACCATTTAAAATGGCATCACATGTAGTACAAGTATTTTATGTTCTAGATCCTGCAAACCAAAAGTGATCAATTGTTCTGTTATCGAACAAAACCACTAAAGGGTTAGATGAAAATTCAACTGAGGTTGAACCTTTCATTGGGATGTCACAATAATTTCCCAGCAGTCCCAATGTAGATGATATTTTTTATGTTAGAGGAGACCACAATGAAGGGATTTGGATAGTCGATAGAGGGGTCAAATCCCTTAATCCTTTAAAAAAGAAAATGAGAGTTTAATAACTAGGTTATATATTTTTTGTAATATACATTGTGTTACCACATGTTATTATCCATTTTCTACTTCATTTATGCAATCTAAATTAAATGTTAAAACACTTCTTCAGATAATGACTTTTTTACATGCTAGTAATCTTAATTCTAGGGAACAACGGGTATCTAAACTTTCTACTACTCACAGTGTAGTGGAATGACCTTCTTCACGTGCTCGTGCTCCCATTCCTGAGGAAAAACATATTTCTCAACCTACTACTACTCTCAGTGTAGAGGTACAATGACCATTTTAACATGCTACTTCTACTACTCCAGAGGAACATATTGACGATGTTGAATCTGGGGAAATGGTAGGTGATGAAGGATCGACGATGAAAAAAAAACAAGAGTGCCATATTTTGACGGTGTTAGCAAAAATAATTAAGGTGAAAGTTAAAGGCATCAAATATGAGGTCGAATGGAATGTGCGGGGCCAACATGTTAACCCCAACAAGGCCATGTTCATTAGTTACATTGTTATCATCACTCATAAATGCGTGTCGATTGATTTAGATTTGTGATACCATGTTGTATCCGGGAAACTAATGTGGGAAGAGATTATGATAACATTATGATATTATTTCTTTATTTTACTAAAAAATAAAATAGTGAAACATTGAATTACTCATAATCATCCATTACAGAGTGAATTTATAGTAGATGAATATCACAAGAAATATGTATTAATTCTTTTAATAAGGATTCACAAAGAATTTCTCACAATTATAACAAGACATCATCTTAAAGATAATGAATAGAAAATAAACCTACACCCACCACTTATCTATGAAAACCCGATAACCCAAGAAGCATGGGATGTATTTACTGGCCATCATGAAGATGTGTCTTTTCAAGTACATTGTGGCTAGTAATATATTATTTAATGATATGTGTAATCATCACTTTGATTGACCATTTTTTATTTATGAAACAATAACTAAGTGATGGAAATAAGGAATGAGCAGCAAAACCTGTGTACCCCCACTATAAAGCAAGGATGGGGTGCGCTTCACTTAAAAAAAATTTGGTATGTATTTTAAATATACCATAATACTTTTATGTGACATGAAACTACACCATAAATATGTTCTTATGTTTATATGAATATTTATGAATCCAAATCCAAATCCACTTCCATCCCATTCCATGTACTATGGAAGGAGGCACATGTCAACAAATATGAGATACTAATATATGAAAACACACAAAAAGTGTGGGAAACATGTCTAAGTATTACATAATAAAATTTTATTTTTCTTTAAATCTATATTAGATTATAATGATAATTTATTTTTCTATATTTTTTGTCTGAAATAGTCACAGGAATTAGAAACACCTCTACTAGATGAACACATACTATCGACGACCTTGAAATGACCAGAACAATATATCCATGTCAGAGGTTTGGGTTTTTGGGTGACACCCTAAACATATTTTGAGAAAAAAACAAGAGGATGATCAAATTGAATTAATAAAATAGATGAGAGAAAGAATAGATACCCTTGAAGAAGAATTCCAATGTAAAAGAGAGATGATGAAAACTTTTATGGGGGTGGATCAAAGAAAAGAAGAAACTCAAGAAAAAACACCATGTGGAGATCCCACCCCACCCCCACTAGCTATGAGGTGAGCCGTTCCACTCAAAGAGATGTCTTAGATGAGGTAATCAATATTCTAATAAATGTTTCTATGAAATGTGAATCAGAGAAACACTGATACCTTTCTTGTACTGATATTCTACAGGGTGATAATGACTATAATTTATATCTATCAACACCCACCCATCACCTTGTAGAGAGGGATATGGTGTTCAATATCCAAAAATACAGGCTACACAACAAACCACTTCCAACAGGTCATGTGCGAGTGTCGATTAGTGTATCCCATGAGATGAGTGCCGATCTATCTATTCCAATTGATGAGGAAGATATTTATATAATCAAAAAATTTGTTGGAATATTTATCACATGGCCATCACATATTGTAAAAAAACATGTCGACAAGGAGGTATTCATTCCCAATTTATTTTTTAAGCTAAACCTTTAACAATTAATGAAAAAAGGTACAAAACGATGAATGTTATTATATATGGACAAAGGGAAGGGGATGAAATGAAAGTCATACTAAAAAAAATATAAAGGATCGACCAAATGATTGAAAATATCTACCAAAATCACCATTACCCCACCCGTTCTATATCCACATTTACTATCATTGAAGGTTCATGTGTATACAAAGTTAAAAAATGGTAGTAATCACATAGTTGATTTTGAAGAAAATATGTATGAAGAGAAAGATCAAGAATTTATTAGTGTTGAAAGTGTAAGTGAAATCCTTGACTATGATTGGCTATGCGGCTTAGTTGTAAATGTATACATGAGGTATGATTTTATGATTTGATTTTCCAAAAGTTGATATAATATGTTAATTATGACCAAATACATTTCATATTTTTGGAAGGAGTATATATGAAAAAAATTGAAGGGATTTTCCCATGAAAGGAAATTTGGATTCATTAGTCCTCACATCATCTCTATAGAACAACCAAAAATAGATAAAAAAATGATGAAATAGTGGTAGTTCTGATCAAATCGTTTGAAAGAAAACTTTTGGATAACAGAATATATTTAATACCAATGATGTAGGGGTAACAATATAAAATTTAATCACATAAAATATATTTTCATTCATTCATTACTTATTCCTTTTTGTGTTTTTAGGCAGAATTGGATGCTCATTTCAGTAAATTTGGATACTCCAAAGATTTATTTTCTAGATTCAATGTATGAATATCTAAAAAACTGTCCACACATGATGGTGTTTTTCAATAATTAATACACTACATCCAACATGTTGTAACCCATCCCCCGGGGTCCGTGCTGTGACTACCCCAAGCCCGCCTTCCATAGGCTAGAGGCCAGTGACTAGCACAAGAAAGGAAAAACTAAAAAAGGGAAGGAATTACCTTAAACCTGTACACACATAGACAGGGAATATTGCACACAATTAAAACAAAACAGAAAAGGGAAAGTAAAACCACTACTAAAATCCACCATTAAGAGTAAAAGTAAGTACTAAAAGTAAAAGGGGCTAGTATACAAGACCAAATGAAAAAAAGTACAGCACAAAGGGAAAACGTGCTCCGAAGGTTTTCCGTCAGGGATCCTAACTGAAGGGTAGGTAAAGCTCATCATCTATCATCACTGCTGCTCACCATGTCTATCAATCGACTCTGAGCACCATTTAGCCCTGACTCCCCAAGTCTCAGTCAAGCTGTTCGTCATCCGTACAAGACACAATAAGGTGTGGGCGAAGCCTGTGCAGGGGTGAGTATAACAATACCAAGTAGGGACCCCATGACCCCTGAAGGTCCCCCAAGATTCCACAAAGGAAAAACCACAAAGCATGATATCAATCAAAAAGCATAAATTAAAAGACAACTCACACTAGGTATACAACTTAGAGAAATAGAATAAATATTATTAGTCTTAATATAGATCATTTTATTATATTAAGTAGCTCAACTACTGATCTGAGAAGGGTTTCTTTGTTGCCGATCCACAAAGGGTCGTGCTGCTGCTAATCCAGAGAGGGTCGTACTACTACTGATCCACAGAGGGTCGCACTACTATCGATCCACAGAGGGTCACACTATTGCCAATCCATGGAGGGTCTCTCTCATACCGATCCACATAGGGTTGCGCCATTGCTGATCCATGGGGGTTGCTCTTTACATGACAACCATCCATAGGATTCCTGCACTTGGTACGCATGAGTTCCGAAGATTATGGTCCTCATACCATCAGTTGTACATAAAACACCAAAAAGTCCCACGAATAAGTAACCCGAAGGACTGCCTTGTTGTAAGGGTTCTAACGTGACAGACGGTGTGTCAATCAGACTCCCGGTCTGTAAGATATAAGCAAAAAGGTAAATAGGGTCCAGTTGGATTCGAGTCCGATCCAACCCGGACGTACTCCAACTTTTACCAAAACTTAAGATAGGTATCTGAAAAGGACTGCCTCATCACAAGGGTCCTCACACCACAGACTACGTGTCAATCGGAAACCCGATTTGCGAGTTACGTTGGTTTTAATGAAATGGGGCTAGTCGGGTCTGGGTTTGGTAGGGGCTTGGACTGGATGGCAAGTCTGGCCAAACTGGCAGACCCGACCCAGCTAGACCCGAAATGGACGGCTTTGCTGGTCGTTGCGTGTCTAGCCGACCGACCAAAGTGGGATACTCCTCTCCTCACGCAGCTTGTCAGTACTGTGTTTTCCACCTGCCACGGTCGTCTGACCACGATATCTCACCGTCGTGGTTCTTGTAGGTGCCGCTTCTCCACGCGGCCAACACGGGCCGACCGCTGGTGTCACCGCGCCGGTAGCTACTTCTGTAGGCCACCGAAGATGCTCTGGGGATCCATTTTCCTTCCTGTCTGTGCTTACGGGCCTTCTTAGTTTCCGCCTTCACTGTGATCCCCTTGGATTTGCCTTGCTGCCACATTGCTCGGTCGACCATGAAGAACACACAAAACCCAAGACCAGCAGAGGGTCTGGGCCTTTTTTGGATTGGCGCGCACCCTCTGCATTAGAGTTTTATCATAGGGGTGGAATAATAATCATTATAAGATTAAGAAAAACCCTAAAGTGTAACCCCGCAACAACCTCCCACAATTAAGATTGAATCGTGGATCAACCTGTTGGTCGGTTGATTCATGTTCTTCACATTATTCAAGAACAGGAAAAGTGGAATCATTTAAACACATAAATCCCCTACCTGGATTTGGTGGAATCCATTGAGGAAGAAGGAAGGAATATGTGTTCAAAGTCATTCATCGTTGTTCGTCGATGTCTAGTTCGAGTTCTCCAACAGCCATCGATCGATCACCATTCCTCCTGTGGTTTGTGAATTCGCTTGCCAATGGTTTGTTTAATAAAAGAATTAATCCCCATGTTGTGTTAATTATTATGGTTCATTAAGTAATCTTAATTAATTAACCTATTAAACACATGGGAATTGTGGTTACACAAAGTAACATGTCATTAAATGACTCTAATTTAATGACTATCATTACACTACGGTCCCGCCAACCATCGCTCAATGGTTGAAAAAAGAATAAAACAAATCAAAGAGTTATTTTTTTTTCGAAAAGTCCAAAATTTAACTTTTCCATCCGGCCATTGTAGGATGAAGTTAAGATTTACCTAAGCGAATCCTGGTGCTTTGAATTCAATGGTGCCCTTATAATTTCAATCCAAGCATCATTTCAAAAGATAGAAAAAGCCGCTCACACGTTTACTAAATATACCATAAAAAAGTTTAAAAATAATTAACATTCACCTTCGACCTGCGTCGGTCAAGGTTAGGCTCTGCCTAAGGGGAAAAAACGCCCATGAACTCAAAAATACTCTCATATTTTCAATCCAAGTTACCATTTAGAAGTTATAAGGATTTAACAATAAAATAA
This sequence comes from Viscum album, assembly GCA_963277665.1. NCBI lineage: Eukaryota > Viridiplantae > Streptophyta > Magnoliopsida > Santalales > Viscaceae > Viscum > Viscum album. The sequence goes on along the minus strand of OY728120.1, from coordinate 1,331,305,177 downwards.
TTGTTACTTAATTATTTTATTTATGGCCAAAAACTAACTTCCACTGTCGGCCCATGCCGGGAAATGTTACAATATGCCAAAGGAAAACATACCATCATGAGCTCAGTGGTGGTCTCAGATTTTTAATCTGAGTCACCATTCGTGAGTTATAATCATTTGAAAAATAGAATAATTTTATTTAATAATTTTATTTATGGTTATACCATTTTTGGGTTTTCTCAACGGAGGCCTGTGCCGACTAAACTTAAGTCGCTCCTAGGGTAAACATGCCATCCTAAATGAAATGGTGCCCTTATATTTCTGATCTAGGTATCCATTTAAGAGTTATTCCATTTTTCAAGAAAACCACTCACACACACTATTTAAATCTTAAAATTTTTTGATGGGTCATTCCAGGCACTCCGAGCCTTGGAATCTCACACCGTCTCAGTGCCTAGTCTCAAAATAATTCCATATAAAAAAAATATATAGAAATTTCGAGACATTACATTCTCCCCACCTTAGTGATTTACGTCCCCAAAATCCAAAACAAAGGCTAATAAAACAAGTGGGAGCATTGAGCATGAATCTGAGCCTCCCGCTCCCATGTGTTCTCCTAGAGATTCCCGTGCATCCACAGAACGTACACTAGAGGAATCGACCATCCACAAAGGAATTGCTCTTATCAATACTCTATCTCCATTGGGAACTCCACAAATGTCACCCCATCATCAATGTCCAACTCTTCCCAATCGATGACGTGTGATGGATCATGCATGTACCTCCTCAGCTATGACACGTGAAAAACATTGTGCAACCGGTGCATATATGGGGGAAGATCTATGAATTACGCCACCTCTCCAACTCTACTGAGGGTTTAAAAAGGTTCGATGAACCTCAGAGATAGGTTTCCACCCTGGCCAAATCTCCACAATCCCTATCAGGGTGAGACCTGAAGGAAAAACATGGTATCCCTCCTCAAACTCCAAGGGTCTTCATCTCCTGTTGGAATAAGACTTCTGTCTGATCTGTGTAGTCCTCATCTGCTCCTAGATGATCTGCGCCTTCTTAGTGGCAGCACATACCAACTCTGGACCCATGAGTTCTTACTCCCTTGGGTCTGTCTAGCATAGAGGTGATCTGCATGGCCGCCCATACAAGGCCTCAAACGGTTCCATTCCAATGGTGTAGTGATATGTATTGTTATACACAAACTCCACCAGTGGTAGGTGGTCCTCCCAACTGTGACCAAAATCTAGGATGCAAGTACGAAGCATGTCCTCCAAGGTCTTTATGGTCCGCTCCCTCCGTTTGACCATCTATCTGGGGGTAAAAGCTGTGCTCAAGTGTGCTGGAACCTAATGCTCAGCATTCACTTGCTGACAAGTGAGGCATTGTGAAATGAACTCGTCCACCCCTTTCTTTATCCCTATCCACCAGTACTGACGTCAGAGGTCCTGGTACATCCTTGTCAAAACAAGATGTACTGCCAAAGGGGAAGTATGGAACCCCCTCAACACCTCCTACTACAATGTCACTAGCACTAAGGTGAATCCTATAAAAAGGATGATGTGCTCCCCACCTATCGAAAATTCATCAGGAGAAAGTCCTAAGGATATCTGAGTACATCGAGCCTCACAATCAACATCCACAAGATGCACCTCCCTAACTTGCTGTAAGAGTGGGGGAGAGACAATCATAGACTGGAGGTAAGCTGCTCCATCACTATCCATGAAGGATATCTGTATCGTGGCTAGCTGCTCTATCACCTCACTCAGCAACTGTAAACCAGACCTCTTATTGAGTGCGTCTTCCACCATGTTCCACTTCCCAGGAGTATAGACTATCTCAAAGTCATAGTCCTGGAGGAACTCCATCCATAACCACTGTCTCAACTACTGTAAGGCCTATAGGAACCTTTCCATCCATGTGAAAGGATACCCCTTTTAACTGATTGATGTTCCGATTGACCCTTTGGTAGTGGGCAGTCATTGTCCATGGCCACTTGGTTAATGTGCTAGTAATCCACACATAAACTCAAACATTGGGTCTCACTAAGCCCTTCCTCTGTAAGTCCCCCAACTATACTCTCAGCTCTCGGAGCTCTACGAGAGCCATCTGATATGTAGTTGTAGATATCGGTGCCCTCCCTGGGTACAATCCAATGCAGAAGTCCCTCTACCTGTGGGGTGGTAATCTTGGAAACATCTTTTGAAAGGATGTTCCCAAACTCTGCCACTAATGATGGGAATTGAAAACTCAAAACACCTGCTGCCATGAGGGTAAGGTTGGATGACTCAAAAGTGATCGAATTCACCCTCCTATGCATGAGTTTATCCCATGATACCTGGGTTTCCTATTTCTCTGACCAAGGAGAACCCCATTCCAACAATGTAGATATACCATATCCTTTTTCCTAAAATAGTCAATGTGAGCATGAACTGTGGATGAACAGTTCATACCCCAACTAATGTCGTAAGGCCTTGACACTACCACTAAGAGGTTCTAATCGAAACTCTCACCTCAAGGGTCAGATCACATCATCGTCATAAGTGTGATTATTGAGTCTCTTCCCATAGGTATCTCCAGACGTAAGGGTCAAGTAAACGGTTTAACAAAAAACTTTAAGTCTTGAAAAAGATTCGTGATAGGAAGTAATGATTAGTACATATATATATTAATAAGGAATATAGTAGTAGACATAGACTGTACCTCAAATCATTCATGGATCCCTTTGGTCACACTCCTTGACCGCATGCAGCTACTCCCTTCCCCTATCCTTCAGCTCCCTGAGCCTGGTAGGGACCACATTGGGGTGGTGGTTATAACATGTCGAAATTTATACCACCTCCTGCTACTCTCCTAGGTCCCCTTACATGTCTTCTACCTTGAAGATTCATCTGTCCCTATCACTACCTCTTCCCAAAAAATTTTACACGTTCAAGTCTCTGAGACTGACATCAGTTTCCTACTTTCCCACTGCTGACATTCATTGGATGTATCTACTCATCCAAAGAACTTTCAACCACAAAAGGTTCTATATTTCACCCTAACATAAGTACGAATGCATAGAGGAATAGTTCTGGCTCAGATTTCCCAAAACACATATCGCTCAAAGGTCCATGCCCTGAAGCACTGGTCATATCGTATTCATTGAGTACCTAGAATGTTCAGTATGCCTCGATGAATACTCAACTACCGACATGTAATCCTTCCAAAGCTATAGAATCTCTTGGTAACACATACCCCTCATCTTTTTATGGCAAGAAAAACCTTCTTGAAAGAATGTTCTCAAGCATTTTCCATGGAAAATTCACCTCATCATAAGATTAGGGTAATCTAAACCCTGTCATCACCCTACTAAGCTACGTAGAAGTCTCACTACTAGGACCACCATATGATATAATGGTTTCCTAGTTAGATGGAAACTTGGTCACCACCTCGAACCAGTCCTTAGCTGAATGTGAGTTGGGATCGCCTCAGAACCTGAGGGGTATCTGTTGCTGAAACTCGTGTAAGGTACCGAGTCTAGATGTGTCCTCTAATGGTAGCACCGGTAGTAACTGCTAACCAACGTGCAGTGGTATTTCTGGGACACCGCCCGAAGGTACTATCTCGGACAACGATCCTTGTACCGAAGCCTCATCATTATGAGGATCATCCTCATGGTCACACACTAGAATCCTAGCTAGCTGTCTACATTGAGGCATCTTAAAAGAGAATCAATATGAACCATGATAAAAAGGTTATACCTGGCGAGATTACTCAAAAGAGATCAATAGAAAAAAATTCAAATACATGCAACTAGTGTTTTCATGTACCGAGTCAGAAAACAGAATTCAGGGTCCTAGTGTATGGACACGTCGGCCGCTGCACTAACACTGTACTCCTTAGACTGAATTCCAAACTCAAGACACTTAACACTATTTCCATCATTAAAAAATATAGACTCTTAGTTCTTTTGGTAGAACAAACACCCTCTGATACCAATTTTTCATGAACCGTCCCCTAGGGCCCATGCCGTGAATACCCCAAGCCCTCCTTCCATAGGCTAGGGGCTGGTGACTAGCACTGGAAAGGAGAAACCCCAAAAGGGAAGACATTGACTTTAAACCTATACACACATAGATAGGGAACACTGTTCACAAGTAAAACACAACGGAAAAGGGAAAGTACAACCACTACTAAAATCCACCACTGAGAGTAAAAATAAGTACTAAAAGTAAAAGGGGTCAGTATACAAGCCGAACTGAAAAGAAAGTACAACAAAAAGGGAAAACGTGCTCTGAAGGTCGTCCATCAGGGATCGTACCTGATGGTTAGGTACAACTCATCGTCTGTCGTCACTACCACTCACCACGTCTATCAATCGCCTCCAAGAACCATTTATCCCTAGATCTCCAAGTCTCAGTCAAGCTGTCCATTTTCTGCAAAAGACACAACAATGTGCAGGAAAAGCCCGTGTAGGGGCAAGTATAATAATACCCATTAGGAAAATTGAGACCCCCAAAGGTCCCCCAGAATTCTACAAAGGAAAAACCACAAAGCACGATCTCAATCAAAAAGAATAAAGTAAAAGACAACTCACACCAGGTATACAACTTAGAGAAACAGAATAAATATGATTAGTCTTAAGTTAGATCATTTTATTCTGTTAAATAGATCAACTACTGATCTGAGAAGGGTTTCTTTGCTGCCAATCTACAAAGGGGCGTTCTACTGCTAATCCATAGAGGGTTTCACTGCTTTTAATCCATAGATGGTCACACTGTTGCCGATCCAAATAGGGTCGCACTGCTGCCAATCCACAGATGGTCACTCTCATAATGATCCACGGAGGGTCGTGCCATTGTTGATTCATGGAGGGTCACACTATTGTCGATCCATGGAGGGTCACTATCATTCCGATCCACAGAGGGTCGCACTACTACCGATTCACGAAGATTCACTCTCATGCCGATCAATGGAGGGTCGCTCTTCACATGATAACCATCCATAGGATCCACACACTTGGTGCGCTTGAGTTACCTAGATTATAGTCCTCATACCATTAGTCATACCTCAATCAGCACAAATTCCCATGAAGAAGTAACAAAAAGGAATGCATTGTTGTAAGGGTTCCAACGTGAAAGACGGTGCGTCAATCAGACGCCTGGTCTGTAAGATATAAGCAAATAGGTAAATATGGACCGGTTGGATTCGAGTCCGATCCAACCTGGTCATACTCTAACTTCTACCAAAACTCAAGTGAAGTATCTCAAAAGTACCGCATCATTGTAAGGGTCCTAGCGCCATAGACTATGTGTCAATCGAATGCCCGGTTTGCAAGTTACGTTGGTTTTAGTGAAACGAGGTCGGTCGGGTCCGGGTTTGGTAGGGGTCTGACCCGCCCGACCCGTTGGGTCCACGAGTCTGGCCTAGCTGGCGAGTCCGGCCCAGCTGGCGGACCCAACCTGGTTGGAATGTCCTGCCCGGATGGAGGACCCGGTCCAGTTGGCGGGTCTAGCCTGGCTGGCGGCCCAGCCTAGCTGGAGACCCCAGCCCGCATGCAGACCGGTTGCGCTGAACCGGATGTGGTGCATCCGGTTCACCTAGCTGGAGGCACAAGTGGGGCACTACCCCACCTCCCGAAAGGGCTGGCTCTGTCGACCGTTGCGTGTCTAACCGAGTGTCCAGAGCAGGCCACTCCTCTCCTCATGCGGCACGTTGGCGCCACCTTTTCCACCCACCGCCACCATCCCTACATGCACCGCTTCTCCACGCGGCTGACATGGGATGGCTGCCACCGCTGATCGCCGGTGCCGCCGCGCTGGTAGTGCTGCACCGGCAGTTGCTTCCGCAGGCCACCAGAGATACTCCGGTGGTCCGTTTTACTTCTCGTATGCGCCTACGGGCCTCCCAGGTCACTGCCTTCATTGCAATCCCCTTGGATTCACCATGTCGCCACATCAATCAGTTTCCCATGAAGAATGCACAAAACCCAAGAGTGACAGAGGTTCTGGGCCTTGTTCGGATTGGCCCATGCCCTCTATGTTAGCGTTTTATCATATGAGTGGAATAATAATCATTATAAGATTAAGAAAAACCCCAAAGTGTAACCCCAAAAGAACCTCCCTAAATTAAGAATGAATCACGGATCAACCCTTTGGTCAGTTAATCTACGTTCTTCATATTATTCAATAATGGGAAAATAGGAATCATTTAAACACATAAATCTCCTACATAGATTTGGTGGAATCCATTGCGGATGAAGGAAGGAATCTGCATTCAAAGTCATTATTCATTGTTCATCGATGTTCGGTTAGATTTCTCCAATGATCATCAATCGATCACTATTATTTGTTGGAGGGTGACGTCATCAGCATTTCATCAGAGCTTCCTCCCATGGTTTGTGAATTTTCTTGCCAACGGTTTTTTAATAAAAGAATTAATCCAAACATTGTTTTGATTATTATAGTTCATTAATGTAACTTAATAAATGAACCTATTAAACACATGTGCTTTTCGATTATACAAACAAAGTAACAAGTCATTAAATGACTCTCATTTAATGATCGTTGTTACACTGTGGTCCCACCAACCGTCGCTCAATGGTTGGAAAAAGAATAAAATAACTCAGAGTTATTTTCTTTTCAAAATTTCCAAAATTTAACTTTTCTGTCCGACATTTTCCAGATGAATTTGAGCTTCACCAAAGAGAATCTAAGCACTGTGAATTCAATGGTGCCCTCAAAATTTTAATCCGAGCATCGGTTCAAAAGATAGAAAAACCCACTCACACGTTTACTGAACGTACCTTAAAAAAAGTTCAAAAATAATTAACATTCACCCTCGACCCACGATGGTCGAGGTTAATCTCCACCAAAGGGGAAGACACCCCCACAAACTCAACAGTACTCTCAGATCTTCAATCCGAGTTACCTTTTAGAAGTTATAAGGATTTAACAATAAAATAATTGTTACTAAATTATTTTATTTACAGCCAAAAACTAACTTCCACTATTGGCCTGTGCCGGCCAATGTTAGGATATACCTAAGGAATAGATACCCTCACAAGCTTAGTGGTGGTATCATATTTTTAATCCGAGTCACCATTCATGAGTTATAATAATTTAAAAAATAAAATAATTTTATTTAATTATTTTATTTACGGTTATTCCATTTTCAGGTTTTCTCACTAGAGGCTTGCATCGACTAAACTTAAGTCACGCCTAGGGTAAAACCGTCATTATGAATGTAACGGTGCCCTCAGATATTTGATCTGGTCACCCATTTAAGAGTTATTCAAATTTTTTAGGAAAAACACTCACACACACTATTTAAATATTAACATTTTTCGATGGGTCATTCTGGGAACTCTGGGCCTCGGAATCACACACCATCTCAGTGCATGGTCTCAAAATAATTCTATATAAAAAAAATTTATATGGAAATTTTGAGTCATTAAATTCTCCCCACCTTGGGGATTTACATCCCAAAAATCCAAAACAAAGGCTAATCAAACAAGTGGGGGTACTGAGCATGAATCTGAGCCTCCTACTCCCATATTCCCTCCTAGAGATTCCCGTGATTCCACCAAACGCGCACTAGAGGAATTGACCATCCATGAAGGACCTGCTTCTGTAGATCCTCTATCTCAATTGGGAACTCTGAAAATGTCACCCCATCATCAATGTCCAGCTCATCACAGTTGATGACATGAAATGGATCATGCATATAACTCCTGAGCTGTGACACATGAAAAACATCGTACACCCAATGCATCTATGGGGGAAGATCTAGGAGGTACACCACCTAGCCAACTCTACTAAGGATCTAAAAAGGTATGATGAATCTTGGAGATAGCTTTCCACCCTAGCCAAATCTCCACAATCCCCATCGGGGTGAGACCCGAAGGAAAAACATGGTGTCCCTCCTCGAACTCCAAGGGTCTCCATCTCCTGTTGGCATAAGACTTCTGTCTGCTCTGTGAAGTCCGCATCTGCTCCTGGATGATCTACGCCTTCTCAGTGGTAGCCCGTACCAACTCTAGACCCATGAGTGCTAACTCCCTTGGGTATGTCTAGCATAGAAGTGATCTGTATAGCCGCCCATACAAGGCATCAAACGGTGCCATGCCAATGGTGGAGTGATAGCTATTGATATATGAAAAATCCCCCAGTGGTTGGTTTTCCTCTCAACTGTGACTAAAATCCAGAACACAAGTACAAAGCATGTCCTCCAAAGTCTTTATGGTCCGCTCCATCTGACCATCTGTATGGGGGTAAAATTTGTGCTCAAGCGTGCTGGAACATGATGCTCAGCTTTCACTTGCTGACAAGTGAGGCATCATGAAACAAACTCAGACACCATTTTCTTCATACCTAGACACCAGTACTAATGTCATAGGTCCTGGTACATCCTTATCACACCAGGATGTACCACCAAAGGGGAAGTATGGATCCCCCTCAACACATCCTCCCACAAAGTCACTATTACTAAGGTGCGTCCTATAAAAAGGATGACGTGCTCCCCACATATAAAAAATCCATTAGAAGAAATTCCTAAGGATATCTAATCACATCAAGCCTCACAGTAAAAATCCACAAGATGTGCCTCCCTAACTTGCTTTAAGAGTGGGGGAGTGACAGTCATAGACTGGAGGTAAGCTTCTCCATCACTATCCATGAAGGATATCTGTATTGTGGCTAGCTTCTCCTTCGCCTCACTCAGCAGCTGTAAACTAGAACTCCTGCTGAGTGTGTTTTCCAAAACGTTCCCCTTCCCAGAAGTATAGAATATCTCAAAGTCATAGTCCTAGAGGAACTCCATCCATCACCGTTGTCTCAACTGCTATAAGGCCTACAAGAACCTTTACATCAACGTGAAAGGCTACCCCTTTTAACTGATTGATGTGCCCATCGACCCTTTGGTAGTGGGTACTCATTCTCCACGACCACTTGGTTAATGTGCCAGTAATCCACACATAACCTTGAACATTGGGTCTTACTAAGCCCTTCCTCTGCAAGTACCCCAACTATAGTCTTAGCTCCTAGAGCTCTATGGGAGCCATCCGATATACAGTTGAAGATATCAGTGTTGTCCCAGGGTAGAAGCCAATGCAGAAGTCCCTCTCTCTACAGGGAGGTAATGCTAGAAACATCTTTTGAAAGGATGTTCCTACACTCTAGCACTACTTTTGGGAACTAAAAACTCAAAACACATGCTACTATAAGGGTAAGGTTGTCCGACTCAAGATTGATCGACTACATCCTCCTATGTATGAGTTTATCCAGTGATACTTGGGTTTCCTTTTTCACCGACCAAGGAAAACCCCATTCCAACACTGTAGATATAACACATCCTTTTCCCTAAAATAGTCAATATGTGCATGAACTATGGACGACCAGTCCATACCCAAACCAACGTCGTAAGGCCTCGACGGTGCCACCAAGGGGTTCCAACTGAAACTCTCACCTCAAGGGTCATATCACACAATCGACATAAGTGTGATTATTGAGTATCATACCATAGGAATATCCCGATATAAGGTTCAAGTCAACGATTTAACTGGAAACTCAAGTTCTTGAACAAGATTTGTGACAAGAAATGATTAATACCTATTTCTATTAATACGATAGTTAGTAGTAGACACAGACCATACCTCGAATCATTCTAGGAGACCTTGTGTCACACTCCTGGACTTCACGAAGCTACTACCTTCCCCTGTCCTCCAACTCCCTAAGCCTGGTGGGGACCACATTGGGGTGGTGGTTGTAACATGTCAAAATATATACCACCTCCTGCTGATCTCCTAGCTCCCCTTCCATGTCTGCTGCCCTGAAGATTCATCTGTCCCTATCACTACCTCTTTTTGAAAAATTTTACATGTCCAAGTCTCTGAGACTGACGTCAGTTTCTTGATTTCCCATTGCTAACATTCATTGGCTGTATCTACTCAGCCATAGAACTTTCAACCACAAAAGGTTATCTCTAGTACCCTAACATAAGTAAGAATGCAAAAAGTAATATTACTAGATCGGATGTCCCTAAACACATCTCGCTCAGAGGTCTAACCCTAAATTAGTGGTCATATCGTATTCATCGAGTACTTGGAATGGTCGGTATGCCTCGATGAATACTCAGATACCAAAATTTCATCCTTATAAAGTTGTGGAAGCTCTTGGGAACACATACCCCTCATATTTTTATGGAAAGATACACCTTATATGAGGAATATTCTCAATCTTTGTCCATGGAAAATTCACCTCATCATAAGATCAGGGTAATCTAAACCCTTTCATCACCCTGATAATCCACATAGAAGGCTCATTGAAAGGACTGCTGTCTGATATAATGGTGCCCTGGCTAGATGGAAATTCGGTCACCACCTCAAGACAGTCCTTAGCCACCTGTGAGTTAGGATCTCCTCAGAACCTGAGGGGTATCTGTTTCTAAAACTCGTGTAAGGAACTAAGCCTAGATGTGTCCTCTACTAGTAGCGCTGGTAGTAACTTATGACCAACAGGCAGTGGTATTGCTGGGACACTTCCTGAAGGTACTATCTCAGGTAACGGTCCCTGTATCGAAGCCTCATCAATCTATGGACCATCCTCATGGTCACACACTAGAATCTTGGCTAGCTATCTGCGTGGTGGAATCTTGATAGATAATGAAGATGAACCATGGTCGAAAGGCCATACCAGGTGAGTTGACTCAAAAGAGATCAATAGAAATAAATTTTCAAAACACATGAAACTAGTGTTTTTGTGTGATGAGTCAGAAAACATAATTCAGGGTCCTGGTGTATGGACACGTCGGTTGCCACACCAACACTGGACTCCTTGGACTGAATTCTGAACTCAAGACACTTAACACTATTTCCCCCATTGAAAAATTCAGACTCTTAGTTATTCTGGTAGAACCGACTGCCCTATGATACCAATTTGTTACGAACCGTCCCCTGGGGTCTGTGCTGTGACTACCCCAAGCCTGCCTTCCATAGGCCAGGAGCTGGTTACTAGCACCATAAATGTGAAACCCAAAAAGGGAAAGCATTGACTTTAAACTTGTACACACACAGATAGGTCACACTGCGTACAAGTAAAACACAACGGAAAGGGGAAAGTACAACCACTTCTAAAATCTACCACTAAGAGTAAAAGTAAGCATTTAAAGTAAAAAAGGGCTAGTATACAAGCCCAACTAAAAAGAAAAAACAGAAAAAAGGGAAAACGTGCTCCGAAGGTCATCCATCAGGGATCCTACCTGAAGGGTAGGTATAACTCCTCGTCTTTCATCACTTCCGCTCACCACATCTATCAATCTCCTCTGAGCACCATCTAGCCCAATATCCCCAAGTCTCAGTCAAGCTATCCGTCGTCTACACAAGACACAAGAAGGCGAGGGTGAAGCCCATGAAGGAGTGAGTATAAAAATACCCAGTAGGGACCCTGAGACCCCTGCAGGTCCCCCAGAATTCCAAAAAGAAAAAACTACAAATCATGATCTCAATCACAAAACATAAAGAAAAAGACAGCTCACACCAGGTATACAACTTAGAGAAATGGAATAAATATGATTAGTCTTATGCTAGATCATTTTATTCTATTAAGTAGCTCATCTACTATTATGAGAAGGGTTTCTCTACTGCTGATCCATAAAGGGTCATGCTACTGTTGATCCACATAGGGTCTCCCTACTGCTGATCCACAGAGGGTTGCACTGCTACCCATCTCCATAGGATCACACTATTGCCGATCCATGGAGGGTTGCTCTCATACCGATCCATGGAGGGTTGTGCCATTACTAATCCACAGAGGGTCACACTGCTGCTGACCCACATAGGGTCGCTCTCATGCCGATCCACAGAGGGTCTCACTACTACCGATCCATGGAGGGTTTCTCTCATGCCGATCCATGGAGGGCCGCACTTCACATGACAGCTAGGCATAGGATTCCTGCACTTGGTGCTCTTGAGTTCTTGAGATTCTGGTCCTCATACCATCAGTTGTACCTCAACTACCACTAATTCCCATGAAGAAGTAACCCAAAGGACTACCTTGTCGTAGGGGTTCCAATACGACAGACGGTGCATCAATCAGACACTCGTTCTGTAAGATATAAGTAAAAAAGGTAAATAGGGCCCGGTTTGATTCGAGTCTGATCCAACCCATACGTACTCCAACTTCTTCCAAAACACAAGTAAAGTATCTCAAAAGGACCACCTCATCTCAAGGGTCCTCACTCCATAGATTGAGAGTCAATCAGATTCTTGGTTTTCAAGTTACATTGGTTTTAGTGAAACAGGGCCGATCAGGTCCAGGTTCGGTAGGGTCAGGCTCGAACAGCCAAGCTGGTGGGTCCGGCCCGGCTAGCGGACCCAACCCGACTGGAAGACTCGACCCGTTTGGAGGACCCGAACTGCATGAGGGCTGGTTACGCTAGACCGAATGCAGGGTGTTGGGTTTACCTAGTTGGAGCCTCTCGAAAAAGCTGGCTCTACCGACCATTGTGCTTCCAGCCGAGCGGCCTGAGTGGGCCACTCCTCTCCTCACACGACGCGTTAGTGCTGCATTTTTCACCCGCCACAACCATCCGGTCGTGGAATCTCACTGCTGTAGCACTTTTGGGTGCCGCTTATCCACGCGGCTGGCTGCCGCCGCCGGTCACCGGTGTCGCCGCGCCGGCAGCTGCTTCTACAAGCCACCAGAGATGCTCCGGTGGTCCGTTTTCCTTTCCGTCTGCATTTACGGGCCTCTAGGGTCACCAAATTCACTAAAAGACCCTTTTATTCATGTTTCCTCCATGTTTCTCAGTCACCCATGAAGAACGCACAAAACCCAAGAGCGGCAGAGGGTCCAGGCCTTGTTCAGATTGGCCCACACCCTCTGCATTAGCATTTTATCATAGGGGTGGAATAATATTCATTATAAGATTAAGAAAAACCCCAAAGTGTAACACCCCAAAAAACTCCCACAATTAATAATGAATCATGTATCAACCCTTTGGTAGGTTGATCTGCGTTCTTCATATTATTAATGAATGGAAAAAAGTGGAAGCATTTAAACACAAAAATCCCCTACCTAGATTCAGTGGAATCCGTTGCAGACGAAGGAAGGAATCCGCGTTTGAAGTCGTTCATAGTTGTTAGTTGATGTCTGGTTTGATTTCTCCAATGGTCGTCGATCAATCACCGTTCTTTGTTAGAGGGTGATGTTTTTGGAATTTCATCAGATCTTCCTCCCATGGTTTGTGAATTTGCTTTCCAATGGTTTGTTTAATAAAAGAATTAATCTCCATGTTGTGTTCATTATTATGGTTCATTAATGAATCTTAATTAACGAACCTATTAGAAACACTGGCATTGCGGTTATACAAAAAAAGTAATAGGTCATTAAATGACTCTCATTTAATGACCATCGTTACAATACGGTCCCTCCAACTGTCAGTTAATAGTTGGAAAAAGAATAAAATAACTCAAATAGTTATTTTACTATTTTTTTTCGAAAATTCCAAAATTTAGATTTTCCATCCGACCCTTGCTGGCTGAAGTTAAGCTTAAACTAAGCGAATCACGGTGCTACGAATTCAACCGTTCCATTAGATTTTTAATCCAAGCATCAGTTCAAAAGATAAAAAAACCCACTCTCACTTTTACTAAACATACCTTAAAAAAGTTCAAAAATAATTAACATTCACCCTCGAACCACACCGGTCGAGGTTAGGCTCTTAATAAGGGGAACATAGCCCCAATAACTTAATGGTACTCTTGGATTTTCAATATGAGTTACCTTTTATAAGTTATAAGGATTTAACAATAAAATAATTGTTACTTAATTATTTTATTTACGGCCAAAAACTAACTTCCACTGTTGGCATGCGCTGGACAATGTTAGGATCTGCCTAAGGAAATCATACCCTCATGAGCTTAGTGGTGGTCTCTTATTTTTAATCCGAGTCACCGTTTGCGAGTTATAAGCATTTGAAAAATAAAATAATTTTATTTAATTATTTTATTTACGGTCATTCCATTTTTGGGTTTTCTCACCAGAGGCCTGCGCTGATTAAACTTAAGTTGTGCCTAAGGTAAACCCGCCATCTTGAATGCAATGGTGCCCTTAGATTTCTGATCTCGGAACCCTTTTAATAGTTATTACACTTTTTTAGGAAAACCACTCACACACACTATTTAAATATTAATTTTTTTTGATGGTTCATTCTAGGCACTCCGGTCCTCAAAATCGCACGCCGTGTTAGCGCCTGGTCTCTAAATAATTCCATAAAAAAAAATTATATGAAAATTTCAGGACATTACACAAAGTTTTAGAACTAAAAATAAAGTTATATAATTTATATTATATTTTAATGAGGATTCTGTTATGATAGGGTTGTGCACCAATATCATGAAAAAAAAGGAATGAGGCCAGGTGATAAGAATGAGAAAGAAGAAAATTTGTACAACTGAACAAGTATCAAGGTATATATAATAAGATTTCACTATCCAAACACATATAAAAATAAATTACTTATTCTACTCAATGTTTCTATAGTGTACAAAACAAACCAATGGAAAATATTGTGGTTATTATGTTTGTAAATTTATGAGATAGATCATATTCCATGAAAAAACTAGAATCCTTGAAGAGGAATTTTCAAAGATAATTACTATTTCATTTAAAATATTTATTAATCCTTAGTTTATTTATATTTTTTCAGTACTACTATGACTTTATAAAAGACTCATATTCACAAGATGATATAGATATACTAAAAAACTAATGGGAAGCATACCTGATGGAAGAATGTACACAAATATCATGAAGATTTAACTTCTATAGAAGTAGTGGATTGTTTCATATTTATGTTTAATTTACTTATTTTTAGAATTACTCACATAATAATTATTTTCTTATGCAAGTGGATTTCTTTGTTTGAGTCGGGGTGATTTTTTCAAAGATTCTCATGCTCATGAGAGATTAGACTTCAAGGATATAACTAAGAATTCAATGAGAAGGTAAAGTTTTTTTTAAATACTATATTTTTACTCATAATATTATCTATTATATACTGCATTAATATAATCTAAATTAAATGTTTGACTACTCATGCAGACGATGTATTCCACAGACTTATTCTCCCTCAAAACCTTATCACCCCTACATTTTTGATATTTATCACTTTCCTTTAAAATCAGTGTAGGGAGATCGAAGGGAAGTGATAAATGTTGATAATGAAGTGTTACTATTTCAATGAAGAAGAAAATGGAAAGCATGACACCACAATATGTGGATGGTATGACTCAAAGTGCATCTTTTTATTTATTTATTTTAATTTTTCATCATTTTATCTATTATTTGTTAGTTATTTTCCTTATCATTTTTATCTAATACTTATTTAGTTTTTTATAGATCTTTTGGGAAGTCATACTTTCCTTTCAACTATCTTCAATAATCTAGAAAAGAGAGAACATGTTCCTTTCGGGTGGAAGATTAAACCCCATGTTGCATGAAATGTGAAGTGAATCATAAGGATGAATCTACTAAGGGATTTCTCAGTATTTTAATTCAAAGTAAGACTTCCCAAAATATCTATCATGAAAATTTTCCTAAATAGTGTAGTAATCAGCCATAGCTTAATCAACCGCACCTCAATCTGATACACAGTGTACTCGGTATGACTTGAAGTGTATGTTTTTATTTTATAATATTATTTAATACTTTAAGATTCATGTCTTCTAAAATACCATGATTTGATCCATGACTCATGATTATGATCTATGATATACAAAGTATTAATTTATAATGTTAATATCACCTTCTAGCATCTTTATGCTCAAGTTATCCTTATATGATCATTGATATCTCCCTTTTTTACACTTATTGAGAATCTATTGTCACCCTTTATTATATTTCATATCCTTAGGTTCTTAAGATTTTTTTAGAAATGATACATCTAAGAAGGTTTCTAATAAAGAATAAATTAATGAGAGACACTTATAAACTAGTTCTTTATGTTTCCATGTTTCCAAAAGCAGTAGACCTAAATTATTTTATCATGGATCATTATGTAATGTAAGGAATATTAATCTACTAAGATGTGATATCTATTTTTGAAGTGTATGGGTCAATATAGTTGGTATTAGATAAACTAACCTAATCAAAACCAATAAAAAAGAACAAGTGATCAGTATCACTCAAAGTGTCTCTTTTTATTTAAAATTAATATTACTTTTAGTAAAAAGAACAAGTGACATACTGAAAACTAAGAAAATGCATTTGTATTATTTTGATACTTTATTAAAATGATTCATAAGTAATTTTTGATATGTAAGAATCAACCACACTTTAATATGACGCACAGTGTGTTCGGTATGACTTTAAGTGTGTATTTTTATATTAAATTGACATTAAATTTAGAAAAAAGAACAAGTGACATACTGAAAACTAAGAATTTTTTTTGGATTGTTTTGATATATTAAGAAAATGATACATCAGTCATTTTTGACATGTAGTAATCAACCACACCTCAATCCGATGCATAGTATGACCGGCATTACTAAAAGTGTCTATTATAAGTTTAAAATTGACATTTTAGTTCAAAAAACACAATTGGCATACTGAAAACTGATAAAATGAATTCAAATTGTTTTTATATTTTAGGAAAATGATATATAAATCATTTTTGACATGTAGGAATCATCCTCACCTCAATATGATGCACGATGTGACTGGTATGACTCCAAGTGCGTCTTTTTATTTAAAATTGACATTAATTTATGTAAAAACAACAAGTGACATACTAGAAACCAATAAAACACATTTGTATTATTTTGATAATTTAGGAAAATTATCCATGAGTCATTTTTGAAATATAAGAATCAACCACACATCAATACAATGCACAGTGTGACCGGTATGACTAAAAGTGTCTGTTATCAGTTTAAAATTGACATTTTAGTTCAAAACATATCACTTGATAAAAACCAAGAAAACATACTCATATTGTATTTATAATTTAGGAAAACGATTTATAAGTCATTTGTGATGTTTATGAAGTAGTATCACATCAAAATGACACATTATGTGACCAGTATGACTCAAAATGCATGTTTCCAGTTTGAAATGACATTTTAGTAAAAAAACACAACTGGAAAACTGAAAACCAAGAAAAAACATTCGTATTTTTTTTAATAAATTAGGAAAATCATATATAATTCATTTTTGACATGTAGAAATCAAATTAACCTCAATATGATGCACGATGTGGCCGGTATAACTCAAAATGTATCTTTTTATTTAAAATTGACATTAATATTAGTAAAAAGAACAAGTGACATATTGAAAACCAAGAAAACACATTTATATTATTTTTATAATTTATAAAAGTTATCCATGATTTATTTTTGACATGTAGGAATCAACCACACATCAATAAAACACATAGTGTGACTGTTATAACTCCAAATGTGTCTTTTTATTTAAAATTGACATTAATTTAAGTAAGAAGAATAAGTGGCATACTGAAAACCAAAAAAACACATTCAGATTGTTTTGATACTTTATAAAAATGATAAATCAATAATTTTTGACATGTAGTAATGAACCAGACCTCAATCCTATGAACGGCGTGACCAGTATGACTAAAAGTGACTGTTATCAGTTTAAAATTGACATTTTAGTTCAAAACATGTCACTCACTGAAAAACAAGAAAACACGCTCTTATTATATTCATAATTTAGGAAAGTGATTCATAAGTCCTTTGTGATGTGTATGAACTAGTATCATGTAAAACCATTTCATGATGAAACTGGTATGACTCAAAATGCGTGTTTCTAGTTTGAAATGACATTTTAGTAAAAAAACACAACTGGCATACTGAAAACTGAGAAAATGCATTTTTATTGTTGTGATACTTTAGTAAAATGGTCTATAAGTCATTTTTGACATTTAGGAATCAACATAACCTCAATATGATGCACGGTGTAGCCAGTATAACTCAAAGTCTCTCTTTCTATTTAAAATTGACATTAATTTTAGTAAAAAGAACAAGTGACATACTGAAAACCAAGAAAACACATTCAAAATGTTTTGATAATTTAGGTTAATGATCATTGAGTAATTTTTGATATCTATAAATCAACTTGACCTCAATAAAACGTATAGTGTGACTAGTATAACTTCAAATTCCCCTTTTTATTTAAAATTGACATTAATTTAAGTAAAAAGAACAAGTGACATACTGAAAACCAAGAAAACACATTTGGATTGTTTTTATAATTTAGGAAAACTATAAATCAGTCATTTTTTACATTTAGGAATAAAACAAACCTCAATCTGATGCACGGTGTGACCATTATGACTAAAAGTGTTTGTTATCAGTTTAAAATTGACATTTTAGCTCAAAATGTACTACTCATTAAAAACCAATAAAACACACTCTAATTGTCTTCATAATTTAGGAAAGTTATTCATAAGTTATTTGTGACATTTATTAATAGTTATCACATCAAATCAATGCATGATATGACCAGTATGACCCAAATGTGTGTTTCCATCTTGGAATGACATTTTAGTAAAAAAACACAATTAGCATACTAAAAACTGAGAAAACACATTAAAATTGTTTTTATACTTTAGAAAAACTATCCATGAGTCATTTTTGACATGTAGGAATCAACCAAACCTCAATATGATGCACGGTGTGATAGGTATGACTAAAAGTGTCTGTTATCAGTTTAAAATTGACATTTTAGCTCAAAACATGTCACTCAATGAAAACCAAGAAAAAACACTCTGATTGTATTAATAATTTAGGAAAGAAATTAATAAGTCATTTATGGCATGTATAAAATAGTCTCACATCAAATCGATGCACGATGTAACTAGTATGACTCAAAATGCATGTTTCCAGTTTGGAATGATATTTTAGTAAAAAAAACTGACATACTAAAAACCAAACAAACACATTCATATTGTTCTGATACTTTAGGAAAATTATCCATCAATAATTTTTTATAAGTAAGGATGAACCTCACCTTAATTTGACTCGTGGTGTGAACAATATAAATCCAAATGTGTCATTATTTAAATTTGATATTAATTTTAGTAAAATAAAAATTGACATACTCAAAACTGAGAAAACACATTTAGTTTGTTTTGATATTTTAGGACAACAATACATAACTTATTTGTGGTTTGTAGGAATCAAACCCACCTCAATAAGATGCATGATATGACCAGTATAACTCCAAATGTGTCCTTTTTATTAAAAGTTGACATTTTATTAATGCATTCCTTTATATTAATGTTAATATAATTATTTATAGTATTACTAAAATAATATTTGTTTTCTTATATAGGTGGAATATTTTTCTTGAGTTAGGATGATTTTTCAGTAACTAATACCATGGGTGGACTTCTTTGAGAGGGAATCACAAGTGTCAAAATATGAAGCATTAATGTTTTTAACTGTTTTTTGGGTAATTGTAAATATAATTATATAAAACAGTGATTTAAATGCATATAGAATTTTTTTTTGTATATACTATGGGTGGATATTTTTTTATTCATGATTTTAATTAAATGTATATAAAATAGTTTGCTAGGTGTGCTGTATATACCTACAGGATTTTGCTAGGTGTGCTGTTATATTAACAACACATTACAACTAGCTAGGCCTTTATCAGCACTATTTTGAGCACTGATAAAGGCCCCCTTTATCAGCACTATTTAAAGTGCTAATAAAGTAGTCCTTTATTAGTGCTTCAAATAGTTTTGATAAAGGGGGTCATTTATCCTCTCTAAAATAGCACTGATAGGGGGAGATTTATTATCACTTTTTAGCGCGGGTAAAGGACCCCCTTTATTAGTGCTTTGATTAACAACACCTTTTAGTGTTGTTAAAAGTATTTTTTCATGCTTCTAAAGGGAATGTGTATAGTAGTGAATATTATAAGTTGTTTTTATCATGATTCGGGAAAAATTCATAAATTAGTAGAAATAAATTTCTGTAGGATTATTCCAAACTACAAATGGGGAATCCATGATTGTAATTGTTTCATGCATGCATATTTAAATGTTTTAATGCATGAATAATATGTGTAATAAAGGAGGAAATAATGGCTTTAAGGAGGAATACATTGAAGATAAAATTCACAAGGTTTTTAATTATTGAAAATATTGGTAATTCAAATTGAGATATTCACACAGTACAATGAATAGAAGATAAAGAAGAGAAAACTGACACTGCTTTATTTTATTCTTTATATATACATTATAGGTGGCTAGAGATAGAAACATGTTTGAGACCTGATACTATTCTATTTGATATATTTATTTAAGTATCAAATATTTAATCCCCGACACACCATCCATCTTGAATAATCATTGTGTGTCAAAGTATAAGCGAAGAAGGTGATCTAGTGTAGTATGTTATGAACCGAATAAGAAGAAGTGAGATGAAGTGAAGGCCCATACAGTTCAGTTTTTTCACATAATAAATTATTTCTCTTAAGAAAAAAATATATCATTATAGGTTGATGTTGTGAATAAAGAAGAGGTTGTGTTCGATGTTGTGTATACAAAAGAGAAGAAGGAACTTACATGCTTCTATGAAAGTAAAATAAGATGAAGAGAAAGGAAAGAAACATATCAATAATTAGAAATAAGTATAAATTAGTGAAGTATATTTAGTTATTAAACAAAATTTATATCATTGTAAGGTATGGGAGGATCCTGAGTGAGGGATGCACCAAAACACTATTGAGAGAGATGAAAACATAAGTTTCAAATTTATACCCTGTTTTTTTGTACCAATATGTTAATTCTTGTGGGTAGTGTGATCTCATAGGAATCCATATCATGCTAAGGAATAGCCTTCTCACATTGAGAGGAAAACCTTATAACTCTCTATACTCTTTGTGTGGGTGTGATACTTACAAGAACAAAGGTGAGAGGAGAGAATAAAATAACCATCCACCTTAATGAGTGATATAGGTGAAAATAAAATGGATAAAAAGTATAAATCGGATCATGAGTCATCAAAACTAAATAACCCCTCTTAGTATTTAGTTTATCCCTAACTGGTCCCCTAAAAATAGGATGGGTTCCTTCACCCTAGTCCTTAAGTATCACAAGGGAAGTGGTATTTCACAAATTTTTATGTATTAAAATCTTAAAACGACAAAATTTCCTCTAATTTTTGTTAATTACCTTAGTTTTTGACTTAATAAGTCACCTAAAAGGGAAGGGAAGACTTGGGTGTGACACATAAGTGATCTCCAATAATCTCTCTGTGCTATCCTATAAAATGGGACACATGGGGGTCTATTTATAGACCAATAGAGACTAGGGAACAATGATAGGAGTTCAACCACCTTCTGTATGCTAGTTGAGATGTGTTCCTCACATGATATGACTTGATTTTACAAATCAGAGCACACAAATGATTCACACAGGCAAGACGAGCATTAAGGTCATTAAGCACGTGAAAGAGGAGAGCATGAAGGTGACTTGAGATAAATGTATAGTTATGGTATGTCTAGGTGTATGAGACTAGTGATTTTAGGACTATAAAGTTCATATGAGGCAGGGCGCATGTGCATAGTTCTCCTTGGCACGAAACTGAAATTTGACAAAACTCCTTACAACTTAAAATGGTCATAACTTTTGATACAGGTGTCAATTTGAGATCCAAAAGTTGTAAAATTGAATCCTAAAAAATGATCTATTCCCTTAAATATAGTGTTTCCTTTTAACTTGTGTTTTAAAAATCCAAATTGTGACCATAATACCATTCAAAATGGGTTTTATAGTCTCGATAACCCTTTTTTTCAATAATGGATAAAATACATGGTCTACTCCTGGTGGGAGGTTCTCACCACCACACCATCAAACTGAGAATTTTTTTGAGGAATCTCGATACTTCATTGAGTGAGAATTCACATGCCACATGGAGATCCCATTGGCCTCTTCTTTGTGCATTGGTTTCACCGAAATTTACCCTACTGGTAAAAAGAGGTCGATGTAGTACATGTAGGGGTCGAGTCCACAGGGACCGAAGAAGTAACCTTGAGACGCTATGATTTGGTGAAGGATGGGCTATGAAGTAGCCAACTTTTGTTTTGATTTTGGATGGTTTTAAAGAACACTAAGAAAACTAAGTGAATTCAATTCAAAGAAAAAGGGTTGATCTTAGGATTATGCTCAGGGTGGATTGAATGAATTTAACTTCTTTAGATAATTTTGGTTTTATTAATTCTTGATGAATCCATTCTTCAAAAATAACACTACCTTCATCATTTTATGGTTTGGTGATTACTAAACACAATTACTAATCCCCTATACACTTATAGAACAAAATTCATGATCTCTCCAAGGTATATGGTCATTTAGTAATTGAATTTAGTTTTCTCAAACACAAAAAATATGAATAGTAGAAATAACTGAAGAATGGATGTCTTAAATTAATTATCCAATTAAAAACAATTAGTTCATAAAATAACATTCAATCCAGACTTTTCATACTCCTAAGATCAAACCATTAAAGGGTTATCCCTCCATTGATGGTATACTCTCAATGGTGGGTGGAAGATGGCTTACAAGAATTGGATTGAAGAAATTAAAACTGTGAAAATAACGACCATTCCTCTGTATGTGTGAATGAAATTCACACCTATGTGTGAACTAATTCACCACAATGCAGAGATATCACTGTGATTTTTGAAAATTTAGTTTTAATAAATGAATGTAAAATATAGAAGAGAAAGATTTTGATTAATAACAAAAAAAACTTACATGGAAATTGAAAACATTACAAAGGAACTTTTGCAGCATAACCTTACAATGAAACAAGCAACAAAAGATGATAATAAAAATATGAGATGGTATTCCCTTCAACACCAGATCCTTATATAGTCATATTAGGAGCCTTATATCCGACCCCATAATAAATTCACCCCCAACAATTAATAGATTCAAAAGGAGGGTGAATAATAAAAAGAAAATTGTCGTTTCGAAGTTGTCCCGGAAAACTGTCCAGATTCGTCCACCATATTGACATGTGAATTCGTAATTGGAGAAGGCAAAATCTGGAGGGGTAATAGAAGATAAATATCTTCTTCCATCAGTCCTATATGATCTTTAAAAATTTCATGGAATTTAGATCATCCGTTTGAATGTTATGGTCGAAATGATGGGACGACTTTATGTGCATTAATGTCGGGTCCACCATTTAAATCTCAACTTCAGAACCCTTTATCATAATGAAAAAATCATAATTAGCTCCATCCACAGTTGAATAAAATGATTATAATATTTTTATCTTTCTACTTTATAAATTTGAGCTTCATTGGGATTGGTTTGTGCGCCCCACATTTGTTTGATGGGCCTTAGGCCCATTATGCTTTTTCCAGCAAGTTTCTTCCTTCAGGTGCAAAAATCTCCATCTTCACTTGTGATTCATCTATCATACCAAAGAGAAAAAATGTTCCAAATAAAGTGATTAATCATATACAAAAATATCAAATTAAAATGATGAATATTTTAATTTCCACAAGTAAATTATTTAGTGGTCCCAAATTGACACTTTAAGCATGAATTGCACAATAATGGGAAATGAAGTTCAATTTCTGAATTGAACTAAAATTTATGTTTATTAACTTTTAAACACATTAATATTAAGATATTAAAAATGAATATTAGCCACTTTCAGTGACTAATCACACCCCCCAACTTGAATTTTTCTAGTCCCGAGCAAAATATATTACAAATATGAAATTCAAATCGCCTTTTCCAAAAACATTTTAATACACATTGCTCACCCAAAGACCTCATACCAAAAAAATTATGGAACCCATCAAAATCATTTAAAACAAGCTAGGTCCATAAGAATATCCCAAGCCTAAGCCCATTCCTTTTTTCAAATTCATCGCCACATTTCATCTAATTTCAATTAAGCATGATAAAGTGATGTGCATCAAAAAATATATGGGGCCCATTTTTTTGTTCAAGGGAAAAAATGGAAGAGCTAGGTGGGAATAACATTAAACCTTAATATGAGTATCCATTTTTTTTTTGATTTTTTTGATGATTTTTTTTAACCACAATAGATATGAAAATACTAACTCTGGGCAAGACAACTATGGAGTCACGATTTCCAAGTGCCGGACGCCACACATATTGTTAATTTAATGCTCTACAATAGAGATATAAAGCCTAACTCTGGGCGATCCAACTATGGAGTCACGATCCCCAATTACCGGACACCACACATTTGGACAAAACATTTCTCTATGTGGTCATAATTTTTTTTTGTTTTTTTTGGATACTCAAATTAAACTAAAAGTGACCCCAAAACCCTATGCTATAATGAACGAGACCCAATAACTCAAATTTACACCCACGATCCAGTAGACGTGCATTGTGGAATTTTTATTAAGAGGATGAAAATATAAACTTTGAAAAATCACATCAGACAACCACATTTTCCAAAAACTATGCTCATGTGTAACACCCCGACCCCAGTTACCCAGAGTCGGTGCATTATTACATAACATTGGAATGATCACAAGAAAGATCAAATCTCGAAAGACCGATTAGTTTAGTATCCTTAGAAACACTAGATATATTCATAAAGTTTTACATTAAATCATAAAATGAAAACTACAACAATATAGTCTCCATAGTCCACACTCTTATCCCCTCATACTATCCCTGCAGGTCATTCATAAATTAATTCTTCATATCCTAGGAAAAATAAAACATAGAAAAGGGTTGAGCTCAAATTCCCAGTAAGGATAACAATATAGCATAAACTTTCATAAATAAGAATAAACATTCAAGGCAATGTATAACTAAAACAAAAGCCTTTTAAACTTGAACTTCAACATAGTATGGAAAAAATAAAATGAAATAATGCCATTTACTTATTCACATGGATATTATACTAATCAAATAATCACATGCAATATCAATAACTACTTTCATAATGATGGAATGCATAATTCCAGACTATCATAACCACATAGCCAAGGCCTCGTGCCAAGACTACAAATAATATTTTTCCAAGGCCTTGTGCCAAGACACTAGTTTGTCTCATGAGACCTACCGATGCATCGAGGAGCTATAGCGAGATCCACCCGTCACTTACTAAGTCCAATTCATTCCTCATATGAAAAGTTTGAAACATAACATAAATATTTGTATTAAAACTAGCATACAAAATGTCAATACTTTATCCACAAACCATGAATGGTATAAAAATAGCACATCCACAGTCAAACAGAACTCATTTGATACAATATGGAAGATTGTATTGTATAAGATTAACCTCAATCGAGAATGATGAAGGATATTGACATATATGAAAATAGTCATCAAAACAATTAGAGTAAAATATCCCCCTTTTTCTTGAAATCATTTAAAAGTCACACTATTTGTCAAGAATCCATTTGAAATAGATTTTTGAATCAAAGTGTCCCATACCACTTTGAAACTTTTAAAAGGAGTTTTAATTTTAAAACTTTAACGTCCATATAAATAAATACTTAAAACCATTTTTTAAATTTGGACATTAATGAGAAAGATTTAGAAGAATAAGTCTTTAAAACATTTAAAAATGGTATTTTAGTTAGAGTTTCTAACCAAAAGAGAGAAACTTGAATACAAATAATTGAGGTAATCGAAACTTTGTAATATCATTAGAATAATGGGATTCATGATATATTATGTCAAAGTACATTATATACACCCCATAAAAGTGATTTGGTGTATAACAATAAAGAAGTCTCAATTGAATGTAAATTGAGATGAAATCTCTCATAAAGGCCGTATCCTTAGGATAAGGATAAATCAACGACATAGTTATGTGTGAAAAATATAAATACACTAAATATGATTGGATATTCAGTGTAAAACAATAAAAGGACATTCACACATAATCTTGTAAAAACAACACCAATGAATTGGATGTTTAACTCAACAAATAAAGAATGAGTTAAAATTACTCTTATCAAATTCATATCGATGACTTGAGAAATTATCAATGGACTGATTATGTGTATCAAAAGTATATCCATAGAAAAGGGGAGTGGAAATTATGACATAAGAAAATTAATAGTGATTCCACACATAATCTCGGAGTAAAATAATCAATGAAGTTTGCGTAAAGCCGAATAAATGGAAATTGAAATTTCAAATTCCCTTATTGATTTGGTAACTTACGAAACATACACCCATGAAAGAAGGATAATACAATTATGATGTAAATATCCATAAATTAAAGTATATTACACAATTAATACAATCATGGGCAGTACACACACCACATGAAATAAATAAGTGGTGAACAATGGAATTCTCACGGAATTAAAAGTGAGATAAGAAACCCCTTACTTTGTACTTTTTCCTTGGTCGACGGTAGGTTAAACACCTGTATAATGGTTAAATAATTTTTATTTAATTATACAAGAATCATTTACATTAATATGATATCATATATGATCTTTTAACATTGATTTGTTAATAATATCTTAGTATTATCGTTGTTTCGGGTGTTAACTTACTCGTTTTATTTTATATGTTTTGTTACGTAAGACATGTTTGTCATGGATAGGTTGTATCTTATTCATATACAGAATTATATCAAGTCCTTAAAAATTATTTTTAAATAATCAAATGATAATTATTCTTTAATGGATACGATGGAGAATGAATCTCATCACGTTTGTGGAGACGGTAGTCCGTACGTACGCACGAGCGACAATATCATTCTTTTGATGTTAAAATAATATATAATTGGATGGTATACCATATAGAAAGAATAATTATCATGTTATATTTATTATTTACATGAATTACACATCATAATTATACCCATCCAAATAATAATTTATTGAATGACAATTACACTACGACGTGGAGACGGTAAGCCGTACGTACGCACGTATGGTGACATGTTATTCAACGGATGGATAGAATACTGAATATGGTTGTACCAAATTTATAATAACATCACAGTATATATAATATACTGGAATTATTATTTTATAATGGTAATAACAAAGAAGGAAGAAGTGGAAGAAGAAAGGAACTTGGAAAAGGGTGGTGAAATCACTACCTCTTCTTCGGGTTCTTCCTTTTGATTTGATCAAAAGGACTCTTAGGTTGGCTTTATGACTAAATTAAGGCCTCTAGGATGAAGTTATGGAAGTTTAGAGAGTATTTGGTCAGATTTTGTCCGAGAAAAAAGGCTTTGAAGGTGTGAATTGATGAGAAGGGGGAGTGCCCTTTTATAAGAGGGGTGAGGGGCACCTTTGGAAAAGCTAGAAATATTATTTTATAATAAATTCATATTCGGTTTATAATGGATCCAAAGTGTATTATTTAAAGTTTAAGGTGGGTATGGGTCTAAAACAACTCAACCAATAGAATTTAGAGAGGTTTGGGTTACTATATTAACCTTGTCATTAAGTATTAACTCTTAGTTAATTAGTTTCACTTTTACAATGTCTCTTTGTATTTTTATATTATATGGTTAATAAACTTACTATATACATCCAAGAGACCCCCAAGTGGTCCATTAATTATACACCTATCATGATATAAGTCTCTTGGCCGAACCTTAGATTTTTAGGAATTTAATATCAATTAATAATATAATATTTGTTTTAAAAACTCTTTTATGTCAATTTTGACACTCTTCAATAATTGATTTTTGTAAATCTCATAACAGAATGATTACTTCGAAAAAAGTTAATTAAATCATTTCTAACATGTTATATTAACCTACAAAATTAGTTTAATTCATAAAAAGTCTCAAATTATATTTATTTGGGTATCTACAATATCAATGATTTTAATTTTTCACTATTATGGTAATTACTGCATCACTATTGTGTCATAAATAAAATAAATTATTTAATGTCTAAAAATTATAAATAAAATACCATTATGTATTAAATCTTTTTATATTTCCAATTAATATTTATAGTCGAAAATAAAACATATATAACCCTATGTAAAAATTGTTTTTCTAAAAGATATATGCTTGTGTCATTTCTGTATTCATTTTAACTTAATTAAAATAAAGTGTCCCTATCACTTACAAGTGGCACCATGGGGTCCCAAAATCTACCCAAAGATGCCAATGGTCAGACATGTATCAAAAAATAAGGTTAGAAAATGTTTTAGGGTAATTTTTTATTATTATAATATTATTTTTTAACCCTTATTTACCGGATTTACCCTTTAACCATGGTAAATAAAATATTTACCGAAGTAATTATTCAAAATGTCTAAAAATAAAAGTTACCTATTTACACAATTTGAAAATCCTGATTAAAAATATGAAATACATTTTTCCAAATTCCAAACACAGAAGTGGCAAAAATTAATTTAAAATTAATTCCCGCTGTCAAAACAAAAAGCGTGTTTTTAAGAGAAAATAACTATCAAAAGATTGGCACTTGTTTATGTCTGGTTTAATTTTGAAATTATGTCCCATGAAAAAAATTGTATTAAATGGTAAAAATATATTCTAAATATACTTTAAAACCACTCAAATTCCTAATTTATCAATATTAATTATTTCGATTAAAAAAGTTGTTTTTAATTAAAATTTAGTAATTTTCACTATTCATCAAAATATGAAAGTTATCCGAAAAGTACCAAAATTTCACCCTAGGCTAATTTTGACATTACAAATCCAAAAATGAAGTCAATTTTGAGAGATAGAATTTATAAAATTTCAAAAATTAGATATTACTATTCATAACTGCTAGTTTGATTGGTTGTGGTGTGTTAGAATCTCAAAGTTGCGTACAATGAACGTCATTGCATTATTCAAAGGGAAACGTACCATGGAATCTTGGGGTGTTACATTATCCCATCCTTAAATAAATTGCGTCCTTGCAATTTTTTTTTTAAAATTCGGCTTGATAATATAATGGAAAGTCCCACATTGGAAAAAGAGTTAATAAAACTATCACTTTTAAAATAAAGGAAGAGAGGTATAAAGGTCACCCAAGATAACCCATACTAGGATTCCATGTAGGAAAAAATGGATATGGATGATAAAATAAGTGTTTAGTTCTGATGGAGAGGGATAGAAAACATGATCAGGAGAAAGTTAACAATAAGAAAATCACAAACTTGTGTTGGGACAAACGGTCCTTAGTCTCCCAGTAGGAAAAGTAAACAGACAACATTTTTTTGTTTTAAGTTACATTACATAAGGACAAATAATTCATTTATGATATTGACTAAGAACATAAAGAGACATACTTACTTTTTATGTAGAGTTTCATTCATTAATAACTTTTTACCACTAACTCATTTTTTTTTGAAAAATGAGTATTCAAGAAGACTTGGTCACAATGGAAGAGCTAGAATAAACATCTATAGAAATACATGATCCATGTAGGATAAACTATATATTTACCTTGTCTTTAGAGATTAATCAAAACCAAAATGGTTATTATAATATCTGATGATCCCCCAAATGGTTATTCCATTAGAGAAAAAAAAACACTAATCTTAATTTCTAAAATTAAACCATCAATACCCCAAAGTTAAATAAATACCATTCAATAATCAATTGTCCTTAAAATCCTTTAATATAATCCAAACTAATATTGAAACCCAAAACTTATAAGAATGTAGTCTTCCACGTTAAATTGTATCTCCAAATGACATTAATTACTCTTAAAGTCACATACTTAAAAGTAATTAACTTAATCATTTCCATAAATAACCCAAATCACTATAAATCCACAATAAAAACATAGGTAAAAATCCACCATTACTCCTCAAATGAAATCCCATAATATTCTATTTTCCTTGGGCATATAGTGTTCAAAACAAAGCAAACAACTTCCAAAATAACATTTATCACTTAATCACCAAATCATTTTCCTATATGAAGGGTATTCATTTGATAAGACAAAAGATCCAAAATCATATTATTATTGATAAATAAAATCATTTAACTAACAATAATAGTCACACTAACCAGGGTCTTCACGTAGTCCAGTGGTAGGTGATAAATCCCAATCGCACTTTGGTTGTGGGTTCGATTCCCACAGCTTTGTCCGATGTGACGGGTTGTCACACGGTCTGCGTGTTGTCCTTTTTCAAAAACTATATTTTATAACATTACCAAAATGAGATAAATTCCTCAAAATAACCATAACATAATTTAACCACAAATCTTATCTCATACCTTGCATTTTCATCCCAAATTATAATAACTTATAATTGCCTCAACCCAACGATCATATAAAACCAAATGGTTATTTATAAATATATCCACAAGATAGAAGATAATTCTTCCTCAAATATCATTCTCACATGGAAAAATGCAGGGTTAAAAATACAAGAGAAAATTATTCCAAAGTAAACCCATCAACAAGGAGCACTAATACTTTTTAAACATTTCTCCAACCATTTATTTCCACATAGCTTCTTCTTTGACCAAGAAAATATCCTATAGAATAGGGCATTCACTCGGGTAATGGCCAGGTCCCCTACATTTATGGAAAATGATTGTAAATAGATTTTTGGGACCATTTTTATCTTCTTCCATAGTACTCTTCATTTTTCTTCGGAAATTCTTTACTTTATGTCCTTCCTTCCCGCACGTAAAGCATTTCTTTGTCCCATTGAGACACTTTCCTGGGTGTCTCCTTCCACATTTCCTGCATGATGGAAATTGAGGATTTCTCTCTCCATGGTCTCCACTACTGGAGCTCTTATCATTCATCACCTTTCTCTTCTTTGTTGAGTTCGGGAATTGGTTAATATATATATTTTTGATCATATTTTTGGAAAATTTATTTGGCATAAAGACGATATATTTTACGCCTATCAACATTCCATTTTGTTGCTCATTGCCACCACCGTTCCCACCTTGTACATCATTCTAAAAGTCACTATGACTTCCTTGGAATCCAACCATTGACTAAAACCAGAAAGCATTGTGTGAGTAATAGTAGTCATAAAATCATTTAGAGATTAACATGTCACCATATTCTCAATTTGAAACATATCAGGATTAACCAAGGTCATTTATTCTCATATTATATATAATACTTCAAATCGGTTTGTAAAGAACATGTAAATTATCCTAAGCATATCCCCCGGGAGTGTTGTAACCAAGAGTGCAGCAAGGCCCGTTGTCGTGCACCAGTTCCCATTTGAGTCTAGCTCAAAGCGGTGTTTTCGGGTTTTACCCCTACTGTGCCAGAGCCGCCTCTACTTGCTCGTATCCAGACAGGGATGTATTGCTCGAAAAACTCACAAAATCTCTACAATACCAAAATTTTAGGAAGTTCTTATATACTAATCCTCAAAGTTCATCTTAGGTCTATGTTATTTAATCAGAGTTTATCTAAATATAGATTCCAAGGTTTGTACTAAACTTTCTCTGATAACAACTGTAACGCCCCGACCCCAGTTACCCAGAGTCGTTGCATTATTACATAACATTGGCATGATCACAAGAAAGATCAAATATCTAAAGACTGATTATTTTAGTAGCCTTGGAAACACTAGATATATTCATAAAGTTTTACATTACATCATAAAATGAAAACTACAACAATATAGTCTCCATAGTCCACACTCTTATCCCCTCATACTATCCCTATAGGTCATTCATAAATTACTTCTTCACATCCTGGGAAAAATAAAACATAGAAAAGGGTTGAGCTCAAATGCCCAGTAAGGATAACAATATAGTGGAAACTTTCATAAATAATAATAAACATTCAAGGCAATGTATAACTAAAACAAAATCCTTTTAAACTTGAACTTCAACATAGTATGGAAAAAATAAAATGAAATAATTCCATTTACTTATTCACATGGATATTCTACTAATCGAATAATCACATGCAATATCAATAACCACTTTTATAATGATGGAATGCATAATGCCAGACTATCATAACCACATAGCCAAGGCCTTGTGCCAAGAATACAAATAAGATTTTTCCAAGGCCTTGTGCCAAGACACTAGTTTTTCTCATGAGACCTACCGATGCATCGAGGAGCTATAACGGGCTCCACTCGTCACTTACTAATTCCAATGAATTCCTCATATGAAAAGTTTGTAACATAACATAAACATTTGTATTAAAACTAGCATACGAAATGTCAATACTTTATCTACAAACCATGAATGGTATAAAAATAGCACATCCACAGTCAAACATAACTCATTTGATACAATATGGAAGATTGTATTGTATCATATTAACCTCAATTGAGAATAATGAAGGATATTGACATAGATGAAAATAGTCATCAAAACAATTAGAGTGAAATATCCCCCTTTTTCTTGAAATCATTTAAAAGTCACACTATTTGTCAAGAATCCATTTGAAATAGATTTTTGAATCAAAGTGTCCCATACCACTTTGAAACTTTTAAAAGGAGTTTTAATTTTAAAACTTTAATGTCCATATAAATAAATCCTTAAAACCATTTTTAAAACATGGACATTAATGAGAAATATTTAGAAGAATAAGTATTTAAAAAATTTAAAAATGGTATTTTAGTTAGAGTTTCTAACCAAAATAGAGAAACTTGAATACAAATAATTGAGGTAATCAAAACTTTGTAATATCATGAGAATAATGGGATTCATGATATACTATGTCAAAGTACATTATATACACCCCATAAAAGTGATTTGGTGTATAACAATAAAGAAGTCTCAATTGAATGTAAATTGAGATGAAATCTCTCATAAAGGTCGTATCCTTAGGTTAAGGATAAATCAACGACATAGTTATGTGTGAAAAATATAAATACACTAAATATGATTGGATATTCAGTTTAAAACAATCAAATTACATTCACACATATTCTTGTAAAAACAACACCAATGAATTGGATGTTTAACTCAACAAATGGAGAATGAGTTAAAATTAATCTTATCAAATTCATATCGATGACTTGAGAAATTATCAATGAATTGATTATGTGTATCAAAAGTATATCCATAGAAAAGGGGAGTGGAAATTATGACATAATCAAATTAATAGTGATTCCACACATAATCTCGGAGTAAAATAATCAATGAAGTTTGCGTAAAGCTGAATAAATGGAAATTGAAATTTCAAATTCCCTTATTGATTTGGTAACTTAGGAAACATACACCCATGAAAGAAGTATAATACAATGATGATTTAAATATCCATAAATTAAAGTATATTACACAATGAATACAATCATGGTCAGTACACACACCACATGCAATAAATAAGTGGTGAACAATGGAATTCTCACGGAATTAAAAGTGAGATAAGAAACCCCTTACTTTGTACTTTTTCCTTGATCGACAGTAGGTTAACCTCCTGTATAATGGTGAAATAATTGTTATTGAATTATAAAAGAATAATTTAAATTAATATGATATCATATATGATCTTTTAACATTGATTTTTTAATAATATCTTAGTATTATCGTTGTTTCAGGTGTTAACTTACTCGTTTTCTTTTATATGTTTTGTTACTTAAGACATGTTTGTCATGGATAGGTTGTATCTTATTAATATCCAGAATGATATCAAGTCCTTAAAAATTATTTTTAAATAATCAAATGATAATTATACTTTAATGGATACGATGGAGAATGAATCTCATCACGTTCGTGGAGACGGTAGTCCGTATGTACGCACGAGCGACAATATCATTATTTTTATGTTAAAATAATATATAATTGGATGGTATAACATATAGAAATAATAATTATAATGTTATATTTATTATTTACATGAATTACACATCATTATTATACCCATCCAAATAATAATTTATTTAATGACAATTACACTACAACGTGGAGACGGTAAGCCGTACGTATGCACGTATGGTGACATGTTATTCAAAGAATGGATAGAATACTGAATATGGTTGTACCATATTTATAATAACATCACAGTATATATAATATACTGGAATTATTATTTTATAATGGTAATAAAAAATAAGGAAGAAGTGGAAGAAGAAAGGAACTTGGAAAAGGGTGGTGAAATCATTACCTCTTCTTCGGGTTCTTCCTTTTGATTTGATCAAAAGGACTCTTAGGTTAGATTTATGACTAAAGGAAGGCCTCTAGGATGAAGTGAGAGAATTTGAGAGAGTATTTGGGCAGAGTTTGTCTGAGCCAAAAGGCTTTGAAGGTGTGAATTAATGAGAAGGTGGAGTGCCCTTTTATAAGAGGGGTGAGGGGCACCTTTGGAAAAGCTAGAAATATTATTTTATAATAAATTCATATTCAGTTTCTAATGGCTCAAAAGTGGATTATTTAAAGGTTAAGGTGGGGATGGGTCGAAAACCACTCAACCAATATAATTTAGATAGGTTTGGGTTACTATATTAACCTTATCATTAAGTACTAACTCTTAGTTAATTAGTTTCACTTTTACAATGTCTCTTTGTATTTTTATATTATATGGTTAATAAACTTACTATATACATCCAAGAGACCCCCAAGTGGTCCATTAATGATACAAATATCATTATATAAGTCTCTTTCCCGATACTTATATTTTTATTAATTTAATATCAATTAATAATATAATATTTGTTTTAAAAACTCTTTTATGTCAATTTTGACACTATTCAATAATTGATTTTTGTAAAAATCATAACAGAATGATTACTTTGAAAACAGTTAATTAAATTATTCCTAACATGTCATATTAACCTATTAAATTAGTTTAATTCATAAAAAGTCTCAAATTTTATTTATTTGGGTATCTACAATATCAATAATTTTATTTTTTCACTATTATGGTAATTACTGCATCACCATTGTGTCATAAATAAAATAAATTATTTAATGTCTAAAAATTATAAATAAAATACCATTATGTAGGAATTTTTTTTATATTTCTAATGAATATTTATAGTTGAAAATAAAACATATATAACCCTATGTAAAAATTGTTTTTCTAAAAGATATATGCTTGTGTCATTTTTGTATTCATTTTAACTTAATTAAAATAAAGTGTCCCTATCACTTACAAGTGGCACCATGGGGTCCCAAAATTGACCCAAAGATGACCATGGTCAGACATGTATCAACCAATAATTTTAGGACACGTTTTAGGGTAATTTTTTATTATTATAATATTATTTTTTAACCCTTATTTACTGGATTTACCCTTTAACCATGGTAAATAAAATATTTACCAAAGTAATTATTCAAAATGTCTAAAAATAAAAGTTACCTATTTACACAATTTGATCATCCTGATTCCAAATATTAAATCCATTTTTCCAAATTCCAAACATAGAAGTGGAATAAATTAATTTAAAATTAATTCCCACTGTCAAAACAAAAAGCGTGTTTTTAAGAGATAATAACTATCAAAAGATTGACACTTGTTTATGTCTGGTTTAATTGTGAAATTATGTTCAATGAAAAAAATTGAATTAAATGGTAAAAATATATTCTAAATATACTTTAAAACCACTCAAATTCATAATTTATCAATATTAATTATTTCGATTAAAAAAGTTATTTTTAATTAAAATTTAGTAATTTTCACTATTCATCAAAATATGAAAGTTTTCCGAAAAGTAACAAAATTTCACCCTAGGATAATTTCAATATTCCAAATCTAAAAATGAAGTCCATTTTGAGAGATAGAATTTATAAAATTTCAAAAAGTAGGTATTACTATTCATAACGGCTAGTTTGATTGGTTGTGGTGTGTTAGAATCTCAAAGTTGCGTACAATGATCGTCATTGCATTATTCAAAGGGAAACGTACCGTGGAATCTTTGGGTGTTACATCATGAACTTAAACTTTCATTAAAATCAGAATCAAGGCATGAAAAATTTATTTGATATCCAATTTTAGAGTTTTCAATGTGTGTTATCATGTTTAAGGTTAATGGAATTTTTCTTTTCATGCATGTTTTTATTCACAAAATAAAAAAAAATCATTTTTTATCTCCCCCCAACTTAGAATAACACTATCCCCAGTGTTTAAAGAAAAGAAAAGTTAGAAGGGGGTAGGAGAGGAGTTCAAAGATGAAATTGAGAATGATAAACATGGAACAAATTCACCTAGTTTTTGAAGTTGAAGTTCATGATGCTCGAGATTACTCCTTTGATCTCTTGGGGGATGTAGGAACCTCCTTGATTAAACATGTATCACCCAAAATAGTTCCTGAACCATAAAAAGAAGAACAAAGCAGACAAAACAAACAACACAATGATTTATTTAATTCCAAGTAGCATCATTTTTATGGTTTTACATGTTTTTTAAAATCAAACTAATGATACATTGTCTTCTTTTAAATTTCTGGGTAAGGTATTACTTCAGGATCACACCGCGTGACATGGATAAATACGGTGCTCCCATTTCATACCCATCCATACTCATAAAAGAAGAACATGTCAAGAGTCTAATTTTTTTTAACCTACAAAAACATAAATAAAATAAACTGATGATACATTGTCTTATTTTAAATTTCTGGGTAAGGTATTACTCAGGGATCACACCGCGTGACACGGATGAATACGATGCTCCCCTTTCATACCCATCCTTACTCATAAAAGAATAACAGGTCAACAGTCTATGGTAATTTTTTATATGAAAAAGAAAATGATTCAAAATGATTGGAAACATGAAAACCATGGGTTTCTTCCCATGAAATGCTTTTGTTTAACGTCGTTAGCTCGACTTGTACCCTAAATCTGTCAATTTTTCTTTAGTTCATATGTTGGCTCAGTTAACTCCTCCTTGGTTTATTGTTTATTTAATGTTTCAATGAATGGTTTTAACCTATGACCATTGACTTTGAAGACATGACCACTTGTGGGATCCTGAATCTCTATTGCCCCATGAGGGTACACATGATGCACTAGGTATGGACCTGACCATCTGGACCTTAGCTTTCCTGGGTGTAGATGAAGTTTTGAACTATACAAGAGCACAAATTTTCCCAATTCAAAGTTTTTGACTTTGAGATTCCTATATTGGTAGGCT
Organism: Viscum album; assembly: GCA_963277665.1. NCBI lineage: Eukaryota > Viridiplantae > Streptophyta > Magnoliopsida > Santalales > Viscaceae > Viscum > Viscum album. Next base: position 1,331,268,209 of record OY728120.1, on the reverse strand, counting down.
TGAACTTTAGATTTATTGATCCTTGAATTTTCATAATCCTCCATCCTAAGTTCCTCGAGTTCATTAAGATCTAATTTCCTTTTTGTTTCAGCCAATGAAATGTCAAAGTTCATTTTTTTATTTCCCAAAAGGCCTTATGCTCAATTTCAATAGGTAAATGACATGATTTTCCATAAACTAATCTATACGGTGACATACCTAGGATAGTTTTGAAAGTAGTTCGATATGCCCAAAGGGCATCTAAGAGTTTCTCGGACCAATCTTTCCTAGAGGGATTGACAGTTTTTTTTAAGAATTTTCTTAATTTCTCTATTTTCCAACTCATCTTGACCGTTGGTTTGAGGATGGTATGCAGTGGAAAATTTATGAGTAATACCATACTTAGACATGAGTGAAGAGAATGGGCGGTTGTAGAAATGGGTTCCACGATCACTGATTATAGCCCTAGGAATTCCAAATCGAGAAAATATATGCTCTTTCAGAAATCAGATCACAATATGGTGGTCATTGGACTTCGTGGGAATGGCTTCAACCCATTTTGAGACATAATAGATAGATAATAGGATGTAGAGGTATCCCTTAGAGTTTGGAAAGGGTCCCATGAAATCAATTCCCCAACAATCAAAGATTTCAACGACCAGAATGGGAGTGAGGGGAATTTGATTCCTTTTGGTAATGGATCCTAATTGCTGACACTGAGGACAACTTTTGCAGAATTGGAAGGAATCCTTAGTGAGGTTCGGCTAGTAGAAACCACTTTGGAGAACCTTTGCAGTGGTTTTATTTGTAGAAAAGTGGCCTCCACATGCCTCTCCATGACAAAATTTTAGAATAGACTCTTGCTCAGACTCAAGAATACATCTCCTGATGATTTGATCAGGACATAACTTGAAGAGTTAAGGATCCTCAAACACATAGTGTTTGACATTAGAAAGGAATTCCCTCTTATCTTGGGTCCCCATGAATTTTGTAATGTCACCTGTCACCAAATGGTTTTCTATGTCAGCATACCAAGGGAAATCACTCAATGAATAGAGGTGCTCATCAAGAAATGAATCAGACATAGAGAGGTGGTGTGATTTGTCTTTTAATTCCATCCTAGAGAGGTGATCAGCTACAATATTTTCAACACCCTTTTTATCCTTAATGGTTAAATCAAACTCTTGAATAAGAAGGACCCACCTAATAAATATAGCCTTGGCATCTTGTTTTTGGAAAAGGTATTTTAGGGCTGAATGGTCAATGAAGAAAATGGTGGGTGATCCTAAGAGATAAGACCTGAATTTATCTAAGGCAAAGACAACAACAAGAAACTCTTTCTTAGTGGTGGCATAGTTTATTTGTGCATAATTTAAAGATTTTCTTGCATAAGAAATGACACATGGAGTTTTCTCACACCGTTGTCCTAAGACTGCTCCTACAGAGAAGTCACTTGCATCACACATGAGCTCGAAAGGAAGTTTCCAATTTTGAGATTTCATGATAGGTGGAGATATAAGAGTTGAATTGAGTGTAGAGAATGATTCCTCACAGCTTTCTGTCCATAAAAATGGAGTATCTTTTACCAATAGAGTGCAAAGTGGTCGAGAAATAGAGCTGAAATTCCTAATGAACCTTCTATAAAAACCAACATGTCCTAGTAAGGACCTCACTTCCTTAATAGTTTTAGGAGAGGGAAGGTGACGAATGATGTCAACCTTAGCTTTATCAACTTCAATCCCTCTACCAGATACCAGATGACCTAGAACAAGTCCTTCCCTTATCATGAAATGGCATTTTTCCCAATTTAGTATGAGATTATTATCCTCGGACCTTGACAAAACCTTTTCAACATTTATAAGAAATCCCTAAAAAGTATCCCCAAAAATGGAGAAGTCATCCATGAAGACCTCTAAAAAATACCCCACCATATCTGAGAATATTCCCATCATGCACCGCTGGAAGGTACCAGGGGCATTACATAACCCAAAGGGCATGCGCTTGAAGGCAAAAGTGCTGAATGGAAAAGTGAAGGTTGTTTTTCCTTGATCCTATAAGGATACTTAGATTTGATTATACTTTGAGAATCCATCTAGGAAGCAATAGAATTGATGACCCGACACTCGCTCAAGGACTTGATCAATAAAGGGTAAGGGGAAATGGTCTTTCTTAGTACAAGAGTTGAGCTTCCTATAGTTAATACAAACTCTCCATCAACTACTGACCCTTGTTGGAAGCATCTCTCCATACTTGTTGGTTATTACTGTGATTCCAGTCTTCTTTGGAACCACATGGATTAGGCTAACCCACTCACTCTCAGCTATAGGATAGATGATACCAGCTTTTAACAATTTCAAAATTTCTTTTCTCACTACTTCCATGAGATTAGGATTGAGTCACCTATGAGGTTGACGACATGGATTTGACTCAGATTCAAGAATAATTCTATGAGTCCCGATAAGTGGGATAATCCCAGGAATATTAGATAGGGTCCATCCAATGACATTCTTGTGTCTCCTAAGGACATCTAGAAGCATCCTCTCATGATCGGATTCAAGAGAGAAAGAAATGACAACAGGAAAGGATTGATTTTCCACTAAGAATGCATACTTTAGTGATGAAGGTAAGACTTTAAATTCAAGATCATATTGGTCATGAATTTCCAAGAAAGGATGAGACTTTGTATTGAACTCAGTTTTTTTGTTCAGATTTATTGACAAAATTGGTTCCTTGTGAACAGAATTTTCATCCACTAAATTTTCCAGAGTAGTGTCATGAATGGCTATAGACTCAATGTTATTGATTTCAACCATGGTATCTTTGATTGGTGATTCTAGAAATTCATCAATAGAGCTATCTGAAAGAGATTCAATCCAAGGAGACAAATTTCCCTCATGTGAACAAAGAAAATCAATCTCTTCTTGATTTAACCATCCTTCGGTAATTCCTTGATGTTAATTGAGTTCATTATCAACACTACCAATCCAATTAAACTCATGTATCTCTTCATCATCCCCAATTTGAGAGTTTTCATTGTAGATGTTCAAGTCTAGACTCATGTTGCCAAAGGTGATGGTCATGTTCCCATTTCGGACTCGGATAACAGAGTTGATTGTTGCAAGGAAGGGACGACCAAGGATGATTGGGGTTTGCTCCCTAGGACCTAAGCTTGGGTGATTGTACAGAATAATGAAGTCATCTGGGCAAATTAAATTTTCAACTTTCACCAAAACATCTTTTAAGATCCCCTTTGGAACTCGAACACTACGATCAGCAAGTTGAAGAGTGACAGATGTGGGTTGGAGTTATTCGAGCCCTAACTAACAATACATGGCATAAGGAATGAGGTTCACACTGGCACCTAGATCACACAAGGCTTTGACAACTTTGTTCTCTCCTAGTTCAACATTTATGTAAGGGCATCCTGGGTCTTTCAACTTAGGAAGAATGGTCCCTTGAATAGTGGTACTCACATTAGCAGCCAAAAGGACTTGGTTTTTATGTGAAAATTTTCTTTTAAAAGTGCACAAATACTTATGGTACTTTGAGTAGGAAGGTATGGTTTAGATTGAATCGAGAAGGGGAATTTTCAACTTGACTTGTGAGAATATTTCCCTCAATGTTTCACTCAATTCAGGCTTGGTTTTCCCCCTAATGCGTTGAGGAAATGGTGCAGGTTGTGGAGTTGTTTTTTGAAGTGTTGTTTCTTTCACATTGTTATCAGTTTCTTCAGTTTGATCTTGTGGTTCATTTGATTTTTCATTAGAGTATGAAGCTTCACATGGTTTTTGACTTATTTGTTCAGGTTTTTCAATTGATTTCCCACTTCTTAAAAATGTTACAGCCTTTAGTTTTTCGTGAGTTGTTTGAGTGAAACTTGTCTCTCCCCTTGATGTTTGTTGTGGAATGTCCTGTGTGGGTATGGGTGCCTTTCCAGTTTTGATGGTTTGAAGTTCTTGTTTAATGGATGAAAATTCTGAGTTCATTTTGTCCATCTGTTTGCACAGTTGTTCTAGTAGGCTTTGTGGAACAATTTGGGTTGGTACTTGAGCTTGTTGGTTTATCCTAGGAGGATACTTTGGTTATTGGATAGGTTGTTGAATGGGTTGTTGATATTGTACATGAGGATATTGGAATTGGACTGGTTGTGGTTGGAACTGATTATGAGGTTGAAAGTTTTGTTGAGGGTATGGGTTGATACATTGTTGTTGTGTTGGTTGTTGATTGTCCTTCCAACGAAAGCCTGAATGGTCATTATACCTTGGATTGAAGGTGTTCGTGAATTGTGGATTTTTAAAGTTCATTGCATTAACTTCTTCTGGTGGTCCTCCTAAAAGAACATCCTTGATATAAGGAATGGTTGGGCAATTATCAGTCTTGTGGTCATTCTTGTCACAAATTGTACAAACAAGCTCAACAATTTGGGTTTTGTGGACCTTCCTAAGATCAATCTCCTCAACTTTCCTCGTGAGTGAAGCAAGTTTTTCTCTAAGGTTTTATTCTTCTCCAAGATTGTAAATTCCACCATATTTGGGCGGGTTTTCATAGTATGGTGATGTTTCCCATGTTTGGTTCTGTTCGGCAAGATTTTCTAGATACTCGTAAGCATCATTTGGGGCTTTGTTTTTGAAGGTTCCATTACAAATCAAATCAATTAATTGTTTGTTTCTGAGACCCAACCCTTCATAGAAAATTCTCACTTGTTCTGGGATTAAGAAACCATGGTGAAATACCATGTTTAATGTATCCTTGAACCTTTCCCATGTTTCATAGAATGTTTCTCCCTCTCTTTCAAAAAAGTTTTGTATGCTCTTTTTAAGTGCAATTGTTTTGTGATGGGGGGAGTATTTTTTATAAAATTCTCATTGAAGTTGGTCCCAAGAGTGAATGGATGCTGGTATCAAATTGTTTAACCAATTCTTTGCTCGGTCCTTAAGAGAAAAAAGAAAAAGTATCATTTTAGGAGATTCAATTTGATTTGGTGGGCACATGGTTTCGACAATGTCATTAAATTATTTAACATGAAGGTAAGGCATCTCAGATTCCATCCCATGAAAGGTTGGAAGGTGGTTCATGAAATGGGGTTTGAAAACATATTGGTCATATCCTATGTTATCAGGCCTAATGCATGAGGGTGCATTAGTCCAGGTTGGTGTGATGTAGTCATTCATGGTCGGGTCTGCAACAATTCCCAAGTTAGGGTCTTGCTCATTATTTCGGTTCCCTCCCTGGTTAATGATTTTGTTTTGTGGGAGATTCTCCATTATATCAAACTCAACTTCTGAATCTGGAGTATTTGGAATATTTGGATCTAATGGAAAAAGACCTCTATGATTGCTTGACTCCCCAGCCCTAGGAGTATCCACCCTAACTAATCTGTTTGAGTTATCGCGGGTGTAGGCGGACATGCGCCAAAAGAAAAAAAGCGAGAAAGGGAAAAGATAAGAGAATTGGGATGAGAATATAAGAATGGGGGTAAGAAAAGAAGGTTTTTGGTCTAAGGAACTTACTTGGTCCCTGGAAACGACTCCAAAATTTGGTTGCGCCCAAATTTACCCTACTGGTAAAAAGTGGTCGATGTAGTACATGTAGGGGTCGAGTCCACAGGGACCGAAGAAGTAACCTTGAGACACTATGATTTGGTGAAGGATAGGCTATGAAGTAGCCAACTTTTGTTTTGATTTTGGATGGTTTTAAAGAACACTAAGAAACCTACGTGAATTCAATTCAAAGAAAAAGGGTTGATCTTAGGATTATGCTCGGGGTGGATTGAATGAATTTTACTTCTTTAGATAATTTTGGTTTTATTAATTCTTGATGAATCCATTCTTCAAAAATAACACTACCTTAATCATTTTCTGGTTTGGTGCTTACTAAACACAATTACTAATCCCATATACACTTAGAGAACCAAATTCATGATCTCTCCAAGGTATATGGTCATTTAGTAATTGAATTTAGTTTGCTCAAACATAGAAAATATGAAGAGTAGAAATAACTGAAGAATGGATGTCTTAAATTAATTATCCAATTAACAACAATTTGTTCATAAAATAACATTCAATACAGCCTTTGCATCCTCATAATATCAACCCATTAAAGGGTTATCCCTCCATTTATGGTATACTCTCAATTGTGGGTGGAAGATGGCTTACAAGAATTGGATTGAAGAAATTAAAACCGTGGAAATAACAAGCACTCCTCCGTGTGTGTGAATGAAATTCACACCTATGTGTGAACTAATTCACCACAACGCAGAGATATCACTGTTCTTTGTGAAAATTTTGTTTTAATAAATGAATGGAAAATATATAATAGAAATATGTTGATTAAGAACAAAAAAAACTTACATGGAAATTGAAAACATTACAAAGGAACTTTTGCAGCATAACCTTACAATGAAACAAGAAACAAAAGATGATAATAAAAATATGAGATGGTATTCCCTTCACCACCAGCTCCTTATATAGGAATATTAGGAGCCTTATATCCACCCCCAAAATCAATTCACCCCCAAAAATTAATAGAGTCAAAAGGAGGGTGAATAATCAAAAGGAAATTGACGTTTTAAAGTTGACCCGAAAAACTGTCCAGATTCGTCCACCATATTGACGTGTGAATTCGTAATTGAAGAATTCTGAATCTGGAGGAATCGTAGAAGAGAAATATATTTTTCCACCTGTACTCTATGATATGTAAAAATTTTGGGAAATTTAGATCATCCTTTTGAAAGTTATGGTTGAAATGGTGGGATGGCTTTATGTGCATTAATGTCGGGTCCACCATTTAAATCTCAACTTCATAACCCTTTATCATCATGAAAACATCAGAATTTGCTCCGGACACATTTGAATAAAATGATACTCATATTTTTATCTTTCTACTGTATAAATTTGAGCTTCATTGGGCTTGGTTTGTGGGCCCCACATTTGTTTGATGGGCCTTAGGCCCATTATGCTTTTTCCAGCAAGTTTCTGCCTTCAGGTGCAAAAATATCCATCTTCACTTGTGATTAATCCATCATACCTAAAAGAAAAAATGTTCAAAATAATGTGGTGAATCATATAACAAAATATCAAATTAAAATGATGAATATTGTAATTTCCACAAGCAAATTATTGAGTGGTACCAAATTGACACTTTATGCATGAATTGCACAATGATGGGAAATGAAGTTCAATTTCTAAATTGGGACTAAAATTGATGTTTATGAACTTTTAAACACTTTAATATTAATATCTTAACAATGAATATTAGCCACTTTCAGTGAATAATCATGCGTAAAGATACTTTCCTTCCCGCACTCGATTTGTGTTACCTAAGTGTGGCCCATGTCATGGTTTTCATGAAAAAGTGAATGGAACACATTTCCTTATGCCAAAAATGACTTATTATGAGATATAATATAAAAATAAACCAAATATGAAGCATATTATGATCTTTTAGAAAAAATTATTTATAAAAAACGAGTAAAGAAATATGGGGAAGTATGAAGATGAAACTAATGATTGTATTTTTATGTATGCTCTATGAAAATTAATTCCTATAAATGTTTTAATAAGAGGATTATTAAAATTGTTGAAAATTTTTATGCGATAGTTATAAAAGAAAAATCCAAAGGAAGTTATTTTCAATTTTAAATAGTGACTAGATAACACAAATAAGAGTTTTTAGAACATCCAAATAACACACATAATAATTATTTTGATGATGAATCTAAGGAGGATGTATAATTTTTTAAATACTAGTTATCTAAGTTTTTTATAAAATAGAAGAAGATACTTGAAGTTGATGGGGGAGAATATACTTAGGAATAAATAAACACCTATTCAAAAAATAAATATGAATAATATTGCAAGAAAATTATTGTTATCACAAGTAGATACTAAATACTTTTAAGAGACAATAAGATATTAATAATGGTAAAATTACATTAATTAAAAAGTATATCGAATCAAGAAAAATCACTTTTCAATTCCATGAAGGAAGTGTTTTTAATTTTTTTTAAGGAATGGAATTTTATGAGTAATGGAATAAAAAAGATAAGTATCAGGGGAAATACCATGGGATATAATATGTAAAGGATGATAGACCATGTAGTTATATAGAATCAACCAAGTAGTTCAATTCGATCAATAATAACTAAAATTTTTAAAGGGATATTGGCTATGCAATTATATTAGATTGAATGTGAGATATTAACTAATCTTGTCTTAATTTGAATTTGGAAAAGTTGGTTACATATTAGTAATATGTCCTAGAGGATATGAATATATATAAGCTAAAGTTAAATTTCATAAAAGGAAACCAAATAAATTCTCCACCAAAAATTCAAGAAAGAAGTTCGGTTTTAACAAATAATCATAGATAAAATTTTAAAAAAATTAATGAATAAAGATGATAATGTTGAAAAAAATTCATCTTATAAAGAATAAGGTATTGAATTCAAATTATATTTAGAAGATGTATTAGTTTCAATGATTGATGCAACAAAAATTAAACAGGTATATGCTAAAGAAACTCAAAATCAACATGAAGTCATTATTTTTTTAAATGTTAAACTTGAAGGTATTATTGAGTAAATTAATATTTAGAGAGATAAAAAATAATAATATGATTAATATTTTGAAAGATTCATCTAATTATATTTAATGGTTTTAAGATGAGGTTACAATTTTTGAGAGAGTACTTAAAGTAAAATACATGATGTAAAAAAACTATGAAAATATGGAAGAATTCAAATTCAAGATCAATGAATGAATAAAAATAATTATGCATATTACTAATTATGCTAAGTAAAGAGGAAGGATAATTGAGTATTTAAAAGAAGAAGTGATTTTAATGAGAAAAAATAATTAATCTAAAATAAAATATGTTATAATAAAAAACAATTTGATCTTTGAAAACTAATATGGAATATTATCTAATGAAAAATTATAAATAATATCAAAGAAATTATAATAATTCTTGAAAAATAAAAGAATATATGTATGGGTAAGAGTGGAATTGTATATGATGATGATATTTCTAGGTCTCAATTTAAAAAAGTGAAAACAACAGGGTTTAAGGACAAAAGTAAAACGAAAATTGGAAGGGATCTCTCAAAAAAATGAATGATATTATCTCATAAATAAGGTAAATATGATACTAAAGTAACAAGAAGACCTGATGTGGTATTTATTTCATTACATTTTTCCATATATTTTCTTGTAATTAAATATTTTTTTAATGTAAAAAAAATTGTTAGATAAATAAATTTCAAATGTTGTTAGTTTGATAATAAATGTTAAAATATCAATTTATTTGTTTATTATTAGTTATTTGGTTAATTTATTCTTAAATAAATAAATTTGTTTTCACCATTATTTTTTATCTTATATGTTAAATTATAATAAGAAATTATTTTAATTATTTATTAATTTTGTGTTTTTTAGAATAATAATTTTAATTAATAAATGTTATTATTCATTTGTATAATTTGTTTTTTCAGGTAAAGTACGCAATGTAGTCAGTATACCAACTGCACTATAGTTAGTTACCTATCCGAAAATCACCCTATAGTGCACCATCCCTCTTATAGTTAGTTACTTGACCATGATTAGCTTACCACATGAATTATCTAATAGTGTGTGCAACCAACCTATCTTGAGCTCCTCTCATAGTAGTGCAACCTACCACGCCTTTTGTGCCTGGATATCGCATGACAAGGCTCCTTACCACACCCATCGCTACCATGGGATTATTACCATGATGTTCCCTCATAGAAGACTCCATTGGACCATGATTGTATCCACCGTCTATAGGCTACCATTAGCACACCATCAACAGACTAGATCTGAACTCGAGGTCTGCTGACGCTTTGCTCAGTCAAATCTCACCATCACTATGAAGCCAAATCAAGCCAATGAGTTCTCCTAATCAGTCACCAGAAGAGGTATGTTCTCCATGTAGAAGATAAAGCTACAAATTGACAAAGAGAAATTAGATCTGGATCCAAGCCTGCACTAGAAATACCCAAATCATTTATACCCTGCTGACGATTAAAAAAGCCCGAACCACCACTGCATCGGAGAAGAAAAATAAATCACCTAACCACTATCAATGAACCCAAATTGTAGGTCCTACACTAAGCTTGAAAGATTTTTGGAAGATGATTTTCCACCATTTTTGAAGCCACTTTCCACCGAAGATGATGAAGATTGAACCCTGATCTGCTGATTAAGAAATCAGACACTGCCATTTGAGTCTGAACCTCGCTGAATCTCCACTTCTAGAACCAAAGACCCCACTATGAATGAGGTGGAAGTGAATCCCCCCAAACTTAATAAATTAAAAACCCAGGTAATTCAATGTATTTATTTAATTATAAAGACTCCAAAAATCAAAGATAATTTACCCTGCCCAGTTCAATTACACATGCCTAAATTAAAGAAAGTAAGAAATACCTCTATTGCTTGAAATTGTCATGCCTCCCATGTGTTAAACACTCAATACCCTAATTTAATAAAAATTATAATTCCAATTTTAGGTGTGTGGAATAGTGAAATTTAAGTGGAATTAAATCTATAACAAGAGGAACTACTGACTTTCAATCTCTCCCAGGTCCCTCAATCCATGGTTTAACTTCCCACTTCATTGATACAATTAAAAATATTTTATTATATATAAATTGTCTCCTTATTCATTTGGGTTCAATATTAACATCATCTAAATGTACTCATTTTTGACAAGGTCCATTATTTGAATTTTTTCCAGACAAATTTCTTATGCAAAGAACAATGAAAATCAATTAATGAGTTTGGATTTATTTTTTAACAAAAACGTACCCAAGGTCCTTATCTAAAAGACTCACCATGGGATCCCAATTTCCCATTTTACTCCATATTCAAAAGATTTATATTATTCTAAATTTAATTTTCTCCCTAAAGTTTTCTATTTTACCAGGGTTAAGATACTAGGTTCAATTTTAAAGTTCATGTTTCCTCAAGTTATACGTCCAATTCCATAAATATATAACCTATCACACTTCCCTTTCTAGTTTTCAAATAGTATTTCCCTAAAAATAGTGGATGAGATCTCTCAGAAATAACTCAATTATAACAATTTCAAAACTAGTGAAATCCATTAAAGCAAGCATGACATTTTTCTTAGGCATGACACATTAGGTTCTTATGTTTTTTTTTGTAAATTTCATGATTTTAATTTTTATAAACATACAAAATATTTTTCAATTAAGTTAAAATAGAAGCATGATAAACAATGAGTCTTCTGAAAACTTCATTTTGAATTCAAATACATTTTGGATAACTATATGTATTTTGACATGAATTTAAACTTAAGTTTTCAGCACTCTAGATTCTAGAAATATAAGCACCAAATTTAAGAAAAAAAATTCAAAATTTTACAAAATAAAATCAAGGGGTATTCCCCAACACATAGTAGTATGCATCATGAAAATAATTAAAATGATAAAATTAAAAACAAAAAATCCCCTAATGTAGATGTTTTCATTTATAAATTCATCCAAATGAAGCCTCCCTATTATCATTGAAAATATTCCTCTAACTACTCTGTTGAAATACCCAAATATGTAAACATATTAACATTAGACTTCAAGAATTAAATCTCAAAGTTAAATGAAACCAAAGTGTGAGCTTGGAAGTGTTATCTAGTTAATCCAATATGCTTATCTTGGACATGAAAATTAGAATGATTCGTCCACAATTCTTCATTTGTCTACTGGGTGATTGTTAATAGTTACACACCTTGTGGATGCACAACCTGGTTATTTCCTATAAGAAAACATAAAAAATTAAAAAAATATTTAAGAAAATAAAGTAGGAAATAAAATAGGATAATATTGGGACAACACCCCAAGGGGTACTGTAATTTGACTATTAATAGCTAAAAAACCATTGGATCAACCTCAGTTTGATGACAGTTATGGATTCTTTCTTAGGAACCACCATAGTCAGTTCTTCTCAACTTTAGTGATTTTCCATTTTTGGAGTACCAAATGTGCATCTTCTTTCTAGTCCCCCTCCTTAAAAGTAGACCACTTGTGGAGTTCTAGAGTGAAAAATAAGATATAGTGGTACTTATCCTCTTTATATTGGGGTTGGGGTGCATGGGTTGTGGGAATGAAACTCTTGGATATGACTTATCCTATAGTTCAATCCAATCAATTAGTTTCTATTAAATAATAAAAAATATTTCATCATGAACTTATTAAGCTAAAAACAATTACAAAAACTCATATTAAATAGCTATGAATTAATAATTGTGGTTAGAGTGAGTAACTCAATAGGGGGGGGATTGAGTTACCGATAATTTAAAAAAAAATAAAAAAATTCCCCAATTAAAATAAAATTTCCCAGTTAATAAAAATAGAAGTTTAATATAAGTTTTATCTTTCAAAATATTTCTCAAAGAGTGATTATGGATTAGTTAAAACAATATTTATAATTAATTTAACTTTTGAGATTGATTTACTTAATAAATCATTATATAAACACTAGTTAAGATTAACCATCAAAGTATAGGTTTTATTTATAGATTAAAAAAATGCACTTTAAATTTTAAAATGATGAAAACAAAATAAAAACACAAAAATGAATAAAAAAGGGGTTTAGTCTCAATTAGACACTTAATCCCCTCCACATAGAAATCACCATATTCCAAGTATATTATTATAACCAATAATCTGATCCACAACTTGGATCGGGTATACAAAAAAAAATATTTCCAGGATCAAATCCTATTCCACAGTTATACATGGGAATAGATACAACATATTCCATGTAGGTACCTCGTACACAGTTGTCGTGGGTATACATATAAAAAGGGTCAAGAGAATATTGAGTATTCTCTAGTTCAATCATATGAGTTAGTGTAAGTAAATATACAAATAAATATGACACAATACTTTAAAGTAAATAAAAAATAGAGAGAAAATAAAAATAGATAGAGAAATGAAGTTATACTCAGTCTGTAAAGATCCAGAAGCTCGAGGGTCCTCAGGTTTGGCTTGGTGAGGATATCAAACAAATTTTGATGAACGTGATAGAAAATAGAGTATCATAAAGTATGGTTTTTCTATATGTAGGAAAGGATCTTGATCTTTAGTGTACTCACTCTTTCAAAGTCAAATGTATCAGTGTATGTGTAGTAAGAATATAAATATTTTTTTTTGCACATGAGGGAGTTCTCAGAAATATATAGCACTACAAGTTCAAATACCCATTGAATAATAATCATAAATATTTCCTAGATCCTCATATTGAACCTCTTACTTTTTCTTTAATGTGTTCGTGAAATGGTTAAGTAATAACAATTAAATATACCCACTATATTAACTCCCATAAACTATCCATTAGGAGCATTAAATTTGAATGCAACAGAACAAAAAATGTAGAAAGGCTGATGGTATCATGGTCTAGCGGTAACAAAACTAGTGGTAGCATGTCTGGTAGTAGCGCAATTGAACTAGAGGTAGCATGTCTAGCGGTATTTCATATAAAGGTAGAAGAAAACTGGAGGTTGAACACAACTAGAAGTGGTATAAATATGGATATAGCACAAATCTAGTGGTATCATTCCCAACAATAGCATGAAAATGGCAGTGGAAAGAGTTTTGAGATGGCATGGCTCTGACGGTAGTAGAAATGAACTAACGGTGGTACACATCTAGCAGTATAATAATTCTAAACTAATGATGGATATTTTCTATACTTATCCAAATTGTATCTATAAAATTATACACTATCATAAAATATCAAGTTCATTAGAAACACATGAATCATGATTTGTGAACATTAAAACAAAGAGGTTCCAACAATCTCTCCCTTTTTTGATGATCAAAAATCATGAAATTTAATAAACCATGTATAAAACAAACTTTGGAATAAATAGATGAATTTATAATAAGTGATTATATTTTATTAATAATTCAAAAATCTAATTTTATATTTTGAAATTTAATTTTGAAACAGAATAACTTAAAACAGATTTACGGAATTAAAAATGGAAAAATGAAAAACTTAAACTTGGAATCAGAAAGGTAAATTCCATCCAAATAATATTTCCCCATTTTGGGATTATAAAAAATATATGATAATTAAGAACAAATAAAATATATAAATAATAACATAGTGGATTTAATAAATTTCACAAGTCATATAATTACACCTAAGAAAGGAAAAAAATGGAAATATAGAATCACTATAAAAGACTATGCCTAATCCGAATCACTCTCAACTTGAGATGTAAGATCAATAGGTCCTTTTAATTTTATAGGGGAAAAAGGAACTTGGTTAGAGGATGAGGATACTAAGGTAGTCTGAGGCATCACACAGATTATCACTAGTCTACTATTCTTGAATGCTTCAACTAAAGACATACTGAACGAATAATATTGAGGAGGCAGAGGATTAGTAGATAGAGCATCTGTGAAGGATGGCATGTGAACTGCCTCAGGTAAAACCACTACTATACCCAAAACATACAATAATTTTTTTTATGAGGTTGAAACAAATACTTTATTATATTCCCACATCTCTCTATATCACTGAATAATTCTTTCTTCTCGACCATAAATATCTTGATAAGAGGTACCGAAACTTTGAGATGGACTACTTGTTCCTTGAAGTCCCTAGTAACAGGTGACATCTTTAAGTTTTAATCTAAAAAGATTAAGTGAGAATTAAACTCATGCTTAGTATATACCCTAGAAAGATAGTATTTTATAGCATTGGTGATGGTTTCCCTATCCCTTCAGACTTCATTCAAACACTCTCTTACTAGTTTATATATATGCTCACCGTGTTGTCAAATCTGGAAAAGATACTCCTAGAGAGATGAATGAATATCACCCATAATATCTTGAAGCTCCTCTATAAATATAGTCTAGATCATCTCACCATCAAATGATGTTGAAGGAGGTGGAACACTAGATTTAGAAGCAACAGTAGGTAAAGACTCCAACCTCCCCATAAAGGCATCTTGGCTAGCAGTAAAGGAGGTCTTCATCACCTTTATCACTGATCTCAAAGTTTCCATCTCACTAGACAACCTTCAATACTTAATTTCTACTTCCTAAATCTTGAAAATCATTTTGGGATGAATATGAAAAACAACCAACTTGAAAAGGTATTTGGAATCATCTTTACTAAGATGAGTGACTGGAGGTGCCTAAGATCTCAAAATACCACTGAAGTCTGAAATCAACCTCTATCGGAAAATATCCAAGTCATATCTAGAAAAAAAATCTAAATTCACAAAGTCAGAAACATGTGGAGGTGTAGTAGATCTATCAGTAATAGGAAAAATTGGATCTTCATGCTCTAAATCAACAATAGGTGCATCTAGAGGAAAATCCTAAAGCTCACCAACAACATTAATATACTCTACAAGAGATCCCTTTGGATTTTATCCAACATCAACCAAAACAGTAGGACCATAATTTTATGGTGGATTTTTGTGGTCATCACCACTTCATTCATCTCCATATGAGTCTAGATAGGAAAGTACAGGTAGTTTGGAACCAGGGGATGGATCCCCCTTAGATGATACCTCATACTATGCTAAGAAATATCTATTCAGTACATCGCTATGATCTCTATATACACTTCCAACTTCTTTAAACTCTATGTAGTCTAGTCTAATATGGAAATAATCTAGGAATTTATCCCACTCATCATGAATATCCACATCAAATCTAGAATAAGTCATATCAGTAGGATCTACAAGATCATCTCTGTGAATGATAGAACTTGGGGATCCCCTCCTCAATAGATGTACTCAGCTAACCTCTAACTGAGGTAGCATCACCTATCGGCTGAACTAAAATTGGTCTCTCCACACTTATAGATCTATCTAGAACAAGTCTATCCATAAACCTAACTTAAGTAGAACCAATAGGATAGGGATTATGTGATTGATTCCTCTCAATATCACCATCTCTATCATGATCATGTTCATAACTATTACTATCCTCCTCATCACCATTATCATCATTATCATTTCCATTCTCAGAACCATATAAGACTTCAAAAACTTATTTATAGGTATCTAAAGAACTATAAATATATTCTTCCCAGATACTTTAGTCTCTTCATCATCTCTTTAACTTAAGAGACTCTCCATGGAAGGGATATAAGCTAGTGGACTTACGGCTGGATAACAACATGACATGATTCTCCTCTAGACTTCTTCTTAGTCCTTGATCCTAGTATACAACTCTAAAGGATACTTAACTCTCACTATTTTAGTGAAATAAAGGTAGAATAAAAGGTGCGAGAAGGTTGAAGGTCAAGAGAGAAAGGGAAGGTGAAATAGTTTGAAGGAAGCACACACGAGAAAGGGAGTGACTTAGATTGAAATTTTAAGTCATATTTATAATTTAGGGATTTGAATTCCAAATATATAATAAAATATAAAAAATTAAAACAAATAATAATTTAAATACTAAAAACAGGAATGATAGAAAAATAGATATTTGACTGGTAGATAAATTGAAATAGAGACTAGTAGATTACCTAATGGTGGATTATTCCAACAATGGATCATCCCAATGATGGATCATTGTTGTGGAAAATGTCAGGAGCAATGAAGTGAAAAATGGATCATAGAAGAGTAAAAAGGAAAAAAATAAAATAATTAGAACACATAGATTTATGTGGTTCGGGAATAATCCCTACGTCTACAATGAGGCAAAATTTCACTATGATTTGGGAGAAAATTTTTAACAGGGAGTTTTAGGGTTCTCAATCACTAACTAAATCCTAGCCTGAAATGGTCTACAAAAGGAGGAAGATGACCCACTGTTCCACCAACAACACATTTAGTCTGCATTGCTATAGTGAAAGGTGGCCACCCAAGTCAAAAGTGCTATAGTAGATAGTGGTTAGAAGTCCAAGGAGCTACAATACTATTGAATCCAAAGTCTGCACTGCTATAGTACATTGTTGATGTTGGTCAGTCAACGCTGATAAAGTTGCAGTATGGTGCACAATATGGGTTGGAAGCATTCAGCCTAATCATCTTTTGAAATGGATTGGGCTACACCAATCTAACAATCTCCCACTTGGATCCTGATCCGATACGCTCCCTGCTTCGATGCCACTGACTAATACAACTTACTTAATCTAATCTCCTCTTCTTCTTCACTCACTAGTACACATGATTTCCATTCAAAACTTCAATTTCAAGATGAAAATTCATGAAATACAATATATTTTCCTCTTATGCTCCCATTGTGTCCTCCATTATTCTTCCTCTCATCCTCCATTCATTAGTAGAGACCAACCGAGGAACAACAGTGCCTCAACTTCTATATTCCCATAAAATTCATCAACATGTCTACTGGATTTTTGGTTCCAAAAATCTTCTGCAATGTCAGTAACCCATCCGGTATCAAACCTCTGATGAAATGATACTTCAACTAAAGTTGCTTCATCTAGGCATGAAACACAGGGTTCTTTGAAATATATATAGCACTCTGACTATCACAGTACAATAAATTCTCATCTCCATTTCTTCCTAACTCATTTGAGAAGTTCTTTAGCCAAACCATCTCCTTTATAGCTTATGTTACAACAATGTATTCTACCTTTATGGTAGATAAAGCCACCACCTTATACAATTGTGATATCCAGCTTACTGAAGTTCCTCCATAGGTAAATACATAACCTATGGTACTCCTCATACTATCGATATCACCTCAAATGTCAGCATCCACATACCCATATAATGAATTTCCTTTACCAAAGCACATAGATTCCTCCTTGATACCTTTCAAATACCTCAGTATCTACTTTACATCTTCCCAATGTTGCTTTCTATGGTTATCCATATAACTTCTCACAACTCCCACTGCATGAGAAATGTCAATTTGATTACAAACAATGGAATATGTTAGTCTTCCAATAGATGATGCGTATGAAACCTTTTCCATGTACTCAACCTCTTCTATCGTCTTTGGTGATTACTCCTTTGATAGTTTGAAATATCTTTCTTGGGGAATATAGATCGGAATTTCTTCTAGTATACTGAATCTTCTTAAAACCTTCCCAATGTAGTCATCCTATGATAACATCAAGGTTCTAGCTACATGGTCTCTCTTGATCTTCATCCCCAAATTCATGTTAGCTTCTCCAAGATCTTTCATCTCGAACTCCTCAACCAACTTCCATTTCATCTCATTAATCTTTTGCATACATGATTATGAAATAATCATATCATCTATAAAGACCTATAAATTACATATTTTTTTATTATATGGAATTATTCTGAGGCTGCGAAATTTGATAGCACTTGATTCTGAGGCCCAGAGAGCCCGAAACGATTTTTTGAATTTTTTTAAGGTACATTTAGTAAATGTGTGAGCGAGATTTTCTATCTTTTGAACTGATGATCGGATTGAAAATATGAGGGCACCGTTGAATTCAAAGTGCTGGTATTTACTTAGGCAAAGATTAACTTCGATCGGAAAGGGTCGGACGAAAAAGATAATTTTTGGGAATTTTCGGAAAAATAATAAAATAACTCTTTGAGTTATTTTATTCTTCTTCAACCATTGAGCGATGGTTGGAGGAACTGTAATGAAACGAAATTTATTAAATGAATATCATTAAATGACATGTTACTTTTTTGTGTAACCACAACGCTCATGTGATTAATTGGTTCATTAATTAAGGTTCATTAATGAACCACATTAATGAACCTATCATTGATCTCTTCAATTCTTTTTTTAATCAAAACATTGGAAATAGAATTCACAACTTTAAGGAAACCTCTGAAGAAATGCCAATGATGTCACCCTCCAATGAAGAATGGTGATCAAATGACGATTGTTGGAGGAACTGATCCGGGATTGACAAGCGGCGACAAACGTCGATTGAAAACAAGTGCATAATTCCTTCCTTCATCCACAACAGATTCTAACGAACCCAGGTAGGGGATTTTTTTAAGTGTTTAATGATTCATCTTTTTATGTTCTTGAAAAATACAAGTAACGTGGATCAACCGACTAATGGGTTGATCTGTGACTCGTTTGATCTTGAGGGAGGTTGTCGTGGGGAATTGTTTTGGGGATTTTATTCTTCTATATGATAATTGTTATCACCCCTATGATAAAATGCTAATGCAGGGGGCATGGATCAATCCAAACAAGGCCCGAACCCTCCACCACTTTTAGATATTGTGCGTTCTTCATGGATGACTGAGAGACATGGCGGAAAGGAAAATACAAGGGGCTCGAAGTGAAAGCAGTGACCTGAGAGGCCTGTAGGCGTAGACGGGAAGGAAAACGGACCACCAGAGTATCTCCAGTGGCCTGTGGAAAGATCTGCTAATGCGGCACCACCGGCGCGGTGGCGGTAGCCCATGCCGGCCGCATGGGAAGGTAGTGCCCACAGGCACCGCAACGGTGAGATATTATGGCCAGACGACCGTGGTGGGTAGAGAACTTGGAGCCAATGCACCACATGGGAGACAGAGCAGCCTACTCAGGCTGATCGTCTAGATGCGCAACAGTCGGCTCTAACTGGCCGTTTCGGGAGACAGGGTGGAGCCCCACTTTCACCACCAGATGTGGGGAACCGGACGACCAGCATCTGGTTCCTCGCGACTGGCCCACATCTGTGCGGGCCGGGTTTTCCAGGCTGGTCATACCTTCCAGCTGGGTCAGACCTGCCAGATGGGCCAGACCTGTGGGCCCAATAGGCCGGCCGAGCTAGACCCCTACCAGGCATAGATCCAACCGACCCTGTTTTACTAAAACTAACGTAACTCACATACCGAGCGTCCGATCGACGTGCCGTCTGCTGAGTGAGGACCCTTAAGATGAGGCAGTTCTTTTTAGATTCTCTAATTGAGTTTTGGCATAATTTGGAGTATGATCAGGTTGGATCGGACTCAAATCCAATCAATACCTATTTACCATTTTTCTTATATCTTACAGGCCATTCACCTGATTAACACACCATTTATTGCATTGGAACCCTTATGATATGTCAGACCTTTGAGTTTCTTCTTCACAATACTTCATGGTGGTTGAGGTACGACCAATATCTTGAGGAGAAGAATCTACAGAACTCAAGTGTGCTAATTGTGGGAATCCTATGGCTGGCTACCAAGTGAAGAGTGACCCTATGTGGATCGGCAAGAGAGTGACCCTCAGTGGATCGATAGTAGTGAGACCCTCCATGGATCGACAATGGAACGACCCTCTGTGGATCGACATGAGGGTAACCCTCTATGTATTGGAAGTAGTGCGAACCTCTATGGATCAACATTAGTGCGACCCTCTGTGGATCAATAGTAGTGCCTCCGGACATGGACCAGCCATAGAGCGACCTGTTGAGGATCAATGGAGGAGCGACCCTTTTTGGATCGGTAATAGAGAAACCCTTCTCAGATCAGTAGCTGATCCACCCAACAGAATAAATTGATCTATCTTAAGACTAATCATATTTATTCCTATTCTCTAAGTTGTATACCTGGTGTGAGATGTCTTTTACTTTATGCTTTATGATTGAGATCATTCTCTGTGGCTTTTAATTTGTGGAATTTTGGGAGACCTTTGGGGGTCTCGGGGTCCCTACTGGGTATTGTTATACTCACCCCTACACGGGCTTCGCCCGCACCTTATTGTGTCTTGTGCAGAAGACAGATAGCTTGACTGAGACTTGGGGAGGCAGAGCTAGATGGTGCTCGGAGGTGATTGATAGATTTGGTGAGTGGTAGTGATGAAAAACGACGACTTGTACCTACCCTTCAGGTAGGATCCTTGGTGGATGACCTTCGGAGCAAGTTTTCCCCTTTTTTCTATAATTTATTTTCATTTGGGCTTGTATAATAGCCCCTTTTTCTTTCAATACTTTCTTTTACTCTCAATGGTGGTTGTTAGTAGTGGGTTTACTTTTCCTTTTCTGTTGTGTTTGAATTGTGCGTAGTGTGACCTGTCTATGTGTGTACAGGTTGGAAGGAAATGCCTTCCCTTTTTTGGTTTCACCTTTCTGGTGCTAGTAAACAGCCCCTAGCCTATGGAAGGCGGGCTTGGGGTAGTTACGGCATGAGCCCCAGGGGATGATTTGTGAAAAAGTGGTATTAAAGGGAAGTCGGTTATACCTGAAGAACTAAGAGTTTGTGTTTTCAATGGAGAAATAGTGTTCAGTGTCTTGAGTTTAGATTACAGTTTGGGGAGTCCAGTGTTGGTGTGACGACCGACATATCCTTACACCAGGACCCTAAATTCTAATTTCTGACCTGGTACATGAAAACACTATTTGAATGTGTTTTGGAATTTTTTTCTTTTGATCTCTTTTGAGTCATCTTCCCAGGTATAACTTATTAACTGTGGAGCATCTGTTTCTTTACAGGATGCCTCTACATAGAAAAATAGCCAGGATTCTAGTGAGAGATCATGATGAAAGTCTACCGAGCATCGAGGCATCAGTGCATGGCCCTATTATAGTGATAACACCTTCGGGTGGTATACTTGAAGCACCATCACCCGTAGGGAAGCAGTTTCCACCAGCCCCACCAGCGGACAATGCACGCTTATTGAGCGCATTTCACAAGTTCCAGAGATAGAGGTCTCAGAGGTTTCGAGGCGAGATAGATCCGTAGATAGATGAATATTGGATGGAGGCTGTGGGACAAGTTTTTTGCTTGGTTGAGACACCAGCAGACCATATAGTGATCTTAGCTACTAGTATATTTCAGGGATCAGTAGAGAGGTGGTGGAGCCTGAAGCTCCAGACACACGAGGAGACAAATATTTCCTGGTTGGAATTCGAGAGCCTCTTCTGGGTGGATTTATTACCAATGACTCTACGCTCTGTGCATATTCAGGAGATACTGCACTTACAACAGGGTAGCCTAACAGTGGCCTAGTACTCGGCGAGTTTCACTGACCAATATCACTACTCCACCGACATGGTAAAAGACCCTTTATTCAGGGACTAGACCTTTGAGAAGGGTCAACGATGGGATATTAGAGTGTCGATGATATCTCTCAATATTCTGATGCTGGCTAGAGTGCTAGAGAGAACACTATTGGTGGAGAGATTCCTAGCTGATAAGGCACTGACAATGAGAGCCACCACCGGATGACAGGCAGCTAAGCCATCTGCAGCAGGTAGTAGGTAGATGAAGTAGAGGCCCAAGAGGTATAGACCTTCTGGAGGACGACCCCAAGATATAGGTTCAGAGGTGCAGAGCTCACGAGGTAGAGGAGGTTAGTAGAGGAGCAGAATGTGCTACTCGTGCGGTGGGTAGGGTCACATGGATCGTGACTACCCAAATCACCATATTGATTATCAGAAGATGGTCGAGGGACCACCGAGGTAGAGGCAAATGTTTGAGTGAGGAGGTCCACAGGTAAGCAGACGTGGCAGATGAGTAGGCCGTGTAGCAGGCAGTGGGTGACGGTTTGAGGTACTACCTTCACCACCCCCAGGTGGTCCACCTCAACCTCAGGGGGTAGATGGACAGGGATGAGCTCATATTCAGGTAGTAAAGGCCTATGACCAAAGAACTCTAGAGATTATTCTAGGTACAATCTGTGTCTACTCCACCCTAGTTTTAGTTCTTATAGACATAGGCTCTAGTCAATCTTTCATTGACATGACTCTATTTCAAAGATTAGAGATTCTGGAGGATCCATTGGCTCGATCATTATGATTAAAGACTCCTACAGGAGAGGATTTGATGATTACACACTGGTGATTGTAGTGTGAGATTACTCTAGGAGGTGAGAGCTTTGGATGGTATCCCCTAGTAGCAGCATCGAGGCCTTATGACGTCATCTTGGGTATGAATTGGTTATCAACAGTTCATGCATAGATCGACTATCTTAGGCACAAAGTGTGGTGTGTCTGTGAGAATGGAACCAAGTTTTCCTTCTCCAGTGAGAAGGAAACCTTTGCAGCATAGGATGGAATTTCTCAGAGGAGGGTGAAATCGATCACTCATCATTTGGCTAGCCTTACCCTCAGTGTAGTGGATGAGAGGAGTCCGAGCTATCCTGTAGTGGTGGACCAGTATGCTAATGTCTTTCCTGAGGATATTCTGGGATCACCTCCTCATAGATAGGTAGACTTATACATCGACCTGTACCCCGAGATGGAATTGATATCTACACCATCTTATCAGATGGATCCTGTAGAGCTTCGTGAGTTGAGGGTATAGTTGGAGGACTTGCAGAGGAATGGGTTCATAAGACCTAGTTTTTCTCCATGGGTAGTCCCAATTTTGTTCTCCAATAAGGAAGATGGGATTTTGAGGATTTTCTTGGACTATCAGTGCCTAAACCAGGTGACCGTAAAGAACAATTATCCTCTATTAAGGATTGATGATCTCTTCGACCAACTGAAGGGAGCATTGTGGTTTTCAAAGATAAACCTTATATTAGGCTGTCATCAGCTTAGGGTATGGGATGAGGATGTACCAGAAGTAGACTTTTGATGCAGGTATGGCCACTATGAGTTCTTGGTGATGAATTTCGGCATAACCAATACCCCATAAGTGTTCACGGTACTCATGAACAGGATCTTCTATCCTTACCTCAATTGCTTTGTGGTGGTCTTCATTAATGATATCTTGATATACTCGGTGTTAGAGTAGGATCATGCCACACACCTAAAGATAGTTTTGGATACAATCTGAGAGAACTATCTATATGGTAAGATATTGAAGTTACAGTTATAGATACAGGAAGTCCACTTTCTGGGTCACGTTATCTTGAAAGTTTGAGTTGTAGTGGATCCGGAAAAGATAGAGGTAGTGCTTGCTTGGGAGCCACCCAGGAGCGTGACTGAGGTGTGGAGTTTCTCAGGGTTGGTTGGGTACTACTGGAGATTTGTACCTAAATTTTATAGAGTAGAAACACCCTTTTTATCTTTGAAAAATAAGGGACAAACCTTTGTATGGATAGAGAGATACCAGTAGAGTTTTCTGGAGCTGAGGAAGAGACTAAATATTGCCCCTATCTTGAGTCTACCAAAAGAGGGAGTTGAGTATGTAGTATATTGCGACACATCAGGGACTGGACTGGGATGTGTCTTAATGCATGAGTGAGTGGTTATCACCTACATCTCACAACAACTAAGGAAACATGAGAAGAACTATGCGACCCATGACTTGGAGTTAGCAACAATGGTCTTTGCGTTGAAGTTTTGGTGACACTACTTGGTGGGTGAATGGTTTACTGTCTACTCCGATCATAAGAGTCTCAGGTATATCTTATCACAGAAGGAACTGAACCTGAGACAACAACAATGGATGGATTTCCTCCAAGACTATGACTTTGATATAGTCTACACTCCTGTGAAGGGAAACATAGTAGCAGACACACTTAGCAGGAGGTCGGGTCTACAGCTTATGAGTGAGGCAACATAGCAACTAGCCGTGTTGTAGATATCCTTCATGGATAGTGATGGAGTAACTTACCTATAGTCTATGACTGTCACTCCCCCACACCTTCAGCAAGTTTGGGAGGCACAACTTGGGGACTTTGAATGCAAGGCCCGACGTGCTCAGATACCCTCAGGACAGGCTCCTAATGGATTTTAGATAGGTGGGGAGCACGTCATACTTTTTAGAGGATGCACCATGGTACCGATGATGTTTCAGAAAGAGGTATTGAGGGAGTTCCATACATTCCCTTTGTAACGTCCCGGATCCGGGTGCCACTCAACTGGTGCCCCGAACCTGGTTGGTCACATGACCTCAAGCACATTTCCCCAAACACCAGAGGCTTCCAACTAGCAGTGAGGGCCTAGGTCTGATAGTGGGGAAACTATTCCCTCATTTTCCAAAGTGTAGTGCAACGGAAAGATATAAACATACTCAAAAGCGGAAGCAGTAAATAATTCAAGATGAAAGGAAAATAGTACTGAAACACAAGATAACCAACATTCATATATATATGATGATGCAATATGTACAATTTCTAAGAAATCATTCAAACAGGAAACACTGCAATCAAATACAATGCAATAAAAGGTACCGATACAAAAAAAAACTAAAACAGTGCAATAGGAATACAGTAGCATCGCAAGCCTAAGATCGGACCCATGCTCTCCTACTCCTCTGCAACAATCTTTTACCTGTGTAGGGACCCTTTCCCTTATCGACACCTGCAACAATATAATCTGTTTGGGCCCAATACATGACCCAAACAGGGTGTGAGAAATAAATCCCAGTAGGCAACCACCAAAGGCCCGTGCCCAACTGTCTGTGAAAAGTGCAACAGTAGTGTGCAACAATAAAATGTAGTAAACTAGGTAGTACTAAAAGGTAACTATCTCTACCAGTTGCATTGACATTTTATTAATTATTTAACAACTCCAAGATTGTGCTTTAGCTTGGTAGGTACAACATAATAAATCACCACAGTGAATAATCAAAGTAAACGTTGTCCTCAGATATGAAAATCCTTACCCTCAGGTAAATAGAAATGAAACCCTCAGGTAACTACCCATAGGCATATTGAATATTTCCCTCAGGCGTACGAGATATTGCCCTCAGGCACAAAAGCTATTGCCCTCAGGCATAAGAAACGTTGCCCTCAGGCAAAATGAACACCGCCCTCAGGCTAAAAAAAACACTGCCCTCAGGCTAAGCGATAACCGGGCTGAGCCCAACATATAACCAAGCAATTCATATCCATTTTCTCTCAAGAAAACTCAAAGCATGATATAAACATGGTATACCCACAAGTATCCTATCCAAATGACTAAACAAGGGAAATTCACCTACGAGGTGGCCCTGGATCAAGGAAACGATCCCAAACAACAATTTATACATATTCATTTAATTACCTATTCAATTCTAGGTATTTTATCAGTCAAGGCCTCAGCCATATGACACCCCAAACGTGGGCGCGTATCACAATGGTACACAAAATCAACTCGACATTTGGAAATAAACACCAGACCACCTACCTCGATCTCCACTTATCGATTTACACAAACGATGCCTCCCGAAACTTCCAAGAACAACGTAGATCTGGGAATAATGATAACCCATTCAAACCCAAATAACTTCCCATCAGGAAATAATTGGAAGAAGTGGTTCAAGAAGAGAGAATAAGTCACCCACGCGGTTCAAACGAGATTGTCGACGAATGAATCAAAGTCCCGGTGTTCGTTCATGAGCTCTTCCAAGGTCCGACCTTCTCTCCCGCAACCTCCTAGGGTTCTAAGCTTCCAATGTTGAAAGAGGATTCTACTGAAGGTTTATAACAAAAAAAAACAACTACACGACATGTACTCTCAAGTACATGGCATGTACTTTCCATTTTTAAACTATTCCTATGGCGGCTACTTTTCACCGCCACACTATTCATCAGCCGACTTGATTACACGGTGTGTATTTCTAAGTACACGACATGTAATACCATTCCACTGGAAGCTCCTCCCACCACCTTACTATTCACCTTACGACTGATTACACGGCGTGTATATACTTAGTACACAGCATGTAGTTATTTTTTACACCCTTCATCGCCGACAGAGCTACACACCCTATATACTCATCCTACACGGACAAGGTACACGACATGTGGAAAAGTACACAGTGTGTACCCACAAAATTTGGGATTTTTCCCCATTTTCCTTATTTTCTCGAAAACACTTAAGGAAAAAGGAAAAGAAGAAAACCATACCTCAAGAATAAGAACCGAGTTCTTACAAACTTCCCCCCTTAAAGCAATTCATCCCCGAATTTCCCTTCCAAGGGTGGTGAAGATAAAGCTGTGAAAAACTCTGACCACTGAGCATGTACGTTGGTCTCCCACTCCCAGGTTTCATCCAGCACTCGGCTATGCTGCCATATCACCCGTACAAGAGGAACTGACTGTCCTCGAAGAACCTTCGTGCTCCTATCAACAATACGAATCAGATGCTACTAAAAGGATGCATTGACCTGAAGTTCAACCTCCTTGGGATGAAAAAAGTGAGATGATTTTGAGTGATAATGGCATAGCTGAGATATGTGGAAGACATCGTGCATGGCCTAGTACCTCTATGGTAACTGCAACCGATAGGCAACCAGCCCGACTCTCTCCAGAATCTCAAATGGCCCCACATAACTCGGTGAAAGTTTACCCTATCTCCTGATCCACCTGTGTCCCAACCTCAATGAAACACGTAAGAAAACCTGATCCCTGACTATAAACTCCAAGGGTCATCTACGACGATCAACATAAGATTTCTGAAGAGACTGTGTAGTAGAAATCTGATTCTGTATCAACTGGACCTGCTCTGAAGTCTCCTTCATGAGATGTGGTCCTAGTAAAGCTATCTCACCTGCCTCCAACCAGCACAAAGGTGATTGGAATGACCTACCATATAAAGCCTCATAAGGTTCCATCTCAATAGTTTCCTAAAAACTATTATTGCAGGAAAACTCGAACAGGGGTATGTGCTTCTCCCAAGAGCCCCCAAAGTCTAGAACACATGCACACAACATGTCCTCTAACACCTATATCGTACACTCTGACTGACCATCAGTCTGAGGGTGGTAAGCTGTTCTCATAAGCACTCGTGTACCCAATGCCCTCTGAAAACTCTTCTAGAAACAAGACGTAAAATGGGAATCCCTACCCAAAACGATAGAACGAGGGACCCCATGAAGACGTACCACCTCTCAGATATACAACTTACTGAGCTCATCAATACCGAAGGTCTCCTTGATTGGAAAAAAGTGAACTACCTTTGTAATTCTGTCCACAACAACCCATATGCCATCATTGCCTCTAGGTCACCTCAGCAACCCAGTCACAAATTCCATCGTGACATCATCCCATTTACACTCTGGGATGGGTAAATGTTATAACATTCCGGCTGGCCTCTAATTCCCCACCTTCACCTACTGATAGGTGGAACATCTCGTAACAAAACCAGCTACCTCTCTTTTCATACCCGACCACCAATACTGACGTCTCAAGTCACAGTACATTTTGGTAACCCCAGGATGCATAGACCAAGATGAATCATGAAATTCCCACATAAAATCCTCGCATATATCCCCTGGAACCCACAATCGTCCATGGATACACAATATCTAGTCATCGCCTATCGTCCAACCAGGAGGAGGGTCCTCACTTGCCACCAACTCCTGTAGAACTAAGCCTTCTGAATCCGATAGCTATCTCATTCTCAGTCTATCCAGGAGGGTAGAAGTCACAAATAAGGATGAAATATAGGTTCACACCTGACTATTGTGCACATCCAAATGCATCTCAGTGAACAAAGCCATAAGATTCCACTCACCACTAGCCTCCTGTACTGCCTGTATCTAAGTCCTCCTACTCAGTGCATCATCTACTGCATTACCTTTACCAAGTGTATAGGCAAGCTCAAAGTTGAAGGACTGAAGGTATTCAACCCACCTTTACTATCTCAAATTCAATTCACACTGGTTAAATATGTATTTAAGGATTTTGTGGTCTATAAACACCACAAAATGTTCTCCTAAGAGATAATGTCTCCAACAGCGTAATGCATGAACAACTGCAGCCAACTCGAGATCATGTGTCGGGTAATTCCTCTCATGTGGCCTCAACTGCCGAGACCCGTACGTAACTACTCGATCACCTTTCATCAGCACTACTCCCAGCCCAATAACTGATGCATCACAGTAAACTGTATAGCTCTTCCCTTGCTATGGAATTATTAGGACTAGTACTGATGTCAACCATCCTTTCAGCTCCTGAAAGGCTGTCTCGTAATCTTCTGACCAAACGAACTTCACACCCTTCTTAGTCAAACCTATCAACAACACTTCTAAGTGGGAGAAGTCCTATATAAATCACCTTTAGTAACCAACCATCCCCAAGAAACTCTGTATTTCAAACACGTTCTTAGGCTGCTCCCAGGAAACTACTTCTCTCACTTTCTTTTGGACTACTAAAACTCCTGCCTCTGAGATAATATGACCCAGTAAGTGTATTTGGTCCATCCAAAAGTGGTACTTTGAGAGCTTAGCATATTAATGATGCTCTCTCTGTGTACTTAGTATGATCTCAAGATGGGTGGAATGATCGTGTCGAGTTTGGGAGTACACCAAGATATCATCCATGAATACTACCACAAAAGAATCTTGATATGGGTGGAACACACAATTCATCAGAGCCATAAAGACTGCTGGCACGTTTGTGAGTCCGAACGGCATAACCAAGTACTCGTACAGACCATATCTACTCTGAAAATCTGTAAGTGGTATGTTCAATGGTCTAATGGACAACTGATGATATCTGGATCTCAAGTCAATATTCAATAACACTTGTGCTCCTAAAAGTTTATAAAAAAGATCATCAATCCTTGGTAAGGGATATCAGTTCTTAACCATCAACTGGTTCAGCTTCCGATAATCCATGCAAAGTCTGAGGGTACCGTCCGCCTTCTTCGCAAACAAGACACACGAACCCCAAGGAGAAGTACTGGGTTGGATGAAACCCTTTGATTTTAAATCCTCTAACTGTTTCTTGAGCTCCTACAACTCTGGTGTAGCCATCCTATAAGGAGGAATGGACACTGGTGCCACTCCTGGCATAATCTCAATAGTGAAATCCACCTATCTCTTTGGAGTTAGACCTGAAAAGTCGTCCGAGAAGACATCCCTAAAATGATTTACCACTGGAGGGAAATCCTTCTGAAAATTTCCCTGGTCATCCAGATATAAACTCGCAATCTGGGTTGTCACTCCACCTCGCCCACAATGCTCGGGTCCAGCTCAGCTCTCCAGAACATCCCCATTCGCCCTTGTATAGAAACTCTCCGCCCTCTGGTGATGTGAAACTCACTCTGCAACGATAGAAATCTATAAAGGCTCAAACGGGTACCAACCAGTCCATCCTGAGAATGAAATCATAGGTCGTCATCTCTAAGACATAGAGGTCCCATAGAAAGTGACACCCACCAACCTCTAGGGGGCACTCCTTGCATTGATGCACACCTACCATTCTAATTCCCAATGGAGTGTCTAGCATCATAACATCAGAAGAAGAAGAAACACAGAGTGAAAGGCTCTCCACAATGGGCATAGATATAAAGCTATGTGTAACACCCATATCAAAAAGTAATGAAGATAAAACAGAAGCAACTAGAATATTACATCTGACAGTGGAAGGTCTGGGATCCTGCTCTTTTTGGGTCTGTTGCACTGCATATGTCTGCCCAGTGCCACGTCCCTGTGACACAACTTGGCTACCCTGAGCTGACCCGCCCTACTGTCGCTGAGATTCCAGTGTCTGGCTACCACGGCCACGACCACCACCTCGGCCTAAACAACCTGACGTATTCCAATTTCCTGACCGATAAGATACTTATTCCCCTGCTCCTGCACACATAGTCTGCACAGAACCCCTCTCACTAGTCACTGGTGGAAACGCCCTGCAAAAACGCTAAATATGACCCATATTGCCGCAAGCTCGACACTCCACTGGGTCACGTGGACACCGAGGTCTCTTGTGCCCCTCTTTACCACACTAGTAGCACATGGATTGGCCACATGATGAATTTTTCTGGCTAGTATTTCCACCATGAGATAAATCCATATGCCTCTTCCTCTTACCAGTAGAAATAGTACCAGAGACCGGTGCTGAACTGCCCTAGCCTACACCACTAGCTTCTCGCAGGTTCCTCTTAGTAGTAATCAGTTCCTGGTTCACAATAGCATGCACTGTAGGAAACCTGAAAAAAATCACCAGGGTGTGGATGTCATATCTAAGACCATCCTCAAATCATCTAGCCCTCAACATCTCATCACCTACTAGAATAGGTGCAAAACACTATAGCTCAGTGAAGAATGAAGAATAGTCCATCACTAACATGGAGCCCTACTACAGATTCATAAACTCTCGAGCTTGATCTTCCCTTAGCATCTATGGAAAGAAAAATTCATAGAATACTGTCTGAAAATCTTCCCATGCCATGTCTTGGTGATGTTCAGTCTGGGTGGTAACATCCCACTATCTCTTGGTGGAATCATGCAGCATGTAAGTAGTGAGCTTGACCCTACTCCCTGGAGGCATCTCAAGATGATCAAAGATAGTCTGCAATGAATCCATCCATGACTCCACAGCCTGTGGTCCGCCATCCCCTGAAAACGTAGGAAGATGCTGCTACTGGAATATACGCATCAGCTCTGCCATAGAAGTGGCTATCGGCGGTGCTCTCTGGAAGGTCTGCATGAACCGCATGAAGCCTTCACGTAACTGTGCATCCACGCCTGCGTCCGGTATAATGGCTGGCACCGCATCTGGCACTGTTGGAGGATCCATCAGTAGCCTATAGCCTACCACCTCTGTAGTATAATCATTTCCGCTCGCTTGGCTAACAACTCATGGTCATCTCTATATCATGACTCTACAAGGTCAAACACACGCCTTAGATTAAGATCATCAAGGAACAAGCACTGGAAATGTAAGAAGGGAGTAGGAGAAAGAAAATATTCAACTTTTACAAAACAATACTACATGGCATGTATAATAACTACACAGAGTGTGCCCTTAAGTCTTTCACATGGGCATGTACTTCTACCAGAACTGGTTGTGTAACACCCCAAACACACGGCGTGTTTTCCACACACACAGCCTGTACTAGAATTTTCTTCCCCTTCCTGAGTCCTTTTACACAGCTAAGCCACACAACTCTCTTTTGAACGAGACTACACAGTGTGTATAAAGTCTACACAGCGTGTACCCTTAGGCTCTTACATGGTCATGTTCTGTTGCCGGCCTGGGCATGTATCAACCCTAGGTACACGGCGTGTTACACCCACACACGACATGTACACCAATCCATCTCCCCATCCAAATGACCAAGTCGACACAGTCTCTCATCGGTCAAGACTACACGGCATGTCCCACAGGTACACGGTGTGTACTAGATGAGCTTCATCAACCTGTGTTGTTTGTAACACGACAAGATACATGGCTCACACTACCAGTCATGTTCCAGATGGCCACGACGTGTACTAGAAGAGGTAACATCGGACCGTGTTGTTAGTTACACGGTCAGGTCCCAAGATCAAACTACATGGCGTGTTCAACATTGACACAACATGTATAACCTAATATTTCTCCGTCCGTGTTGTTAGTCACATGGGCGGACAAAGGGTCAAGCCTACATGGTGTGTATCACCGGTACACGGTGTGTTACCTCAAGAGTTTTCCCATCCCGTGTTACTTCCCACACGACCTATGACACGGTTAGAGACTACACGGTGTGTACTTTCGGTACACATCATGTACTTAAAAATTTTCCATTTCTTCCCGAACAGAAGAGTACAGGGCGTGTTTTCATAGAACCACACGCCATGTTGTCTGGGTTTCCAGATAGTATACCTCATAAACTACTCCGGAGCCCCTTTTTCTTTAATTTTCAAGCATCGGTATGCCAAATTCCGATCTTTGGGGGCCCATACTTCCCGAGAATCAAAGTTTAGAACCCGACCATTAACTTTATTATACAAAACACAACAAAAAGGTTGGATCATGATTCTATAAATTTTGGTCCAAGAGAGCCCATACTTATCAGGAACCAAAGTTTAGCGTCCATCAACCCAACCGTTACTTGAACCAATACCCTATCATCAACAGACGTATCTATCAAGGTACCAATCACAACAACATGCATTTTATAGCACAACATCTATCAAAAAAACATGCAATTTCTAATGCACCTACATGGCATGGAAACTATGCATGGAATGCGATTCTAACATGTGTCTAAATGATGCATGAGATGGAATACCCTCATCTCATCAGGTTGAAACTAAATATAACCCAGTATAAAAATATAACAGCACACCACAAGTGCGTCACCCAACGGTGAAAATCAGATCAACTGTAAAGTGAAAAATCAGTAAAATTGCAACACAAGGTAAATTGGCTTTTCCCTGTACATGGGTTAGATACTCCCTGGAACAAATTTTTACTAAGTACCTATTTCATCCTATCCTTGGCTATAGGATCCAAATAGTAAGACAAAGAAAAGAAACTGCTCTGATACCCCTTTGTAACATCCCGGATCCGGGTGCCACTCAACAGGTGCCCCAAACCCGGTTGGTCACATGAAATCAAGCGCATTTCCCCAAATTCCATAGGCTTTCGACTAGAAGCAAGGGCATAGGTATGATAGTGGGGAAACTATGCCCTCATTTGTCAAAGTGTAGTGCAGTGGAAAGATATAAACATACTCAAAAGAGGAAGCAGTAAACAATTCAATCTAAAAGGATAACACTACTGAAACACAAGATAACCAACAATCATATATATATGATGATGAAATATGTCCTATTTCTATGAAAGCAGTCAAACAGGATACACTGCAATCAAATACAATACAACATAAGGTACCAGTATAGCAAAACAAAACTAAAATAGTGCAACAGGAACATAGCAGCATCGCAAGCCTAAGCTTGGTCCCATGCTCTCCTACTCCTCTGCAAAAATCATGTACCTATGTAGGGACCCTTGACCTTATCAACACCTATAAAAATATAATCTGTTTGGGAACAAGACATGGACCAAACAGGGTGTGAGAAATAAATCCCAGTAGGCAACCACCAAAGGCCCGTGCCCAACTATCATTGAAAAGTGCAACAGCAGTGTGAAACAATAAAATGCAGTAAACTAGGCAGTACTCAAAATTAACTATCTCTACCAGTTACATTTCCATTTTATTAATTATTTAACAAATCTAAGCTTGTGCTTTATCTTGGAAGGTACAACATAATAAATCACCATAGTGAATACTCAAAGTAAACATTGTCCTCAGACATGAAAATCCTTACCCTCAGGTAAACGGAAACGAAACACTCAGGAAACTTCCCATAGGCATATCAAATATTTCCCTCAGGTATACGAGATATTTCCCTCAGGCACATAAGCTATTTCCCTCAGGCATGAGAAATGTTACCCTCAGGCTAAATGAAAATTGACCTTAGGCTAAACAAAACACTTCCCTCAGGCTAAGCAAGTAACCGGGACGAGACCAACACATAAGCAAGTAATTCATATCCATTTTCTCTAAAGAAAATTCAAATCATGCTATAAACACGGTATACCCATAGGTATCCTGGCCAAACGACTAAACAAGGTAAACGCACCTACGGGGTGGCCCTGGATCAAGGCAACGATCCTAAACAACAATTTATACATATTCATTTAATTACCTATGAAATTCTAGGTATTTTATCAGTCAAGGCCTCAGCTATACGACACCCCAAACTTGGGCGCATAGCACAATGGTACACAAAATCAACTCGACAGTTGGAAATAAACACCAGACCACCTACCTCAATCTCCACTGATCGATATATGCGAACGACGCCTCCTAAAACATCCGAGAACAACATAGATCTGGGAAGAACAATAACCCATTCAAACCCAAATAACTTCCCCTTGGGAAAAAATTGGAAGAAGAGGTTCAATAAGAGAGAATAACTCACCCGCGCGGTTCAAATGAGATCGTCGACAAAGGAATTAGAGTCCCGGTGTTCGATCGGGAGCTCTTACAAGGTCCAAACTTCTCTCCCACGGCCTCCCAATGTTCTAAGCTTCCTCTGTTGAAAGAGGAGGCTACTTTCAGTTTATAACAAAAAAAAACTACACGGCGTGTACTCTCAAGTACACGGTGTGTACTTTCCATTTTTAAACTGTTCCTCTGCCGGATAATTTTCACTGCCACACTATTCATCAGTCGACTTGATTACACTACATGTATTTCTGAGTACATGGCGTGTACTACCATTCCGCTGGCGGCTACTCCCACCACCTTACTGTTCACCTGCCAACTGATTACATGGAATGTATATACTTAGTACACGGCGTGTAGTCATTTTTTACACCCTTCATCACCAACAGGCCTACACGCCCTGTATAATCATCCTACATAGCCAAGGTACACAACGTGTGGAAAAGTACACAGCGTGTACCCACAAAATTTGGGATTTCCCCCCATTTTCCTTATTTTCACGAAAACACTTAAGGAAGAAGGAAAAGAATAAACCCATACATCAAGAATAAGAATCGAGTTCTTACACCCTTTGGTAGTACATCATGGTGTGGAAAAGATGTACCAGGACCTCCGATGTCTGTACTAGTGGTTAGGGATGAAGAAAACAGTGGTAGAGTTCGTGTCACGATGCCTCACTTTTCAGCAAGTGAAAGCCGAGCATCAAGTTCTAGAAGGTTTAGCACATCCACTAGAGGTAACAGAATGGAAGTGGGATGATATCTCCATGGAATTCGTGACTAGGTTACCATGCACATCCAAGGGCCACGACTCTATCTGGGTGATCATTGACCGACTCACCAAGTCAGTCCATTTTCTACCCATCCGAGAGTAGAGATCGGAAGAGGGCCTAGGATGCCTCTATTTCTAGGAGATAATACAGCTTCACGAGGTACCATCGTTGATCGTTTCATATCGTGACACTCATTTTACATCCCAATTGTGGAAGGGATTACAGGAGGAGTTTGGGACTTAGCTATGCTTGAGCACCGCCTTTCACCCTTAGACAGATGCTCAGACGGAGTGGACCATACAGACACTTGAGGACATGCTTCATGCTTTCATCCTTGATTTTTTCTGTAGTTGGGAGGACCACCTTATACTGGTGGAGTTCTCATAAAACAACAACTATCACTCCCCCATCAACATGAAATTGTTTGAGGCTTTGTACGAGCGACCATATAGATCACCTCTATGCTGGACAGACCCAGGGGAGTCAACACTTATGGGTCTAGAGTTGGTACAGACTACCACTGAGAAGGTAAAGATCATCCAGGAGTGGATGAAGACCGTGCATAGTAGGAATAAGTATTATGATGATAGGAGATGGAGACCCTTGTAGTTCAAGGAGGGAGACCATGTGTTCCTATAGGTCTCACCCCGACGAGGGTTTCAGAGATTTTTCCGGGGCGGTAAGCTATCTACGAGGTTCATCAGACCTTTCCAGATTCTCAATAGAGTTGGCGAGGTGGCGTAACACCTAGCTCTTCCCCCATGGATGCACCAGGCACATAATTTTTTCCACATGTCACAGCTGAGGAGACACATGCATGATCCATCGCACGTCATTGACTAGGGTGACCTGGACATTAATGATGTGGAGACTTTTATGGAGTCCTTAGTAGAGATAGAGGATTGAAATGAGTGGGTCCTTCATGGATGGTCCATCCCTCCGGTGCGAGTTCAGTGGCAGCATAAGAACCTCCAGGAGATCACATGGGAGTGGGAGGCTTAGATTCATGCTCAGTACCCCCAATTGTTTTCTTAGCTTTTATTGTGGATTTCAGGGATGTAAATCCCTAAGGTGGAGAGAATTTAAAGACTCGAAAATTACATATAATTTTTTTTATTATGTGGAATTATTAAGAGGCTATGAAATTCAATGACACTTGATTCTGAGTCCTGGAAATCCCAAAAAGAATTTTTGATTTTTTTAAGTTACATTTAGTAAACGTACAAGAGGTATTTTATATCTTTTGAAACGGTGATCAGATTGAAAATATAAGGGTACCATTGAATTCATAGTGTTGGGATTCACTTAGGAGAAGCTTAACTTCGACCGAAAAGGGTCAGACGAAAACGATATTTTTTTGGACTTTTCAGAAAAATAATAAAATAACTCTTTGAGTTATTTTATTCTTCTTCAACCATTGAGAAATTTTTGGTAGAACCACAGTGTAAAAATGGTCATTAAATGAAGATCATTAAATGACTCATTAATTTGTGTAACCGCAACACTCATGTGATTAATTGGTTTATTAATTAAGGTTTATTAATGAACCACACTAATGAACCTATCGTTGAGCTCTTTAATTATTTTATTAATCAAACCATTGGCAAGAGAATTCAAAACTGCATGGAAAGATATGACGAAACATCAGAGATGTCACCCTCCAACAAAGAATGGTTATTGAATGAAGATCGTTGGAGGAATCGATCAGGGATCGACAAGCAACGACGAACATCAAACAACAAAAAGCGCAACATTTTTTCCCTCTTCCACAATAGATTCCACCAAATATAGGTAGGGGATTCATTTTGTTTTTAAGTGTTTAATGATTCCTCTTTTTTCTATTCTTGAAAAATACAACAAATGTAGATCAACCGACTAATGGGTTGATCCGTGACTCGTTTGATCTTGTGGGAGGTTGTCGTGGGGAATTTTTTTAGGGATTTTCTTCTTCCATATGATAATTGTTATCACCCCTATGATAAAACACTAATGCGGAGGGCGCAATCCAATCTAAACAAGGCCCAGACCCTCCACCGCTCTTGGATGTTGTGCGTTCTTCGTGGCTGATTGAACTATATGGTGGCAAGGAAAATCCAAGGGCTCATAGTGAAGGTGGTGACCTGAGAGGCCCATAGGCATAGACGGGAAGGAAAACAGATCACTGGAGCATCTCTAGTGGCCCACGGAAAGAGCCACTGGCACGACGATAGCTGAACCATGCCGACCGCATGGGACGGTAGTGCCCACAGGCACCGCGGTGGCAAGATGATGCATCCAGACGGCTGTAGCGGGTGGAGAATGCAACGCTGATGTGCTGCGTGGGAGAAAGAGTGGCCTGCTCGGGTTGCTCGGTTAGACGCACAACAGATGGCTCCAGCCGGCCGTTTCGGGAGATGGGGCAGTGCCCCGCTGGAGCCGCTAGCTGTGGGAAACCGAATTCCCAGTGTCTAGTTCTGTGTGACCATCCCACATCCGCGCGGGATGGGTTTTCTAGGCAAGATGTACCAGCCAGCCAGGCTGGACCTGCCTGCGAGGCCGAACCCATGAGATGGGCTGGACCCTCTAGCTGGGCCAGACCCGTGGGCCCAACAGACTGGACAGGCCAAACCCCTACCGGGCCCAGACCTGACCGACCCCATTTTACTAAAACTGGCATAACTTGAATACTGGGAATCCGATCGAGCGCCATATACAACATGAAGACCCTTGAGATGAGGCAGTCATTTTGAGATACTCCACTTGAGTTTTGGCAGAAGTTGGAGTACAGCCGGGTTGGAACAGACTCAAATCCAACCAGACCCTATTTACCTTTTTACTTATATCTTATAGACCAGGTGACTGATTAATGCGCTGTCTATCACATTGGAACCATTATGATATGACGGACCTTTGGGTTAGTTCTTCGTGAGACTTTGTGGCATTTGAGTTAGGACCAATATCTTTAGTAGAAAAATCTACGGAACTCAAGCGTGCTAAGTACAGGAATCCTATAGCTAACTATCAAGTGAAGAGAGACCCTTTATGGATCGACAAGAGAGAGACCCTCTATGGATCAGTAATAGTGAGCCCCTCTATGGATCAGTAATGGTGAAACCCTCTTGGTATCAACATGAGGGAGACCCTCTGTGGATCATTAGTAGTGATACCCTATGTGGATTTGCAGTAGTGTGACCCTCTGTGGATCAAAAGTAGCATGACCGTACATGGACCGGCTGTAGAGAGACCCATCGAGGATCACTGGTAGAGAGACCCTTTGTGGATCAGTAGTAGAGAAACCCTTCTCAGATCAGTAGACAAGACACCCAAAAGAATAAAATGATCTAGCTTAAGACTAATCATCTTTATTCATGTTCTCTAAGTTGTATACCTGGTGTGACCTGTCTTTTAATTTATGCTTTGTGATTGAGATCATGATTTGTGGATTTTCCTTTGTGGAATTCTAGGAGACCTTTAGGGGTATCGGGGTCCTTTCTGGCTATTATTATACTCACCCATGCACGAGCTTCACCCGCACCTTGTTGTGTCTTGTGCAGACAATAGACAACTTGACTGAGACTTGGGGAGGCAGGGTTAGACGGTACTCAGAGGTGATTGATATATGTGGTGAGAAATAATGATGATAGACGACGAGATGTACCTACCCTTCAGGTAGAATCCTTGGCAACAGACCTTCAGAGCACATTTTCCCATTTTTGTTGTAGTTTATTTTCAGTTGATCTTGTATACTGGCCCCTTTTTCTTTTTGTACTTAATTTTACTCTCAGTGGTGGTTTTACTTTTCCATTTTTTTTGTGTTTTAATTATGAATAGTGTGACCTGTCTATATGTGTATAGGTTTAAAGTCAATACCTTCCATTTTTGGGTTTTTCCTTTCCGGTTCTAGTCACCAGCCCCTGGCCTATGGAAGGTGGGCTTGGGATAGTTACAACACAGGCCCCGGGGGACGGGTTGTGACATCATCCAGGTATAGAAGAAGTATAATATATTCCTCACTAAAATACTTAATTTAGAAACATTGATCCATGACACATCATTTGTATGAATTTTTTGTCCTAAATGCGTCAAACTTTTCCTTCCACTGCCTAGGTGACTTCTTCAACCCATAAAAGCTCTTCTGGAGTTTGCACCCCAGGTCTTTCTTCCTAGAATGAACATATCCATTTGGCTACTGCATATATATTTCCTCCTCCAAATATCCATGAAGGAAATAAGTATTAACATCAAGCTTCTCAATGTATAAATCTTCTAATTCAATAATACTGATAACCACCTGGATGGTGGAAAGCTTCACTAAAGGTGAAAATATTTCAGTGAAGTCCCCACTTTCCTTCTATTAAAATCCTTTCACCACCATCCTTGCCTTTTATCTATTCTTTGCATCATGATCTTCCTTAAACTGGTATTCCCATTTATTATGAAATTCTCTCTTTCTTTATGGCAGAGGTGTTAACTCCCAAGTATTGTTGTCATGTAGTGAAGAAATCTCCTCTTTTATGGCCAACTCCCACTTTCTCGACTCCTTCAACTGCATTTCCTCTTCAAAAAATTATATTTCTCCACCATTAGAAATAATAAATAGTGTAATGATCATGAATACCTCTGCAAACACTATCACAAAACTGTGTTTTTGCAGCGCCACCCTTTATCAATGCTAAAAAAAAGTGCAAATGTTTTAAGATAAGTTCATGCATCTTTCACCTCATAGGATAAGTGCATGTATCTGTCACAATTGCATGAATTTAGGTGAATGTATCTTCCCATGTGATTTCACCAGTTATAATCCATTCCAAAATAATTAAATCGATTTCATTCATTAAAGTAATTCAATGAATAAGTCCAATGGGATTTAATATATGGCGATATATTGACTATGGATGACCCATTTCCTTAAATGAAACATATCGAGGATGGATATATAAAGGGATGAGATCCCTCATGTTGGATAAAACCAATTTTTATGAAAGTCTCCTGATAAACTCTTCCTCCCAAGAAACAGTTTATCTATAGGTGAAGCTTATATCACCTTTTCTGTATTTAGGGATCCTCAAGAAATATTCTAGGATATTTTGGCTAGTGTAACCCCCTTGGAGGTAAGAGGATTTTGTCTTCTACTAAGGTGGATATATCAAGTGCACAAAAAAGAGTCAAAAATGGATTACATATCAATTTAGGTATTCAATTTTATGTTCATCATTTCCATTACATGTTGATTATATCAAGGATAGATCATACATATATATAGGTTTACTTATGTTATATTTGTTCACATGATGAAC
Source organism: Viscum album (assembly GCA_963277665.1). Taxonomy (NCBI): domain Eukaryota; kingdom Viridiplantae; phylum Streptophyta; class Magnoliopsida; order Santalales; family Viscaceae; genus Viscum; species Viscum album. Next base: position 1,331,227,692 of record OY728120.1, on the reverse strand, counting down.
CCCAAAAAACCATCATACAATATAGAAGAAGGAATTGTTTGGATGCATCTCATTTTTCTTCATCAATCATATGATTAAAGACATTGTAGATACTCCTTGGTGCAAGGTACATGAATTTTCTTCATTTATATTATGCATGGCTTCAATTTCAATGCATGATGATCTTGGATTTATGGTTTTTAATGCCTTATACTGTCTTGAAAAGGCGTTTTTTGATCCTTGAAACCTTTCAGTGATATTAGATATTTACCACACTTCTTAATTCCTAAAATCACATTTAAAATAAATAAATCACATATATTTTATTGGATACCGTAGGCTATGATATAATTTTTCTATTGAAAAATGAACATCGTAATCAATATCATTAAATATGATATTTGTTTTGAACTATGGATTTTCATATGATATTTGATATCATAAGTTGTTATAGGTTTTTATTGTATGATATGTGATATCATAATATATAATCCAATGTAATCCCTTGATTTTCAATATATTATGACATATGATATAGGTATTCATATAATATGATAACACAATTTTTCAACTATTTGCATGGATGTAAAAAAAGTCACATATCACCTTCATGATATAACATATATTATAAAACCCAATTTCTAGGTTCTTATGGGTTAATGTTACACATGACACTATGTACTTGGTTAATATCACATAAGTCAATTGTAAAATGTGATATGGAAATTTTGTAGTCCATGAATTAAAGATATATTAAATTATGATAGATAATAGTTAAATTATATATTATGGGTCATAGATTTATTTATTATAGATAGAGGATATTACAAGAAACCAAACAACACACACACCCAGAAACCCCAGTGGGCCAAGCCTCATCCCTCCCTATAAGGAATATCAAGCACCCGCTAGACCTATTTTATTATAACACATGACGTAAAGGCCCAGTTGGTTTGAAATCCAATTACATATATCTAAGGAACTATGCTGCATTAGTGTGGAACTAGTTTCTCACCACTTTCCTACAACAACTTTCCAATGCCACTATTCATGTATCACCCTACGTTACTGCCCAAAAATACCACACGAGGGTACCATGAATTAAACCTTGGTCACTTGGATGTGTAGGCCAGTAGTGAGTACCACTCAACCCTGGACCAGGCAACACATATTATCTATCATCAGAGGAGATATAATTGTACACTATATAAATTCTTACAAATTATATATATCATAAAATACAATATCTAGAAAAATAGTTTTTTCCCTAAATTTTCAATTATGAATTAAATTTTATGGTTCATAAAATGTTAATAAATCATGAAAAAAGGTATTTTGGGATATTTATTTAATTTATAAAGTGTTAATTAATTAGTTAATTATAAATTTTTTACAATTAATTATTAAATTATTTTGAAAATTTTAATAAATAAATATTTATAATATTAAATATTTTTATTAAATACTTTTGAATTTATATGTCATGATGTATAATTTGGATATAAATGGTTTATATGTAAATTATAAGTGTAATTCATAAATTTTTTATAAATTTTAAAAAAAGGAAAAATATAAAGTAGTTTATATATAAAATTATTAATTGTTCATATTATTTAATTTGAAGTGATCAAATTAAAAGGGACTTATTTGAGAAATTATTTATAGACACTATATAGAAAATGTAATTTTGAAACAATTTTTAATGTAACAACCTAGATTTTCTTGGACCGTTTGTTTCATTTGGGTGTTATAGGTTTCAAGAGAATGTTGGAGGGAGTGAGGTGTTTCTGGAGCTGATAATTTTATTAGAAGGGGGCGCATCATGACATGTCCATATGCATCATGATATGAGTGGAAGGATACAAATATGGTTGTGATGTGGTTCTTGTGTCACAGTTTTGGGGGTGTAGTCTATGAGTGATAAGTTCAATACTATTTCAATGGATGTTTTTGGTCACTGAATGCCTAGATTAGGTCATGACATGAATGATTTGAAGAGGTTTTTTGGTAAATTGAAGAACCTTATGTTTCATGGAGTAACCTTACATATGAATTTTTTTTTATTATTTTTTTCATTTTTTGATTTTTTAGTCATGGTGTGAAATAAGTCCATCACACTGTGAAGGCCTAGAGGTTGAGTTCACCAGTTCTTCCTTTTTAGGTGTCATCACATTGCAATGTTTTTTTGCATCTTGGCTTGGTTTGAGGGCATCAACACAAGGTTTGGGAATTTAGTTGTCATAGTGTAATGGTGGCCATAACACCATGACCTTTCCTTGGTTATAAAAAATTAAGAGGGTTGAATGAGATTTAAATAGGGGAAAGTGGAGTAGATCATAGTGTGGATTCTAGATATTTTTTGAATACAGATCTATTATAGAATAAAAATTATTTGTCATGCCATGATGCATTGATTTTATAGTTTTATTATAAATTCATAACCCCATCCAAATTATTTTTAATTCCATCATTTTCCTAAAACTCTAGCCATCCAAAGGTGTATCCTTGGAGACCTTTGAGTTCAATTTGATTGGACTTGGACCTATCTTTAGGAGTTAAATTGTTTGTGATCCAAGGTGAGTTTCTATTCCTTTATTTTTATATTATCTTCTTTTCCTATTGTTCAGAGAGGTTGTGATAATGGATAAATTTTGGTTTAATTGACATTAGGTTGTGGATTTGATAGGTATTTCAATAATATATGTTTTTGATGTTTTCATTGTGTGATATTAGACTTGTTATCATATCCTTCTCTAGTTCTTTCACAATTATTATTGAAGCTTCAATTGAGGCAGGGGATTTATAAACCCTTTTTCTTTCTTATGTAATAATATATTTGAATGGATTGATGTGATTCCTTCTAAAAATTTTCCTAAATTATTTTATCATGCTGGTTGGTATAGATTCTTGAGAATTATTGGGTTTTGTGGAAGGGGAAACTTTCAGGGAATTATCTTTTGGGATAATTAATTAAATAAAGATAATAAATTGGGTAAGATAAATTCATAAGGGTGAAGGATAATCAAATGTGCTTTATGGGATTTCATACTATCTTCTATGTATTAGTTTTTATTGATTTATTTTCATTTCTATAATTTTATTATTGATGAACTTTGTCACCTTCATAATTCAACAATTACCTAAAGATATTAATGTAAATGGGACTATTGAAATCTAGAAACTAGGGAGATATTATTATTATTATCCATTATTCTTGATGTCATGTTTGCTACTGTCTAATATTATTTTAGTTGGGGGTGTTCTTGTTATTGTAAAAGTGGGTTCCCTAGACCCAACTTAAATATAAATTTTCATTTACCATATCATGCATACAATAAGTTTTTCATGATTTATACTTACCATAATAGTGTTGATAACTCTGCGTCCAATATTTATATGGTAATTTCCATATATTATTTTTTATATCAAAAGTTTATAGTTGTTCCCAGGCTATAATAAGAACCTCTAGATACTATGACATTAATCTTAATTTTTTTCCTATGGTCTAGATACATCATACTGACTGGAAACAGATGATTTCTGACTATTAGGTGCTGGGGTCTCATAAGTATTGTGACTTCTTCTCATGAAGTTCATACTTGGTGATCTCGAGTAGATGATATCTTGAGGAATAAACTGCCAATAGGAACACCACATTTTTTAGTTATCATTGGTTCTTCCTATCAACAAACATGTGTAATGGTCTCCTACCTTGATATTATTATCATTTTATACTATTTTATCATGTACTTTAATGAAAGACAAAACCTATGGAATTGATATCGTAGCGAGGTAGCTTACATTAGTCATGTAATTGGTGGTATGAAGTTTATTCAATAATTAAGATATATTTTATCTCTTTTGATAGGAAGTAGTATCTTGGGCCTAGTTTATTAAGATGGAAATACATTCATTAAATCCATGGCCTTGATAAAAGAAGGTAATTCCATCAAGTAAGCTCAATAAATAATAAAGAAATAAAAGAATGATGACACAAAGTGTGTGTCCTTATATATGATATATCACAAGATAAAAAATATTATATTACATAATGTGTGTTTTTAGGAAATGTTTTCATTTCTATGAATATACCATATCTCTTTAAGAGACTTGATGGGTTTCTAAACTCCACTCTTAGTATGTGAATAGTATTAACCACTATCAAGATAATGTCCTAGAGGGTCACACACTAATAATATTCAAAAGTCTAGCCTATTACGATGAATAAGAGTTCAAGACATGTGGGCCCCACCATTGGGGTCTAGAGATGTTCAAGAATTACTAATCACCAGGAATAAATAAATTCATATTATTTGAGTTTAGAATAATTAGTACTGAATTTATTTATTAAATGTATTCATAAGGTATTAATTGAATAGATGGAAAATATTCTATGAATGAATATTATTTTAGTATTCAAGGATTTGTTTAATATTTGTGGGAATGACAAGTCTAGTTAATGGATTTCTTTTATCATGTAATATATATTTATTATATTACAAGAAAATGATAAAAATACAAATGATATTATGACATAGTTATTCATTAATAACATGTAATTTATGGATTATTTAGTGGGATTTATTTATATGGGGGTCAAGAAACCCTTTTTGATTTTTAATTCACACTATATAAGAAAGAGAAAGCTCATCTCTGAAGTACTATTCATCCAATTTAATTTTAAAGTTCTTTTATCCTCCTTCCCACATCCTAGTGATAGAAATCCCCATTCTAGGTGTTCAAACTTTTATCTTCTTCATGGATTGAAGGAACGAGATAATGGTGATCATCGAGACATCGAAGGAATCGTCGAATATCTATGTTAGCAACCATAATTCAACAAATGGAATTCCTACAGACTCTTGAAGCATGTTTAGATGATCTAGAGGGATTCAATATCAAATTCTTTGAGAAATAGTAACCGGTGATAAACTATTGATGAACGTGCAATCAATCTAAACACGATAATCATTAATTTTAATTTTGTTCTTAAATAAATTCACACGAGATCCTATGGACTTTATTGGGGCTTGGATCATCAGAGAATATGAAGTTATCTGGAAATGAAAATTTTTAATTCTCCATCCCATATACTTTAACTACGCACCCAAATACCTTCACTTGGTTGGGTTGGTTTGTTGTTGATGGAAAGGGGGTGTTGTTGTTTGTTGTGTCTCCTCTTATATATTGATAAATTGATTTATGATTTTAATATGGTAATGGGAATGTGAAATAAAATTGGAAGTCTAGGTTAGTATTAATAAATATGTTGGGTTAAATATATATCTAAATAATGATGATGGGAAGGTTGTAAGAATTGGTGTCTTGCTGTTATGCTTTCATTGGATGGTTGATTTTAGTTATGTATTTTTAGGGATATATTTTGCCTAATTTTTTCTCCAAATGTTTTCATGGGCTGTCATTCTGGGGTTTTTCCTTAATATGGATGAGGAAATTAACATGGTTGAGTCGTGTGTTTATTGGAATAATGAAGAATAGATGTGATTTTGTTATTAGTTGTGTTGGGCATGGGATGGTGAAATGTAAAAGTAATGGGTTAGTAAATAATCTAGAAAGTGAATGAATCTATTATTAATATAATAATTAATGGCTGTGAGAACCAAAAATAAAATAAAGGGAAGATAAGGTTGATGTGAAATGATTATGGTTGAAATAAATGTGATTAGCGATGAATGGGTTGACATGGGTAAATGAATGGCATAATGAACCTATTGAGGATGGTAAATGTTAAATGGTAGGGTTATAAGTGATTTGGAAATATGAATTTATTGATAATGTGGATTTATTTTCCTACATATATGGTTATAGTATTGATGATGATAATTTATTGTGGAAAGTGGCATTTTGGTGTGTGATTACTATGTTGTTATTCAATATTTTAGAATTGGTTTTGGGGATATGATGTGGAAAAGGAGGGTGATGGGTAGAATTTATGATGGAATTCATAGGGTTATATGAACACTTAATAGAAGAAATATAATTTATTATAATTCCAAGATCACTATACTAAGAAATATAAAAACATGATTATACAAGAAATAAAGAACACTATAAATCATGTACCTTACACTGTAGAGATATTGCACTATCTCAATTAACATCACATTAGTTTGAAAAATATTAAAAGAGTGGAAGTTTAAGGAATACCACATCCAAAGGTATCCATAATGTATATGGAATCATTTGATTCTAAAATAGGATTCTTCACCCTCTATGGTGTGCTAGAACCATGTGGTGTAAAGGAGACAGAAAAGAGTGCTTTGGGTTTGTTGACTGCAAAATTTAGAAAAGGGATGCATTGGGTGGATAAAAGAGAAACTAATGAATACAGGACAAAAAAGAGGTGATCCCAGGGCCCGAGAGGCGGGCACACGCAAGATTGGGAAGGCGTGCACAAACCGTTGTGCACCGGCCTTCCCTTCCACGCCCAAAAAACCTTCCTCCGCGACTGGCCACACCCGGCCCCATTTTCGCACCGAAGGTGATGTCAAATGGGCGTTTGCATGCTCGACCCCATTTCCTCATCCAAGGCGATGTCGAACGGACTTTTGTGCACCTGACCCCGTTTTTGTGCACAAGGTGACGTCGAACATCTGTTTGCATACCCGACCCCCACTACGCGCACAAGCCAATGACCGAATGGAGTTTGCACGCCAGGCTCTTGAACGCCCCTCCGAGGACTCCATATATAAAATGAACCATATCCCCACCCTTCAGGAATGGTAACCGAAGATGAAGCGACGCTCTGCTGCGCAAAAACCCCATCTTCCGCGACCGCGCGAAAAACCCATGCTTCCACTACCGTACTAAAAACCCATGGCCTTTAAGTATGTGTTATTTCCCAATAGGTTCCCTAGGGGAACCTTCATATGGGCCCTCTTATCCTCATGAATTTCATCTCTTCCCGAAGTTCTTTTCGTGCAAGGGGTCCCATCTTGCATGCAAGTTCCCTCTAAGTTAGGCGTTCTTGCGTGCAACCCATCCAAACTTGCGCGAAAACTATCCATATTGTGCGAAAACCCTCCATCTTGTGCGCCCCCCCTAACTCTTGTGCGCAACCTCTTCATCTTACGCAAAAACCCTGCATCTTGCCCGCAGACTTCCTATCTTTCCCCGTCCAATTCTCTTAAGCGTGCTCCATGTGATGCCCTCACTTTGAGGAACCTTGTTTGAGCCTCTATTATGTGCGACACACCTGCGTCATGTGCTCTTTTACCATGTGGACCATCCGGTTTGCATGGAGTAGTTTCGAAGTCCCTCAGGTGACACTTTTCATTGCGTTGCTTTGCCTCATGCTTCTTCGCATAGGCATGCTAACAGCTATTGTTTCTTCGCATAGCCACACTAACGTGGACCCCCCAATGGTTCTCTCCATAACAACCCCTCACCATGGAATTAATGATTCCTTCATTCCCCCAAGGGTGGGAGGGTATCAGTTATATAAGTCCTAGGGGTGTGGAGCACACCCACCTCATTTGAGCTGCATGATGTTAAACTGCCAAACATCTTCATCCTCAGCACATGATGTTAAACTGCGACCTCGCCTCGTGCCTTGCACACGGGGTGCCCCATCTTGGACATTATCTATGCCCACTGGTCTCCACGGGAGTGAAATCATTCCTCACATGGAATGAAATCCTCTTTATCAGAGCGGTGTCTGTCTGTAGGGAAAGGGTAACCACCCTGGTGTAAGCCCCTAGCTTTCCTTGCAGGAGGCAGCACCCCTTCTCCTCCTCTCTTATTGGGTGACAAATACCTCTCCCACTGGGCTTTGTCACCACCCAGGCCTCCACCCTGGAGTAAGTCCCAATCTCCATCTCCCTGGGTTGCGAACCATGTGTAAGCCCCTATTTCCTCTTTGGGCCGCTAACCACACATGAGTCCCACTCCACTTCCCACAGATGCACCTTTGGCGACATGATCATCAGGTCTTTGTTGTCTATTGTTTCTCACACTGAGAATGACTCACGTGGGCTTAGAGAAAGCATCGACCATGACATCCTCTCTGGGTATCCTAGAGTGTAATCCCCACACCCCTCATGAACTATGAGGTCTTTGATCCTTGCCAAGGCAGGGTACGTAGGAAGCCTCCCTGAGGTTTAAGCCCACCATCCATGGGTCCCAAACATCTTCATGTCGGTTCACAAAACCCTTCTGAACTATGTGGTCTTTGATCCTTGATAAGGTGAGGTACATAGGAAGCCTCTCTGAGGTTCAAGACCAACACCCAGTCGCTCCGACCCCCTTTACGTCGGTTCGCCCAAACCCTTTTGAACTACATGGTCTTTGATCCTTTCCAAGATGAGGTACGTAGGAAGCCTCCCTAAGGTTCAATCCCAACACCCGGTTGCTCCAACCCCCTTTACGCAGGTTCTCCCAAACCCCCTGAACTACGAGGTCTTTGATCCTTTCCAAGGCGAGCTATGTAGGAAGCATCCTTGAGGTTCAATCCCAACACCCGGTCGCTCCAACCCCCTTCATGTTGGTTCTCCCAAATACACCTAAAATAAGTGGTCTTTGATCCTTTCCAAGGAGGGGTATGTAGGAAGCCTCCATGAGGTTCAAGCCCACCAACTATCTGGGCCCCAGGTCCTTCTTCATGTCGGTTCACCCCCTTCCTGCATGACGTTAAACTGTGGACCTCAATCAACAGTAAGTCGTTGTTCCCCCAGTCAGTGGTAAGCCATTGCACCCACCCAAACTACGTGGACTTTGACCCCTACCAAGGCAGGGTATGTAGGATACCTCCCTGAGGTTCAAGCCCAGAACCATTGGACCTCATGTCCTCCTCCACTTTGTTTAACCAACACCCATACCGTAGGAACTACGTGGGTTTTATCCTTGTCTCCTAGATAAGGTACGTAGGAAGCCTCCCTGAGGTTCGACCCCATCCAGCGGTAAGCCGTTGTGACCCCGTCCAGTGGTAAGTCGTTGCAATCCCGTCCAGTGGTACCCGTTGTGACCCCGTCCATGGTAAGCCGTTGCGACCCCATCTAGTAGTAAGACGTTGTGTGCCCATCCAGCGGTAAGACGTTGCGATCCACCATCCAACGGTAAGCTATTGAAATCCACAATCGATGGTAATCTGTCTTCAGATGAACTACATGGACTTTTATTCCATGCTATGGGGATACGTAGGAAGCCTCCCTGAGGTTCAAGCCCATCCCTCATGTCTAATACTAATCTATCCCTCGATCCTATGTGTTTCAGGATGATAATGCCTCAACCTAGAGGTTCTGCTTCCTCTGTGTCCCATCCATGCGTCCATCCTCACGGGTCACCTCCTCAGGTATCCCATCATCCCACCAATTTACGCGGACTTTAATTCCTTTCCACGAGGATACGTAGGAAGTCTCTTCAAGGCTCAAGACCAACATCACCACCATCCTCACAACAGTTTCATATCATTCTACCTCTACTTCATTAAACCCTCCATCATCCATCCTGATTCTTACCCGGGCCGCCACATCCCGATGGGATCATGCCACCTCATTCCCCATTCCCCTTAAGAACAACCGGGAAGCTAACCACACGTTGGCCCCAACATCAGTGTTCCATCAAGGGATTGCACCCATATGATCCACTCTAATCAGTGTTCTGATCAGTCCGATCTGTCTCCACTAGATGTTAAACACACGGCATACCCTGTGCTAAACATGGGAAGTTGAGGAAAACCCCAGATACATGACTATGGAATAAAATTCCCCACGTTCGACGTGGGATACCTCAAGCTTCCATGTACTAAAGAAGCCCTATAATAAGGGGAAGAAACCCAGACGCGCTAGTGTCCCAACATCCAAACATGCCAGTGATGTCCAACTTGAGTACTCCCCTGACTGAAGGTTGCTGCCCTGACCGGACCCTTTGGAATGTCCCAAAAGAAGTAGTGTAATTAACTAGTGTCCATGAAGATGTGGCACTAGGAAGAGTTTCATGAACAACATCTTAAATCTATAAGGGAGTCCCGAACTAGGTGATGAGTTTCGAGGTGGAATCCCCGGAAGGAAGAATCGACATCCCATCATCCCATTTCGATCAAGGATAAAACTTCCCAGAACAAGGAGCGGATGCCGCCCTCCTTTGGAAAGTGGGAATGCGGGGCAAAAAAACAGCGCTGCCACCCCCCAAAAGTACGGATACACACGCCCCAATGAAAGCGTCAGAAAAAGAAATGGTGAACCCGATGTGAGTGATCTTCTCCTCAACATGGAGACTTGTAGAATTCGAGGCATCAATGGATTAGCGTGTCACCAGATCCATCTATCTGGCACCGGGTCCTGCTAAGAAAATAGTGTGCTTGGTGTGAAACTCTCCAAAAGTTGGGCCAGTCAAAACGTTGGACATCCCAATCTGTGACGTTGTCAGCGTGGACCCCTATTACTAGTCATAAAAGACGGGATGGAGCTGGGGAAATGGTCATCAATTCCATTTTTCTTTCAGCACTGATGAGTTAATCTCCATGCTTTCAAGAACCAAGTTTCTGAAACCAGAACTCGATCACTGCCCGCCCACTGACGTAGGGGCAGGGGAAGTACCAGCGTGGCAGTCCCGTGCAGTTCTGCCTCTTCTGCGATGGTCTCAATGGCCACGACCATGGGGCGCCCATGCCCCATCTCCCCATCCTAGGTTGTTTAGAAGAGGGTGATCAATGACCTCGTACGCCGGTATGAGAAGGAGGGGATCATCCCCACGAGGGATATGGCCCTCCTGGATTTAGAGGCATTTGCACCTCATCGTCAACGCCACCCCCGAGGGCCGCGCAGGGAGCCACTGCTCCCCACTCCAACATATAACCTTTTCGAGAGTCTCTCTCTGGAATGTCTCAATGACTCCCTACCTTATGCTAATGAGGCAGGGGATATCCGGGTCAGCCCAGTCAGGATCCCATTCCAGGGGATCCCAGCAAGGGCTCCCACTAGGCCATGTCAGCGCTGCCACCCAGTCTTACTAGCTGAGGAGTAGGTAAGCCATGTACCTGCACCACCGACTCCAGTCTGTCTAACTCGAAACCAACATTGGGCACAAGCCGAAGAGGACGTCCTCCAAGGGGTGTCAATGTCAGCGGCTACTTTGGCCTGAGCCATCGCTGGCGCATATCACCAACTCCCTGTATACGCTGAGTAGGGACATTCATACGCCCGACCTAGATCGAGGTCCCAACCGCCCCATGGGCAGGCTGGGTCAACTCTCTTAGTCTCCAACACAAGAAGTGGCCGCCACGGACTAACCCGCAGCGATGCAACCTAGTACGGAGGTCCTCCCCATACCGCTACCATGGAGAACGTGGTCCTTCCCCGCTTCCAGGCTCGGCATGGAGGTCTACCCCATACCACCTTCAATCCAAATGAGGGTCCTCCCTGTGGCGGTGACACTCAATACGAAAGTCTCTCCCGTGACCACTACACCAGATATGGAGTCATTCCTCCCACCACATACCATTGGTATGGGGAAATTTAACATCTGGTTTCTATCCAATGTGGGGACCCTCCCCATGTCCTCGTAGTAGATGAATAAGGTCCTCCTCGCCCCAGAAATCAGAGGAGTGAGGGTCAACTTCACTTCACCAGCACCCAACAGGAAGGTCTTACCCGTGTTTAGCTCAACCAGTATGAGGACCCTCCTCACACTGATGTCACCAGGGAAACAAGCATGGAGGTTCCCCCCATGCTCCTATCGGTTCCAGCATAGGTCTTACCCACTCCAGTGCTATCTGCAGAGGTCCTCCCCATGTCCCCTCTGATATCTGTCCTGGTGCTCCTCGCACCCCGGCTTACTCAGGTGGAAACCCTCTCCACCCCAGCACCAGTACGACCGAAGGACCTCCTCGTGTTAGAAATATACCTTGTCCCAAAGATCCATCCAAGGGAAGGAAGGCGGGTCATCACCGCCATAAGAATAATTCTGGGAAGTTCTAGACAGAGATCAAACCGGTCCACTTCTCAGACTCCAAAGTAGAGTATGAATCAGTTTAGGAACCCTCCCCTCACTCCTCCGAGTCAAGGGCTGGGGAAGGAATGAGGTGCATCATCCTAGTACTCCCAGAAAGTGAGGTCCATTGAATTCCCGCCTCCCTCCGCAGGTATATCCAGGAGGAAGAAAATTTGGCAACCCTGCAGGTTACAGTCGTGCAATCACCACCGTCATCACCAGAAGCACTCTATACCTCAACTAGAGATAACAGAGAGCTATTCTGGGGACTAATGGTGGGTGATCAGTAGTGCGGACCATCGCCAGTAGCCCTAGCTTCTACACTTCGAACTGCGGCCATCAAACCATCCTACCATGATATGGTGGCTAAGTCGCTACACTCTTCAGAGGACAGCCTGAGATTCAGCGGCCAGTCAGATCGCTCACCATAATCTCCACCGACCAGATTACTATCCCAATGGTCTACTTCGATACCTCTACTGGTTCCTCAGCTGCCTCTGGTTAACGAATGGGGAAATGAAGGTCTAGAACCTGAATCTGAACCAAGGAGTTTATGGAATATTCTCTCAGCGGACCACTTCCCTAAGATGTTTTGGCCCGTGGCATCACCAAATTTCCACGCACCGGAATCCCTCACCCAGAGGAAGTCGAGTGTTTCTGTCAAACCCTCTGGGTGATGCAATTTCGTCTTCGTCATCTGTGAGTGGTTTATCCCAGGAGCCAAGAGCATTTTAAATACATTGGCGAGCAATGCTGTCTAGTTGATTTGGCCGCACTCCCTATGGCCCAGTGCCCTAAGTCACCAGGTCTCCAAAGGGCCCTCCAACAACAATGAGTTTAGATTTTCAAGGTACCCCACAATATTATCAAGGAGGATTACCCCCACTTGCAGATCCATGATTGGGGGCAATGTACTTCCCTTCTCTTCAGTCATATTCGATGGAAACCCAAATCGCTAGGTGACATTGAGGACATGCCCTCAGGTAGAGTCGCGGTCAACATGAATACCCTATCGGAAGAGGAAAATGAGATGGAGCTCCTAGAAAGGTAACTCCCCCCATGAGGGCATGCCACAACTACTGGACCCCTCGGGGAGGGTTACTCGTCAACAGAGGAGCCTATTGGGTCTCCCTGCACCCACCGAGGCATTAGTCCTTAGCCAAAATCATGGTAAGGGTAAAGAGCAACTCGAAGCTACCAAACCCTCCAAACCCTCCAACTCAGTATAGAAGAAGGAGGAAGACCATGAAAAATCCATGTTGTATCAGCAACTTGCCGAATAGAAGAAGTTAGTCGATGACCTCCTGGATGAACGAGCAGCATAATGAAGGATAGACTACATCAATCCTAGCCTAGGAGAGCAGGGGAAGGGACAAATTCCCCTCAGTGAGATTCCTCTAGATGACCATGACCATCCTACTCTCATGGATAGGGTTGAAGCCGGATCTTATGACAAGAGGGTGCGGTATGTCTCGCCAAACCCTCCAGAATGATGCAACAATCCAAGGGACCCAGCTCTGGTTCCCCCAGCTGCCCCAAGGGTTGTTCCACCAACCGCTCCATGAGTAGCTGGTCCTACTTACCATGTTGAAGAACCCTCCAATGCACTCATGGTTAGGGATACCCGTCAAGATAGGGACCCCCACCCAGATGATCTAATGGAAGCACTCATCGCCCGCCTCTAGGCGTTGGAAACGTGGCAGGTGGCACTCCCACCTGATGGAAAGCCTTATTTGGTGTGGGTGGATGATATACCAGCACCCCCAGGTTTTGGAAATCCCACCTTCTCCCCATTTAACGAGACAGGGACTCGCCACAGCACCTAGCCCACTTTATCTCAAGGTGTGGCCCCATGTTGGGAACTCTAGCGTAGTAAGAAGCCACCAAACTCCGGTGTTTTGTGCAGAAATTGGAAGGCCCTGCGTTTGTCTGGTACAACCAGCTCCCCATCGGGTCAGTGACTGGTTGGGAGGACCATCGTAGGAAATTACTATACCTGTTCAACTCCACCACATGGGAAAAAATCATCATAGACCTATTCAAGTGCAAGAAGAGGCCTGATGAGCACGTTGCCGACTTTGTCACCCAGTGGAAAGGACACACGTATTCCCTCGACATGCCACCGACTCAGGAGAAATTACTGATGATGTGTGTGGGGAATGTTAAGACGGAACTGGTTCCCTCTCTGATCACCCAGAACTACCCTGGAGGATTCCAAGACTTCTCTGATAATGTCCAACACCTAGAAGAAGCCCTGCAACATGCCAGCCAGGCACGTCCATTACCTCCTGTAATTCCCACGAGGAGGGCCGCCAGAGCTGAGCCCACCATGGTGGCACAAATAGAGGCCCCCAAACAACTAGAATTATTACCATTGGAGCCTCCTCCATAGCCTCACAGAGGCCCACCACCATAGGTGCAGCCTCCGGCCCAGCAGTGTCTGCCTCAAAATCGGCAGGCGCCCCCGCGTAACACGCATCCACCACCTAGGTGGGATAATCAGGCTCCGCCACCTTGACAGGCTCCTCCATCCCCACATTAGGGTCAGGCTCTAAGGCCCCCCTTTCCGAATAGGAGAAACTAGACCTACTCATTCAATGAGAATCAGGTCCCTGGCTATTTCTGAAGTGGCTTGGAACAAGGGATTGTGCATTTGCCTGAGTGCAGAAGTCCAGAAGAGGAGAACCTCACTGATCACCCCAACTACTGCCCCTATCACCGGATCCTGGGGAAAACCCTCAAGCAGTGCTATGTGTTCAAATAATAGATTCAAGAATAGGTAGATTACAATATAGTCAGGTTGGGCCCGACCCCGACACAAGTGGCATGTTTCTTTATAAGGCCAGATAGCAACAACGATGATAAAGGTGAGTGGAAGCAGATTTCTAACCATGGGTCCCATAAGTATGATGACTGGATGGATTGAAAAACAGTTTCCCATGCCCATGGTATCATTCATGCATGCCTGAATCACCCTAATCATTCAGAATACACAGCTACTACTTCTGCATCGTTGTCTCAGTCGGCCTCTTCCTAGAAGAGTAGGCGTCGGCGGTGCAAGGGAAAGCAACACACCCCGCCAATGCCATCATCGTCCCATACTATCAGCAACTTCATGACCTCAAATATGGAAATTCCTCTCAGAATACGCCTAGTAGTGGATGAATCTTCAAGTGATAGTCAAGGGTATGCTTTGGTTAACATCGTGGAGTTGGTAAACCCCTACATGACTCCCGATGATGGGGAGCGCCAGGCGGATCTCCCCAATGTCCCCAGCCGACGCCAACGTCGGCGTAGCCGTGACTATATGGGTCATCAAAGGGTGTCACTTGGAACTTCTAGCTAGGCCATGCATGCCACTGAGACCAGACAGTAGGCCCAACGTAGAGCTCAGCATGCGCAGCCTCCTCATTCGGTGTCATCAGGCCCACCTCCACCGCCTTTTGTGCTAATGGATCAGGAAGATCCACCTCGACCATACCGCGACCAGCCAGGCCCGTCTACTGGACAGTGTTAGTTGTCTGACCCTCATCCGGTATCCACTCTGCAGGATTCGACTAGTGAGCAGCGGGATATGCCCAACACCAGTCAGCCGCCGGTCTAGCCAGCAGGGCCCGCCATGCCTCCTATCACAGAGCAGCCTTCTACAAGCAGAAGCTCACGCCTGGCACGGATGTACGATATTATTAAACACCTTTCCAGCATCCCAGCATGGATTTTCATCCTTGAGTCCCTTCGCCTGTTATCAGATATGCGTGAGGCCCTCGCTGAGGCTTTAAGAAGCCCCCTCCAGTTTGAGATAGAAGTAGTAGCCGTCGAAGCCTTTCATGATAAAGCGGTCGAGAATGCTGAATGATAGTCCATTATCTCATTCTATGGAGAAGATGAAGGCTATCCCATACATAGGCACATTCTCCCACTGTACATCACTAGACAATTTAATGGTGTGGAGGTTCATCATTGTCTTGTTGACACTGACTCCGGGATTAACCTTATCCTGAAACAGACACTATAGAAGCTGGGGTTATCCAAAGATGATATGAGTCCCTCTGACATAAGAATCCAAGGTTTTGACAGGATGGAATAGACACCAGTCAGTAAGATCCGCTTGAAGACCCAGTTTGGTGTCCAAGTTTCCAGAACCGAATTTATGGTAGTCTCCCAAGACATCGCTTACAATGCGTTGATGGGAAGGCCATGGATCCAACTGCATGTGGTGATTCCCTCATCATATCACTAGTGCCTCAAGTACTCCCTTAATGGTAGAGTGGGCGTGCTTCAATGTGAAACATATCCCTTTGCTTCTTGTGAGGCCCACTATCTGGATGCCAACTACTACAAGAGCAGGGAAAAGCAAATTCAGACCAATGAGGTTGAGCATGACACAACTGCTACCAACCCGTGGATAGATCTAGATGATGACTATGTATTTCCAATCCACCGATTGGAGGCTACAACCCCAGACATGGGACAATGCTTCGTTGTGTCCGGGACAAGGGGGAACATATTCCTATGTCTAAGCGATAGCAAAAAATCACCTCGTACTCCTATAAAAATTAGGATCAGGTGATCCCAAAGCCTCCTACCCCATAAGGTATAAGGATGTTCACCCCATGGCAATGAAAATACTTCATACGTTCTTGTTTCACTAGGATGGAATTAACCGGATCAAGACAACGTGCCACTATTGCTTTGATATCATCAAGCGTGGCCCCTTGGGCCGAAGTCCAGATGGGATCGGATCGAAAACCTTCATTTCTATGGTTTTGGAAGCATAGGAATCTTCCGATACAGTGTCCATTGACACTCAGGCGGGTACCAGCTTCCCGTCAGGATTTTATGACTCAGAAGTGACTCCTCCCACTGAGGATTCACCCTCCACAAGTGAAGAAGAAGATTTAGAGGATGCCCCCTGCCTTTGAAGAGGGAATCTCTGCCAAAGTTGACGGGTTGGTACTAGTGAACCTCTGTAGTGAGGCAGACCTGAGACCCACATTGATCAGTGCCTCCATGTCCTTAGAGGATAAAAAACAATACATAGACTTCCTAAAACAACACTGTGATGTGTTATACTAGAGTTATGATGAGATTTTAGGACTATATTCTCAGGTATCCATCCACCGCCTCGGTCTCCCTTCAAATCATCGCAGGTTCAAGAAGCCTACCAAAAAGATGCACCCTTCTCACAGTGCCATGGTAAAGTCAAAAGTTGATAAGCTAATTAGATCCAATTTAATTAAGGAGGTCCAGTACCCCAAATAGATAGCCAAAATTGTGCCAGTTAGGAAGAAGAATGGACATATAAGGGTCTGTATCGACTTCCGAGATCTCAACTGTCAGTACCCGAAGGATGATTTTACCCTTCCAATGATGGAGTTACTGATTGACGCTACGACTGGGTTCCAAGACCTTTCCTTCATGGATGAGTATTCCAGATATAATCAGATCTGAATGGCCCCTGAGGATGAGGAGTCTATAGCCTTCAGGACACCACAAGGTATGTTTTGTTACCAAGTCATGCCCTTCGGATTAAAGAATGCAGGTTCCACCTACCAGCGGGCTATACATAACATATTTAAGCCAATCCTTGGAACATTGGTGGAATGTTATGTGGATGATCTAGTGGTCAAATCTCGCCAGCGCCAGGACCATCTCAAGGACCTTGAGAAAGTGTTCGGCTTCCTCCGTTCTTGCCACCTAAAGATGAACTTATTGAAATGTGACTTCAGGGTCACATCTTGAAAATATCTTGGCTTCATTTCCAGATATATGGGCATCGAGATCGACCTAGAGAAGATCAAGGCCATCATCCAGATGCCTCCTCAAAGTAATATTCCGGAGCTTCGAGGTTTTTAAGGCCACTTAGCCTACATACACTGATTCATTGTGAATCTGGCCAAAAAGTGTAAGCCATTTTCTCGGCTCATGAAGAAAGGAACCACTTACGAATGGGACGAAGAGTTCCAGACCATGTTTGAGGAAATCAAGAAGTATTTTCTCCAACCTCCGGTCTTGATGCCACCCATCTCCGAAAAAACACTGGTCCTTTATGTGACTGCCTTGTAACAATCTATTGGCGCCCTTCTTTCCCAGAAGAAAAATGAGGGGATGGAGAAAAACCTTTAATACCTCAGCCGCATGATCCTTGATACAGAGACTAGATACTCCCCCATTAAAAAGAGCTGCCGTGCACCGGTATTCATAGTACAAAAATTGCGACATTACTTGCATCACCATGAGGTACAACTGGTGTCTCTAGTGGACCCACTGAAGTACATTCTGAACCACCCCATGTTGACAGGATGTCTTTCTTGGTGGGAAGTGATTATATAGTAGTTCGATATTGGGTTTTTCCATCAGAAAGCTATTAAAGGGAAAGAATTGGCATACTTCCTTACTGCCCATCCGACCCCTGCTGACCAGTCTCTCAACCTTGATTTTCCTGATGAGGCAATCCTCTTAGTAGATCATTCCATACCATGTTGGTATATGCATTTCGATGGTGCTTCCCGGAGCCCCACCATCAGAAGGCTCAATGACCCCAGACTTAATAGAGTGGGCATGGGTATTGTGTTCATTACCTCGATGCAAGACATTCTACCATATCCATTCCTATTGTCAGAAGGCTACACCAAAAATGAGGTAGAGTATCAGGCTCTCATCACTGGACTTGAGCTGGCCCTCGAGATTGATGTGCCCCATTTGCACGTGAAAGGGGATTCCGAACTAGTCATCAAGAAAATCAATGGTGACTATGTTGTCAGAAATCCGGAGCTCGTACCATTGTTAAAGCGCACTCTCTAGCTAATGGCCCAGTTCCCATCTCAGCGGGAAGTTACTCATGTCCCTCGATCTCAGAATGATCGAGCTGATGCCCTGGCCGACCAGGCTGCATCATTTGTAGAGCCCAAGCAAGATGACCTGATTATCCATGTGGCACATCAGAGGGTAATTTCTCCTGTCTCCCCAGGTGACGATGATGACCTGCAGGTGAGACATCTTACTGACAGATCCTCCATGTTAGGACCCCCAGATATAGTGGTTGAAGTGACTCCCGACTGGAGAGACCCCTTTGTCGAATATCTCCAAAATGGCTACCTCTTAGATGATCGGGCTGAGCGGGAGTGAATCCGATGCCACACGTTACAATTTACCCTCCAAGACAGTCCCATTCATGATCAAATCCTATACAAGAGCGGGTTTGATGGTATTATCCTCCATTGCATCCAAGGAGTTGAGATTTCTCAGGTCATGTTGGAGGTTCATGCCAGTTCCTACAGTGCCCACCAAACTGGATTAAAGCTATCTCATTAGATCCAGAGACCGGGGTACTTTTTTCCCTCCATGATCCATGATTGCATCGAGTTTTCCAAGAGATTCCACACATGCCAAATTCATTCTAACTTTATGGATCGGCTGCCAGAGACTCTCCACTCCACCAAGTACTCTTGGAAATTTGTGGTATGGGGACTCGATATCATGGGACCATATCCACCGGCGACAGCTCGCCAGTTCATATTCATCCTGACAGCTACAGATTTATTCTCCAAGTGGGTAGAGGCAGTGCCACTCAGGGAGGTCAAGGTTTGGTCCATCATTGACTTTGTGAGTTCCAACATCATCTACCAATTTGGAGGCCCTCATGCCATCCTCACCGATAAAAGCACAAACTTCTGAGCAGTTGAGCTAAAGAAATTGTATGCTAAGTACAACATCCATTCTAACCATACCTCTCGCTACCATGCACAAGAAAATGGGCAGATCAAGGCATTCAACAATACCCTCTCTAACATTTTTCAGAAAATGGTTGGTCAGAACAAGAAGAGTTGGCCGGAAAAGCTCCCCAACGCCCTCTGGGATTATTGAACAACGACTCATAATTCCACCCAGGTGACTCCATATTCTCTGGTGTACAGAACTGAGGCTGTCTTGCCCATCGAGATTTATTTGCCTTCATTACACACATCGATCTATGACCAGAAGGTGCTAGATAAGGTAGCTGAAATTCAACTGGATGAATTGGAAGCACTTGACGAGAATAGGTTTCGTGCCCTGCACAATCTTGAAAGGCATCAAAATAAGATAGCTAGAGCCTTTAACAAGAAGGTTTTCCTCCGTTCTTTCCTGCAAGGTGATTTGGTATTGGCCCTCATGACACCAATGATACCTGAAAGGAAACCACCCAAGTTGAATCCCAAATGGGAAGGACCTTTCATTTTTCATAAGGTTTACCCCAATGGTGCGTACTCACTGGTAACCATGGATGGTGAGAATATAACTCCTCCCACCAATGCCAAGTTTCTCAAGAAATACTTTTCCTAAGCTAGATGGTCCTGCATGACCCTAAACTACTGGGTTTGGCATGACCCTAAACTGTTTGGTCCCACACGACCCTAAACTGCCTGGTCCTACATGAATTTAAAATATAAAATGTCCCGAATGACGTTAAAATGTATGCCATCCTACAGGACGTTAAAATACACCCTTAGAATTACGTGTGGCTTGATTCCCATCTGCATGGGATATGTAGGAATGCTCAAACATTTTGTATTGAGTCCAGCCACCCAAACTCTTGTCATTGACTATTCCCCCCTAGGGGTAGACCTCTTGGAGGATCCTTACACGGTGTAGTGAAGGCTTCCTTGGCCCCACCCATGTCAGAATTATGATGATCGCACACTGTGCTCCCTCCTTATTCTTCTAGTCTCCCACATCCTCACCATATGACGTTAAAATGAATGGCCTTTAAGAAGTAAGTACGACTTGATTACCATCCTCATGGGATACGTAGGAACGCCCTGAAATTTTGTCTATTCTCCCAGCCTAAACTTCAGAATCCCCCTCAGGTCGAGACACATGGTATGGTATAGGCTCTTTCCCCAAATCACATCGAGCTCATCTTGATCCCTCCATACATCCCGCTCCCCAGAGATGTCCATCACTTTCACCGCCCTGTTTGATGTTAAAATGCATGGGAAAAACTATGATTCACCCACTCCTTTGATTGGGACTCCATCATTTTTCATATCCAGAAGGGTCCCCAAATGGCATGGATGCTCGGCCTAAGGTCTCTCCTACCACTTCAGGACAACTTCCTTGAGGATGTTGAGAAAAAAAATGATACAAGTCCCGCGTTGCAAATATGGTCAACGGTCGATGCTCATTTATGTTCCCATTTCAGGTCACACTATAAGGATGTTGTGTTTCAAACATGGTCAGTGTCTATCCTTTTTTGTTGTCACCACCCCTGTAGATCCCAAACATTGAGTGTGGTGGTTCATCTGGCCCTCTATATCTTCGAGTTTTGATTCCTTTCGGCTGATACTAGCTATCAGACCCTTATATGATAGGGAAATCTGAATCTGGATCCCTGTTTCCCACACCGAGAACTGCTCACATGGGCTTAGGAGCTGTGATGAGGTGGTAACTGCATAAGAGGTCATATGGCTACAGTTGGCTGGGACACCCAGCCTCAGGTCCTTTGAACCCTTCGGGCCCCTGGCCCAAGTTCTCATTCATGATTGTGTGGTGCGATACAGACTCATGTCCTCATTCACGTTGGGCTATTTTGCCATGACACACATATCCCCTTGAGATATCCCTTTCTTCATTTGTCATTCGTTCCGTGAGCACAGGCCCTGCCATGCTCGGCATGACCCATCATTTGGGTTTTTGTCACCCTCTATATTTAGAAGGGCCCCCGAATGGCATGGATGCTCAGCCTAAGGGTTCTCCTACCGTTATGAGCTAACACCCTCATGGATTGCGAGAGACAAGTTGATACAAGTACTGTGTTACGAATACGGTCAGTGGTTGACGCTCAATTGTTTGCCCCAAATTCTGATCACCCAAGGGTGGATACTGTGTTGCGACCCTGGTCAAAAGTTGTCCTCAATCATCGTTGCCACTTTGTGGTCTTCCATAATCATGATGATTCTCCCTTTCTGTCCCACGCATATGATATTAAACTAGGAATATACGGTCAGAGATCTATGACCCTAAACTAATATCACCATCATCCTCACTGCAAGACGTTAAACGGAAAACTGACCATGGCATTCTATCCATGGCCCAGCCTCAGACCCCTCAGCCTTTTTGGGCCCCTGGCCCATGTTCTAACTTAGGGGTTTACGGTGTGGTGCGAGATTATTTCCTCATTCACGTCAGGTTACTTGCCGTGCCGTACAAATCCTTGGATGAGATACCTTACCCCTACCTTCTTCCTCACTGCAAGACGTTGAACTTCAAGCTGGCCATGACATTCTGTCCATAGACCAGCCTCAGGCCCCTCGAGCTTTTCGAACCCCTAACCCAAGTTCTCACTTAGGGTTGTACAATATGGAATCACGTTCTTATTCACGTTGGGTTACTCTTCGTGCCATATACGCCCCTCGTTGGGGTATCTAGCCATTATTTGCATCATCCCTCTTCAAGAACTACATGTGGCTTGATTCCCATCCTAATGGGATACGTAGAACCGCCCGAATGTCTAGACTTCGGGTCCAGCCCCATCTCTTAGAGATACTTCTATTATCTAGGCCCCTTGTCCTGTATTCTTCTATCAGAGGGATATATGGTGTGGTAGGGGCTTATGTCCTCATTCACGTCGGGTTTGTAACAACCACACCATGTACCTCTTTCTCCTGACAGTTCTCCATCTCTGTGTTCAATAATCATCTTTCCAAATTGGCTGCTCTCAAGTTGAGCCCCTCGACCCTCTACAACGATTCACCAATTGGCCCATGAGTACTCTGGTTTAGAACCTGGAGTGTCATATTCTACGTGGACATGCTTTCACCCATTTTTCAGGATTCGTGTTCCCCTTAATTTGGGCTTCCATAATCTTTCACACATGAAGGGACCCCCAAATGGAATGGATGCTAGGCCTAAGGGCTATCCTACCATTACGGGCCAACATCCTCGAGGGTTTCAGACAAAAAATCGATACAATTTCCATGTTTCGAATATGGTCAGCGGTCAATGATCATTTGTTGTCCCCATTTTAGGCCACATGATATGGATGATGTGTTTTGAACACGGTCAATAGTTATCCTCCATCGTCACGCCAGCCCCTTCAAGCCTTGAATGTTGGTTTCATGATTCAAATTATTTTGTACCCCATCATGTCAAATTGGAATTTTGACATTCCTGGTACTATCCCTCAGTGTGCATTTGCACGTTAGGACAATAGACACGGTAAAGGAATCATTTGGGGCTCCGCACGACTCACCTTTGGCATGCGTTCCAAGTATTTCAAGAACCTCTTCCGACCTTGTTTCCCACATCGATTTTGACTCATGTGGGCTTAGGGATCAGGTTGAGATCAGCACTTTCTTGGAGGGATTCCTCTTCTCTATGGTCCGATCTCTAAGACGATAAACTAAGATCTATTTTATAACTACATATAGCTTGATTCCCATTCCCATGGGATACATAGGAACGTCTATACATCTTGTATTTGGGTCTAGCTTGAGTTCCACTAATTTATCTCTTCTGTTATACCTTCGGAGCTTTAACTCTTATGCGACTATGTGGCATGGTATGGGATTATGTCCTCATTCATGTTGGGTTTTCATTAGCTGCACCACATATGCCCCCTTCTTGGAGTTATCCCCCTTACTTCCTATCCCACATGACATGGCCCCACACGACGTTAAAAGGAACCTTCAAGAACTACGTGTGTCTTGATTTCCATTCCCATGGGATATGTAGGAACACCCAGACATCTCGTCTTTAGGTCCAGCTCAACTAGGGGATAGCATCTCCTTCCCCATATCCTCTAATCATTTCTGGCCCCTTGGCCCAAGGTTTCTTTCTCGGAATCATGCACAGTGTGGTGTGGACCTCTTCCTAATTAATGTTGGGTATACTTTATCACACCATGAACATTCCCCCTTTATCCTCGTCCCTACTACATCTATGTCGCACGATGTTAAAATTCATGGTTGGTCCCATCACATGACCATAAACTGTGATAGTATCGTCCTGGCCGCATGACGAAAAATGGCGCTGCATTGTGGTGTCCTCGCTCAAGGGACATCATGTTTGGTATTGGTCAAGCACCATACCATTCTTCAATGACTTCATTTGGATTGATTCTTGTTGCGATGCCTAGATTCGCTATTCCAGGTCCATCACCTCAAAAAAAAAAAACACACACACATCCATTCACCCTAAAGGACAAACAAGTCCTATCAAATGTTTCTTCTTTTAGTGTGAGGGACAGACCCACACGCCCCTTTTATCTCTGGTACTGGTACCTTAATATGCCATCTCCTAGAACTATGTACGGCTTGATTCAAATCCTCATGGGATACATAGTAACTCCCAAGAATCTTTACTTTGGGTCCATCCCCAAGAATCGTAAATCAGGTTCCCCTCTTTTTCGGCCCCTTGGCATGAATTCTTGCGGGGAACCCTACACCTGCAGATTTACCCTAAACAAGTTTGGGATGCCCCATGACAATGATGGGATGCACCAGCTTCCTCACCAGGGAGGTCCTGTCTGGGAATAGTAATGATCCATGATCAAATCGGTACATCCACCTAACGTGTTTCCACTACGGTGTCATAATTTCAAGAGTGTTGGATTCCATCTGAGAAAACCGCCACTCCTCCTTCCATGATTTTCATGACCTTTATTCGAAACCTAATCCTCTTTTACATCTAAATGAACCACCTAACAGTATGGATTCTCATCCTATGGATTGCCTACTATCCTGGGCCAATGTTCTCGAAGACTAATGGATGACATTCTGAGTCAGGCCCCATATTTCGAACATGGTCAGTAGTCGAACCTCGTTTTTCATCCCCATTTTAGGCTAATAAAATATGGATACTGTGTTTTGAACACTGTAAAAAATTATCCTCTATTGTCATGCCACCCCCACAGTGTTCTGAATCTGGGGTATTGTGATTCACAATTTCCACGCCCTTATGCTCAAGTTGATTTCAAACACCCCTGGCATTACCCCGATCATGCACTAGAGCACATTGGGAAGATGACACATCAATCATTTTGAGGTCATCATACCCTAATCGGGCCTCTCCCTTCTCTTCCTGGGAATCCAAATTGGTTTTTCGAACCCCGGGTGCCCGAAGGTTGGTTGGCACTCCTACATTCGAACAAAGTAATAATGTGAGCATCCCTTATTTCTCACACCGAGTATGAACCACGTGATCTTAGGAATGAATTGCTATTTATTTTAGGATTGTGGTTGAATACATTAAAACAAACAAATAAGTAAATAAATCTATCCATACATGTAGTTCAGAACAAGAGGTAGTAAAAAGAAACGTGTTTATGAGTTCGACCAAAACAGGGCCCTTAGGGATCAACATCTTGGATAAATCTCTCTATCACCACCACCTTTTGTCTTGTGGCCTCCAGGATTGCCTCCTGCCCCCTGAGAACCTTCTCTTCATCAGTGGTCACAGGGCGCAGTTCACTGACCCTAGCCTATGATTGCACCTGTTCAGTTTGGGGTGCAGTCATTTGGTGACCCACTTCCACTAGCTACTCTTGGTCGTCCGCCAGATGGGCCCTCAATTTCTCAACAAGCTCAGAACAATTTGCAATGAATACATCATTTTCTTTCGCCTTTTATTCAAGGTGTCAGACCTCTTGTTCCACCTTTATGAATTCTTGGGTACTCCCCGACTCTTTCTAACAACAGGCGACATCAGAGTGTCGGCTACTCTCGCACAACTTCTCATCCATGTAGTTGCGAACTGTTGAATGAAAATGGTGAGCATCCACCCCTCCAGCACATAGAAAGTTCAACCAGGTGTGGAGAGATCCCATCCGTTTCAGAAATTCCATTTGAGGATGACCAAGAAATCGCTTGATACACTTTTACCCTTTGCATCGCATCATATGGATCTCATCAGCCACCTTAGAATCAGAATCATCTATCTCCTCAGGATCTGTAGGCCAATATTCAGGGAAAGCAGCGAGGATTTGAGCAGTAGGGTCTTCTTCGGGGACCTCCACCTTGTCATCAACTTCGCTCTCATCAGGTTGGAGTTCCACCCTAGTGGCATTACCATCCCTCATTGAAATCTCCGGCTCGCCGAGTACCGGGGTGGGGTCGCCTAGAATGTTTGTTTCTATAAAGGTCTACGCGGTCGCTTCCCATCCCACTCCTAAATATGTTTCGGACTCGATATTTTGTTGTGCCTCCAACCTTGTGATCACTACATTAGGAATCAGTATCTTGATTAGCTAAATTATCCAGAAAAAAGGGAAAACCAATGAGAAAGGACTTACATGAGCCAAGTGCAGCGGTGTCCAATGCCTGTGTCATGGTGGGGGCCCCCACCACGGGAGAGCCTTCAGTGATCATCAACTCGATTATTGATGTCGACTCCTCTTGGACAATGTGGATGGAAGGGGGCTCTCCTTCTGGCTCATTATCGCCTAATACATCTAAAATCGGTGCCCCACTATGCCCGATCCCGAAGACTGTCCCCCGAGGTTGCTCCCCAGTCTCCATAGGCGTACCCGCTCCCCCGGTGGGGAAGGCTTCCTAGAGACCCTCACCCATGTGTTCTTGAATAGTATGGGGTTTGGTTGATGGATCGAGACTATAAAAAGATGAAGGCCGATATAAGGTTTAAACCATACCTCAAACTACTCTTCCAGTTCTGCGTCAGAGCCAACAATTTCTCCACTCTCCCGAGAACTCCACTGGTGAGTGGGAACTTCTGAGGGGCCCTCGCCACCAAGACCCTCAGCTTGGTCCTATTACTATGGTCCTTATTATTATTATTATTATTATTCTCCTTCTCCTTCTCCTTCTTCTTCTACCTCCTCTACACTTTCATCCTCGGATGGAAGCCTCTCTGGGTCATGCTCCTGGCCAAGCATTACTTTCACGAGGAGATTAGGTTCTTCATACTGCCCCCACTGGAAAGCATACATGTCCGTGGATGTCATGTATGCATTCCGACAATGAAAGTTTACTCTATCCAATATTCGGATCCTCCCTATGTCCGGAAGATCGAGCCTGGTGCGTATCAACCTCCGTTATAACTCTTCGGCGGACATGGACTATCGTAGCATTCTCTAAGCATACCACAGAGAAGGGAAGATAACATCAGCAGATGGTGTCAGGAGGTACCTGAGTTCCTTTCCTTGGAGTTTCCTAGTCGGACCCTGGGGCCCTGCACGAGACCACCCTTCCCCAGAGGGTAGAGGTTCGTTCTCGGTTTGCGCTGCCCCTACCGATGAAGTACCAGACTACGCCGCGCTAGCTTCCTGACTTGTTCTTTGACTCAATTCCCCCATGGAACATCACCTAACTTCCTTCTCTTCAGGCTCTGAACTAGTTGCCTTGATCTGCTGAATGCGTTTCCAAAGAATCGCCTCAGGGTACGTTCTCGTCCAGTGTTTGGAATACTCTGTTGACAGTCCGACACTGACATCAGTGGGGGGAAGAGTGACGATTTATCCTAGGACTGCCATTGTAAACATAAGCCACAACTGGAGGATAATACAGGGATTCTGGTCTTCCTGAACCTCTATGTATACTTTCTTGGGCATCCATTTCATGCACCCAAACTGCCTGGCGAACCTGGTCGGCACATAGGGTTCGCAGAAGATTTTGCCATCAATTAAGGCCACCAGCACGCCGCCCCAGATGCTCTACAGGTACTCCATATACTCCAATGGAACCCGCCCATCATTTAACATTTGGGAAACTGGGGTTCGGAATGGGTGGAAGTCGAAGTGAGTGTGACTGCCGATCTTGAGCTTGACTCCGTCATCCCGGAGCATCAATGGGCAGATCCCAACGATGTTCAAGAGGGATGGCCAGATACTGTTACTAGGGGGCAGATGGAATTCAGGAAGTCATACCCACCACATTGGGCTGTGATCCAACCGTGGAGGATCTGGAATAGCCCACATATCCTCCTGGGCGTACTTCCCCTCGAAATGTACCCTAAAATAATGTATATCCTAGCCAACACTGGTACCCCTAGGTTAACATTGTTCTTTGCCACCATAATACTGACCATCAATAGCGTCCCCGGGCGGACTCCCATCCTCGTGTACCTTATAGGTAACAACCATCCGCTCAAGAACGTGGTGAGGAACCCGACATATCGCACATTTGGGTCTTGACCTTCATTGATGAAAAAGACCCATGATAGATACTCTCCCATCTCCAAAATCTTCCAATATGATCCTACTTTTCCCCTCTGAGATGTGTTCGGGCATTGCTTCCCTCGGCCGAGCATCTTCACGACTGTGTCCTGGGTTAGGAAGAGACTAAACCACCCTGAATAGGGTATATCCTTTAGGATATATTTTATTTTGAGTTCCTCTTTAGCTAGCTCCAGCAGGTGCCATGACTGGATTGGGGTGCGGGTCCTATCCCCCCAGACATTCTCTGTCTGGATGAATTCATCGTACTGATACCCCGCCAAGGGGATTCCCCCGATACAATGGAAATCCCACAGACTGATTCCCAACTCCCCATGATGGAGGTGAAAAGTGTTGGTATCAGGTGATTAGCAACTGGACAACTCTGCTACTAAATCATACTGTCAGAAAAAGTGGAATTGAGACGTCCAAACAGCCTCGAAATGTCTAATGGACCACATCTCCAGCCTGAATTCCTTGCATGTCTGACATACCTAGTACACCCATGTCCATTCACTGGTAAAGTTTCCCCTAGATCTGAAATCCCACTCCTGCTATCCCGTCGTCTCGTCAGTAATGCTACTTCTGAAAGTACTTGCATAAATAACGGGAGATTCCTCGGTAACTGGATCGCTTCATGCAACCGTCCCGGTCTTCAGATTTAGGACATAGATGGCTGTGTTCTGTGTTTCCCTAGTAGGATGACCATTTTTGGTAATGTGGAATTATGGAAGACTATCCCCACGTATCACCCATGAACGCGGTGTGTCAGTCTCAAAACTAGGCATCAACACCTCTTCTAGAAGACCGAAGTTCCATAGCGGCAGGCTACCGCTCAGGACATAATCCTTTTGAGATTGTGTAATCATGCCGAAAAGAATTTGGTTATTAGAAACAACCCTCCTTGCATGAAGAATCTGAGGGTTCACAATCATTTGGGTTCTTCTTGCAGCAGCGGCAACTTCCCTCTCGGTGTCAGTCTGTTGGGTGGCCATTTTTAGAACTCTGAAGGGGTTGGCACAAAAGAAGAAAGATTCATTAAAAAAAAGCAGTGGTGGCATGAAAGAAGGAAGATTATATGCGCAAAAGCGACAGTGGCATGAAATAAGGTCGACGTGCGCGGAAAAAATTTGGACGGTGCGCAAAACCTGGAGTCGGTCGCAGAATCTTACACGCGGATCAAAACTGTTTTTGCGCACGAGAGAAATAAATCCTTTCACATGGAAAAAGTCAAAGTAGGGCCTGGGGGGGGGATTAGCCTATTTATAAAGTGCTGACATGTATTCCATGCTCGCGCAACACCCTTGCACGAGCAAAATGCGTTTTGGCGCACCGTCGAAGATGTATTTTCTATTTTTCAGCGTACCCTCAGAATTTGACCTTCAGGTTCCCTTTAGGCTCCGATTCTGAGGGGGAATTTGTTGATGCCTAAATTTAGAGAAGGGATGCATCAGGTGGATAAAAGAGCAACTAATGAATCCGGGATAAAAAATAGGTGATCTCGGGGCCCGGGAGGTGAGCGTGCGCAAGATTGGGAAGGCGCATGCAAGAGGACTTCCGGTGCGCAAACCATTGCGCACCAGCCTTCCCTTCCACACCCAAAACACCGTGCTCCACGAATGGTTGTTCCTGGCCCCATTTCTGTGCACAAGGCGGCGTCGAACAGGAATTTGCGTGCCTGACCCCGTTTTCGCGCTGAAGGCAACGTCGAACAGGCGTTTGCGTGCCCGACCCCATTTCCACACCCAAAGCAATGTCGAACGGATGTTTGCGCACCCGACCCCATTTCCGCACACAAGACGGTGTTGAACGCCTATTTGCATGCCCGGCCCCCACTGTGTTCACAAGCCGAAGACCGACCAAAGTTTGCATGCTAGGCTCTTGCATGCCCCTCCGAGGACTCCCGCTATAAAACGAACCATATCCCTACCCTTTAGGGATGGTAATAGAAGGAGAAGCGACGCTCTGCTATGCGAAAACCCCATCTTCCATGACCGTGTGAAAAACCCCAGCTTCTGTGACCGCGCGAAAAACCCATGGCCTTCAGGTATGGGTTGTTGCACGATAGGTTCCCTAGGGGCACCTTCAGACAGGCCCTCTGATCCTTGTGAATTCCATCTCTTCCCGAAGTTCTTTGCGCACAATGGGTCCCATATTGCACAAAAATTTCATCTAAATCAGGAGTTTTTGCATGCAACCCATCCAAACTTGTGCGCAAACTGTCCGTCTTGTGAGAAACCCCTATGTCTTGCGCGCCACCCGTACCTCTTGCACACAACCTCTTCATCTTACGCGCAAACCTTGCATCTTGCGCGCAGACTTCCTATATTGCCCTGTCCCATTATCTTACACGCGGTCCATGTGCTACCCTCACTTTTATGCACCTTGTTTGAGCCTCTCTTATGCGCGACACACCTGCGTCACATGCTCTTTTCCTGTGTGGCCCCTCAGGTTTTCACGGAGAAGTTTCGAAGTCCCTCAGGAAATGATTTACATTGCATTGTATTACCTCATGCCTCTTCACATAGGCACGGTAATGGATATTACTTATTCACATAGCCACGGAAACGTGGACCCCCCAATGGTTTGCTCCATAACACCCCCCCACCATGGCATTACCGATGCCTTCCTTCCCCCAAGGGAGGGTGGGTATCGGTTATGTAAGTCCTTGGGGTGTGGAGCGCACCCACCTTGTCCGAGCTACAGGACGTTAAACTGCCAAACACCTTCATCCTCAGCACATGATGTTAAACTATGACCTCGTCCCCTACCTTGCACGTGGGGTGCCCCATCTCGAACATTCTCTACTCCCACTGGTCTCCACGGGAGTGGAATCATTCCTCACATGGAATGAAATCCTCTTTATCGAAGCGACGTCTTTCCGTGGGTAAAGGGAAACCACCCTGGTGTAAGCCCCTAGCTTTCCTTGTAGGAGGAAGCACCCCTGCTCCTCCTCTCTTATTGGGTGACAAATCCCTCTCCCACTGGGATTTGTCACCACCCGGGCCTCCACCCTAGAGTAAGTCCCAATCTATATCTCCCCGGGCTGCGAACCGTGCATAATCCCCTGTTTCCTCTTTGGGCCATTAACCACGCGTGAGCCCCACTCCACTTCCCACGGATGCACCTTTCATGGCGTGATTGTTAGGTATTTGCTGTCTCTTGTTTCTCACAGTGATCATGACTCACGTGGGCTTAGAGCAAGCATCAACCATGAAATCATCTCCGGGCATCCTATAGTGTAAGCCCCACACCCCTCTTGAACTACGAGGTCTTTGATCCTTGACAAGGTAGGGTACGTAGGAAGCCTGCCTGAGGTTCAAGCCTACCATCCATTGGTCCCTACCATCCTTATGTTGATTCACCAAAACCTTCTAAACTACGTGGTCTTTGATCCTTGACAAGGTGAGGTATGTAGGAATCCTCCCTGAGGTTCAATCCCAACACCCAGTCGCTCTGACCCCCTTCACATCAATTCACCCAAACCCTTTTGAACTACGTGGTCTTTGATCCTTTCCAAGGCGAGGTACGTAGGAAGCCTCCCTGAGGTTCAAGAACAACACCCGGTCGCTCCGACCCCATTCACATCGGTTTTCCCAAACCCCCTGAACTATGAGGTCTTTGATCCTTGCTAAGGCGAGGTAATTAGGAAGACTCCTTGAGGTTCAATCCCAACACTCGGTCGCTTCGACCCCCTTCACGTCGGTTCGCCCAAATCCACCTGAACTACGTGGTCTTTGATCCTTGCTAAGGTGAGGTATGTAGGAAGCCTCCACGAGGTTCAAGCCCACCATCTATCTAGGCCCCAGGTCCTCTTTCACATCAGTTCACCCCCCGTCCTGCATGACATTAAACTATGGACCTCAATCACCAGTAAGTCATTGTTACCTGAGTCAGTGGTAAGCCATTGCACCCACCCGAACTACATGGACTTTGACCCTTGCCAAGGCAGGGTACGTAGGAAACCTCCCTGAGGTTCAATCCCTACAACCATTAGACCCCAGGTCCTCCTCCATGTCGGTTCACCGACCCCCATTCCACAGGAACTACGTGGGTTTGATCCTTGTCTCCTAGATAAGGTATGTAGGAAGCCTCCCTGAGGTTCGACCCCATCCAACAATAATCCGTTGCGACCCCGTCCATCGGTAAGCTGTTTCGACCCTTTCTAGTGGTAAGCCGTTGTGACCCCATCTAGCGGTAAGTCGTTGCGACCCCATCTAGCGGTAAGCCTTTGTGACCCCATCTAGCGGTAAGCCATTGAGATCCACCATCCAGCGGTAAGCTGTTGAAATCCCCAATTGATGGTAAGACATCTTCAGATGAACTTCGTGGACTTTGATTCCCTACCATGAGGATACGTAGGAAGCCTCCTTGAGGTTCAATCCTATCCCTCATGTCTCATACTGATCTATCCCTCGATCGTATGTGTTTCAGGAAGGTCATGCCTCAACCTGGAGGTTCTGCTTCCTCAGGGTCCCATCCATGCGTCCATCCTCATGGGTCGCCTCCTCAGGTGTCCCATCGTCCCACCAAACTATGCAGAATTTAATTCCCTACCACAAGGATACGTAGGAAGTCTATTCAAGGCTTAAGACCAACATCACCACAGTCCTCATGTTGGTTCCATCTCATTCTACCTATACTTCATTAAACCCTCCTTCATCTATCATGATTCTTACCCGGGCCGCCAGATCCTGGCGGGATCATTCCAACTCATTATCTATTCCACTTAACAACAACCAAGAAGCTAACCACACATTGGACCCAACATCAGTGTTCCCTCCAGGGATTGCACCCATCTGATCCACTCTAATCAGTGTTCTGATTATTCTGATCTGTCTCCGATAGACGTTAAACTCACGACATACCCTGTGTTAAACATGGGAAGATGAGGAAAACTCCAGATACATGCCTATGGCATAAAATTCCCCGCGTTTGACGTGGGATTCCTCAGGATTCCGCATCCTTGAGAAGCCCTATAATAAGGGGAAGAAACCCAGACGCGCCAATGTCCCAGCGTCTAGACACGCCAATGATGTCCAACGTGACTACTCCCCTGACCAAAGGTTGCTTCCCTAATCAGAACCTTTGGAATGTACTGACAGAAGTAGTGTAATTAATTGGTGTCTATGAAGATATGGCACTAGGAAGAGTTTTCCGAACAACGTCTTAAATCTATAAGGGAGACCCAGACTAGGTGACAAGTTCTAAGGAGGAATCCCCAGAAGGAAGAACCGACATCCCATCATCTCATTTTGATCAAGGAGAAAACATCCCTAAACAAGGAGCAGATACTGCCCACCTTTGGAAAGTGGGAATGTGGGAAAAAACAGCACCTCCGTCCCCCAACAATACGGACACGCACACCCCGATGAAAGCATCGGAAACAGGGTTCCTAAGAGTCTCAACCAAGAATCCACACACCTATTTCCATCGTATGGAAATGGGTCCTTATAGAACACTCAAGGAGTCTCCTTGGGTGTTCATGCACACATTAACTCATTAATTATCACACATGAGTTAATGAATCAGCCATCTTGTGCAACTTATGCATGCTACTCCCTCAAGTTACATCTTATATAACACTTCACTTAATGATGACCTACGTGGGAAGAAAATTCTTCCTCCCATATAATCGAAGTCAAAACCATGTATAATCCATATGATATGGATATAATACCCTACAAATTCATGGAAAAGGATTATTATGAATTCATCCAATTATACATTATAACTTCTTAGGTTTATAGAATAAGTAGCCTAAAATCTTAGTTTAGGTCATGCTTGAAAACACCTCCTAGTAACATGATATGATATTATAGGGAGTGGAATGATTTCTTTAAAACATTCCATATGACATGGAATCCATCATACAATATTATTATTGAAGGTATGGGATGTCATCCAATTTCAAGCCTTTTTTGATATTTCCAATATTCAATCATGATTGGGTCATTTATATCATATAAAAATGTTCTTTATGGAATATCATCACCATAAATATCCCACATTTACTAAATCCAAAATTACATTGATCTATTTCATCTTATATTATATCATACATAATAAATCATGAAACCATATCCAAAAATATTTTGGATATATTCAAAAACACTATTTAAAGCTATCATTAACTTCACCCTGTATCATAT
The DNA here is from genome assembly GCA_963277665.1 of Viscum album. Lineage (NCBI taxonomy): Eukaryota > Viridiplantae > Streptophyta > Magnoliopsida > Santalales > Viscaceae > Viscum > Viscum album. The sequence continues at coordinate 1,331,193,465 of OY728120.1, read as the reverse complement.
CATATGCAATACCTTATGAACACCCACCTAATTTTTTTGGATTAACTCTAAAACACTTTTACATAAGATTTTTTAGTAAAAATCAATACCTATTTAGTTAACCACAAAGTGTGATCCCATGATCCATTATATCATTGATAATAAATATGAAGCACCATATCCAAAAATGAAAGAAAAGAGAAGCATCAGAAAAGAGTCAATGATACTCAAGGTACGATGGGATTTGTCATGAAATCTATCAAACACATGTATCTTTATATCTGTGTCTACCAAACATATTTCATGCTAGCATGGATTAACATACATTACCTTTTTCTAATACATCAAGTGACCATGGAACACAAAGTAAGTCAATCCTATATATCCAACTCATACATTCTTGACTCTCCTATTATAGACTAACTTGGTCAAAAAATACATCACATGTTATTCATCTTAATGGATGATCACATCACATTACACTCATTAAAATAGTTAAGTACATCATATGTATCATCTAGGTGTGGTCTCATACTCTATAGTCAATCTAAATTGAGGGCCCATATCTCATACTCATCATATGAGAGGAAAAATACGATCTTGGTTGAGATCCAACTGATGAAATGATCTGAAACATACCCAACCACCCCGATTAGCTAATATGTAATTAATTTCTTAATAAAGGTATCAAATATTAAAAGTTCTCATGCTTGGTATCTCACTAAACTTAGGTAACAGGGACTCGTATATGATCTATGCACCCCTATCATACCAAAGGCATAGTGTATGATACTCCATGTGGTATATTTAGTGGGTCATCTAGGGTATGAAAAAATTTTATATTTTGTATCTCATATAAGAATCCTACTCATTCTAACCATAACTTTTATAATAAACTATAATACTCCATGACAAACATCAGTCATGGATAACTCAATATCATACTTTGAGAGGTCAATTATCATTATATTTCAAGAAATGTATATCAATATATACATATATGCATACAATATAAAATAATAATAAAAAATATATTTCCTTTTATATGATATATTTTATATTATTAAAAATCTTTTAAGAATACTTAGAAAAACCCCACATAAGAACTTGACTATCACATCATATATGATAGACTTCCAGATCAGCCTTATGTTTGCTACACTTTCTAGGATTTTTTAACTTATTAAATATAAATATAATTACCACAATATCTCTATAATACTATCTAATAAAACCCTCCCACTAAACTATTTAGTGAGTAACATCTATTAAGAAATAATGTTTAAATAACTATGATATTTAGGAATCATATTCCCAATGTTCAACTCCTTAAACATATTAAATCTTCTTAAACTTCATAACATAAAATATTATGATGTCAACTTTGGTTTTCTAATTAGAACTCTTTTAATTTTAAAATTATCATCCCTAGAACCCTTTACATAAATTTTTTCCCTTAAAATAATGTAATTGTTTACATTATTACACCCATGATGATCCTAAAATATATTAGGATAAAGTGGAATTCACTATGTATTTTTATTGGAATAATCCTTTAGGATAGAGTTTCTCACTTTTCCATGATAACTAAATGTAACTTTTAAATTTTTACCATTACATATCCTAAAATATTTACAATGTTAAGTGAAATCACTTTAACTTTAGACTGATATAATTTTTTATTTTTTTACTTTTAACTTATCTAAGTTCAAATATACTTCCACTAGCCTCTTAGACACTATATTATTATTAAAATATCATACTAATATACACAAACTCCTTTGTGAAGTAAATAAAATTTATTTCATTTTTTTAGGAAAATTAACCAATAAACTATTATTTCTATTTCAAATATTGTGTTTTATGTGTTTGGAGAAATTTTTCACTAAAAATAAAACTATTTATAAAAACATGCAACTGATGAGTGTCATGAATATCTTAACTCATATTTTAAAAAACACATGTATAAAAAATTTATCCCAAATTTTTTATCTTGTATCCTTTTCAAAATTGTTACAGAATCTGATGAGTCATAATTATCTCACTTTGTTCAAAATAACTCTTTGCTAACAAAAAATTCTATTATCATATAAGAGAAATGGGATAAAGATACACATCCTTTACTATGATCCAAATGAGCTTTAAAAACTCCTTTATATTCAAATATTTTATGTAGAAACTCTTTTCACCATCACTTTAATGAAAAATATAAGCTTTATCTATTCCTCCCTTTATTTTGAATTATTGAATATTTACAACACTTATAAAATTTAAATTTGGCATCACATACTCTTGAAAATAAAATAATCAAATTATATAACACTAACACCTAGCATGGAAATTTTGTGGATTTTGTAAAACCTTTCTTGTATCTTGAGGATTCCATCCTATGGAATCATTACTACTTCCTTCCCAATTTTACCTTTAGGTTTCAATGATCTTATCTGTCTACTTGAAGAAAATTTTATTGGACTCTCCAACTATCTTTTCCTTCTCCTGGTTATAATTTTAACTAATTATACTATCTCCAAAACACCATAACCTTGACATAATATTCCCATTTCATCTATTATAAACACTTGAGAATATAAGGTAAACTTTTATTGAATTAATTCATATTTTTATAAAATTTTTATAGATCAAAACATGATGAATTACTTAACCAGAATAAGACTTAAGGAAACCCCCAGTATCTCCAAGTAATTATCATATTCAATCATATTTAGCATATGAGTGGTGAATAAAATTAATTATTTTATTTTTCATATAATTACTTTGAAACTCTAATACATTAATTTAACATATAGATTTTTTTTTACTTAAGAACTTTTCTTAAGTTACTTGTCTTAGGAGTTTCTTACATAAAGCTTCCCTTTTCTAAAGGATTTAACTTAAGGTTATGTTTGATAATAATTATTCTATTAAAAAAAGAATTTGTTAGATGAGTATCATGTTTTATCACCATTTAATAAGGAGTTTTATTAAATGGGATCACACTAAAATGATAACCCAATTAGAAAATACATCATATCCATTAGTGGGACAAGACCCATATTTTACTAAGCAATGAGTCTGCTTTAGCATTTCTATCACCCATTATTTATTTATGTAGGTAATTATTCAAATAATATCATATATAATTCTTGGATAAACAAGTTTATAACTCATCTTATAATCGATCAAGTGGATAAACCCAACTCTATTCCCCCAGTATACTTACTTCTAGGGTTTCCCAGCTAAGTGTAACCCATGGAAAACACCAATAATGGGCTAAATCAAGATAATATAGGGGAACCCTACTTTGGAATAACCTACCCAAGGATGATCCAAGGACACTCATTACTTTATTTCCATATATAAGATAATCCATGGGCACCCAACTATGGAATGACCTACATAGTTGGATGATCTAGGTATTGAAAAGTTCCACTTAGGAAGGAATATAAAACTTAGTATTTTAAAGGGGATTTAATCTCATTATCCATCTCATGTTATTCTATTTATGTATGAATTATTCTAAAAAATTAGTTTTGGAATCCTATTCCATCCACTAAACCAATATACTCAAACCATATTCATTGTTAACTCTTTACACAACCCATAATTTGTGTCACTCACCTAAAAATATAAGCCTTTATGTAATGGTTTTGAATTATATGAGATTGAAAATCTCCATATGAGTAAGCCTAGATCTATAGATAACCAATCCCCATCTTTCTAGAATAAGGAATAAGCCTCCAAGCAAGTGGGAATTTCAACCCAAAGTCCCTCTTCTCAGGGATAATTTACATGAAATAGAATCTAATTCATCATAACTCTAACACCTAATATGTATAAACTATATTCAACAAATAAATTCAAGATAATAACTCCCACTACATTATGAGGTCATGATAGATGAAAACTAAATTCATTATCATTACCATAATGTAACTCCTTATATGCATGAATGAAAATCTCTAAAATACATTTAACAATTCTAAACTAAATCATACATATATTCACAATATATAAAAAATTTATAACTATGAATAAAGTAGGGAATAAACTTTAAATAAATAGATATTTCAAATATTTAAGCATGAAATAACCATCCATGAACATTTCATAAATAAATATAATTATAAACATTTTTATAATGTTAGATTATTCATTACAGGCATTCCATAATTTTGAATGTAATAACTTTATATTCATAATATAATTTTTTTCATATTTTTCATTATATGTCATTTTATTTTAGTATATTATTGAAATATAAACTTTTTTATATTTAAATTTTATATTATTTAAATATTTTACATAATATACATATCATATATTAATATTATTTAAACCTTTTAAAATATCAATTTATCAAAACAATTTTGATAAGGTTCAAATATTTTCTAAATAAGGTTCTTTTAATTTGTTTCAAATTAATTTTTATGAATATTTCATAATTTTATTAAATATAAACACTTTATATTATGCCTTATTTTGTAAATTTTAAACTCTATAAATTAATCTTATAAATTTTCATATAAAAAATTTATATTCAAATTATAAGGTATGCCGTATAAATTTGAAAAAGAAATTCTTAATATTAATACTTAATATTAATGGAATATTTATAATAAATGTTTCAAAAAATTTAATTAATTAATCATAAACACTTTATAATTAATAAATTTTAAAAAACTTTTATAAATTAATAAATATCCCAAAATATATATTTTTCTATTATTTACAAAAATCTATAAATAATCTAATTCAATTCATAATTGAAAATTAAGAAAAATAATTTTTTTTCATTTATATCCTATTTTATAATGCATACAAAATCATATTCTATGATTCAGAATCATATACTATGATCCATGGGGTATCATGATTAGAAAGTGATAAAATAGAGAGGCATGTTATCAGTCGTATTTTATGACTAATAACCTAATAATTTGTTACGATATCTTATATCATATTTAATGATAGGATCAATATCACAATAACAATCTGATGCTTTGTTTTTATGATAAACATGGTGTTTCTATCATAAGATATGATTACTAGTGTCATATACTATGACTAGTGAAAATTTGTAAGATCTACACTAATTCAAGGATTAAGATATCCAATATCATATGCCAGGATTCAACTGAACAATTAAAAATCATAATCATATTTTACAATATGAAACATGATACAAAATACAATTTTTTATCTTCAATTCCTAGCACGATTTCACAAATATAACCGCATGGGATGCTTTGATACCACTATTGTGATTCAAAGGGGTCTATTAACACTTAATATAGGAAACATAAGTGATTATAATCCTAATACCAAGATCAAAAATGAAAAGAAATATGAAAACATCCATATATTGAAACTAATGAACACTATAAATCATGTACCTTACACCGTAGAGCCACTACACCATCTCAATCATTATCACATGGGATTGAAGAAGATCTCAAGAGTAGAAATAAAAGGACTCCCACCACTGGAGGTATCCATAGATTAGACAAAATCATTTGATGTTCTGACATGATTCTTCACCCTCTATGATGTGATAACACCTTATAGTTTAAATGAGGTAGAAAAGAGTGCTTCAGGTTCTTGGGGAGTCTCAGATAATCATTCACAAAACCACATCCATCATATGGTAGTGGGTTCATATTCCATATCATCACCTTCGATTTCATCAGATGTAATGGCTCATGGTTATGGTGCATGGGCTGTAATGGACAATAGCTATGACATGCATGTAGTATGGGTTGTTATGGATCAAAGTATGTATATATAGGATGTGATGGATTAAATATGTATTATTTAATATACTGGTTGACATGATGATATTATTGTGATGATGTTGTGATGATAATGGGATGATGATGTGTTAGAGGATGTGGTATATAGTGGGGGAAATTCATGGAAGGAGGAGGGAATGAGGTTGATTTCATTCATGTTCATAATACCCTTATGTGAAGAGTTAGATGTGGATATATAAATATGAGTGGTGGAAATGAAAGGAAGGAATATTAAATGAGGTTTATTTCCTTTATGTTAATGTTACCCTACTAATGTGTGGTTGGGGAAGGTGGATATATGGTTGTGATATACGAGTATGTGGTGGTGAAATATGTGGGAGTGGATTTTTTGTTATGGTTGGGAGGGTGTGGTATATGGATGTGTGATATAGAAGTTGGTTTGTGGAGTGAGGAGGTGGTATTGATGTTTTGATATTATTTCTTCATTATTATATTCCAGATTAGATAGGGTGAGATCATCCTACTAGCTCACTACCACTTAGAGGTGGAAAGAATTTTCTAATAGGTGAGAGTAATGGTGAATCATAGAACCCTTTTTATTGGGTTCTTGATGATGTTTGTGGAGTTGACATAATTTTTCATTTTTTGGTTTTTTGTGGTATTTAATTCCTTTTTTAGAATGATATTTGAATCTTGGTTGGGATATGGTTGAGGATACTATAGGGAATGGTGAAAATAGTGGTAAATGAGATAGAGCATGATGCTTGGTGGTTATATTCTTATGATTATTCTATTTATATTGGTAATTATTTTTTTATCACTACTCTTACATAATTATTTCACATGGATACTGATTTTTCTAGAAGGATTATCCTTGTGGTTACTTTTAAGTGCTCACCCCTAGACAGTTTTCTAGTGTATTTCAAGATGGTTCGAGGGAGATTGGGGATGCCAATCAAGTATATTGTATAGAGTTTAGGGGATAATTTGGATTCTCAGGAGATTATTTTACTTATTATTTCATGTTTTTTGTATTCTTTACATATAAGCAACATTTGTATTATAGGAATTTATTTGTTTGATGGAAATTATTTTAATTTGATTGGTGGTTTTGTTTATTTATTATTCTTAGGATTTTATGAGGGTAATGCCTCCATTTTATGAGTTTTATCCCCTCAGTTATAGTCACTAATATGTGGCCTATTGGAAGTGAGATTTGAGGTAAACTGTCTCCTTTACTGTCATCCTCAAAGGGGTTCCTAGTGGGGGTGGGTTGTGATATTTAAAATCACTACCAAATATATTTATTTAATTATTTTAGTAGAGGTTTTGTAAAACCATTGCTAAATAATAAATTTTAATTTTTCATTTATTTTATGTGATTATTTTTTAACAACCAACATGGATTATGTTAAATTAAATATTTATTTATTATTAATAATTAATTATTATTAATAAAATTAATTAATTTTTAATTATCATTTGTAAATAAAAAATTATTAATTATAAAATAACTAATAATTAATGATAATAAAAAAATTTCTAATTATTATTGAGTAATGCATATTTATTAATAATTAGGTAATAAAAAATTAATTAATTAATTAAGGTTTTAAGAGAAGTTAAAAACATGACATTAACTTCAAATGACCATAAATTTTGATTTGGGTGTCTATTTTTTCTCTGCGATCTATGTTTGTGATGATATCTACGATGTTTGATACTAGGGATAGTATGTGCCCTATTTTTTCTTAGTAAAAAGAGTCCCATAATTCCTTCAAAACTAAGTTTTTAGTTAAGGTACCCTAATTTTAGATCTTTTAATAAAATTTTAGTTTAGTTTAATAATGTTATTCTATATTTTTTGTATGAAGTTTAAATTTATTGTTTGAGGATAGATCCATATAATTATGATGGTATTAACCGTTTAGTAGTCTTCATGTATTATCTTTATTTATAAATAGATTATATATAAATATATAAATATATAAATATATAAATATATAAATATATAAATATATAAATATATAAATATACTTACATATAAACTGAATAGTTAAATATATAAATGGAATTAAATTCAAAATTTATTATCTATTTTATTTAAAATTAGAAATTATTCAATTTATTTTCCTTAAATATGTACTCTATTTGAATTATGAATATAGAGATTCAAATCCATTACCTAATTGGAGAATGTGTGGTGTTCTTTGGGATTGGTCAGCCTCCCCATTAGGATTCGAACATTACCCTACATATGTTTTGTAGTTAGGGGATTACATGAGTGGTAAAGACTCCCTATAATCATACATCAGGTCCAGGTTCAAATCAGAGTGGGAATAAATTTTCGCAAGTACTATATCATCACTATAGATCTGTAGAAGTTCACTATAGCGGAGTATTGTAGTATTAGTACTATTCATCTTGAATGGGATTTTGGGCCCCAAAAAATAGGTCTTCAAGCTATAGGGCCTTCGAGACATCTTGGAAGGATGAGCGAGTAATCTCCGATTGCAGGATCAGGCACATGCAGCACTACAGCGGGCAAACATGGTCATGGGTCCTTTGGACCATCTAATTGGCCCTACTGGTCATGGGCCTATGAGTTATTTAATGGGTTCCCCACTACCCAAAAAGAAATAGGTCACCTTGTTTAATAATAAAAAGAGACTTCGACCCCAACTTAAAAAAATATATTTATTACGAACTATTAATTATTACATATTAATTATTAGTGAGTGATTATTAATTATTAATTATTAATCATTTAAAATTTTAATTACTTATTAAATATTAATTATTAACTATTAAATATTAATTAAAAAATAAAAATTATTAATTATTTTGTATTAATTATTAAGCATGAAATATTGATTATTAATTACCAATTATTAATTCTTACATTTAATTTAATTATTAATTATTAATAAATAATTAATAATTACTCATTATTCATTAAATTTTTATAAAGAAATATACATATTTTTAAATTTTTTTAATAACTATCAACTAATAGTGGGCTTGGGCTAGCTGGGCCACCCAACCTATTAAGAATAACAAACAATTTTTTTTAAATATTTTTTATTCAGGAAATTATTTAAATCTACTACATGAAAAATTTAATTTGTCAATGGTTTTTAAAACCACCCCTAAATACTTCCATTTATTTTTTTATTTATTTTAGGGGAAGATTTATAAAGACCTCCACTAATTGTGTTAAATCCAATAATTATTTATTATTAATCATTTTCATTATTAAAAACTTAATTAACTATGAATTATCATTTATAAATTATAAAATATTAATAAAAATTAATCAATAATTAAGGTTAATAAAAATATTTCTAATTATTTGTGAGTAATTCATATTTAATAACAATTTTTTAATAAAAAAAATAAATCAATTAAGATCCTAAGAGAAGTTGGAAATTAGGTTTGAAGTTTAAACAACCATAACTTTTGATATGGGTGTCCATTTGGGATCCATGAGTTGTGAAATCAATGATTGCGATGAGATATATGATATTTGATATAAGGAGTACCCCATAACCTACTTTTTATTGGTCAAAAGAGGCTATGAAGGCCTCTAAAATTTAGTCTTATCTTAAGGTACCTTAATTTTATTACTTTCAATGGACTTTAATCTTAGTTTAATATAATAATCCTAACCTTTTTAATAAATTTTGAATTTATTTCTAGACCTATATACATATAATTATGCTTCTTTTGAAATTTTATGTATGGAATAGGTTTTTCTCTAACTCCCCCGTTATCCTTTTCCTATGCCTATAGGGTGTTCGAGGCCCTTTCATTATTATTTATAAGTTATTTAATTTAATTTTTAATTATTTTTAAAATTATATTTACCATTACATAGAACCTCATCCTTACATAAAATTCATCCCCAACCACTGTGTAAAGGTAAGCTAGTTTTGACCCATGTAAAGGTAGATTGGATCTTGAGTAAAGGTAGATCCCTCCTAAAGTAAGTGTAGTATATCTCACAAAAATATAGATATACCTTGTGTATTGTTATATCCCTATTGATAATTACACCCTGTGGGGGTTAGGGTATAGAAGTTTTAAAAAATTCATCCTTTTATGAGGATCTTCTTCTCTCACCTTGAGGAACATTTTAATTTCTCTCTATCTTTCCTCTCAATGAGCGATGAAAGCAATATATAAAACAAAGGATTTTACACGGTTCACTCTCAATGGGATAGTCTAATGAGCATGCACAACAATGTGTCTATACAAAAAATACACTAAATCTTTATACTTTACAAGTACAATTTGGAGTGGTCTCGCTGACCCTCCTAGTCCACTTCCATGAACAATCGGAGAACTCACTTCCCTCCTTCAAAAAGGAACTAACTATTCCATATATTAAATCTCTAATTATTCATAATTATGATGAAAACATACAACAATGATGATGTTTCTCTTTATCAAAAATATATCAAATTATAGTGAGAATAGGACTCTTGGAATAACACCTTCTTCAACCCTAACCTTGTAGATGAGATCTGGAATGAACCTCTTAAAAACTGATCCTAAAATTATCCCTGTATATTTCTATATTTACATAGTAGTAATCTACCTCTTTTTATTTCAATAAAATGGTTATGATTGAATCTTATTTTTATATGATTTTTCCAAGTGTCCTCCATAATTATTGGTGTCATCATGCACCATTTAATCTGAATTGACTATCAGAAGATGCAAGACATAACTCCCTTTATTTATATTTCTGGCTAAAACTGTTAAAAGACTGAAACTACCTGGTTGTGGCATGGTCATATATTCTATGGTGTAGTGTTACCCATTTTCATATACTGTTGTGTGGATACCTTCACCTCGGTGCAACCTCACCATATCAGCCTTCACCATGGTGCATCCTTTGATTTCCTAGTTCTTCCTATAGTTTGGTCAGCAACACTATAGCATGGAGTCTTTTATTTGACCAGATCCACTTCTCTCGAAGTATTAACTACTCCATTAACCCACACATGATCTCTGCAATGATCTCCTTTAACCTATTCTCACACAAAACTGACTATGGGGTGGAAACATTACTATAACATGAGATTATATAGGGTTGAGGCTTCCAAAGTCTTTACTTATGTTGAATTTAGATTCTCCATGATGCAAGGAGTATCTACGGTGTGGACATATATTCTCTTCCAAAAAGATTATGGTGTATCCCATATCCCTATGGTGTAGATACCTTGAAATCTCTAGCGTATCTGATGTTTATCAAATAGGGTCCTATTCCATGGTGTACCTAGCTACAACATGGAAAAATACTCCCAATTCCCACATCAAACTTACCTTTGAGAATCTAACACCATATAAGACTCTTCATTCCACTAACCCAACAGATGTGAGTAATTAGGTATTATCTCTACCTCCTCCATACTTCCACCCTACGGTACAGACCACTACTCCCATGCACACACCGAACCACGTGGGTTCTCAACTACGCACACATGTTCATGATCTACCTAAAAATGAACTATAACTGCCAATGTTTTCCTTGCATGGGCTTGGACATGTTTTTGTCCCTTCCAAACAACATTGCATCAAAGATATGGTGACTACTATATGGTCCTGTACTCCATAATGTATTATCCTCAACCACACCACATTTTATAATGTAAATCATGAGCTGTGGCGTAGGCTATGTATTTGGAACATAAATCCTATTACACTTTCCCTTCTTCACCTTGTCAATAAAAAAACCCATACAAAATTCTAAAGAAATTTTGTCTAACAATACCCCCTTTTGGTTTTGTTGACAATACTTAAAATACTCCAAGAGACAAAACATCCTCCTTTGAAAACATCACATTCAATATGTGTACCAATGAACCACTAATCACCAATTCTATGTTTAAGTGATCCATTCTCATTATGAGAAACAATAATTGAGTGAAAAGAATTTCACAACCACATTTTAATCCTTTAAATAACTAAATATCTCCCTTGGATTTGTCATTGAAATACTATTCCCCTTTCAAAAACTTATCCCCCTTTCATACAAACTTGGAAATTTCTCCCCCTTTTTTAATAAACCCAAATAGACCACCTCACTAAAAATTTCGTATGAGAGGGCTAGAAATCCAACAAATTGAGGTGATTAAACATACCTTGATCATGAAAAAAACTATGGGGAGTTAGGGTCTATCTTAGATTCAATCAAGTGAACCTATACAATTGAACTCAAAGAGCCAAACAATACTTATCAAACACCACTTTAGGTAGTGCCTTTATTAAGATATCTAAAACATGATCTTAATTTGACACATACTCTAAAAACAAAATTCTTTGCTCCACCTTCTACTTTATGAATTTATATTTGATCTCAATGTGCTTAGTTTGTGAATGTAGGATAGGATTTTTACTGAGATTTATCACACTTTAATTTTTACACATAATTGGAAAAGGAAAAATCACTTAAAAACCCACATCATCAAGTTTTTGTTTCATCTATAGAAATTGGGTGAATTCCTAAGTGGTAGTAATATACTCTTCCTCCACAGGGTTCAAAGATATGAAACCCTGATTCTTTATTTTCCATGATATACATGAACTCAAAAGATTAAAAGAACCACCTGAGGTTTATTTTCAATTATCTACAAAGCTAACCCAATCCAAATTAGTAAATCCCAAAAAATTATTCTATGAATCATTATGATGGAATAACCCATAGTCCTTCATATGATAGATATATCAAAGTATTTTTTTCAAAACTTTCATTTGGATTTATTTAGTATCATTATGAAAATGAGTGTATTGAAAAGTATAAAATAAAATATTTAGTTGAGAGGTAGTCAAATAGAGTAAAATCCCAATGATTTTATGATATTTAGTCACATAGACCTTATTGCTTTGCTCATATTTTTAATATTTCAGCCTTATGTCCACTAGAGTTTCCATGGGCCTTGAATCTTCCATATGAAATATTCTTAAAATTTCCTTGGAATATTTATTTTTTGAGGTAAATATATAATATAATCTTTGAATAACATACAATCCAAGGAAAAATGACATTTAACCAATTAGATACATCTCAAATTTTCACCTCATTAGTTCTGATAACTTCTTTCATTGGTTTTCATTTGAGCCTCCAAAAATTATGTTATAAACATAGATAAACACCATCAATCACTGCTCATTCTACTTCTTAATATATAGGTTGTAATAAACTCATCTATAAAAACCAAGATTCTTTAGACATTGATATAACTTAGAATACCATGCGCTTGGTGCTTATTTGAGTCCATAAAAAGCCTTATTTAGTCGACACACTTTTCATCCATCTTCATCAATGAGAAACCCATCCGGTTGATCAATATAAACTTAATCTAAAAGTAAACCATTTAAGAATGTAGATTTGACATCCATTTTTTATATTTTGAATCCCTTATGAATTACCATGTATAAGAATAACTGAATGGTTTCAAGCCATGCTATGGGTGAAAACATCTCATCAACATAAATTCATTCAATTTAGGAATACCCTTTGCACACAATTTTTTCTTTGTTATGAATCAATTTTCCATATTCATTATGTTTATTTCATAACACCCACTTGTTTATGATTAAATTCTTATCACTTAGACTTGGAAAAAACTTCCCATGTCTTATTTTTCTTTATTTGGTCAAGTTCCAAATTCACATCCTTGACCCATCTCTTATCTCTTGTAAGTTATTTAAAATATGTTGGTTCCACTAATGATAAAAAAGATACCTGGTGCTGAGACTTCATTCTTATGTTTTTAATTGAGGCTATCCAGTCTCCAAATTTTTTTATTTCAGTGATTTCATCCCTACTCGTTTTTCTTCTTCAGTGTACTGGAATTTCTACACTTTATTTACAATATGAGTTTTCATCAAATTTATGTTCATTATTTGTAAATCCCCCTAAATCTTGTGCTTCTTCATCATTTTTAGATTCAAAAATTAGTTTTTTATCATGTGAAATATTCTCACATGATACTATCATTTTCCCACTTTCAACAACCACAACTCCATTTCTCTCAATCATCTCTCCAAGTCTCTTGTTGTAACACTTATAAGCTTTAATCTTTGAAAATTATCCTAGAAATATGCCGTTATCACCTCGATCTTTAAAATTTCCACCCTTATCCTTATTTAGGATAATATATTTACTTTTAAATTCTCATAAGTACTTGAGTGTAGGTTTCTTTCCATACCAAATTTCATATGGGTTTATTACTTAATTTTCACCTAGAAAATATCTACTAGAGATGAACAATACTGAAAGAATATCTTATTTCCAATATCTTTCTGGAATAGAATTCTCAATTAGAATTTTCCTGGATATGTTTTTGATTATATTATTTCTTCTTTAAACTACCCCATTTTTCTAGAGTGTTCTAATGGTCAAGAACTGATGTTGAATTCCATTATTCTCCAAATATTATTTAACAAGATAATTTGTAAACTCAGTCTGTTATTAGTTTGTAATTTATGAATATTAACACCAAAAATATTTTCATCTCTTCTCCTATATAGAGTAATACATTTTTAAACATTGATATTGTGTGTTATGGTCATAATACATTCCATCTTAGTAGAATCATCATCAAACAACACATATTACCTTAATCCATCCATATCTTTAGGTGATATCGGCCCACAAACATGCACATGTACAAGTTCAATAAAACTTAATGCTTTCATCTTCTTTGGTTTGTAATATTTATGGATAATCTTCCCCTTTTGATATGAATTACATATGTGAGAATGACCATATGTGATATGAGGAATATCATATGATCCATTACTTTTTTCCAAACTCTCCAAATATTTTTGGATCAAATGACCAAATTTCCTATGCCATAACCTATTCTCCTCCTATTTGGATAGAATGTATAAATTTTACTGCCTGAAAAGGTATAAATTTCCATTGGTTATTCTTACTTATAAAATAAGTGAACCATATTTGTATTTTAAAATACACACCTTTTCATTGAACTCCACTACATGTGTTTGGTCACACATTTGGATGAAATTTAGAAGATTATGAATTATCCCATCAACCAAAATAATATTAATCCACCAGAGATATTTTTGTCTAATATTGGGCTTTACAAAACCAAAAATCTTAAGACCCTCATCATTCCTGAAATGAAAGACACCATAATTTTTGTGATTAACATTCATAACAAGGTTTTTATTTTAGATCATATTTTATGTGAATTCATTTTCCAATATCCATGATCTGTAATTATCTATTTCCCTCAAGGAAATCTCAACAACATTAGAATTCTTCAAACTAACTTTCATCACCTATGTTAGTGATGAGTGTTCCTTCTCAATGTATGGCTCCATGAAGTCTTCTTATTCTTACAAAACAAAAAATCTATTTTGATTTTCAATGCATTTGGAAAGTGTTTACTTCTTTTTCTTTATTCTACTTTGAGGATATCTTGATTAAATTTTTTGAATACTTAATGAGAAATTAATTTCTTTATTCCTGAATCCTTTACACAAAAAAAACATCCATTAAAATCAAAATAACGATTAAAAATTATGATTTCCTATTGGGATTGGTGTTTCACCCAAAAGTATCTCCTATAAATATATCACTCATAGTAAATTTATCCAAGATTTATAAAATAAGAAATATAAATATTGATGCATACAAAATTTCCTTAGCCACATTATTTTTTCCTTTCTAGTTTCATGAAGATTTATATTCTTTCGAGGAGTTGGTTCTTGTGGTTTTGAAACAACAAAAGATATTTTATTCTCTTCAACATGATTCATCAAATATTTTCATTTATATTTTAACTACTAGACTTGAGGAATATTTATACATTCTTCCTCATCAATTCATTTGTCTTGACTTGATGATAATTCCTTTTAATTTACTATCATCATACCTACTGTCAATAATCATTATTAATCTTCATACATATGAAAATATTTCATAAATTCTTCTTCTATAACCTCAATTATCTTAAATATATCATTGATAGTATTATCAAAACCATCAATTACTTGGGATTGATCTTCAACTTTGATTTTTAGTTCTGACCTTTATTATTTTTTCTATTACATGCAGTTCTTGGAATCACTCAATACTACATTGGCCTTATTAGTATTTTCTCTACAAATATCAATTTATTAAATGAATTCTTCAAGTTATACCTATATATAAACTCTTCCTATATTCCCTTAATTCTTATCATCACTATTTCCATATCTTGGATTCTTTGAAATAGTCATCAACACACCTTCATCCTTACAATTTTAAAATTCTTCTATTTAACTTTTTATAGAGATATATTCTTATTTATAAAGAAGAATTTTCTTTTTGAAGGACCTATATTGATAATTATTTATACGTTTATTTTTTATCTAATTGGTCTATTTGTTTTCATCATAATTTTCTTGAAAGTTTTTGGGAAATTTAGCTGCAAGATGTGTTGAAATAGTGGGTGCTCTAAAACCAAATATTTAGTGCTTTTGATTACCATATCATGTATATAACTATATATACATGATTTTATCTTACCATTATAGTGTATAATTTTATGCATCCACTATTTAAATGGTAATGTACGATGATTAATTATTGTATTGAAAGGTTATAACAGTTCCCAGGCTATAATGAGAACCTCTAAATACTATGACATTAATCTTCAATATATGTTCTATGGTCAAGATACATCTTACTGATTAGACACAGTAGATGTTTGACTATCAGGTGCTGGTGGATCATAAGCATTGAGACTTCTTCTCATGAAGTTCGCACTTGGTTATCTCTAGTAGTGAGATCATGAGGACTGACCCGCCAATAGGAACACCACATGTTTTGGGCATCATTGGATGTTCCTATCTATGATCATGTGTAATGGTATCTTGACTTGAGATCATTACCAATGTATTTCATTTGATTGCGTACTTTGATGTAAGATGAAAACCATGGCAATGAAGTCGTGGTGAGGTAGTTTGCATCAGGTGCGTCATTGGTGGCATGACGTTGGTTGAATAGTCAAGAAAGGATTTGTCGCTTCTAGGTTATGGAAGTAATATATCTCAGGACATGTTGATATGGATAGAAGTACCTTTATAAGACCATGTCCATGGCAGTTAAGGGTAAATCCATCCAGTTACATCAACAAACAATAAAGCAAGAAAAAGGGCGATGACACGTGAGTGCGTCCTGCTTTATGAGATATTACTGACAAAGAGATTATATTACACAGTGCATGTTTGTAGGTTGGTTGTCGCTGCTGTGAAAATCCTTATTTCTTCAGGGGATATGATGGGTTGCTAGATCCCACTCTTGGTTTGTGAATACTATTCACTACTGTCGAGATAAGGGCCTAGAGGGCCACACACAATAGTGTATTCAAGAATCTATCCTATTCAATTGAGTATGAGTTTTGGACATGGTGGGCCCCACCACTAGGGTCTGAGATTTGTTCAAGGTTAAACGATCACCAATACAATAAATAAATTCATATTATTCGAGTTTAGGATAATGAGTATTGAATTTATTTATTAAATGTATTTACGAGTTTTAGTAAATAAATGAAAAATATTAATTGACCTATATTAAATTATTCAAGGTTCAATTAATATTTATGGGAGTGACGAGTCGAGTTAATGACTTAATTATTATCATGTAATATATTTTAATATATTACAAGTGAGTGATAATAATATTTATGACTTAGAAAAGTAGTCATAAAATTTCGTTGATAGTGCATTAAGTATTCAGGGGTCGGGTTGGCATTTCCGGGTAATTAAATTAACCACTATAAATATTACAGGAGAGAAGATTTTTAATCACTATTCATGGGGCTTATCTCTCCTCTCCCCTCTCCCATGTTCTAGAGAGAGAGGCTCTGGATCCAAGGACTTTGGATCGAGCACTCTCTCAAGCAGCGCTAGTGAAGAGATGCAGTGATCGTTGGAGTGTTGAAGGCGTCGTCGCAATTCAACACTAGCACCCAGATTATGACGAACGACGCTCCCACGAATTCCTTAAAGCATGTGTGGATGATCTAGAGGAATTAGACTTCGAAATTTTCAATCAGTGATCACCAATGATGAACAGACGTCATGTGCAGCTTCAGATCTAAACTAGGTATTTTTACAGTTTATTTTGTGCTTAAAATCCTTCACGCATGGTCCTCAGCTTTGACCGGGCTGCTCTTCATCGACGTCGACAAGTTCACATCGAATGCCGGTGGAAAATTTAAAAAACCCAACTTTTTGGGGCTTCCGCTACATGCCTGGTTCCAACAAGTGGTATCAGAGGGAGGTTTCTCTATTTTAATCCAAGAAAATTTAAATTTTCATTAAGTTATGAAGAGCGCGTCGATACGGTCCCAATTCCGCAGACCGCGTTTTAATCCGATACCGGATGACCATTCTACAGTCATCCGAAGTTCTAAATTTGGATTAAAACTGATAGTTTAACGAGGTTCTAATTTGATGAACCAATTTTATCTTAATCCATTTACACCAGAATAGTATTTTTTGGTGAGGATTATTAATTTTTATTATTATAATAATTTTATTTTAATATTAATAGTTTAATTATAATAATAATTTTATTATTATAATATTATATTATAATAATATTTTATTATTATAATGTTTAATATTTTCTAGCCTAAATGTAGGCTTTAGAAAATTAAAAAAAAGGGGGAAAGGGGAATTACCTGCAAAGAAGGTTAAGAAAAGAAAAAAAATAATTTTTTTTGAAGGGGGCGGACTAGCTGGTCAAAAAATTAAAAAAAAACTTTGGGGGGGGGGGGGGAGCGAGCAGCCCCCTTTTTTCCTATCCCGCCTCACAAGGCTCACAAGACAAAACCAGGGGTGGTGAAAACCACCCCTCCCTCCAGCCCCTCGGTTGGCGGAGAGCCGCTGCACCCAGCTACCCTGTGGCGACCTGAGGAACCTCCCCGAGCTGCACCATTAAGGCACTACACTCGGCACGATCTGAACCGGTGCACCTAGTGTCCCCCAATGGTCTTCCCCGAAGACCTGCTATAGAGCCATGGAGCATCGTCTCCCACCTGAATACCTGCTTTAGTCGGCCCACACACGGAAAACCCGCACATGCGGCGACCTATTCCAGCAGTCTGCCTCCACACATGAGCTGCCCCGCACCACGGCTCCTCCGTGCTGTGCAAACCTAGCACACCCCAGCTGATACCAACCACTTGAAATGGATCCCTCTGCATACAGACACTGCACCCCAAGACTCCAGCGCTTCGTGCCTAGCAGCCCGCCTCCCTGTTCCAGTCCGAGCTTCCTACTCGCGCTGCATGCGCTCCTACACCAGGTGCATGCCGACACAGCACCAGGGCCACCCCAACCTTACCGGTATCCACTCACCCGGACCGCAGGGCTCCCACCTTGCCTGACCTAACTCCGCTGGCTACTGGCCTCTCTAGGGCAGTCCTTCACAGATGCACTAGGCTGGCGACGCTCTGCCGACAGCCCGCCTCGAGCCCCTGCCGACCGCGAACAGCCCCATCTGGCTGCCTCCATCCTCCCAGTCATCCCCAACCATTTAATTCCATGCACCTGGTAGGGAGTGACTACGTCCACTGGATTGACCAGTCCGTCTAGCCCGCACCATCCCGGACATGCCTCGTTCCGTCCGCCGCCCGGTACTTCTAGCGGGCAGGTAACATGCGCTACCCTGAAAGAGGCCCGGGTTGGTCTGCGTAGACCAGAATAGGCTTAGGCAGACCCTCCCATCCCAGAAAACCCCTAAATAGGGATGATATCGCTTGGATTGGGCCTGTGCAGGTTCGACCCGACCCGTACAGGCCCTGCCCAAAGTTTTATGGGCCCGAGTGATTTAATTTAATCAAAAATTAATTAAAATAATTAATTTAATTACAATTGATAATTAAATTAAATTAATATTAATTTTTGGTTATTAAAAATTTCATGTGGCATAATTAATTAATTGGGAGATTAATTAAATTAATTAATTTAATTTTTTCTTTAAAATTAAATTAATTAATTTGGACCGAATGATGTAAATATTGGAATAAAAATTAGAGTGAAATTTTTTATTCAATTAAAATTCCCTCAAGTTTAATTTTAATGCAAGTTTAATTTTTATTCTGCATTTATTGAATATACGCGAGCTTAATTCGTATATGTCTGATCATGAGTTGATACCGACCAATGCATGTTTGGTGCATTTTTAATTAATTATTTATTTATTGCAATGTTTTTGTAATAATTAGTTTAATTAAATAAAAAGGCGATCTGCATGTCGTCTCAGATTCGTTATATGTATAAGGGCCTGCACGCCCATTCTCAGAGTTGTACATTTTTACCCCGATACCCCCTCTACTGTGTGTGAGTAATGTTGTATAATGACGAGACGACATATGACACACTTCGTGCCAAGTGACGGTGATGCAACAGACAGAAGTTGGTTGCATTGGATGAGCATACGTTGTTGTTCAAGTTGCAAGCCACATGACTAAAGGTAATTACCCCTAGGGTTGCGGTTGGTCCATTATTCACTCAACGAATCAACCATTAGAACCAGATCATGATCAGGTGTTCATTTTATTTTTTCATTTTTTATTATTTTTGTGTATGTCTAATTTATTGGGAGATCACATAATATAATAATAAACAAGCATGAAAGATAAAATGAACATGTGACGCAGTGAAATTTCTATTTCTTACATGGTCAGCTGTGAGTGCGATCACATAGTATGTGCTTATAAAAATAGAAAATTATTTCTTTCATCACACTAAAAATAATAAAACCCTCAAAAATATATTAAGTCATAACTACCTTCCGTTATTCAAATTTGGACAAAACCGGCTGTTTGAGGTGCCAGTCATGCCATAGCTGAGGGTGCCTCTTACTACCGGGGAGTCCTTATAAGAATAATGAGTTGAATTAACTAAAACTGCAAAAAATAAATAGCTATAGATAGATTGTTGTAATTTTAGAGGCAAGCGTTCAGTAAATCAAGTTCTGATTTTAGAAGTTGGGACTTCACTCAACAGATCAAGGAGCCACAAGTTAAAGCAGTTATCCAACCAAAAGCCCACTTAGAACCCTCCAAGTAGTGGCATAGCCATAGCTTGTAGACTATGAGGGGTGGTTCTGGGATCCTTGCCACTAGAATACTCTAACGACAGAGCATTCCGATTCTAGAATAGAGGGTTCCTAGAATCTGATAAAATAGTGGGAGACATTAAATGAATTAAGTAATTAATCAAAATGTCTAAACTGGTAATAGATAAAAAACCCTCATCTGCTAAAATTCATTTTTATAGAAAAATGAAGGGTTATACCAAGTTTAAACTACGATTAATATTGGACAAAGTAAATGTACACATAGACACAAATATCCCTGAATAGTATAGGCGCATGCGCATGGTACTATAATATAGGAAATTCAAGGTGCCAGTGTCCCCAACACTGTTAAACTACCTCAAGAAGTGATGTTAAAAAATTCTTATAGGAGACTAATGTAAAAATAATATTATGGTTATATCATTATGATTCCATCAATGTGCAGTGTCAGTTGTGGTTGCTACACTAGGACATAGATGATATAACATAAAGTCTCATCTCTGAGAATTTTTCAAGGAGAAAGCGAAGCAATGATATGAATAAGGAAAAGTTTACACTGACATGTGTAAATTGAAATATTTATCATGATCTTTAAATATCATTTTTACCACATTAGTCAAGTCTTGTTTTAAGTTACAAAATGAAAAAGTATTGAGTAAACACTTCATTACCAATTTAGGTAAGATTCACCAATATAATAAGAATAAAATACAAATAAGCTTTAATTATTATGGTAGATAAATTGAAATACAATGTGTAAAGGTCAAAGGCATTTAATTCCAATGACACATTCACGGTGTCCTTTAATTAATGAGGTATTAATAATGGTTATTTTCATTTCATATTATAAAATAATACTATGGAAGTTTAAAAGCAATAAACTGATTTAAAGAAGCAAGTTTCTGCTTCTACATCAGGAATATTCATCAATGTAATGTTTTCTTTTACTACTTGGGTATTTAATACTATATGCTTTTTACATATGTGTATTTAAATAAAATAACCAAGTAAGTATAGAAACATTACTAGAAGTCAGGTTTATTCTCCAAGTGGCTGTGAAAGGGTGATACCTAGGCCAGTGGTGAGAAGTACATGACTTATTTAATTGAAAAGTGAAAGATTCATGTTGAACTATTATTGAGTATAACCACAAACATTAATCTCATGTGTCCTTGAATGCAAGGATACATTCTTTCAGGTTCTGGAATAAATGTTGGTTTTGGTAAACTCAATCACTAGTTTAGTAATACATGAATCAAAGGCAATTAATGATGAATATAAATATAAGAATTATACCAAGTTGTGAAAAGATAATTCTTTGTCAAGTAATACTAAAAGTGAACGTCATCAATATACCAAATATGGTATTTAGGCTCGGCACAACTAGACACTTTTGGTATTATCAACGTCTTTAGTTTGGACAAAGGAGCCTTTAGAAATAAAGGTATGCCACAAAGCATTTGGAAATAGTTCAACTAGTAAGTGTGAACTATTCCAAGTATAAGATAGAGGTATATATACTTAATAAGATTCCTTTAAGTAATTAAGGAATAAAAAAGTGAAGTATTTTCATGGTCAGAAGATATGAGTTGCTTCAGGTTGGGATACCGAAGAATATCTCGACCAAGCATTCATCAATCATGATAATGTAGCGTGAAGTAATTCCTAAACACACATTACCTTATCGACATCATGACATTGATGTTAATGAGGAGGATTGATGATCAAGTATTACATATCAACATTGATCAATAAACATACAACGTGGATCAATTCCTAAACGCATATGTTATACATCAAAATTTTGATGTAAGTAATATCAATGTTGCAACTAGCAGAAACTTACATTATATTTCATGAAATGATTTGAAAATAACAACGATATCCCAAAAACATATTCCAAATATAATGAAAAATGGATATCATACGAGTCATAGTATGATAGAAATAAATTATGTCATAAGGGCATGTGTTTGGATGAAAATAATGTGTTCAGATACAAACAAACTTGCATCAAGATAAAAACATTGTGTATCTAAGGTACTTATCCTAAAGATTGCTTAAGATATTACGTAAATCCATAATATAGAAGTGTAGGTAGTCAAGAAAAATACTACACTTCTATATAATGGTCAACATCTATATTATAGATAGTGGGAGCTATATTGACTTGTGTTTAGTCAATGCTCAAGATGCACAAATAGCTGGCATATGAACTAGTTCCATAAGTGCATGTGAAACAAAGTATGTTCCAGAGACACATACTACGTAGGAAGGATAAAACCATGGTGATGGTTTTTATATTCACCATGGTCAATGATCTATTATTCAATGTGAATAATATTTCCTACAATTAAGTAGTATATGGAAATTAGCTAAATTGATAAGACCAACTAAAATTCAATTAATGGATTCCATGTATCAAAGTGAAAAGGGGCTATAATTTTGAATACTGCTGTGGTTATTCAATTGAGTTGATACATGGATGGTATGATCTTAGTACCAATAAGGATTGACTGATTTGACCAAGTCGTTATGCCTAAATTTGTTAGAATTTTACTTATCAAAGATAATATCTATGATCAATTTATTTAGCATTGGATGTCATGACCACCAATCATGGATGGTGTCTATACGACACAAAAAGAAAGGGATGGTCATGTCACAGAATGCTAATAAAGGTTTCAAGTTACTAAAATCTGGTTTAGGATTAAAGTAATCAACATGATCATAAAAAATACATTTGAATTTTTTTTACATGTGTCTACGTGAGGTTAGTGGGAGCATCAATGTTTTCTAAGAAAAATATGTTCAGAAACATATGGAAAACATACATTGGTATCATAGTTATTTAATACCAAAATGAAATTTACTATCCAATGATTGACTTAAATTAGCAGCCTAAGTTCTAGGAAACAGGATCTACTAAGGTAGATTTATAGGTTGCTTGGTCCTAGTCAATCATACATATAGTGACATTGTATTGAAAAATACATGTTGGAACAATTCAAGAGTTGAATTGTTGCCTATGTCATAGGGCATAATCTCTCTACGTTGACCTTTCTGCGACATGGGAAGAGATAAATGTGGTGAGTTGAAATCCATACATCGGAGCGATGGATCAATCACGTATTCCATGATATGTACAAGAACCTATATTTCCAAGGTATATTTTACAATAGGAAAATATCAGTTATATCTAGGAGCACTGCAAGGGATGTAGTCATAACTATCTAATTGTACTTCAGAAAGTACAAAAGATATGTACCTGGTAAGTGGAGAAGAAAGGATACTAGTTTTTGGGGATATGAACTAGTCTTCCATAGATCAATGTGATCTAGTATTACAGTTAGGCTAAAGACAATGAGTGAGTTAAGATCATATCAGCTAGTGGTATCCATACCTATAAATACTGAGTATGTTGCAGTTTCTAATACAACTAAGAAGTAGATATGAAACAATATGTTCCAGTTCTTGGAATTGCACCTGGTAAGAAAAGTATTATCATAATGTAAATTATGATATTATTACTATCAAATATGTCAAGCTATGACAGTGGAAAAAAGGGATATACTTGGGATACCATCTCTTGAGAAGTTTTACTCATGGAGATGAGGTCACAGTAGCAGAATAGCCACATGGAGGAACTATGGAAGACCCAGTAGCTAAAGTCGTTACTCAGCAGAAACATGATGTTCATCATGTGAGTAGCTAACAAGTTTGGTTAGCAAGTTGGATCTTGTTCAAGTGGGAGTATTGAAATAGTGGGTGATCTAGAACCAACTATTCAGTGCCTTTGATTACTATATCATGTATATAACTAGCTACACATGATGTCATCTTACCATTATAGTGTAGACTTTTATGCATCCACTATTGAAATGGTAATGTCCAAAGATTAATTGTTGTATCTAAAGGTTATAGCAGTTCTCAGGCTATAATGAGAACCTCTAGATATTATGAAATTAATCTTAAATATATGTTCTATGGTCTAGATACATATTATTGATTTGACACAGTAGATGTTTGACTATCAGGTGCTGGGGGTTTATAACCATTGAGACTTCTTCTCATGAAGTTTGCACTTGGTGATCTCTAGTAGTGAGATCATGAGGTCTGACCCCCCAATAGGAACACCACATGTTTCGAGTGTCATTAGATGTTCCTATCTATGGTCATGTGTAATGGTCTCCTGACTTGATATCATTACCAATGTATGTCATTTGATTGCGTACTTTGATGCAAGATGAAAACGAGGGCAATGAATTCGTGGTGAGGTAGTTTGTGTCGGGTGCGTCATTGGTGGAATGACACCGGTTGAATGGTCAAGAAAGGATTTGTCGCTTCCAGGTTATGGAAGTAATATATCTCAGGCGATGTTGATATGGATGGAAGTACCTTTATAAGACTATGGCCATGACAGTCAAGGGTAAATCCATCTAGTTACTTCAACAAATAATAAAGAAAGAAAAAGGGCGATGACATGTGAGTGCGTCCTACTTTATGAGATATTACTGACAAAGGGATTATATTACACAGCGCGTGTTTGTAGGTTGGTTGTTGCTATGTGAAAATCCTTATTTCTTCAGGGGCCATGATGGGTTGCTAGATCCCGCTCTTGGTCTGTGAATACTATTCACTACTATCGATATAAGGGCCTAGAGGGTCACACACAATAGTGTATTCAAGAATCTATCATATTCAGTTAAATAGGAGTTTTGGACATGGTGGGCCCCACCAGTGGGGTCTGAGATTTGTCTAAGGTTAAACGATCACCAATGAAATAAATAAATTCTTATTATTCGAGTTTAGGATAGTGAGTATTGAATTTATTTATTAAATGTATTTAGGAGTTTTAGTAAATACATGAAAAATATTAATTGACGAATATTAAATCATTCAAGGTTCAATTAATATTTATGAGAGTGATGAGTCGAGTTAATGACTTAATTATTATCACGTAATATATTTTAATATATTACAAGTGAGTGATAATAATATTTATGACTTATACAAGTAGTCATAAAATGTCGTTGATAGTGCGTTAAGTATTCGGGGGCCGGGTTGGCATTTCCAGGTAATTAAATTAACCATTATAAATATTATAGGAGAGAAGATTTCTAATCAATATTCATGGGGCTTCTCTATCCTCTCCCCTCTCCCATGTTCTAGAGAGAGAGGATCTGGATCCAAGGACTTCAGATCGAGCACTCTCTTAGGCATCACTAGTGAAGCGATGCAGTGATCATTGGAGCATCGAAGGCGTCGTCACAATTCCGCGCTAGCAACTAGATTATGACGAACAGTGCTCCCGTGTATTCCTTGAAGCATGTGTGAATGATCTAGAGGAATTTGACTTCAGATTCTTCGATTAGTGATCACCAATGATGAGCAGGAGTCATGTGCGGATTCGAATCTAAACCAGGTATTTTTACTGTTTATTTTGTGCTTAAAATCCTTCACGCATGGTACTCGTCTTTGACCGGGATGCTATTCACTGACGTTGACAAGTTCACATTAAATTCTGGTGGAAAATTTTAAAAACCCACCTATTTGGGGCTTCCGCTACATGCCTGGTTCCAACAAGATGTCCCACCTTCCCACTATTGAAGAAACCAAGAGGAATTTTACTCTTAAACCTTGTTATTCCTACTTTAATATTAGAGGAAAGATTGAAATAACCTTATAAACATCATCAACTTCTAAATTATCCTTGATTGAGAGTTTCTTCATGGAATTAAAAGACACATGGTGAGTACTTTCCTTCGTTCTTGACTCATTATCTTCTTTTCTCATCTCATAAAACACTATACTACTATAAAAACTATCAAGAGTGATCAATTTTAGATCTTTGTCTTATAGAACTAATACTTTTACATTGAAATAAGGAGGGGTTCTTCTCATGGTCCTATTCATGATCTTCTCATATTTGATATCATCTTTTAGGCCTCACATATCTTCAATAAGAACATTTAGATGATTGAAAAAGTCATCAACCATATCATTTAATTTTATTCAAAAATCATTATATTTGTTCCATAAAACCTGAAAATTTTCCTCTAAAACACTCAAATATCCTTTATAAACATTCACAAGATTTTATGACATAATGTTGAGAGGTTTTATAATACATTATCTTTGTGAAAATGGGATTGGAAAGAGAACTTCCCCCAAATTTTAGGATTTTAAATCTATATCCAATTATCAATGATCTCTATCCATCAAGGATTCATTTTCAATATTACCAGTGATTCCATAAATGAACACCATGAAAATATCCATGCCTAATGATAGTAAATAATGTTGCATCTGGACTTTCTACAAATGGAAATTACTAACTTTAAATATAGAGATACCTTTATGGTTGACAACCATTTCCATTATTTAAATAGAGAAAAAGAATAAAAACCCCTATAATACCACTTTTTAGATCCCAATTTAGGATCATACCCTATGGGGGGGGGGGGGGGGGTGAATTAGGGTGTATAAGTTCAAAAAAATTATTCCTTTTATAAGGATCTTGTTCACTCACCTTAAAGAATACTTCAATTTCATACTATGTTTCCTCTTAATGAGTGATGGAAGCAGTAGATAACATGAGGGAATTTACTTGGTTCACCCAAAATAGGAAAGTCAAAGTAATTTTCATGATAATGTGTATATGCACCAAATACACTAAAGTTAAATGCTTAACAAGTAAAATTTGGAGTGGCCTCACTGACCCTCCTGGTTCACTACCATGAATAATTAGAGAATTCAATACCCTCCTTCAACATTGAACTAACAACTATGTCTATTTAATAATTCTTTATTTACATTAGGATAATTAAAACATACACGAATGATGGTTTTTCTATTAATAATAAATAATGTTGAATTACAGTTAGAATATGACTCCTAAAATAACACATTCTTTGACCTTAAACTTCCAGATGAGATCTAGAATGAACCTCCTAAAAACTGATCCTGAAATTATCTTGGTTTATTTATATATCTACAAGTCAGGACTTTACCTATATTTATTTCAATCCAACGGTTAAGATTTAATCTTCCTTTTTAGGGATTACACCAAGTGTCACCCATAATTACTAGGGTCATCATGCACCATTCAATTCAAATTGACCATTGGAAGATTCAAGATATAAATCAGTGTCTTTATATTTCTATCTGAAATTGTGAAAAAAATAAAACTTCATGGTTGTGTAATGGTTATATATTCTATAGTGTAGTGTTACCCATTTTTAATATACTTCAGCATGAACACCTTCACTATAGTGCGATGTCACCATATCATCCTTTACTACAATGTGTTCAGTTCCACCATGGTGAAACTTTTGATTCCTTAATTCTTCCTAAAACATGGTCATCATCATTATAGTTTGGAGTCTTATAGTTGAAAAGATCCACTTATCTTGGAGTAGTAAATCCTCTATTAACCCACACACAAATTCTTGCACGATCTCCTCTAACCGCTTGTCACATGAAACTTATTACAGTGTGGACACATCTCTAAGACTTGAGATCTTATAGGGTTGAGGATTCTGAATTCTCTACTATTTAATTTAGAATATTTAAAACAAAAAGAATAACTATGGTGTGTATTTAACTTCTACTCCAAAGGTATTGTGGTGTAGCCATATCTCTATGGCATAGACACCTAAATTTTTTTAGTGGTTCCAAAGTTTATAAAATAGGGTCTTGCACCATGGTGTACCTAGATATAACATAGAAAAATACTCTCAAATCCCACACCAGACTTACCTCTTATAATCTATTTCTATATAATCCTCTTAGTTCATTATACCTTCCAGATGCGAGTAATGGGGTCCACTACCGACCTCCTTTATGTTGCCTCCCTACGACGCAGACCTCTACCCTCATAGAATGTCAACCCATGTGTGTACAGAACTATTCACACCTATGAATGATCTTACTACACCTGAAAAGTCCCTTAAAATACTGGCCTTGTGTGGTATTGGCCATATTTTTTACCCTTCCAAATACCATTGTAGTATAACCTTGGTGAATATGGTGTGGGAAAGCCTGTATATCCTCCACAGTGTAGTATCCTCAAACTCACCACATTATACAGCGTAGAGCATGAGATGTGGTGTAGGATCTATATTTGAGATATAAATCCTCTTATATCACCTCATTCTTCACCATTTCAATAAAAAAACCCATAAAAACTTCTAAATATATTTTGGATAACACGTATAGATCATCCTTGCATTATGTCAGGGTAACCTGACTATGTGAGAGTAGCTCCTACCTTGTACCAGGGAAGTTCTGATCACATCAGAGAGGATTCAATATTATGTGAGGTTAAGAAAAGTATTTTATGTGTTGTTTCAAGGTACTTGTGAACTTTTGAAGCCTGCATAAAGATAGATCCATTCTTACATCAAAGTAATTTGATATTTATAAATATTTCTTAAGGGTCATCCTTGTATTTCATCCAGGTGATCCATTGTGAAAAGGTAGTTTCTAGCTTATGCAGGGGCCATCCCCTGTTTTGTTGAGATTCATAATGGTATAACCAAATATATATAAGGGTGGAGATATGTAAGGGTATTCAAATAAAGTTAACTTTGTTTATGTATATAAAAATTCTAAATTCTTCCTAGAATCATTCTAAAATGTGTTTTTACGGAATAAATTGAAAGTTTAATTAAAATAGAAGGATTTAAATAAAAATTATAAAAATTATAAAGATAAAATTTGAATTCCTAAAATTATGGAGATTAAAATGGGTTTTGTGAGTTAATTTAATTAAAATAGAATTAATACGGATTAAAAAGGAGAATTTGGTTGAGTATTTGAGGGTTTTTTGGGTAAAACAATATCTATTATTAAAAAAAATCAAATTCTTCCCCTTGGTTTGATTTTATTGTTTTCTATTGATCCTAGGTGATTTGAACATCACTATTTAGGTCTGGTGATCCATTTTTTATTGAAATTTATGTCATCTCCTAAATTTCCTAGGCCTTGACAAATCTTTTTCTCTCCCTATTTTTGGTGAAGTGTGTGTGAAAATTCCATGAGGTCGGAGATTCATTATCTCTTTGTTTTTTGTCTAATATGTAAGTGTGGATTTATGATGACTAAGTTATTTTTTGGTAAATAGATGGAATTTATGTAAGATGATAATAATCTAGAAATTTAAAGTAATAAAGAGAAGGGGTTTTCTTATAAACTTTAAATATTATTTCATAATATGGAAATTAATGAAATAAATGGTGAGAATTATCACATGTTGTGGTGTCATTATTTATTGAGATTTTATAGATTGTGTATTTATGTATATTTATATGATTTACTTATGAATTCATGTTGGAATAATACATTTAAAATAGAATGAGTATTTGAATAAAACATATTAATTAATGATTTAAATTTGGTATAAATAAATAATGATCATAAATTGAGATGTGTGACCATATGTGATTTTTATTTTATTGATATTCCCTCTTGATATTTTCTAGATAGCACAATATCTATTTTTATTTTTTTGTTTTTTAGCACGTGTTATTTTCATGAAATAATATAATAAATTTAAAGACTAGATGATTTAAATGTTTAAATAAAGAGGCATGGAATTTAATTATCATTCATCATGGAAATTGATGAAATATTAAATTTATGCTTGAAACATATTTATGGTTGATTTATTTCCATTGTTAGTTTCTATTGATAGATTTATTGTTTCTGAATCCTATGCATAATGAATCAGTGAATTCATGATGGAAATAAAATGGTTATTTATAGAAGATAATTATTTAGAGTTGAGTGATCCCATTCTTTTTATGAAGGGATTGAATTCCTTGGTGATGTGGACTTAGTTTTACCATTATTGTGTCATGCATAAAATATATTTGTGCTTCCTATATGATTTTTCTAGGATTATAGGCCATTGATGTAAAATGATTGATAACTTGGAATGGTTGGGATAATTGATGAATAATTGGATGATTTTCTTGGGGTTATAGTGATGTATTGATGATAGTGACGGTAATATGGAATGTGATATACATAATGGTATTTAGGATTACACTGATGTGGATGGAATTTTTTGAGAGATGATATAGTTAATTGCTTCTTTCTTGATGCTTGCTTTTGATGAATTGATACTGGATTGTTTATTATGGTTTCTAACTTCTTTATGTAGTTTGGATATATGAACGGAAAGGGTATCATAGGTTGTGGAAGTTTAATATGAGTCCCAAAGTACCTATAATTATATAATGATAAATGGGTTAATAAATAAACTCATGTGTTTGATTATTATTGATGGAAGTAATGAAAATGATTTATATATTAATGGAAGCCATGAAACAGTTGAATTAATTACTTGAAGATCATGGGAATTGAATCTTGTAATTGAATAATGAATTAATAATTTGGTTGGAATATAATTAAATAGAATAGTTAAATCAAGAATAACTATGGTTTAATGAATTTTTTTTAATTTCTAAGTAAATAAATTTAAATTATTAATGATGATAAAACCTTAATGCATGTGTGATTCTAGGATATTGAGTTTTCTTGACCTTATTATAAGAATTTGGGTTTCTTATGGGATTATAGATATAATCATGTCTAAGGATAAGTATTTCCATTATTGTGGTTATGATTGATATACCCAATATTTTCTGATTTCATATACTTCACCACTCGAATTGATAGGGAAACTGACACCCAAATGTTTTGTGGGTTGATTTCTTCAACATCCTAGATGTGGGAGAGAATTAATGGATGAATTATCCCTCTCCCATGCTCTCCCTTTGATTTTAGTATTGTGTGTAGAAATATCCAATATTTAAAACTTAATATATAGGGCATGGACTCACATAGGCTATGATTTCTTTTACTATAAATCTATGTGAGGAGTGCAATGGATTTTGGTTATAGTGTATACTTGTATTTAGTCATGGTGAAAATGGTTTCCCATGGGTGTACATACATGGTATGTGATTTCTTGAGGTATAATTCATGATATATGACCTATATTGGATTCCAAATTTTGAATTGGATAAATATGAGATTTCGATGTACTGCATAGGATCCAAGGTGATATTTTGATATGATTACCTGGGTTTGGACAACATGGATTATGGATGAGATAAACATAGGATGCAAGACATTGGGGTGTGAGAGTGACAAACTAGTAGGGGAGTGTAAGTAGATTACCTTCATATATATATATATATATATGATTTGACATGGATATGATTACTTTTATGCATTACTTAGTGAGTGATCCATGGTAATGATGATGTATAGTTTTACTTATTTAGGTAATGAG
The DNA here is from genome assembly GCA_963277665.1 of Viscum album. Lineage (NCBI taxonomy): Eukaryota > Viridiplantae > Streptophyta > Magnoliopsida > Santalales > Viscaceae > Viscum > Viscum album. Next base: position 1,331,161,316 of record OY728120.1, on the reverse strand, counting down.
TTGGATACTTTGGTTTATTCAATGGGATTTAGTATGTTTCTTTGAAATTTTACATGAGAGGTTCCATAGAGGATCCTACAAAGTATATATGTTATTCTCACCCTACGTATATATACACACCATTTTTCAGATTCACAGGAGATGGTTGGTGATTGAGATGCGTGTTACTATATTGGAGGAGTTTTTCAAGAGTTTTTGGAGTTCATGGTTTCTATATAGGATTTTTTTGGTATTTATTTTTAGTTTTCCAATTTATGTATGACATTACATTCATGTATTGGGATGATTCTTTATTTTTATATGGAGTTTATTGGTGATATCTCATCTTATCTCTAATTCATTATTTTTTTATAAAGAGGTTAATGCCTCTCATTTGTGATTATATACCCTTGGTACTAGTCTCTAACCCATGGTCTATTGTAGATGAGCTTCAGAGGTTATCATCTCTCTCTTCACTGGTGGCCCTAGAGGGGTACCTATGGATGGGGGGGGGGGGGTTGTGATATAGTAACATCTAAGATGATTTCTGAGAGATAGGACGGAGTTTAGATATTGGAACTAGTGATGATACATGGGTTTGTAGGGAAAAAATGTTATTTGAACTTAGTATGTGATATAAATAAGGGAGAGTAAATAGGAAAAAATTATTTAATCCCCCTATGATCTAATGAAATGACCATAAAATTTACTGAACATGATTATAAAATTGATGCTTCTTGCGGGGTAAAAACCTAGGTAAAGATCAAGCAATATTATTGTCTACACCTATGTTTGAATTGGTCAGATAGTGGGAATTAGGTTAAATTGAATCAATTAATTAAACTTAAATATTATATATTCTAGGTTAGTATACCCTAAAGTTTATTATTCTTTATAAATTAATCAAGGTCAACATCCTCATTAGGTTAATTTTGACTATGTTTAGCAGGATACACCAATATATTTCCATAGAGTGAAGCTCAATGATTATGATACTTAGAAGGGAAAACCCTAAGAGTTCCAGCACCAGGGTCTTTAAAATAATGAGGCATATATTTCAGATTAGGATTCCAAGGATTGTTTTGAGGACGTTAATATTTTCTTAAATTTGATTCATTATCGAAAGGAGAACTATATTTCATTGGTTTTGACAATGCTTTATGGGGAAAATTAGTAGTGGTATTTTGTATTCCTTAGGGATTGTGAGGAGTTGACTATTTTGTGGGAGAAGTTCCAAGAACAATTTATGGATGAGATTATTTCTTTAACCATGAAGGCAGTTTGTTAGAAAGATATTATCACCCTTAATTAGGGAAGTTCTAGTGTAAGGGAGTTTAGTATCCATTATAAGAACCTATTGAGTTATGATTCAGACCTTTTGTAGGATATATAGGCCGGAGATAGGCATTATGAGTAGGTTTTTTGTCCATAGATGCAGTGATAGGTCAACCTATTTATGTTGAAGACATATCATGAGGTTCTAGAAAGGTAAGATTTCATTGATATGACACCATCCAAGTACAAATGATTATGGGATCAGGTTGTTAATATTCTCCACAGGGTAGAGTTGTGACTGAAATTTCTCAATTTCCTAGTCATAAGAAGTTTTAGTTAGTAGGAGGCCAGTTTTAACATTATTTAACCTATTTTATAATATCTGGAAGTTCTCAAAGCCTAGATAGAGGATTAAGTATAGTTTTTTATGTTTTTGGAGATGGTCTTTATCAGGGTCAAATTTTTTGTGGAGAAGGTCATGGTCAGATTCATGACTTAGAGTTTCCTTCACTAGGAAAGATAAACCTCATGAAAGGTATTATATTTTTATATTATACTTGTTTTTATGATTTTTTTGATTTATAAGATATAAACTCCTTTTTTGTATCTGCCCTAGTCTATGCTTTAGGCCTTGAGGTGGATAGAATTCCAATTCCCTTATCACTGAATATGCTAGTTGAACATTGATCTATATTGTATGGTGTGTGAAAATATTATGAGATGATTCTAGGACAAAATCTCTCTTGTGTAGACTTACTATGTTTAAGGATATAACTATAAAAAATCAACCATGACATTGATTGGATGTATTTGGTGAAGGATACTATGGATTTATTTAGGAAGCACATAAAATTCTATGAAACTAATAGAAACCCGGATTTTTTTATTGGATAGTGATACCTTTAGATGGGATGGATGCATGTTCTTTGATGGCTAGTATAATGTTTAGTTCTAAAAAGGACCATCTATTAGTGTTTCCCATAACTGTCGGGGAGTACCCATATGTATTTATAAAATAGGTTGAGATGCTACTAACTTGACAAGTGATTGAGTTTGGGATAGATATATAGTCATAAATCACTCTTATATCAATGTCATTATATAGGATGTCCCTTTACAAGTTTTGGGAGTTGATAATTTAGGTAAAAAATATTCTATAGTGAAATTATATTCAACTTAGTGTGTTGCCTTGGGCTTATCTAGTTATATTTACAAATAAAGTAGATTACATTCTACATTTTTGTATCAATTACCATCATTTGAATTAGGTGAAGGTTAAGAACCACTATCCTATCCCATGAATTAATGATTTATTAAATTAGTTAAAGGGGGATAGTTAGTTCTTGAAGATTGATTTGTGATCAGGATATCATCATATCCGAGTAAATGATCGGGATATTTCAATGACCACTTTCCAATTTCATTTTAGGAATTATGAGTTCTTTGTGATGTCATTCAGTATAATGAATTCTATATATATTCTCCTAAGAAAAATGAAGTAAGTGTTCAATGAGTTTCTATATTGATTCATGGTGGTTTTTATCAATAATATACTTGTGTTCTATGAGTCTGAGGATGAGAATGTAGAGTATCTACAGGCTGTTTTAGGAGTTCTTCGTTATCAATAGTTTTTTGGAAAGATATTTAAGTATGAGTTCTAGGAATAATAGGTCCATTTATTATAAAATTTTATGTCTTAGTATAAAGTATCCTTTTATCCTTTGAAGATTTATTTATTTCTTTCTTGGGTAGCCCCCAAGAATGTTATAGAGCTACAAAGTTTCCTTTGTCTTGCTAGTTATTATAGGAAGTTCATTCCTAATTTCTCTTAGATTATGGATCTTATGAAATATTTGTCTATAAAGTATCATAAATTCATGTAGATTGATCCATTATAGGTTTCATTCAAGTATTTAAAGGAGAATCTAGTTAGTGCTCCAGTTCTTTGGTTTTTAGAAGAGGGTGTTTCATTTGAAGTCATTGCGATGCTTCACATCTTGGTTTGGGTTATGTTCTGATGCAGTAGAGAGAAGTGATATCTTATGAATATTTTTAGTTTTAACCACATGAATATAACTATACCACCCATGATATTAATCTTCTTATGTTTATTTTTTCTCTAAATTTGTGGCAACATTACCTCAATAGTGAGCGCTTTGTGGCCTTCACAGATCACAAGATCCAAGGATATATCTTTTCTGAGAAATTTTTTAATTTGTATAAGTGAAGATATATTAAATTCTTATATGATTATCACTTTGATATTTCTTATACCCCATAAAAAGAGAATGTTATGGATTATTCTTTGAGTATGAAGTCACATGGTGGTGCTATGCATGAGTTCAGAGACTCTTGGAGAGTGGAGAAGGGGATTTCTATGTTACACCTTGATATGGGATATGTTGATGGTAGAGGGTGTCTTTATCAGATTATGGTCTATATATCTTTAGTGAAACAAGTGGAGGAGTCTTATCTGGAGGATTTCTAGGTGGAGTTTTGTGTGGTTTAGTTTTTTTATAGCCATACCCCCAAGGTATGATATGAGGATGATCAATATCAAGTTTTGTTTCATGGGAGTCTCTTTATTCCTTTAGTGATGTATGATGTGGTTCTATGCGAGTTAAAAAGTTCACCTTTGTGGTGGTACATCCTAGTGTGAAAAATATGTATCATGCCTTGTGAGTTTAGTTTTGGTGGTTTGGTATGAAGATATTCATTGTAGAGTTTTTCTTTTGGTGTTTGGTTTTCTAGAGGTTGAAGGATGAGCACTAAGATCCTGGTGGGTTGCTTCACCCACTTGATGTTCCCTAGTGGAAGTGGGAGGAAATATCAATGGACTTTGTCTCTATTTTTCCTAGATATTAGGGATGTTTTTATTCTATATGAGTGATAATGGATGGCTTGACAAAGTAAACTCACTTATTAACAATTAAATAGTTAACCTCAATGGAGGTTCTATCAAGGTTGTATTTATAGGAAAGAGTAAGGATTATTGGGGATCTAAATATGATCATATCTAATCATGATCCTTGTTTCACCTCCAGGGTTGATAGAGGTCTCTAGAATGTTTTATAATCTCAATTATTCCTTAACACTAATTTTCATCCATAGATGTATAATCAAATAAAGTAGACTATACCTAATTTAGAGTACATGTTGTGTGAATGAATTCTTTATTTTGAAGGTTTGTGGGTGAGTCACCTACCCTGGATAGAGTTTTATTAAAATAAAAATTATCAATTTATCATCGTTGCGGCTCCCTTTAAAGTATTATATAATTGAACTTACCGATCTATGTTATGTTGGATTGTGGTCTGAGAGTTATCTATTCTGGTACTAGAATTGGTGGAGCATATAATAGGGAAGGTACATGTGATATTATAGAAAATAAAGATAGTTTAAGATCTTTATAAGTTTTATACTGATTATAAGAGTATGCCTCTAGAGTTTGACATCAGAGATCATGTGTTCTTGAAGGTTTCTCTTAATCATGGGTAATAAAGGTTTGTTCATGAGAGTAATATTTCTACCTAATTTGTTGGAATTTTTTAGGTCTTAGCGCATGTTGGATTTGTGGCATATTAGTTAGAAATTCCCCCATAGATGATCTGAATATATAGCTTCACTGATATCTTCATGATGATTACCACATCATTGATTGGGGGTGAGTTTTATGTTGAAGATGATTTGAACTTAGAGGAATGACCTATTGATATTTAGGACCATTTGGAGAAGGTGTTGAGTGGGTATACTATTCCTTTTATTTATGTTCTACGGTGACATGGTGGCTTAGAGGAGATAATGTGGGAGTATGAGTCACAAATTCATGCTCAATACCCGGATTTTTTTAATGTTTGATCTTATTAACATTCTTTGTTTATGTGTGACCTTATATTGATTTATGAGATGGTTAATGTTGTTTTGTGTTTATGCACGTTGTTCCTTTGATGAGTTGGTTGTGTTCTTGATATAGTGAAGTTCTTGAGTGGTATCTCATGGGGTTGTTGTTTTATTCCCCTTAATTTCCTTATTGGGTTTAGTTTTAAATTCTTGAGGATAATAATTTTTTAAGAGGCATCTAATATTAGGTCCTAGTTTTTCCCAAACCCTCCCTTTATCTTTTCTTACGCCTAGAGGGTGTTTGGGTTCCTTTAATTATTATTTTTAATATCATTAATTGAAAATTTATTTTTTTTAAAAATTATATTTACCCTTATGCAAGACCCCCTCCCCATATCAAGGTAATCCCTAGAAACCATGCAAAGGTAAGATGGTTCTAACATTCATAAAGGTAGATTGGTTATCTTGTATAAATATAGATCCCTCCTTGTGTAAGGGTTTTCTATCTCATGTAAAAGTAGTTTTCCATACATATAGATCATACTTATCTCACATCAGGGAAACATGACTATATGGGGGTATCTCCTACCTTATATCTGGGTAGTTCTAGTTTCATCATGATATATTATATCTACCATGATAGTAATTAACGTATTTTATTCCCCATGTCAAGGTGATTGAAAATGTTTTCATCCCTTGAAATAGTAGATTCATTCTCATGTCAGATTACTGTAATATTTCTATGGATCGTGTAAGGTTCACCCTTAATTCATATTAGGGAAATCCACTATGTGAGGGTAGTTTATAGCTTGCATAAACTCCATCCCCAATTTTGTTGATTTTTATAAAGTTATAACCTAATATACATAGGGGTAGAGATATGAAATGGTAATCACATAAATGTAGCATTGTTCATGTATAGAAAAATTATTTATTCTTTCCTGAATCATTCTATAACATATTTTTATAGTATAAATGGAAAGTTTAATTAAAATATTAGGTTTTAAATACAATTAGAAATATTATGAATATAGTCTCAAAATTACTAAAATATAAAAGATTAATTTTTTTTGTGTGAGGAGATGTAATTTAAAAATAATTAATATGGATTAAAAAGGAATGTTTGGCTAACTATTTATGGGGTTTTAGGTAAAACAATATCTATTATTTGAAAAAATAATACCCCCTTTATTCAAGTTTCTTATTTTCTATCTATCCTAGACGATCATAGCATCAACATTCAAGCCCGATGAGCCATCCATGATTCAACTTGAGGAAATCTCATGAATTTCCTAGGCTTGAACCCATATTTATCTCTCCCCATTCTTAGTGAAGAGTGTGTGAAACTTCTATGAGGTATATGGAATCTATATAAGTTTACAATAAATTATAAATTTACAGTAAGAAATATAAGGGGTTATCACATGATATTTAAATATTATTTCATAATATAGAAATAAAATAAATAAAATGGGGAAAATTATCACAAACTACAGTGTTATTATTTCTTGATATTTTCTAGATTGTGTCTTTCTTTATATTTTTGTGATTCTTTATGAATTTATGTAGGAATAATATGATTAAATAGAATGATAATTTGAATAAAAAAAGTCAATTGATGATTTAAAGTTGGAATAAATAAATAATAATAATAAATTGAGATGAGTGATCACATGTGATTTGTGTTTTGTTGATATTTCCTCTTGATATTTTCTAGATAGAGTGCCATATATTTTAGTTTGGTTGTTATTTTTTAACATGGTTGATTTTCTTGAAATCATATAAACAACATAAATCTTGGATTATGTAAATGGTTAAATAAATAGGCAAGTAATTTAATTACCGTTCTAATTTGAAATTGATGAAATATTAAAGTTATTCTGGAAGCATGTGTATGGTCGATTCGTAACTATTGTTGATAGGTTTCTTATTGCTGAATCTTATACATAATGAATAAGTTAATTCAAGACAGTAATAAAATGGATATTTATAGAATATAACTATTTAAGGTTGAGTGATATCATTATTATTTTGAAAGTCTTGAATGCCTATGTGATATGGCCTTAGTTTCCCCATGAGTGTGTCATGTGGAAAATACCATTATACTACATGTATGATTTCTCTAGGATGATAGGTACTTGATGTAAATTTATTGATAACCTGGAATGGTTGGGATAATTGATGAATAATGGGATGGTTTTATTATGGTTCTAGTGATGTCTTGATGCTAGTAATGGGGGGATAGAATGTGATATGCATAATGGTGTCAGGGATGACACTAGGGTGGATGAAATGGGTTAAGATATGAGATATCTTTTTTGTTTCTTAATTGATGGTTTATTTTGATTTCTAGTTGCTGGAATGTTTTTTATGGGTTCTAATTACTTGATTCAGTTTGAATTTACACATAAAAAGTGAATATTTGGTTGTGGTAGTTTAAAATGTTCCCCGGATCACCTAAAATTATGGAATGATAAATGGATTAATAAATGAACTCATGTGTTTTCATATTATTTATGACGGTAATGAAAATTATTTATATATTAATGGAAACCATGATATGGTTGAATTAATTTCTTGAGGAGCATGGGAATTGAATATGTGAATTGAATAATGAATTAATAAAATGGTTGGATTATAATAAAATGAAATAATTAAACTGGGATTAATGATGGTTTAATGAAATATTGATAGTTTCTAAGTTTACAAATTGAAATGATTAATGATGATTAAACCTGATTTCTTTAATGCTTCTATGAGTATGAGTTTTCTAGACCTTAGTAGTGGAAGTCAGGTGTCTTATGGGATGATATATTCAGTCAAGTCTAAGGGTATATATATCCTTTATTATGGTTATGCATGATACACCTTATATTTTCTAATTTCATACACTTCACCACCTGATTCGGTAGGGAAACTGACACCCAAATGTTATAGGTAGTGTTTTATCCAATATTCTGGATGGTGAGGGAATTGATGGTTCACTTATCCCTTTACCCCACTCTCCCTTCAACTTTTATAGCATGTGTGGGAATATTTGGGTTATTAAAATTTAAGGTATAGGGTATAGACTCACACAAGCTGTGATGAATCTTATTTCTACAATACATATATGTGAATTGTGTAATTAATTGAGGTAATAGTGTATACTTTTAGACCATCATGGTCACTATGGTTTCCAATGGGTGTATATGCATGAGTTATGATGGTTTTAGAAAATAAAACTTATATAAGGGATGAGCACAGGACATGAACCATTGGGGAATAAGAGTGATAAACTAGTGGGTAAGTGGAAGTATGGTACCTTAATTTATATATATAATTTAATATGAATATTCTTACTTATATGATTTACATGGTGAGAGATCAATGGTGAGGATAATATATAATTTTACCTATTTATCTAATGATTGTTTTTTATTTTTTCATTCACTGGGCATTATTATTATTCTTTCACATTTTTCATAAGAGGTTCTGTGGAGGATCCTATTGAGTATACATGTTATTATCACCCTACGAATATATATACAATATTTTTCAGATTTGTGGGAGTTGGTTGGTGATCGAGCTAGATGTTATAGGTTGGAGGATTTTTTTAGGAGTAACTGGATTTATTGGTTGATTCATAGGCTTTTTTTGGTATTTATTTTCAGTTTTCCAACTTATGTATGAAATTAAATTCATGTATTCATATGATTATTTATTTATGCATAGAGTTGATTGGCGGTATTTAATATTATCACTTATTTATTAAATTATTATAAAGAGTTTAATGAGTCCCATTTGTGATTATATACCCTTGGTTCTAGTATCTAACTCATAAACTATTGGAGGTGAGGGGTTATCATCTATCACTTCATCATTGTCCCAAGAAGGGTACCTATGGAGGGGGGTCATGATAGAGTGGTATCTGAGCTAATGGTTGAGAGATAGGATGATGTTTTTTATGGAAACAATGTTATCTAGACTTAATATGCAATAAAAAGAAGGAATACTAGCTAAGAAATAGGTATTTAGGGCCCCCTATAATCTGATGTAAGGACCATTATGTTTACTAAACATGCTAAGAAAAGTGATGCAGTTTGTGGGGTAGAGACCTAGGTAAAGATCATGCATCATGATTATCTATTCCTGTGTTTGAATTGGTTATAAAGTGGAAATTATTTTAAATTAATTAATTAATTAATCTTAAATATTCAATATTATGGGTTTGGAGTCTCGAACATTTGTTTTTTTGTGTGGGAGTGGTTCCAAGTTGACATCCTCATCAAGTTTTTACCAAATATGTTTAGCAGGATATGACAACAGATTGATATAGAGTAGAGGTTGATGGAAACAAAAAATGGAACATGACACTCTAAGAGTTTAAGTGTCTAGGTATAAAGAAGTATGAGGGATATCTTTCATCTTAGTAGACTATGTCTTGGTTAGGGGAGCTAGATATTGCCTTCAATTTGATTCATGCTCAGAAGAGGCCTTGGGTTTATAATTCATGAGGATTATTGGAAGTGGTGATTATTATTCCTTAGGTATTGCAAGGAGTTATATGTTTTCTGGGAGAAGTACCAAGACCAGTTTCAGTCTGAGTTTATTTACTCAACTATGAATTCATTTTATCAATAAGAGATTTTTACCCTTTATCAGGGGAGTTAAAATGTGAGGAAATTGAGTATCCTATATAAGAACCTATTTCATTATGATTCAAACCATTTTATGTATGAGGAGGCTAGGGTGATAATTTTTTAGGAGGCTTTACATCCAAATATCTAGTTCCATACCACCATGCTTATGTTGAAGATATATCTCGAGGTTCTATAAAGGGTAGAGGTCATTGAAAGGATACTATCTAGGACCAAATCATCATGGTATGAGATACATCAAGATTATTATAAAACCCTAACCCTAGTAGCCCAAATTCAGTGGTTAATTTATTATATTGGTACTAGATAAAATCAATAACATCACAAAGGACTGAATAGTTTAGTATTCTTGGTAAACTACATAAATTCTTGAATCCCAAATTACATTTGAAAACATAAAATACAACAGAGTATTTTCTTTGAGAATACCATTATTACCTTTATCATATCCCTGTATATCAATAATAATACACTCCAGGAAAGAAAAAAATTATGGGCGAGATCAGATACTCAGTAAGGGTATTCATACAACAAAACCTATCTTGAGTAAATATGGTATTATCAATATGGAAAATTATATAACTGAAAAAAAATTACACATAATCAATAACTTGAGAAAAAAATAAATCCATGGATAAAATCAATGTAAAAATATCATGGATAATAATAACTAAATTCTCAATAAATAAAATTATTATTATTGGATGTCACAATCTCAAAAATTATGATATATATACAATCAATACCTTTCACCAAGATAGTTTAATCGATGGGTAAGTATACACCAAAAACCCATTTAATAATTTTATCCATATGATTTGTCTCATGAGACCTATCAATGCATTGAGGAGATATCTATAAATGTACCCCACCCATCACTAAATTTACAAATCATTCCCTATATATTTAATTATCAGTTCAATCTATAAACAATATACATTATCAACAATTGTTCCTATTGAATAAAGAATACAAAATATCAATATTTCCCTAGTCAATCAAATAAATTTCTAAGCAAAACACTGTATGTAGGAATGATATATGTTTTAGGAAATAATCATGTCCACTATACAAAGAATATGGATATTTAATATAAATTTAATTTCTAATGATCATAATAAAGTGAATATTTAAGGATAAATTTAATGGCCACAGAATTGATAAGTGATAAGAGATGACCATCGATTCATCAGAAGTATAGGTTTTCTAATAAAATCACGTCTTTTATAGAAATAAGAAAAATGGAAGAAAAATATTAAAATAATCTTTGATTACTTTTTTTATTTGTAAAACTATTGAAAACTTATATAAGAAGATAAATATCATAAAATGGTTATGGAATTGGGGAAGTCCATTAATTTTGTATATGTTAAAAACATTCTTTTTAAAATTTTGTATAGAAATTCATAAATGAACCATTCAAAAAGAATTAGAAAGATTCCTTTCAAAAATTTTAAAAAATAAATGATAAATTAAAATTTACTTAGTAAATCATTTGATTAATAAAAAGTAAGTTTGTAAAACAATTTTGAAAAATCTAAATACATATTAAAAATATATTCGATTAAAATAGAAATAAAATAAGTTTTTCTTTTAACCATTTATTTGATTGATATAAGTTAAAAGGAGAATAAAAGTAATAAGAAAATATGAAACTACTTAAATATATAGATGATAGAAATATATTTTTATTTTATAAAGGATGGATTATAAGATTCATTCGATGAAAATTAAGGCAATCCCAAAAAATGATATTGTTAAATAAATCATTACCTCTTTGGTAACTTTTAAATTGTAACCCCTTGATAGAATAAAATTGAATTGAAAAATTAATACTAATTAATAAATAGTTAATCATGTTAAATAAATCAAATGGGTAGTATATACACCACATAAAAATATATAGGTTTATAATATCAAATATGTCTCAATGGAATGGAAATTGAGATGAAATCCCTTACCTCATGCCTGACTCGTCATATACATTCATTATCTTCCTGAATAATAAAATTTTGTTAATTATTTACTTTATTAAGATCCATTTTCAAGTTTATTATTCCTTTTAATTTATTTATTACCATATTATAATTAATTAATTAATCAATTAAGTTCATGTCATACATTTTAATGATATTCGGTTCATATGTCTAAAATCAATCTGGTAGGATGACTATGGTAAAAGAGTTAATTATTACATTATATCTAGAATAATAATCATGAAATAATTAACATTTTATGAATCATTTATACTTTTAAAACCAAATATAAAATACGGTCATGAAAAATGAGTTACGTTACAATCATGGAGACGGTAAGCCGTATGTACACATGAGTAACATTTCTATTTTTCAGCAATCATGATGGAAATATGGTCATTATTATTTTATATTTCCATAATTATAATTATATAATAAATAATAAATTATTTATTTAAATAAAATTATATATATCATCCATATGATGTAATCATGGAAAATGAATCACATCGCTTCGTGGAGGTGGTAGTCCAAACGTACACACGAACAATGCTATCATTTTTCAATGGATGTAAATGTAAGAAATTAGATGACATATTATATTTTAATAATGATAAATATTTCATGAATATCATATAGAAATATTAAATCCATAATCATAACCATCTGTGAGTGGTGGTGATGGAAAACAAATTACTTCGGTTTATGAGGTGGCAATTCTCTATACACATGAACAGTGGTTTCATTTCATATTTTATGGAAGAGGTGATGAATATAGGTTATAAAATTAACATAATAACATCTAATTATATTCAGGATAATTATTTTATTATATCAGAATGATTGAATAAGATTCATAGGAGGTGGAAGAATAAATAAAACAAAAATGATCGATTAAGAACAATACCTCTTCTTTGGACAACCTCTTTAGGTTAACACCAAAAGACTTCAAAGGAGGGTTTTTTAATCAAACCAATGCCTCTAGGTAATGGGAAGGGAAGAAAGGAATGGATTTGATAGGTATTAGCTGAACCAAAAGGCTTTTTAAGTGTGAAGAAAAGAGTAGAGTATGTGCCCTTTTATAAGTGAGGGGAGGGATACTTTTGAAATTTATTAAAATATTTAATTTATAAAAAATAATTTTCATGGAAAAATTTGGATAAGTGTAGATTAGGTTTTTACCATTATATCTTTTTTAACACATGTTAACTCTTTTTGATAATTACAATGATAACAACATTTGTACTCTTTAGGGGTCAAGATAGTCATTATAAAAGGAAAATTAGTCAATAAATGGACTATGGTTGATATTTTAAACCATATCCCTATAATGTTACCAAATATAGAATTTTTTATGCATTTTAAATCATTTAATAAAATATTATTTATAATAAAATATCACTAATTTAATTTTTGGAAATATTCATTTAATTTGAATTTGAAAACAACATGATAGTAATGGAATTGAAATATAATTCTTTTACACATAACTAAAATGTTATATTTATATAAAAATTTCATGGAAAAAAATAATTCATTCAATTTATATTACTTTTATATTTATAAAATAATTTATTTTATATTTTTATTAATTTAATAAATACCATGTTAATGTTTCATAAGCATTTAAGGTAATTATTTCATCTAATAGGATAAAGGAAAGTTTTAGGGTCAATTTTTAGTTATTATCATATTATTTTAACCTTAATTACCCGATTTACCCTTACCATGATAATGAATATTTACCGTAGTTACTATTCATAATGACTAAAAATAAAAGGGACCTACTTACCAAATTTGGACCTTCTGATTCAAAATATGTAATTAATTTTTCAATATTAAATTAATTGAAGTGATAGAATTTAATTTAATATTAAACCCCCAAAACATGATAGAAATCAATTTTTCAGAAAACACCTTTTTAAGTACAATTTTTTATACCATATTCAAGTATAAATTCATTCCAAATACCATAATTAGATTATGTTTAATAAAAAATAAATAATTAAATTTTAAAAAAATTCCAAAATAGAACTTTACTTTGTAAATATTTTAAAATAAAATACTATTTTCACTATTCATTAAAAATTCAAACTTTTCAGAAAAATATAAAATTTCACCAAAAGATAATTTTGATATGATATTTTAAAAAACGATATAATATTTATAAAATATAATTTCTAAAAGTTTCAGAAATTAATTATAATATTTTCTCACAAAAATAAATAAAATCTGTTTTTTAAGAAAACATATTTTTGAAGAATAAAACAAATTTACTAAAAATTGAGTGATTATTTATCAAGAATTTATCAATACATTTATATTGAGAAGGTCAATTAAATATATTTCATAAATCAGTTAATATTATTCATACCATATAATTTAACGATTAGGTTATAAAAGTTATATTTAAATAATAATGTTTCATGGTTTATTTAGGCTCAGTGTTACGTGTTGTATATGCTATCAAACATAGTTTTCTCTTTTAAAATATTAGGGTGTTATATTCTTACCACTTTAATAAATTGCATCCTCATAATTTGAACTTGATCTTGGTAAATAACAATTTGATGTCTGAAAATACCATTATTAAAATCCCACATCATGAAAAAAGGGTTAATAAAACCTCCTCTTGAAAAGAGGAAAAAGGAAATATGAAGGTCATCACATAACTAGGTTTCAGAAAAGGATAAAATTAGTTGGAAGTGAACATATGATTATTTAGGGAAACTTAATGTGTAATTAATTATGTAGAGTGATAGAGATCATTTATCATGATAAATTTAATGTTCATGATAAAGCTAATGACAATAAAACCATAAACCAAAGAGGTGAGAAAAAACATCGATTCATAAAAAATAAAGGTAATATGATTAATTTTTTATTTCAAGATCCTTTTCCTAGGGTTTAGAAATTAATTTACCATCTATACTAATATTATAAGTAAATATAATTAATTGAAAAGTATAATTTCATCCTTTAATCAATTTCCACCACAATCTCATATGTTACTCCAAACGATGAGTATTCAAGACGATTTTTTCATGCTTGAAGTGCTAAACTAAAATTCTAATGGAGCACGTGATTCCAAAAAATAATATCAATATATTCATATTATATTTAAACATTAACCAAAACAAAAAATGGTTAGAAAAATGTAAGATAATTCCCTTAGTGAACACACATTCATATTAATCTACAAATCCAAAGTTCAACTTAAATCGCTGCATAAATAAATAGCCCTACATCCCAAATAAACTTAATATTAAAAAATTTAATTTTATTCTTAATAAATAATCTTTCATGTTAAATCACATGTTATACTAAAGGGTCACATATAATTCAACCTAATGAATCATTTCCCAAAATATCATTAATCACATTAAAATCCTAAAAATTCAAAAAGATTTGATCCTATAATATGATTTCCAAAATAAACATAATATTTATCCATAAAATCATTTAAGTAAAATAAATTTAATAATAACTAGGACCTAAAGTAGTCCAATGGTAGGTGTTTCACCCTTATCGCCCTTCAACTGTGGGTTCAAGCCCCTATGGCCTTTCAGAGTGTGATGGGTTTTTGCTTGACATTAAGGTTATCCTCTTTATAAAACTATATTAATATAATTACTATAATGCTCCAAAAAATATTAGGAACTATCATAACCCCATCCCAATAAAGATAATTTAATGAAGGGAGAGAGATAATGACCCTCGAGTCCCACCTCCAATATTCTATGGGATGGTAACTAGCACCGAGGGTACAAAAATATCATAAAATGGGAGGCATTACCCTCTATAATAATATAGGATTGGGAGATAGGATGAATAAACTTCAAGAAACTCCATGAAGTAATATAAGAAAAGAAAGAAAAAACATCTCACAATAAATGTATAAATAAAACAAGTACAGATAAAAGTCTCCAAAGAAACCACCCAAAAGAAAAGATAAAGCAGTGACACAAAAACCATCCAAAGGTCCAAGCTAGTAATATCCAACATGGTTCATGTAATCCTCCTAAAAACCTAAAATTTAGTTTATGTACATATGGAGAGCATATAAGTATACTCATAAGGAAAACCAAAGTCTCTCATACACATGTGAAAGAAACATATACTAATACACCCATGATAAAATAGTAGAACCAACAACACCTAAACAGGTCTACTAACCAATCCCATCCTCACCATGGCATGCTCAACAAATAATGAAAGATAAGTATAATAACATAATATGAATTATATTGATAAATAGTACCCCACACCACTTTACAACTAATTTTACACTCTCAAATCCTAATGTTGTACATCCTGGTGCTTTTATATATTTCGTATAACATATGCTACCACCCCGCAACACGGTCACATCACATCAATATCGTAGACACCTGGGCCACTGCCCCATAGCACAGTCACATTTAATCTCTCCCAAAGTCACCTAGGCCATCACATCACAACAATTTCCATAACCAGAGTAGTAGGGTATCATGAACATAAATTATATCAACCTTGTTCCCTCCTCTTACCATGCATGATCCCCAACATAAGACACCCCACAACACGATCATATCAAACCTCACTTGAAGACACCTGGGTCATCACCTAGTGAACTATCAGAACTTTTCCCATTACAACATATGTATATCTACTAATCTGGAAGAGAGAGTGGGAAAGAGATAGTAGCCAACCATCTATCCTCACCACTAGGATGTTGGAAAAAACACCCCCATGTGAATATACAGGTATAATCACATCGTGATCAATATAGGTGGGGTTCATATTGAAATAAAAAGGATCATACAAGGTGTATATATATATATATCCACACACAAGTCTAACCTATGGGTTTACAAAAAAAACACTAACCAACTCACAACACCACCACTTTCACCAACACTAATAAATGTACAACACCACACAAGACACAAGACATATCTCACACTACCAACCAATTTCATTATTCCAGCCCAAAATATCATATTTACATATTAAATGTTTAACCACAGAGCCCATTATTAATCCATTCATTCAATATCTATTACCATCCCATTAACCAAATCATACGATGAAATTTCAATCCTTAGTAACCAATTCCATTACTATCCAGGAAACTAGCACAAAACATCATAGCACAACACATTAACATTTCCAAGACAACCATACTCAAATCACCACCATATCATAGTCACATCAAATACCACATTCCATCACTTCCACCCCATAACACGACCAAACAAACCCATCTCCTCACCACCCCATAGCATAACCAAACAAACCCATCTCATCACTACCCCACAACATGGACAAAAAACCCATCTCCTCACCTCCCCACAATATGAACACATATAAAAAAATCACAAACCATTTTATAGATTTAGAAAGGGGATTTTTATCAATTACACCTCTTTATTTTAAGGGAATTATCACACAATACATAGATCCTAGGGAAACCATTTTATTATCAAAATATAAGTGATTAATAAATTTCCATTTTAGGGTGATATCACAAAAACCACACAACGAGGTATCCAAAACACATATCAAACCAGTGAAAATAGAGCCTCCAATAACCATAATTTTTAGTGGGTAATAAATCTCATATAATCACAATATCAAGATAATAAAAAATCTATAAAAACAAGTGATTCAAACCCCATTACCACAAATTTTGATTAACCAATTAATTTATCTTTATTAGGCCATTTAAAACCACCCCATTGATAAAAAAGAGTAACCCTCTCCCGCATGATACACAAAAGTGAGAAACAAGGGATTCCCTACCTCAAAAGAGATTTCCGATCTCTCTACGCACCACAAGGTAAAGGAAGAAGCGCTTGCAAACCACAATTGCATGAAAAACCCACAAATCAACCTATAACATACCCAAGGATCTTAAAAATGTATCCCACACACATTCCAAACAAAAAAAAAACCACTAAAGTAAATATATGAAGAATAACTAAAGGAAAACTATGGGAAAGAGAGGAGAACTCACCATGGATCACCAACATTCATCCACCGAAACCCAAGGAATGAAGTAGAATAAAGAAGGCTGGAAGATGATACAAAATAAACTAAGGTTAATCTAGAAATGATAGGAATAGCGGGTGAACAAATTAAGAGAAAAATGGATGAATAAAAGACATAAAAACTTGGATCCCTCATATTTCATATCATGAATCCCTTTTATAACGTAAATTCCATGGGAATTCCCCAAAATTAAAACTTCTGCTGAATTTCATGTCAATTTGGATAAAATTAATTACACTTAATGAATAAAATTCATGACATGAATTCATTTCACATATTTAATCCACATCCACATAGAAACCATGGATCTAGTTGGATACACAATCCATGAGCCACAAACTCATGACATGAATCCAATTTATCTCATGAACCACCTACCACAACACTCCTATAAATCCAACCACCACCAAACCCTCTGAGACTTCATCCAAACTCCCTCTTACCACTAAAACTAGAAAATTAATAGGCTAGGAAGGCACATGATATTACATTATATACCTTTTAAATGATTCTCATCCCTAAGAATAAAATCGAAACCCGAGGAAAGATGGGGTCCAAAAAACCGCCCCATGAGATACCAATCAAGGATATAATCATACAAAAAATGATACCATCATCCAGAATCACAAAAAAACACCCATAAATAGAAAAAAAACTATATCACCACATAACCATATCACCACCTCTCACTGGGCACAAAACCATGTCATCTGGTACCAGAAAAAAACTGCCACATTTCCACACAACCAATCCACAACCATCTCAACCTCCGCATAGCCCACACCAAAAACTTATACAACTAACAAATCAAACTACCCTAAACAAACTAATCAGGAAATTATATCCTCTATGTCATGATACTATATACTTTAGTTAACACTGACCCACTCGCATGAGTTTAATCGCATCATAGTAAAATTTGTATCGATTAGGAATCAGGTCCTACCCTTTTCATATATTAGAGTTTTATCACACATCATATATAAATAATAACAACACATCTTATAAAATTGTATCATCCAAACATCATAAGGAAAAAAAATTAAAAAAAAAAACTCAAAAAAACTTTGGGTATTGGGAAAACATATGTGTCTCATGCTTCTAAGTATTCTCCTTTAGGACATTATTCCTCCACAATACGTGAACCATGGGAATGGTTCATCCATTAATCAACCTCTTTTGATGATTTCCTAGATCTCTATTGGCTTCTCCAAAAATGTCAGATCATCCTAAATATCCATGTCATGAACTGAGCTGAGGCATCATCTGAACTGGCACCCGACCCGACCCGTGGCATGGCCCGAAGGGCGTTCCCAATCCCTACAGGATGAATAGAAGTGACTAGGTATCAATAATAAAACATGGGAATGATTTTACCTGACTTTATAATTGTAAAAAACTAAAAAATAAATAATCCAAAACTGAAAATACTCAACCAAACATGGCATATTTTTCCTAATTCTAGTTTACAAAATTTAAACTAGATAAATGAGAACTACAACAAAAGGGAATTAAGAAAATATCCCAAAAACCACCATGTGACAAGAGAATCATATCCCTAAAACCACCACCATCAACACCACCCAAGGGGGACCTCTAGCAACCTGAACCACAATCTCCAAACACCTTGACTTTACCCATGTCAAACATATCCAAGTCTACTTAAACCCAAGGGTATAAGTAGGGTGTGATCCAACACCCAGTAGGATGCCACCCAATAAAATATTCCATTCTATAAACATTATAAGGTAAATAAAATTTCATGTTTTATAAAATAGTGACTGGAAATATTTTTATGGAAAACAATTTTAAAGAAAACATGCTTTCTTTTGAAATACCCAACAAGTTATATCATATGCCAATGGTGTGAAAAATATCAAAAAGAGCACCATATCATGGGAGAACCCTTCTAGTCACTAGATATCAATATGACATTGGGTATGTCTTATCTCAGTGGAATGTGGAATAATAACCATGATTAACAGCGTTCTCGTGCATGATCCACTAGGAGGGGAAACCCCATGGGCCTAATGGTATCCAATCATCACAATGTTTAGTTTGTGTTGTACCATCAATCGTGATATATGAAACCAGGATGAACCACTTCCAAATCATCTAGCAGACTATTCCCTGTCCTCCCACCTAGTTACTTGGGTTTCCCTTTATGCTTAATTATGTTCCACATTTCACATAACACATCATTTTCACATTACTCAAGAAAAAAATGAAACACAAAAATTATAACAACACTTGCACAACCAAAATAATCTTTTTAAACCAAAAAAACATCAAAACTATTACAAAACATGATTTACACCACTCTCACAATTCAATAACCATCTTTTATAATTTTTAAAACATATTCAATAAGTACAACAAGGGTTTACTCAAGAAATACATCCAATTTCTTATAAAAAAACCATTTTCAATCCATATGCATGTCAAATCCTATCAAAAAATACTTTCTCACCACACACATCAATCATATAACACATCTAAATACTCAAGAGAGCATAAAAAACTCGTCAAATAATGTTTACGCATATAATCACCTACCATGTGTGTGGAAACTTCTAGAATCTAGTGGAAAACTTCAGCCACACCTTAACCACACCTTAGAGAAGAAAGATAAAACCTATAACATCAAGTTTAAAACCTAATAACCGAGATCTAACCCTAAAATTGGAACCCAACCCACTGTAGGAGAGAAACCCCAAATAAAGAGTGAATAAGCCCTAGAATAGGGAAGGACATCAAGAGAGGATCCACTTACTTGATGACCTGGAGGGAAATCGCACAAAAAATTCCACCAAGAAGGATCCTAAGGGAGGGGAGAAGGAGGGAGAGTCATTCCTAGGGTAGAAATCCTGAGTGGGAGGAGAGTTTCACTACCACAAAAATAGTTTTTCCCAGCACCCCCCTTTATCAGCACTTTTTTTAGCGCTGATGAAGGGGGGGCCTTTATCAGCGCTTTTTTTAAAAGCGCTGATAAAGGGTCGAATTCAAAAAAAAATTAAATTTAAAAAATATATTAATATATTAATATATAAATATAGTTATATTGATATAGATATAATATATAATTTTTAAATATATTTTAGATAAGTATAAATGTACATTAAAACTTAATATATAAGATATTTAGTGAAAATGGATTCTTAAAAAATTTAAAAAAATATTTCTAATTAATAATTTGATAATTATTATGGAGTAGTAGTCATTTAATAACAATTTGAAGACTAAAAAAATTAAAAAAATTAAAAAAAGATCCAAAATAAGTTGAAAACGCAACTCAAACTTTAAACTGCCATAACTTTTGATCCGGGTGTTCGTTTGAGCTCTACCACATATCAAATCGAAGCCTGCAACAAGCTCAACGTCATTGTGAATCGAGGGGATCCCCATAAAGCATTTTTCGAGGCCAAAAAGAGTCCTAGAAGGCCTCCAAAACTGAGTTTTTAGTCGGGGTACCCAAATGTTTTAACATTTTGTGGGTTTTCAGCCTCGTTTGAGGGGGTATTATTGGCTTTTTTGGTGGGGACTGAATTTATTCCAAGGTATTGCATTCATATTGATATTATGTCTTTGAAATTTTATCGTTTTTTTATAATTCACTGCTATTTATAATCAAATATATAACTATATGTACATATTTTTTATATATTCACACCTAAAAATTAAAATGTTAAAATAAATAATTAAACATATTTACGTATAAAATATATTAGATCTATCTAAATAATAACTAATATACATTTTATTTAAAATACCAATATATGAATATTTATATAACTACTATATATTAATATAACTATATATATATATATTAATCTAGCTATATATATATATATTAATATAACTACATATATATTAATATTACTATATATATATTAATATAACTATAAATAAATATATATATATATATTAATATTACTATAAATATATATATATATATATTAATATTACTATAAATATATATATATTCATATAACTATATATATATGTATATTAATATAAATATATATTATTATACGAATAAATATAACTATATATATATATATATATATATAAATAGAGATATATATTAATATAACTATATATAGATATATTAATATAACTATATATATATATATTAATATAAATATATATTACTATACGAATAAATATAACTATATATATATATAAATAGAGATATATATTAATATAACTATATATATATATTAATATCACTATATATATATTAATATAACTATATATATATTAATATAACTATATATATATTAATATAACTATATATTTATATATATATTAAGATAACTATATATATATATATTAATATAACTATATATATATTAATATAACTATATATATATATATATATTAATATAAATATATATTACTATACGAATAAATATAACTATATATATATATATAGATATCATGAAATAGAAAACAAATCAAAATAGAGTAGTGGTAAGGGCTTAGGCGCACAATGGGGAGGTCTCAAGTTCAAAACCTGCTAGAGGCAGAGGCGTGCGCATGGGGGTGGATGTTGGGGGCTAGCGCTGATAAATGGTGGAGGGGGTGCGTGGGGCATTGGAGGGGATAAAAAGCACTGTTAAAAGGGGGGGATCAAGCGCTATAAAATCCCCCCCCACGATTGGCATGATTTTTTTTAATTTTTTGTAATATTTTTTTAATTTTTTTTAATTTTTTTCAATTTTTTTAACTTTTATCAGCGCTAAAATGAAAGCGCTGATAAAGGAAGCGCTGATAAAGGGGTACTTTTATCAGCGTTTTTTTAGCGCTAATAAAAGGGGTCTTTATTAGCGCTTTTTTTGAGCGCTGATAAAGGGGACCCCCATTTATCTTCTCCAGCTTTAACAGTGCTTTTCCTAGCACTGTTAAAGGCCCTTTTTAGTGCTTATAAAGGGCGTATTTGTAGTAGTGTTTGGGGGATTTGGGATTAAAATTGAGTAGAGATAAACCCCCAAAATCTAATTTTTAATTACATGGATAGGATGCATGATTAGTCTGTATGGTTTGAAAAACCGTGCAGTGACTGTGCTCCCCCTTATGTTCGAGAAGAACCTACTACACGATTATCTTGTATGTTCTCACTTATCGTGTGTAAAACATGTGGTAGCTGCTGCCTCAACTGACCACCTACCACACGGTTTCCTGGGCATGGGAGGACGGTTTCCACTAATCGTGCACCAACTTTTCACTACATTATGTCCACCCAATTTTTCTCACTTTTAGCTAATAACTCAACGGGAACCCAAAGGGAAAATTTAGACTAAAAATAATAGAAAAATACCTCAAAATAAATCATGTGTGTGGAAATTCTCCCCACCATGAAAACATTCCATCCCCAGAAATCCAACTTGAAACTTGATCAAATAATATGAATTAGTATTCTTGCTCAAACCATTTATTTAGCTCTCATGACTCATGCATATCACTACCATGATTCCAAATGATTCAAAGTAAAGGGATAGACTTCCCATGAAGCACTTTTTCTTGGGAATCTATAATCCTCACTAGCCGTTTAAACATGGATAAATCCAACTTTATCACCAATATTTCCCAATTCAAAACATGAGATGGATTTAGATTATATTTCTTCAGTTGGGAGACATGAAATAAATCATGAATTAACATAAATTGAGAGGGAAAATGTAACTGATATTCCACCTTACCAACCCACTCAGGGATCTCGAAAGGTCCGACATACCTTGGCGTTAGCTTCCCTTTCTTTCCCAAACGACGATGACCCAAATGAGGTGCCACTTTTAGGAACACCCGGTCATGCATAGAGAAATCAATATCTTGGTTCATTTGATTGGTATAAGGTTTTTGGTGACTCTTCCCTATCAATAACCACTGCCTAATCAACTTGACTTTCTCAGACATCTCTTACACAAGGCTCGACCCCAACAATGAGGTCTTACCCACTTCATCCCAACACAAAGGAGATAGACATGGAAGACCATAGAGTTCCTCAAAAGAAGACATCAAATTAAAGGATTGATAGATATTATTATATAAAAATTCAACCAATCCCAAATGGATGTCCCATGATCCCCCAAAATATTGGAAACATGCTCAAAGCATGTATTCTAGAATATGATTTTCCTGATTTTTCTAACCATGCATTTGAGGATGGTATGCCATACTCATATTTATTTTCAACCCTAATTCCCTTTGAAGGCCTTAACAGAACCAAGAGGTAAAACAAGGGTCTCTATTAGAAACAATTATTGACGGCACACCATGAAACCGCACCACCTCTTGGATATATAATTGTCCCAACTCATCCACTTTTGTTGAATCTTTTATCAGAATGAAATGGGATGATTTGGTCAAATGATCAATCACCACCCAAATGTAATTCCTTCCCCGATATTTATAAGGAAAGATAATAATAAAATCCATGGTGACCTCATCCCACTTAGAGGTAGGAATGGGTAATGGTTGAAGAAAACAAAAGGGCCTTTGATACTCTCCTTTTACCTATTGACATGTATGGAACCTTGATACAAAGTTGGTTATATCCCTCCTCTTTCCTATCCACTATAACTGTCAACGAAAATCATAATATATCTTGGTATCTCTAGGATGAACAAACCATTAATATTGGTGGCTATCCTACATCACCACCTACCTCAGAGACAATGACACCACCAAACAGACCTTGAAACATAGAAATCCCTTGGGAGACAAAGACCAATCGCATGATCTCCCCACCATGAAGGATATGTGCAGATTGCTGGAACAACTCATCACCAAGCTACTCCTGCTGAATCATCTCCAGAAGGGAGGGAGCTAACTGAACACTAGTCAAGAACGCACCTCCACTGTATTCCATGGTCTCTAAGAGAATTTGGGAAAATATCCCCATCAAGTTCCACTCATCATTGAACTCCTAAAATACCCATACTGGCACTTTTTTCTCAAAGCTTCATCCACTACATTACCCTTAACTATGGTATAGGCTATATCGAAGTCGAACCCCTTAAAATACTCAACCCAATGGTGTTGGCTCAAGTTAAAATACTTTTGGGAGAATATGTAGGCTATGATTTTATGATTTGAGTAAACAAAAAAATTCTACCCAAAAAGATATTGACGCCATGTCTTCAGGGCATGAATCAATGATTCTAATTCCAAATCATGGGTTGGGTGATTATTTTCATGTGGTCGGAGTTGGAGAGAGACAAATTCCATCACATGATCATCTTGCATGAGCACACATGTGCGACCCATTTCTGAGGCATAAAAATAAACCACACACCCCTTCACAAATTATAGAAAGATCTACACAGATATAGTAGTCAACTGCTGCTTTATCTCCTTAAAGGATGCCTAACACTCTGGGATCCATTCAAACTTCACCCATTTTCGAGTGAGTGCTATCATAGAAGAAGCAATCTTTGAGAAGTACTGAAAAGACTGCCTGTAATAAATAGCTATGCCAAGAAAACTTCTAGTTTCAAACACATTCTTTAGATGATCCCATGGCATAACATCACTAATATTCTTGGGGTCCATTAAAACCCCCTGTTCTGAGATAACATGGCTTAGAAATTTCACTTCCTTGATCCAAAAAGTGTTCTTTGAAAACTTTTCATAAAGTCAATGATCCTGAAGAGTGCCCAAAATGATCTGAAAATGTCGCTAATGCTTTCATTTAGATTCATAATAAACTAGGAAATCATCCATGAATACCACAATAAAGGAATAAAGATACTGGTGGAACACCCAATTCACAAGAGCTATGAAGAATGATTGAGAATTCATCAATTCTAAAGGCATTACCAAGTACTCAAAGTGGTTGTACCTACTTCAGAAATCCATTTTCTAGATATCCACCTCTCTCACCCTGACATGGTGGTAACTAAAATGAAAGTAAATTTTTTAGAACCACATTTACCCCTTAAGATGATCAAACAAGACATCAATTTGGGGGAAATTATACATGTTCTTTATGGTTACCTTATTCAACTTTTGATAAACAATACACAACCGGAGAGATCTGTTGGATTTCTTTGCAAATAAGACAGGGGAATTCCAAGGAGAGATGATCAAGAAAATGAATCCTTTTTATTTCAAATCATCCAACTATATCTTTAATTATTTCAACTCGGTGGGGGCCATATGATATGAGGTAAGAGATATAGGTTGTTTCCCCAGAGTCAAATCAATTGAGAACTCCACATCCCGCTCCAGAGGAAGACCTGAAAAGTCATATGGAAATACCTATGGGAACTCATCCACTACAGGAGGTAATCCTTCCTCAGAATCATCACAATAATCCTCCAACATGAGTGATGATAATTTAAAAACAATACTACCTAATTCTAGGAGTGAAGGTCTATCACAACCCGACTGAGGATCCCATTCTCCAAGAAAAACATGGGTATTTCCATCAGGTTCTATATAAATCACCCACCACTTATAATAATCAATATGCACCTAAAATCACACCATCCAATCCATACCAAGGATTATATCTAAGGGGTCCATATCCAATACTAGAAAATCCCATTCTAGCTTGACCCCTGACACAGTGAGTGCATAATATGGAAACTTGAGACTCTTCTCTCACTTCTTACCGAGAGGCGTTACTAACTCCATTGAAAAATAAATAAGCTCAGTTGGAAAATTCAGAAAGTTCACAAGGAGGGAAAATATAAATGAAAAATAAGCACCAATATCAAATATAATACTACTATAGAAGATGAAATTAGAATGGTAACTCAAACTATTGAAGGTCCTGTATCCTGTGCTGCTAGTTCCTGGCCCACAGTATGATGATGCATGGTCTCTACCTAAATCTGAACATAACCACTGACCTATGGATCTGCCCTGAAATGACTCTAACCATTAGAGGATATAGTCCTTCCTCCATGAACACTGACTTAGAACCCTACAATCATATATGACTCTGACTGAGCTAAGATCCCCCTAGACGTGAAATGTCCCACACCACTCTGATATGGGCACATCACATTAAAAAACATTGTAAGTGTCCCATAGATCCACATAGATGACAAGGTTTGTAAGGGGATGTACATGTAGTCCAAGTGTGACCTTCCCTCCCACACTAGTGGCATAAAACTAACCCAGTATTGGAAGCTACAAATGAAGACTGTCGGGAAGGATGACCTAAACTACCACCTCTATTTTCCCCTCCTAATCTCACTTCCTCTTCTTCTCAAATGGAATGCCACTGACCATCACTGAAATAGCCCTAGAGGAACTATACCTTACCTTGTGGTCAATACAAGATCGATCAACTACTTAAAAATAGGTATTTAGCTTGAATATAAATACATGAGAATAAGTATCTGGCCGCAACCTCCTTTCGAACCTATAAGCCTTCATCTGCTCGTTGGAAATGATTTCAGGTGCAAGCCGAAAAAGCCCATCAATGTGATTGGATTACTCCATCATTGACAGGTACAAATGAATGAGATAAACTCCTATGATCAAGAATAGGTCAATACCTTAGGGAAATACTGGTCATTTAAGACAACCTTGAAGTATTTATTGCTTATCTGCTCATTATTTCCCATTTGGACCACTGAGTCCCACCACCTTCGATAAGGAACTTCCAGAAAAAACAAGGAACATTTCACCCTGGATTCCTAAATATTGTCAAGGAATTAAAACATGCTCTATATCTTCTCATGCCAATCCTCTACTTCCTGAGGCTCCATGCTGCCTCAGAAAGATGGTGGTTTGTTCTTAAGGAACTCCTCATATTTTTTCCTTCCTAGGAATAGGTTCATCTTCTCAAACTGGAGAAGGACTAGGACCCACTTCCTATCCCTAATCTTGAATATCCTGAACAAAAGATTCTACTAATCTCTGATCAAGTGGTGAGGGATAACTCTCTCCATCTTCTTCCCATGGTTACAAGGGAATTCTCTGGGGAGGCATGTTACTAAAAAAAATATCACAAGAAAAATAATTAATACAACAAATATGAAAATTTTCATCAATAAAAATAATTAAAAACAAACCAAAATCATCACAATGACATAATAACCAAACCAATTATCCCAAACCAGTATCCATATACAGTCTGTAGCCTGTATATCTCACATGGAGGAGAAGTCAAACAGAAATCCCAACATCCCATAGAGACCCGAGACCTGTCGCGAGGTGTGCTGGCCAGGCACCCTACTCACAACCAAAACCTAAATCCCTAACATTCCTATATATAGTCTATCTATAATCATTCCAAATAAC
This sequence comes from Viscum album, assembly GCA_963277665.1. Classification (NCBI taxonomy): domain Eukaryota; kingdom Viridiplantae; phylum Streptophyta; class Magnoliopsida; order Santalales; family Viscaceae; genus Viscum; species Viscum album. Next base: position 1,331,133,313 of record OY728120.1, on the reverse strand, counting down.
ATGACCCAAAAGAGACAACCTTCCATAATACCATTTTGTCACGAACAGAACTGGGGTGTCATCCGAACTAATGCCCAACCCGACCCATGGCATGGCCCAAAGGGAATTCTAGATCCCCAAAGGTTGGAAAAAAGTTCCCAAGTATCAATAATAAAACATGATAATGATTTTACCCGAATTTTTAATCATAAAAAACTAAAAAAAATCCAAAACTGAAAATACTCAACCAAACATTGAATAAATAATTTTCCAGATTCAGTTTACAAAATTTAAACTAAATAAACAAGAAATAAAAAAAAAGTGAAATAAGATAATATCCTCAAAAACTCCATGTTATAAGCGGAGAATCACCCTAAATCCACCACCATCAACACTGCCCAAGGGAGACCTCTAGAAACCCGAAAAACCATCTCCAAACACCTTGCCTTTACCTGTTTCAAACATAACCAAGTCTACTTACACCCAAGGGTGTAATTGGGGTGTGATCTAATGCCCAGTAGGATTCCACACAATAAAATATTCCAATATATAAACATTATAAGATAAATAGACTTTCATGTTTTATAAAAGGACAACTAGAAATATGTTTTTGGAAAACAATTTTAAAGAAAACATACTTTCTTTTGAAATAACTAAGAAGGTATACTATGCGCTGATGGTGTGAAAAATATCACAAAGAGAACTATGTCATGGGAGAACCCTTCTAGGCACTAGATAGAAATGGGACACTTGGTACATCATATCACAATGGAATGTGTCATAGAAACCATGACTAACAACATTCTCATGCATGAGCCACTAAGAGGGGAAACCCCATGGGCCTAGTGGTCTCTAATCATCACAATGTTTAGTTAGTGTTGTATCATCAATCCTACTAGATGAAACTAGGATGAACCACTTATTAATCATCTAACATACTAGTCCTAGTCTACCCAACTAGTTACCCGGGTTTCCCTTTGTGCTCAATTATGTTCCACATTTCACATAACACATCATTTTCACATTTCTCTAGCCAAACAATGCAACACACAAATTATAACACCACTTGGACAACCAAAATCCACTTTTGAAACCAAACTCACACCAAAACTATTTCAAAACATTATTCTCATAGCTTTTAAAATTTAATAACCATCTTTCATAATTTGTAAAATATATTTAAGAAGCACAAAAAATGTTTACACAAGAAATACACCCAATTTCTTATAGAAAAACCATTTTCAATCCATATAAATGTCAAATACTATCAAAAATTAATTTTCTACCACAAAAATAAATAATAAAACACATCTAAATACTCAATAAAGCATAAAAAAACTCATCAAATAATGTTTAACCGCAGAATCTCCTACCTTGGGTGTGGAAACTTCTGGAATCCAGTGCAAAACTTCAACCGCACATCAACCTCACATTAGGTAAGAAATATAGAACATATAACATCAATATTAAACCATAATAACCAATATTAAACCCTAAAATTAGTTCCCAACCCATTGTAGGAGAGGAAACCCAAATAAAGAGTGAAGAAACCTTATAATAGAGAAGGAAATCAAGAGAGGAGACACTTACTTGAGGATTCAGAGGGAAATATCACAAAAAATTCCACCAAGAAGGAGACCAAGGGAGGGAAGAAGGAGGGACATGCATGACTAGTGTATAAATACTGACTGTTAGGAGAGTTAGGGGGATTTAGGGTTCAAATTGGAGAGATAGAAAACCCAAAAATTCTAATTTTTAATGACCTGGACAAGCCAGACGGTTAGTCTGCACAGTTTAAAAAACCGTGAGACAACCATGATACCACTTCTATCCAAGAATAATCTACCACATGGTTATCCTACATGGTATAACATACCATAAAAAAGCTATGAGGTAGCTGTTTCCTCAATCAGCCACCTACCACATGGTTACCTGGGCAGGGCCGTACAGTTTTCACTAACTGTGTGCCAACCATGCGCCACATTCTATCCACCCAAATTTACTCACTTTTCTATAAGAACTCAAAGGGAATCCAAAGGAAAAAATTTAGACTGAAAATAACATAAAAGTACCTCAATAGAAATCACGGGTGTGACAATCCAACTCTCCCAGCCAATGACATGGGAGTCATCATGAAGATACCGATGGAGCTAAGAGACATGGACGACTTTATGGATCTTATCCAACCATGGTGGAAACTCTAACTAATATTACACCTCACTAACTCACTCCAACACCTCAAAGGACCCAAAAAACTAGGGATAAAGATTACTCCCCCTACCGAACCTCCACTTCCCATGTCAAATAGAAACCATCAAGAACACATGGTCTCCAACCTAAAACTCCAAGGGTTTCCTTCAGTAATTGACATAATACTTATTCCAGTATTGTGATACTTTAATCCTCTCACAAACAAGTTGACCCTTCTATATTGTGCCCTACACCACACTGGTACCAAGAATTGTTTCCACCCTAACCTCCATCTTGCACAACAGAGAATGTAATGGCTACCCATAAAAGGCCTCAAATGAGGCCATGCCTATTTATAAGTGATAACTATTTTTATAAGAAAACTCAAAAAAAGTAAAGTTTCATTCCCATGATCTACCAAATTATAGTATTCACACTCACAACATATCCTCCAGTTTCTATTTTGTCTACTCCATCTTCCCATCCATATGAGGGTGAAAAGTAGTGTCGAAGCATAAATAAGTGCCAAAAAAATGTTTCAACCCACTATAGACCCATTAAGTAAAATTTGAATCCCAATTAGAGATAATGGACCTAAAAACATCATAAAAATTTACTACCTCATCCACATACCTCTTAGATAAAGCATCCACAACACCCAACTCCCTGATCGCTAAGAAGTGGGATGATTTCATAAACCGATCCATGATTACCCAGATATCATCACAACCACCCTGAGATTGGAGAAACCCTATGATGAAATCCATCAAGATTTTTTTCCATTTCCACTTAGGAATATACAAGGGATGAAACAAGATACCAAGAACATGATTCTATAACTTTACATACTAGAAAACTAGACACAGATCCATAAACAATGCCACTTACCATTTAATCACGGGCCACTAAAACTACATGCTCAATCCAAGGAAAATATTGAAAACTCCTGAGTGTACCAAAAAAGGTGATCTATGAAACTCATTAAGGAATCAATTTTTTATCTCTATCGAAAAAAAACCGCCCAAAAAATAACATCTGGTTCCATCCATCCTCCGACCATCCCTCCATAGCATCACTATGGCCAACATGATCACAGATCACCTCTAACTCTGAGTCTCCCCATTAAGACTCCTCAACTTGATGCATTAGAGAATACTAAACCACCATATGAAAAAAAATATCCTCTACCTTTAACCAACCTTGCATCCAAGTGTGGGATTTCAACTCCTCTATCACTCTCTAAGAATCTTTAGACTCCTGAACAACATCCTTTTATAACTTCCTGCTCAAGGTGTCGACCAAAAAATTCCCCTTTACAGAGGTGTGGGATATCTTTAAACCATAATACTAAAGAAACTATTTCCACCTCTAATACCATAGATTTATATAATTCTATGAAAATATATAACTCAAGATCTTTTGATATGTAGAGACCACAAATCAATCCCCAATGAGGTAATGCTACCACAACTTCAACACAAACATATTTGATAGTAACTCTAGATCATGGTTGTCATAGTTATAGTCATGGAAGCATAACTTACTAGAACCATAAGATATCAGATCTCTCTTATGAATCAATATGAATCCCACTACCATATTTTAAGTATCACAAAATGCCTTAAACATCACCCCTTCTTATGGAAACTGGAGCATATGAGTACTGATCAATTTCCCCTTTAGGTAATGAAATTCTACTTGATGCTGATTAGTATAGATAAAATCCTAGACCTTCTTAATCAAATCTGTCAATGAGGCTACAAATCAAGAGAAATTAGGAAAAAAATTTAGATATTAGATTAAAATACCAATGAAATTATGAACCTCTTCATGTTCTTAGGTGTTGCCCAAGAAATAACTGTCTCAACCTTTATTGGGTCCATGGACACACATTTTTGAGACACCGCATGCCTTAGGAAGTACACATATCATGTAAAAAACATACACTTGAAAAAATTTCCATAAATATGGTGGCATTGAATAACCTATAAGATAGATTTGAGATTATAAACATGATCCTTCTCTAACTTCAAGTAGATCAACATGTCATTGATGAACACAACTATGAATTGGTCCATGAATTCATGAAACATGGATTTCATGAGAAATATAAATATAGCTAGTGTTTTCATGACATCAAATGATATAACTACAAACTCAAAGTTCCCATACCTACATCTGAAGGAAATCTTTAGGATATCACTCTCTTTCACCCTAAATTGGTGATATCAAGACCAAAAATCGATCTTGGAAATCCAACTTTCCCATCTTAGTTGGTTTAAAATATCATCGATCCTTAGAATAAGATATATATTCTTGATTTTCACCTATTTCAACCTTCATTAGTCTATGTAAAACCTCATAATACCATCCAAATTATTAGAGAACAACATTAGGGAACACCATAGTGACACACTAGGTCAAATGAAACCTTTCAAAATCATATCATCTATCTGAATTCTTATCTCTGGAAACTCTGAAGGAACCATCCGATAAGGATCCATAGAAATTTAATAAGCACAAGGATGAAATTATATCTTGAACTCAACATCACGTTGAGGCGGTATATTCACAAACTTATTGGAAAAAACATCCAAAAACTCCCCAAAAAACTTGGGAACCTCCATCACCCCAATGTCCACTGATTCCATTGAAAAATATTCCATAAAAGAAATAAGGGGATCCACATATATATTTCCCACCTGATAAACCCTATCACCAATGAAAACCACATGTTGTACATCCACATATGAGAACACAACTCTCCTTCAGAAGCATTCAATAATAGTATGCATATAATACAACCAATCAATGTTGAGGATAACATCGTATGACTACATCAGAATCAAGAAAATATCTCTGAAGGACTGATGTGGCCCTATTATTAGTCTATACTCCTGACACACATCAAAAAAGATGGTATGGACTATGAATATCATAGTCCAAGACAATGGAATGAGAATAATCTCTACATATAGTCCCATAGCATAGACTAGAGAAGGTGTAACAAAGGAGTGTGAAGCTCTTGAATCAAACAAGATACAAACGAGAGCAGAAAATAAGATGATCACACCTCAAATGATATCTATCCCCTCTATCACTACTGCCTACACTACCTGTAACTAGACATTCCCAACCCCTCTACATCTCTACTAATGGAAACCTCTATAACCAAACTTGAGTCAAGTTCCCCGAACACAAGTAACATCTTGAGTCTTGCCTCTACCTTCTCAATCTACCCTCAGTGGAACATAAACCTGCTACCCCTATTGATGAAATGGTCTCATTGGCATATTATACAGACCCTGTCACTTAAATTGACCACCTCCATAAAAGTAATCATGTAGAGCCACTAGGAACTAGTTCTGGTGATGACCAAAAATTCCAAAAATAAAATACACTAGCCTGAAATCCCCAGGAAAATAATGAAAACCATTAGCCCTAGAAGTCTGGAAAGGAATATGTTGAGGTAGACTCCCTTCTAGTTGAAACCTTAAAGTCCCTAGAATCTAAGAACTACGATTTAAAACTCTAGTCCTTGAGGAACCCTTCTGTCTCCCCTCTCATGGTAAACCTCCCAGCGATTGAATCTGTTCAATCACATCTTTCTTATTCTGAACCTCTAGATATATCAGCAATGTAAAGGGAGTGACTACATACTAGATCAAAGGATGGAGTCCCCCCTTAATATATCTTGTATGAGAATCCTCATTAGGAATTTTTTTTTTGTAAAAACACAAAAGTTCCTTGAACTTGTTCCCAATCTCCCACATTGACATGCTCCCTTCTGAAGAGAGAGTAGTTCCTGCCTCTTCACAACCTTCATGGACAATGAAAGAAACTCTGCTAAAAAATCTTTCTAAAAGTCTATACATGAAATATATTCCTACTTCTAATCACCTAGATACAATGTCCAATGTTGAAATTCTTTTCCTCATATCTGACTAACTACCAAAGGGACCCAACACCCCACAGATGCCCAGATCAAATTGAAGGTGATCCCAAGCTCTTATAACCATCTCTCTATCTACACATCTGAAACACTACCATCATACTTACCCAAATACTAATACTATTTTTTTTTAATTTCATCTACCATTGATCAACCTAACTAACTAGATCAATCCTCCATTGATCAACTGGGTTATCCAGCTAAACCTAAACTTCTTGAGCCACATGCATATGATGAACAAGATCTATAACTAAATGAGGAAACAATGATTTTTTAATCGTGGAAGAATGAAATTTTATTAATATTAATTTTAGTTCATTTTAAATTCCTAAAACCAAAGTCACCCAATTGAAACAAGAACACAATTCATCATGATGCATGCACCTCTTATAGGTCTCTACACTGCAAATATTCCCACCTCAATTGGTCATTCAATAAGATCAGAGTATGTACATTGGATCATGGGGACCCTAAAATACCATGTCATAGCCAGTCTACCTAGCCTATGTCATGTAATAATATAAAATGACACCATTTCTATAACAACCCATGAAAACCTCATAACACCTAACTCTAAACCCCATCCTATCCTTCAACCATCAGCATCTGGAAGCACTCAGTCATGAATCCCTCTAACCAAAGATACTTCAATGAAGGGGGAGAGATAATGAACCTTGATTCTTACCTCCAGTAGGCCCCGGTTTGTAGACTTGCATCTAGGGTACAAACATATCATAAAATTGGAGGTATTAACCTCTATAAAAATATAGGATTGGGATATAGGATGAATCAACCATAAGAAACTCCATGAATTAATAAAAGAAATAAAGAAAAAAAATCCTATAATTCATGTATAAACAAAACAAGTATAGATAAAAGTATCCAAATAAAATACACAAAATAAAAGATAAACCAGTGACACAAAAAATATCTAAAGGTTTGAGATAGAAATGTCTAGAATGGTCCATGTAGTCCTACTAAAAACCTAAAAATCAGTTTATATACATAGGGTGAGCATACAAGTATACTCAATAAAAAAATCCTATCATGAACATGTGAAAGAAGCATACTAATGCACCTGTGAGTAAATAGTATAACCAACAACACCTAAACAACTAACCAATTCCATCCTCACTATGGTACACTCAGAAAATAATGAAACCCAAGTATAATAACATAATATGAAGCATATCGATAAAGGTTACCTTGTACCACTTTACCATTGACTTTCCTCTCTCACATCCCAACGTTGTACATCCTGAACCTTCTATATCTTCCATATAACATGTAACACTACCCCACAACATGGTCACATCGCATCATGCCTACAGACACCTGGGCCAACACCCCACAACATGGTCACATATCATCTTACCCAAAGACACCTAGGACATCACATAACAACCACTTCCATAACAAGAGTAGTAGAGTATCATGAACATGAATGGAATTGAACTCATTCCCTCCTCTTACCATACATGATCCCCACCATAAGCCACCCCTTAGTAAAATTATATCACACCTTGCCCAAAGACACCTAGGCCATCACCTAGTACACTATCAAACCATTGGCCATCACTCCCTATGCATATCTACTCACTTGGAAGAGAGAGAGATAGAGGGAAAGAGTGAGTAGCCACCCATTCATCCTCACCACCGGGACATTGGAAAAAACACCCCCATGTGAATATATGGGTGTCAGCACATCATTCTCAATGTGTGTGGGGGTGAGTATAGAAATAAAAAGGAACATACAAGGTATATATATAGACACACACAATCCCAACCTATGGGTTCACAACAAAACTCTAACCAAATCACAACACCACCACTTTTTCTGCCGTTACTAAATGCACAACACCACACAAGACACAATCCACATCTCACACCACCAAACAATTTCATTATTCTATCCCAAAAATCTCATATTTACATATTAAACATTAAACCAAATATCCCATTATTAATTGATTAATTCAATATCAATTTCCATCCCATTAACCAAAATATCCTATGAAATTTAAATCATCATTAACAAATTCCATTACTAAATGGGAAATTAGCATAATTCATCATAGTAAAATACAAACAAATAGAAAATAACCTTTCCAATCCAACCAGCCTCACATAAAAACCATCTAAAAACCAAATCACATACCACATTCCATCACTATCTCCCCAAAAAATGACCAAAAAAACCCATTTCCTCAGCTCCCCACAACATGGCCAAACAAACCCATCTTCTCACTTCCCCATAACATAGTAAAAAAATCATCTCCTCACCATCCCAAAACATGACCAAACAAACCCATCTCCTCACCGCCCATAACATGAAAAAAAACTCATCTAATATATTACACACAACACATACACAAATTACAAAACATCAAAAAACATTTTAAATATTTATCAAGGGTATTTTTATCAATTACACTTCTTTATTTTAGGGGAATTATTATACAATCCATAGATCCTAGGAAAACATTTTTTTTATACAAATATAAGTGATTAACCAATTTATATTTTATGGTGATATTAAAATAACCACACAATCAGGTCTTTACAACACATATCAAACAAGTACACCCCCCAAAACCACAATTTTCAATGGGGAATCAAGCCTGTACAATCACAATATTAAGATAATAACAAAAGCTATAAAAATAGACAATTTAAATACCCTTCCCTTCAATTTCGATTAACTGATTAATTTATCTTGATTATTCTAGCATAACCAACCCCCTATAGATAAAAAAGAGTAATCCCCTCTCACAATAAAAAAAAGTGATAAATAAGGGATTCCCTTCCTCAAAAGATCTTTCTGATCTCACTGCGCACTATAGGGAAAAGAAAGAAGTGCCCACAATCCACAATATCATGAAAAATAGATAGATAAACCTAAAAAATACCCAAGTATCAAAAAAATGAATCTCCCACACACCTCTAACAAAAAATACACCACCAAAATAGATATATGAAGAAGAAAAAAAGGAAATATATGAGGAAGAGAGGATAACTCACTATAGATTGCCAATATGAATCCAACAGAACCTAAGGATATAAGTTGGAGAAGGAGGGATATAAGATCCTCCAAAATTTCATAGGGTTATCCCAAAAATTATAGGAAGAGAGGGTGGTAGATGAAGAGAAAAATAGTCAAACAAAAGACATAACAACTTGTAAACCACCCCTTTCATGATGTCAATTCCATGGGAATTCCCCAAAATTGTAACTTCTGCTGAATTTCCATCACCATGGCTCAAATTAATTAAACATCATAAATACATTTCATAGTGTGAATTCATTTCAAAGATTTCCTCCACTATTTTACACAATCCATGAAACTAGAAGGTTACTCAATCCATGGACCACCAACCCAGGATGTGAATATAGTTCAGATCATGAACCGCCTACTACAACACTCCTACAATTAAAACCTCTATTGAACCCTCTAGGACTTCCTATAAACACTCTATAACCACCAAAACTAGAAAATTAATAGGATGGGAAGGAATGGACCATTATATGAACATCCTAAAAATAATATTAATCACAAAATAAGTTTTTAACCAATAATGTTTTCTATACACCTTATTTTTTCCCAAAAAATCAAATAATCTTAATTGATTATTATTACTTTAGTATCAATGATAATATTGAACCTAAAGTTTATCTATAAATTTAAACTTATGTACACAAAATATGAAATAATTATTACTCAAATAAACTTTTCACTAAAACATATACTAAACCAAATGGTTTTATTCCTATAAATGTCTCCTAAAATAACATTAATTGTATTAAACTCCCAGCATTTAAAACATAAAAATGGGTACCTATACAATTAAAATTATGATAGACCTTAGAATTACTGGCCCAAGATACTTTAGTTTTATCCTATATCTCTATGAAATATCATAGGTTTCCATAGGTTGTATTATATAATTAATTACGACAGTTTATAGAGAAAATGTGAATTAACCCAATCATATCCCCTAGGAGTTTCAAATTAGGCGTGTAGTAAGGGAACACTCACCATGAACCAAAATCATGGTCAAGATATACCTGACTAAATATTATTGGGGTTATTACCCCTATATGAATCTGTTCCAAAACAATATCCACTTTTATTATCCATACATGGATTTATTTTTAGGAAATAAACATAATCTCTACCTCAAAAAATCCTTAGTATGTGAACCTATACTTAGACTTATCTTAAAATTAATTCATAGGGTTATATTCCCTAACGTATGTTTTCATAAATCCAATTCCCAAGGTTTCTACTAAACTTTCTCTTATACAAACTATAAATATCCCAAACTTAGTATCCTAGAGTCGGTTGTTACTTTATTACAATGGTACTAGATACAAGAGATCACATCCCAAAGTAATTAATAGTTTAGTAGTCTTGGTAAATTAGATACATTCATGAACCCCAAATTAAATTTGAAAACATAAAATACAACATAATATTTTCTTTGAGAACACTATTATTCCTTTTATCATATCCTTGCATATCAATCGTAATACACTTACTAGGATCATGGGGAAAGAAAAAAATAAGGGTGATCTTAGAGGCTCATAAAGGGTATGCATAAAATAGACACTATATTGAGTAAATAGGGAATAATAAATATAGAAAAGTAAATAACTAAAAACACATTCCACTTAATCAATAATTTGAGCTCAAAATGCATCCATTGATAATATCATTGAAAAAATCTCATGGATAACAATAAATAAATTCAAAATGAAGGAAATAATTAATACAAGATGTCATGATCCTAGACATCATGATAACTATACCATTAATACTTTTCACCAAGACTGTTTAATCAATTAGTAGGTATACACAAAAAACCCATTTAATAACTTTGTCCAATTGATTTGTCTCATGAGACCTATTGACTCATCGAGTGGCTATCTATAACTATTACCCACCCATAACTATATTCCAAATGTAATAATCATATATTGAATGATAAATTAAATTTATAATTTTTTTTATAAATAAATGTTTTTATTGAATAAATAATATAGCATATCAATATTTCCCTAGTCAATCAAATAACTTTCAAAATAAAACACCGTATGTATAATTGGCATATAGTTTAGGAAATAATAATATCCATGATATAAAAAACAAGGATATTTAAGAGAAATGTAATGTATAATGATAAAAAAAGTGAACATTTCAAGAAAAATTTAACAACCACAAAATTAATAAATGATAAGAGATGACCATCGATTTATCAGAAGTGTAGGTTTTGTAATAAAATCATGTACTTTATAAAAATAAGGAAAATGGAAGTGAAATATTAAAATATGATTTCATTAAAGATCTTTATTTATAAAATAATTGAAAATTTTTATAATAAGATAAATATTGTAAAATGGTAATGGTGGCATATAATCCCATCAACATTATATAGGTTAGAAAACATTTATTTTGATTTTTTATAAAGAAAGTTAAAAATGACCCTTTTAGAAAATATTATAAAAATTCCTTTCAAACCATTTAAAAAGGAAATTATAAATGAAAATTTACTTAATAAATAATTTTGGTAATAAAAATGACTCTTTTAAAGCAATTTTGAAAAAATATGGACATGGAAGAAAAATATATCCGATTGAAAGAGAAATAAAATAGTTTTTTCTTTTAAATATTTTTTTTCATGATTTAAGTTTCAAAGAGAGAAAAATTTGGAATAAAATATGGAAACTCATTAAAAATACATATTATGAGAAATTATATGGATTTTATAAAGGATGATTATAATATTCCTTCAATAAAAATTAAGGCAATCCCCAAAAAATGAGATTGTAAAATAAGTCAATATCTCTTTGGTAACTTTTAAATTGTAACCCCTTGATAGATTAAAATTGAATTGAAAAATTAATCATAATTAATAAATATTTAATCAATTTAAATATATTAAAAGTTTAGTATATATACCACATAAAATTAAATAGGTTTATAATATCAAATATGTCTAAATAGAATAGAAATTGTGACGAAATCCCTTACCCTAGGCCCGAATCATCACGTACATGATTTATCTTGCTAAATAATAAACTTATGATAATTATTTACATGATTAAGAACCCTTTTATTGTTTATTATTCATTTTTTATTTATTTCTATGTTATATTTAATTACTTAATCAATTAAGTTCACGTCAGGCATTTTGATGATATTCAGTTCACATGTCTAAAATGACTTGGTAGATTGACCATGGTAAAATTGGTAATTGTTACATTATATATAGAATAATAATAATGAAATAATTACTATTTTTTATATATTAATTATACTTTTAACACCAACCATGAAATATTATTATGAAAAATGAACCTCATTACACTCATGAAGATGGTAAGCCGTACATATACATGAGTAATATTTCCATTTTTAATGATCATGATGGAAATAAGGTAAGTATTATTTTAACTTTAAAAAAATCTCATATATATCATAAATAGAATATTATTTATTTAAATAAATTTATATATTTCATTCATGTAATGTGGTGATGGAAAATGAACCACATTATTTCTTGGAGGTGGTAGTCGATATATACACACAAACGACGTTATCATTTTTCAATGGATAGAAAAGTAAGAAAGTAGATGATATATAATATTTTTAGATTTTATAAATATATCCTTGATATAATATATAAAAATTAAATCCATCCTTATAACCATCCATGTGAAGTGGTGATGGAAACCAAATTACATCGGTTTGTGAGGCGGTAGTTTGCTGTACACATAAATGATGGTTTCGTTTCCCATTTGATGGAATAAGAGATGGATATAGGATATTAAATTAAAATGATTTAATATAAGTATGTTGGATATACTGATTTTATTATATCATCTTTATTTAATAATATTTGCATGAGTTAGAAGAAGAAATAAAATAAAAACGTTTGGTTAAGAGCAATACCTCTTTTTCGGACAACCTCTTTAGGTTTACACGAAAATCATTCATATGACAGTTTTATAATAAAAAAAGGCCTTTAGGATTTTCTAAGGGAAGTAATTAAGATATTTTGGTAAGTATTGGATGAAACATAAGGCTTTTTATGCGTGAATAAAAGAGGATAGGAGGTCCCCTTTTATAACTGAGGGGAGACACACTTTTGGAATTTCATAAAATATTAAAGTAATAAATATAAAATTTCATGTAAAAAAGGATAAAAACTGATATAATTAAAATATAGGATGATTATGGGTCAAAATAATATCATAAAATAAAATTTGGAGAATTTTATATTAGGTTTTTAGCCTTATCTATTTGTTTTAACTCACATAAACCCATTTTGACAATTATTATGATAACACAGTTTTTACTCTTTAGGGGTCAAGATGGTTACTATAAAAGGATAATTATATAATGAATGGAAAATGGATGATATTTTAAATCATATAAAAATTAATTAGATGAATATTGTATTTTCAGTATTTTTAAATATTTTAATAAAATATTATTTATTATAAAATATCATTAATGTCATTTTTGGAACTAATCATTTAATTTGACATTGAAAAATACATGAAAATAATTAAATTAGAATATAATACTTTAACACATCAATAAAATGTTATATTTATATGAAAAATTCATGGAACATAATAATTCATTCAATTTATATTACTTTTAATATTTTTAAAACCATTTATATATTTTTTTATTAATTAAATAAATACATTGTAAACATTGAATAATAATTTAAGGTTATTATTTAATTAATAAAAATTGGAAATAAATTACTATGATAAAAAAAAAATTATATTTAAAATGAATATTTATAACCAAACTTATATATTTTTTAATTTCTTTCGCAAAATATTATAGTTATTTAAATAAAGAGAAATTTTTGTCTTTATCTTTTACTTAAATATTATAAAGATCAAAATCTAAGAAATATGACACCCATTGACCATTTATTCGAGACTTGTTTGGAAATTGATGAACTAAACTCATTAAATATGATAAAAGGAAAGTGTTAGAGTCAATTTTTTGTCCTTATCATATTATATTCAACTTTAATTACTTGGTTTACCCTTACCGTGGTAATCAATATTTACTATAGTTACTATTCAAAATGACTAAAAATAAAAGGTTCATATTTATCGAATTTATAAATCTAGATTCCAAATATTTAATTCATTTTTTAGTATTATATTAATATAATTTTTAGAATTTCATTTAAAATTAAACCCACAAAACGTGATAAAAAGATGTTTTTTTAGAGAAATTACTTTTTAAGTATAAAACATGTTTTTATACCATATAAAAGTATAAAATTCATTAAAAATAACATAAATAGATTATATTTAATAAAAATTAACTAATTAAATTTTAAAACTAATCCAAAAAAGAATTTTACTTTATAAATACTTGAAAAGAAAATACAGTTTTCAATAATAATCAATATTTTCCACTATTTATTGAAAAATAAACTTTTCAGAAAAATATAAAGATTTCACCATAAGATAATTTTGATATTATGATTTTAAAAATGAAATAATTTTTATAAAATAAAATTTCTAAAAGTTAAAAAAATTAATTATAATATTTTCTCACAAAAAGTAATAAAATCTATTTTTTAAAGAAAACATATTTTTGAAGAATAAAATGACTTTACTAAAAATTAAGTGATTATTTAATAAAAATTTATCAATAAATTCATATTGTATAGGAAATTAATATATATATTTCATAAATCAGTTAATCCTATTCATACCTTCCAATTTAATAGCTAGGTTATAACAATAATATTTCAATAAAAATGTTTCCTGATTCATTTAGCCACGATGTTGTGAGTCGTATATGATATCAAAAATAGTTTTTTTAAATATCAAGGTGTTACAATTATTAATAGGGAAGATATATGACTAGAATCTCATAATTTACTAGTCATAAGAAGAAATTTTCATTACCAGGGAGTAGGTTTCATCCTTATTCCCCCTATTTTACTAGAGCTGGCAGTTCTTAGACCCCTACCAGTGGATTGGGTAGAGTTTATTATGCCTATAGAGGTGGTTTCCATCATGGAAAAATAGGTTGTGCACTAGGTCATAGTAATATGAATTCTTTATAGTTTCCAACACATTGTGTACCCAATTTCATATGAGGTATTATATGTTTATATTGTACTTGGGTTTATGCCTTTCTTGATTCAAGATCCACACACTCCTTTACTGAACATGGTCTATTACATGATTTTAGATTTTAGGTGGATAGAATTTTAGTGATATTGGTGTTTACTACACTTATTATATGTTGAGATAGATTTTATTATGTGTGCATAGATTTTGAGATAATTCTAAGAAAACATTACTTTTAGGGGGACTTACTATGCTTGAAAATATAGCCATACGACATCATCCTTGTCATGGTTTGATTATATTTAGTGTAAGATACTATGGATTTATTTAGGAGGCATTCTATATTCTATGAAACTAATAGAGATTACGTGGTTTTATTTGGTGAGAAAAACCCTCATATGGGTGAAAGGTGTGTTGAGTCTCTATCTTCTTTGATGGTTAGAATAATGTTGAGTTTTATGTAGGATCATATAATGGTGTTTCATGGAGTTATTGAGGAGTACCCAGATGTCTTTTTTAAAGAGGTTGAGATTCTACACATTCAATGGTAGATATATTTTGGGATAGATATGCACCCAGACACTAATCCTATATCAATGTCTCTCTATATGATATATCCTCTTGAGTTGTAGGATTTATGGATTTAGTTCAACAATATTCTGCAGCGAGGGCTTATTTGACCTAGTGTGTTTTCTTTGGGCACTCAAGTTTTGTTTATAAAGAATAAAGATGTGAGTCTATGTTTGTGTATCAATTACCATCATTTTAACTAGGTGATGGTGAATAAACACTATGTTCTCCCATAGATTGATTATTTATTTAATTAGTTAAGGTGATTTATATGGTTTTCAAAGATTAATTTATTTTCAAGATATCATTAGATGCAAATTAAGGATGATGATATTAAGAAAATCAATTTTCAACATCATTATAGGTATTATAAGTTCATGGTGATTCCATTCAGAGAGGAAAACACTCTATCCATTTTCATGGGATTTATGGATATAATGTTTCATGAGTTTTTTGGACCGATTCATAGTTGTGTTTATTTGTGACATCCTTGAATTCTTTAAGTAAACGAAGGAGAATGAAGATTGTTGTTTTGGGAGTTCTTTGTCACAATCAACTACTTGGTAAGTTGTTGAAGTGTGAATTTTGGTCCTATTAAGTCCATTTATTTGGAAATTTTATATCCCAATATGGAGAATTTATTGATTCTTATAAGATTTATGTAGTTTTTTCTTTGGTATTACCCAAGAATATTGTGAAGGTATGAAGTTTCCTTTGTCATACTAGTTATGACAGAAGGTTCATTTGTGACTTCTCTCATATTTCAACACCTATGAAATATTTTAATATAAAATATTAGGTGTTCTTTTAGATGAATAGTTCCAAGCTTCTTTTGAGTATTTAATGGAAAATCCGGTCAGTTCTCTTGTTTTTTGGTTTCTAGAAGAGGGCATTGTGTTTGAGGTCTATTATGATGCTGTACATATTGGATTAGTTTTTGTTTTAATTTAATATAGAGTGGTAATCTCTTATGGGACTTGTAAGTTTCAAAAATCATGAATGTAACTATTACACCCATGATATTGAGATTTCCATAGTTATTTTTTCTCTATAGTTGTGGAAGTATTACCTCGTCATTGATATATTTATAGTCTTTACATATTAAAAGAGCCTAAGGTATGTATTTTCCTAGTGTGGATAAAATTTGTGGCAGTGATGGTAGATATAATTATTTTAGGATTATGACTTTCATATTTCTTATATATAGAGAAAATGTAATGTTGTGGCTGATTCATTGAGTCGGAAGTTTCATGGTGGTGTTATACATGAGTCCAGAGACTCTAGGAGAGTGATGTAGGACCTTTTTAAATTAAACCCTGATATGAGAGAATTTGATGGTAGATGGTGTCTTTATCAGATGATAATCTAGTCATATTTAGTGCGGGAGGTGTAAGTATCCCAACTGGGGGATTATGAGGTGGAGGTTTTCTGTGATTGAGTTGTTTCTTGTGCTGCACTTAAGGGATAGTGTAAGGATAGTCAATATCAGTTTTTATTTTAAAAAGTATCTTCATTATTTCTATGATGTGTGATGTGGTTATCCATGAGTTCAATAGTTCACCTTTAACAATACATCCTGGTGTGGAAAATGTGTTTCACACATTTTGAGTTTAGTTTTGGTGATTTGGTGTGAGGAGATCCATTATAGAGTTTGTCTCTCAATGTTTCATTTTATGGAGGGAAAAGGATGAGAATTGAATTCCTAGTGGGTTGCTTCATCCACTTGACATTCCCTAGTGGATGTGAGAGGAAATATCGATGGACTTAATCACTATTTTTCCTCAATATTATGGAGTATATGATTCTATAAGAGTGATCATGGACTAATTGATGAATTCAAATAAATTATTAGAATTTAAGGAGTAAATATCAATGGAGGTTTTATTGAGGCAATATCTTGAGAAGGTGGTAAGGATTCGTGGGTTTCCATATACGATCATCTCTAATCATGATCATTGTTTCACCTTCAAGGTTCAGATAGGTCTCCAACATTCTTTTGGCTCTTAATTATGCATTAAAAATTATTTTCATTCATAGATAGATGGTCTGATAGAGTGGACTATCCATAATTTAGAGGATATGTTGCATGTATTTAATCTAGATTTTGGAGGTTCATGGACGAGGCTCCAACCCTTGGTAGAGTTTTCTAATAATAAAAATTATCATTCAACCATTGGTATGAATATTTTTGAATCATTGTATAACTTAAATTTTTGAGCTATGTTATGCTAGATCAAGGTTAGATATTTATCTATTCTTAGGCCAGAATTGGTGTAGAGCATGAATGAGAAGGTACATGTGATTTTTGAGTGAATAAAGGTTGTGCTGGATAATCATAAGTCCTATACTAATAATGGGAAGAGACGTTTTAAGTTATATGTCAGATATAATTTTTCTTCAAGGTATATTCTCATCATGATTAGTGAAGGTTTGGTCATGGGAGTAATATTTCTCCCCGATTTATTATAATTTTTTAGGTTTTGGTGTTTATTGGACTTACAATATATTAGTTAGAACTTTACCATAGATTATAATTATAAATTACATATTCTATGTATGAAATATTTTCTAGTATCTTCATGATTATTACCACATAATTTACTGGGGTGATCTTGATATTTAAGATGATGTGAAATTTGAGGAAAAACTAGTTAGGATTCAGAATCATCAAGAGAAGGTGTTACATGGGTGTGCTATTCCTTTGTTTCATGTCACATGGAAACATAATGTCTTTGGGGATAGTACTTGGTAGTGGTAGTAAAATATGTGCACTCAATACCCTAAGTTTTTCGATGTTTAATTTGCATGATATTCTTTTTTTATGTGTAAACATATATTGATTTATGATATGGTTGATGATGTTGATTGTTTTTTTCACCTTGTTCCTCCAATGAGTTAGCTGCATTCTTGATGTAGTGAGCTCTTTTAGTGGTATGTCTCATGGTTTTTGTTTTATCCAACTTCTATTCATTACTATATTTGGTTTAAATTATCAAGGATGAGAATTTTTTGAGAGGTATCTGATGTAAGGTCCTGGCTTTTCCCAAACCCCCCTTGTCTTTTTTACTATGCCTTGAGAGTGTTCACGGTCCTTTGAATATTATTCATAATTTCTTTAATACCATTTTTTATATTATATTTACCCTTATATAGTATCCCCTCATCGGTTCAAGGTCATCCCATGCCACTACATAAATTTTAGGTGGTTCTGACCTGTGTAATGGTAGACTTTATCTTAAATAAAGGCACATCCATCCTCATGTAAGTGTATTCTATCTTGTGTAAAGGTAGTTATTACTTTTTTATAGGTCATCCTTTCCTCATGTCAGGGTACCATGTCTATGTGGGGGTATCTCTTACCTTGCATCAGGTTAGTTCTGGTCTCATTGAGTTGGATTTGGTTTTGTTTGAGGGTAAGCAAAGGATTTGATGAATCATGTTAAGGTACTTGAAAAAATTTTAAACTCATTCAAAGGTATATCCTTTATCACATTAGGGTGCTATTAGATTTATAAATCTTGTGTAAGGGTCGTCCTTTCCCCATGTTAGAGTAACCCAACTTGTGAAGGTAGTTTCTATCTTACATAAGGGTTATGCCTAATTTTTTTGAGCCATGTAAAGGTAAATCCCAATCTATGTACATGTGGAGATTAATAAGGGTATTCACATAACGTTAACACTGTTTATGTATATAAAAATTAAAAAATCTTTCCATAATCATTTTAAAATGTTTTTTATGAGATAAATGGATAATTTTATTAAAATAGGAGGATTTAAATCCATTTATGAGGATAATTAAGATAATATTAAACTTTTTAAAATTTAGGAGATTAAAATGGGTTTTTAAAGGGAATTTAATTAAAATGAATTAATATAGATTAAAAAGGATAGGTTGTTCAAGTCTTTCAAGGGGTTTTAGGTAAAACGATATCTATTATTTTAAAAAATTAGACTCTTTCCCTTCATTAGAGTTTCTAATTTTCTCTTGAGGCTGGGCAATCATAACATCACCATTCAAGTTTAGTGAGCCTTCCATAATTCAACCAGAGTATATCTCACAAATTTTCAAATCCTATACTCTTATTTCTATATCTAGGATCTTGGTGAAGCACATGCGAAGCTTTCACGAGGTAGGGGATTCATTATCTCTCTGTTTTTTTCTTTTCGACAAGTGTGGAGTAATCTTAACTAATTTCATTTTAGGTAAATATATGGAATAAATATAAAAATATAATAATCTATAAATTTATAGGAATAAATAGAAGGGGTTATTTCATTCAGTTTATATTTTTTCCTAATATAGCAATAAAATAAATAAAAGGGGGAGAATTATCGCATGATAAAGTGTTATTATTTCTTGATATTTTATATATTTTGTATTTATTTATATTATTGTGATTTATTTATGCATTAATATATGAATAATATGTTTAAAATAGAATGATTTTTCGAATACAACATGTTAATTGATGCTTTAAAGTTGGTAAAATTAAATAATGATAATACATTGGGATATGTGATCACATGTGATTTAAATTTTATTGATATTGACTCTTGATATTTCATAGATAGTGTGATATCTATTTCTATATGGTTTTTTTGTTTAATGTTTTTGATTTTATTGAAAATAGATAAACAATGTAAAACTAAGATTATATATATGGTTAAAGAAATGGTCATGTAATTTAATTACCATTCTTCTTGTAAATTTATGAAATATTAAAGTTACACTTGAAGCATGTTTATGGTATTTCCTAGATATTTTTAGCTACATTTGATAGGTTTCCTATTGATAAAACCTATATATAATGAATTGATTAATTCAATATAGTAATAAACTTGTTGTTTGTAGAAGATAATTGTTTGGGGTTGGGTGGGCCCAATATTTTTGTGAAATTATTGAATTCCCTAGTGATATGAACTTATTTTCCTCATTAGTGTTCCATGCTAAAAATAAATTAATGTTTCTTACATTCTTGATCCAATACTTGATGTGAATAGATTGTTATCATGGAATGGTTAGAATAATTGATAAACAATGGGCTAGTTTTCTTGGGGGTCTAGAGATGGATTGATGTCAATAATTACATGATAGAATGTGATATATATAATGGTGTTAGGGATGACACCAGGGTGGATGGAATCAGTTGAGATTAAGGATACATCATTGGTTATTTCTAGATACTTACTTTTGATGGCTACTCAACAGACTATTTTTTATGGTTTCCAACTGATTGATGGAGCTTGGATCAATAGATGGAAATTGAATCTTTGGTTTTGGTAGTTCAGGATGAGTCCTAAAGGAAATGGTATTACTAAATGATAAATTTATTTATAAATGAACTCATAGGTTTGAGTATTATTGATCAAAATAATGAAAATGATTTATATATTAAAAGAAAGCATGATATGGTTGAATTAAATGCTTCAAAATCATGATAATTTAATATGGGAATTGAATATTTAATTATTAATAAGGTTTTATGAAATTGGGATTAATTATTTTTAATGAAATATTGGTAATTGATAAGTTACTAAATGGAAGGATTAATAATGATTGAACCTTAATTCTTTTATGCTTCTATGAGTTTGAGTTTTCTAGACCTTATAGGTGGTAGGAATGTGTCTTATGGGTTGATATATGTATTCAATTATAAGGCATGGTATTTCCATTATTAAGGTTGTGAAAAATATACCTTATATTTTCCGATTTCACACACTTCACCACCCATGTTGGTTGGGAAACCGACCCCAAATGTTTTGAGGGGTGTTTTATCTAACTTCCAGGATGGTGATGGAATAAATGGTTGAATTCCCCCTTGCTCTACCTCCTTATATAGTGTCATGTGTGTATATATAGAGGTTGTGATGACTTGAGGTATAGGGTATGGACTCACACAGGATACGATGGCTCTCACTTTTACTATACATCTATGTGCGGGATATAATGGAATTAGGTTATATCACATACTTGTATATGCACATGGTGATTATGATTTCCCATGGGTGTATATGCATGGGATATGATGGATTGAGTTATAATTAAGGATATAAATTTTTTGTGTATTATATACTAATACTTGGTTATAGATAAAATTGTGATGTGCTGCATACGATGCAAGATGATATTCTGATATGATTGGTTGGGTTTTGGTAGGATTAATTATGGAAGGGATGAGTACAGGACATGATCCATTGGGGAATGATAGAGAAAAACCAGCGGGGAAGTGGTAGTGAGGTACCTCTATTTATATATATGATTTGATAATGTTATTCTTACTTGTATAAATTACTTGGTGAGCGATCCATCATGAGGATGTGATTTTGTTTTATCTGTTTAGTTAATGAGTTGGTTTCTTTTGTTTATTCACTAAGAATTATAATGCTTCTTTCAAATTTTTTACAAGAGGTTTTGGGGAGGATCATACTAAGTATACATGTCATGATCACCCTAAATATATATATATATAAATTATTTTTCAAGTCCATATGATTTGATTGGTGATCGATCTAGCCATTACTAGATCATAGGAGTTGTTTATTAGTTTCTAGAGTTCATGGTTTCTACCTTGGATTGTTTTGGTATTTAATTTCAATTGTTCGGTTTATTTATAACATTAAATTCTTGTATTGGTAATCTTATTTAATTATGAATATAGTTTATTGGTGGTAACTCATATTATCTTTTATTACTTAAATTTTTATAATGAGGTTAATTCACCCCATTTGGGATTATATACCATCGATGCTAGTCTCTAACCGATGGCCTATTGGAGTCATGATTCGGGGGTTATTATCTCTCTCCTCACTACTATCTTGGGAGGGGTACTTGGGGAGGGTGGGGGTGGGCTTGAAATTTTAGTAGTATTCATGTATCAGTGTTTTTTGTAAATAGACTATATATAAATGTATAATTATATTTACATAATATATATATATATATTTAAATATATAAATGATAGGATATAATTAATTTCCACTATCAACCTTATCAATTGGTGTTGGATTCCCACTAAGAATAGGATATAATTAGTTATCCATTTTATTTAAAATTAGAAATTATTCACTTTATTTATAATATAAAATGCACACACACACATGAAACAACAAGTATTCATATATAAGGGAATTAATTATATCCTATTATTAGTGGGAATCAAACACCAATTTATAAGGTTGATAGTGGAAACCCGAACATGTCATTACCAGTGGATGGAAAGATAGCGGGGTTGCAGGAGTCTAATGCAAGGATACCTATAAAAAATAAAATGGTTATAGGAGCTGGAAAAAATATTTTCCTTATTGAAAAGGATACTTTTATAATAGTTTAAATCTCTTCCATTCCCACTATGATGGTTTCAAAGTCTGGTGATACTTTAAAGGAAAAACACAGATTAGAAATCCCATGACTTAAGAACCTATTAATAGGATGGTAGATTCAAATCTAATGATTTTTTGAGAGGATAATTATTATGGATGATCCTAAGATAACTTTAGAAGTTAATAAATCTTAATTAAATAAGAAGTATGTAACCTCTAAATTGGTTATGACTATAAATAAAACTAAAAAAGATCATATTGGGGATGAACTCAAAAATCCAGGCCCTACTAATGCTAGTTTTGTGGATTTAGTCCAAGATACATAAAAGGATATGAAAATATAAGATGATTCAAAATTATTCATGGATTCTTCTAATAAGAAGATAATAGTTCAAGTTATGTAGGGTAATTTAACAATTATATCACCCATCTCAAGTAAATCTAAGTAGAAGATAAAGAATAGTGGAGTTTCATCAAGTCAAAAGAAAATTATGGGTGCCCCCTTTTAGGAACCTGAACATACTATTTTGAAAATCCTTTTGAAGGATATAAAAACTAGTAATAGTCACCCAAATGAGGAAAGACAAATATTTAAAATTAATAAGGAGTTTTTCTCTATGACTAACTTACATAATTTTCTTAATTTTATTACTATGTTTATTGAGAGTTTTTAGAGGGCTTAGAAGAGAGATGGTGAATCTATCTCGGATAAAAATATGGTGGAAGGAGATTCAATTTCAATTTCTCATTCACCCAAGTATCCAGAATCTACTAGGCCCAAGGATAAAAAAAGATAATGACACCAATGACCATCAATGGTATGAATAATTAGGGGTCCGAGGATATAACTGAATCTATTAAGGATTTGAGGTTTTCTCAAAACAAGGTATATTCTATATCTTCCAAGGAGAAGGACTATATTTGGACATGGAAGTCTATGATTATCTGTTTAAGACCCCTAAATGGAAAAAGGTCACCACCCTTAGGGTAGGGGTATCCTTAATAACATGGGAAGTTGGACATAAAACTCTTTTTTGGATTTCCTTATTGTTTTTTCCTAGAGTGTGGAAGTTTGAATGAAACTGTTCTAATGCATATGTCACATTGATGATGCTTAATAACTTCTTGGAGAATGGGCTAAAAATATTTTTTTACTTTTATTTTATTGTAGTGGAAATCATGTCATATTTTTATCTTACAAACCCATGTTTTGTGTGCGTACATTTTTCTTAATAATTTTTTAGGGTTATGCGTTTGGATCTCCAAATCCATGGGTTTTTCCATTTCTAGTTAATTATGAATTATTAATATATATTATATGGGTATATATATAATTATATATAATTATATATATATATCTATGTGTGTGAATGTGTAAATTTATTTATATTTGTTTATATTTATAGATATTTATATTTATTTATGTATATTTATGTATACTTATGTCTATCTATCTATATATATTTATATATAATAATATGTGTGTGTGTCTTTATTTATTTGTATTTACATGAATTTATATGTATATATATAAATATATTAACTATGATGTTAGTATAAATAACAGATAATGAGCATAGGTAAGTGGTGAAGTCATTAGAATATAAGAAATATGTTATTGGTTCAAATACTAGTAGCCACTACAATGTGAAGGAATTTTCATGGCCTATGGGTTGAGTTAGTCTAGGAGGAGGTCTTGACAAGGACGGTCTGACTGACCCCTTAAAAACAATAATTAAAAAATCAACATTAAATATAAAATCCATCACTAAGAAACCACCATGAAATAAGTCATAATTTTTTAAAAAACCATCACTGAATAATTCTCAACACTTTTATTCCTGAAAATTTTAAAAAACTACCACTAAACACAAACCACCATAAACAATATTTTTTCCATAGTGATCATATCAAAAGGAGTTTTTACATTTGATATGATAAAGGTTTAAATAATATTAAATATGTGATATTTGGATTATGAAAATTATTTATATAAAAAAATATGATTATAAAATGTTTATATGTAATCTAATATCCTATATTTAAAGAAAATTCCATGTAAAAGGAAAATATGAAGGAGTTAATATTAGAAATAAATATAAAGTTTTTATATACTTTTTAAATTATGGAATGTCCATAATGCATGGATAAATTATAAAGTGTTTATAATTTTTATATTTATTGATTGTTTATAAATTGTTTATTTCATATTAAATATAATAAATTTTCGTTTATTTTTTTATTCACTACATTATTCATAAATGTAATTGTTATATTATGAATAATTGGGCGCTTTAGTTTAAAGAGTTAAAAAAATTCTATAAATTTTCATACATGCATGTAAGGAGTTATATGATAGGTATAATAATTGATTTAGTTTTATTATACCTTTAATTTGGATTATAATAGGATATGGGATAAAATTTAAAGGTTGATTATAGTTTATAAAAATTAGGTGTTAGAATTATGATGAAATTTATATCACTCTTGAGTAAAGTATATATGGGTAAAGGGACTTTGGGACATACTAATCACCATCCTGGAGGCATATGACTTGTCTAGTAAAGTAGAGGCTAGCTATATATCATTCAAAGTTTACTCTTGTGGAGATTGTTGATTTCATATGATTCTAAGACTTTATATAAAAGGGTTTCATATAACTTAACATGAGATTCATTTGGACATGTATTAATATAACTAGATTTTAGTTTGGGTTAGTAAAAAACTATAAGTTGTGTAAAGTGTTACACATAAATATGGTTTTAACATATTGATTTCATAGAAGGAATAAATATTTAATAAATAAATAATTAGAAAAATGAATACATGTAAAGGTAATACATGAGATAATATGGTGTGATTAAATCCCCTTTAACAATAAAAAGTTCCATATTACTTTTAATGAAAACATTTGTTAATACCTTCATCATCTAATCAGACAGTTCATGCTAAATTTTGGTGGGCTTGTATTATATTGTGTAAGGAAAACAAGTAATGAGTGAACCTAATAGGATTAGGTGCCCATTTTTGAAAATTTCTTTAGGTAACTCTTAGCTGGGGGATCCTAATAGTATTAGGTTACCAGAGTAATAATGTTGAATGAAATTATATAATGGATTATGATAAATAATTATCCACTAAACTATCAAAGATTCATATTAGATACGATTGAAAATATTTTTGACCAATATAGATAAGCGATGGAAAAAATTATAAAGCGATATAATGCTTAATGAAATATGGATCTTGGACCATTGATGGATATGATGAATTTTAAATGGTGTCATCATTTTAGTGGGTCAAAATTTAATAATAGTCCTTATTAAATGATTGTAAAATATGATACTCATCTGATAAAATATTCTATTATAGATATAATTTTCATCATCATCATCCAACATTACATTGATATTAATATATAGAAATAAGGATCTTAATGCATGTAACTTCTTAGATTGGTATAAAACATAAGAATCATTATTAAGAAAGAAGAAAACTATATGTTTTTGAGAAATCATTTCCTGAGTAACCTAATGTTGAAGTATTTCAATAAGTGGATAACATAGATTCTTATAAGAAATATAGATGGAATCACATGAAGTTTCAAAAGCATTATATGTGAGATGGCTAGAGAAAATTTAGTCTCCTATCATATACTCAATGTGATTGAATATAATAATAAATTTGAGAGACTAGACATTTCCTTTAAGGATTTATCGGGTTATGGAATTCATTTTGAAATTGTTGTTGGTAATGTTTCAATAATGTGAATGAGTTTAATAAATTTTTTCCCTATTTTATAAAAGTATTGAGGATAGAGGAACTGGGCATGTTATGTTTGTAACAACCTGAGATTTTATAAGATATATTATTTTTAATTTCTTTCACATCTTCTATTATACACTACAACAAGATTATCTTGTGCTATACGTGACACCGTATTAGCTTGCAGTATACGCAACACTATTCTTGGCTCGTGTTACACACAATTTAAAGTTTGTTTTGTAGAAATTATTCTATACAACATTAAGTATAGATTTTTTTTAAATTTATAAATGAAATAAGTTTTGAATCATGTTATATGAAACACCAAAGGGAGATTTCACTACACGCAACCCTGACCTGGCTTGCATTACACGCAATCGCGACCTTCCTCGATAACGTGTGTTGTACGCAATACCGGGTTTCACTAAAAAACAATATATGATTATAATATTATCATGAACTAGACATTATGAATAGTATTAACTACATTTTGAATTTTATAACATTATTATTTATCTTACTCATTTTCTAGAACATGGTATGAGAATAAAATAATTTTTTTGTGTAAAATAAGTATTTTTCAAAAAATACAGTTTTGCCACCTTTTGATGGCGCACCCACATTAAAGCTAGTTTTTGACATGTTTATATGTTAAATTTTACAAAATAAAATTATTCTTTGGAATCAGGATATAAAATTTTACCTTGTATAAATTTTTTTATATTATTCTGATAACTTTCATATTTTAATGAATAGTAAAAACACGCTATATTTTAATTAAAAACAACTTTTTTCATCGTAATAATTTATGAGGTTAAATTATAATATTGAATGGTTTTAAAGTATAAATAGAATATATTTTTACCATTTAATGTAACTTATGTCATTAGCATTGATTTTACATTGAATTCTTAGGTTAAATCAATTCAATCTTTTGGAATGTTTTAAACAAAAACCCGTTTTCTTTCGACAATGGGATTAATTTTAATTTAATTTCTGCAACTTCTGTGTATTGAATTTGAATAAATGGATTCCATATTTGGAATCAGTGGGCCCAAATTATATTAATAGACTACTTTTTTATTTTTGGGCATTATGAATAGTAACTACGGTAAATTTTATTTACCATAGTAAAAGGTAAATCAGGTAATTAAGGGTAAATATAATATTATAAAATTACCCTAACACTTGTCTTAATATAATTGTATGATTATATTTTGCCCTAAGTCATATTTGGGTTGAAATGGAATCCATTAGGACCTAATTGGAGGTGATTAAGACCTTCAGTTTATTTTATTTAAAGGAAAGTGAAATATGTCTCACTCAAACTTTAATAATTAAAGTATTTTTAATATAAGGTTATACAAAATATAAATTCGGTTATAAATAATCATTTTAAAGATAAATTTTTTTTATTTATCATGGTAATTTATTTGTAATTTTTAAGAGTTATTTAATTACTTTATTATCTTATTTATTAATGCTAAAGAAATTATTTATTTAGTAAAAAAATAAATAATATTGTTTTTATTGAAATATTAATACATATTAAAGGGCTCACAAACCTGACCAAAACTTATTGTTAGTGTATATATACACCATAATCATCCAATTACTGAATATATGACCGCTTGGAGTCATATAAAAGTGATTATGACACTTATATTATTTTATTTTATATGATGTCAAAGTTGTCACCTTCGTAATTTAATAAATATAACATTTTAAAATTTGAGTGTTTTAGAAGATAAATCCGACTAAATGTATTCTTATGAAATATATAAGATTTATCTTCATACTAGTATTTTAATTTTAATTTTTATGCAACAAATAAGTATATTTAATAATTATACAAAAATGTTGTAGTAATTATTTTATTAAGAGAAATATCAAATAAATGGTTTTAAAAATAGTAAAATAAATATTATATGAACTATTTAATGTTCTCAACTAATTTTCTAGAGTACTATGACATTTTTGGGACTTATTAAATATTTTAGTTCGAATATATCCTCTGTGTGAATTTTATTTAAATTAAAATAAATGAATAGTGGAAAAATTGACACCATTGTTATTTTATAAAAATAACATATTATTAAATTGTTTAAAAATCACAAAAATATTTAAAAATTATAAATTGAAATTTATATAGTCTAAAATGTTATAAATTATCTAATTATGGATAATTCACAGCACACAAGTAATTATTTATAATAATTTAAAATTTAGAATCTTATTACCACAAATAAAATTTAATAGATTAAATAAGGATAAATCAAGTTGATAATGTTTAAAATAAATTCCCTACATGTCTAAATTTTATTTGTTGATGCGATTACAACCCTATATCATCTAATATTCTAATATGAGTCATTTTTTGAGGTTTTTAAGTGGGGTTAGATTTTTTATAAATTAATAATTTTAAGATTTCCAAAGGTGTCCCTCTCCTCCATTATAAAAAGGGAACCCCTTCCCACTTCTCTTCACACCCTTTTGAGCCTTGAAGATTGGAAAAACCCGGAAAATACCTCTTCTCAACCTCTCTAGTTATATCATATAGGTTCTGGTCTTCTCAAAAGGCCAACCCTAGTGCCCTAAAAAGAAATTTAAAGGAGGTGCATCGAAGAAGAGGTAATATCTTCTACCGATTCTTTCAAGATTCTTTCTTCTTCAACTTATTCTTTGTTAGTTGTTTTATTATAAAGTAATAACATAAGTATCAATAATATACTGATATGTAATTATATATATGAAACAAACCCATTTAACCTTCTATCTATCCTACGGAAATGAAATCACCACGCGTGCGTACGTACGGAATACCGTCTCCACGCCGAGGTGTAATCTGTTTTTCCTACACCACCTTACTTTGATGGGAATAATGGTGTAAATAATAACTATACATAGTTATTATAACATCATACTGATTCTGATATATTGTATCATCCACTCCAATTCAATTCAATAATTATGGGAACGATATCATCGCTCGTGCGTACGTACAGACTACCGTCTCCACGATGCGATGAGATTCATTCTCCATGTTAACCATTCAAGAGTGATTATAAAGTATATATAAGCAATAATAATGAAATATATGACATTATAAAGCTTCTGTATTTATGTATATATATATATATGTCATCTACTTACTTCCATTCAAGTCAATAAGGAAAGGAAAACAACGTTCATGCGTACGTACGACCTACCGTCTCCATGAACGATGTGTTTCATTTCATTTATCTATCTATTATATATATATATATATATACTGAATATATATGATATATAAATCATGTTTTACATTTTTGAAGTAATTAAATCATGATATAAGTAATAATATCAAGAACAAAAAGTCCAAACACGTATGATAAATAAAATGATTTTACCCAAAACACTGCTTTAACATGGAATTTACAAAAGAACGGGTAATATAAAGTCATAAGTGAACCATTTATGAAATAATAACAATGAATATGATTCTGTAATAATTCATTGACATTATTTAAATCATTATACAGGAGGTTAGGATACGTACGAAGCATATCGGACCTATGGTAAGAGAAAATTTCACAATCTCAATTTTTATCCAAGATTGTTTATACTTCGATATTCACTAGGGCATATTTATCATCCACATCCATGTTTCTTAAATGTGTAATATTATTTCTATCCTACTACAATTTTTTAATTCCAATTTTACCTATTGGGGAGTTTTTGGTAAAGATATGAAAGGAATCTTCTGTCGTTTTTCTGTACGAGGTTCTTTTTGACTTTTTAGGCAAAAGTACGAGAAGAATATTTTTTTAACTTATACGGAATGAAAGGATTTTTACGGTTTTATAAAGCCTTATTTTCATAAAGCTTCCTAAAAAATATTTCATTACTAATTTTCAAAAAAAATCTTTTTCTTTTAAAATTTTATGACGTTTTGTGAAAAGAAACTGATTTTGAAGAAGAAAGGATATTTTCTTCAAGAATTCATCTCAAGTGTTTTATCAAAACCATTTTCCATCTAAGATGACATTATTTCATATGTTTATGTTTCAAGTATAATGTCTCTATGATTTTCATGGTTTCAATTTTCTTATTATGAAATTATATCCATTTGTTTTATATGGATTATGTTTAGATGGGATGATGTTTATGAAACCCATTTTATTCTTTGGGTTATGATGAATGAATTATGTTTATTTTGTGGAACAATTAAGAATGATTTAATTATGAGATGGGTGGGACGTATATATCCCTCCAATGTATTGGGTAATGATTTATATCTCATGAGATAGACATGGCTGGAATGGTAAGTTAATCCGGTTCAGTAATACAGGACTGGAATGAGGAGTGAACTCGATTCAGAAAGGGACTTTGTCCACTAAGATGGTCTTGGCAGCAATTCCTTGGATACTATGGAAATAATATCATGTTATTAATGTTTTCCATAATCAAATGTTTTATTCCCATGCTATTTTATCACGATTAATGTTTCTTTATGATCTATGCCTTATGTACTTCCATGTTTTATGTCATTGCCCAAGATTTTGATGTTTAAACATTATATTCATGTTTTTAAGTTAAAATGTATATGATTTGTTTTATTTTATCCATTATTACCCTTAATGAGCATTTGAGCTCACCATTTATATGTTTTCTTTTCCCCAGGATTTAAATAAAGGTTTTAGGTAAGAAAACCAAAAGGGGAAGATCTTTATGGGAGATGTTGAAGATCTTTCACCATGATTAGAAGATTACGTTCCGAGTTTCCAAAGAAACTAAACTATTACGGGCCTTTGGTGTCTGTTTTGGTTATGTATTAAGTATTTCCACAAAAGTAATGTAATGTCTATGTACGTCAATATTTGGGTCTCTACAATGTTCTTTTTATTGTTTTGTGTTGACAGTAAAAAGTGTAAAAGTTTAATCCATACAAAATATTAATTTTATCCAATAGTAAACCTTGATCATTGAAACCAAAAGGTAATTTACAAAATAAGGGTAATGTTTCCATTGGATGGAAATGTATAGATTCATTAAAGGGGGTTTTTAGACTCTATGGGAAGTCCACATTAGGTATACTTGTTATAGAAACAATTATTAAATTTCAAGGGTATATGATATTAAATGTATATTTTATACGTATTTTAAATATATAGGAGTTTAAATTCAAGGAAATAATTAATGGTGTTTTTAGTTTTAATTCAAATGATGAAGAAAATAGTTACAAAATCATGTATTTTAATGTAAAGGAATATATCAAGCTAATAGGATCTATATAAAGGTTTTTTATTTTCAACTTATTTATATTATATGATAAGAGAAGTTTTTTTTTGTAAATAAGGAGTTGTTATAAACAATATGAGATGATGGTTCTAATATATGATTCATTAAATTATACAACATGCTTAAAAATAAGATGGTGATAAAAATGTTTTATCTAAGATAAAATATTTCATCTAGATGTTTATTAAAACAATAGGGATATGATCCACCAACCATGAATGGAATATTTCAAATAATAATGTCATAATTTAATAATAATGTTCCAAAAACATATAATTCCATATAATATATGTATACAATAGTTTTTTTAAATATTCCCAGTAATAGAAAATAAGTGTTATTTTTTGAATATAAAGGAGTCTGAGTATCTTAAAAAGATATTCTAAAGATAATGTAGCTTCTAAGTGTATAATTGGAGTTTATTTGAACTTAAATAATTTAAAAGTTTAACAATTATAATATTAAACTAGTTAAAATAATTTAAATTCCACTTAAATATACTACATGAGTTTTGGGTATGATGGTAAAGAGAAATTTAAAGAGTTATATTTAGTTATTATAACAAAATTAATGTCACTTTATATCCTATAATAGTTTAGGGTATGTTGATAATGAAAAATATAAAGAGTTACATATTGTTTCCAAAAATATTTCAAGGAATTTTTTTATGTAAAGGTCATAAGAATGATGATGATGATGTACTTACATGGTGTTATATGTAGATAATAAAAGTAATTAATAACATTACATAAGATGTTGTGAAGTTAAGGGGTTTTAATACGATGTTAAAAGAGTTGAACATTAGGAATATTATTTTTAAGCATCACCATTATTCAAACTATATTTCTTCATAGAATTTACTCACTAAATATTTTAGTAGGATATTTTTATTATATGTTCATGTAAGGATTTAATTGGAATTACATAGATATGTAATAAGTTTGAAAAAAACTAAAAAGTGTAGTAAACATAAGTCCTATATATTATACTATCACATGTTATATGATTAAATAGATTCTTATGTATGATTTTTTTAATATTATTAAATGGTTTAATAATATAAAATTCATTATGTTTTAAAAAAATGAATTTTCCACCTTTTCATTATTTCCCAGTAGCTGTATATATTGTGTAGAATGAAAAGATAATTGACCTCTTAAATTATAACATTGAGCTATCACAAACCAATTTTAATCATGGAGTATTATAGGTTATAATGAAATGTTAAGGTTATCATGATTAGGATTTCATATAGAGATATGAAATATGATCTTTATCCATAGAACCTGTTTTATGCACTGGATGATCCACGATGTATAACACATGGAGTTTCATACACTATATCTTGGATATACTAGGGGTGCATGTTTTATATCTGTATTTAAAAATAATATAGGTATATGAGATACCTATATTTATAACCTTTATAGTTTTATACCTTTATTATTCAATTATTGAGTCTTAACTAATCAGGGATTATTGAGTATGTTGTTGATCATGTTATTGGTTGGATCTTCACAAAGATTAAATTTTTTCTATGATGATTATGAATTTTAGGACATTGATTAAAATAGGAATAAGGTGTTTAAAATCACACCAAGATAATACATGTGATATGTTTAACTATTGGGTTAGGGGCATGTGATGTGTTCATCCATTAGATGAATGAAATGTAATGTATTCATCAACTTGGTTAGTCTATACTCAGAGAATAAAGAACGTATGAGTTGCTATATGAGATTTACATAATTTGTGTCCTGAGGTTACTAAATGCATTTTTCAAATGTATCATATGAAAATTCATACCTTCATATGATATAATTTATGGAAATAGTTAAAAAGATCATAAAGATCACACCAAATCCCTTTATAGCTTGAGTTTCACTGATGCTTTTCTAGAAGCCTCTCTTAACATAATTTTATGAATTTAGGACTTCATATTTATTTTCAATGATATAAGACCTATGGGGTCATACTTTTTGTTTTATTAAATGGGATTGAATTTTAAAAAAATTAGATAATTAATCTTGAAGTATTTTAGAGTTTATCCAAAAGGAGTTTTGGATAGATATTTATAAGGTATTTCATATGATGTGATTCACAGTGAATTTGATAACAGCTTTCCAAAATTGTTTTGGAAGATATATAAAAGGGCTTTTGATATGATTTCACAATTTATTATATATGACACAATATAAGGTGAAATGGAACGAAGTCTATGATGCTTTAGTGCAAGTGGTAAGTTTATGGAGATATTCCCTAAAGACTAATGTATATGTGATATATATGGGTATTTTGTGCTTTATTATTTAATATGTAGTATAGTAAGACATTAATGGTTTCAAAGTCATATCATATTTATTGTTTATTTATCATATGACATTGCAATTGGATTATTTTTGGAAATGATATAGTTATATCATAGCTATTTTATTGGCTATATCATATTATTGAAATTCATATTGTACGATTATAGTAGCATCCTATGATTATCATGGTAGTAAAACATTAAGCATTAGTGTTAAAATATCTCTTATATTGTCTATCATTATTATCAACATTTCATATGATGAAACATTCAAGAGAATTGAATCTTTTTATGGTTACAAGTTTTTCTCTGGAAGGTTTTACTTGAACATTTTGTAACATTTGGGTAAATTCCATGGTGGAATTTGTAATTTCTCAAGGCCTTCATAAAGGAGGTAATAACTATTGAGATGTTTTACAAAAATAGATCAATATTTATATAAATTATATCCCTTCCCAAAGATCTCTTCTACCTCCTTTATCAACCCTCAATAGATACTAGTATATCTTGGATATGAGGAAGATCCCACCCAAATGTGTTGAGAGTCATCCTTGACATATGATCACTAGACACAATGCTCTAGAAGATGCCACATAGTGGAACCAGGTCATCTAGAAGGATTTCCTTGAGCTTGGTGTACCAAAAGAGAAAAATCCTTTCACCCTACTCATCACACAATGTCAACCATTATACGCACTCAAGAAAAATCACACCTCACAAACAATCATGTGAAAAATGATAAAGGAAAGGACATAATATTTTAAATGTTTTATAAAAATTTTCATATATCCCTGAAAGAAATAGTACTACTATTTTTATTATAATTGGCTGTTATAGGATTTATACTTCAAATCAAAAAACTTGTTAGTTTGGAATAATTATAGAGAAAAACACTATAATCTAAATCACTATTTATTATTATTATTATGCATGAGGACCCCACCTCTATTTTATGGAAGTACTCATCAGGTCAATCAAGTCACAATAACATCCTAAATTTATGAAGGTACTTCTATTTAGAATTGTGACTACTGATCTCTAATATCCCTTTGAATATGGACACTTGTCCCGGTGAAAAATGAAATTTACGATTGAATCAATAATCTTTATACACCTTTAGTCTGGACCATTACCCATGAAGACATACATTAGAAAATATCACCATCGAATTACCCTATTGTAGATGAACAGATCTCCCACCGCTGTATGGAACCCACAGAAAATGCAATGTTTAGCTCACACCATCAAGTTGAACTACATGCAATGAACTGAAATATTATTTATACACCAACAATCTATTACTTAAATAATACTTTAGGGAAAATCGAGAAACTCTCCAACACTTGGGAGCATTATCACACATCCATAAAAACATATAAAGTTGTGTTCTCCATTATCTATTCATTCACCTAAGTCTCACAAAGGCACAATGTTTCCTCAAAATTTATTATATTAATACGTTAAAAAACATGTCGATTTAATTCTATCATCCAAATATCTCCTAAAAAGATATAATATTTTCCTCCAACAGTGTTCAAATGGAGTAATATTTTAGTTCAATATTCATCATCTGTACATGGAACACTAGATTCAAAGCTAAGTGAATCACAGTATGATTATCAGAGAATAATATTCCCCCTCACAACTCTTTCTGATCTCATTTAGAAAATATATCAACTATACCATATTCTTCCCTAATTATATTATAGGTACATAATATTATTCTATTATGGATAAAGTAAGAATTTATTACAGCCATGATATCCAATTGGTTGTGTTCCTTTTTAGCTAAACACAAACCTAGTGGTTCTCTTCTAGGTGTTTGAATCCCCAGAAAAGACAACATGAACATAAAGTCACAATGTATTATCTATCCCAATGAACAAGGATATATATTATGATCCATAAAAGTAATAAATGATCCATTTTACTTCCCCATAGTGTCCACTTATTGAATTAAACATGAAATTGCTCACAACTCCCACTAAAAATGAAATGTTCGACCGAGTACATATCATGGGGTGCATTATACATCATACCACTGATTAAATCTTTACTTTTTTCATATATATGAACTCATATTATATTGTTTAGGCTTTCTACTTAGATAGTTTTATGTGTATGACCAATTTAGTTGAGAATGGTTTACATCTATACACTCCAAATTTATTGATGATCTTATGGATGTAGCCCCTTTGAGATAAAACCAAAGTCATGGATTTCCTATCTCTCTTGATATCAATCTCCAATATCTTATTAGGACATATGAAATATTTCATCTTGAACCATTCAGAAATACCATGATTCATATTCTATATCCTTGTAATGTTGAGTCTATAAAGAAACATGTAATATATATACAAGATAAGTAATATGAAGCTCCCAAAATCTACTAACTTCCAATAGAAACAATGATTCATGTTTCATTGAGTGAATCCTTTATCTTACAAGAAAAACTTATTTTTTTTATTTTACTACCTTGGTGACTACTTAAAGCTATAAAGGATTTTCTTAATCTTACACATCACTTTATAGTTCACATTTTATATGAAACACATTGGTTGCTTCATGTAAATATCTTTATCTAAATCACCA
This sequence comes from Viscum album, assembly GCA_963277665.1. Taxonomy (NCBI): domain Eukaryota; kingdom Viridiplantae; phylum Streptophyta; class Magnoliopsida; order Santalales; family Viscaceae; genus Viscum; species Viscum album. Next base: position 1,331,096,234 of record OY728120.1, on the reverse strand, counting down.
TGACTGAAGGATATCATTATATCTGTCTCTTCAAAGTACAAATTATTGGTTGAAACCATGATCAAAACCATCCATATGACATTGTGATTAACTAATAATAAGAAAATTTCTAAGAAATAAATTCCTCCCTTGTGTTGAAATATCTTCACCACCAGTCATTCCTAGTAATTTTTCTTACCATTATCTTTTTCCTTCAAATAGAACACCCTCTTATTCTATAGTGATATTTTTTACTTACTGTAAATCATTAAACTCACATGTTTTGTTGGAGTCCAAAAAAAAATTCTTATATAATTAATAACTCCCACTAACCAGAGTCACTGAGAGTGGATACCACATCTAGGATTTCTGGCTCTCCATTGTCTGTTAGAAGAAGAAGTCCATGTTAGCTCCAAAACTTTGAACAAATTAATTAACACTGGTAAATATTATCAATTAAACTTGAGACTCAGATCTGTAAGATAATATATTTAATGGTGATCTATCATCCGTAACACTATTTTCTGATTCTCTAACTTCTAGATCCTCTTAAACTTCAGTATCCCTAGAGATTTCAGGCATATCTTCTACTGGTCTCACTTCCAGACTTTTGATACCATCTGAACTCTCTAGAATTTGTCTCCATTTGGAACTCCCACTCAAATCAATTAAAACTTGGTCATTTGATCCCTTTCACTAAAATTTATTATTATATAAGTTATGGTATTTCTAAATAACCTTCTCATTAATGATAACATCATTAATTTTGATGAATTTTCATTTTTCATCAAACCATAGTCAGAATCCAAATTATTTATTTCTGTATCACACAAGGAAACATCTATTGGACTTTGCTTAAAGTTTTTTTCTATCCTTTGAATCGACATATACATAATAATGACTCTTTATTATTTTGAGGTGGCCAAACTCTAGTTATTTTTTGATCCATAGCTGCTATAGAACTTCCTATCTTAATGGAAAAGATTGACTTATATTAACATGGTATGATTTCATGTTCATTAATTTCACCCAAATTTCCTTGATAATTATAAAGTGAAACCTCATGATCTATGAATTATTGGTTAACATCCAATTAATATGTTATTCCAAACTAACTTTTATAGTGTACCAAGTACAATTCTCTCTATCCTAATCACATTCTTCCAATAGAAGTTATAGAAGTTATGTTTACTATACTCACCACCATTGTTAGAACTTGTACATGTTAACTTATGAATAGTTTAATTTCCATCCATGACCTTAATTTTAATAAACACTAAAAATACATAATATTTTTTATTTAGGAATTAAACCCATAATTTCCTCTTCACATCATCAATGAAAGAAACAAAGTAAAGTGACCCACTGTGACATCAAACCAGGGAAGTTCCCCAAAAATCTGAGTGCGCCAATAATATCTTCCAGGACTAAGGATTATGTCCATTCAAGTGAAAGTATACCATATTTCTCTTCCCAAGAACACAACTCTCACAACTTATAAACTCAATATGATTTGGATTCATCATGCCTTTTATAGTTTGAAATTTTATTATCTTCTCACTATGAGGTCTGATCCTAAAATTCAAAATCTATGGACCATCATACATTGAAAAAATATTAATTAAATCTCATATGATATTATAGATAGATATAGGGTCCCATAATTTAATCATCATGTAACCACCATAGATACCCATGTCACCTTTTAAACTCCATCCTTAAAGATAATTTCATAGCATACTTTATCAAGATGTCCCATGGAAATTAGATTCTTCCATGGACTTGGGTAATGTAAAACTTCTATTTGTTTTAAGAAACTCTAGTTATTTATACATTAATTCACATTATACTTGCCCATAATTTATAGTTCTTCAAAATCCACCAAATAAACTTTTTCAAATCACTTGGAAAAATAATTCTCTTTGCATATCTTCTCTACTATTGAATAGAATGATGATCCTGAGTCAATCACCCATGAATTCACTAGAATGTTGAAACTATGTAGTAGGTTATTAACTCTATTAAGTGTAATCATGGAATTTTAACTTCTAGAAGTTAAATACCTCCATAAATCCTCTTTATTATTTTTATAATTCCTTTAGAGATGCCCTCTTTTCTAACACTATTAACATGTAGGACCCATACCAATTGATTTATTTCAGCTACTCTCTCATGAATTATAATTTGATTATTTATTCCAATTTATCAATTGAGGTTAAAACCATCATTCATTAGTGTTGAGTACTTTTACTGATGGTTCTTGGAATTCCCTTTATATGAGTTATTTATTCAAGATCAAGTTCCTAAAATCCTCAAACACCAAATCTGTTTTTTCTATAAGAATTACTCATTGTTGTTACCATCATATCCCATGACTCCGTCAGTGAATATTGTAGTAGAAGATACAATAAATCATCCAAAAACTTAACCAGCATAGATTCGAGCTACCCTTAGACAATGTTGAAAGTGTTCATGTGATCTGACACTAGTCCACCATTCAATATCCTTATATTGAATAACCTACACATCATTAACACTTTATTAACTATCATTGAATTATTATATATATATATTCAATGGATTTCACGAGATCAATCATAGTCTTCACCTAATAGATGTTAAATTCCATGTTTTATTATAATGATATCCACACCAACCCAAGTGACATCCTATCCAACTATTCCCATTCTTATTTTTCTATTTTTTATAGTTTGAATCTAGCTGATGGAACCTCTAGTTATTTTTTAACGAGATATTACTCCATATATATTCTCTTAAATCCAAAATTTATTACATCGAAATTATCTACTTTAAAATTAATTTCAAATGATTCCATACCTTTTGATGACATTAAAACCCTACTGAAACGAGAATAACATCAAGGTAAAAGTGTGCAATACCTTAGATACCTTAATGCGTTCTTTGAGTGAGCTGAACTAACAAAAATACTTTATAACACTTTTTGGGAGTTACCAAAAGTGTCCTATCACTAGACACAATTCTCTAGATGATTCCACATAGTGGAACCGAGTATTTTGAAGGGAATACATTGATCTTGGTATAACAGAAGATATGAATACTTGAACCATATTCCCCAAAACAAGTATAATCTCACACATGCTCATGAAAATACACACCTCAAAAAAATTAAAGTGAAAGAAGATAAAGGAAAGGGTACAAAAATTTACATATTCTAGACAACATTACCTACATCCATGGGAGAAACACTTATTTTATTTCCATTATAAATGATACTATATCCCTATCCATAATGAGAATTGTGAGGTATCAAATATTTTTGGACATACAGAGGATGAAAATGGGAATAATAAAAGTATTATAATCCTACCTTGATCAAATAACTTATCAATCATCCATTATTAAGAGGAACAAGGAGGCCCAGAAATCTGATGAGATGATACAGAAGAATGTTGGGGATATTCCAGAGTTCAAATTTTCTAAATATGGAGTTATAAGGTTTTGGAACCTAGATGTGTGTCCCATCAATGGAATAACTAAATAAGGGACTCATGTATGATATTAATAACTCCTTCTTATATATTAATCTTATAATTAATATGATGTATAAATATTTGAAGAAAAATTTATAATGGGATAACATGAAGAGAGAGATTGTAGAATTCATACCTTAATTATTGGTATACCAAAAATTCAAGGATTAATGACATAATTATAAGGGAATGATTTAACCCTTGACCATAATGGTATATAAATGGGAAAACATAGACATGGATTTCACCGTTGGACTTCGCAAGACATTAAAATGTAATAATTCTATCAGGTAGGTGGTTGATCACCTTACAAAGTCAATGATGTTCTTTACTATCAAGGAATATTTCTCTCTTGAAAAACTCTCCATGATATACATAAGATCAGTGGTAAAACTGTATGGATTTCCACTCTGCATTGTATTAGATTGAGATTTGAAGTTTGACTCAAGGTTTTGGAGAATACTTTGGAAATATTTGGTTATAGAAATGAGCTTCAACATAGATTATCACCCATAGATAGATGGTTAGTATGATATAACCATTAAAAATATATAGGATATGCTGAGATCATGTTAAATGGATTTATAAGGAATTGATATCAACACCTCCCCCTAGTGGAGTTTCCATATAAAAATAGTTTTCATTATATCATTCAAATGGAACCCTATGAGGATTTGTATGGGAAGAGGTTTTAGGCTCCAAAATGTTGGGATAAATTTGGATAGTGTAATATTATGGTACATGATCTTATCCAAGATATAAAAGAGAAGGTTCAAACCATTCAGTGTTATAAGAAACCTATGAAAATTAGATAGAAAAGCTATGCAGACAATCATCAATGTGACCTAGAGTCTAAGGTCAGAGATAATATGTTCCTCTATTTATTACCATGGAAGAAAGTAATAAGGTCTGGGAAGAAGGTAAATATTATTTCAAGATACATCATTCTCTTTAATATCCACAATCTCATCAGAGTAGTGGCCTATTGACTATCACTACCACCTAACCAATCTCATGTACATGATGTGTTCCATGTATCCCACTTGATAAAGTACATACTAAACCCCTCACATGTATTGAATATATAGGTATTACCATTGGAGAATGATGTTTAATATGACTAGTATCTATTTAAGAGCTTATATTATAGAGAGAAATTTCTATGAAACAAGAAAACTCACTTGGTCAAAGTGTTATGGTGGAACCACAAGTTTGAAGAAGCAAAATGGGAATGAAAAGAGGGAATGAAACAAAAATACCCTCACATGTTTTAGTGTATAAAATGAAAATTTAAAGGGACAAATATTTGAATGGGTAATGAACCAAAATTTAATAAATGAAATTAACTTTTTAAATAAATAATTTTTTTTAATGTAATGTGGTCATAGAAAAAACATGAACTACTTTATTTATTTGGACCATTATAAGTTATATCTAATAGGATTTAAAGTAACATTAAGCATCACAAATGTTGATTGTATAACTATTATATTGTGATCACATGATTAATATATATATATATATGGTTATGATAATAAAAATTGACACAAAAAAAGGAAGTGATTTCCTCGACCATTAGGATTATTCCCTATGAAGCCCATTTATTAGTGCTTCTAAGGGAGACATATTCACTGATATTTTCCCTTACCAAGACCAATATGAGGTTCAACAAATAAATCCTGATTGAAACCATTTATGGGAGAAGCTCAAGCTCGTTGAGATCATGGCCCAAAACATGTTCACTGAACCACCCTAAACAAATGTTACCATTGTACACCATAAACTTTTGGAATTCACTAGTTTATTAAATGGATATGTATCAAGACCCTAAAAATATGTTTTTTTATTTTATTTCAAAAAAATAATTATTATCTTTTTATTTTTTATTATAAATTTATAAATTATTAAATAATTATTTTGATAAAAATTATATTTTGATACGACGAATCAAAAATTGCATTTTTGGGAAATATGTAGTTTTAATCAAGTCACTTTTTAATGAACTAAATAATTTTCAAAATAAATTACATTTTAATAAAATATTGTTATTAAATTATATTTATTAAATATAAATGATAATATATTTTTACAAAGTGAAATTTAATTTTTATACTTGTCAGAAAACTATTATTGTCAAAAAAACTAGCATTTCTCAATAAATTGAGATTTTTTATTGAAAAGTGTAAATGATTCTATTGAGAGAATTATTTTGATAAAATAAATTTTATTTTTTAAATCAACTTGTTGAAATAATCCAGTGGTTATTTATTTATAATTTTCAGAGACAGTTGATTTTTTTGGGTAAAAATTAAATATGGTATAAATATACATTATGTATTATGACATCACAAAAGAAAAAAAGTGATTTAGTGAATACTATAAAGACTATCCATGGAAAAAATTATGTTTCAAATTTAATTTATTTTGTTTTTGAAGTTATTTGATTAATTTTTTAAACCCTTTATGAATCCTCCAAGACCTATATTATATTGTAAGGTTTTAAAATCAATTATTTATAAAAATGAAACACTTCCACATAAAGAAGGGTATTATTTTAAAGATTTAGGTTCTTCATGTTATAAAATAATTAAATAAACTCCACTTTTTGTATAAACCATGGGAAAAACCATGTGATGGTTTTTGGGTTTGATTAATTTATTGTATATAATCCAAAACCTAAGTTTAGAAATTAATAAAGAATTCCTCCCTCTTTTTCTCTATAAACCTAGACAAAATCCAATTAATATTCTCAAAAAACTATTTAATTATTAATTTAATCTTCCCTTACATCTATATATCCCTCCCAAGGTTCCCCCAAGCTCTTAATAAGCTCCTCCCAAAGGGATCCTCTCCTTCTCTTTATTCAGGAACCTTCTTTAATTTATGCCTTTTGATTTACAATTTCTCATATTGAGATATTTTTTTACACATAACTATTAAAAAAATTATTATTCAAAATTGATTATATACCCCTTTCACTGTCATTAATCCCTACTAAGAATCATTATGAACCCTGATATGCTGCTGAAATGATCATGCGATTTTCAATTCCAAACTTTTTGTATTGTGAATACTCATCTCCCTTTATACTCAAGGGATTTCACCTAGATGTGCATATACTTGTTTTATTGGTTAATTCCATTTATAAAATCCATACTTCTTAATAATGGGATTAAATGTGTTGAAATATGATCCTACGTTGAATGATCTATGTGGAACACTTATGCATGTACTTGATATTAAAGTGACAGGTGGACCCAAAATTATATAGACCTATAATGAATTGGGTAATGTTTTTATCTCATGATATTACATGTTTGGTGAAAATGACCTTATAATAATCACACTATGTTATATTTTCATGGCTTTTATCCTCAACTTATTTTTATGATGCCATGTTTTATATTATTCCCACATTCCCATGTTGCCTTTATGCTATCATGTTATATCAAGCCTCATTGTTGAAGATTATGATTATCACCCTTATTATGTTACCTTTATATAACTCTTGGATCAAATTTACCACTTTAACTTATACTATTATTTTTTTATTCTCTTACTAGGATTTATAACTCACCCCTTTCTTACGTATGTCACTAGGTTATCCCATGCAATTTTAGAAGAATGTTGGAATTTTAGGAGATTGTTTAGGAAGATTTAAATAATTTCATTATATTCCTATTTCAAGTTGTTATGCTATATACCTAATTTACCGAATACACAAGGACTAAATATATTTTCGGATTTTATTATGTGTACCTTTATGTAGTAAATCATGAAATAAAGTGTATTAAAGATATGGGTTTTCAAACAAGACCATGAAAACATTTATCATTTCATTATAGATAAACCTATGTAAAAGAGAATAGGTTTCATATGATGAAAAATTCAACATAATTGAATCTATTTGTGGTAATGTGTTTTTATATTGAAGGTTGTATTTGAAAATTTTGTAACATTTCGGTAAATTCCATGGTGGAATTTGGAATGTCTCAAGGACTTCATAAAGAAGGTAATAACTATTAAGATGGTTTACAAAACTAGATCAAGCTTTCTAAAAATTATATCCCATCCCAAATCTCTATTATACCTCCATTATCAACTCTCTAGAGATACTAGTATATCGTGGATATGAAGAAGATCCCACCCAAATGTGTTGTGAGTCATCCTAGACATCCGATCACCAGACACAATTCTCTAGAAGATTCTACAAAGTGGAACCAGGCCATATGGAAGGATTCCCTTGAGCTTGTTGTACCAAAAGATAAAAATCCTTTCACCCTACACATCACACTAAGTAAACCCTCATATGCACTCAATAAAAATCACACCTCACAAACAATCATGTAAAAAATGATAAAGGAAAGGACATAAGATTTTACATGTTTTAGAAAACTTGTAATATATCCATGATAGAAACATTGCTACTATTTTTGTTATAATTTAATGTTATAAGAATTATACTTCAACAAAAAAAAACCAGTTAGTTTAGAATAATTATAGGGAATAACTCCTCTATAATCTAAATCACAATTATTATTATTATTATGCATGAGGTCCCCAACTCCATTTTATGGAAGTACTCATCAGGTCAATCCAATCACAATAACATCCTATCTTTATGAAGGTAATTCTATTTACAATTGTGACTGCTGATCTCTAATATCCTTTTGAATATGGATGCTTGCCTCGGTGAAAAACCCAAGTTACAATTAAATCAGTAATTTTTATACACCTTCTGTATGAACCATTACTTGTGCAGACATAAATAAGAAAATATCAGCATCCAATTACCCTATTATAGCTGAAGAGATCTTCCACCACTTTATGGACCCCACAAACAATGCAATGTTTAGATCACACCATCCAGTTGAACTAAATGCAATGCAATGAAATAATATTTATATACCTAAAATATATTACTTAAATAACGATTTAGGGAAAATATAGAAACTCTATAACACTTGGGCGCATTCTCACACTTCCATAAAAACATATAAAGTTGTGTTCTCCCTTATCTATTCATTCACCCAAGTCTCACTGAGGCATAATGTTGCCTCAAAATTTCTTAGATTAATACCTTAAAAAACATGTCAATTTAATTCTATCATCCAACTATATCATAAAAATATATAATATTTTCCTCTAATAGTGTTCAAATGGAGTAGTATTTTAGTTTAATATTCTTCATATGTACATGGGAAACCATATTCCAAGATAAGTGAATCACACTATGATTATCACAGAATAATATTCCCCCCTCCCAACTCTTTCTTATATCATTTAAAAACTATATCAACTATACCATATTCTTCCCTACTTCCATTATAGCTACATAAACTTCTTATATTATGGATAAAGTAAGAATTTATTACAACCATGATATCCAATTGGTTGTGTTCCTTTTTAGCTAAACAAAAACCTAGTGGTTCTCTTCTAGGTGTTTGAATCCAAAGAAAAGACAACATGAACATAAAGTCACAATGGATTATCTATCCCAAAGCACAAGGATATATATTATGATCCATAAAAGTACCAGATGATCCATTTTACTTCCACCTAGTGTCCCCTTATTGAAATTGACATGAAATGGATCACAACTCCCACTAAAAATGAAATGTTCAGCTGAGTACATATCATGGTGTGAATCATACATCATACCACTGATGAAATCATAACGTTTTTCATTTATATGAACTCATTTTATATTTTCCATTCTTTATAATTAGATAGTTTGATGTGTACGACCAATAGAGTTAATAATGGTTTACATCTATACATTCCAAATTTATTGATGATCTTTTGGATGTCTCCCCTTTGAGATAAAACCAAAGTCATGGATTTCCCATCTCTCTTTATATAAATTCTCAATATCTTATTAGGCTGTCTAAAATATTTCATCTTGAAACATTCAGAAATATCATGATTCATCATCTAGATCCTTGTAATATTGAGTCTATCAAGAAACATGAAATATATATACAATAGAAGTAATATGAATCTCCCATAATCCACTAACTTCCAATAGAAACAATGAATCACGTTTCACTAAGTGAATCATTTATCTTCCATGAAAACCTAATTTTTTTATTCCACTACCTTGGTGACTAATTCAAGTTATAAAATATTTTCTTAATCTTACACAACACATTATAGTTCACATTTTCTGTGAAACACATTGGGTACTTCATATATATGTAGGATCGAAATAATGATGTAGATGCTCAATATACAAGAGGGGGGTGAATTGTACACTTTATGATTTTACTTAAACAAGGAAAGATCTAAGTTTAAAAAAAGTTAAAGTAAGAAAATTCACAACACCTCTAACCAATTGAAATATTGGAACAAAGTATGAAGTTACAAACTTCTAGTTCTACACAGTTACTTAAATCTGGAAAGTGATTCCGAAAAATAGGTTCCGAAAATATGGATCTGGAAAATGAAACTTAACCAAAGTTTACAATATGATATTATACCTTAAAGTGTATAGAATCTAAATGAATCAGAGTACAAGTTTAAGGAAATATAAGAGGGTTATACTTTCCTTACAATACAAAATGAAGTGGAAAATCTTGTAACAAAAACAAGTAACAAGATATAAATCTTTTAACCCAAAGAGAAGGGTATCCAACAACCTTGTATAAAGGTCCCTTGATTTATACTTTCAAGAAAGTTTGTCTTACCCACAACCGGGTAAGCCCTTGATATGAAGATCAGAGTCTATGTCTTGATATCCCCGCAATCCCTCAACTTCAATGTAGTTGGAACCTCTGTCTTCCTTAGCAAGGAAGCCCCCAAACTTCAAGGTAGTCGGCACCTCTGTCTTCCTATCCCTGGAAGCCCTAGAATGTAATCACCAACATCCAGAGTCGCACGAAGCAAGTCTGCACAAGGCAAAGTTTGAACAAGCTGTTCAAACTTTCTCCAGGAAGCTTTGAGAGTTAATAAGATCCTCTCTCTCTAGAAATCACTTCAACAGAACATAGTTCAAGATCAGTGTCAAAGTTGTCAAAGTTATTTCTTCTTTTCAAATGAGCTCCTATTTATAGGCGAATCTCCAACGGTCAGCTCCCTCCTCCAACGATCATATTTTTCCTTGAATTTCATAGGGAACTGTACACGTGTCACTCAAAAAATGGTTAGTCAATAACTGAAAGCACGACATCATTTTATAATGAAATGAGTGTAAGCGTAAATAAAACTAATGTTCGGAATGTAAGAAAATAAAAGTTTGGAGTTTAACCAAAATGGAATTCAGAGTCTATAATTAAAAGATATTTGGATTCTGTTTTGTTGGAATTTGGAACCTGAATTCCTTAGAAATACAGAGCCTAGATTCATCAGAATTCGGAACCAGAACTTACAAAGTTTGGAGTCAGAGTTCATGAGAATTCGGAGTCTGAACTCATAAGAGTTCGTAGTCTGAATTCAGAGAACTTGGAGTGAGAACTTAGATAAGTTCATAATCATAATTTAGAGTCGAACTACATGATATTTCATATCCATATTTCGGAATGGAACTTCACGAGAGTTCGTATCCAGAATTAGGAGTGGAACTTCATTAGAGTTCGTATCCAAAATTCATAGTGGAACTTCATTACAGTTCATATCCAAAATTTGGAGTGGAACTTCATTACAGTTCATATACAGAATTCGGAGTAGAACTTCATTACAGTTCTTATACATAATTCGGAGTGGAACTTTAGTATAGTTCATATCCAGAATTCGGAGTGGAACTTGATTAGAGTTCATATCCTGAATTCGGAGTGGAACTTTATTACAGTTCATATCCGGAATTTGGAGTGGAACTTCATTACAGTTCATATCCAGAATTCGGATTGGAACTTCATTACAGTTCATATCCAAAATTTGGATCCTAAAATAGAATGCTTCATATCTAAGTATTATATGATTTTGAGGTTTTTGATATGAATCCGATTTTTATACTTAAGAAAAATATTGATATGAACAGTAAAAACATGGTAGGGGTAAATTCCTTTGAGAAGGAAATTTTCCTTATATAAGTAAAATATAGATTTTCTTAAGTATAGGGTGTTTGTGATTTTCAAAACAAGAAGGAATGGAAAAATTCATAAGGAAAACCTTATTAACTTAACAATATCCCCCTTTTTGGAAAGCACAAATAACCTTACGAAAAAAATATAAAAGAATTTGGAAAAATTTCTTTAGACTTTGAAATTAAAACTTATCTCCCTTTGTTCATAGATGATGGTGAATACAACTAACTCCCCCTTAGTCTTTGGAACTCTAAGGATTGTATTCTGAATTTCCGAAATGTGATTTTCATTAGAATGAAGGAATCGTAATGAGAACTCCCCCTTACTTAAGAATAGTTCTTATTAGTTTAGAAATTTTCCTTCTCCCCCTTAGGAGTAGTTCTTTTTTCCTTCTCCCCCTTTGTGATTTTCAAAAAGAATTGTGGGAATGGAAAAAATAAAGTACCTGAAACATTAGTACATAATAACACCAGATAAAAACAACCAGATATTTCATTAGAGTTAAAAGAATTTTTTTACAAGGAAAATCAAATGAAACAAAATATCGGATTGAGTTCATTTCTCTTCCTTCTCCTTTGGAATTAACTTCTTCAAGAGAGTTTTCAGCTTCTTCAAATCTTTCTGATCCTCCTTAGATTGCTTCTCCAAAGCTGTGATCCTTTCTTATTGAGCTTTCATCAGCTCTGCCTGAGCCTTCATGGCCTCTTCCAGTATCTTCACTAACTCATCTTGCTTTAAAATCTTTTCTTTGAGCTCAATCTGAAGATCTCTATCCCTTTTAAAATTTTGAGCAAGAGAGTTAACCTTCCCATTCACGTCCTTCACTTGTTGATTCCAAGAATTTTGCTCAAGGATTACCTTCTCCTGAAGATTATTTATCTTTGCATCCTCGGTATCAAAATCATCTTTTACCTCATTCTGAAAATTTTCAAACTCAACCAAGTCATCATCCACCTTCTTTGACCAAAGAGTGATTTGTTTGCATGATTTTCTATGAACATCATAATTGATGACAAAATTTCTATGGTCAGCTTCAATATTCACACACTTATCCATCACCATGGATAAGGATTCCGATTTCATATTTAAACTACGTTGAAGAATTTGGAACGATGAGTATATGGTGGGAAAAATCAGAATGGTGTCCACCAATTTCTTCAGAGACTCAACAACAAAGTCATGACCCAAAGATGATGACTCTGAATCCGATAACTTACTAGGTGAATGCTCTTCTTCAACCTCTACTAGCTTTCTTCTAGAAGAACTAACAACTTCTTTCTTCTTGATGATATCTTTTGTTGGGGTGTCCATAAGCACTTTCTTTCCCTTATCAACTTTTGTAATGTGTTTTTCATCAGGATATTCTTCCTCACTCTCGGATAGTTGAAGAATCTTTTCTTCATCTATTTTCTCCTTCTCTACTCCTTCAAGAAATTTCTTCTCATAGGATTCTTCTTTAGATAATTCATTTTCCTTCTCTTCCTCTTCCTTATCATCATCCTTCCTACCTTCTTTCTCAACTCCCTTTCCCAGAGTGACACGTTTTTTAGATTCAACCTTTTATTGATAATCCTAAACTTGTTTAATTAGGTCATCTAGATCAACACTTCCTTCTTCTACTTCTTCTTCTTCCTCTAATACTTCTTCTTCTCTTTCAACAACTTCTTCTTCTACTCTCGCAAAAACTTCTTCTTCTTCTCTTTCAACAATTTCTTTCTCTTTAAGATTTTCTGGAGTGAAGTAGTTCTTTCCTGGGGTCTCTGGTAATGGTTCAGTAAGGAAATTTTCTGGAACCGGAGTCTGCTCAGAAGCTATCTCTGTTGCTTTCAAAAGAGATTGAACAATATCTTCCTATATCATATTATTCTTAATCTTCTTTTCTTTTTCTTTCCTCTCTAACTAATCAGATGATTTCTATTTTAAGGCCTTAGCCTTAGCAGGATCCAATCCGAATTGTGGTTCCCATTCCTTTCTCTTCTCTTTATCTTGCCTCCACTTGGAAACTACTTCATCCGGGTAGGCTTTTTGTTTCTTTGTCCTGGGTGGTGCAGATTGGGTTTCCATATCTTTCTGGGTCTTGTCTTCAGCCACCACTTCTTTCAATTTTCTCTTCTTCCCTGCCTTTTTAGATGGTTCCGGAGTTTGTTGATCTTTTTGAGCTGCCTCAGCCTCTTCCTATGGTAAAGGGTAGAATTCTTCGGATTTAACAAAAAAACCCATCTTCATCCTCTTTAATTTATCATCACTAACTAGCATTACCTTGCAATTTCTTGGCTTGGAAGTGCAAGCAACTTTAAACGAGTCAAGACACCTGATAATAAGCTTAGTAAGAAAGGCCGGATACATTATAATCTGAGCTTTCAGATTCCCTTCTTTAATATTCTAAACTGTAATCAAAACATTCCCCATCAAATTTAACTTCCTTAGATTTACCAAATAATCTAAGATGTATATATCACTCTTTTTGAGACTATCCTTATCACCCCTTCTCGGTAAAAAAAAGCCTTGTACCCACAACTGTAGAATCTGATTATTCGAAGAGAGATGATCAATATTAGCAGTCTTGGCATCTTTAAGTCCAATGAATTTCAATTCCTTCACTTTGCTGAAACTTCCTTGGTCATCCGGAAGCTTATGTGAGAAAAATTCAGCTTCACCTTTATAAGATAGACCCACCAAGCTTGCGGACTTGGTGTAAGAAATCATATAATTCTTCCCATAAGACATGAAAGAAAACTTCTCTCTGCTATCTTCCTTAAGGAAGGAAACAGACTCGTAAAAATCTAAAAGCAAATCTATAAAACCAGATCCTGGTTCAATGGATTTGATAAGCAAACATCCTCCCAGCCATTCAATCTGATATTCTTAGATATAAGAGAATCGTACTTGTAGAAATTCATATGCACTAACCTCTCCCTATAAACTATCCATTTTGATATTGGCTTCGTAGAATAAATATATTGGGAAGTAGCTTCTATAGACATTTGGAATGGACAAGCTCTGAGAGATTCAGAACGGGCTTTAAGAAGAGAGGCAGAACTTCAACACGCGAGAGCTTGAAGATCGATGTGGGACAAACATCAGGGGTACCCTTTATATAGGTGATGGATGTGACCTTTGAGCTTCCAAAAACCATCTGATGGTTGAAAAACTCTCTGATGTGATCTGACGGTTGAAAACATACCCGCAAGGAAATCTTGAATCCGATCTTTTGAGGTTTTAAGAAAAAACAATCGGATTTAAGAAAACTAAAATCCGAAATTTTTAAAACACATAAGAAAATACCAGCAAGAAAAATATGACTATTAAAACATAAGTAAGTAAATCATACCTTTTGGATTAACTAGGAAGATTATTCGTAATAGGTGATACTCTTCTTGAAGAAAATTTGACAATGAAAAACTAACTGTGAAAAACTTAAAGATTGAAAAGAATTTGATTACCAAAACTCCAATACGAAAAGTACGAGTACGAAAATACCAGTATGAAAAGTATGAGTATGAAAATATCATTATGAAAAGTTTGGTTACGAAAGTTTGAAAAACTGACTATGAAAATTTTGATTAAAAAAGCTTGAAAAACTGACTACGAAAAATTTTTATTACAAAAAACTTGAATAACTGACTACGAAAAATTTTTATTACAAAAACATGAAAAACTGACTACGAATTTTTTATTATTATAATAACATGCAAATTTACTCCCCCTATGAAAAGAAGTTTATTACTATAAGGAGAATGGTTCAACAAGAATTTAATGAAGGAAGATTACCTTACGATTATCATTGCTAACTTCTGTTTAATGTATTCAAATCTATCAGAGGGAAAAGATTTTGTGAAAATGTTAGTAAGTTGATCTTGCGTTATGATAAATTGAAGAATGATATCTCCTTTAAGTGTGTTATCTCTAAGAAAGTGATGCCTAATATCTATGTGCTTTGTATGAGAGTGATGTGTGAGATTTTTACTAAGGTAAATAACACTTGTGTTATCACACAAAATTTGAGTCTCAGTAAAAATCAAGCCATAATCTGTGAGTGTGTGTTACATCCACAACACTTGGGCACAACAACTTCCAGCTGCTACATATTCAGCTTCAGCAATGGAGAGTGCTACTGAGTGTTTCTTCTTGCATGACCAAGAAACTAATGAATCTCCTAAGAAATGACAAGTTTGGGATGTACTTTTTCTATCCATTCTACATCCACCAAAGTCAGCATCCAAAAAGATTTTTAAAACAAAATCATTTCTAGAAGTATAAAATAATCCTAAATCCATGGTTCCTATTAAGTAGCAAAAAAATTTTTTCACTACCTTTAAATGAGATTCCTTAGGATTAGATTGATATCTTGCACATAAGCATACTGAAAACATCAAGTCTGGACGACTAGCTGTCAAGTATAGTAAGCTTCCTATCAAACCTCTAAAAGATGTTTGATCCACTGGTTTCCCAACATCATCAAGATCAAGTACGTTTGAGGTACCAATGGGAGTACTAATACTTTTAGTGTTGTCAAATCCAAACTTTTTAAGAAGATATTTAATATACTTATGTTGAGATATATAAGTTCCTTCTGGGTTTTGAGAAATTTGAAAACCAAGAAAAAATGTTAACTCACCCATCATACTCATTTCAAACTCAGATTTCATTAGATTCGCAAAGGAATCAGTTAAAGATTGCTGAGTTTGACCAAATATAATGTCATCAACATAAATTTGAACAATCAAAACATTTTTCTTATCTTTCTTTATAAAAAGGGTTGGATCTGAATTTCCCTTAACATAGTTATTTTGAAGCAAAAATCCTGTAAGTCTATCGTACCAAGATTGTGGGGCTTGTTTAAGTCCATACAAAGATTTGGTATGTCTAAAAACATGATCAGGATGTTTTGTGTCTTCAAAGCCAGGAGGTTGTTCAACAAAAACTTCCTCTTGAACATAACCATTAAGAAAAGCACATTTCACATCCATTTGAAAAAGTTTAAAATTGAAGAATGCTACAAAGGCAAGTAAGATATGAATAGATTCAAGTCTAGCTACTGGAGTATAGGTTTCTTCATAGTCTATTCCCTCTTGATGATTATAACCTTTAGCAACTAGTCTATCTTTATTTATAACAATGAATCCATTTTCATCACACTTATTTCTGAAGACCCATTTTACTCTAATAACAGAAGTTTCCTTAGGTCTTTCAACCAAGGTCCAAACTTTATTCCTTTTGAATTCATTTAGTTCATCTTGAATGGATTTTATCTAATCCTTATCACCTAAAGCTTCATTAGTGCTTTTTGGTTCCAATTGGGAAAGAAATTCTAGATGTTCTACTTCATTTCTTAAGAAACTTCTAGTCCTTACAGGTTGATTGACATCACCAATGATGTTATCACTAGGATGATTATTAAGAAATGACAGGTTTGGGTTTTGTAAAACTTTTTCATCAATATAGGGTAGGAAATCTTCTAGGGTAAATGTTTCAAAAGTACCTTCTTGAACATTTTCCTTATCAGAAGGATTTTCTATCAAAGGTTGATAATCAGTTTTTGAAAACACATCCGAAGATGTAGGTTGGGATGATCTAAAAACAAAAGGATCATATTCATCAAATTTTACATGCACTGTTTCTTCAATAGTACACGTGTTTTTGTTGAAAACTCTATAAGCCTTAGAAGTTGTGGAGTATCCTATGAAAATTCCTTCATCAGATTTTGGTGTGAATTTGTGTAAGTTATCTTTAGTATTCAGGATGAATACCTTTCAACCAAAAACCTTGAAGTAGGAAAGTCTAGGTTTTCTACCATTCCATAAGTCATAAGGAGTTTTATTAAGAAAAGGTCTAATCAAAACTCAATTTATAGTATAACAAGCAGTACTTATAGCTTCAGCCCAAAAATTATTAGCTACAGAATACTCACTCAACATGGTTCTAGTTATCTCTTGAAGAATTATATTTCTTCTTTCAATAACACCATTTTGTTGAGGTGTTCTGGGTGATGAGAAGTTGTGAGTAATACCTTTCCTACTACAAACAGTTTCAAAATAAGAATTTTGAAATTCTCCTCCATGATCACTATGAATAGTTTTCAATGGAAGGTTTTTCTCATTTTTAACTTGGGCTCAAAAACTTTTGAAATAAGAAAAATCTTCAGACTTCTTTGCTAAAAAGTAGACCCATGTAAATCTAGTGTAATCATCAACTAGAACAAACACATAGTATTTTCTTCCAATGATTCTAGTTTGTGTTGGACCAAAAATATCCATGTGCACCAACTGTAATGCATCGGTTTTTGAGTCTTCACTGATTGATTTAAAACTAGATTTATGTTGCTTGCCATTTTGAAAAGGATCACAAACTTTAGAAGAATCAAATATAAGCTTCGGTAGATCCCTAACTAGTTTATTCTTAGAGAGTTTACATAAGTTTCTAAGGTTACAGTGACCTAGTCTTCTATGCCATAACCAAGAATGATCTTCCATTGCACTTAGAAAAGGTAAGTCTTGGATCCTAAGGTCTTCTAAGTTTAGTGTGTAAACATTCTCTTGCCTATGGGAAGAGAGAATAAACTCTTCCATGGAATTGTGTAATAAGAACTTATCATTCCTAAAATTCACTAGGTAACCTTCATCACATAATTTACTTATGCTAATGAGGTTGTGCTTAAGACCCTTAACAAACAAAACATTTGAAATCAAAGTTTTACCAAGAATAACAATATTAACTATACCAACAATTTCTCCCTGGGCATTATCTCCAAAAGTTACTTTTCCTCCTTTCGTCTTGATAATCTTTTCAAAATAGTTTTTGTTACCAGTCATATGATAAGAACATCCACTATCCATGTACCATGTATTGCTGTTGGTACTTTCTTTATCTACCTGAAAATAAGAAAAGAATTTGACTTTCAGAATATAAACTTGTTTAGATCTGAGATTTTCAGATAACTAAGTTTTGGGCACCCACATCTTCTTAAAAAAATATGCCTTATGAAAACCTAAATATTGGGTTTTTTTAAAGAACAATTCTTTGCCCAATGACCACCATATTGAAACTGGTTACAAAATGGGTCACTTTGAAGAACGAAATAATTGTTACTAAAAGTTGGTTTTTCATGGGTATAACCAAATCTGGATTTGTTTCTTAAAGGTCGTATTTGTGAATACATCTTATCAAAATTTTATTTACTTAAGGTAATGTTCGACAAACACTTCTTTAAGGAAAATATTTCGGACTTGAGTTTTATAACCAAGTTTTTATCTTCAAAATCATTATATTTGGAACTAGATCTAGGCTCAAAAACACTTTTCTTATAAATTAATTTTTCTAGATCTTTAGAATGTTTATTCTTCTCAGAATTTATTCCCTCAAGACCTTTTGAAATACTAATAAAATCAGCATTTTTCTTATCAAGATATTTAGAAAGATATGATATTTCTTTAGTAAGAATAATATTCCTAGAGTTTTCCTTATCAAGTTTTTTATTGAGTTTTGAATTCTCAATATCAAGAAGTTCAACAAACCTAGAAACTTCTTCATAGGTAGGTAAAGTATTTTCTTCATCATAAGAGGATTCTTCATCCGAAGAGTTATAATATTTACTATCATTAGAATTTAAAGAAACATTGGTCAATGATTCAACATTGTGTACCTTATCCATAAAGAAATTATTGTTAATAGGTAATCTAGCTATAAGACCAAGATTCTTCTATTCAGAAGATTCATAATCTAAAGATTCATATGAAGAGTCACCACCAATGGCATTCCAAGTATCATTAGCTTTCAGAACTTTCTTAGCTTTAGCATTGTAATACTTCTTCCTATTCCTTTCAGAATTCCTTTCTTTTCTTTCTTTCTTCTTGAGAAAAGGAAAATCTGGTCTGATGTGTCCAGCTCTCTTGCATTCGTAGCATGTGACTTCTGAATCTTTATTATCTTTCATTTCCTTCTTCTTATACTTGTATTGGAAATTTATTTGTTCAGCTATCTTGTTCATCCTTCGAGCAAGATTTTCTAACTCATTCTCTGAGACTTCACTCTCACTAGATTCGGATTGGATAACAACCTTTTTATATTTGTATCTAGTTACTCTCTCAGGAGTCTTAGCTTTCATGTGATTTGATGTTGTAGTAAAAGCAACAATACCATTCCCATTCTTCTTTTTGATGTTGTCAGCATCCCTTTTCATTCTTGTTTCATGTTGGAGAAGAGTTCCAAACAGCTCATCTAAGGAAATTTGAGAAACCTTCCTGTTCTCATCAATAACAGTTCTCTTTGATTCCCACTCATTTGGAATAATATCAATGATCTTTTCAACAAGAGATTCATCATCCACACCTTTCTCTCCCATATATTTTAATCTATTCATGATTGTCATAAATATTTTTTTCACCTTACAAATGGGTTCTCCATAAGGAAAGTTAAAACCAGTTCTCTTTGATTCCCACTCATTTGGCATAATATCAATGATCTTTTCAACAAGAGCTTCATCATCCACACCTTTCTCTCCCATAGATTTTAAGCTATTCATGATAGTCATAAATATTTTTTGCACCTTACAAATGGGTTCCCCATAAGGAAAGTTAAAACCATGATACTCAGCTCTAAGAATGTCTCTTCTAGTCTCAATCACTTTAGATGTACCAAAATGAGTAAATTCAAGTTTCTTCCATATACAGTTAGCTGATTCACAAGGAGAAATTTGGATATATATATTCCTAGTCATTGAACAAAGTAAAGTATTGCATACCTTATAGTTTAATTGATAATCATGCTTCTCTTGATTGGTAAAAGTACTGACTTCCTTATTAGGAATTTGATAACCTCCAGTAAGCATAAAAAAATTTTCTACTCCAGTATTGATAACAATTTTCTTCATTATATATCTCCAATACTCATAATAATTACCGTAAAAAATTGGTGGTCATGTAGGATTTAGGTTGTCGATGGAACCAACATTGATTCTTTCCATTTTTAACATCTTTCTACACAAAAACTTGTTAATAAAAAAAGTTCAGATTCAAGGAGAATATTCCTAAGCAAGGAAAAATATAGAATAATGAAAAAATGAGCAAGAAAAACTTATATTTGAGTATAATTATTTCAAAGAGCTTCTCTGATACCAAATCTAGAATCGAAATAATGATGTAGATGCTCAATATACAAGAGGGGGGAGGGGGGTGAATTGTACACTTCAAAAATTTTCTTAAACAAAGAAAAGATCTAAGTTTAACAAAGTTAAACTTAGAAAATTCACAACACCTCTAACTAATTGAATGATTGGAACAAAGTATGAAGTTATAAACTTCTATTTATACACACTTGCTTAAATCTGGAAAGTGATTCTGAAAAACAGGTTCTGAAAATATGGATCTGGAAAATGAAACTTAACCAAAGTTTACAATATGAGATTATACCTTAAAGAATATAGTATCTAAATGAATCAGAGTACAAGTTTAAGGAAATATAAGAAGGTTATACTTTCCTTAAAATATAAAATGTAGTGGAAAAACTTGTAACAAAAACAAGTAACAAGATATAAATCTTTTAACCCAAAGAGAAGGGTATCCAACAACCTTGGATACAGGTCACTTGATTTATACTTTTAAGAAAGTTTGTCTTACCCACAACTAGGTAAGACCTAGATACAAAGATCAGAGTCTCTGTCTTTCAATCCCCGCAAGCCCTCAACTTCAAGGTAGTTGGAACCTCTATCTTCCTCATCAAGGAAGCCCTCAATCTTCAAGGTAGTCGGCACCTCTGTCTTCCTATCCTCGGAAGCCCTCAAATGTAATCACCAACATTCGGTGTCTCACGAAGCAAGTCTGCACAAGTCAAAGTTTGAACAAGCTGTTCAAACTTTCTACACGAAGGTTTGAGAGTTAATAAGAGCCTCTCTCTCTAGAAATCACTTCAACCGAACTTAGTCCAAGATCAGTGTCAAAGTTGTCAAAGTTATTGCTTCTTTTCAAATGATCTCCTATTTATAGGCAAAGATCCAATGGTCGGATCCCTCCTCCAATGGTCATATTTTTCCTTGAATTTCAGAGGGACCTGTACACCTGTCACTCAAACAACGGTTAGTCAATAAATGAAAGAACGCCATTGTTTTATAATGAAACGCGTGTAAGCATAAATAAAACTAAAGTTCAGAATGTAAGAAAATAAAAGTTCAGAGTTTAACCAAAATGGAATTCAGAGTCTATAATAAAATGATATTCGGATTCTGTTTTGTAGGAATTCAGAACCTGAATTCTGTAAAAATCTGGAGTATGGTTTCATCAGAATTCGGAACCAGAACTTACAAAGTTCAAAGTCAGAGTTCATGGGAATTTGGAGTCAGAACTCATAAGAGTTCAGAGTCTAAATTTAGAGGACTTGGAGTCAGAACTTAGGTAAGTTCGTAATCAGAATTCGGAGTCGAACTACATGAGAGTTCATATACATAATTCGGAATGGAACTTCATGACAGTTCGTATCCAGAATTTGGAGTGGAACTTCATTAGAGTTCGTATCTAGAATTCAGAGTGGAACTTCATTACAGTTCATATCCAGAATTCAGAGTGGAACTTCATTATAGTTCATATCCAGAATTTGGAGTGGAACTTAATTACAGTTCTTATCCAGAATTCAGAGTGGAACTTCATTAGAGTTCATATCCAGAATTCGGAGTGGAACTTCATTACAGTTCATATCCTAAATTCGGAGTGGAACTTCATTACAGTTCATATCCAGAATTCAAGGTGGAACTTCATTATTGTTCATATCCAGAATTCAGAGTAGAACTTCATTATAGTTCATATCCATAATTCAGATCCTAAAACAAAATGCTTCATATCTAAGTATTATATGACTCCGAGGTTTTTGATATGAATCCGATTTTTATACTTAAGAAAAATATTGATATGAACAATGAAAACATGGTAGGGGTAAATTCCTTTGAGAAGGAAATTTTCCTTATATAAGTAAAATATAGATTTTCTTAAGTATAGGGTGTTTGTGATTTTCGAAACAAGAAGGAATGAAAAAATTCATAAGGAAAACCTTATTGACTTAAAAATATATATCTTCCTCTAAATCACCATGAATGAAGGTTATCTTTATATCTATATATTATAAGTACAAATACTTGGATGAAACCACGATCAACACCATCCACATGGTATAGTGATTAACTACCAATGAGAGAATTTCTATGAAATAAATTTCCTCCTTGTGTTGAAATCTCTTCACCACCAGTTATGCCTTGAATGTTTTCTTACCTTTATCTTTTTCCTTCAAATAGAACATCCTATTATTCTATAGCTCTCTTTTTTCCTTGTGGTAAATTATTCAACTCACATGTTTTGTTGGAGTCCAACTGAAAAATTTCTTATATAATTAATAAATCCCACTATCCAAAGTCACTAAGAGTGGATACCACATCTAGTATTTTTGGATTTCAATTAACTATTAGAAGAAGAAGTCCATGTCAGCTCCAAAACTTTGAACAAATTTCTTAACTCTGGTGGATATTATCAATTAAAACTGAGGCTCAGATATTTCAGATACTGTATTTAATGGTGCTCTATCATTCATAACACTATTTTCTGATACTCTAACTTATATATCCTCTTAAAATTCAGCATCCCTAGAGATTTAAGGCATACCTTCTACTAGTCTCACTTATAGACTTCTGATACTATCTAAAGTCTCTAGAACTTGTCTCTTTTTGGAACATCCACTCAAATCAACAAAAACTTGGTTATTTGATCCCTTTAACTCAACTTCCTTATTAGATAAGTTATGGTCCTTCCAAAGAACCTTCTCATTAATGAGAATATCATGACTTCTAATGAATTTTCATTTTTCATCAACCCACAGTTAGAATGAAAATTCTTTATTTACATATCACATAAGGAAACATGTATTAGACTTTGCTTAAAGTTTGTCTCTATCCTTATCATAGACATGTAAATAATAAAGACTCTTGATGATTTTGAGGTGGACAACCTCTATTTTTTTTAGAACCGTAGCTGCTATAGAACTTCCTATCTTAATGGAGAAGATGGACTTATATTAACAAGGTATGATTTCATGTTCATTAATTTCACCCAAATTTACTTGATAATTATCAAGTGAAACCTCATGATATATGACTTCTTGGTTAACATTCAGTTCATATGTTATGCCGCACTATTTTTTTGTGGTGTACCATGTACAGTTCTCTCCATCCTATTCCAATTCTTCCAACAGAAGTTCTAGAAGTTATATTTACTATACTCACCACCATTGTTAGACCTTATACATTTTATCTTATGTCTAGTTTAATTTATATCCATGGACTTAATTTTAATAAATAATAAAAGTACATAATAAATTTTATTTAGGAATTAAACCCATAATTTCCTCTCCACATCATCAATGAAAGTCACAAATTAAAGTGACCCATTGTAACATCAAACCAGGGAAGGTCCCCAAAAATCTGAGTGAGCCAGTTCTATCTTCAAGGACATGGTATTATGTCCATTAAAGTGAAATTATACCATCTTTCTATTCCAAAGAACACAAATCTCACAACTTATAAACTCAATATGATTAGGATTCATCATGTCTTTCATAGTTTGAAATTTTATTATCTTCTCACTATGAGGTTTGATACCGAAATTCCAGAACTATGGACCATCATACATTGAAACACTATTAATTAAATCTCATATGATATTATAGATAAATATAGGGGCCAATAATTTCCTCATCATGTAATGCCATAGATACCCATGTCACCTTTTAAACTCCATCATAAAAGATAGTTTCATAGCATACCTTATCAAGTCATCCTATGGAAATTAGATTCTTCCAAGGACATGGGTGACTTAAAACTTCTATTAGTTTTAAGAAAATCTAGTTATTCATCCACTAATTCACATTACACTTTACCATAATTTATAGTTCTTCATCAACCACCAAATAAATTTTTTCAAATCACCTGGAAAAATAATTCTCTTTGCATATCTGATCTACTGTTGAATGGAATGATGATCCGGAGTCAATCACCCATGAATTCACTAGAATGTTGAAACTATGTTGTAGGTTATTACCTCTATTAGGTTTAATCATGGAATTTTAACTTCTGAAAGTTAAATACCACCCTAAACACTCTTTATTATTCTTATAATTCCTTCAGAGATACCCTCTTTTCCAACACTATTAACATGTAGGACCCATACCTGTTGATTTATTTTAGTTACTCTCTCATGAATTATAATTTGATTATTTTTTACAATTTATCTTTTGAGGTGAAAACCATAATTCATCAGTATTGAGTACTTTTACTGATGGTTCTTGGAATTCCCTTCATATGAGTTATTTATCCAAGATCAAGTTCTGAAAATCCCCAAACACCAAATTAGTTTTTCTATAAGAATTACTCGTTGTTGTTACCATCATATCCCATGACTCCATTAGTTAAGATTGTAGTAGAAGAGACAATAAATCATCCAAAAACATCCCCATCACATATTTGAGCTACCCTTAGACCATGTTGAAAGTGTTCATGTGATCTACCACTAGTCTACCATTAAATAGCCTTATATTGAATAACCTTCACATCATCAACACTTTATTAAGTGTCTTTCAATTCTTATACATATGTTCAACGGATTTCATTATATCAACCATAGTCTTCACCAAATGGATGTTAAATTCCATGTTATATTATAATGATATCCACACCAACCCAAGTGAATTACTATCCAACTATTCTCATGATGATTTTTCTATTTTTTCTAGTTTGAATCTAGCTGATGGAACATCTAGTTATTTTTAAACAAGATATTACTCGATATATATTCTATTAAATCCAAAATTTATTACATTGAAATTAACTACTTGGAAATTAACTTCAAATGATTCCATACATTTTGATGATAGTAAAACCCTACTGAAACCAGAATAACATCTAGGTAAAGGTGATCATTACATGAGATACCTTAATGTGTGATTTGAGTGAGCTGAACTAACCAAAATATTTCATACCACTTGTTGGGAGTTACCAATAGTGCCCTATCACTAGAAACAATTCTGTAGATGATTCCACATAGAGGTACCAAGTATTTTGAAAGGAATCCATTAATCTTGGTGTACAATAAGATATGAATACTTGAACCATATTCACCAAACCAAGTATAATCTCACACATGCTCAACAAAATACACACCTCAAAAACATTAAAGTGAAAGAAGATAAAGGAAAGGATACACAGCTTTACATGGTCTAGACAATGTTCCCTACATCAATGGGAGAAACACTTTTTTTATTTACATGGTCTAGACAATGTTCCCACATACATGGAATAATAAGTAACATAAAAGTATGTTATTATAGATGAAAAATACCTTTAAAGGATCACTAGAATGTTTATTGAGGAAAATACCCTTTTTTTTAAAATCACTTATTTCAAATCTAAAAATTCAAAAAATATAAAGTAATTTTTTTGAAAATAACCATGGAAACTTGTAAAGGAATATTCAAATAAAAGAGTTGTAATGATGGTGGGAAAATTAATTTATACGATGTATGTGAAAACAAAGATTTCATTCACACCAAAATGATAAGAAGATCCCTTTTAAAACCTTTTATAGAAAGTAAAACATGGTTAAAAAATAACTTAGACAATCATATTGGGATATTAAAACCTTTATTTAAAACATTTTAAAGAAAATATGGTCATGAAAGAAAATATTGTCATTCGAATAAAAAATCAAATTCAGTTTTCCTTAAAAACATTCTTTCAGACTTTTGAATACTTAGAGAGATTAAAATGAAATAAAAACTTTTAATCTATAAAAATAATCAGATGAGAATAAATTATATAATATTTTAGACATATATATCGTATAATTTCATTATCATAAAATTATGCATAAAAAATCATGGTAAAAAATGATATTGTAATATAAAAACCTTTCCACTTTAGTAACATTTTATTTGTGAGTACTATGAAATAAATAAATTTAAATGAAACTTGAAATACCATAAACATTAGTATATTCATGATAAAACATATAAAATGGGTATTATATACAAATTATATAATAATATTGGTGTATAATATAATATATGTCCCAAAGCATACAATTTGAGACCATTAACCCTTACCACTTTGTTAACTTTTGAATCAAAACCCCTTAGATAAAATAATTTGAATTATAATTTTAAATAACAAAAATTAAAAAATAACCATGATATAACATGTTAATAGAGCATTATATAAACCTCATAAACATAAAAAGGTGCATAAAATCAAGAATGTATCAACAAAACAATATTGAGACGAAAAACCCTTACCTTATGTTCGACTTGATTCATAAGCACTCTAACTTCTGGTATAATAAATTTAGATTTTTTATAATTTTATACTAAAACCATTTAAACACTTATAATATCATATATTATCCAATTATAACAATTCAACACCTTTTTATTAACAATTATTTATTAATATCCATTTTTTAGGTGCACTACTACAAAAAAGGCATTTAACAGCACTGATATTTATTAGTGCTAGAAAAAGTGTTGATAAATGGAATCTTTATCAGTGTTAAAGAAAGAACTATTAATTTTAACCCTTTATCAAAATTTTATTTTTAATTCTGATAAAGGGTACCCTTTATTAGTGCTTTATTTTCATCACTCATAAAGGAATCCTTTTCTAGTTCTTTTTAGCACTGATAATGGTATGAATAAATAAAATGAAATAATGAAATAAATAAAAAATAAAAAACGAGTTTATTAAATAAAATATTTCAAATTTTATTAACTAAATAATTATTGATAAAATTGAATAAATTTAGTATACTATATATAAATTATAAATACTAATAAATAGTATGTATTAAATATATTGATATATCAAAAATGAAAATTAAACAAATAAAAATAAAATAACTAAATTGAGAAAAATATTAAACATTTTATTAATTAGATGATTATTCATAATGTTAATAAATAATATATATTAAATATATATATATATATATATTAATGAATATAAATATGATTTATATAATACAAAATATTATTTATGATTTATATTAAATAGTAATATATTCAGTGAATAATTGTTTATAATTAAAAATGAATATGAATTAAAAATATTGACTAATTACATAGATTAATGAACATAATTGAATTTTGTTTGATTTTTCAATTTATAACATAGATCAAACACATTATATTGATTTCACATATACATAATTAATGCATTTTTATATACACATTCACACACACAATTTTTTTTGGAATTTAATTAAATTATTATTTATATATTTATTTACTATGTTTTAATATTTTAAATATTTATTCATATTTATTTCAAAATATATCCATTTTTGAATGATTTATATTAGTCAAACTTATCCAAATTTTCAATATTGTACTCATTTTTAATTAATCAATTTTTCTCATTTTTAACATGCATGAACTTATGATTAAATATTCATAAATATTGTTAAAAATACATTTGTAAAAAATATTTATAAGTAAATATATTTATAAATGTATAAATATATACGATGATATAAATTTTATTTTTTAAAAAATTATTTATATAATTATAAATAAATAATTATATATTCAAAGAATTATAAAATTTTATTTTATAAAAATTATTATTATAAGTATTATAATTATATATAATAACTATAATTTTTTTTTAAAAAAATATTTTAAAAAAGTATTATAAATATTTATCTGCACTAAAAAAAGAGACAATAAAGATTCATTTTACCAAAACTTATCAACTTTACGCTGATAAAAGGTATCTTTATCAACAATTTTTTTGAAGTGCTGATAAAAGTGTCACAATCTATTTTATGATCCCTAACCATCATGAACCATTTCACAATATACAAAGCTATCCGCAAAAGTAACCTACTATCGACACTCCTAATGTTCAAATCTATGATCGAATCTAGGCTATAATCAAGTCTCCAACTATTCCAAGGCTCAAATACAATTCTCGAGTGATTCAAGGGTTGAACGCAACCACAACTTAAACAAAATATAGGTTTTCCAATATCTCTAATTTCCCTCGGTTATCCACTGAACCTTCTCATCCCACATCTGTGTATCCCAACAAGTCTAGTTTCACTATAATATAATAAAACAACTCAAAATTCATTATTATTTAGATATTTTTAAGTATCTTCCCCCCCGATATCATGTGGGTCACCTTGGGAAAACATCGGTACTCTATGACTTGAAATATAATAAACCCAATGTTGGGTCATGTTTTTGTGAGGTATAATAGGCTCAAAATACCTATATTCCATGACATCTGACTCTTTGAAATCATCAAATTTTGAAAAATTCATCCATATAGTGGTTGGTGTTGTTATTGGTTTGGAATATTACATTTCAAATCAATTGGATGATGAAATATATGACATCATTAGGGTCTTATATTAAGTCATGCATCAATTGGAAGTGAGAGGGTTGAGTGAGGCAGAACTGAAATATAGGGTTATCCCCTTATATTTGAAAGGAAATTCTAGATTTTTTTCCAAAAAATGTATGATGAAGTATCTGACACATGGGAACAACTATATAATGATTTTTTCATAAATTTTTTTCCCAAGATAATGAGAAATGAAATATGGTGTAAAATTAATGGATTTATTTAGGACGACTATTAACTATTTAATTAGGATTGGGATAGATTTAGGGATCACTTATGAAATATAACAATCAAATTATTATGATGAATCTATAAAATTAGATGAGAAAAAACATTATATATGTGTGATTTTTTGTCTTATTTATTTAAAAACTTCTTTAGAAAATATAATGTTTTTAGTTTTTATTTTTGAAATATTTCATTTTTAATTTAAATAATATGACTTAAATGTTATAAAAATAAAAATCAAAGGGGTTTATTTTTATATAGTCATTAGAGTATATTATATAGGAAAATTTTATTTTGAGATAAAATATAATTGATATTTTTATTTTGGTTGTTGACATATAGTCAGAAAATAAGTAATTGGAATGAGTCATTTTCTATGAAAATCCTTAGAATCATAGTGTTTTAAGAAACAAAATATTGTTTCATTTCACGGTGCAGAATACTAGTACATTGTTGATATAATTTATTGTTCCCAATCCTTTAGTATTGATCAAATGTTTTCTAAATTCAATATTTTCTTTAAAAAGTAACTTATTTAACAAGTAAAGGTTTCTATTATTTAAATTTTAAAGAATATTTTAAATCATTAAAGAATAAATCTTATACCACTAGATTTAACTAATTTTGATAAAATAAAATATTAACATTGATTTATGTAAATTTAATAAATAAGTTTTAATAGAATCTATTTTTTTGAAATAATTTTTTTCCATGGATAAACTCATTACACATTTAGAATCCCACTTCATGTAAACTTTATTAGTTTGGATTTAATAATTTAATGAAATTCTATGTTAACTGTGGATTCTTAATTCTATTGAATTTTATGGTTTACAAACATAAACTTATATCCATTTTTTATTTCCTTCTAGTGGTAGTATGATTACACATAGACGTGACCATCTCAATTTCATGTCATAAAAAATGTTTCATTACAATATGTTACCATGACCTTTTATGTTAAGAGTTTTACAGAATTAAGACTAAAAATTAACTAAAAAACTCATATTTTTTAAACTAATGGACATTTTTTGGAACAATATATGCAAAAAATTGATCCATAATAAGCCTTCACTAATCTTAATCAGATCAAGCTCCTTATGTTACATTGTTATTATTCGGATCAGGATCCTCATGCATAGATTTTATTCAATTATAATCCTTGTCAGCCTCTCTAAATGATTTAGGATCTACTTGGAAAAAATGAGTTTTTTTGTAGATTCTTACTCATTTAAGTTTTCCGAGAAACTTTTTGATCACCAATGAAATTTTATTTATTAATTTCAGCCATGTTTATATTTCTTACAGTTGATTAAAATATATCCATTTTTGAAATGATAACCCACTAATTAATACTTCTTAAAAACAACTTCATTTCTTTCATCACACATCTAATAAACACATTAGGCTCACTTCATTTCTTTCATCACTCATTAATACTTCTTAAAAATCACTTCACTTCATTATCTTATCGGATGATTCAAAGCTTCAATCTAATGTATATTATTTTATCTTCATCCTCCTAACTCATTATTTATTGTTTATTGAGATCTATTTGTTTTTTTATCATAATTCTTTCTTTATCGTCATCATATCCCTATAGTCAATAATGTTTTTACAGTAAAATCATTATCCATAGAATTAATGTATTATTTTATATTTATGTTTAATTTATTTATTTTTATTATTACTCATATAATAATTTTTTTTATTGTATGAGTGGATTCTTTTGTTTGAGTTGGGGTGGTTTGTTCAAAGCTGCTCATGCTCACGAGGGGTGGGACTTCAATCTTGCAAATGAGATAATGACAACAAGGAAATGTGTCATGAATGTATAGAACAATCAAGAAAAGGTGAATTACTACTACTTATTTAATTTATTTTTTCATAATTTCATATACTATTTTTAATTTAATTTCCTTATCATTTTTATATAATACTTATTCAGTTTTTTTCACAGATCTTTTGGGAATTTATATTTTTCTTTCAACTATCTATGATAAGCCACAAAAGAGTTAAAATGATTCTTTATTCCAATATTACCATGTTTTCCATTTTCATTTCCTTTATTTTTTGAAATTTCAACACTTCATATTGATTTATTATTATTATCTAAAAAACCTTTCTCATGGTTGAAATCCAGTTCTCTTTTGAATCTCAACAAGGAGAAAGGTTTTTTGGCTAAGAACATCGAGTCAATATGAAATTTTGGAAGTTTGATATATAAAGACAATGAAAACTTTTTAATATTGGTAATTAGGATTTTTTGAGACTTTGGGATGTGTAGGAATCAACCACACCTCAATCCAACACACGGTGTGACCGATATGACTCCAAGTGATTATTTTTATTTAAAACTATCTTTAATCTTAGTAAAAAGGACAATTTTCATACACAAAACCAAGTAAAAATATTTTTATTTCTTTAATACTTTAGTTAAATGATACATAATTCATTTGAGATGTGTAGGAATCATCCACACCTCAATTTTATGCACACTGTGATCGCTATGACTCAATGAGTCTGTTGTCAGTTTAAAATTGACAGTTCAGTTCAAAAAATGTCACTCATTGAAAACAAAGAAAACAAACTTATATTTTCTTTATAATTTAGGAAATCTATTCATAAGTCATTTGTGTTGTGTAGGAATTGGTACCACATAAAATCGATACACTATGTGATCAATATAGGTCAATGTGCATGTTTCTAGTTTAAAATGACATTTTAGTAAAAAAAAAACCGACATTATCAAAACAAAGAAAATTAATTTATATTATTTTTATACTTTAGAAAAAATGATCCATATATAATTTGATATGTGTAGTAATTAGACACACCTCAATCCAACACATTATGTGACCGATATGACTCCAAGTACATCCTTTTATTTTAAAATGACATCAATTTTAATAAAAAGGAAAATTGGCATACTCAAAACTGAGATGACATATTTGAATTGTTTTGATACTTTAGGAAAATGACCAATAATTAATTTGAGATGTTTAGGAATCAATCGTACCTCAATACGACCCATGGTGTGACTATTATGACTCCAAGTGTGTCTTTTTATTTAAAAATGAAATCAATTTTAATAAAAAGGATAACTGGCCTACTAAAAACCGAGATAACACATTCATATTTTTTAATATATTTATGAAATGAATCCTTATTTTATTTTAGAAGAGTTATAATCATCTATACCTCAATATGATTCATGATGTGACTGGTATGACTCCAAGTATGTCTTTTTATTTAAAAATGACATCAATTTTAATAAAAGGAAAACTAACCTACTAAAAATTGAGAAAAACATTGATATTATTTTAATAATTTAGAGAAACAATACATAAGTTATTTTTTACATTTAGTAATCCTGCAAATCTCAATTAAATACATGATGTTTGGGATATGACTCACTGTGTCTCTTATTAGTTTAAGATCGAAAGTTTAGTTAAAAAAATGTCACTCACTAACAATTGAGAAAACTTGATCATATTTTCTTGATAATTTAGTACATTTATTCGTAAGTCATTTTTGACATGCATGAATTGGTCTCACATAAAACTGATACACGATGTGATCAGTATGAGTTAAAGTATGTGTTTCTAGTTTAAAATGACATTTTAGTAAAAAATAAAAGTGACATACTAAAAAATGAGTAAAAACATTCAACATGTTTTTGATACTCTATAAAAATGATACATATTCCATTTTTGAAAAGTAAGAACAAGCTGCAGCTCAATCTAACACAAATTGTGACCAATATGACTCAAAGTGCATCTTTTTATTTAAAATTGACATCAATTTTAGAAAAAGGAAAACCCACCTAATCAAAATTGAGAAAACTCTTTCATATTATTTTGATACTTTAGGAAAATGACCCATAATTAAATTTTGATGTGTAGGAATTAGTCTCACCTAAATCCAATACATGATTTGTCCGTTATGACTCAATGTGTCTGTTATCAGTTCAAAATCAATATTTTAGTTCAAAAAGTGTCACTCATTGAAAAAAGATAAAAAATTCTTGGATTGTATTTATAATTTAGGGAAATGATTCTTAAGTCCTTTGTGATGTATATGATTCAGTATCATGTAAAACCTAGACCTGATGTGACCACTATACGTCAAAGTAACTATTTCTAGTTTAAAATGAAATTTTAGTAAAAAAGAAAAGTGACTTACTCAAAACTGAGAAAACACATTCATATTGTTTTGATACTTTAGGAAAATTATCCATTATTAATTTGAGTCATGTAAGAATCATTCACACCTCAATACAATGCATGGTGTGACTGGTATTACTCAAAGTGAGTTTTTCAATATATAAGTTTCATTTTAGTTTAAAACGTGCATCACATCGTCAAAACTGAGAAAACGTGCCTAGGTTGTTTTCTCTTCATTTAAATTATATATTCATACTTTTTTTTTCTAATTTCATGGTGTTTTTGGTGTTGTGATGTGCTGTTACAGCACACTACACTGTTGTTTTAGTGTGGTATTACAACGCACTGTGGTGTGCACCATTATCAGTGCTTTTTTAGAAATGATAAAATATTTGGACTTTTAATCTCACTCCAATAGTAAGTGATTCTATAGAACTTATAAAGTCCATTTTTAGCACAATTAAAGGCCTATTTTTTAGTAGTGGTGACAACAATTTCATTTTTCTTATATGTTCTAGTTCAAAAGTTATGGTTCTTGCACTTTGATCGTGGTTCCATAATATCTAGAATTTTAATCATGTAATTAGTTTCATATTTATTCATTACATTCACTTTTTATAACCATTCATACAAATTTTTGAGGAAAAATTAATTACATCACTTCATGGAGATGGTAGTCTGTATGTACGCATGAGTGATGTTTCCAGATTTTGATATATGGAAATAAAGTAGGGTAACTAATAATTAAGATTTCCTTAATCATTATTATATCATAAATATCATATATATTTATTAAATATATATTATTACCATCCATGTAAATTAAAAATGAAAAACATATCACATTGCTTCACGGAGATGGTAGTCTACACAAACACATGAGCGATATTATCATTTTCCAACAGATGAGATGGTAAAAAGGTATATAAAATATTATAATTTTATATGTATAATTATGTGATAAATATAATATAACATTAAATCCATTATAATATCTAACCATGAAATTTGGTGAGGAAAAATGAATCATATCGCTACATGGATGTGGTAGTCCCCACAAACATATGAACGATACTTTCAATTCCCATTCATTGGATAAGAGATGGGAAATGATTGTTACATAATAATAATAACATCTCATTATATTTATTATACATTAATGATAATGTTTTTATGGATATAATAGGTTTAGATAAGGTGTAAGAAGAAACAAAATTGAAAGATCTTGGTTAAGATTTATACCACTTCTTTGAGATACCTCATTTGGATTAAACTTTAATTCTTAAAAAGATTAGTCTTAGGAGAATAACAGAGGATCTAGGATGAAGAGAAGGAATCTAGGAAGGTTTTAGGGTATGTTATGGTCTAGCTATAAGGACCAACAGTCATGAATAAGGGTGGAGAGGCGGTGCCTTTTATAATTGAGTATAAGAAACACTTAGAATTACATAAAATATTAAAATATAATGAATTTATTTCCCAATTATTGTAATGAACCATACATTATAAATGATATTTTTTTATTGAAGAAATATGTGTTATATTATTGTATAGTATTAGACACATACAACACATAGAAAAACCAAAAAAAACTCTATTTCATTAACATAGATTGTTACATTAGTCAACTAATTGAACCCATAAAAATAACAAATATTACAATGGGACAAAAAATAGTAAATAAAAAAAGTTGAGTGGTAAAATTTGGATCATTTCTATCTACTAGAATTATCGATCCAATGAAAAACACAATGGAGAACAAACAAAATATCAGTAAACCAATTGAAATTTTAGAAAATGAAAATATAGAACCTTGGGAGGTATTATAGTGGATTATGTATGAAGGAATAAATGGGTATTTATAGGAGGTAATATGACCATTGGAATAGTAATGTGACCATTAAAATATTAATTTGGCCATTGGGAATAGTAACCTGATCGTTGGAATAATAATTTAACCTCAAAATAATAAAATTTAACATATTTAATACTTATCATGATTAATTTAAGAAAATATGAAAAATATTAATCCATAAAATAAATATCAAGATAAAAAACTCAAATAAATTATAAGCACCTTTTTAAAGAAACTATATTTTATTGCATTTCATAAAAATCATAATTATTATGTTAATAATTAAAATTAACTCTATTAGAAAAATATTTTAATAAAATTAATGTTAATTTTATAATTAATACATCAATATTTTCCAAGGGTTAAATTTTGATAACTTTTTGAGAATCTTCAATTTTTACTTGAATTGTAAAAATACAATTTTTAAAATATCACATGTTTTCTGACATAATAATGATGTAATAATTAATTAATAAATATTAAACATTTCATCTCATCTCAAAATAAATTTAATAAGATAAATGGGTCATTTAAAAATAATAAACTTAATTTCCAAACCTAAAAAGTAATTTCCAATGTCTAAAAGTCTAAAGTGTCCCTTTAAATAAATAGTTTTTCATTTTTATCATTTCCATTGATTAAACTAATAAATTTGAACAATAAAGTGTTTTAAAGTTCTAAAATTATGTTATTTTATTCAAATATATTTCAAAATATAAAAAATAATATCATTTAAAGGTTTACCATGGATTTAATAATTTATTCATTATTATAACTTAAAAATACCCCTCCCCACAACTATACAAACCTAATCTCCCTCCCCCTGTAAAACCAATTATCTATCACTTAAAAAATCAAAAAATATACCCAAATTTACTCTCTTAAGACCCTTATAATCCTTAGGTATGTTCTAGAGTCAATCATCTCTATGAATTAAATTATTTTAGTGCCATAAAAAAGAAGCAAAACTGAGAAGTGGGTAGGTTTTCATCAAATTTTTCTCTCATTTTCCTCTTCTCTTCCTCGTTTTCTCTATAAATTTCAAAACTAAATCTTCTAAGATTAATTTATTAGTATATTAAAATTAAGCTAATTATTTTAACCTACTATAATGATTATATTTATGATGTATGTATATTTCATACTTCTCTTTCCTCCTCTTTTGATAATGCCCCATCAACAGTCAGTTAACCACCCATGAGGATGTTGCCATGTTTTTAATTATCACAAAAATTATGGATTATTATAATAAATTATTTATAATATGTAAATGGTTAATTATGTTTATTTGTAATATTATAGAGTTATTCTTAATAATTTATAAAAAAAAATAAACCAAGATCATTAAATTGAAGAAAGATGAGATATTTTAAGGAAAATATGATATCAAAACATTTTACCTTTAACAATGAGAATTAATAAATATAATACAATTATTATAATTGATTAAGGTTGAAAATATGAGCACAAGTCAATTATATTTCCATATTTTAATGATCCTAATTTTATTATACAGGAGGTGGAAGATTATGAAATAAATAAATATTTAAGGTAAGGGGAATCTCGAATTCAACTTCTTATTTTTGCATCATCTCCTCTTTAAAATTATTCTCAGTATGAATGTTCCGATATTATCCTCAGAATTCCATTTCAATATTCTTTCCATTTTTTTTTGGGGATATACATGTGTATACCTTGCCTATATAATTTCTATGAAAAATACAAATAACTTTCAAAGAGACTTCATTTTCTAAAACATTGCATTAACTTCTCTTGAGTTATTTATTCTCCACTCAAGAACAATAATGTTTTATGATACAATATGTCTTACCTTATTCATTTTGTAACCACAAAGGTTATTCATGAAAGTTTTCTTTATGAGAAATTTTTGAAACCTGTTTCTTTCCAAGGGTTTATTTCATAAATTCCATTGTTATATGTTCTTTATCCATGTGGTCTACATGATTATACACATTTTATGATGTGACAGGTGAGACCAGAATTATATATCCCTTTAATTCATTAGTTAATGTGATATATCTCATGATATTATGTGTATTATTCAAGAACATGATTTTTTCTTGGTTCATAATTATAATGTTATAGTTTATGCACATATGTTATGCATGAACATGTTGCTAGCTTTATTCATACCAATGTATGGTATCTGAAAACTATGTCATGATGTTTCATTACAATTCATATGCCACATTCCATGCCTTTTTAAAATGATTCAATCATTCTTATGATGATGATCCCATGCTTTTGATATGATGATGATGATTATTCTCACCGATGTACTATTTATTCACTCATCTTATTCCCTACCTTTATGGGATTTTAGATCACCCCTATCATTAATGTATAATCTCAGGTGAATATAAGTACTAAGGAGTACATGAAATATTTAGGAAGGATATGAATAAGGAATTAAATAATTTTTATGTTTAATTATGTACAAGTTATGTATAAACCTAATTTTCCCAATATACTATTGTAAGGACCTGACCCAAGTTGCCTGGTTCCAGTGCCGTATTTGATTACATTAGCATATAAACAAGGAATATGAATCTTGAAGGACCAAGTTGTTTAGTATTATTGGAAAAAAGATACATAAATAAGTTCAACTTTACACCATGAAGAGAAATACAACACTAATTTATTCCATTAGAAA
This sequence comes from Viscum album, assembly GCA_963277665.1. Lineage (NCBI taxonomy): Eukaryota > Viridiplantae > Streptophyta > Magnoliopsida > Santalales > Viscaceae > Viscum > Viscum album. The sequence continues at coordinate 1,331,058,371 of OY728120.1, read as the reverse complement.
TATCCATACCTCCTAGATTATGCTTGAAAGTCATTCATAATTTACTTCTTCATATCCTAGGAAAATGAAGCATAAGAATGGGGTGAGCTCAAATTCTCAGTAAGGGAAAGAAATAAAATGAAATATAACATAAAAATTAGACATGGTGAATAATTGAAAACACATGCCTTTAAAAATAATAAACTTGAACACAGTATGGAAGGAATATGAGCTGAGTAAATAATTCAAAAATAAAACATAATCATGGGTATTATACTAGTCAAATAACCACATGAAATTTAAATTACTAGCATCATAACGAGGGAATTGCATACTCCAAACTTTCTTAAACATTTTGTCAAGGCTTGGGCTAAGACTTCTAAAAGTGATTAAGGGCTCAGCCAAAATCCATATATCACATTAGGAAAGACCTCAGCCAATTCCACATCTATTTGTCTCATGAGACCTACCGATGCATCGAGGGGCTATAGAGGGCCCCACCCATCACATAATAATTCCAATGTATTACTCATATTAGTGGGGATAAACATAAACAAAATATACATTCATATTGATACTATCATATGAAATGTAACTAACTTTCCCCAATCATCAAACATAAAACACTAACTATTCCGAGAAATATGGTGAATTGTTTTAGGATAGATCACCCACAATGAAATTAGTCTTAAAAAATTCAATAAAATATGATATATGACATTATAAATGATTAAACCCAATAATACAGAAGAATCAACAAGAGTTTTGAATCATACGAAAATACTCTTATAAATTCATTAAGAAATTCTTGAGATAAATAATCTTTTATTTGAAAAGAAGAGTTATTTTGGAAAAATCATTGTATAAAAACAGAATTGGAGTAAGATAGTATTTCATGATAAAATTAGTGTTTTTATAAGGATAATTGTTTCCAAAAACAGATTATTGAGTGCCCTTGAAAATAGATATGAATTTGAAAAATTCCCATGAATCAGCTTGTATTTTGGAAATAGTTTTGAATATTTCTTTTGAAACATGTAAATATCCATAAAATATGGAAGGATTATGATTGTTGTACATATATAGAATAATCAAACAGAATTTATGAGGATTACAAAATAATACAAAAGAATTTCATTTATGTAATTAGATAATGAAAGTAACCCGAATGAAAATGGAAGTTCGGGTGGAAAACCATTACCTTAAATCCGAATGTATTCCCCTCTTGAAATTAATGTCATAGAATAATAAATTATATGAATTAATAAACTAATTCATAACCTATTATAAATTTATTTAGTTTATCATAATTCTATTTAGTTCATTTATGTCCTTATTGATAATCTATAATATCGAATTCTGTTGTTCCGGAGTGTTTGTTTTCTTGATTTTCATAATCGATTCACTTGTTTTTAATAAATGGAGTTCTTGTGGAATGGTTTTAAATCTCAAAAATTGAAATTAAATATTATTTATGAACATATATAATTGATAATGTTCATTTTTATCATTTGGTTACATGGAATGAGGATGAATCATTAGATGACAACCACTTTGATTATTTGGCGGTATTTGGATTATTATGAACTAGTTTTTTCATATAAATTAATTATATGTACATGTAATGGTTACTAAATGTTAATTAGATTATAATACATATATTATAGTCTGGTTAAATGATAAATATGGTTTCATGACCAGTAATGAAAGAGATATTTAAGAACGAAACTTCATCGTCCACGAAGGTTATAAATCGGAACCTCATGGACGTTGATTTCGTTTATAAAAATAAAAGGGAGGGAGTAAGAATATTGATGGTGGTTCTTCCATTAACATGATATAATTTTAGTATATAGATTATAATGGAGTTATCATGATCATTTGGACAGAGGAGGTGATGATAGGATAACAAAAGATGATAAATTCAAATGAAAGTAAAAGAAAACGAAAGGTACTTTACCTCTTGAAATAACTTCCTTGAGAACCTCCTTAAGGGAAGGTATTTTGGCCTTTTGGAAAGATCAAGAGCTTCTTGGTAGTGGAGAATGACTAGGGAAGGGTATTTGGGCAGAAATGATAAGAGTTTCAAGGCTTAGAGGAGTAAAGAGAAGAGGAAGTGGTGGGGGGTTTTTATAGTGGAGGAGAGGAGTGAATTTTGAATATTTAATTCATTATTTTATTATTTCCATCAAGAAAACCAATAGTGTTGTTTCATGTGACCCCTAAGAGTAATAAGTTCATGTGAGTTCAAAAAAAGTGGCCTTAAATATCTTATGATGTCATAAATAGTGTATTTAATTGATAATTTGTATATACGGTATTTTACCGTATTTCACTATTAATAAAAAATTCAAGAATTTCAGAAAAATCCAAAAAAATCACCCATACCATTTTTTGATGTTTAGAATTAAAAAATGAACTCCATTTTTCAAAAATGATTTTCTAAATATTATTAATTTAATTTTTAAATAAAATCATAGTTAATCCAAAAAATAACAATTTTAAAGGTATAATTAGTTTTATATCACAATGAAAAATTAATTAAGATCTAATTTTCTTATTAAATTAAGAACATAAAATAATATCATTTTTTACTATTCATAAGGGTCATATTACTATTCATATTACTATTCATAAGGGTATGTTACTATTCACCAAAAATCAAGTTTGTTCTACCAGACTCTAAATGACTTACTGATCACAACTCTAGATAACCATTTTTGAAATTCAAAACATAGTAGAGGAAAAGTTGTGTTTAATGGATAGATTATAAAATTACATTAAATATTCATTTCCAAAACCTTGGGGGTGTTACATTCTCCCCTCCTTATAAAAATTTCTTCATTGAAATTCACAAAATGTTACCTAAAAAGATTCGGGTATGTCTTCAACATAAGCTCCTCAGGCTCCCACATTGCTTCCTCCATCTTATGGTTCCTCTAAATAACATTTACGAGATGAGTTGTCTGATTTCATAATACTTGTTCTATGGTATCAAGAATCTTTATAGGCTCTTCACAATAAGACAGATCGGGATCAAGTTCTATTTCTTCATAGGTGAGTACATGTGTTGGGTCTGGTATGTATTTCCTTAACTTTGACACATGGAAAACATTGTGAACTGTGGAGATACTTGGATGAATTTCCAAATGGTAAGCTACAGATCTAATTCGTTCGATAATTTCAAAAGGTCCAATGTACCTAGAAGTTAAATCTCCCTTCTTACTGAATCGTATAATAACTTTCCATGGAGATACATTTAAGAAAACATGATCTCCTTCTTGAAATTCCAAATCCTTCCTTCGGTTATCAGCATAGCTCTTTTGCCTACTTTGATCTTTTTTGATATGGGTTTAGATAATATTTACCTTTTTTGATTTTTCCTAAATATTTTCTAGGCCTATGAACTTTCTCTCACCAACATCATCCCATCAAGTTTGTGTACGAAATCTCTTTCCATATAACGCTTCATATGGTGCCATCTGAATACTTGAATTGAAGCTATTGTTATAGGAAAATTATATGAGAGGTAAATACTAATCCCACATACCTTGAAAGTCAAGTGAACAAGACCTGAACATGTATTTCAAAGTTTGAATAGTCCGTTCTGATTTTCCATCAGTGTGTGGGTGGTTGGCAGTGTTCAAATGAAGATCAGTATCTAGGGCCTTCTAAAGAATTTTCTAGAATTGTGATGTAAAATGGGGATCACGATCCGAAACAATTGATAAAGGTACACCATGAAGTCTTACAACTTCATTAATATATAGTATTTCTAATCATTCAAATGGTAAATCTTCTCATATAGTAAGAAAATGTGCTGATTTCGTAAGATGGTCTACAATGACCCATATCACAACATTATTTCTTTGAGTCTTTTGTAGCCCCATGACAAATTCCATTGTAATATCATCCCATTTCCACCTAGGAATAGGAAGGGGTTGCATGACTCCTCCCAGACATTGTATTCCAGCCTTCACCTATTGACACACCAAACATCTCAACACATAATTAGTAATCTCTATCTTCATGTTTTACCACCAAAAATGTTTCTTCAGATCTCTATACATTTTTTTTCTACTAGGGTGTATAGAGAAATTAGAGCTGTGAGCATCAACCAATAGTTCTCTTTTTAGATCAGGAATACCAGGAACACAAAACCTCTTTCCAAATGTCAAAACTCTACCTTCATATATAAAGTCAATAAACTTCCCATCATTTACAACTTTAATTTTCTTTTTAAACTCCTCATCGTCAGCCTGAGAACTTTTTTTCCTTTCTAGTAAAGATGGTTTGGAAACTATTTGAAAAATTAGTGATGTGTTAACTTCCTTGATAATTCCCATATTCATATTTACTAGATCCATGAACAAAGAATCCCTGTAAACTCTCATCTTGTTGATAATTCCATGGTCCTTTCTACTCAAAGCGTCTACCACCTTATTTTCCTTCCCCAAGTGGTAGTGTATTGTGAAATCATAGTCTTTGAGTAGATCGATCCATCTCCTTTGTCTAATGTTGAGTTCTTTCTATGAGAATATACATTTCAAAATCTTATGATCTGTATATGTCTCACATTTTTCTCCATAGAGGTAATGTATCCAAATATCCAGAGAAAATATTAGCACTCCTAACTCAAGATCACAAGTTAGATAGTTTTGATCTTGAATTTTTAGCTGACTAGATGCATAGGTAATCACTCTATCGTTCTGCATAAGGACACAACCAAGTCCTTTCTTTGATGCATCACTATAGATAACAAACCCATCATTCTCTGATGGTAGGGTTAGGATCAGAGCATTCATTAAACTCCTCATCAATTCTTCAAAACATTCTTTAAATTTCTTTGTCCATACTGTCACGAACCAACCCGAGTCGACCATGAAATGGTCACCCGAGCCAGTTCGTGACATGGACCAAAGGGCGTTCCCGATCCCCACGGGCTGACAACTAGTGTCGGGCACAAAAATTTAATCATTGGGAATGATTTTTCCCACGAACAAAAGATATAAGGATAAATAAAAACTGACGATAAAAATAAAACTAATAGTAGAATGAAAGTAAAACTGAACATACCTCCACGTGACCTTCCAGGTCACCACCCAACCAAAGGCTAATCTTTCTCTAATAATGAGAAATCCTGCCAGGAGAACCTGAGAAAAGGGAAACTACAACTGAAAATATATAATAGGCATGAGAATAAATATTCTCAGTAGGGATGCCAAAATAAACCATAGAATCCAACGTCTCCTTTCCCAAAACAATCCATTAACACAAGTTTTAAATACAATTATAAAAGTAGGGTTTTCACATTTTAAAATAAGCAACATGATTTTTCCCATTCAGAAATCCAGCAGGCGCTACATGAAATTTCCAAAAAAACATTTTTTTCATTTTATAAACAAAACCCAAAACAAAAGATACCAAAACTAGGATAAAATAATACAGGTAAATAAGGCAGACTGGAAACAAACTAGTACGATAGAAAGTAAACAAGAAATATAAGTAAAAGAGTAACCATGGGTGATCCTAAACATCCCTAGAAGACCCATGTATGTACTCAGTTTCAGAACCACTTACTGGCATATGGTGAAGCTCCTAAGTCAATAACCAACTGCTCGCCGTAAACTGACCAATCCAGTGGCAAAGCCCGCCTGTCCTTACAACAAATCCAGGGGTTCCAACCCATCTAGTCAGGGTTTGTCAGCAGCCATCACTCGATCATCTAAATGATTCCCAGGAACCCATTATGGTTATAATAATTTTGTGTATGTAAGAGGCCCTCGCATGCATGAATCATCTCACCACACTTTCCTACCCCAAACACATACACTCTATATGATAACCCATAAGGGTTATCCCCCCTATAAAGGTGCCCCAAAAATATATATATACCATATCATCAAAGGTTCCAACCAGGCCTTCATTCCATGAAATCATTAAAACCATTTGATACCTCTTTAAAAATATTAAAGTTGTTAAATGGGAATATAGTAATCAAAACATCGTCATTTCAAAGAATCAAGGCAAACAATACACTAAAGATGAAATTGCTAAATTGGCCATCACGTTACATCCGTGTCGAAATCATTTCTCTAAAAACATTTAAAACACTAACCAGACACACACAACTTCCAAACACCAACCATTTTAAAAGTTAACAGAACTCTACCCATGAATTGGAAGATCCAAACATGCCTTTATGTCCAAAGTATCCAAAAGCATTACCCAAACATCACCTTTGAATTGAAAGTGCCAAATGGGCCTTTGAGTCGACATGTCTAAATTCATTTACCCAAAACATCTTACCAGTACCACTTTTAAATTTATAAATCCAAATGGTCCAAATCCTTGAGGAACACATTTAAAACCACTTATTTGAAAACACACAAAAGAAACTCCATCATTTGGGATCCAAGAACCATTTTTAAAATCAAAATCAACCACTCCCCATATTTGAAATAACACCAACCCTCATATTGTAAACATCAATCCCTTCTCAAAATATCTTAACACAATCACTATTCTATAACCACCAAAGTAAACACAATCAAAATCCTCTTTTAGAAGAAAATGCACACCAAAGCCATAACCAAATAAGTTTCACAACTTCCACACAATTTGAAAAACCGACTGCACAATTTATAAAATGCTACCAAGACTAAACCAGTTTACAAATACTTTTATGAACAAGCAAACCAATTTATAAACAATTTTCATAAGCAGACCAAACAACGCAAAAATAATATATATAAGAAAACCACATGATTTTTTAACGATTCTATAACCAGGTCAAACAAGTTACGTAAATCTAGAAAACTCCATGATAAACTGTTCGAGAGTAATGTGAAAAAAATTGTCATATTGAAAACCTTATCAAAACAACTTTTTCCTTCCACAGAACACAACCTTCATAAGTACATATAAATTTAACCAGAGAAAATACTTTTAAACTATTTCTAGAAAAACCAATAAATTTGAGAACACTATAACATATTAACTAATTTCATTGTGAGGATGCGAAACAAGTCAAATATTTAACTAAAATCAATCATGTATTAAATGGATTTAATCTGAAATGAAGATGTGTATTCGCCTACCTCAATGGAGAGAGACTGCAACGAAACTCTGACAGAAGGTAGAACAATCCCTTGTGGACTAAACATACACGCTGAAGAGTGAAAAAATAACACGTCACCCAACCCACAATAGAATTAGGATTTATACAAATTAAATAAAAACACCAAGATGGAATGAAGGGAAAATAAATAAATAAATAAAAGAATAAAAGAATAAATAAATAATAGAATAAATAAATAAATAAATAAATAAAAGAATAAAAGAATAAATAAATGAAAGAATAAAATAATAATGAAATAAATAAATAAAAGAATAAATAAATAAACAAACAAATAAGTGAATAAAAATACCAGATGAGGAGGCAGTTGCCGGTAAGGAGGGACGCGTCCACGTTGGGGCAATGTAGAGGCGCCGCGCAGGGGGTTCAGATAGCTCGAAACGGTCTGGCCAAAGCAGGAGGAAAGGGTGAGGTCGGTTAGATGGAGAGGGCTTGACGAAGGGGGCTGTGCAATGATTTAGGAGACGGTGATGGACGGTGCAAGCCAGAGGCGAACTAAGGGAGGGGTGAGGGCGGACAAAGGTGGGGGATGGACCGCGGCTGCTGGCTGAAGGCGCTAGGGAGCGGAGGGCAGGAGGAAACGAGGTGTTGGGGGGGGGGGGATCGTGACACGAGGTCGGCAGGTGGAGGGGCATAGCATGGGAGGTAGGAGGTGGCTGGGTAGGGAAAACTTGGGATACGAGATAGGGGGGGACATCGTGAGGGGATGGCGGTGAGGAGGCGGAGGGCCAAAGGCGGGGGAGGCCAGGATGGCTGAGGCGAGCACCTGGGGGACAGATCATAACAGAGGGCCAGAGGCAGGGGCATGACCAGTGCTGGTGAGGGAGAATACGGAGGTCCGTGACGAGGCCGGCGGGATGGAGGGTGAGAGATGGAGGCACTGAGCACCACATGGAGGTGAGGGGAAGGGAAATAAGGGGTGGGGGCGGGTACGCCGCGAACTGGGTAATGGCTAGGGTTTAGATATTTTTTTTTCATTTGATAATAATAATAATAATAATAATAATAATAAAAACAAGTTATAATAATAATACTAATAATAATAATAATATGATAAAAATAACACCATAATATTATTATTATTAAAAATCATTCTTTTTAAAACTTAATCCATTTAATTATTTAATTCTAAAAACCAGGTAACCACGCGCTCATCACATGGCTTAAAAAAATGTGCACACAAATTACATGCCTCAACGCAGACAACTTGGGTACCTGCACAAGCACCTAGGGAGACCGCACGGTTACCGCTAACCATGCGGTGCCCATGCACGAGTCCGAAACTCACCAAAACATTAAACGTCAGAAATTTTAAACTGGGACCCAACTCGATCCTTGACGCGAGAATGCGGATCCCAGAAATAAGAAAAATGAAAATAAATTAAAACATCGGGGTGTGATAATTCTACCCACCACAGACACTTTCTACCCCTAGAAAGTCACTCAGCCGAACTATGGATAAAACCAGAATCCATGCCCATTTGAAACTGAAAAATACCACAATACCAGAGAGCAGGAGAACACAAGAGGGTTATCCCCACCACAAGATCTCAAATAATGTGGAAATTTAATAGCCAAACATACCACCCTGAGAATGGGGAGGGGGGACGAGAGAACTCCCAACCGATACAAACTAAATTTTATAGCATAAGAAAACAACACGTCATCTAAAACATGGAATTCTTGACCCAGACATAAAAATCAGAATACTAGAGAAAAACCTTTGAGAAGAACATGATCCTAGTAGTAAACCCAAGAATAATTACAAGCCTTGACTCCTCCGTATGAACTTACATCTCCAAAAGAACACCGCTAAACCAAGATCAACCCATATAGGGGTCAAACACCCCTTAAAAAAACACATGATTTGGAAAACCATGATTAGACAATTAAACTGTTTGGATTACAATAGAAAAAGTCCATCATAACTTCATGACAAAACAATGAACCTTCAACAATGTCAAAATTTTAACAGCCAAAAAAAAAGAAAAAAAATACTTTAAATCTTCCACTGCCAACACAAAACACAAAACCCAAACCAAGGATTCACATCCCTGGAAACTCCGGACAGCATGAGAGATTCACCCCAAGACCTGTGGCTAGGGTTATGATGGATGAAACATCTCCTGCATCACAGTCAGGCACTATAATTCCTCTGGTCACAACATCTTCTTTATGTGATGCTTCCTGAAAAACTTCTCCAAGTAACCCAGACTGTAAAGACCTGAAAATTTCAAGGGAATTTTTTTTAAATTTTCTTTGGGATTTTACAAGAACGCAGTTTCTGACGGCACCTGATTCCGAGGCCTGGTGTGCCCAGAATCATTTTCCGAAGTTTAGCTCAGGTACGTTCAGTGAACAAACGAGTGGGGTTTTATAACTTCTGAACCGGTGCTCAGAATTGAATTCCGAGGGCACCGATGGAATCGTAGTGCCGGTATTTGCTTAGAAACTCCTTTTCCGGAGTTGCGTTTTCTTGGGTGTGGTTTTTAATTTTTGGGGGTTAAGTGAAGAAAATAAAATAAAGTGGTGCGACAACTTTATTTTATTTCACTTAAAGCCACTTAAAGCCACTTAAAGCTACTTAAGCTGGGTTGAAGCGGATAGGGTGCAATCCAAAATATCCTACCCTCTTGGTATGATATTTGTGAGGTGGGGCCCGCACGAGCCCCATCGTTTCTTTTCCTCTAAGTAACGCACCCGCACCCCCTCTTAATGTCATGTCAACCCTTGCGTTTAATAAGTTATTAAACGCCCCTATTAAATTTGGGGGATTAAAGCATTGCATTTAATTCAATTGAATTAACTGTTTTAATCTTATTAAATGCAAACTTGTGACTTGGTTAATAAAATAAGTGATACACTTATTTTGTTTGGGGGTTTATCTTGTCGAGAGGATTTTGGGACAAAGATCCAAGGCTTGAAGTTCTTCATTCTTCGACGAAGAACATGAAGAACGCATCGCTGCCAACGAAGAACGCCGCCCTCCGACGAAGGTCAAAAAAAATGACGGATCCTCAGAGATCGACGACGTGACATCGACGATCCCCTTCCCACGATGCTTTCTTCCGTGATGAGAAAATCTGCGACGAACCCTCGCTCGACGATGCATGAGGTAGGGGAATTTATTTTGGTGTTCTATTATCTTTTGAGAAAAGAACGATGAGTGCGGACCAACCAATTCCAGGTTGATCCGCGGATCGTTCGTTCATGCAGATTGATGTTGAGGATTATTTATTTAATTTGTTCGTGATTATTACCTTGACGATCATTGTGAAATATGACCATTTGGTATCAATTAACGAGAGGGGGCCGGACCGCACAAACACGGCCGACCCTCCTCCTTATCCTTGTGGGTTTCTTTTGTGGATTGAAACGGGGATGGAACGGTGCCGTCGCACCGCGCAGAAACATGCGGAAAGGAATGCGTGGCGCTGTCGCGCCATGTCGTGAAAATGAACAAGGGCACGACGCCGTCGCGCCACGTCGGAGAAACCCGAAGACATCTGCGGACGGAGTCGGGCCACAGCGAAGGGGCACAGCGCCATCGCGTTGCGCCGAAGAACCACGAAGACGACGCGTTTTGTTATTTGACGTGCGGATTGTCAGACAACGACAAACGGGTCCGCAAGGGCAATTTGAAAGCTTTGCAGCGATGGTCGGGTCCCGGGAGGACCTCTGGTGCAGACGAAAATGAAATCGGACCACCGGAGCAACTCCGGTGGCCCGCGGCCACGCGGAACCGATGCAGGGACACGGCCGGCTGCCGCGTCCGTTGGTGAGAGGTGGCCCCAACCGGGGTCGCGGATCCATCACGCGGGGGGAGCGCGCCCCCGCCCCCAGATTTCCCTCGCTCGGCCGCTCGGCCGAGCCGAGCCGACCTGCCGATTCGGGCCGGGTCGCGCCCAGGCCGGGCCGGGCTGGGCCGCGTAGGCCGGGTCGGACCCAGACCCGGGTCGAGTCGACCCGGTTCGGGCCGACCCAGGGGGGGTTGGGTCGGGTCGGTCCGGGCCTAGACCCCCCGTTTTCGGACCTTTTCGGTACTTTGCTCATAACTTGAGATACAGGCCTCCGAATGACGCGTCGTTAGCGGCGATACGATCCTTGGATCAAGACGGTCATTTCGGTATACTACACCCAAGGTTTCGGAATACTTCGGGTTCAGCCGGGTTGGTTCGTACACGAAACCAACTGGGCCCTCGGAGCGGAAACGCTCATATCTTGAGCTCCGAACGTCTGATTGACGTGCCGTTGACTTTGGTGGATTTCTATAAGTGAGACAGATCTTTTGGATTACTCCTCTTGAGGTTTGGATTCCATCGATGTGTGGTCGGGTTGGTTCGCTCACGAAACCAATCAGGCCCCTGGAACGAAAAACCCAATAAATCACAGACCGGGCGTCCGATTGACGCGCCATCTGTCTCGTTGAATTCCTCTTGATGAGACGGAACTTTTGGCATACTTCTCCCGAGTTTTGGTTGCTGTTGGATAGTGGCCAGGTTGGATTGTACCCGAAATCCAATCGGGCCCTTGGAACGGAAAAGCTGTTATCTTTCAGACCAGACGTCCATTTGATGAACCGTCAGCGGCGTTGGTGATCTCGTTGAGAAACGGTCCCTATGAGTATACCCTATGAGAGTTCGGGGTACAATTGAGATACGGCCGGGTTGGTTTGCTCACGAAACCAACCGGGCCCCTGGGAGGAAAAAACTAATAACTAACAGACCAAGCGTCTGATTGACGCGCCGTCTGTTGCGTTGATACCCCTATGACGAGGCAGTCCTTTGAGATACTTCTTCATGGGACTTTGAGATACTTGGAGTATCGACCTGTAGCTCGTGGAGTGGACCCTCCCAGAGACGAGCGTGCAGAGTATGGAGACCGTGTAGCCGACTAAGACCTGACGACTGCTTGACCGACTCGACTTGGAGTGAGTCGGCTAGCCCAGTGGACGGAGCACTACTTTGTGAGGTGCAGACCCATGGCGGACAGAGCACTACCTGTGTGACAGTGCAGACCCGCGGTACTCGTCCGGAGAGTACCTCTTCAGACTACTAGGGGGTGTGCACTACTGTGTTTGGGTGGCATACCCCGGCGGGAAGCACTACTGTGTTTGGGTGGCTGGCCCGCGGTACTGGATAGGTGGAGTACCTCAGCAGTCTTAGGTTAGTGAGCAATACCTCAGAGTCGTGACAGGACCACTGTACACTCCAGAGACGGATCTCTTCAGCAGTTACGGTTTCGATAATAAAAATCCTGGTTTGAGCTGAATGTTTGACCTTTGTGTTTACCTCATGAATGAGATGGGTCACATGATAACTTAGGTATATGTATGGGCATATACCTGGGTAGTGGTTATCAGTTGATTTCATAATCTTTGTGTTTCCTCATGATTGAGATGGGTTACTTGATAACTTAGGTGTATGTAAGGGCATATACCTAAGTAGAGGTTATCTGTTGATATCTTCTTTACGGTTATCCATGTTGGTTTAGTGAGACCTTGAGGGTCTCGGGGTCCCTACTGAGTATCGTTATACTCACCCCTACATGGGCTATGCCCGCACCTCGTTTTGTTGGTTGCAGACAACGGGCAGCGCCGACGGAGGCCGAGTGTTCGAGGACTAGATGGCACCCGGAGGTGGACCACACGACGAGTCAGTACCCAAAGGTGGACCACACGACGAGTCAGTATCCGGAGGTGGACTTTATGGCGAGGCGAAACTCGAAGGAGGTTGACGGGAGAGAGCGTTGTGGAGGCTATCTGTACCTACCCTTCAGGTAGGATCTGTGGTGGACGATCCAGGAGCTGCGCCATCTGTACCTACCCTTCAGGTAGGATCTGAGGAGGACGACCCAGGAGCTGCTTCTGTCCTTCCAACTATTTTCTTTTTATGTTGTACTTTGTTCAGTTGTAGTTGTACTTTATTTTGGGTTTGTATTCTGGCCCATTTACCTTTCATCACTTCTCTTTGTACTTAGTGTTTTATGTCCGCTTGTACTCTGTGGTGTTTTCTTTACTTTTATAAAGGAAATGCCTTCCCAGTTATCGGGATTTACGCCTTTGGTGCTAGTCGCTAGCCCCTGTCCTATGGAAGGTGGGCTTGGGGTAGTCACGACATGGGCCCCGAGGATGGTTCGTGACAAATTGGTATCAGAGGAGTCGGTTCTACCGCAGAACTTATAACTCTGATATTTTCTTTTTGTGATGCAATAGTGTTAAGAGTACCGAGTGTGGTTTTTAGTTCAGGGAGTCCAGTGTTGGTGCGGTTGGCTGACGTATTTATACACCAGGACCCTGACAACTGATTTCCAACTTTGTGCACGAAAACACTGATTGTGTGTGTGTTTCTAGAAGTTTTTAAATGTCAGCTCAAACCTGGTCAGCTCACCAGGTATAATAGTTTTACCGTGTCACATTGTTTCTTTCAGGATTCCTTTTCTCGGACAACCAGCTAGATCCCAGAGGGATGTGCGTACTGATAGCCTGTTGAGCGACGAGGCTTCGATACAGGGCCCTCTTGCAGTTGAGGCACCAGCAGAGGCACCAGCGGTACTACCATACGTTGGGCCACCGATGCCACCAGCCCCAACAGTAGGTGATGCGTGCCACTTGAGCGCGCTGCACGAGTTCCAGTGCCAGAGACCACCCAGGTTCCGGGGAGAGATGGACCCGCAGGCGGCTGAGGATTGGTTGGAGGCTGTGGTGAGAGTCTTCAGGCTAGTAGGGACGCCGACAGACTTCATTGTGATCTTTGCTGCCAGCCTTCTTCAGGCAGCAGCAGGCAGGTGGTGGAGCCACTTGTTCCAGTTTTGCGACGGGATGACCTTCACATGGGAAGACTTCGAGACCTTATTCAGGGTGGAGTTTGTGCCAGTAGCTCTACACCCCGAGCATGTACAGGAGCTTCTGCCTTTTCCTTAGGGTTTTCGATCAGTAGCCGAGTCATCTGTGGGCAGTAGACAGATGATGCAGAGGTCCAGGAGGACCAGACCAGCAGTTGGGCGATCTCGGGTTTTAGGATCAGTGGTGCGGGGCACCCGGGGTGGCGTCAGAGCCAGGTGTGCCAGAAACGGATAGTGTTTCTCCTGCGGCAGGAAGGGTCACCTGGCACGTGACTGTACGACCCCCCGCACGGTTGATCAGCAGGTGTTGGAGGAGCCACCGAGACAGAAGAAGCGGCTGGTGCTTGAGCAACAATCGAGCAGTGGACAAGGCAGTAGAGCTCCAGGAGCAGGTGGACAGGAGAGGAACTAGTTGATACGCCCCTTGTACATCTAGTTACATGTTGCTGTTGTATTCGTGTCTTTGTACTATGAGCTGCAATAACAAAAAGACACTTATCTTTGTGATGTTTGATTTCCTGTCCTTTTTGTTTGGTTAATACTGAGTGGTCCTGGTTAAGACTGTTGACTTGACCCTCAATTGCGAGATTCCTACTGGAGGAGACCCAGTAACCTCACACTAATGCTGACAGTGTGACTCGACCCTTGGAGGCGAGAGTGACAGTTGGATCTCTTGGTAGTTACGTCGAGGCCTTACGACGTCATCCATGGCATGAATGCATCCTTCATGTCAGGATTGACTGTATTAGGCAATGGGCATGGTTCATCCAGGGGATGAGACCGAGTTTCTCTTTTTGGAAAAGGAGAAATTTTAGTAGATCTTCCAGATCGTAGGCAAAGAAGGTGCAGATCATCCAGGAGAGGATGAAGACTGCACATTGCACTAAGAAACAGGAAACCGGTGCCAGTCTTAGAGACTCGGGCGTGTTAAATGTTTCAAGAAGAGGAAGCTTTAAAGAGAGATGAGTCTGCGAAGCGGAAGACGTGGAGGCAGAGCTAGGGGAGCAGCATGAGGTGGTGTACATCTTTACATGATACAACCACCCACCTTTTTTATCCCCACTAGGCTCAGGGAGCTGGAGGGCAGAGGAAGAGTGCAGCTGCATGCGGTCAAGGAGTGTGACCCAATGGCTCTAAAAATGATTCAAGGGATAGTCTGTGTCCACTACTAGTTTCTATAGTAACAGACGTCGATATGAATCATTCCTTGCTTTCAGAAATCTTGTCCCAGACCTAGAGTTTCCGGTAAGCCGTAGACTTGACCCTCACATCTGGAGATACCTTGGGAGAAGACTCGATAATCACACTTTCGCTGACAGTGTGGTCAGACCTTCAAGGAGAGAGTTTCGTTTGAAATCTCTTGGTGGCAGCGTCGAGGCCTTACGACGTTGGTTTGAGTATGGACTGGGAAATCACAGTTCATACACAAATTTACGGTATTAGGAAAAAAGGTTGTGGTTTAACTACGAAGTCGGAATGAGTTTTCCTTGGTCGGTGAAAAAAAGGAAACCCCAGGTAGCACAAGGTAACTCATGCACATGAGGGTGCGACTGATGACTCTTGAGTCGGTCAACCTTACCCTCGTGGAAGCAGTCGTTTTGTGTTCCAATTATAAATAGGAGTTGGAGACCTCTGGAGATCGAGGATGACGATCACGTCCTTATACGAGTCTCACCTCGACGAGGTTTATAGAGATGTGACCAAGGTGGCAAGTTATCTCTGAGGTTCAGTAGACCATTCCTAGGTCCTCAGCTGGGTAGGCGGGATGGTTTACCATTTGACCCATCCACCTCAGTTGCACCAGGTGCACGGCGACTTCCACGTATCTCAACTGAGGAGATATGTGCTTGACCCTTCGCATATCATCGACCATGAGGAGTTAGACGATGGCGATGGGGTGACATTCACGGAGGTTCCAGTGGGGATCGAGGATCGACAGGATCAGATCCTACGAGGACAGTCTATTCCTAAGGTGCGCTTTCACTGGCAGTACGGGAACCTCCAGGTGAGCACATGAGAGCGGGAGGCTTAGATGCATGCTCAGTACCGCTTTTGTGACCATAGTTTGTGTTAAATATTTACGAGGACGTAAAGCCCTGAGGTGGGAGTAATGTAAAGACCCGGAAATTTCAAGGGATTTTTTTTTAAATTTTCTTTGGGATTTTACAAGAATTAAATTTCTAACGGCGCCTGATTCCGAGGCCCGGTGTGCCCAGAATCATTTTCCGAAGTTTAGCTCGGGTACGTTCAGTGAACGAACGAGCGGATTTTTCTAACTTCGGAACCGGTGCTCGGAATCCAATTCCGAGGGCACCATTGGAATCAAAGTGCCGGTATTTGCTTAGAAACACCTTTTCCGGAGTTGCGTTTTCTCGGGTGTGGTTTTTAATTTTTGGGGGTTAAGTGAAGAAAATAAAATAAAGTGGTGCGACAACTTTATTTTATTTCACTTAAATCCACTTAAATACACTTAAAGCTACTTAAGCTAGGTTGAAGCGGATAGGGAGAAATCCAAAAAATCCTACCCTCTTGGTTGGATATTTGTGAGGTGGGGCCCGCACGAGCCCCACCGTTTCTTTTCCTCTAAGTAACGCACCCGCACCCCCTCTTAATGTCAAGTCAACCCTTGCATTTAATAAGTTATTAAACACCCCTATTAAATTTGGGGGATTAAAGCGTTGCATTTAATTCAATTGAATTAACTGTTTTAATCTTATTAAATGCAAACTTATGACTTGGTTAATAAAATAAGTGATACACTTGTTTTGTTTTGGGGGTTAGCTTGTCGAGAGGATTTTGGGAGAAAGAGCCAAGGCTTGAAGTTCTTCATTCTTCGATGAAGAATGCGAAGAACGCATCTCCGCCAACGAAGAACGCCGCCCTCCGATGAAGGTCGACAGAAACGCCGGATCCTCGGATATCGACGACATGACATCGACGATCCCCTTCCCGCGATGCTTTCTTCTGCGACGAGAAAATCTGAGAAGAACCCTCACTCGACGACGCTTGAGGTAGGGGAATTTATTTTGGTGTTCTATTATATTTTGAGAAAAGAACGACGAGCGCAGACCAACCAATTCCAGGTTGATCCGCGGATCGTTCGTTCATGCGGATTGATGTTGAGGATTATTTATTTAATTTGTTCGTGATTATTAACTTGACGATCTTCATGAAATATGACCATTTTCTATCAATTAACGAGAGGGGGTCGGACCGCACAAACACGGCCGACCCTCCTCCTTATCCTTGTGGGTTTCTTTTGTGGATTGAAACGGGGATGGCGCGGTGCCGTCACACCCTGCAGAAACGTGCGGCAAAGAATGTGCGGCGCCGTCGCGCCGCATCGTGAAAACGGACAAGGGCGCAACGCCGTCGCGCCGCGTCGGAGAAACCCGAAGACATCCTCGGACGAAGTCGGGCCACAACGAAGGGGCGCGGCGCCATCGCGTCGCGCCGGAGAACCACGAAGACGACGCGTTTTTCTATTTGACGTGCGAATTGTCGGATGATGAAAAATGGGACCACAAGGGAGATTTGAAAGTTTTGCAGCGAAGGTCGGGTCCCGGGAGGACCTCTGGCGTAGACGGAAATGAAATCGTACCACCGGAGCAACTCCAGTGGCCCGCGGACTCCACCGGCGGTGGCGCCTCGGCGCGCCGCCAGAAGGATCCGTGACGGCGGGGTGCGGTTCCGCGGCCGCGCGGAACCGTAGCAGGGACGCGGCCGGCTGCCATGTCCATTGGCGAGAGGCGGCCCAAACCGAGGCCGCAGATCCATCACGTGGGGGCAGCGCGCCCTCGCCCCCGGATTTCTCTCGCTCGGCCGAGCCGAGCCGACCCACCGGTTCGGGCCGGGTCGCGCCCAAGACGGGCCGGGCCACCCGGGCCGGGCTGGCCCCACAGGCCGGGTCGAACCCAGACCCAGGTCGGTTTGACCCAGTTCGGGCCGACCCAGGGGGGGTTGGGCCGGGTCAGTCCGGGCCCAGACCCCCCGTTTTCGGACCTTTTCGGTACTTTGCTCATAACTTGAGCTACGGGCCTCCAAACGATGCGCCGTCAGTGGTGATGCGATCCTTGGATCGAGACGGTCGTTTTGGTATACTACACCCAAGGTTTTGGAATACTTGGGTTTGGCCGGGTTGATTCGTACATGAAACCAACCGGGCCCTCGGAGCGGAAACACTCATATCTTGAGCTCCAGACGTCCGATTGATGTGCCATCGACTTTGGTGGATTCCTCTAAGTGAGAAAGATATTTTGGTTTACTCCGCTCGAGGTTTGGATTTCATCAGAGTGCGGTCGGGTTGGTTCACTCACGAAACCGACCGGGCCCCTGGAACGAAAAAGCCAATAACTCACAGACCGGACGTCCGATTGATGCGCCGTCTATCTCGTTGAATTCCTCTTGATGAGACGGAACTTTTGGAATACTTCGCCCAAGTTTTGGTTGCTGTTGGATAGTGGCCGGGTTGGATTGTACCCGAAATCCAACTGGGCAGTTGGAACGAAAAAGCTGTTATCTTTCAGACCAGACGTCCGTTTGATGAACCGTCAGCGGCATTGGTGATCTCGTTGAGAAACGGTCCCTATGAGTATACCCTATGAGAGTTCGGAGTACAGTTGAGATACGACCGGGTTGGTTCGCTCAAGAAACCAACCGGGCCCCTAGGACGAAAAGGCTAATAACTCACAGACTGAGTGTCCGATTGACACGCCGTCTATTGCGTTGAGACCCCTATGACGAGGCAGTACTTTGAGATAGTTCTTTTTGGGAATTTGAGATACTTGGAGTATAGACCTGTAGCTCATGGAGCAGACCCTCCCAGAGACGAGCGTGCAGAGTACGGAGACCGTGTAGCCGACTGAGACTTGACGACTGCTTGACCGACTCGACTTGAAGTGATTCGACTAGCACAGTGGACGGAGCACTAATTTGTGAGGTGCAGACCCATGGCGGACGGAGCACTACTTGTGTGACAGTGCAGACCCACGGTACTCTTCGGGAGAGTACCTCTGCAGGCTACTAGGGGGTGTGCACTACTGTGTTTGGGTGGCATACCCCGGCGGGAAGCACTACTGTGTTTGGGTGGCTGGCCCGCGGTACTCGACAGGAGGAGTACCTCAGTAGTCTTAGGTTAGTGAGCAGTACCTCGGAGTCGTGACATGACCACTGTACACTCCAGAGACGGAGCTCTTCAGCAGTTACGGTTTCGATAATAAAAATCCTGGTTTGAGCTGAATCTTTGACCTTTGTGTTTACCTCATCAATGAGATGGATCACTTGATAACTTAGGTATATGTATATGAATATACCTGGGTAGTGGTTATCCGTTGATTTCATAATCTTTGGGTTTCCTCATGATTGAGACGGGTTACTTGATAACTTAGGTGTATGTAAGGGAATATACCTAAGTAGAGGTTATCTGTTGAGATCTTCTTTGTGGTTATCCATGTTGGTTTAGTGAGAACTTGAGGGTCTCGGGGTCCCTACTGAGTATCGTTATACTCACCCCTCCACGGGCTATGCCCGCACCTCATTGTGTTGGTTGCAGACGACGGACAGCGCCGACGGAGGCCGAGTGTTCGAGGACTGGACGGTACCCGGAGGTGGACCACACGACGAGTCAGTACCCGAAGTTGGACCACACGACGAGTCAGTATCCGGAGGTGTACTTCATGGAGAGACGACACTCGGAGGAGGTTGACAGGCGAGAGCGTTGTGGAGGCTATCTATACCTACCCATCAGGTAGGATCCGTGGTGGACGATCTAGGAGCTGTGCCATCTGTACCTACCCTTCAGGTAGGATCCGAGGAGGACGACCCAGGAGCCGCTTCCGTCCTTCCAGCTTTTGTCTTTTTCTGTTGTACTTTGTTCAGTTGTAGTTGTACTTTATTTTGGGTTTGTATTCTGGCCCATTTACCTTTCAGCACTTCTCTTTGTACTTAGTGTTTTACTTCCCCTTGTACTCTGTGGTGTTTTATTTACTTTTATAAAGGAAATTCCTTCCCAGTTATCAGGATTTACGCCTTTGGTGCTAGTCGCCAGCCCCTGGCCTATGGAAGGTGGGCTTGGGGTAGTCACGACATGAGCCCCGAGGACGGGTCGTGACACAGACAGCCGCAATGATGACACGCCTTCGGAGGGATGTGACATAACAGCTTCATGTGCCCAAACTAGCCACACTAGTGGCACACCACTGAATGGTACAATGAACTAGAAGCCATAACCACTGGAGATGAATATTTAGAAATAGGCCCCTCTAGCACACCCTGCTCGCCAGATGGGGAACCTCCACGAGTAACTGGATTTTCTAAATTTCCAAGCACCTGTGCTCTGGAGACCAACTCAACTAGGAATGCCTCATCCACCATCTTCTCGAAATGATGGTATTTAGAGAGGAGAACCCACTCCTTGATCTTTGTACTAAGACCGCCAATTAAGAGAGAAGTCTTTATCAAATCCTATGATGATACCTCCAGAGAAATGGACACAAGTTCCTTGAAATGGTCAACATATGCCTTCACCGTCCGTTGGCCTTGTTGAATACGCATGAGCTCTTCCATTTTCTTCATCTACACCTCTTCAGGTATAAACCATCAAACAAAGGTAGATTTAAAGACATTCCACATCATCTCAACTTGTAGTTATGGTGGGGAAAATAACTCTCATTCATCTAGAGCCGAACCTTCAAACAGATCCAAAACAACACGCACTCTAACAGCTTCAGGAGTTTCCAAAACCCTGAAGACATGCTGGACCCCTTCAAGCCATTTTGCTACTTCTAATGGAACGCAATCACCGTGAAGGATAGACAATATCCGAGAAGGACCAAAAACTAGGCATGACTTATCAAAAACATTAGGGACCTTTTTGGGTGGAATTTTCTAAACAACATATAAAATATAGAGCCAAAACTGATATCAAGCTGAAACAACATCATTGAAAGTGCTTCCATAAAAAAAAACAGCCAGCTCAAAAACCAAACAAAAAAAATACAACCCAAAAAATTCCTTTTTCATTTTAAATTTCAAACAGCCTTTATTCAAATCCATTTTCCAAATACCAAACCCACATTTAAAACCCAATTCAATTTTCCAAAAAAATCATTTCCCCTTTTTAAAATCACTTTAGAAAATCAAGGTCAAGCCTTTAATTCCAAGCGCACACCCCAGTAATCCCGTGAACCGTTACACAAGTCTTCATACTCTTTCATTGATATTCACCAACACGTACTTCTCATGCATTCCCCCACATGTGCAAACATTTATAAGGAGTACCTGAGGTTTCACCCAAACCATATCTCTACCAGTTCAAAGCAACCACCGAATTTTTAGACCAAGGCTTTTAGTTTTAAAAATCCATTTCTCAAATTTAAATCCATTTAAAAGAAATCATTCTCATTTTAAATCCACTTTTTCATTTTCAAGAATGCACTTACACTAATCAAAACCAAGAAAACACCCAACTTGCATCAAATCACCGAAGGGAGGTACTAGTAGTCATGCTTAACCTAGCGACATGGTAGTGGGCCATGCCCCAAGTACGCATAAACAACTAGGAGGAACTTAAACCGTGTACGTAGACTCCACATGGGTCACTACTCCATGTGAAATCACGATGTAACATCGGTTTGAATCCATTGTCATCCCCCAATCCAAAACAAATCAAAATGAGGCAGGAACTCAATTTGCGGACTACCCCTGGTGACTTGAGGTTTGGAAAGGGCGAGGGTTCATAACGTCCTTCCCGTACCTACCTATCGAGTCCTGACAGTCCTAATCTCCATCTACCAAACACCCCAAATAAAAGGTCTGCCTCTGATACCATTTTTTCATGAACCAAACCGGGTTGTCCCTGAACCGGTCACCCGAACTGGTCCACGACATGGCCCGAAGGGTGTTCTCGATCCCCACGGGATGGAAACTAGTGCCGGGCATCAAAATTTAATTATTGGGAACAATTTGACCCATGAAAAAAAGACAAACAGATAAATAAAAACTAATAATAAAAATAAATCTATTTGTAGAATGAAAGTTAAATAAAAAATACCTCCATGTGACCTTCCAGGTCACCACCCAACCAAAGGATGATCTTGCTCTAATAATGAGCAATCTAGCCAAGAGAACCTGAGCAAAGGGAAACTACAACTGAAAAGATAGAATAGGTGTGAGCATAAATATTCTAAGTAGGGATGCCAAAATAAACTATAGAATCCAATATCTCCTTTCCTAAAACAATCCATTAACACAAGTTTTAAATACAATTATAAAAGTAGGGTTTTCACATTTTAAAATAAGAAACATGATTTTTCCCATTCAGAAATCCAGCATACACGACATGCAATTTCCAAAAAAAATTATTTTTCATTTTATAAACAAAACTCGAAACAAAAGATACCAAAACTAGGCTAAAATAATACAAGTAAATAAGGCATACTAGAAACAAACTAGTACGACAGAAAGTAAACAAGCAATATAAGTAAAAGAGTAACCATGGGTAACCCTAAACATCCATATAAGACCCTTGGACATACTCGGTTTCGGAACCACCTACTGGATCATGGTGAATATCCTAACCCTATAACCAACTAGCCACCCTAAAATGACCAATCTAGTGGCAAAGCCTGCCTGGCCTAACAAAAAATCCAGGCGGTACCAACCCCTCTAATCAGGGTTGGTCTGCAACTGTCACTCGATCATCTAAAATATGACCAGGAACCCATGGTGGTTATAATAATGTTGTGTAAGTAGGAATCCCTCGCATGTGTGACTCATATCACCACTCTTTCCTACCTCAAACATGGACAATCTATACGATAACCCATAATGGATATCACCCCTATATAGGTGCCCCAAAAATATATATACCATATCATCAAAGGTTCCAACCAAGACTTCATGCCATGAAATCATTAGAACCATTTGATACCTCTTTCAAAATATTAAAGTTGTTAAATGGGAATATAATAATCAAAAAATCGTCATTTCAAAGAATCAGTACAAACATTACACTAAAGCTGAAAGTGCCAAACGGGTCATCACGTTACATTCGTGTCGAAATAATTTCTCTAAAAACATTTAAAACTCCGACCAGACAAACAAAACTTCCAAAAACCAACCATTCTAAAAGTTAACACAACTCCACCCATGAATTGGAAGAGCCAAACAGGAATTTAAGTCCAAAGTATCCAAAAGCATTACCCAAACATAACCTTTGAATTGAAAGTGCCAAATGGGCCTTTGAGTCGACATGTCTAAATTCATTTATCCAAAACATCTTACCAGTAGCACTTTTAAATTTAAAAATCCAAACAAGCCAAATCCTTGAGGAACACATTTTAAACCACTTCTTTGAAAACACACAAAAGAACCTCCATCCTTTGGGATCCAATAACCATTTTTAAAATCAAAATCAACCACTCCCCTTATTTGAAATAACACCAACCCTCATATTGGAAACATCAATCCCTTCTCAAAATATCTTAACAAAATCACTATGCCATAACCACCAAAGTAAACACACTCAAAATACTATTTCGGAAGCAAAAAAACACCAAAACCTTAACCAAATAAGTTTCAAAACTTCCACACAATTTGATAAACTGACTGAACAATTTATAGAATGATACCAAGACTCAACCAGTTTATAAATACTTTTATGAACAAGAAAACCAATTTATAAACAATTTTTATAAGCATACCAAACAATGCATAAATAATTTGTATAAGCAAACCACACAATTTGTTAATGATTATACAACCAGGTAAAACAAGTTACCCAAATCTATAAAACACCATGATAAACAATTCGAGAGTAATGTGAAAAAGATAGTCATATTGAAAAAATTATCAAAACAACTTTTTACATACACATGACACAACCTTCATAAGTACATATAAATTTAACCAGAGAAAATACTTCAAAACTATTTCTAACAAAACCAATAAATTTGAAAACACTATAACATATTAACTAATTACATTGCTAGGATGCGAAAGAAGTAAAATATTTAACTAAAATCAATCAAGAATTAAATGGATTTAATCGGAAATGAAGACGTGGATTCACCTACCTCAATGGAGAGAAACCACAACGAAACACTGACAGAAGGTAGAACAATCCCTTACGGACTAACCACACACACTGAATAGTGATAAAAGCACACTTCACCCAACCTGCAATAGAATTTGGATTGATCCAAATTAAATAAAAAAAGATGTAATGAAGGGAAAATAAATAAATAAATAAATGAATAAATAAATAAATAAATAAAAGAACAAATAAATAAATAAATAAAAGAATAAATAAATAAATAAATAAAATAATAAAATAATAAATAAATAAATAATTAAAAGAATAAATTAATAACTAATTAAAAGAATAAATAAATAAATAAATAAATAAATAAAACAATAAATGAACAAAAAAATAAATAAGTGAATAAAAATAATGGATGATGAGGCAGTTTCCGGCAAGGAGGGATGCTTCCACACTGGGGCAATGCAGAGGTGCCTCACAGGGGGTTCAGATCGCCGGAAACGGCCTGGCTGGATCTGGAGGCAAGGGTGAGGTCGGCTAGATGGAGAGGGTTGGACGAAGGGGGTTGTACAATGATGTAGGAGACACTGCAGGTCGGCGCAAGCCAGATGCAAACTGTGGGAGGGGCGAGGGCGGACAAAGGTGGGGGCTGGAGCACAGATGCTGGCTGAAGGCGCTGGGGAGCGGAGGGTAGGAGGTGAAGAGGTGTTGGGGGGCCCAGATCATGGAACATGGTTGGCAGGCGAAGGGGCGTAGAACAAGAGGCTGGAGGTGGCTGGTCATGGAAAACCGATGACACGAGACAAGGGGGAACGTTGTGAGGGGTTGGCGGTGAGGAGGCGGAGGGCCAAAGGTGGGGGAGTCCAGGACGACTGAGGTGAGCACCTGGGGGCCGGATCACAACAGAGGTCCATAGGTAGGGGCGCGACCAACGCTGGTGAGGGAGAATGCGGAGGGCTGAGATGAGGCCGATGGGGTGAAGGGTGAGAGTTGGAGGTGCTGAGTGCCGTAGAGCGGCGAGGGGAAAGGGAAACAAGGGGTGGGGGCGGCTACGCCGCGAGATGGGTAAGGTATAGGGTTTAGATATTTTTTTTCCATTTGATAATAATAATAATAATAATAATAAAACCAGAAATAATAATAATTATAATAATATGATAAAAATAACACCATAATATTATTATTATTAACAATCATTCTATTTAAAACTTAATCCATTTAATTATCTAATTCTAAAAACTGGGTAACCATGTGCTCAATGCATGGATTAAAAAAATGGGCACACAAATTGCGCACCCCAACACAGACCACTTGGGTACCTGCATAAGCACCTAGGGTGACCGCACAGTTACCGCTAACCATGTGGTGCCCATGCACGGGTACGAAACCCACTAAAAACATTAAATGTCAGAAATTTTAAACCGGGACCTGACTCGATCCTTGACGCGAGAATGCAGATCCTAAAAATAATAAAAATAAAAATAAATTAAAATGTTGGGGTGTGACACATACGAACTTAAACCCTTTTCATGTGAGCTTGGTCATTGGGTTGTCTAAACAGGTGAAGTTCTAAACGAAACGCCGATAATAACCTGCTAAACCAATAATACTACGTACCTCACTTATGTTCATTGGAGTAGGAATTTCTTGCACAACCTTTGTATTCATAGGATATACAAATGTTCCATACTTAGAGACAATCTGGACTAGAAAGGAAACTTATAGAAGCCAAAAATCACACTTTCTATACTTCCCATATAATTTAATTCTTCTAAATGTCTTCAGAATAACACACAAGTGAATTTCATGATCTTCATGGATTTTAGAGTATAACAGGGTATCATCAATATTCACCACTAAAAAGTCATAAAGATATTCCTTGAAAAGTCCATTCATTAGGTCCATGAAAATAGATGGTGCATTAGTTAGTCCAAAAGGCATTACTGTAAACTCCTAATGCCCGTACCCGGTTTTAAATGCTGTTTTTGGAATGTCTTCCTTCCTTACAAGAAACTGATGATATCCAGATCAAAGATCAATCTTAGAAAAATATTGGTCTCCATTAATTTGATCAAATAAATCATCAATTCATGTTAGTGGATACTTATTATTTATTTTAATAGCATTGATATCCCTGTAGTCAATGCACAACTTCATAGACCCATATTTCTTCTTAACGAAAAGAACAGGGGCTCCCCATAGAGAAACTCTAGGGAGAATAAGTACGTTATCTCTCAATTACTCTAGTTGTTTCTTTAGTTCCACTAAATATATAGTGCCATTATATAAGGGGTATTTAATATGGGCCTTTAACCAGGAATTAAGTCAATGGAAAACTCAATTTCCAGATCTAGAGGATGTCCAGGTAAATCCTATGGAAAGACGTCAACATATTCTTGCACAACAAGTACATCCTCTATCTGTACATTATTCTACTCACCCATATTTATTTCATTCACTTCTAACCCAATAATTGAATTTAGTATAGCTATTGGGGGTGGATCTAAATGAGAATCAAATGGTGAGGTTTCTACTCTAAAAATAATGGATTCTACACCATTCTCTAAAATTGTAACTTTCTTATTCTTACAATAGATCTTCGCATCATAATTTGATATAAAATTCATAAAAGAATTATATCATATTCAACCATTGGTATAAACATAAGGTTAGCGACTGAAGAAAATTTATGTGTCATGAGGGGGACTAATTGACATGCCTTTATTGCAATGATACATCCACTAGGAGTTTTGACTGATAACTCCTTTATTAAATAAAATTGGAAATATCTAATTTTCTTGGAAAATTGGGAAGATATAAATGAATGTGACGATCCAAAATCAAATAAATCATTTTCTAAGTTTGATGAAATGATCAAAGTACCTACCACCACACCATTTTGAACTTCAACCTCTGTAGTTGTGATCGTATAATCTTGTCCCTACTCCCTTGTCCTTTTCTGTTGCATATTTCCTTGGTAGTTTGTAGAATCATTATAATAGTGTCCCATCTCCCAAAAATTATAGAATTGAACATTAATGGAATATTTCTTCCCATTGAAATCACCATCAATATGGCCTTTCTGACCACATTTGTAGCATAATCTTTTTCCTTTTAAGAACATACCAGGGTGTTTCCTTCCTCAATTATCACAGGGTGGAAATTCAACTCTTCCATTCTTCCCTATTTCCTTATTTTCTTTCCTAGAGTTTTTAGTAACCCTCTTATTTTCTTGATTTCCATTAAAGTCATAAGATTTAGAGAATTTCTTTTCTATCTTGATAGAACATGAAACTATATCCTCATATGATGAAAAAATTTGGGAGACCAGTGCCCGCCGGAGGAATGGATTTAGGCCATAAAAGAATCGATCAATTTTGATCCTTGGATTTTGTATGAAGTCCACAACATGTCTTTATAACCTTGTGAAGTTAGCTTCATACTTTGCAACATTCTCATCTTCCTTCTGCCTCGGATTCAATAGTTTCCTCTCTATATCCGCTCTCTGTTCACAAGGAAAGTATTTTTCTAGGAATATTTCCTTAAAGTCACTCCATTCCATCTCCTCTATTTCTTCCTCCTCCTTTTTATTTTGGATTAACGACCACCACTGATCCGCATCTCCCAATAGATGATAATCTGCCTTAATAACCTTCTATCTTTCATTACATCCAAAAGTGAGAAATATTTTCTCTAGGGAACTTATCCACTGCTCATCTACAAATGGGTTTTTATTCCCATTGAATGATGGTGGTTGTTGTCGCATAAAGAGATATAACATAGCTCCTCTACGTGGTGGATCTAGATGATCTAAATGGGTTAGGTTATTATTTATAACCTGAGTAAGTTATCTCAGTATAGTTATAATTTGCTCAGCACCTATCACATCACCAGAGCCAACATCATTATCTTTCATCAGAGGGAAATCCCTACAGCGGACACGTACATTCGTGCTGTTTCTATTACTTCCACTAGGCTCCATTTCTAGATGATGACATGCACTAGATTACGTTATGAATCATAATTTATAATCTTAACTTAACAAAATACTTAGCATAAATTGAGATCCTACGCATGGCTAATCCCATAATCCCCAAAATGGTTTCTTTAAGGAAATATTTACATTTAAATACTTCATAATGGGTTGTAAAGAAAATGTGAATAATCCTAAGCATATCCCCTGACAGTGTCATAACCAAGAGATAAGCAAGGCCCATTTTCATGTACTAGGATACCTCAGGTCAAGCCCAAAACTTCTAGTCAGAGGTTTCACTCCTAGGTTCATCTGTGCCATAGCCTCCTCTACCTACTCGTATCCAGACATGGATGCATTTCTTGAAAGATCCACATAATCTATTCCTTAAAAAGTACCATGACTTTCTTATATGTTTATCCTCAAAGACTATCTTAAGTAATCTTCCCTAATATACATTTTCTAAATCAAGTTTCCAATTTTTCTACTAAACTTCCTGTGATACCAACTGTAAGGACCCGACCCCAATTTCTCGGAGCCGGTTCCTTATTTGATTACATTGCCATATAAACAAGTAATATGCATCCCAAAGGACCAAGTAGTTTATTAGTATTGGAAAAAAGACACATAAATAAGTTCAACTTTATATCATTAAGGGAAACATAACACTAATTTATTCCATTAAAAACATCCATGCCTCCTAGATTATGCTTGAAAGTCATTCATAATTTATTAATCATATACTGGGAAAATGAAACACAAGAAAGGGGTGAGCTCAAATGCTCAGTAATGGTAAGAAATACAAAGAAAGATAACATAAACATAAGACATGGTGAATAATTGAAAACACATGCCTTTAAAAATAATAAACTTGAACACATTATGGTAGGAATATGAGTTGAGTAAATAATGCCACAATAAAACATAATCATGGGTATTCTACTAGTCGAATAACCACATGAACTTTCAATTACTAGCATCATAATGAGGGAAGTTCATATTACCAACATTCTGAAACATTTGGTCAAGGCCTCGACCAAGACTTCTAAAAGTGATTAAGGCCTCAGCCAAAATCTATATATCACATTGGGAAAGGCCTCAACCAATTCCACATCTATTTGTCTCATGAGACCTACCGATGAATCGAGGGGATATAGCGGGCCCCACCCATCACATAATAATTCCAATGAATTCATAATATGACTAGGGATCAACATAAACAACATATACATTCATATTGAAATAATCATATGAAATGTAACTAACTTTCCCCAATCATCAAACATAAAACACTAACAACTCCAAGCAATATGGTGAATGGTTTTATGATAGATAACCCAAAATAAAATTAGTTATAAACCATTAAATAAAATATTTTATATGACATTAAAAATTATTAAACCCAATAATACATAGTAATCAACAAGAGTGTTGAATCAGACGCAAATACTCTTATAAATTCATTAAGCAATTCTTTAGATAAATACTCTTTTATTTGAAAAAAAGAGTTCTTTTGGAAAAATATTTCTATAAAACCAGAAGTAGAGTAAGATATTATTTCATGATAAAATTAGTGTTTTTTAAGGATAATGGTTTCAAAAAATATATTATATAGTGCCCTTGAAAAAAGATATGAATTTGAGAAATTCCCTTGAATCGGCTTGTATTTTGGGAACAATTTTGAATCTTTCTTTTAAAACATGTAAATATCCATGAAATAGGGAAGGATTATGGTTGGTGTACATATATATAATACTCACACAGAATTAATGAGGAGTACATAATAATACAAAAAAAATTCATTGAGGTAATTAGATAATGAAAGTAACCCGAATGAAAATGGAAGTTCGGGTGGAAAACCCTTACCTTAAATTCGAATGTGTTCCCCTATTGAAATTAAGGTCCTGGAATATGAAATTATACTCATTAATAACTTAATTAATAACATATTATAAATTTATTTAGTTTATCATAATTCTTTTTAGTTCATTTATTTCATTATTGATAAGTTATAATATCAAATTCTGTCGTACCGGAGTGTTTGTTTTCTTGATTTTCATAATCAGTTCACTTGTTTTTAAGTAATGGAGTTCATGTGGAATGGTTGTAAATCTCCAGAATTGAAATTAAATATTATTTATGAACATACATAATTTATAATGGTCATTTATATCATTTGGTTACATGGAATTAGGATTAATCATTAGATGACAACCACTTCTATTATTTGGCGGTATTTGGATTATTATAAACTAGTTTTGTCATATAAATTAATTATATGTACACATATTGGTTAATGAATATTAATTAGGTTATAATACATATATTATAGTCTGTTGCAACCATGAATATGGTTTAATGACGAGAAATTAAAAGATATATTGAAGAATGAAACTTCGTCATCCATGAAGGTTATAAATCAGAACCTCATGGACGCTGATTTCATTTATAAAAATAAAAGGGAGTGAGTAAGAATATTGATGATGTTTCTTCTATTGACATGATATAATTATATTATATAGATGATAATGGATTTATCATGACCATTTGGATAGAGTAGGTGAGGAGAGGATAAAAAAATAAGATAAATTCAAATGAAACTAAAAGAAAAAGAAAGGTACTTTACCTCTTGAAATAACTTCCTTGAGAACCTCCTTAAGGGAATGGATTTTAATCTTTTGGAAAGAAAAAGAGCTTCCTGGTCATGGTGAGTGAATAGGGAAGTTTATTTGGGAAGAAATTTAAGGATATTAAAGTCTTAGAGGATTGAAGAGAAGAGGAAGTGGTGGGAGTTTTTTATAGTGGAGGTGAGGAGTGGATTTTGAATATTTAATTCATTATTTTATTATTTCCCTCAAGACAACCAATAGTGTTATTTCATGTGACCAATAATAGTAATAAGTGAATGTGAGTTCTAACCAGGTGTCCTTATATCACTTATGATGTCATAAACAGTGTATTTAATTGATAATTTGTATATACAATATTTTACCATATTTCACTATTCATCAAAAATTCAAGAATTTCAGAAAAATCCCAAAAATTCAATGCTAACATTTTTCGACGTGTAGAATTTAGAAATGAACTCCATTTTTCAAAAATAATTTTTTAAATATTATGAATTTAATTTTTAAATAAAATCATAGTTAATCCAAAAAATAAAAAATCAAATGGTATAATTAGTTTTATATCACATTGAAAAATTAATTAAGATCTCATTATCTTATTAACATAAAAAAATAAAATAATATCATTTTTTACTATTCATATGGTTCATATTACTATTCATTTATGTATGTTACTATTCACCAAAAATCAAGTTTATTCTATCAGACTCTAAATGACTTACTGATCACAACTCTAGATGACGATTTTTGAAATTAAAAACATAGTAGAGGAAAATTTGTGTTTAATGGATAGATTATAAAATTTTATTCAATATTTATTTCCAAAACCTTGGGGTGTTATAACCATAACTTTCTATTTTTTAATGCATTACCATTGTGTTATTTATAATTAAAATGATGTAATAGTCATGTATTAAAAATTTGGGTGGATATAGTTGGTATTAGCGCATGGTTTAAATAATTTCGGAATTAAAACTAGGAAAAATTATTGGAAAAGAATAAGGATAAGTATAAGTATATGTAAACATCCCAAGTTTTAGTAAAGTGTGAGAGCACATGGTTTTGGAGAAATGAAATCCCAATCATAAAATTACAAGTAGATGTGGCTTTGGCCCATATGTACCTAGGGGAAATAACACCTGAAGGGTTTGTTGTGCATTAAATTGACTTTTACCTAGTAAACAAAAAAGTGGACTTTCTCCACACCTGGTTTGAAACTCCCAGGGGATATGATTCAGTAAATCACAAACTCTATACAAACCATTATGATAGATATACAACTAATGAAATTATGGCTCTTGAATATAGAAAAGGGTTAAAGTACATGATAATAAGATCATCATTTGAGAAAAAGGATAAACATATGGATCCCATAAGATAACACTTTATAATTCATACACTCATGAAAATAAATTATTTATACTTTATTGAATTATTTTTTTCTAAAAAAATTTCTATTTTAGAAAATATTGGGAACTAAGAGAAACCATACCAAAACCCCATGAGAGGTATGATAGAATGATTGTCTGAATGAAATTCCAAATAAAATAAGATGTGTAGTTCAAAAACATTATAACAATGCTTAAATAGCTATCTGTATGATATGAACAATAACCTAAACCGTGTGGAACATTTAACTTTTCCCAAGAAGTAGAAACTAGCAATCATATCTTTTATGCACCAATGACCACTGAAATTTAGTGGATCATATAACCACTTGTCACAGAATATTGTGTTAACTCAATGAAGAATATATTTTCTATAATCCACTATTCTATGATGGTGAAAGTTACTCTGGCCGTCTATCATTTAAATAGAGAGGTTGATCAATGGTGGGAATTGATAGAGAATAAAAATCCAAAATATGTAATGGAATAGATAGAGTGGAAATGATTTAAGAAAATATTTCTTAATAAGTATATATATCTGAAGAAAAATAAGAGTGAATATATCAGGGATTATGAGGAAAATTTCAAAAGGATTGTATTATATTCCATGAGTTTTGTTATCCACAATGATAACCAAATAAATAGATTCTTTATTTGTTTAAATCCACATCTTTGAAAGGATCTATATTTCAAAGACCTTTGGATTTATGAATAAGTAATTTGATGTGATCTTAAATTATAGAGTTTAGATAATGGTCCCATGTATATGGAGAGAGGAATAGAGTTTCAAGTTGGGGGATAAAATTACAAAATATGAAATAAGATCTAACCACCCACATGTTAAATATATAGAAAGAATAACTATGGAAATTGCCTCAAAGGTACAAATAAATGATTTAATTGTGGGAAATAAGGACACTAAGCTCATGAATTTCAAAGGGGAATAAAGAAGTCAGCCAATATGATGGAGGAAAGTAAGGAACCTCCCAATTCACCACCCATGGTTCAATTATTCAACTGACAGAATAAAGGGAACAATGCAAGCCATTGTAATAAACCATGAGACATCAAGTGTAATAAACACTATAAACCACCAAAGTCAAGCGAGTAAGGGAAAGTTTATGCCATTACCACCACTGAGGTGTAACATGAAAATGAAGTTATACAAGGTACAATTACTTTTCACTCAAGAATGGAAAAAGTTTTACTTGATTCTAGTTCTATACATTCCTTTATATCCTTCATGTTTTATAGAATTTTTGAATCACATATCTGATTCCTTGAAGTAGATATATCCATAAAACACCCAGTGGTGTGATCATTACATCCCAAGTGTTGGAATCTTCCCCTATTAGTGTATGTGGGAATATTCTTCCAGTGAATCTTGTAAAACTTTCCTTAGTATAATTTTATTTTCTAATGGGAATAGACCAAATATAATTATATATATCTCACAATAACTTTTTAGAAAAAGAAACCTCTTTCTAAATTCCAAACCATCCCATGATCTTATAAAAAATTAAAGAAGATCTAGAATATCCTTTGGAAAATACCTTAATAGTGTGGGTGTTGATAGAATATGAATAAGAACATATATCCCAAATTATTGTGTTAAAATAAATCATAAACATCGAGGAAATTTTAATTATGAGGTAATATACTGATGTATTTCCTGAAGAGTTTACTGAACTTCCCCCAGATCAATAGGTAGTGTTATAAATAGATATTATACTTGAAGCCACTCCTATATCCAAGTTCCCCTATATGATGGACCCAATTTAATAGGAGGAGTTATAGAAGAAGCAGCAATAACATTTGAAAAAAGGGTTCATACATCCTAGTGAATCACCATGGGGTGCACAGATTCTCTTTTTCAATAAAAAATATGGATCAATGTGGATATGCATAGATTATTAGTAGCTCAACAAGATCATTATAAAGAATAAGAATCCCCTACATATAATTGATGAATTTTTATATCAACTTTAATGAGATCAATACGTCTCAATGGTGGATATTCATTTTTGATATCATCAGTTGAAGATGAAGAAAGAAGACATTCATAAGACAACCTTCCATATATGTTATAGGCACTATGAGTTCATAGTGATTCCATTTGGTCTTACGAATTCCCCTGAAATATTCTGGGATTTTATGAATAATGTCTTTAGATACTACCTTGAAAATTTTGTGGTAGTCTTTATTGATGATATTATCATTTACTACAAGAGTAAAGAGGAATATTTATAGAATATAAAGATTGTTCTAGTGAGATTAATAGATGATAATTTGTAATCTATGTTTAGAAAGTGTGATTTTTCTATGTAGTTAGTCACATTCTTGGTTCACGTGATCATAAGTGAGGTAATTTCTATGGTCCCTTAAAAAATAAATGAAATTGAAGAATGGATCATACACACTAGTGTCATATAAATCCAAAGTTTTCTTGCATTAGTTAAACACTACCAAAACATTGTGAGAAATTTAACATAATTCTCTACCCCACTAACTAAGTTAACATGTAATGGGGTAAAGTATGTTTGGATGATATAATATGAGGAAAAATTTAAGGTGATCAAGAAGAGTCTTATCACTATGCCTGTACTCACACTACCCTAAAGTGGACAAGGTTATTCTATATACAATTATGATTTAAATAAAGTCTTGGGATGCATAATTATGTATAATGATAAAGTTATAATATATTCCTCATGATATTTTAAGATCCATGAGAAAAACTACCTGATGCATGATTTGGAGTTAACAATTGCGATCTTTACTTTTAATATTTGGCAGCACTACCACTATGGTGAGAAGTGTGACATATATACACACCACAAGAGTCTAAAGTATATATTCACATAGAATGAGATAAACATGAATTGGATAAGATAGTTATATCTGATCAATGACTATGATTTATCTATTCATTACTATCCTGGAAAGAAAAATATGGTACATGATTCTATTAGTATAAAAGAACCTACTACACAATCCATAATTTGGATTGAGAAAGAATCTATCTTTGTGGATATGTGAAGGGTGGATCTAAAAATCATAACTCTAGGAAATAAATCCTAACTTTCCAAAATGATTACCCAACCATCTATCCAAGAGAAGATCAAGGAGGCACAAAGGGATGATTTAGTGCTTCAAAAGAAGGCGATAACAACAAAGGAAGTTAAGTTTCATAAATTATGCATTGATGAAGATAATGTCATTCATTTTGGAACTAGAAATTCTGTTCCTTCATCATATGAGATAAATAAAGAGTTATTGGATAATACACATAGATCACCTTTATCTATCCATCTTGGACGTACCAAAATATACCATGATCTTTGAGAGCACATCTAGTGGGATAACATGAATATTGATATTGTTGATTATACCTCTAAGTGATTGGCATATAATTAAGTTAAATTATAGAGGGAAAAGTCTAAGGGGACGATGCAACCATTGACCATAGCCACATAGAAATGAAAAAAAAATCATGAAGAACTTTTTCACTAGTCTCCTGAAGATATCTAAAGAAAGTAATGAGATATGGGTTGCAGAGAATCAACTCACCAAGACCACCCACTTAATCACTATTTAGGATTATTTATATTTTAAAAAACTTTCCAATACATATGTAAAGGATATGGTGTGGCTACATGAGACACCCATTTCAATCATTTTTGATCATGTTCTAATGTTCACCTATAACTTTTGGATAAGTCTTAAACATTATCTAAATAATGAATTGAATTTCAGTATGGATTATCACCCCTAAAATGATGTACAATTTTAATGTAACATTTTGGTACCCTAGAAAATGATGAGAGAAAGATCTATATAAATTAAAGGATAATGGGATAAATATTTCCCATTAGTTGATTTCTCATGCAATAATGACTTCCACTCAAGTATTCGAATTCCCCCACATGAATCCCTATATGGGAAGCATTTTATAAATCCTACATGTTGGGATAAAGTTTGTGAATGAATTTTACTTAGACACAATATTGTGAAAATTATTATAGAGAAAGTTTATGTAGAGACCTGATTTTTTTCTTGTAATAATTTTATATATTTCTATATATATTTCTTGAGCTATGAACTACGACGACATGTAATTTAGAGGCCCAGTGAGCCTGAAATTAATTTTATAAAAATATTAAATATATTTTATATTGTATGTACACTTATTATTAAAGAAAAAAAGATAAATATTAAATGGTATCTTCAAGCAGAAATCCGAGACCAAGGTTGAGATCAGAACATGTTTCTTACCTTAGACATTCCATAAAATGAGTCGATGTGGGAAGTTCATACCCCTCACCCATTGGCGGTGCATTAAGTGGAGTTATTTATTTATTTGATTAATAAAATAATTAATTTAACCTAAAATAAAATGCTTATAAATATATCATTATAGAACTGTGGCCAGGTTTGGTTTCATAACCCTAGAGTTGATGGCAAGCTCTATCCTCCCTTATCCATTAAAAAATTCATGCTAAATGATGACGGACCTCTAGATCTAATCATATTAAGATGCAGAGAATGGAAAAAATATTCTTTATCAGTTATAAAATGAGATCCTCATCAGTTAGTGATCCAATATTGAGGTATGAATCATCAATTGGGGTTTTTACGCCCTTGATTAAATGCTTGAGTAGATCAATTTTTTCAATCTACACCCTTGTTGCAACCTTCACATGAGCCTAAGTATTGAAATATAATTTTATTTGAGTTGTTTATCTAACCCTGGATGTACATTATTTATTATTGGAAAAGAACACTTGGTAAAAAATGTTTGAAACTTGGTTTTTGTTTATTTTATCACCATATATATTTCCATGCTTCACCGGTTGGATCCCCGCGGTTCTGGTTCGACTTTACCGGTAGGTACCAAGCTCGATAGGGCCACCAGATTCATAGTGGATCATTGAAATGAGAACATAATGTTGAATCAATCATAGATACAGGAATATTATGAGACAGGGATGATCGATTTTATGGTTTGAGGCTGTATATTCAAGGGTTTAAGCCATGGGAGCATCCATAATGAACGAAGAAACGATTCTAGGTGAAAAGAGCAGATTTTTAGTGAACGAAGATCTAAAATATCAAATCTTAGCAAGATATTCTCATCTAGGAAATATTTGAGGTGAGATATATAGTGAAATGAGTTGAAACATTTAGATCTACCATGTGGATCAAATATCTTTTGTTATTTGAATATCCCGACTACACACCGTGATCCAGGATAAACACAGGACATGTAGCCTCCCTTAGTGATAGATCTAGGGTTTCAAAAAAGCTAATGATGACACGTTGTGTAGTACTCCCTCAAACACCATGTATCCCTTCCCCTGTTGTACAACTCGTGTGATGGTTCACATGGGTAGGAACTCTGTGTAAGAGTACAAAGACACGCCTAAAGGACATGACCCTAATCCTGGTTATCCTGGACACACCGTGTAGTCCACCTACATGGTGTGTTCTACTACCTGGGGTGGATCCATGTGACAGATAGGGACATGTGAAGATTGTGAAGTGGGGCCACATTCCATGTGGGTCCCCTCACACATCATGTACCCCTTGAACTATTTTAATAAAACCTTTATCATCCATATCTTCTTCGTTTGAACTCAGATTTTAGCTAGTGAGTAGCCTGTACTGAGTGTTTTTTCCACATCGGATGTGATAGTTCCCTCGGTGGTGGATTTTGAATAACATCTTAAATGTTCTGGGAA
Source organism: Viscum album (assembly GCA_963277665.1). Classification (NCBI taxonomy): domain Eukaryota; kingdom Viridiplantae; phylum Streptophyta; class Magnoliopsida; order Santalales; family Viscaceae; genus Viscum; species Viscum album. The sequence goes on along the minus strand of OY728120.1, from coordinate 1,331,020,643 downwards.
TAGAACCTTATGAGGAGATGCTTGATGACGGAAGTGGTCATGCAGGATAACCAAAGGCATATTCTCATGTGGGACCCTCCGGCTAGGCTGGGCATGGGTCCTTGACTTCTAGAGTGGAACCCTCTAGTTGGGATGGGAATGGGTCCTCTACAGAATCCTGAGTGGAACCATTCATGTCACGACCCATCCCCCGAGACTCATTCCATGACTACCCCAATCCCACCTCCCATAGGTCAGGGGATAGCAACTAGCACTGAGTAGGCAAGTCCCAAACAAATGGGAGATATTTTCCTAAGAACCTGTACACACACACAACTTCAAGGAAAAGCTACTAGAAATTAAAAAAGACAAAGTAATGAAAAAGAATTCATACCAATACAACCAAACAACAAAGTAAGATAGAAGTAAACCAGTAAAGTACAACCGGTCCAGAATAAAATCCCACCAAAAAGAAAGACTACTACAAATTCCGACCTCCAAATAAGGGTACTGAAGCTATAGTAGAAAGATACTATAAACACCTCAGTCTATCTGATCTCAAAAAGAACCATCCTATCTTGGTCCTGTTCCTCCTCTTCCTAGGACTTTATAGAAATTTTGGTCATTTTCACAAGACATGACATGTGGGGGAAAATCCCATGCAGTGGTGAGTAAAATAGTACTTAGTATGACAGCCCAAAACCAAAAAGGAAAAGCCACAAAAGAATTCACAGTTGTCTATAAATAGTTATACGCCCATAAATATAACAATAATGTTCATATATAATCAAATACCATCCACAAGGAAGGAAGGATAATTTACAACTAATCTTATGCCATAAGATTCTACTCGAGGCATGCTCGTTCTTGGAGGACTCGCTCTTCAATCCTTGATGTCATAACTGGTCAAGATTATGTTATACTGAGAGGGTATTATGTTATATAATACCACAAAACCAATATGTATTACCAAATAAATTAGGGTATTCATATTGAATACTAATAACCCTAACAACGCAGCTCATAATGTAGAATATTTTGAAGAATACCACAAACCCTATTGATACGGCCCACTAGATGGAGGATTAACACCCTTCACTTGGATGTCATGTCAATACCCAACGAACTCCATCAGGGACGATATAGTATCTTTCCAATACCAAGGAGGATTCCATAACTATATCCAATACTATGTCACTCAAGGGGATTTCTAGGAAATTCCATACCAAACCCTTGAGGAAAGGACCAAGGAGAAAATATCCACACCCACACTGGCCCTCACTAAGGTCTGACAAATCAATATCCAAAGGGCTGCCTCTTTGTAAGGGTCCCAACACCATAGAAGACTCATTAAATGAACTTATAGTTTGAATGTTATAATGATTTTTGTAAAAAGGGGATGGTTGGGTTTTGGCCCGGTCAGACCGACCTGCCCCGAACAGGCCCAGGGTCCACCGGTCTGACCTGACATGCCAGGCCCAACTCATTTCTAGCTCAGCCCGCTGGGCCATGGGTCTGGTTTTCCCAACTTGGCTTACTTGAGTGGACTGACTTGTCTCACCTATACGCAGAGGCTACCACATCCTTTCCTGTTCAATGGATCCAGTAGATGGCGGGTCACTTCTCTCGCACGCAGTCTGCGGGGCAGCGTGCCTGTGTACACCCACAACTGAGACACAGGTCTCCCATCTGACGCGACTCATCAGAGCTGTGTCCCTCCACTATCTTGGCCTACTACCATTTCACACTACCACTACCTGTGGCCATGATACCACAGGTTCTTCCATCACCAGCCATCAAGCCGGTGACCATCCACCACTGGGTGGCCGCATTGCTGCGTGCCACCGCTAGTGCCGCCCCACACCACCGCCGGCGCCGCCACGTGCCACCGCTACTTCCGCAGGATCTTGTTTCTTCTTCATTGGTTAAAAAATTTATCCAGATGTAGATCCGAGATCCTCGGGTGCAGATCTGTACTAATCTGGTTTCTACAGTCAAAAAGCCTTCGATCTAGGGGTCCGATCGCATACGGAATCGCCTGAAAATTTTTGAGTCATGACCATGGGGGTTCAACGATGAAGCAAGAAGAATAGGGAAAGAAAAAGCATCAATAACACCCAATATGGATGGATCTTGGAATTTTTCTTGTCGTCCTCGATCCATCCATGTTATAATTTTAGAATGAGGAAAGAATAAGAAATTCTTAACATGAATCAACCCAATAAACATCCCTCAAAATAAAACCCAACCGACATACACCCGATTCGTGGATTAGGTTTGTTTTTTTGGATAATACAAGTTCATTATGGGAAATTAAGAATGGGGAAGGAAAATCACAAAGAAAAATAACCCCTACATGGGATTGGATCATTCGTTGATAGACGGAGAATTCTTTATCATTGACGATACGCTAAATAACGCTCTCGATCCTTGATCCTTGATTCGAGATGGAATCAATCCATCATAATTCACCAATGCCTTCTTCTGAGGTTCCTTATCTCAAGAGTTATCAAGGAATTTCAAGGGTTGTGAATTCTAAGCCCGCACCCCTACCTCTAGGTTTAATAAAAAGGAAAAAAATATGTTACATCATTAAAATATTCTTATTAAAATATTAAATAATGGTTACGTCCAAATTCTAACTTTTTCTTCTGGACCATGCCGAATAATGTTACGCCCTGACTAAGGTAAAGTTTCTATTCTGGATGAAACTGTGCCCTTGAATTTTTGATCTGGGCACCCGTTTATAAATCATTAAATTTCAAAGTTATTCATCGAGCGTTTTTAATTAAAAACTAAAATTTATTAAAAAATTTATTCTGGGAACACCGGTCCTCAGAATCTCATGACATCTCAGTGCATAGTCTTAGTATTTTCACAATTAATTTATTAAAATAAAGCAGAGGGAAATATAATCCATTAAATTATCCCCACCTTAGGGATTTACATCCTCGAAATATGAAACATGGGCTACTCAACAAAAAGATGAGGGTGTTGAACATGCATATGATCCTCCAACTACCATGTGCTCTCCTAAAAGTTATTGTGCTTCCATCAAACATTCACTATAGTAATCGACCTCCCATGAAGGGTCCCTTCCTGCCGATCCTCAATCTCTTCCTGGAACTCCGCAAACCTCACCTCACCAACATTGTCCAGCTTGCCCTAGTTGATAACATGTGATGGGTCATGCACATACCTCCTTAGCTGAAACATGTGAAATACATCATGCAACCAATGTAACCATGGGTGTATAGATAAGAGGTATTCCACCTCACCAACTCTTATGAGAATCTGAAAGGGGTCGATGAACCTTGGGGACAACTTGCCGCCCTGGCCAAATCTCCACAAACCCCATCGAGGTGAGACCGAGAGGAAAAAATGGTCTCCATCCTCAAACTCCAAGGGCCTCTATATTCTGTCATCATATGACTTCTTCCATATATGTGAAATCATTATCTTCTCTGGGATAATATTCACCTTCTCGATGATAGCTTGCACCAAATTAGGGCCCCCAAGTACTAACTCCCATGGGTCAATCCAACATAACAGTGATATGCAAGGTCGACCGTACAAGGCCTCAAATGGTTCCATACCAATGGTGGAGTGGTATCTATTATTATACACAAACTCCACCAGAGGTAAGTAGTCCTACCAACTATGACCAAAGTCTATGATGTAGGAATGAAGCATGTCCTCCAACACCTAGATGTTCCTCTCCGTCTGACCATCCTTCTAGGGATGTGTAGATATGCTCAACTGCAACTGAATCCTAAAATCCTCCTTCACACCCTTACACATCGAGGAAGTGAACTAAAAGTCATGGTCTAAAACAACATTTTAAGGCACCCTGTGAAGTCTAACTATCTTATAAATGTAGAGGCATCCAAAAATCTCTACAAAACCCTTCTCCCAGATGGGTAGGAAGCGGGCCAATATAGTGAGCCAATCAACGATCACCCAAATGATGTTGTGTCCCCTAGATGTGCATGGAAACCTGTCATGAAGTCCATTGAAATCCCATCCAACTTACACTCTAGAAACTCGAGTGGCTGAGTCAAGAATACTGGAACTTGGTTCTCTACCTTCACTTGCTGACAAGCGAGGCACCGAGAAACGAAATCTTCCACTTCCTTATTTATCCCTGGCCACCAGAACTAGCATCAAAGGTCCTGGTACATATTTTACACACTTGGATGTACCTACATGGTGAATATATTGAAATAACTTAGAAATTACTCTCACAACTACACTGGAACAATAATGTACCCTCTGAAGAGAACAATGTGCTCACCACCTAACAAATATCTATCAGGGGCATGCCCTATGTACATCTGAGCATGTGTAGTCTCGCAACTGGTCTTTCTAAACTATTCCTCCCTGACTCTCTATAAGAGTGGAGGGGTAACTACAATTGACTAGATATAAGATACTCTATCTCCATCCATGAAGGATATTAGAAGCAAGGCCAATTTCTCTGAGGCCTCATTTAGTAGCTGTGAACTCGATCTCTAGCTGAAAGAATCTGCCACCACATTCCCCTTACCAGGAGTATAGACTATTTCGAAGTCATAGTCCTAGAGGAACTGTAGCCAATGACATTGTCTCAGGTTTAGATCCTTCTGAGAAAAGATATACCTAAGACTTTTTCATCTGAGAAGAAGATAAACCATTGTCCCATAAGCTAGTGTCATCACATCTTCAATGAGAAGACTACCACTTCCAAATCAATTTCATTGGTCGCATAGTTCTGCTCATGTGGTATCACCTTATGTTAACCATAGAAAATCACTAATTTCCCCTACATTAGGACATATCCAGGTCAGGTTCCTGATGCGTCATAGAACACCATGTACTCGACACCCTCCTATAGAAATCTCAGAATGGGAGTGCTCATCAAACTCTGTCTCAGTTACTGAAATATCTCTTTGAACTTCTCCATCTATATGAAAGGTTTCCACTTTCATGTGAAGGCTATCATGGATGCTGATATTCTATAAAATTCGGGATCAAACCTCTTATAGTACGCATATAAACCAAAAAAACTCCACAACTTGGTAATTTTCATGGGTGGATCCCAAGAAAGCACCACCTCTATCTTTTCTAGATCCACCGTAACTCCATCCATTGAAATGACATGTCCTAGAAAGTGGACCTCCCGAATATAGAACTAAAATTTTGAGAGGTTCCCATATAGTTGGTTATCTTAGAGCATGTCTAGGACCATCCTCAGGTTTATAACATGCTCCTCCTCTAACATTGAGTACACCAAAATGTCATAAATGAAGACCATGACTAATCAATCATGGTATGGTTAGAAGATCTTTCTCATGAGTCTTATAAACACTACTGGAGCATTGGTTATGGATAATGAAATAACCATGTACTTATAATGTCCATACCAACATCTAAAGGATGTATTTAGTACATCCTCATCTCGTACACGAAGCCGATGATATCCAGACCTCAGGTATATCTTTGAGAACCACCTTTCTCCCTTAAACTAGTCGAAGAGGTAATCAATTCTCAGAAACAAATACTTGTTCTTCATATTCACCTGATTCAGGAACCTATAGTCCACACATAGCCTCAAAATCTCATCTTCCTTCTTGGAAAACAACACTTTGGCCACCCAGGGTGAGACACTGGGCCTCACGAAGCCCTTTCACTACAAATCCTCCAGTTATACCCTTAACTCTTGAAGCTCCGCGAGATCCATATGATTTGCGGGTGTGGATATAGGTGCTTTATTAGGGTATATATTAATGCAGAATTCAACCTCCCAATGAGGGGTAATATTGGAACATACTCGGGGAATACATATTCATACTCCTCCACCACTATAAGAAATTGGGGAATACGCTTCTCCACAACACCAATGGTGAGGCTAGACAACTGGAGAGTGATCACATGCACCCTCCTCTGAGAAAGTCCATCCTACACTGCATGCATTTCCTTTTCACTAGTAAAAGATAACCTGGTCCCACCTCTGTGGAAACACCACAATATGTGCCTAAAATAGTCAATCTGAGCATAGACTGTGGATAACCAATCCATACCTAGAATAAAGTCATAAGGCCTTGATTCCACTACTAAGAGATCCCAACCGAAGATCTCTAATCCATGAATAATCTCACACTATCGGTACTAGTGTGTGATCTTCAAATCCCCTCCTGTAGTTGTCTCTAAATGTAAGGATCGAGCCAAATACTCCACCAGAATCTCTGAGCTCCAAAAAAGGTCTATAGAAAGAATGGAGTAAATAGTACCTATTTCTATAAGAACTAAATATAGGGTGGATAAGACATAGATCCTACCTATAATCATATCTAGAGATCTGGGGTTATAAGTCTCCGTCACCTGAAGTTGGCCTTACCCCTATTCATCGGCTCCCTGAGCCCATGGAGAACCACCTTGGGGTGGTGGTGGTAGTACCTCAAACTATAGTCCACTGCCGACTACTCTACCTACCCCCCTTCTACGTCCTCCACCCTACAGACCACCCTGCTCGAACCTATGACACTTCCTCAGTGGTCCCTCGATTGTCTGTTGATCGTTCACACAACATGTTGGGAAATCATGATATAAGTGTCCCTGACCACCACATGTGAAACACAGTATGTCCTTAGACTTTCCCACTCTACCCTAAGAGCCTCATACCACTGATCTTGTATCCTAAGGCTATCTATTAAAGGACCTAACCAGCTTGGGCCCCTTCATTTTCTTCCTGCTACCCACTACTAAGGACTCCGCCACTTGATGTCTACTGGTAGCTCCAACTATTGGTGCATATTTTGCTAGGAATCTCTCCACAAGTAGAGCTCGTTACAGCACTCCAACCTAAGTAGGGATGCTAAAAGACACCATGGATGCTCTGATCTCCCGATGTAGTCGTTGTTCAAAGGTTTGGGCCCTAAAGAAAGAGTGATACACCATGTTGATGGAGTAGCAAGAAAAATCCGTAAATCTCATCGAGTACTCTTCTACTGACTGGATGCCCTGCTACAGGTGTAGTATCTCCTATATACGCACATAGCATAATGTAACTGGAAAGAACTCCTCCTTGAAGAGGTGCTCATTGTCTATCCTGGATAGTGCCGCCTCCTCATGCGTCTAATCACTAAGCTCCACCACCATCCTACTAAGCCCTATAGAAGGCTCACGTCTAATAATATCATCTAATAGGGTGGTTTCCTCACAAGGCATAAGACACGAGTAACCACCTACAACTAATCCTCAACTACTTGAGGTTAAGTCTCACCTCTAAGTCTGGGAGGTCTCTACCTCTAGAACTCATGCAATGCACTGAGACTGTGTGCATCCTTGACCGGTAGTGCTGGAAGAAATTGATGCTCAATGGGTGGTACTACAACAGGAAAACCACCAAGGGGTTCCATGTCTGGCATAGGACCATGCACTGATGCTTCATCACTAAGCAGATTATATTCATGATCATGCATCGGGATCCTTGCTGGATGTCTACATAAAGGCATACTGAAATAGATCAAGATGAACCATAGTCAATTGAGTATATCTAGAGAACTGTCTCCAGAAGGAAATGGAAAACAAAAACCATTTCTATATGATGCAAGTTCCATTCATTTCCCTGAAACCAGTGTTTTCATGTACCATGTTGGAAGGATTGTACCTAGAGTCCTGGTGTATGGATACATCAGCCATCGTACCAACACTGGATTCCCTAGCCCGAAAGCTGAACTCAGAACACTTAATACTGTTTCCCTAAAATAATCTAACTGAATCCCAGTCCCAATGTGGAACTGACCACTCTGAAACCATTCTCTCATGACTCGTCCCTCAGGTCCTGTGCTGTGACTACCCTAAGTCCACCTCCCACAGGCTAGGGGATAGAAACTATCATTGAGTAAGAATATCCCAAACAAATGGGAGGTATTTTATTAATAACATATACAAACACCCACAACTCCAAGATAGAGATATTAGAAAGTAAAAGGACTAAGTAAAGAAAAAGCATGAATACCACTACAACCCAACAAAATAGTATCATAGAAGTAAATTAGTAAAGTACAACCAGGCCAGAATACAAGCCCACAAAAAATAAAGACAACTAAAATGTAAGACCTTCATACAAGGGTAATAAATCTGTAGTAGAAAGATTCCAAAAACACCTCAATCTATCTGATCTCACAAGGCACCATCTGGTCCGAGTCCTGGTTCTGATCTTCCTAGGACTCCATCGAAATGTTAGTCGTCTGCAGAAGACACGGAACATGTGGGAAAATCTTATGTAAGGGTGAGTAAAATAGTACTTAGTAGGACACCCAAAAACCACAAAATAAAATCCACAAAAATAATGCATAGTCATATCTATATAGGTATATGACCATACACATAACAAGGATATCCATATATACTCAAATACCAACCACAAGGTAGAAAGGATAAGTTATAGCCAAAATTTCACCATAAGATTCTGCTCGAGGCATGCTTGTTCTAGGAGGACTCACTCATATAGCCTTGATGTCATCACAGGTCAAGATTATGTTATACAGAGAGGGTATTATCTTAGAGAATACTGTGAACCCAATCTATATTACCCCACAATGTAGGGGATTCTTAGAGAATACTAAGAACCCTAACGATGTGGATAATAACACATGGAATTCTAAAGAATATTATGAACCCTAATGATATGGTCCACCAGATGGAGGAGTAATGACCTTCGCTCACTGGTCACATAAATACCTAATGAACTATATCAGGGGTGATTGGGTATCACTCTAGTACCAAGGAGGATACCATAACTATATCTGGGACTCTATCTCTTGAGGTAATTTCTATGAAATGTCATACCAAACCCTCAAGGAAAGGACCAAGGGGAAAATATCCATACATACATTGTCCCTCACTAAGCTCTCACAAAGACATCTCAAAAGGAACATCTTGTCGCAAGGGTTCTAACGACATAGATAGCTTCTTAAACGGACTTAAGGTTTGAAAATTATGGTAATTTTTGTAAAAAGGAGCTGGTTAGGTCTGGACCCAGTCCGACTCGACCCAGCCTGGGGCTTGCCGACCCGACCCAACCCGACCCACCAGATCGACATGGCCCACTAGGCCACGAGTCTAGTTTTCCTAGCCCATACCACTTGATCAGCCCAAATTTTCTTGCTCGAGCATGGTGGATGTCACATCCTCTCTCAGTCAACGCAGTAAGCAGTTGGTCGACTGCTTCTCCCACACGCAGTACGTGTGACCGTGTGCCACCACACACCTACAACTGATCCATGGGTCTCTTGTCCACTGAAGCTAATCGGAGCCATGCCCCTCCACTGTTGTGGACTCCTACCATGGCGTGACACCACCACCCATGGATGTGATGCCGGAGGCTCCTGCACAGCCGGCCATCGAGCTGGCAGCTTTCCACCACTAGGTGGCCGCATTTCCCCATGCTACCGCCTCTTCCAGGGGATCCTGTTCATTATTTATTTTTGGAAAAATTCATTCAGGCATAGATTTGGGATCCTCAGGTCCCAATATACAATGATCTTGTCTCTATGGTTTAAAATCTTTTGATCTGGTGGTCTGATTGCATATAGAACCTCCCGAAAATCGTCGATCCAAGACCATAGGGGTTAAACGGTGAAGCGTGAAGAACAAGGAAATAAGAAACATAAATAATGCCCAATATGGATAGATCTTGGCCTTTTTCATGTCAGCCTCGATTCTTCCATGTTATAATTTCACAATGGGGAAAGAATAAAAAATTCTTAACTTGAATTAACCAAATAAACATCCCACAAAAGAAAACCCCACCCGCATATGCCTGATTTGTGGATTATATTGTTCTTTGGATAATCAACAATACCTATAGGAAAAAAAAGAATGGGGATAGAAAATCATGAAAAAAAACCCCTACCTGTGATTGGATCATTCATTGATGTAGGGAGAATTTTTCATCATTGAAGATTCACTGAAGAATGATCTTGATCCTTGATCCTTGATTCGAGATGGTGTCAATCCATCGTCATTATCCAATTCATTTTTTTGAGGTTCCATATCTCAAGATTTTTTAAGGAATTTATAGGGTTGTAAATTCTAACCCTGGACCCCTGCCTCTGGGTTTAATAAAAAGGAAACAAAAATCTGTTGTGTCATTAAAATATTTTTATTAAAATATTTAGTTGTGGTTACATCCAAAATCTAACTTTTTCATATGGATAATGAGAGAGGATGTTAGGCCTTGCCTAAGGTAAAGATGATGTTCTAGATGAAATGGTGACCTTATATCTTCAATCTGGATATATGTTTATCATTGATTTAAGTTCAAAGTTAACCACTGAGAGTTTTTAATTAAAAATTGAACTTTATTCAAAAATATATTTTGGGCACACCGGGCCTCAGAATCTCATTCCGTCTCAGTGTGTGGTTTATGAATTTTCATAATTAATTTAGTAAAATATATAAGAGGAAAATATGAGTCATTACACTCTAAATAGCCTCAGAATGGGTCCATAATGACTTTTAGGGTAGAACCCTCCAATCGGGCTAGGTATGTGTCCTCAAACTCCTAGAGTATAACCCTTATGTTGACACAGGGAATAAGTCCTCTACAGACTTCTAGAGTGGAACCATCTAGTCAGTATGGGCATGGGTTCTCTAATATCAGAGTGGAAACCTAATGCTGGGTAGGGAATGAGTACTTTATCGACTATTAGAGTGGAACCATCCTATTGTACTAGGGCATGGGTCCTCTACCAAGAAATTGTGGCCTTAGACTGCATGGAATAGTGAAAAGTTGTGGTTTGACATAGCTTTGGAGTCACAAGGAAAAGGGATGATTTCACCATTGAGACACATTTTTGAGACACGACCAAAACGGTGTGGGAGAGTCAGTTCCACCCAAAGCAGATAGTATTAAAGTGTGGTGAATGAGTTACTCAGACTTGTGTGTTTAGAGAAGATGCGTGGGATGTTGGGAAAAATTGATGGACTTTTGGAACTATTGGATGCTATTCTTCTTGGGATGTTTTGTGAGATGGAGATCCTATTACTCTATCTTATGGGATTCTTTGACTGAGCACGCGCACACACACCCAGAGATATATATATATACCTTTCTTCTGTATCCACACAATTGATTTGGATTCTCTCCTTCCAGGAGAGGTGAAGAAATATGGGGTATGCCATGTGATTTATGTGTTTATATTCTCGTTTTTAGATGAGTATACTCTCCTACTATAGGTGTCAAAGACTCTAGGGGTAGTTCATATACTCATCGTGTTTAGCCCATTGTTCTTGGAAGAGCTTACTTTCAATATTTATTGGGTTGAGATGTACTCTTTCATTTTACCTTGTGATACATGTTATCTTTCTCTTTCTCTGGTATCTCTTGATACTCCCCCCCTCAGATTTTGGGGTGTCCAACTAAGTATGTTTATACTCACCCCCACATGGGATTTTCCCACACACATTACATCTTATATAGATGATAGAGAATTCATTTATGACTATAGGGGAGCTTAGGGATACTGTGTTCTTAGACTATGTACGATGTTCCTAGATTGGGATTTAGGAGTGTGGATCTCTTTCAGCTATTTAATTTTCCATTTTTCTATTAGGTTGGGACACATTTTTGGTTTTTAATGTATTGTTCCCCTTTACTTTTCAGTCTACACCACCATAATTTTGCACTATCTAGAGGTTTATGCATGCTTGGATTATTTTTATATTAATGTTTTATATTTTATTCTTCCCATCTGCACTTTTGAATTATGTTGGTTGTATGTGTGCATACAAGTACTTAGGAAAATGACTCCCTAAGATAGTAATTCCTTTAGCGCTTGTCACCACCCCTTAGCCTATGGAGGAAATCTTGGGGTAGTTATGACTCGTGCCCTGGCATGGGCGAGGTCATGAAATTTTAAGAAATCCAACAACATATAAAATCCACTCAGATTTAGACTAAGATCTAGGATAACCACCATTGAAGGGACCTAGAGTTTGACGTTGGAGAAAAAATTCCCTTTGGAATATCACCATGGAAGAAAATCATGTGGTTTGGAAATAAGGGAAAACTTAGCCCTAGGTACATTGGCCCCTTTGATATCCATGATCACATAGGAGAAAATTTGTATCATAAATCACTTCAACCAAACCTTACTCAAGTTCATGATGTGTTCCATATATCTTTCCTGTGGAAGTACATACCCAATCCATCAAATGTACTAAATCAGGAGGTTGTATAACCAGAATATGAACTCTTTTATGAGGATAATCCAATGAATATCTTATTCCATAGAGATAAATTTCTACACAACATGACAAATCACCTTGTAAAAGTGTTATGGAGGAACCATAAATATAAAGAGGTGACATGGGAACTTGAGGAAAAAATAAATAAAAAAGTAACATCATTTATTCTTAATCGAGCATATTATTTGAAATTTTAGGGATGAAAATTTTAAAGGGAGGGATAATGTAACAACCCATACTTCATAAATGATATTTGTTCCTGAATAAACATGTTTTATATTATTGTATAGTATTATATATATAAAACACATAGAAAAACCAACAAAATTTTATTTTATTAATAGAGATCATTACATTAGTCAATAACTAAACCCATGAAAATTCCAAATATTTTAATGGAATAAAAAATAGAAAATATGAAAAGTGAAATGGGAAATTTTGGATAATCCCTATCAACTAAAATTATCACTCCTATAAAAAACATTATGGGAAAAAAATTAGTAAACCAATCAAAATTTTAGAAAAGGAAAACATATAACCTTGGGATTAATTGTAGTGAATGATGTTTGAAGGAAATAAGTGGTATTTATAGGAGGTAATGTGACCATTGGAATAGAAATGAGATAGTTATAATAGTAATGTGACCATTGATAATAGTAAATTAACCGTTGGAGTAATAATTTGATATATAAATAATAAAATTTAATAAAATAATATATATAATTATTAATTTTAGGAAATATACATATTTTAATTCCATAAAGTAAATATCAAAATTAAAAACGCAACAAAATTATAAGCACTTTTTAAAAGAAACACCATTTTAACGTATTTTGTAAATAATAATAATTTTTATGCTAATAATTAAAATAAAATATGTTATAATTTTTTTAATAAAATGATTAAATTTTTTAGAATTATCATGTTGAAATTTACCAATGGTGAAATTTTGATAATTTCTTGAGAAACATCATTTTTTATACAATTAGTAATAATATAGTTTTCAAATACTTTATATTTTATGACATAATAATGATGTAGTAGTGACTTAATAAATATTAAATTGGTTATATAAACATAAAATAAATTTAATAAGATAAATTGATCATTTAATAATAATAAACTTAATTTACAAACCTAAAAAGTAATTTCAAAAGTCTAAAAGTCTAAAGTGTCACTTTAAATAAACATTTTTTTTCATTTTTATAGCTTCCTTTTGATTAAAATAATAAATATGAATTATAAAGTGTTTTAAAGTCGAAAAACCTTGTTATTTTATTCAAATATATTTCATAATTTGAAAAATATTACCATTAAATTTTTTTCCTTGGTAATAATTATTTATTTATTATTATAACTTATAAATACCCTTTTCCATAACTATAAAACCCCCTCTACCTTCCATTGGAAAACCAATTTTTCATCACTTATAAAATAAAAAAATATGCCAAACTTCCCTCTAAAAATACCCTTATAATCCTTAGGTATGTTCTAGAGTCACTCAAATCCAAGAATTTAAAGAGTTCAGTGTTTTAGAAAATAAGGAACATTGAGAATAGGGTATGTTTTCATTGACCTTTTCTCTCATTTTCCTATTCTATTCCTATTTTTCTCTATTCACTTCAAAACCAAATATTATAATATTAATTTAGTAGTATTTTAAAATTATATTAATTATTTTAACATACTATAATGATAATATTTATGATATATATATATATATATATACTATACTTCTCTTTCCTCCTCTTTTTACAATGTCCCATCAATGGTTGGTTAACCACCCATAATGACTTTTCCAACTCTATAATTATAACAACCATTATTGATGATTATCATAAATTATTTATAATATATAAATGTATAAATATATGTATTTATAAGCTTATGGAGTTAATCATAAAAACGTATAAATAAAAATAAAGTAATATTATTAAATCGATGCAAGATTGGATATTTTAAGGAAGATATGATATCAAAATGTTTCACCTATAATAATGAGAATTATGAAATATAATCCAATTATTATAATTGATAAATATTGAAAAAATGATCATAATTAACTTATAGTTCCACGTTTTAATAAACAAATTTTTATTATATAGGTGGTGAAAAATGATGAAATAAATTGATATTTAATGTAAGGAGAATCTTGAACCCAACTCCTTCTTTTTGTGATATATCCTCTTTCAAATTATTCTCAATATATATGTTCCTATATTATCAAAAAAAATTACTTTAAATATTATTTACCTTATATTTCTAGGGATATATATTTTTCTAATTTATTGAAATTATTTCTGATCCAAATACAAATACTTTTCAAAGAGACTTTATTTTCCAAAACACCACATTGACTCCTATTGGGTTGTTTCTTCTCCACTCAATAATGATGAAATTTTATGACAAAACATGGCTTCATTTGGGAACCCAAAAGTTTATTAATTAAATTACTATTTATGAAACCTTTATGAAATCCATTCCTTTCTATGATATAATTTCATGAATACAATTGTTATTTGTTCTCTACACATGTGACATGTACGATTATGAGCAATTTATGAAGTGAAAAGTGGGCCCAGATGTATACATCCCTATGATAAATTGGGTAATGTGATATATATCATGAAATTATGTGTATTATTTTTAAACATGATTTTATCTTTGTTCATAGTTATTATGTTATGATTTACGCACATATGTTATGCGCGAACATGATACTAGATTTTTTCACAACTATGCGTGGTATCCGAACACTATGTTATGATATTTGATTCTTTTTCATGACACATTCCACGCCTTTTTAAAATGTTTTCCACATTATTATGATTTTTATCCCATTATTTTTATATGATTTTGATTATTATTCTCCCCCATGTACTACTGATTCATGTCTCTTATTCCTTTTATGTTATCACTCCCCTTATCAGGCTTTTAGAATACTCCTCTAATTGTTTTAGATCCTATGATGAATAGACATACTAAGGAGAAAATAAGAGGTTCACAAGGGCTCTGAATAAATAATTAAATATAATTTTTTGTTTAAGTATGTACAAGTGATGTATGAACCTAATTTTTCCAAGATACTAAACCTTTCCATTCTAGAATGTATTTCTATTGTGTTATTTATGATTAAAATTATCTAATAGTCATGTATGAAAATGTTAGGTCACTATAAGTATAATGATTACAAATGGACATGGATTTGAATAAAGAGTGGCTAAGGTATAAATATAACAATCCAATGAAAGTTATACATGTTTTAGTTTCATTTTAAGCCTTATCTTTTAGTTTAACCCATTTGTTAACTCCATTTAACTTTAACCATGGTAACACATTGTTTACTATTTTTACTATTCATTATTAATAGAAATAAAAGTGTAATAATTTAAAAATTTGGAAATTATTATTACAATTATGTAATATGGTTTATCAAATTAAATTTATATAATTGGGAAATTTTAATTTTAAAATAAGCGTTCAAAAAGAAATAAAAACCCATTTTTAAAGAATGCATTTTTTTTCATAAAACTGAGTTTACTCTCCCTCCCTACCAAGAAATTAGTATTAGATGAGTGTAGAAATATTTGATAGAAAATATAATCTAAAAATTTAATTATAATTATTAATAAATTGTAACTAATTTAATTTATTATGATAAAAACATATTGTGCATATAAAAATAGTTTTTAGAAAAACGAGTTTGTAAGAACAAAAATGAACTTATTCCAAAATTGAGTATAATGATGATTAATATGTAATTTATTAGATTATTTATAATTAAAGTATAATTATTTTAATTTCATATAAAATTTAAAACATAATTTATATTTTAAAATAATTTATTTAATGAAAGGAAATGGTAGTTTTACAAAAAAATGGCATTTTCACTATTCACTTCAAAATAAATCTTTTTAGAAAAATCCCAAAAATTCAGCCTAAGATAATATTGAAATTATGATTTCAAAAAACAATATTAATTTTATAAATTGAAATTTCAATGAAATATGGTAGAAATTAATTATAATGTATACGCACAACGGGCAATAGAAACCATTTTTAAATAAAACATAATTTTGAAGTATAAACTAACTTTACTAAAAAATGAGTACTTATTTATTATGAATTGATCAATAAATTTTTATTATATAAAAATTTTATAGATATTTTTAATAATTTTTTTATTCTTATTAATACTACTAATTTAACGACTAAGTTATAATGATCACACTTATATAGTAATATTTTTATAGTATATTCCAGTTTTCTTAAAGCTCGATGTTGCATGTTAAGAAATCTATTAAGCATAGTATTTTTTTAAAAAAATTGGGGTGTTATATTCTCCATTTAAATAAATTAAATCCTCATAATTTTTATCTCGATAATAAGGGGTTTAATATTAGAAAATACTTTTTCGAAAAACCCACATCATATAAAGGGATAATACAACTTCCTTTGAAAAAGGGAAGTGAGAAACATAATGGTACCTAAAATGACACATAATCAGTTCCTATATAAGTAGAGTATTAGCCGGAAGTAAAAATATATAAAGGGAGGATAAATATAAATTCCAATGAATAATAGATAATTATATAGAACATATTAATGAGAAATCTAATAATCAAAAAACCATAAACCATTGATGGGTGAAAGTTACCATTAAATCTTCAGAAATAACTATAAAAAAGTTTTTTTTCACATTCTAGATCCTTTTTCTTAGATTTAAGGATTTATTTTACCATGTAATATAAGAAAATATGCTTACTATATTTCTTTAAATCCATACATATAATTTCATCCTTTGATGGAATGTTTCAATTAGTTTCCACTTCTTTTCATACCATATTACAGTGATGAATGAACAATATAAAATTTTCATGTCTCAAGCATTAAAATAGACTTCTAATAAATTGTAATATCTATAAAACATTGAAAAGATATTCCTCCTTTCTCTATTCATTTATTGGGACCAAAAAATATCTAGTATATTCTAATATAACTATTATAAATAAAACTTCTTTTGAAAGATTAATCTAAAATATTTGAATAAATATACCCAGATATATACATAATTATTTTAACAAATAGTTAAATTTTAAAACAAATAAAATCATACTTAACTAGTATTCAAAACCCAAAATTTTAAAAAAATCACAAAATTTCCAAAATAAACTTAAGTTGAATCCCCTCTAAAAATAAATTATCTCTTAATTCCACATATTGAACATGTGAATACTTTGATCATATATTTACCTAAAACATGCTAATAACCTAAATAATCATATAAAGTTAATGAAAAAATATATTCTTACAAAAATTAACTCTATCCTTATTCCTAAAATAAAATTATAGACTACCAAATATTATCCATAAATAAAATATTGAAATAAACTTTATCAAAGGTAAAATAAATCACTTTGTTATCAAATTACTAATCAATTCCAAGATCATCGATACTATCCAATTTAATGTATCTATATTAATGATATATTTATCTCAGATAAACATTATTATCTCAAAAATCATGTACATATTAAGGGATATATATCCATTAATCACGTGTTTTTAGAAAATATCACCTTAACACTAAATTACTTTTCTAGGTTATTGGTACTATTTAACATATGCTTGAAAATAATTTAAGAAAAAATAATGAAAAAAATATTGAGAAGTTTCATGATTATTATGAGTAGAATATCAATGATAAAAAAATTAAAAAACATAATTCTATAACCCCAATATATAATCACTTCAATCATTTAACTTAAATTATTGGTATAATATAAAAAAATCCTTAGTCTAGGAGTTAGCCCTTAGAGAAGGGATTTGAATCAGATAATTACCAAGTTCCACATAGATATTTCATTAAACTATAAATGGTACCTTAAGATGTACTTTATTTACCTCCATTTAACTCTTAATTTTTCCTTAGTAAACAATCACTCTATTACCTTATTTTCCACAGACAAAACATTATCCTATTACTTTTAGAGATTTACTTAGGCGCTTCTTCCCACGTTCATGATATGAAGGAAGCTGAATCTTCTTTCCTCCACGGTCTTTATGAAACTCCATTTTTTAATTAGTTTATTCAGAAACTCTATAATGTTCAGGTTGTTAATCATATATTGAGATAGTTAGTTAGGAATAATCAAAATATTTCGCATTTCATCCCCTATTTCATTTGGTTTATTGAGTGTAAATTTATTTATTTTCTATAAAATTCATTGTTAACACGATTCCTCCTAGTTCCATCCATTAAATAAAACCAAAAATAATAGTATGAAAAATAATAATCACAATGAGAAATTGTATAATCCAGAAAATTATTTAAAGGATGTCTAAATTATGATTTTTTTTCAATCTAAGACACATTAGGTTTAAACTAGGTCATCCATAGTCACCGTTCATTAAAATCATTTATAATGGTTCATAAAGAAAATGTGAATTAACCCAAGAATATCTCCTTTGAGTTTCTATCCTGGTGTCTAGTCTTAGGACCACTCATCATGTACCAGTGATGAACAAGTTAATACCCAATCCACCACTTTCATAGTTGTTACCCCTAAGTTTATATGTACCAAAACCACATTAACTTTCCATTATCAAAAAATTGATGTATATTATAGGAAAACCACACTCCTTTATTTACCAAAAGTTAGGATATTCTTCTATACTTAGGCTTATCATAAGTGTTATCACTGAATTTTTCTCATCTTAGTTTCAAAAAATAACCAACCTTTATTTGATACAAAATTATGTGACCCAAACATTTAATATTTAAATGTTACATAATATTAGGTGAATATTCATTACATGTCATTAGATCTTAACTAGAACCATAAAAGTTTAGTATCTTTGGAAATTGGATACCTAAAAAACCAGTACATAAAAGAAATAGATTAACTCATATTAAGTTTTTCAAAACTATCACCCTTTTTAAACATATCATACTTAAAACCTTTCTTCATATCATATGGAAAAGGAAACATAATAATGGGTGAGCTCAGATTCTCTATAAGGGTAAATAAGGGAGATATCAATCAATAATCAATTTTAAGAATAACATGAGCATAATGGTATGAGAATACGAGCTTAAAATTTTAAAATTATTCCTATAAACTCATAGATCATAATAATGAGTCATGACATAAAACTTGGAAGTTCATAAGACATGAATCATAAAGGAATCAAATAGCATGAGATATGATAGAATAACATTGGAATAATATCATGTTATAAAATAACATCATAAATGTTATCATAATCATAATCATATAAATCATATGTCAAGGCCACCCACAATGACATTCATCACATGTTAGGCTTGGGATAACCACATGTATACCTAGTTTGGGCTTGGGATAAGATCCCATGTTCCTTATGTTTGGGTTGGTATAACCTACCATGCACCCTTTTAGATCATAAAATATTAATATTTACTCAATTAATTTTAGGACTATAATGTACCCACTGATATCATAATTATAATCCATTAATATATACACAACTTTATCATGAAAACATTTATCATTTCATATTTGATTTAACCCATGGAAAATAAAATGGGTTTCCTCAATATTTCATAACCATAATAAATAACCATACAGTGACTGAATAAGGATGGTATGATATAATAATATCCATAGAGAATCATAATTAACATAAAAATATGTTTTCATAGATGAAAAATTCTTTTAAAATATCAATGGAATATTTATTAAGGAAGATAAAATTTTTATTTTGAAATCACTTATTTAAAATATAAAAATTTAAAAAATATTAAGGAAAATATTTTATTTGAAAATAACCAGGGAAAATATTAAGTTATTCTTCAACAAAAAGTGTATTCATGATGATAGGAAAATTCATTAGTGTGATGTATAATAAAACAAATATTCTATTCACACCATTGGTAAAATTTACACCATCTAGAAAATGAAAATAAGATTCATTTTAATTTTTTTTACAGAAATTAAAAAAAGGTTAAAAATGAATTAAAAAAATTATTGGAGAATATTGAAAATATTATTGAAATCCTTTTAAAGAAAATATAGACATGTAATAAAATAATTCTCATTGAATATAAAAACAAATTCTGGTTTCCTTAAAAACATTCTTTCAGACTTTTGAGTACATAGAGAGAGAAAAATGAAACGAAAACTTGTAATATCTTGAAATAACCATAGTATAAGAAACTTTATAATATTTTGTGTATATAGATCATATAAATTCAGCAATGAAAATTTAAAAATATATAATCATGGAAAAAAATGAGATTATTACATAAAATCTTTACTACATGGGTAACTTTTGAGGAGTAAGTAACATGAAATAAATTAATTAAAATTAAACTCAAAATAACATGAAAAAAATTATATTAATGAGACAATATATAAAAAATTCAGCATATACACCTCATAAAAAACAACTGTATAACATAATATATGTCTCAAAGAAGATAATTTAAAACAACAAACCCTTACCACATTGGTAACATTCAAATAAAAACTAATTGGATGAAATATTATTAATTTTAGTTTTAAATACCATGAATTAATAAGTATAAATGATATAAAATTCCAATTTACTAGTATATATACCTCATAAACATAAAATGTGTATAACATCGAACATGTCTCAACAAGGAAATATTGAGACGAAGAACCCTTACCTTATGCATGACTTGATTCATAAGAACCCTAAACTCAGATATAATAGATTTATATTTATTATAATTATATGAAATAACTATTTACAAACTTATAATATCATATATAACCCACTTATAACATTTAAACACCCATTTATTAACAATCCTTTATTAAAATCCTCATTTGTAGGTGATAATTGTTTTGTTTTTAATGTATGCTTCGATTCAGTAGTTATGGTCCTTAAAATTTGACCATGGTTAAATAATAAACATAATTATAATAACTTCATAATTATCCTATTTATTCATTATATTTACTTTTATAACCCTTCATATAAATAAGTGACGAAAAATGAATTAAATCACTTCGTGGAGATGGTATTCCGTTTATATACACAAGTGATGTTTCTATTTTTTGATGGATGGAATGAAAGTGAGATAAATAGTAATTAAACGTTATAGAATAATTATTACATCATAAAAATCATATATATTCATTAAATATATCCTTATTACCATAATTTAAAAGCATAAATGAAAAATGAATCACATAGTTGTCCATACATATACATGAGCGACATTATCATTTTCTAAGGGATGTGATAGTATGAAGGTAGATAAGATATTATAATTATAAAAATATAATTATTTAATAAATATAATATCTAAATATTAAATTCATCATAATAACTAACCATGAATATTTTTTATGGAAAATGAATCATATTGCTACATGGAGGTGGTAGTCCACACATACAAAAAAGTAATAATTTCATTTCCCATTTGATAGAGAAGATGTGGAAAATGGCTGTGAATTAGTCATAATAAAATCTCATTATATTTATGATACTATAAAAATATTTTTTATGGATAAAAAAGGTTTATATAAGGTGTAATAAGAAATAAAACTGAAAGAACTTGGTGAAGATTTATACCTCTTCTTTGAGAGACCCCCTTTGGTTTATAAATTAACCCTTGAAAGATTAGTATTATAAGAAGACACGAGGATCTAGGATGAATATAAATAATATATTAATGTATTTGGGTAGGTATTTTAAGATAAATAAGGCTCAAAATTCATTAATAAAGGTGAGTAGGAGGTTATTATTTATAAGTGATGAGATGATATGCTTGGAATTACTTAAAAGATTTAAATATAATTAATATCTTTCTCAAGTATAATGCTTTCATATATCATTGGATTTGAATTAAAAAAGGATAAGGTAGGAATATAATCATAAAATAATATTTATACCTTCTTTAATTTCATTTTAAACCATATATTTTGGCTTAACCCCTTTATTAACTCTTTTTAACCTTAATTATGATGATTTTTTTTACTATTTTTAATATTCATTATGACGAAAAATGAAAGTTTAATCATTAAAAATTTGGACATAATGATTCCAAATATAAATTCCAATTTATAAAATTAAATTTTTATAAGTTTAAAAAATTTAATTTGAAAATAAGCATGTAAAATGTAACGAAAACCCGTTTTTAGAAAAATGCATTTTAAGCATAAAATTGAGTTGACTCTCACTCCTTGCCAAGAATTTAATATTATATGAGTGTAAAAATATTTTATAGCATACATAATCTAAAAATTTCATTATAATTATGAATCAATTATGATTAATTTAATTTATTATTATAAAAATACATTGCTCACATAAAAGCAGTTTTTTTGAAAAAAATGAGTTTTTAAGCCTAAAAATGAACTTATAAAATCATGTATAATAAGGATTACTATGTAATAAACTATATTATTTCTCTTAAAATTAGTAATAATATATTTTAATATCAAATTAAAATTTTAATTATACTTTTAAACTACTTTATTAAATGAAAAGAAATGACAGTTTTACATAAAATTGTTATTTTTTACTATTCACTCAAAAATAATTCTTTTTAGAAAAATACCGAAAAATAAACCTAATATAATATTTAAATTTTGATCTAACAATTATATTAATTTTATAAATTAAAATTTCTAAAAAATGGTGTAAATAAATTATAATTTCTGCGTAGAGAAGCTGATGAAAATCATTTTTGAAGAAAATGTATTTTTGAAGTATAAAATGACTTTAAGAAAAAATGAGTAATTAGTTATTATGAATTGATTGATAAATTTTATTTATATACAACATTTATTAATATTTGTTTATATATTTATTCCTATTTATACCACTAATTAAATGACTTTTTATAATAGTTACATTTAAATAAAAATATTTTTCTAGTATATCATAGTTCGCTTAACACTTGGTGTTTTATGTTAAGAAATATATATAGAATAGTATTTTTAAAATAAAATTTCCATGTGTTATAGATAATTCAATATAAGTTTAATAGGAGTCCACACATGTATTGGCTATAAAGAAATAAGACACATACCTTTCCTTCCCCCACCATACAAGCTGTATTCAATTTCAATGGAGAAATATTTACAATACACTATTTATAGGGTCTTCTACAACAAATGTGAAAGGATTTATATTATAATGAAAATAGTTTATAGATTCATGATCAGGAAACCACATCTATCATTAAACTAGTGATAAGACACTGAACATGTCCAACTATGGGAATTATAAAATACAACACCTAATTGGGGATTCAAAACAAGTTATATCCATTTTCTTTAATTTATATTTATGTATATTTGTTTTTATTTCAATAAATTTCTTATGGTTTTTTCCATTATTATAGTTTTAAAGTGGTAGTATATAGAATCTTAATTCCAGTCTACTACTTCCACAATAAACTAAGTTGAGTTCCTTCTTTACATCTGTTTAGTCACTATAAATTTATTGCGATCTTGATTAAACTTAAAGAAGTGGTTTTAGATAAGTGTAGGGGTAATTTTATCCTATTTAGATATAATTTTT
Organism: Viscum album; assembly: GCA_963277665.1. Lineage (NCBI taxonomy): Eukaryota > Viridiplantae > Streptophyta > Magnoliopsida > Santalales > Viscaceae > Viscum > Viscum album. The sequence goes on along the minus strand of OY728120.1, from coordinate 1,330,996,886 downwards.
TTACTATTTTTTTTCTATTTTTTTTGGAGTGATTTTAGGTTTCTTAAGCTTTATTTAAATGCTTTAAGAAATTCAGACCATCTTGGTATTTTTTCAAACTATTTAATTTTAATCTAAAAGAATTTAAATGATTTTTGAAATGGATTTAAATTTATTGATTTCTAATCTAATAATTTAATGACATTTTATTGATTATGAAACTCATTTTCACAAGTAATATCTAAAATAATTATATTTTCCCCGCCCAAGAGGTTTTTAAATATTTTTGAAATATTATTTATATTTATCTTTTTCTTGAGAGTCTTGATTAATGTTTTAAGATATATAAATTTATATTTTTATATTTTTAAAATTTGTTAGAGTTCATAGAATACATAAAGTTTTATTGAGGTACTATTTTGAAAAGCTCATTTTTTATATTTAACACTTATTTTGGTCTACCTTTATATATAACATTCATTAATACCCTAATTGACATAAAATACCTTATTAGGTAGCAATTTTACAATCCATTTATCCATTAAAACAAACAATTGAATTTAAATACTGAATTATTATTTTACTCAAGTGTGTGTGTACGTGGGTGGGGATTTTGATTTTTTTATATTAATATGAAGAAAATATTTGTGTGCTGAAAAAAAGAAGAGCATAATCTTTTTTCTATTATTTTGGGGGAAAAAAATAAAAATTAAAAGATAGATGATGATTCAAAATATAATTAAAAAAATGGGAAATAGATGTTCACCATTTTTTGAATTATTTTAAGATTCCCATTTTTTTTCCAAAAAAGTCTACTTTAGATTAAAAATATGAGAAAATAACTAACTAATGTTTCTACAATGAGGGATGATGGAATTAAAAAAATCATACTACTAAAATTTTCCATGTGTGGACTACCCATGAGAATAAAAGAGGTATTTTGTAGGTAAATCATTGTAAGGGGATTGACGAGCACACCATTCTTTAGAAAAACTTGATATCATAAATTTAACTACACATTTTTTCTAAACCCTCCTAATTCTTCTATGATATTTTCACATTTAAAACCTACCAACCCCCAACCACATAACAAACAATGTAAAATCCATTGTGAGGATGTATTTATAACTCAATTAAGTGGAAATATTAAGAAGGAATAAATCCTATGGAGGTCAAACATGTTTTTAAGAATGATAAAAAGCTTCACATTAAATTGAGTGAGAGAGAAATATATTATCTAGGGGGTAGGTATGAAATGTACAAGGGTATTAACATGATATTTAATGTATTTTTGATCAATTTTAGAATTGGGGAGTTAAAATACATGTAGGAAATATGATATTTATTTAGTTGTGATAATTGAGTAGTACTATTAGTAATACATTGGGAAGTTTCTTTTGACTATAATATTAAATGATTTACCATGAGTTTAATGATTATGTGAAGGGGAATGATGTAGCTCATATTTTTGTATATTTTATATGATAATATATTGATTATAATCCCACCAATTTATTATTTTAAGTGAAATTGTCACATATTTATTTTTAGTTTTAATATATATTTTATTGTAAAAATGATTTTTTTTGATTTTTAATTATTTTTATTCATTTCTAAAATAAATTGAAAAATCCATGCTTTCATTATCATTTTTATTATTTTTTGGTGAAAATTAATTTTTAGGACCTAGATGAATCTTGAGAACAAGTGTAGAAACATATTATATTTTTCTAGAGGAAGTAAAAATTTGGTTAAGTATTGAGTTTCATGAGGTTTTTATATTGATATATAAATTATTTGGTGGTAGTAGGGTAGTGAAAATGTCAAAGGAATGGATAGATAAGATAATTTTATGGAATCAAATGGTATGCAATATAATTTTACTAGAGGAATATTATATATAAAATTCTATAATTTATATAATTTTAAGAAGTTCCAAGAATACATAATATTTTGGAATTTGATTTTGGATTTGGAATGTTAAATATACCTTGAGATATATATTTTTTTTAGTGATATGTAAGTTATTCCCCATTTCCCAATTGATATGTATATTTTTATAATTTTCCATAGGGGAACTTGATATGTTTTTTCAGTATGCATAAGATTTTTACGGTACATAAGTTTTTCTACTTTACCTCTTGTTCATATATGAGTTGTTGATATAGAGGTAGTGTCTATATATAATAATTTCTTAGATTAGACATAATATATTTTTTTGGAAAGGAAGAGTAATACATATGATTTCATACTTGGTGAAATTTTTTCCAAGTTGATGTATAATATTTTTTCCTTAATAAAATTTTAGCTAAATTGTTATAGGAATCAAATATTTACACCGTTAAGGAAGAAATCACAACTACAAAGAGATTTTGATGAATTTTAAATCCACATATATTTTAGATGTGGCCATGCCATGTTGATTCAGTTTCACCATGAAAGAATAAGAAAAAAAATAATTGAAAAATTTCATCGTGACCTATGCTGGTGTGTCGTGGCCATTATTTTGTGGTCTTTGTGAGTAAAATATTTTTATATCTTTGGTCAGACAATTGATTTTATTTTAAAGAGATATGAAGTGTCTATGACCATGGGATTATAAAAATCAAATTAAAATCATGCTAAAAAATTGAAAACCCACATAGAAATTAGTGATTTCATCTCATACATGAAATAAAGAAGTCATTTCCACTCCCACCTAGAAGAAAAAAAGAATAAAACATTACTTATTTTGTGGAAGTTACTACTACAGAGCCATGCATACATGATAAAATTCCCATGATCTATAAGCCTACTTTTTTCCTTCTAGTTTTAGAGAATATTTATATTATTTAAATTTTTTCCCTTCACTATAAAAATATTCCTGGTTTTCAACCCAGTATTAACAAGGGTTTTCTATTATTTATAGAAATTTATACATTTTTCAATATATAACTCTTTTAAAATTTCTCTTTATCTCTTATTTTATATTTTGAGTTCTCCAATTGTGTCCCTATCATCTTTATAAAAATGGAGAACTAAAATCTCTTTCTTATTCTAGGGGGGAAGTAGTGTTTTCTTTTATTTTTCTATGATTTAATGTTTTCTCTTATTCTATTCTATGAATTGGATGATAATTAAATTGATTAGGATGTAAAGTTCCCCCCTTTCCTTATCATAAAATTTATTATTCTTGATTTATTTATATTACTTGAATTCAATATTTATTTTATTGACGTGGTGGTTTTTTTCTTAGATAATATTGATCAGTGAAGATATCCCCAAGATAATTTTTAGAATATTATTTGAAAGAACATAACCTATAAGGACACTCCTTGTCTATAATAATTTTGAGAGTGCCACCTCAATCCCACATCTCACAGGAAAAGGAAAGGTAACTAGAACTGAGTAGGAATGTGTGAAATAATGGGATACCTTTGACTAATACACTAGTACAAAACACACACTGTCACAACCCGACACAATGGGGCCCAGGTCGCAACTCCACAAGCTTGCCTCCAATAGGCCAGGGGCTGGCGACTAGTGCCGAGAAGGCATATCATTAACATGGGAGGAATTTCCTAAGTACTTGTACACATTCACACACCTCCAATATCACAAAAAGATGAAATGTAAAAACCAAATGAAACTAATGCATGCATTCATCTATATTCCACAACTAGAGTATGATAAAAGTATTGAAAGCATAAAATGGGAAAACAACACCCACAAAATAAAACTGTGAAAGCATCCAACCTTCTCAGAAGGAGGGGATAACTATAAACTAGGACTACAAAAAATATCCTTATCTAAGCTAGGGTAAACACCTCAGTCTGTCTAGCTCACTAAGCTCCACCTACCTCGAGTCCTCTGTGGACTTTATCAAAAGGCATGTGGTCTGCACAAGAAACAAAACATGTGTGGGAAAATACCATGCATGGATGAGTATAAAAATACTCAGTATACACCCTAAAAATCCCAAAAGAAAAAGGGACCAACTAAAAGGCAATAGTCTGCTTGAACTAGCTAGAGGGAATCCAAATCGAGAGAGAAAATCCATCTCAAAACATCCTAAGTAGTACATAAAAAGTCATCTTGGTCTACAAGGGGTGTCAACCTTGACATGTGAAAAAACGACAAGGAATACTAGAAATCACCCATATATACTCATCTCATAAACTAATTCTCAGGAGGTTCCAACCTCATAGCTAGAAATGATATTCTATTCATAGGCTCTAACCATAACATATAACTAGGAGAACACATTCCATGAGCTCAGCCATCCCAAATGGGACCCATATGAGAGATTCAATACATCAAGTAAAACTTTACCATTACAAATGGTATGTTTGAGAGAAATTTCTCCATTGGTAACATCTTAAAAGGTCCAACTCTAGTGCCCCTCACTAGAGGTCCCATCATCATTACCTTACGCCCAGTGTAAACTAAAGAAACCCATGTGAAGAGGCCCATCCCTTACAACTGAACATAGTTGATGGAGCACTAATCTAGACTATGCAACAGGTGAATCCTATATAATGAGAGAGAACAGAGGGATCCACAACTTTCCACTTCTCCGTAGTCGAGGGAGTTCTACTCCTAACTAACCTGAAAAACCTCTATCGCTCCTATGAAGAGTGTCCCACACCTCAATCTGTTGAGGGAGCGCTAACCCCTATCTAGTTATTGTTCACATCTAGCAAAAGGACCCATGCCACGTAATAGTATCCAATAGCCAAGGGAATTCCAACTCTATTGGAGTACCCACTCCCCGCTTCTACTAGGAGATAACAGAGTACTAATCCGTAAACGAGGACCCATTCCCTGATCCAACAAGGGAGTTCTACTCATGAAGGACCCGAACCCTGATATGACAGGGGAGTTCCACTTTGTAGATTAGGGACCCACACCCTAACCTGGTATGGGAGTACCACTCAGTGTATGGAGGACCTGCACCATGAAACGATAGGGGAGTACCCACTTGACCAACTCATTCACTATGGGAGACCCATGCCCTCACACTACATGGGGGTACTGACCCATAACTTGAGTACCTGGTCCCTAAAATGGTATGGCAGTACTGAATATGTTGGAACAACACGTATGGAGGACCCATGCCCTAGAATGATTGGGGGAAAACTGACTCCACAGATAAAGGACCCGCTCCCTGGTCCAACAGGGGATTACCTACTCTACCTTCAAAAATGTCACAGGGAAACATGCACCCTAGTCCATCAGGGGAGTAACACCACCATAAAAAACTACCCACATGTAATGAACATGCAACCATGATGTTGGGAGTCTAGCCTCTACCTAAGAAGAGAGTTAAGGAAAACCCTCACCCTAATCCATTAGGGGAGTAATAGTCCTATCAACTCTCCATATTAAGCACATCAATATACAACATCAGATCAGTAAAATTTCACAAGAATCCTACTCAATTGGAATCACTTCATATCTCATAAGATATAAAGGAGGAAACCATCACATTATACGTGGAAAACATCTCAGGATAGACTACTAAAAAGCATGAATACGAGTCCTAGAGAAGGAGATATGTAAGGTGGAATGTTTCAGAAGGATCATCTAGGATTACACGACATGTACCAGGGCACACATGATGTGATATCCCACCCAAGTACCGTCCCATGTATCTATTCCACATGGGTTCCAACCCATGTATGGGTACACAATGTGTAGATAAGGTAAATTTCATGTCCCTTATCACTCATCCCCTGGCCGTGTTCATCTTATACACAGACTGACCAACAGTGTCCCTTACACACTATGTATCCCATACTACATGGCGTGTTCAAATAAATAGCTACCTACCCATGTAGTTTTCTTGTTTCCATTAACAGAAACCATGTTTTTGAATATTTAACATGTGTCAGTAAATGACCATGTGTTTTCACATGGATATCCCAATCCATGTCCCATGGACACACGGTTTAGGGAACTATATGGCATCTAACCATTATACACAACATGTAGTCCAAAATGTTCATCTTCCCCAAATAGGAAGAGCTATATGGCATGCTCATTGTACTAAACTCCATGTAGATGGTGATTCCATTCATGAATCACCTATAAAACTCTCTAATTCACCCTAGTTTACCTTGAAACCTTTAGATCTACCTAGAAGGGATTTTTTAGCAATTTTACTTGGGCTCTAGAACCTTTAAACAATGCATAAACAAGGGAATCATGACCAAAACTAAAATAAACCTACCTATTTGGTGAAATGAAAAATATTTGGATAAATAAGGATTATCAGATCATTCTAGTTCTCGATCTGATGATGATCTATGTTAGAAATGGTGATCGGCAACACATCATTGCATGGATTCAACATCATTTTCATTTTTCACCAAAGGGAATGAGAGGGAAGAGGAGAGTTTCATTCCCTTTCTGTCCTATGAAACAAAATGAGGGTATGGGATGGGTTTTGGTTAGTTGTTTGATTAGTTTTTCAATTAATTAAATCCACCTAAAAATGCCACGTAACCAAAATTCCCCTGATCAAAACTCCCGACGCGGACAACCTTAGGTCGCGTCTAGGGTAAAAAATAAATTTCATATTAAATTGTGGTCTCAGAAATCTGATCTAAGACACCTAACAATATTTATTTAAGTTTCAACTAAAACTACTCACGAATGAAAAAATATATTTAATATATTTAATATCACCACACAGATGCTCCCCGGGCCCCGAACTCCCACACAAACTCAACACCTGACTATGGAAGTATTTTCCAAAATATTCTGAAGTCCTTTGAGTAAAAGGATGCGTCATTAAATTCTCCCCACATTAGTCATTTTTGTCCCCAAAATGTTAAATCCTAAGAACAAGGTAAGAAATTGATTTCCCCACTAGACTCCCACACCAATGAGCTCATCAAGGGTTCCTGTGCTTCTTACAAGCATCCACAAAGAGGAAATATCAAGATCAAACCACTCTTATTTCTATATTCTTCCAGGACAACATCGTGAAACAAATGAGAACATTTTTTCCTTAGCTGTGATAGGTTGGAAAACACCAAGCAACATGGTACATCTGTTGTCATGGGGTCTAGCGATACACCACCTCGCTAACCTGATGCAAATACTGAGGGAACCCTATAGTTCTCATCCACCCTAGATATATTGAACAACATCCTTCTCAAGAATTTTTCATTCATGTTTGATGCTGAACATGTGGGGGTATTCATGAAAAACACAGGGCCGCCCAAGAGTAAACAATGGGTCTTACCATGCCCTTCATCTACAAACCTCCAGTTGTAACACATCTCAACAAAACAGAAACACCACCAAACCTACTAGTGGCATCCCAACTGAGTATGTATGGTAGGAAACCAATCCATACTATAGAAACATAGAAGGTTCTAACTCTTCCACTATGTAATGATTCTAATTAAGTCTCTCCCTCTCCTAGGGACTCCAAGCTAAATGGGGTCGAGGAGGAAAAAGTATGCTGGAAGGGTCATGACCTACTCTAACACTTCATCACATAACCTCACCCTGAAAAAACATTTATAAGGAACTCATACACCACAACTTGATACTATCCACTTTGGGAAACACTAACTCACCCACACGGTTCTGACCACATCACAAAAGTATGTCTCAGTGGGGAAAGTGTCCCCTCATCACTCGTGAGTTCAAAACTACATCAAACTGCACCACATCCTCCATGATCATTTCCCATACAAAGACAATGCCCAACACATGAGGGTACCCATGAAAAAGGGCTTCCCAAACATGCACTAGGTCTTACTGGGACCTCTTTCACAACTACCAACATGGGGTTCTACTGATTCCCCACATCACTCTGGTTAAAACTCAAAGATGAGCAGAAAGAAAAGATTACCCACAACAGTGTCTAACAATTACTACTAAATAAAGAAGAAAGGACACAAATTTTACCACTATTCATCCTTGTGGATTTTGATTCAAAGGTCTCCATGGCCTACACCTATTCTTTCCCACATTATACAACTCCCTATGCCGGGCACAGACCACCCGGGGGTGGTGGTGGGAATACCTAAAACTACCTACCACCTCTTGTAGCTCTACAAGCTCCTCTGCCTCATCCTCCACCTTGCGGAACTCCTTGCTCCAAATGATATCTCTTCCAAGGTGGCTGGTCAGCTGACTCTCTCTTAGCAACACGACAGGTCAGACAATCTCTAGAGAGATGCCCCCAGTTGTCACAAGCGTAACACCTCCTCTCATATAGTTGATCTAATCCTTGGTACTGATCATGTTCTATAGAACCACATGTCTATGTCTGGGCATGGGTATGCCTCCTGAAATGTGATCTTGTTACCTATCATCTTTCAGCTCTTATAGATACCTCATCCTCGTGACCACTGTAGCGAGTCACGTCCACATGTTCCTTATCCAGGAAACATTCCACCACTGAAGTTCACTCCAACACTCCTGTATAAGTGGGAATATATAGTCGGATCATAGATGCCATGATCTCCCGATGGAATCCCTGATAGAAGATACTTGCTCTGAAGAACGGATCTCGAACCATATTCGAGGAGTATCATGAAAATTTTGAGAACATCAACAAAAACTCCACCACTATTATGATACCCTACAAAAGATACTGAATATCCTGGATACACACTGATCTCAATGTGGATGGGTAAAACTCTTCCCTGAAGAGTCACTTGAACTCCTCCCAAGTAAGCATCTCCTCATCTTGAGACTATATCACCAGACTCCATTGTCTCCTGACTGAACCCTACAGAGGGCTCGCCACTAGGATCACCATATAATCAAGAGGTGTCCTCACTAAGAGGAAAACTCATGTGACTTCCTAGAGTCAATCATCAGTTTCCTGGGGGTTTGGATCACCCCGGTACCTCATAGGTCACTACCTCTGTAACTCATGCAGTGCACTCAGCATGCGCACATTCTTGTCCTGAACTACTAGTAAAACCTACTACTCAATTGGTGGTGGCACTAATAGAGGACCACATAGAGGTAACAACTCAAAATTCATTCCCTACACCGAAGACTAATCCCAGGGTAGATCGTCATCATGATCACACCATATAATCCTGTCTGACTATATTCACAGAGGCATCCTGAAATAGAATCAAGATAAACCATTGTCAAAAAGTATATCTTGGGATCTGACTCAAGAAAGATATGGAAAACCAAAACTCAGTCCTATATGATTCATGAACCATTTATTTCCCAAAGAACAATATCCTAATGTACCGAGTTGTAAAATTGTTGTACCCCACACTCTTTAATTTTCATGATCACAATCACTTTCATGTTTATCTAACTTTGTTTTTAAGTGTTGTGGATGATAGGCAAAAGATTGCCAAAGGATTGACCCAAGAAAGTTGGCAAAATGGACTGAAATTCAGTCCACCGGCCAACCGGTGTGATAGCACCGGCCAGCCGGTGGAACTGGCAGAGGGATTGCCCACTGCCAGGTTCCACCGGTCGACCGGTGGCTCTGTCACCGGTCGACCTGTGGCACCCAGCCCAAATAGTGTTTGCTACTGTCTTGCCACCGGCCAGCCGGTGGCTCCTCCACCGGTCGACCGGTAGAGCCTGGATCAAGACTCTTCTTCTCTACCAAGGCACCGGCCAGCCGGTGGAGCTGTACCGGCCAGCCGGTAGCCCAGTCAAACTAGCCGTTGGCTTTGACCAGTCAACTCCCACTTGGCTCCCAACGGCTCTTTAAGCCTCTCCAACGGCTCCGAAGCCTCCCCAAGGGTTCCATGCCTATAAATAAAGGCCAAGGAAGCCCCGGACACCTACCGGAACGATACCTAAGCCACCGGACACATTGTTGATCATTTTGGCGAAGCTCCGACGGATTGTTCCAAGAGAACCCCAAGTGCTCCATCCATTTCCACATCCAAGAGCACCACTCAAGAAGCTTGGGAGAGCACGCTACATCAACTCCATCATCCAATTGGCGCCCAAGTCTTCCCAATTACGGTTTTATTGTTTTATTCATTTTGAGCTTAAAATTGGGTTTGTACCTACAAACCCCAAACCCTTTTCTCAACCCCCTTTCTTTGGGGTTTCACACCACCATTAAGGTGTGAAGAGGTTAGTCAAGCCTTTCCTTTTAAAAGGCTTGAGTTTTCGGTGAGCTAGCCTTCACCCGTTAAAAAGGCTAGTGGGTTCTTGCTAAACCATCAAAAGCAAGTGGGTTCTTGCTAAACCACAAAAAAGCAAGCTGTAATAGGTCCTAGTGATACCTCAAAGCCTAGTGGGTTTCTTGCTAAAACCATTGAAAAGCAAGTGGTAGGAATCTCTCAACGGTTGAGTTGGGAGCGGAGACGTAGGCCGGGTTTTGGCCGAACTCCGTTATCAATTTCTTGTGTCTTGCCTTATTTATTTCCGCTGCATTCTTCAACTTTGATTTTAATTGTTAATCAATTTTTTAAAAGGCAATTCACCCCCCTCTTGCCATCATTCCTCGTTTGTTCCGACCCAACAATTGGTATCAGAGCACGTATTTGAATAATTCCCTAACCGGTTTCAAATTAAAGATCCTTTTTTTTATGGCTTCTACCGCTTCTTCCTCTCAATCCCCCGAAGGTTTTTCTTTGGATCGTGCTCCATTCTTTGATGGAGCCGATTATTCTTTTTGGAAAACCCGCATGACCACATTTCTTAAAAGCATTGGTTATCCTATTTTTAAAATTGTCATGCATGGTTTCACCCTTTCTTCTCCCGATGAATCTCAATGGACCCCCGCTGACATTGCAAATTTCGAGCTTGATGGCAAAGCCATGAATGCTCTACATTGTGGGTTAGATCGTAATGTTTTTGATTGTATTTCTTCTTGCACATCTTCTTACGATCTTTGGAAATTTTTAGAACTAACCTATGAAGGTACTAGCGAGGCTCCAAAGCAAAAATCCGATCAAAAGCAAGAACCCGACGAAAAGATCAAGCCCGTTTGCCCACCTCACAAGAAAAGGACCAAGAAGAAAAAGAAGAAGGCTTCAAAGGCAGCATGGAGTGATAGCTCCACCTCTTCTTTCTCCTCCTTCTCCTCGAGCGACCAAGGTAAAAAATGCCTAATGGCAAATCATGAGGTATCATCTTCCGACTCTTCTTCCTCGTCTTCTAGTTCTTCAAATTCTTTCAATCATTTGTCATATGAAGAACTCCAACACGTTAGAGATCAATTAGAAAATGGTTTTCATGAGCTTTCATCAAAATTTGTCGCTTTGAAAAAGAATTTCAAAAAACTCTCCTCCGAAAAAGAACAACTTCTTAAAGAGAAGGAGGAACTCTCCCTAAAAATCCAAAATTTTCCCAATGTTGATTCTTTGGAATCAACCATCAAGGACCTTAGAGAAACTCTAGCGAAGTTCACCCAAGGGGAACAAAATCTTTCAAAATTGCTTGGTTCCCAACGAATTTCAAGAACCACCCAAGGGCTAGGATATACCAACCAAGCCTCCTCCTCCTATGCACCAACTGTTTTTGTAAGGGGGAGCTATAGTTTTAAATTTTGTAACTATTGCAAAAAACCCGGGCACCTTATTTATGAATGTAATTGTAAAAACGCCCGGTACGGTCAACCCAAGTCTATTTTCTTTTCGGACGAATTTTATAGGAGAAGACCCGCTATGAGACAAGTATGGATTGAAAAATCCCTTCTTGCGAGTCTCTCCGGGCCAAAAATTGTTTCCTCTCCCCGGTGATTTATTGTTTTTATTTAGGGGGAGTTAGGTTTGTTTAAGAATTTTTGTTTTATTCAAACTTTCAATTTCAACTTTTGGTTTCAAATTTCAAATTTTCAATTGGTTTTTGATTCAAAACTTTCAATTCAAACTGTTATTCAATTTTTGTTTCAAATCTTTCAATTTCCAAAATTTCAATTGATTTTCAAATCCCATCCCTTGTTTTTCAAAATTTCCCTCAATCAAGTTTTATGCCCCGAGCTATTTTGATAATCACAAAGGGGGAGAATTTCTTGATTGATTGGGGGAGAAACCTTTTCTATCATGCTTTGATTTATTTTCAAATTATCCTTTAAGAATTCCTTTCATTTAAGTTTTTACATTGCTTAGATAAGTGATTGTGATCATCAAAATAGGGGGAGATTGTTGTACCCCACACTCTTTAATTTTCATGATCAAAATCACTTTCATGTTTATCTAACTTTGTTTTTAAGTGTTGTGGATGATAGGCAAAAGATTGCCAAAGGATTGACCCAAGAAAGTTGGCAAAATGTACTGAAATTCAGTCCACCGGCCAACCGGTGTGATAGCACCGGCCAGCTGGTGGAACTGGCAGAGGGATTGCCCACTGCCAGGTTCCACCGGTCGACCGGTGGCTCTGTCACCGGTCGACCTGTGGCACCCAGCCCAAATAGTGTTTGCTACTGTCTTGCCACCGGCCAGCCGGTGGCTCCTCCACCGGTCGACCGGTAGAGCCTGGATCAAGACTCTTCTTCTCTACCAAGGCACCGGCCAGCCGGTGGAGCTGTACCGGCCAGCCGGTAGCCCAGTCAAACTAGCCGTTGGCTTTGACCAGTCAACTCCCACTTGGCTCCCAACGGCTCTTTAAGCCTCTCCAACGGCTCCGAAGCCTCCCCAAGGGTTCCATGCCTATAAATAAAGGCCAAGGAAGCCCCGGACACCTACCGGAACGATACCTAAGCCACCGGACACATTGTTGATCATTTTGGCGAAGCTCCGGCGGATTGTTCCAAGAGAACCCCAAGTGCTCCATCCATTTCCACATCCAAGAGCACCACTCAAGAAGCTTGGGAGAGCACGCTACATCAACTCCATCATCCAATTGGCGCCCAAGTCTTCCCAATTACGGTTTTATTGTTTTATTCATTTTGAGCTTAAAATTGGGTTTGTACCTACAAACCCCAAACCCTTTTCTCAACCCCCTTTCTTTGGGGTTTCACACCACCATTAAGGTGTGAAGAGGTTAGTCAAGCCTTTCCTTTTAAAAGGCTTGAGTTTTCGGTGAGCTAGCCTTCACCCGTTAAAAAGGCTAGTGGGTTCTTGCTAAACCATCAAAAGCAAGTGGGTTCTTGCTAAACCACAAAAAGCAAGCTGTAATAGGTCCTAGTGCTACCTCAAAGCCTAGTGGGTTTCTTGCTAAAACCATTGAAAAGCAAGCGGTAGGAATCTCTCAACGGTTGAGTTGGGAGCGGAGACGTAGGCCGGGTTTTGGCCGAACTCCGTTATCAATTTCTTGTGTCTTGCCTTATTTATTTCCGCTGCATTCTTCAACTTTGATTTTAATTGTTAATCAATTTTTTAAAAGGCAATTCACCCCCCTCTTGCCATCATTCCTCGTTTGTTCCGACCCAACAAAAACAAGTTATCAGAGTCCCGGTGAATGGATATGTCACCCCCCACACCAAGAATAGAACCTCTAGCATGAGAGCCTAAATTGAAATATTCTAATACTGTCACTATGAAACCTAAACTAAGCTCACGACACCTCTTTACCAATGTGGAACTGACCACCTTTAACACCACTCTGTCACGACTCGACCTGACGGGGCTGGGTCAAAACTCCCCAAGCCCACCTCCAAAAAGCTAGGGGCTGGAAACTATCACCGAGAAGTCATATCATTAACATGGGAGGCATTTTATAAGTTCCTATATGAACTCACACATCTCCAAGCTCGTAAAATGATGAAATTTAAAAACCAAATGCAACCAATGCATACATATATCTATATCCCACAACTAGAGTATGATAAAAGTATTGAAAGAAGAAAAGGGTGAAACAACACCCACCAAAGAAAACTGTGAAAGCATCCAACCTTCCCAGAAGGATTGGATTTATGTCAAATAAAAATGCCTAAAATTTACCCATCCAAGCTCTGGTAAACACCTCGGTCTATCTAGCTCACTAATCTTCACATTCCTTGGGTTCTCTGTGGACTTTGTCGAATGGCGTGTGGTTTTCACAAGACACAAAACATGTGTGGGAAAATCCCATGAAGGGGTAAGTATAAAAATAATCAGTAGGAACCCCAAAAAACCCAAAATAGAAAGGGAGAAAACGAAAGGAAACATTATAATCGACCAATCCAGAGGGAAATCCAATCAATAGAGAAACTCCATCTCATACCATCCTCAGCTGTATATGACAAGTCAGCTCAGTCTATTAGGGGTTTCAACCTTGAAATGAGACAGTACCACAAGGACTCCTAGAAATAATATAGATATACTCATCTCAAACACTAACTCTCATGAGATTCCAACCTCATAGCTATCAACATGATTCTCTTTGTAGGCTCTAACCATAACAAAAAACCAGGAGAACACACTCCATGAGCTCAACCATTCTACATAGAACCCTTTAGAGAGATATAATCCATCAGAAACAACTCTACCATTCAAAATGTTACAGTCAATAGAACATTCTACATCGATAACATCTTAATAGGTCCAACCCTAGTGCCTCTCACTAGAGGCCCCATTTCCATTACCTTGCACCTAGTGAAAACTAAGGAAACCTATGTGAAGAGGCATGCCAACACCACTGCACACAGTTGAGGGAGAACTGTTCTAGACTATGAACTATGTGAATCCTCTCTAATATGAGAAAACAGAGGTAACCACACCTTACCACTTCCCCAAAGTTGAGGGAGTATACTCCTAACTAACCTGGAAAACCTCTATCGGTCCTGTAAGGAGTTTCTCACACCTTAGTTCATCGAGGGAGTGCTAACCCCTATCTTGGTATCATTCACATCTAGTGGAGGGGTCCTGATTCTTGTAACTATAACCAACATATGAGGGAGCTCCAACTATAATGGAGGAATTTCTACCCACTATGACTCAGAGATGGGGGATTACTACTCCATAAGCAACGACCTGCACCCTGCTCCAATTGGGGAGTTCTACTCATAAAGGACCCAAACCAAGATATGATAGGGGAGGGTCACTTCATAGATCAATGACTCAAACCCCAGAATGGTAAGGGATTACAACTTAGTAGATAGAGGAACCACACCCTAGAATGATAGGGGAGTGTTGACTCTTCTAAATCGTTCCCTATAGGAGACCCTCACCCTGACATGATGGGGGAGTACCGACCCCAGGCTTAAGATCATGCTCCCTGACATGGTAGAGGAGTACCAGATCTTCTAGAATGACACGTATGGAGTACCCACGCCTTGAAATGATAGGGGATTACTGACTCCATGTATAGATAACCCACACCATGGTCCAATATTGGGTACCTACTCTACATTCATGAATATCATAGGGAAATCCACCCCCTAGTCCATTAAGGGAGTAACAACCCCGGAGGAAACTACCCAAAGGTAAAGAACCCATTCCCACAATGTGGGGAGTCCCATATCTACGTAAGTAGAGAGGTAAGGAAAACCCGTGCCCCATTATATTAGGGGAGTAACAATCCTAGAATCTCCCTATATGAACCACATTGATCTCCAACAACAGCTCAATACAGTTTCAAAAGCATCTAGATCAATTCATGTCACCTCATACCTCATAATCAATAATGGAGTTCCCCATAATGTTCTACATGGAAAAACACTCAGGATAGACTATAAATAATCCTGAATTTGAGTCCTAGAGAAGGAGATACTAAAGGTGGAAGATCTCAGAAGGATCATCTAGGAGTACACTGCATACACTAGGGCACACACGGTGTGTGAACCCACTCAAGAACCTACACATGTATCTGGTCCACACGACTTCAAAACCATATAGGGGTATATGGAATTTAGAAGAGGAACATGTCGTGTCCCTTATTACTTGGTCCCAGGCTGTGTTATTCTTCTACACGGACCGACCAACAATGTACCTTACACAACATGTATCCCATATTACACAACATGTTCAGATAAATGGCTACCTGCCTGTGTGGTTTTTTGATGTCCATGTACTAGACCCCATGTCCATGTATCTTGGATGTGTGTTAGTGCATGAACACATGTTTTTACATGGTTATCCCAAGACATGTCCCATGTTCACAAGGTTTAGGGAACTACACAACATGTAACCACTATACATGACATGTAGTCCCAAATGTTCATCTTCCCCAAATAAGAAGAGTAACACAACATGTTCACTGAACTATATTCCATGTATATGATGATTCTAGTTGGTAATCACATGAAATACCCTCTGATTCACCCTGTTTTACCTTGAAACCTATAGTTATACCATGAATGGATCTCTAGAAATTGTATTTGGGCTCTAGAACCTTAAAAAATGAGTAAATAAGGGAATTAGAACAAAAACTCAAATTTGCCTACCTTATTGGTGAAACAAAAAATGTTTAGATCAAGATTGATGCCTAGATCATTCTGGTTCTTTATATGATGAAAATATACATCAAATATGGATATCAGAAACACCTCATTATGTGAATTCGGTGGGTTTTGTTCATCACCAAAGGGAATGTGAGGGAGGAGGATATTTTCCTACTCCTTGTGTCATGAACACCAAAATGAGGGGAGGGGATGGGTTTTGGTTAGTTTTTTAATTAATTATTCTATTATTTAAACCAACCTCATAATGCCCCATCAACAAAACTCCCCTGATCAAAACTCTTGCTGCGGATGACCTTAGGTCGCGCCTAGGGTAAACACAATGTTCTGGATTCAACTGCGGTTTCATAAATTTGATCTGAGACTCCAAACAAAAGTTATTTAAGTTTCAAGAGAAACTATGTGTGCATGAGAAAATATATTTAATATTTTTAATATTTCCACACTGAGGATCCCCGGGCCCTAGCCTCCCATGCTAACTCAGCGCCAAGCTCTAGATATATTTTTCAAAATATTCTGAAGTCCTTCTGGTCAAAACATGAGTCATTACACACACCACGACATAGGATATAATAATTCATAAATTTTAAATGAAAACTAACTACAATATATATCTAATTAAAATGAAAATGATAAGATCCATGAAGATAAACTAGTACCCAAATCATAATGAAAAATGGGAAAGATACATGATCAATACCAAAAAGTAAATACTATGATAAATAGCTAATAAGATAACTCCTTATATAGAAAGCTGGATGCTAACATGAACATCGCTAGATATGATAACTCTATCTTACCCATGATCTTTTCCAACTCCGCATATGCTAAGGTCACCACTAAGAATAAGCTTTGAACAAGACACACCGACTCTATATCCTCCTAGAATACTTTTGAATATAGAGTCATCTACAAAGACACAAAACATGTGGGCACAAGCCTGTGAAGGAGTAAGTATAAACATACTGAGTAGGATTCCCTAAAATATATAAAGAAAAGAAAAATAAACAAGCTATATTAATATCGTAGCACTCTAGTGAGTAACTAAGAGAAAGTCAAGGACTATAAAACATATATGTTATATAACCAAAATTATCATGAACATATCAAAATTCCAATCATTCTTGATCTAGTCTATGAGGGTACGCAACTCAGGAGAAACTATGGATACTTGGATAACTTAAAAGACCATTAAGTTTGAAATAAATAGCCATTATCTACACCACTTATCAATGACAACCCAAAGGATACCAATGAGTCATGAGTTTGAAGTAATCTATATTTCTCAGCCCTTACCACCACCACATCACTCACAGAGTCTATAAAAGGGAGTTAGGTCATTGATAAAACTTTCTCTTTAGTTTAGGGTACATCAAACCCTTTGTTTCCTTAGTACCGAGACACCATGTAATAATTTGATCCACCAATGCCAAAAATTCCATGTAACCTCCCAAGAACTATAGTGGGAACATTTAATGCTCCATTGAGGGAATATTATCGATCAAGGGGTCAATCAACCTTAGTGGACACCCATGTCCCGAGTAGCACACAACAAGACGGCTAAGGATTCAACTTCATAGATTGAGTACCCACACCCCAAGTAACTTGAAAAAAACACAAAATTAAAGGGGGGGGGGAATCAAACATTAGGATAGAGAAATAATATATGGATATATTTGAAAAATAAGGGACGCATGCCTTGTTTAATAACGCATAGAAGATGAATTATTCAATCATTATGTTTTATCCTCTTTGTTGGAAATATGGTTTCAAATTAAAAATATTCTCTTTTCACCATGATAATGGTACCAGATGTCCAAAAAGACTATTCCATTAATATCTATGTGAAAAAATAATCAAGATAATCCATTTATTGGATCAAAATGGATACTCGGTGAGTAAAATGAAAAAATTCCTCCCAAGAGAGAAATCGGGGAACATAGAGGCCTCTGAGTGAAACATGTGGCACATAAGTATATTAGGAATTTAAACCTAGTTCACACATGTGACCCAAACACTAAGTGGAGCATCACTTTATATATGTATGGTCAGGTAGAACCCTACCCTCCAGGCCCACCCTGCCCATGACCCCAGGTGAGGGCCTATTGATCATAGTACTCTAAAGACAGTACTTACATATTACATTGATATAATACATAAGATATCAAAACACCCAATATCAATATATATAGAAGTATTAGGTAATTATATACATACATGAATCCCATATTACATTAAAAATTAAAAACATATTCAGAAAACATTTATTTCATCCTCGAAGATCATTGAAAGATTCTTTATTCTTATCCTGGAAAAAATAAAAAATAATAAAGGTTGAGATCAGATTCTCAGTAATGGTTATGTACAAAATAATATATCTTTAGTAAATAAAGAATAATTAATATGGTTTATTGGATAATCAAAACACATTTGATTCAATCAATAACATGAGTTCAAATCATGTCCATGGATAATATCAACATAAAATTCATGTAGACAACAAAAATGAATTATCAATAGATTAAATGAATAAATTTGGACATTCATGATCTTACCATAAAGTAATTATTTAATATATCTTTAATATCTATATTAAGGCCATGGACAAGACACTTTCATCCAATGTGTTGGTATACAATAATTACCCAACTAATGTGGCCTACTGTTTTGTCTCATGAGACCTGTCAATGTATTGAGAGACTACTTAAAATTGGTACCCAACCATAACTTGCACATCCAATGAATTCCTCATATACTAAATTATAAATATAAATAATTATTAAAATTCCTTATAAATCAACAATTATCCATATTCAATTGAGAATAGGGAACATCAATATTTCACCAGGAAATGAAATAACTTTCTTAAAACTCTTCCTTAAAATAAAAATGAATATTGAAATGGTATACAGTTAAGAAAATATAAAATTAGAATAAATGATACTGAATAAATCCATGATAATTAAAATATTTACATTATGGAGAAAAATAATGTCCAATGAATAATGGATATTGATAGAGAATATGGTCACTAGAAAGTTAATGATTATGAAATAATGTTTAATCTATAAATTATTAAAGGATGGAAAAACAGAAATTCATTATAAATTAATGTTTTTTAGTAAAACCATGAATTTTGGAAAACAAAACAGAAGAAAAAAATTCAAAATTACTTCATTATAACATTGTGTAAGAACAAAGTTATAAATTACTTTCAAAATTCATTTCATTACTTTTAGAAAATAATACCCATTTCTTTTGGTATCTTTTGAAACTTAAAATTTCCAAAATATTGAGAAGAATATTTTCTTTGAAAATAACTATAAAATATTTTAAATTAATCTTCAAATAAATTAATGTTTATAATGGATGGAAACGCCTCTCATTTAGAAAATTTTAAAACAAAGATTCTTTTCACACTTTTGGTAAAAATTTTAAATGTACCTCATTTAGAAAATGACAAGATGATTCCTTTTAAGCATTGAAAATAAATTAAAATATGTATTAAAATGACTTTAAATAATAATTTGATCATATAGTATAATATTCTTGATATTTTTTTAAAGAACATGAACATGGAATAAAAATTTCATTGACCAAATATAAAATTAGGTCAGATTTTCTAAAAAACATTTTATAAGGAAGAGATAAAAAATTGAATAAAATCATATAAACCCTATAAATTAACCTAATATATTAATTTATATGGGGTTTAAGAAGAATATATAATAAAATTATTTCAACAAAAAATTAAACATAAACAGTCTCAATTAAAAATGGGACTGTTAACTAAATTCATACTGCTTTGGTAACTTTTGAATCAAAACAAATTAAAATATAAAACATGAATAAAAAAAATTCAACAAGATAAATAAATATGAATTGATGATATAATATTTAAGATGTTAAATATATACACTATATAAAATTAATTAGGTGTATAATTCAAAATATGTATCATTTAAGTGGAAATGAGATGAAATTACCATTAAATGTAACTTACTTATTGATTCTTGATACAATAAGAGTATAAATTGAATATAAACATGTAAAAAAACATAAATATATGATAATAAAATAAACTAGGTTTAAGAGATTAGGATCATATAATTTTCCAAAAGGAAATTTGAACATTAATAATCTTGAAATAAAATGAGATTGTAACAAAAATCCATTACCTCAAGTTGAACTTGATTTATATGCACTCTAATAATCATTTATAATAAATTTATGTTTATTATAAATATATATTATAACCATATTCAGAATTATTGTTCCATATAATATTAACTTATAACATCTCATCACTAGTTAATTATCAATTCATTATTAACATCATCATCTCGGGTCTTAACTGTTCTGTTTACATGTATATTTCAACTTAATGGTTAGAATCCTTTAACAATGGTAATTATTTAGTAATATAAAAAATATTAATTAAGAAATAATTTTCATTATTATATATTAAATACAAATTTAAATTAATCCATAGAATGTGGATAATAAAAAATGAATCATATTGCTTCGTGGAGGTGGTAGTCCACACGTATGTATGAATAACGTTCTCATTTTCTGTAGATGGGAATAATAAGAAGTTGTGAATTATATTATCTTTATATAATCATAATTATTTCATTAATATCATATATATTAATTTAATCCATTATAATAACCCTCCTTATGAGACAGTTAGGAAAAACAAAACACATCGCTTCGTGGTGGTTATAATCCAAACGTACACGTGAGCAATGATATCATTTTACATTTTATGGAAAATTTGATGAATAAGGGTTATGAAGTAAAAATAATAAATTTTAATTATATTAATAATTATTATGTTATTATATAATCATGTTTTGGATATAATTTAAGTAGGTAGAATAGTAAATAAAATGAAATAACTCGATTAAGAGTTATACCTATTCTTTGGAGATCCTACTTTAGATTACACCATAAGCCTTCTTATGATGGTATTATAGGAGTATAAGAATCTATAGTAATTGTATAAATAATATAAAAAGGTATTGGGGTAGATATTTTTAATATAAATGGCTCATTAATTGTGAGGAATTGAGGATAGGTGGTTCCCTTTTATAAGTGAGGTGGGTTGAAAACTTGTAAATACATAAAATATTAATATATAATATGTGTATAAATCATGTAAAATGGATCCAAATTGAAATATATTTTAATATAATGAGTATAATTTCCAAATATGATCAAAAAATATAATTTATACAAGTTTAAGTGGTATTTTAAACCTTATCTTTTGGTTTAACCCATGCATTAACCCCATTTAACCTTCATTTTGGTAACACATTTTACAATCCTTGAGGGTCTTTAAAGTAATTTTAAAAATTCCAAGTGTCATATAAATGGATAATTAATGATATATTTGAAAATTTTCCACACTTTTGTGTTATTATAAGATTTTTATTATTTTCTAATCATTTAAAAGTAATTATTAAACATTAAATACCATTTAATGTCATTTTCGCAACAATTCAATTATCTTAACATTAAAGGAATCGAGATAGTAATATAATTAAAATATAAATAATTTCATTATTAATATAACTTTAGAATTATTCACTAAATTCATGAAACCCCATAATTATTAAAAAAATACTACTTTTAATATTTTCAATATCATTTACTTGATTTTTTCAACACCTTGCACAAGCATTGCGTTACTGTTACGTAAGAATTATAGATAATTATAAGATTACTAAAAATTAAAAAAATTTAATATCATAAAAATAATTTAATAATATTCAATATAAATATTTATTACCATTAATAAATTCTTAATTTCTAAAAGAGAACATAATGAAGATATTAGAATAATGCTAGTGACATTTTGTATTTATTCTTTACTTAAATTAATATACATGTCATTATTAAATGAAAATGAAAAAAATAAATATATTATAATATGGTATATTTATAGTAATAATAAACACATAAAATTAAATATAGTAATTTTTCGGGTTGATCTTGAGACCTTATCCCATATTTTAACCTTAATTAATCTGGTTTACCCATTACTATAGTAATAAACTTCTACCATGGTTCCAATTCATTATGAATAAAAATGAAATTAACTTATTTAAAAACATTTAACCTCATAATTATAAATTATAAATCCATATATCATGATTTAATTCCTAGAATTGGAAGTAATTTATTTTAATATAAGTATGGAAACCGCATTGAAAGGAGTCTCTAGAAAAATGTGTCTCAAGCCTAAAAATGAACTTATACCAAAATAAAATATAATGTTGATCCATATGGAATTAATTTTATTATGTTTAATCAAGGTTATGTTATGTTATTTAAAAAAATATATGATATCATGATACTTTTAATATAATTTATTTTAAAAAAACAAATGAAAATTTTGTAAGAAACAAAAAATTGCTTTATTCACTTAAAAATAAAATGTTTTCGAAAAATTAAAAATATTCACCATAAAATAATTTTTAAATTCAGTTTTAAAAAAATATTATCATTTTTTAAAATAAAATTTATAAATTTATAAAAAATTAATTCTAATTACCCTTGTATAAAACTCATAAAACTCATTTTTAGAAGAAAATTAAACTTAAAGAATAAAATGAATTTATTCTTATTTTTTTCCTAGTAAAATATATATGAATATTAAATTTCCTAAATTAATTAATTATCTACATTAAACAAATAATTTATATTTATTGCTCATAATTAGTTTATTTTTACTCATACCTACCAACTCAATGACTAGGTTCTAACTACCATATTTAAATAATATTATTTTGCTGTTCGTTTAAGCTTGAATTTCATTTGGTATACAATATCAAACATAGTGTTATTTTAAAATTAAATATAAACAAAAATATCAAGGTATTAAATTCCTACCTCCTTATAGAAAATTTCTCCTCATAATTTTAATTCTTGTTTTCTAAACTAAAAACATCACAACCTAGTAATAACATAAAATGTAGATTTTTCTCATGAACTTTAATTTCTAGGTTTTGACCAGGAAACTTATTTTTCATGTACTTATATAATAACAATACTTAAAAATGAATTTCTAAAAAAATTACTTGGTAGTCGACTGCTATTTTTTCACATAGGACTTGAAATATTTATCTTCATTTTTCTTGAGCTTGATCAATTCCATTACCATGGGGATAAAAAATATAATATTTTTTGTTAATTATTTCTTCCCATTATATAAGCATCATTTAATCCTTTGCTGTTAATCATCATGATCAGGATAATTTTTTCATGACCAAATCACTAGAATCATCTTTTAATCGATAAAAGGTACCAAAAAATGATGAATATTTATTCCTCCTGTCTAAAACCAAAATGGTTAGAAAAAGATAAATTAATAACCAAAGATCAACTTAAAACTCATAAAATATGCCTGATTAAATTTGATCCCACAAATAAAAAGTTTTGATCACTTATTATTCATTTTATCCCCAAATTTTTTTTATCAATTATAGAGTTACATACTCAAATATGTATATTCCCTAATCACATATTCTAAAATATAATTTTCCCCAAATAACAAAAATTAACAAGATATAAACTAAAATATAGTAAAATTAACTAAGGATCACCTTTTAATATCACAAAATTACTTTAATGGTCATTTATAAATTCTTCCAAAAATATTAAAATTTCTTAAAAATCAATTTTCTAGGTGATTTATACCATTAAACATATGTTTCCAAAATTCACTTTTTATAAATTTTCCATATATCTAAATATTATTAAAACAATCCTTGGATGTTTTCTATTAATCCTCATACCAAACCACCATTGATAAATACTACTAAATCATAATCATATATTCTCAAATTAAACAATATTACCCAAAATTCAAATCCATAAAGGCTATATTTATCCATGATGGCGATTCTTTTATTTTTTTGTGTAAGAAAGATACATAGATATTCCATCCATGGAGACAATATTTAAAAGAAAAAAACTTCCTAAAATAAAAATTCACACTTTCTAAATTTATTATATAACACACTTTACTCTAAAATATTCAAGAATAATTATCAAGTGATACTTATTATCTTCATAATACTTGAATTATTTCAATATATAATTAATAAATATCACAAAAAAGGGTAATCCCAACATTGACCATGGTTGTTGATTCCCTTAATTTCTCTCAGAACCATCTTTAAATAGTAATACATATTAATTTATATCAAAATAATCATGAATATTGATCTATGGAATAAAAATTCCTAAAAAGTTATCAAATTATCTAATGGATTTTCATAATACTCATGTTATATATATTAATATAAAATATAGTTCCCAAGGTTCCTACTAAACTTGATTTGATACTAACTGTAGTAGCCTCGACTCCAATACCCCAGATATGGTGTATACTTATTAAATTATTATAAGATACAAGGTATTACACAACCCATAATCAATTTGTTTAGTATTATTGGTAGAATAGATACATACATGACTCTCATATTGCATTGGAAGTTAAAAATCATATCATAAAAAACTTTATTGCATCCTTGAATATCATTCAAGGATTCCTTCTTCTGATAATGGGGAAAGGAAAATATCATAATGGGTGATACTAGATACTCAGTAAGGGTAAAGTATAATAGAATCCATCAAGAGTAAATAAGACATAATTTATATGGTAGAGTGGATAATCAAAACACATTCCATTCAATAAATAAATTTATTTAAAAGTACATCCATGGATAATATAAACATAGAAATCATATGGGAAATGAAAAATGAATTACCAAATAAAGGAAATGCATAAATATAGAAATTCATGAACTTACCAAAAAGGTCCCAACCAAGATATCATGAATATTACTGTCAAGGCCTTATCTAAGTCACTTTCATTTAATGGGTATATATAGACCAATTACACAAATAATGTGGCCCCAAATTTTATCTCATGATACATATCGATGCATCTAGGGGATATATATTCAAGAGCCACCCATCACATATATGTTCTATTCATTACTCATATATTGAATTATCAATGTAACTAATTCTCAAAATTCCATTATAAATCAATAATTATCCGTATTTAATTGAGAATACAAAAAATCAATATTTTCCAAGTAAATAAAATAACTATATTAATAGTCTTCCTTTAACTAAAATGGTATATTGAAATGATATATGGTTAAGAAAATATGAAATTACTAGAAATGATACTGAATACATAAATGATACTTAAAATATGTACATAAAGGAGAAAAATAATTTCCAATGAATAATGGAGATAGATAGAGAACACGGTCACAATAAATTGAATGATAACAAAATAAGGTTTAATCCATAAATTAGTAAAAGATGAAAGAAGACCATCAATTCGTTAAAAATGAGAGTTTTTACAAAAACTAATACTTTAGGAAAATGAAATAGGAATATTAAAAATAACATCCTTGTAACTTTGTGTAATAATGTCGTTATAAATCACTTTTAAAATTATTTTCATTCCTTTAAGAAAATAATAAACTTTTCCTTAAGTATCTTGAAATACTAAAAATTTCCAGAATATTGAGGAAAATATTTTCCCTAAAAATAACCATGTAAACTTTTAAATGAATCTTTAAATAAATTAATTTTCATGAATATAGGAAATTTCATTCATTCAGTAAACATTAAAACAATAAGTCCCTTCGAACTTTTGGTAAAAATTCCAAAAGTACCTTATTTGGAAAATAATAATAATATTCCTTTTGAAATTTTTTAAAAATTCAAATTCCAATGAAAATGAATTTAAATAATCATTTTATCATATAAAAAAACATTCTAGAAAACATTTTAAAGAATATGAACATTAAAGAAAATGTTTATTGATTAAAGAAGTAATAAGGCCAAATTTTCTTAAAAAAATTAAAAATTATTTTAAGTCCCAAAGAGATTAAAGATTGAATGAAAGCATTTAAAAAATTTAAATAAATATAATTAATTTAAATATATTTTTTTAAGGGGAATATATCATAAAATTATGTCAACAAAAATTTAAACATAAATAATCTCAATTAAAAATGAGGTTGTGAAATAAATCTATATTTCTTTGGTAACTTTTAAATCAAAACCCCTGAAAAGAGAAAAATTAAATAAACAACTTATAATATCATGATTAAAGATAAATTAATGATATAACATGTAAAATAGGTAGTATATGCACCATATAAATTAAATTAGGTGTGAAATTTAAAATATGTCTCATTTAAGTGGAAATGAGGTGAAATTACTATTAAATGTAACTTACTTATTGACTTTTGATCGAAAAATAGAATAATGGGAAAATAAAAATATATAAACCAAACATAACTAGAGTATAATAAAATATACTGGGTTTAATATATTATGATCATATAATTTTTGAAAAGAAAAATTGAACATTAACAATCCTGAAATAAAGTGTGATTGTAATAGAAATCTCTCTCCTTAAGTCCAACTTTATTCATATGTTCTATAATAATAATGTATAATAAATTTATATTTATTATAAATATATAATATAACCATATTAATACATATAATATAATATATGACTCACTTATAACATCTCATCACTTGTTAATTAAGAATTCATAATTTACATAATCATCTTGGGAGTAAACAACTTCATTTTTCATGTATATTTAAATTTGATGGTTGCAATCCTTAAAAATTATTCATGATTTCATCATATAGAGAAAAGTTATTATGAACTAATTATCATTTATATACATTAAATAAAAATTTATATCCATTCATGAAATCCAGACATGAAAAATGAATCACATCTTTTCGTGGAGGTGGCAGTCCACACGTACACACGAACGACATTATCATTTACCAAAAGATGGAAGAGTAAGAAGTTAAGTAATATATTTTCTTAATAAAATCATAATTATGTCATTAATATAATATATATTCATTAAATATATCATAATAAATAGCATTGTGATGCATTGATGAAATATGAAACACATCGCTTCGTGGTGGTTGTAATCCACACATACACACAAGAGATGCTTTCATTTTCAATTGGATAGAAAAGAAGATTATTAAGGGTTTTTTTCCAAATTCATAATAACTTATGAGTATATGGGGGATAATAACATTATTATATCATCATGTTTAGGATATAATTGAACAAGTTATAAGTAGAAATAAAATGAAAGAACTCGATTAAGAGTTATACCACTTCTTTAAAAATCGTCCTTTGGAATAAGAATTATTTAATCCTATTAAATTTAAATATTTATAACCATTAATTAATTATATATTTTTAAAATAAAACATATTATAGATTTCAAAAGAATGAGCGTGAAATTTTTTATTTATTCTTTACTTAAAGTAATATAAATGTCATTATTAAAGAAAAAATGTCCCTAAAAACCATATATTTGAATATGGTTTGAGGATGGTTGGAAACAACTCATTTAATGAAACAGGGTAAAGTTTTAGGTTGATTTTGAAACATTATTCCATATTTTTAACCATAATTAAGGTGTTTTACCCATTACCATGGTGATAAACTTTTACCATGGTTACTATTTATTATGAATAAAAATGAAATTAAACATTTTTTATAAATTTAAACCTCATAACTCTATATGTGAAATAAATTTATAAAGATTAAATTCTTATAATTTTCTAAAATTTATTTTAATATAAGTATGAAAAGCACATCGAAAACAGTTTCTATAAAAATACGTTTTAAGCAAAAAAAATGAACTTATAGGAAAATAAAATAAAATTATGATTTAAATGGTATTAATTATATTATTTTTAGTAAAACTTATATTATTTTACTTTAAAACAAAATCTCAAAGTAACCTTGTACTTTTAAATTACTTTATTTATGGAAAATAAATGATATTTTTTTAAAAATCAACATTTTCACTATTCACCTAAAAAAATATTTTTTAAGAACAATTATAAAAATAACCATAATATAATTTTGGAATTCTAATCTTAAAAATTATTTTAATTTTTTAAAATTAAATTTATAAAAATAAGATAAATTAATTTTAATTATATACGTATAAAACACATAAAACCCATTTTTTGAAGGAAAGTAAATTTAAATCATAAAATGATTTTATTATTATTCATTTCCTAGTAAAAAAATTAGATGATGATAAAATCATTTATTTATTTAATTATTATTTTTATGTAAATACATTATCTATACATTTCATAATTCATCTATTTCTATTCATACCCTCAAACCCAATGACTAGGTTATACAAGTTTTATTTACATAATATTTTTTTGTGGTTCGTTTAATCTTGGGGTTCAAAGTGGTGTACAATATTGAAAATAATTTTATTTTTAAATAAATATAAACTAAAATATCAAGGTACTACAAATACTATTCTATGAAACCTCCCCCTTAAAGGAACCCTCCACTCTTGAGCGTGACATGTCACCTCCCACCTAATGATACTTTTTTTGAAGCTCCCTCAAACTGAATAACCATGCTTGTGCCACCTTCCTATTTGGTGCCACCCAACCACTATGAAACCATTACATATCACTATTTTAGTTCACCATTAAGTTTATATGCCATTAATCCCCATGAAAGAATAAAATATATGATAAGGAGAGAGGGAGAGAGGAGAGAACAAGTGAGAGAGAATAGAAAGGAATGGAAAGTTTTCATCCTCTTATATTAATCAATATACCATCAAATTATCATAATAACATCTAAAAAAGTTTTATTTTAAATCCATAAATTTTAAAAATATAATATGTGGTATAAATTTAAAAGATTCAAAAAATAGCATCCAATAATCACAACATAATTTTGGAAGAATAAATATATTAATAAACTATACCATGAAAAAAAAAGATTGAAGGTCTTTGAAATTTTATTTAAGTATAGAATTCATGAATAATAGATAAATTCAAAGTAAAAAATCCTTAACCAGGGTTTATATTGCTCATTTAAAGATAAAGTGACACTTCCTTAGTCTATAATTGATCCTCCTTGATGAATGTATCCACAAGATCTTCCATCTTCACCCAATGAGTTCAATCCCTCCCCACTTTATCCCAAGATAGGGTTTGAATCAAACCCTAAAAATATGGGTTAAAGGTGAATTTAAAAGTGGAATATGTAGTTTTTTCTTGATGAAATACCTAATTAATTAAATAATTAAATCTATCCTTTTAGTTAACTAAAACTTCCAATGATGACCCACCCTATAGGGACTTGGTGTGAATGTAAATTAAACCAACCGGTAAGGCTACTACAAATCAATCAACTCAGAATATTTTAAAGAAAAATGTCACCCGAAAAGAAAAGCACCAAACAAGTTGATTATACGGGTAAGTATTGACCCATGATGCAGTGAGATATATTTAGGATATAAGCTATGTTCTTGATCCATAGATAAGGATCAGCCGCTTGAAATGGGGCTTAGAAGATGATAAAGCTGCTGTTTTGGCTCTGAATTCATACAGATTATGATGACCATCGGGATGAAGCCGTAGTGAGCGATGACTTTAGCTTTATCCAGGGCCCATGTACTACATTTCATGAAGCATTTGGATGCCGATTCGTCGTCAGAATAGGACTTCGA
Organism: Viscum album; assembly: GCA_963277665.1. Classification (NCBI taxonomy): domain Eukaryota; kingdom Viridiplantae; phylum Streptophyta; class Magnoliopsida; order Santalales; family Viscaceae; genus Viscum; species Viscum album. The sequence goes on along the minus strand of OY728120.1, from coordinate 1,330,967,060 downwards.
TCCCCGTCCACCTTTGCCTTTGGATTTTCCCACCCCCAAAATCATAGACGCCATCGGTTCAGCGCTTCCTGAAATTGTTCACAACAAGAAAAACCCTAACCCTAATCAGAGCCAACGATGGACGAAGTTCACCGTGTGGGTGCGGGGGGAAAACAATCCTCTTCTCCCTGTAGGATATTGGCACTTCAGCCAATGTAAATTAAACCAACCCTAGGGTATAACACTCATCTTAAATGTAGCCTCTATATAAAATTTCCCATTTGAGAATCCTATTATAAGTAACCTCATAATTTTTGAGAATATACATGCATAAGATAAAAATTATATTTTTATAATTAATATATTTTGTCGAGGCCTTTATATGCCCACAATTCTATGCCATATTAACCTTGGGGTAAACACCACACATCAGAATCTATGGAACCATCATCTAATTTTTCAAGGTTGTATTCAAATGTGAATTAACCATTTTACCCCTAGGAATCCCCAAGACACTGAAACATAAAACTAAGCTAAGTCTTAATCGGGAAAATTTTGGGTCACTACATCCAACCCACCTTTAAAACCTTTTTATCCTAAAAAAGGAAACAACATGAGTTTCTAAACAAGGAAACTCACAAAAAAATTTATAAGGAAAACATTTTAGTCTCACATCTATATAATTTTTCATAGAGTTATTAATTCCAAACAAACTCAATTAATTATTGTTTAATAAGGAATCTCCCTCTTAGAATAAGATACTGGATCTATGCCATAATATATCATGAACTAAGTGGAAAAAATTCACTTCTCTAGGAAAGTATTATTAAGCCTCTACACATGAAAATTTTTCTCATCAGAAAGGATATCATTCCATACATACTTATTGAATCCAAACACTATTTATATCCACCACATAATGGTCCCTTTACCGGGATATCAATGGTGGGAGCATTTCACTGCCCATCTTTAAATTATGTTCCATATGGTTATTATTTGAAAACCACAGATACATGCCACACCATAAAAGATAACTCACAAATATTTCACATTAACAACCAAAGACTTTCAAGGTGGAATAATCTTCTATAACTATATAATATTATCTATGATATAATACTAGTAAATCATGAGACATCATTTTTATAGATTTAGGTATAAGAGAAATATGATTATTCCTTCCAAATATATTCTCAACCATTTATAAAATTCTTATATCTACATCCCAAATATCTAAGAGATCTGTAGCCACTATCAAAGGTATACTTATTGTTTGTTAATCACCCCCTCATATAAACTTCAAATAAGAAAGTTAGAAAAAATAAAAATCTCCTTAAACCGTTTAACATCACAAAATTTCTCATTAGGTTTCTCATTGTACTAAAAATTGAAGTAGATGGTCTTGAACACTTAGATAAACATCCTCTATCACCTTATACCCTAGGATAACATTTACTTGAGTGACCCAAATTCATAAAATTTAGAGAAAACCTCATACTACATTACATAGAATTGGTTTTCATGTAATATGTAGACCCATAAATATTCACTGGACATACCACCCTTGTAATGGAATTGGTTTTTCCATGTAAGAATTTAGAATATTATCAAATCTATGAGAGGATTTAGCATAGGATTTAGGGTCCTAGAGATCCTTGGTGTAGTGATATTAAAAATATTAAATGTTTTATATCATGAACATGTAGGTTTTCTAAAAATATGGGATAACTCATGTATGGAGTCTCTGATTAGAAAATTAAGATCACACTTAAGTTCAGAATGTGAAATTTACCTTAAGTGTGACATAATGTTTATTGACATCGAGAGCCCTATTAGAGGTGACCATTAATAGGGTATTAATAGGAGTATTATTAATTAAATAAAATTTAATTTATAAAACCTAATACCCTAACCCTTCCCCATTTGGTTTTCACACACGTCAGAGAGGAGAGGGAGTTCCTACCATGACCGACGAATGAACTAAGGGAGTGAGGAGGTGCTGATGAAATCCATTCTTAATGAATATCGACACCAGATCGAGGTGTAACAACATCCTGACATCGCATTGGACTTGAATATTTTGTGTTTCTCCAAAAGGTAAGAATATTTATGAGTTTTACATTCTGATCCCTATTTATGAATTGTTTTAAGGTTTTAAATCCCTATTATGACTGCTAGAGATCCACTGGGGATAAATCTATGGGTAATTGGAGGAAATAATGGATTTTAGGTGGATTATAGTGATTTTTGATTTGGAAATCCTGATAACATGGAGAGTAGTGTAGGAGAACATGTTGTGTGTTCTTTTTTATTTAGGGAATATGATATTTGGGAACTATACATCAACTACTAGGGGTACACACCATACAATAAGGCTTGGTCAGGTGGTCGAGGATATGGGTAGGCACACCATGTAATGGGATATAGGAAAGTGGATGTTCAAGGATAGACCCTGGGCATTCACAGGTTAGAGGAAATGGCCAGGTACATAGGCATTGGCCATTGTAAATGGGCGTGGCTTCCTATTCATGGGAATTACCAAGAACACAAGCTTGGTATAGGAAAAGATAAACATACTGTGTAACAAGGGTAAACATCATGTATGATGACATGGACCACTAGACCATGTATGGGAAAAAATACACCTAGGTTATCAGGTGGGGTTACTCTCCGTATAATCCCATTAACACACTGTGTACTCTGTTACACACCAAGTACTCTGAGGGGACATGGCTAGGGGCCAACCTTGAGGGACACACTGTGTGCCCTAGAAGGACACATTATATACTCCCATTAGTAACTTATCCCTTGAACATATCCTACTTCAGGACAGGGATATAGGGCCACAACTATCCTATACTAAGTATTTTTCAATGTAGAATGTGATGGTGGCCATGGTTTTAGCGTCAGATATGTGACATGAGGCGATTCTAGTGGGGTGCTTCTTTAAGTGATTCTTGGAGAGTATTAGTTGGGTGTGTTCCCTTGGTATATCCCTTAAGGGTAAAATGTGTAATCACTTCCTCATCATAGGATTTTTATCCTCTCTATGAGATTGATTTATATAGAGTTTATGGTATCCCTTCATGAGACCGAGGTGAAATCCTCTATCATCCCTTTATCTTCCCTAAGTAGGGTTTGTGGTATCATGTGACCCGCATATATGGGAATTGATCGCCTATACAGTGGGTGGTTTTAGTAGGGTTCATGATATCATCATGCATAGAATCCCCTAGTTGGTGGGAATTTCTATATGGAGTTTTTGGTGTCCCCCAACTGACCTGGGTGTGATCCCCTATCTGAGTATTACGATATCCATATTTCTAGATTGGGTTTATAATGTCCCTCAATAGTTTGGGGAGTGATAAACTATCTGATTTTTGAGATATTCTAGGTTCTATTGGGGTTCATTGAGTCCCCCATGATATTTGTGTGTGATACCCTACCTAATTATCATGATTCACTAGGTACCAATGTGACTTCCTCTGTGGCGAGACCCGATGAGCATGTTCTCTCAGATGGATTCCATCTGGGATTTCAGGGATACACCATAGGCCTAGTGAAACATGATGTGTGATACCTCTAATATGAGTACCATCATGTACAATAGGGATTGAGGAGTGAGTTGTATTAGATGAGAGATACCTGTGACCGTTGAGTAGAATCCTGTGGCTGGAAGTGAGGTTGGGACCACTTGACACCGGGTGTCAATAATGAGTATATCTGGCTTATTCTAGGAGTCCTTATGGTTATGTATCAAATATTTTTTGGCATAACATATAGATATGATCTGAATACTCATGTATAAATGAGGTATGGAGACAAATATTCATGTTGTCTCTCACCTGAGTTTTTTGGAAACCTCTGGATATGGGTCGAGTAGACTGTTTACTTTTAGTTTCTCTATTTTATTTTGGGTTTTTTGGGTTCATACTGAGTATTATTATACTCAACCCTTAATGTAATAGGACTAAAAATTTAATTTCTTATGAAAATGAAATTCTTTTTGATGGAGTCCTGGGAGGTCCTAGAGTAAGAAGAGAATAGTGAGTTAGATAGATCGAGGTGTGTACCAATGGTTTTATTTAATAGAAGTCCCATCCTTATGAGAAGGTTGGGCGCTTCTATTAGTTTCTAGTGGGAATGTATTGTTCCCTTACTTGATTTTAGTAATTTAATAGACTTTTATTATGGGATAGATTTATGTATTCATTTAATAGCAGTCCCATTTCAATGATATCTCTCTATATTACCACCAATGCTGCAGTGCTGGAGCGGACCTTTGTGGTGGATTTATTTCTATATTAGTAGAAACTGACTACCGGTGTTAGGAACATAGGAACTGGGACCTCAATAATCACTAGACGATGAAAGTCACATGGATCTGGGTGTGCAGGATACTTTAAGAGATGATCTAAATATGTAGGGTCTACAACTCAGGGATCTGAGGAATATTATAATCATCTACGAGAGAGGTGGTGTTTCTCTTGTGATTTCCATGGATATATCACAAGGTATTATCTCAATCAACGTGATGATGAGAGGGATATTGTCAATGGACCACCTTAAAAGAGACAATGAAAAGAGAAAGGAGTTTTATAAGATGGTGGATGTGGTAGAGCGGTAGGGATAACAGTAGGATGTGGAATATGTTTTTATTTGTTTCCACCACCACCCCCAGGTGGTCTGCGCTAGGCTTGGGGAGCTAGAGGAGAGGGACAAGGGAAGATGAAGGCTGAAGAGGCCTATGACCTAGAGTATCTGAGGAAGAATATATCTATAATATTTTTTTAGTTTTTCAGTGGTACTGTTAGGAACATTTATGAGCTAATATTTTCGTTCCACTTCTTGATTGTGGATTTTATAGGGTGAAACAAGGAATCGATAGAGAACTATGATAGTTATGTTTGATATGTCTATGAAATTTCAAGAAATAATGATGCTTCCCCCACCAATATGCATTCTTATGACATGATTCAAAACGTTGTGAGTGAGTCATTTCCACCCAAAGTAGATAATGTCGATGTGTGGTTGATGAGTTCATTTGACTTGCGTGTTCAAGGAAGCTAGTTTTTTAAGGTGTTGAAGAAGATATTGGTTGCGGTGAAAAGATGGTAAATAGAAAGGATGAGCTTCACAAAGAATGAAATTATGTTATGAGGGCTCAACTATGATTTGAGGTATGACATGTGACTTCACTGCCCCAACTGCAGTTAACACATAGTCATGAGACACTTTTCCATAACAACAACCCCTATTTGAGGTCTAGTGATACCAGTGGAGCCTTTTATCTCAATCCTTATCCTTGTAGGATCAAATAGATAGGATCATAGGTTATTCACATATATTTTTAGTGTGACTCGACTTTGTAGGAGAGAGAGACTTGCATAGAATCATTCCATAATGGTAGAGAAGCTATGATATTTTCCTCAGTGTGGATTGGTTTCCTACCATCAATGATCAGATGGTTGTATTCAATGGGTGTGCAGTAATTCTATCTTTTGGGATGAATTTTTCATCCTTTTATGAGGAGTGATCCCATTTCAAGGAGGATGAGATCATGTGTAGGAATATAAAACTAAATTTTATCAGTTTTTCTAGTATAACCCTTGGATAAGTTGATTACATGAGCATGCCCCTATAGTGGTGGTTGACTGTAATGAAGTATTCTTGAGGCTATTCTATGTTTACCTCTCCATATAAATTTGGGCTTTTATATAGACTAGAACCCAAATACTGCCCTAATATTTATTCTATAATATCAGATGGATCCCATAGAGATTCATGAGCTAAGGTATTGTTGTAGGTTTGCAGATGACAGACTTTATAAGACCCAATGTGATCACTTGGGAAGCCATATTTTCTTCACCTAGTAGGTGGGAGAGAGACTTTATAATTGGTTTCTTTGGTCCTTTTTGGATTTATTTGTGATAGTCTCATTCATTGGTATCCTCATGTGCTCTCTATCAGAGTTGCATGCGAGACACTTGATGATAGTTTTAGATATGCTCTGAGAGTTTCTGATTCATGGGGATATCTCATTGATCCAGTTAAGGATTCATGAGGTCTAATACATGTTATATGTATTCTGATACATGGGAGTGATAGTGAACCTAGAAGAGATTGAGGTTTTTCTATCTTTAGATCCACATAAGGGTGTGTTAGTAGAAAAAGATCCTCAAAACGAATGTTTCTATCCACTGTTATTGAGAGAGGTGATAGGAAATTGACCTATTATTAGTTGGACCTTGTTGTAGAGGATGGTGAAACCTATATTTAATTATTAGTTGTTACACATAATCATTTTCAATGAGTTAGGGAGTTATAACTTTGTGCTATCATTCATGAGGTCTCATGTGACAAGATATACACTGGAAAAGATCTTGATGGATTTTTAAAAGGTAGGGAGTAAATTTACCTTCTATAGATTTATGATGACACTAGTCACACTATGTGATAAGGTAATGATGAGGTGTATTTCCATCAGTAGTACACCCAGTAGAGGGGTGGTTTTACCCAGATCCCTGAGCATCAAATTTCCTGGACATGGATGTGGTGGCTTGTTGCTGAGTTATTTTTTGATGTCTCACCTATATATAGGTGGAGAATGAGGTTCCCAAATTATAGAGGAAATGGGGTGGTTACTATTGTTTTATTTATTAGTATTCCATGATCAAAGAGAGTTCATGAAACTATATTAGTGATCATAGGCCATATCACCAGGTTGTCTCACTTCCTAACCATCTAAGAGTAGATCTTAGTGGAGAGTTGGGGATTCCAGTACACACAATATGATTTTATATCACAAATTAGGTTAATCTCAATGTATTCCCCAAGTAGGTGTTTAGGTAAATCAAGACCATTCAGGTTCTAGAGAGTAAGATTTGAGTTTATATATTGGTTTGAAGCCATGTTTAAGAGGCCCTATGGGTTACTATTACATTAGTTTGAGCTAGTAGGAGAAAACTTTGGTGGGCCTAGTGATGGTTGCTGATGGAAAAACTCATTGAGGGGTAGATGAAAAATATTGGGGATTTATCTAGGATAGAAATCTATCTCTTGGTTTTGTACAATATTCCTCCAGTTACTGATTTGGGTTAATGAGGTGGTATGTAACTAAACCCTAGGATCATAGTTGGATCAGGTGATTGGAGTTTCACCACTTTTCATAGTTGAGTATACATGTGCATGACCTTTTTCATGATGTGGACACAGATGAGCTGGGCATTGGGTGAGGAGTTTCTCTTTTGGGGTACCCGATGGTGTTTGAGTTTTGAATAGAGAATACCCTTGATGGGAAAGTGTTTCCCCTAGGTACAAGTTTTTAACAACACAATAACCTTTTTGGAGATCTCATTAGTGTGGGAAACCCAATTGAGATCTCAATCATTACTCAATTGATTGTATTATTTTTATTTTTTGGATGAAAAGCCTTGAAGTTGGGGAGAGTGTAATGCCACTCTTTTTTCCGTGTAATATTTTTCAATATTTTATGGAATATTTCTGAATCCAGGTACTAAGACAGTGTAGGATTTTTAGGTATGGGGAGCCTTAATGCGATGATATTAGAAATATTAAATGTATTATATCACATATGTGTGGTTTTTTTGGAAATGTGGGATAAATCCTATATGGAGATTCATATTATAAATCTAATACCGTTGTTGTGTTTGGAAATAAGGTTTTACCCTAGCTGTGATATAAATATTTTCGACATTGGGCGCCAAGCTAGAGGAGACCATTAGAAGGATAATAAATGGAGGTATGTTAATTAAATAAAATTTTATTAATAAAACCTAATAACATAACCCTACAATTTTGGTTTTCCCACATGAAATATAGGATATATATTTCATCCCATATCTAAAGGAAAAACTAGGGAGAGAGGAGGCATTTTCAAACTCTGTTCTAGATGGAAATAGACCCTGGATTGAGGTTCAGTAGCTTCCGAGACTCGCATTGGACCTGAATCTTGGGTTTTCACCATGAGTTTGGTGGATTTATGAGTTTTACATATAAATGAACATTTATTATTTTTTTAGGTTTTGATACCCATTACGACTTCTATAGATCCCCTGGGTGTTGATATATGAGTAATTGGTGAAAATCAGAAGTTTTAAATGGATTATATTGATTTCTGATTCGGAAATCCTGATCACACAATGTGTAGTGATAGATAACATATTATGTGTTCTTCTTATTCAGGGAAGATGATATTTAGGAACTAAACACCATGTAATGGTGGTACACACCATGTTGTAAGACTTGGATTTGTGGCTAAGGACATGGGAGGGCATACCATGTAATGGGACATGGCCATGTGGAAGTTCATAGCTTGACCCTCGGGTGTACATGATCCATAGGAAATGACCAGTTACACAGGCTATGGAGATGGTACATGGTCATGAGAACCTATATAGGGGAGTGACCAAGAACATGGGATTATGCCACACAAAGAGGAACACACTATGTACCAAGGGTACACACTGTGTATGGTGACATGGAAAACCATGCCATGTGTGGGAGAGGACATGCCGAAGTTATTAGGTGGGGTTACACACCGTGTAACTCCATTTACATGATGTGAACTTTGTTACACATCATGTACCACATGGGGATCCATATTATGGTCAACCTTTAGTGATGCACCATGTACCCTTCAAAGTCACATCTTATACTCCCCTCAGTGACATCTACCTTGTGAATCTCATCCATTAAGACTCAGATGGAGGCCACAAAGTAGAAAATATTGAGTAATTTCCACATATAATGTAATGGATGACATGGTTTTGGAATTAGAGATGAAATGTGAGGTGATTCTAGGGGTTATTATTTCCATGATGCTTAGATAATATCAGTTGGGTGTGTTCCCTTGGTCCATCCACTAGAGGGTAGAGTTTGGAATCACATCCTCAACATAGGATTATAATCTTCTCTTTGAGATTGGTTCAGATAGTATTTATGGTATCGCTTTGTGAGACTGAGGTGGGATCCTCTATCATAACTTTTTCTTCCCAAGGTGGGGTTTATGGTATTGGCTTGAACCACATATCCCTAATTATAAGGTGGTTCTAATAGGGTTTTTGGTATCATTGTGCATAAAATCCCCTACTTGGTGGGTAGTTCCATATGGGGTTTGCAGTGTCCCCTAATAGACCTGGGTGTGATCCCCTATTAGAGCGTTATGATCTCTAGAGTTCCATATTTGGTTCATAGTGTCCCCTAATAGTCCTGGGAGTGATCACCTATCTAATTTTTGATATCTTTTGGGTTCTAGTAGGGTTTATGGAGTCCTTCATGAAACATGGGTGAGAACCCCTATCTGAGTGTCAGGATCCACTCGGTACCAATATGACTTCCTCCATGGTGATACTCAATGAGAATATTCTTTGGGATGGATTTCATCAAGTGTGGAAGGTATATGAAATTGAATTAGTTATACCTAATGATTGAGACAACTTAGATGAGTTCCATCAGGTATGGAAGGTTTTGGGGAGTGAGTTCTCCTAGATGAGTGATACCTTTAAGCCCCGAGTAAAATCTTATGGTCAGTAGTGAGGTTGGGACCTCTTGAGACTAGGAGTCTATTATGATTATATCTAGGTTATTCCAGGAGATATTTCAATTATGTATCATATCTTGATTGAAATTCTATATGTAGATGATCTGAATAGTTATGTATTAATGAGGTGTGGAGATAGAGATTCCTATTCTCTCTCACTTGGGTTTTGGTACCCTTTGTCTATGGGTCGACCAGATTGTTGACTTTCAGTTTCTCCATTTATTTTTTGTTTTTGGGGTGTATAATGGGTATTTTTATACTGACCCTCAAATAATATCTACCATCACATGTTGTTTTTAATGAAGACGATAGGATTTTCGATGAAGTCCTAGAAGGACCTGGAGTAGGAAAAGCATGGTGAGCTAGAAATACCGAGGTGTGTATTAGTGATTATATTTGAAACCATTCCCTTACTTTTGAGTAATTTGGATTATTTTAACATTTTTTGGTTGATTTTATTTTTCCCTTTCATTATTTCAGTACTTTTTTGTACTCTTAATATGGGATAGATATATCCATGCATTTTGGTATTAGTTGTATTATTATCTCTACACTATTTCATGGATATGGATGTGCATTCATGTGTAGAGGTACCATAGGATAATTCCTCCCATGTGTGTGGTATTTCTACTTAGAATTTCCCACCATACCCTACCCTATTATATATGGGATTAGGGTATTCACACCCAATTTATATCCAACCAAGTAGGCCCCAGTGGGTCAGGTTGTTACAAAACTAAGGGTCCCACTACACTAGGGATGTATCTAATTAGGATTTACATCCCAATATTTAATAATAACTCTAATAAAAGACCAATATCCACTTTGTAATGTGACATAAATTCTATCTACCTTTAGTAAGTCCCTTAAGTTGTATGTTCAGAGAACGTTCAGTCACACTGAACCATTAAGTCATCACCACCACTATGTTCCTCCCTCACATAAGGAAATTGTGTGTGGATAACAATGTCTATTGAAGGTGAGAATCCTATCCCTTCCTAAGAAATATTCAACTAATCAGAAGATATTTTTCCATGTGCCTACATCATCGTCTAGAAATAGAGTCTCCTATTTTAAGTGTTAATTAACTCACTATTTTCACACTACTAAGATCTCTTCAAATATTATGGTTCCAAATTCATAGAGAACAACCACTACTCTATAAATTTAAATCTCACTAATAGATTCTACTTCACTTCTGATACTCTCATGGCAAGTTTGGGAAATTTATGAATTCCTAATATGCTTCTCCACAACCAATAAAAGGGAACGTTTGGTCTATCTACTTCATAAATTCTACAATGGGATATTCTCTATACCTAGAAATATTTAAACACCATCTATAGAATTAAATATCATTCATACACCATCCTCCTGAAAAGGTTCAACTATGAGTCACCCTTAGAAATCATTCATGCATTCCTCCACATCCTTAGAAAATAATTTCCTACTCCACACACAAAACTCATTAATACATGCTTAACAGCTAATGGGTATCCAAATTTTATGATTGAGAGGGTTGGATATTATTTACACATTCATAGGGAGATAATTCTCATATTTTTTTTTTGTAATTACCTCTCATCGAGGAACTTTGAGGCTTCTATGATCTAATCAAGTTCAATATTTAAAACTTTAATAAACTATGACTCAATAATAACATCACTGAATATGATGATCTCTCATCACTAGAAGGGGTTTCTGAAAGAAGTTCACTAATAGTGTAAAATCACTAGTTGTTTAGGGTTTAACACTGGTATCTATAAGAATATCTAATTACCAAACCTTTGGTTTTGAAAGAATAACTCCTTCTTACACTATATAGTATGAGATTCCATGAAAATAGAACAAATATCACACTCAAAACAACACCCATTGATGCCTGACCATATATATCTATCACACACATCCTCTCACATATTTTACTAGTATCACCCCTTGCTATATAGTAACTAACACAAGGTGGTGGTGATGGGTGGGGACTATAGCATCATTAATCCCCATATTCCATTTCACCACTCAATTACAATAAATGAAAACTTAGCAGTTAATAGTTTAATAACAAGTAGTTTCCCTAGTCTCATCACATTCTAAAATCTGCAAGTATATCGCCAAAAAATAATCCATCTATAAGTGAAATGTTAACCTATCCCCCACAACCAGGGTGCATCTTCACTAAGAATAGTCAAATTATAATGCACACTCCTAAGTCTCGATCATATGTGGGTTTTAATGAAAAAACATCTATAGATGGATAAATCCTCCTCCAAAGTCTCCACCTGAACCACTGAGCTCAAAAAATTCCATCAAAGAATATGTCTAGGGAAGATGTCATGAGGTTTTTGGGCCCCAAAATGAACTAATACATGGTTGTTCTTCCCTACATAGGATTCAAAAGATACCAAAATAAAGCCATGGTAGAGAAGTACCATCATAAGATTTATAAAACTTTTTCTATTAATGACCCACCATTCCATATTAGAAGCTCGATACAAGAATCAATATTTGGTAATATTTTTTTCTAGCAGGTAATGTGATTCTCAAATTCTAGTCAATCGTTAGTTGATAGAGGACCAAGATCAACTCACTAACCCTTGAGTCCTAATTTTTTTGACAAAACACAACATACCCAACCTACAAGAAATCTTATATAACTCAGAAAGGACCACTATCTACTATATTCAAAAGGATCACACTAAGTTTATGGAGAAGAAGATATGCCTTTGATCATAGTGAAAGAATGTATCTCAACCAAGTATTAGAAATAATATATCATCATCGCTATGGAACTGTAAAGAAGAATACATTCCTAATCAGATAAAACATAATGGATGAGATTGGCACACAAAAATCTGGAGTAATCTATTTTAGATAAGAGAGAGGAAAATTATAAAGGAGAACCCATTCCTCATCGAATGAAATACAACTAATGATGGTGGATAACAAATTTGGGGAAATCAAACAATCTATAAGGGAAGCACATAGTATATGATAGTGAGTTAAAAAGTCCCTAAATGGATTCCTTATCACTAAGACAATCATCAATAAGTATCTTAATCAATGGTATGGGTATGCTGAGACCATTCCTTATAATCATGGATAGCCACCTATATGAAAATATCCAATAATTAACAAGATAAAACATGGTCAACAAATTATAAATGAGGATATGTATTAAAAAGGGAATGTAAATAAATAAACCATTCCTATATAATGAATTTAATTTTATTGTATCCCATAATCGGTGCCTCAGTGGACTCAGTTAACAAGACGATTATCTAAATCTTGATGAATATATACATTAGTTATTGCACCATCACTGGGTTTCATGGGATAAAAGCTGAACTGGAGAATATTTAACACCATTTACCTAAATTCCAATCCATCCTCATATATCACCAAAATCCAAGTTCTATCTTAAGGAAAAATCCACTCTGATACGACTTAGGCATGGCCCGACCCATCAGGACCCCTCCTGGGTGGGGGAAAGCTAAAATTTACACCCCAAGACCACATACAAAATGAAAGGGGATTGGGATAGACTTCATGTAGGCATATATCATATAATGTGAGGCCTTATCCTAATGTACCTATACAAAAAACAGCATCACACATGATATAATAATACAGAAATGGTAAATAAAAACTAACTATAATATATATAATGAAATATCCAACACAAAGACCCACAAAGATAAACCAGTACACAAATCATAATGAAAATAAGGAAAGATATATGGCCAATAAAAAAATAAGAAATATTAACATAAATATATAATAATATTATTACTCAGAAAAAGTTTGATCTAATCAAAAACATATCCCAATACCATCACTCTTTTGTACAATCAATCTTTTCTTACTTTTTATCCTTTAAGGATACCACTAGGCATCATCTTTGAACAAGCCACCCCAAATCCACCTCCACAAAGACTAACATTGGACCCTAAGTAATTTTCATATACAAGAAATGTTTGGGGACAATAAAATACATGGTTGAGTATAAATATACACAATAAAACATCCCAAAAACCATAAGGAAAAGTCAAATAAAAAAGCTAACTCAAGATCCTAGTACTAGAGTGAGTAACCAAGAGGATGTAAGGGGAGTATAAAAATGAGTGATCTATAACCATAATTGCTATGAACACAGAGAAATTAAAATTATTCCCACACCAACCCATAAGGGTCTATTACTCATAAGAAACTTGGGATTCTTGGAGAACAAAAAAATCCAGTATAAAGTTATTAGCCCAAATAAAAAAAGATCCAAAATGAAAATCCTAATGGTGTCAAGGAGTCACATTTTCAAAGGAATCTTCATTTCCCAACCAATCCAATTATCACACCACTATTAAAATATATTAAGGGGAGTCATATCATTGCTAAAACATTCTTAATAGTTGAGAGGACACCATACCCTCTGATCTATCAGTACCATGCCACTAAGAAATTATAGAAGCTACTAAAGTTGAACATTATGTGTAACCTGACATGAATTGTAGTGGGAAACTCTTGTTCCTCATCGAAGGAAAAATTATCGGTCAAGGGCTTAACCAAACCCAATGGAATACTCATTCCATAATTTTTACACAAAAACATGGGGAAGGATATGAATTTATAAAGAGAGGACCCACACCCCATGTATTAAAAAAACACATTACCGATAGGGGTATCAAACAATTGTTCAAAGGAATAATATCTGACTCCATTAATAAAATGATGCACCCATGCATCTCAAAATAATACATAGTAGAAAATGGGGTATATCTGGCACCATGAACTCCTTGGTTTTCATTCTCGATCCTCATCATTAGTACTAAAGTTAAAAATCCAAAATCCTATTATATCACACCATGAATGAACCTGCATATCAAAACAGAACACACCATTGATATTTACATGGGAAAATACATAGTATATAATTTATTTTACCATAATAGATACTCAGTGAGTAAAATAAAATACATGAGAATTAAGGGAGAATCTAGACCATATGGAATACTTTGGTCACACCACATAGAGAACTAACAGAGAAATAATGCATTCCATTTGTTGAGTGGTGCATTGATCAGTGGGGATGGGTTGCTCAAGAACCTAATTTAATGAATATTGAATGAGTCCATAATAGGATATTCCTGTTAAAACAGGTTCATAGACAGGCTATAGGGCTCTAGGATTACTTGTGTGTCCAGGCCCAAGCATGAACAACCTAAGGGTTGGACGATTCCTATGTTAAACCAGTTAGATGAGTGCACTAGTCTATTCCACTATGGCCAGTCAGTCACTTAACCATTCTCATGTCATATAATTGCACCAGAAATCCATCCTATCTATCCCATACACAACTTTTGTTGACTACCTTTACTCTATATTTTTCAAATATCCTCTACTAGGAACTGCCCATGTCACCATCTCCTTCAATGAATACTGACTAATAGAAATCCTTATTACTTTGAGTAGGTACCTCCACCCTGATATCCAAACACAATTAATGAACCTCATATATACTTCCCTGATCCCACATCATACTCCCTCATGGGAACTCACCACTCCCGAGCTTTCAGTGTCACCTCTATCCTAACTTCGTCGTCGCTCAAGATACCTCAACCTAGAAAACCATGATCACTCCAGCAGTCCCATGTGGTGCCAAAATACCTATACTCTATCATACAATATCACTTACATTGTCCACTATTAGTTCCAACATTCATTTTTTCTCATGTGATAAGAAAATATAGGGTGAGGAGAGAAATAGATTATAGAGAACGATATAGAGAGAAGAGAGAATAAATGATAATATTTTCCCTTGTAATTTATTAATCCACCATAAAATTTTCATAATAACCTAAAAAATAGTTATAGATTTAATCTATAAACCCTAAAAATATAATCCATTGTATGAAGTTAAAGGATTCAAGAATGGGGATCCAACAGTCACATCTATATTTCTGAAGAATAAATAAATTAATAAACCATCCCATAAAAAACACAAAGATTGTAGGATGTTGAAATTATATTCAATTATAGAATTCATGAATAATATTTAAATTTGAGATAAAAAAATACATAACTAGGGTTTAGTTTTATTGTTTATGAAGAATATGATGCTTCCAAGGTTTGTTTCTGATCCTCCTTAATGAATGTATTCATTACATCTTCTAGCTTCACCCAATTAATGCCTACCCTTCCTCTCCCATCTCTCCCAAGCTAGGGTTTGTGGAAAAACCTAGAGAGAGGGGTTAAGGAGGATTTTAAATGGAATATATAAGGTTTTTTCTAGATTAAATGTGTAATTAATTAAATAATTAATGAAATCATTTTAGTCAACCAAAACCACAAGTAATGGATTTCCCTCGTGGGCCTCAATGTGAATAAACATTATACCACCTCTAGGGTAAAACCACAATTTAGGATTCAACCATGGTCTCTAATTTATAATCTAGGTCTCAGATTATAATGAAAATCATAATACCAAATAATGCGTGCATGTGGGATAAAAATCATATTTTTATACGTAATATATTTTTCTTGGGGCCCGGCCATGTCTGCAATTCTACACCGAATCATACTTTTGGAAAATACCATACCCTAGTATCAATGAGACCATAATTTTTTTGATGCCATCTACAAGGTAAAATTTACCATTTTACCCTTGGGAAGATCCTAGGACTCTAAAACTCAAAATTGAGACAAGTCTCAACAAGGAAAATTATGGGTCACTACAGTATTATCCAACATATAGTAGTCTCAGTGTGTGATAATAAAAATTAAAATATAAGGATGTAGTGTGACAAGTCTTGATCCCTAAATTTAATAGAATAATAATAATTATATTTTAAATAACAATGATATCATCGATGTGAACTCCCAAAAACAACACTCTTCTTTCATACTAACCTTTATGTGTTATTTTACATTTTTGTTTATTTTTATATCATATATATATATATATATCACATGAATATATAAAACCACCACTATATTATTATTTTAATTTAATATTATATTTTAGATTATAAATAGTGATAATAGAAGAATAGTGTTATATATGTGGCCACCATGAGAGACTGGATCAAGGTCTTATACTATGCCGCATAATTAGGAAAATAAGAATTTATTGATTGTGGATACATGAAAAACACCCACGTGTCACTACCTCTTTGATTATATTCAAATGGGTTTATGTAAGATCACAAGAGTGGAAGTCAAAGCACTCCCACCTCCAAAGGTATCCATGGGTTAGGCTAAATCATGCAATGTTTGGATGAGATATATCTCCACTCCATGACATGCTAGAATGTAATGCCCCGACCCCAGTTACCCAGAGTCGGTGCATTATTGCGTAACATTGGCATGATCACAAAGATCAAGTCTCAAAAGACTGATTAGTTTAGTAGCCTTGAAACACTAGATACATTCATAAGTCTTACATTACATCATAAAGTAAAACAAAACTACAACAACATCTTGTCTTCATATCCCCTCATACTATCCCTGCAGGTCATTCATAATATACTTGTTCACATCTTGGAAAAATTAAAACATTGGAAGGGGTGAGCTCAGATGATCAGTAAGGATAACAATATAGCGGAAGATTTCATAAATAAAAATTAACATTTTAGGCAATGTATAACTAAAACAAAAGCCTTTTAAACATTAACTTCAGCATAATATGGCGAAAATAAAATGAAATAATTCCATTTACTTATTCAAATGGATATTATACTAGTCGAATAATCACATGCAATATCAATAACCACTTTCATAATGATGGAATGCATAATGTCAGACTATCATAACCACGTAGCCAAGGCCTCGTGCCAAGACTACAAATAAGATTTTGTCAAGGCCTCGTGCCAAGACACTAGTTTGTATCATGATACCCACCGATTCATCGAGGAGCTATAGCGGGCTCCACCCGTCACTTATTAAGTCCAATTCATTCCTCATATGAACATGATTAAAAATATTATAAACCATAACATAATCATATCACATAAAACATGCATCAAGGAAACATAAAATTTTGACATTTTAATCACAAGATATCAATACAACACATTGATATAATAAAAACACGTTCAAAACCATTTTCAATACCAAAATAAAAGAAAATTAAATCTTGGTATTTATTTTTCATTTAAAAAAAGTTATGGTCTGTAGAGGAAGCCGAAACTCAAATAATGGTCACGGTGGCGGAGAAGTCATTGTCGCCATATACGTACGACAAAAAAACATTCCCTTTTGTCATTTAGTAAAAATATTCATATAAAAAATGATTCCTTTTGAATAAACGTAAAAGTCAAAGGGGTTTATACACCGTATAAAAGAATGTTGTGTATAAAATAAAATATGCCTCATTGAAAGGAGATTGAGACAAAGTCCTTACAAAGATCATTTTTTAAATAAAATAGATCTATTAAGTGTATTAACTATAATTACACATAAAGAAAGTAAAAATACAAGATAGGACATAATAATATAATGGCATAATTTTAAAGTTGGAGATTAACCCAAAGAACGGAAATTGGGTTAAGAAGTTCCCTTACCTCGTGTCCAAATTCACTCAACCATTCTTTAATATCCTGAATAATAAACTAGAGTTAATCTCTACTTGCTTAAGAACCTTTTTCAAGTTCATTATCCCTTTTATATCACTTATTACAATGTTACAAAAATTATGTAGTCATTTAAGTTAATAACGGTCATTTTGTTGATCTTTGGTACTTGAGTCAACAATGAACTTCTTATAATTACAAGTTGTTTTTTTGGTAGAATATCCATTATCTCCAAAATTATATTCATTATTTAGATATCATATATATCATATATATCCAGTATATACATTCATTCATAATATTACGTAACATTTAGAGGTAAGAAATGAAATGCACCGTTCATGGAGACGGTAAGCCGTACGTACGCATGAACGCTACTTTCATTTCTATTTCGTATTTAATGGAATGAAATCATAATTATATAAAGTTATATTATAATTCCAGTATAATATCATATGTAATATCATTTACTCCATCCTTTATACATCCCACATATGGTCATTAATAATTCAAATCACTTTGAGGGGGCGGTAGTCCGCACTTCCTAAAATAAAATTATTGCGTTTACCCATAATAGAAATCATAAAGGGATGCCATAAATGAGAAATACAGAAGCATAAGGAAAACATTAACATAATATATATATATATATCATATATTAAAATAGTGTCATCATAATGGCCACCATTAGATGTGTTAAAAGAATATTGAACAATCATCGCTTCGTGAGGTAGTATTTCACCACCCATAGAAACAGTATGTTCTTTCACCATTAGACGGAGGTGTGTGTAAGTGTAAATCAAATCCTTATCATAAAAAAATCCTAGTATATTGTATATACTGTTTTTGTTACAAATGAAAGTAATAAAATTATTTTAAGTGGTTGTAGAAGCAAAATAAAACAAAAGAACATAAGAGAAGACATTACCATAAAATCGGGTAACTCTTTTTGATTTGAGCCAAAGGCTTCCTTGGGAAGAATTATGCCCAATGTTAGGCTTCTAGGAGTAAGAGAGGGAAGTTTGGAGAGTATTTGGGCAGAGTTTGGTCAAGCCAAATGGCTTGAAGGTGTGAATAAGGTGGTAGAGGTGGGGGCCTTTTATAAGAGGAGAGGAGGGGCACTCTTGGAAAGTCATGAAATATTACATTATTATGAAATGATTTTAGGATTTTAGAGGTCCCAAAATTATATATTTCTAGTATAAGGTGATAAGGGTTCTAAATATACTCATCTAATAGGTTTTTTACAAGTGTAAGTCTTAGATTTTACATTATCTTTTCATTTTATTTAAATCATTAATTAATGTGGTAATCGTTGCATCATCACAGTGTTATAACAAATTTAATTTATTTATTGTTTAAAAATTATAAAAAAATACTATGATGTAGGAAATATTTTTACCTTTACAATTAATATTTATAGTCGAAAAGTTAACTTATATAACCCCATGTAATAATTGTTTTAGTAAAACAAAACATGTTTGTGACAATTTTTTTTTACTTTAAATAAAAAGTTATTAATGTCATTTTCTTACCCAAGTGGCTCCATGGGGTCCCCAAGTTGACCCGTGGATTTTCATGGTCGGACATGACTAACCCAATAAGGGTAGGACAAGTGTAAAGGTAATTTCCAATTATTATAACATTATATTTACCTTAAGTTACACTAATTACCTTTAATCGCGATTAATAGAACTTAAAAGTTACTATTCACCAAAAATTATTTTAATCCCATTAAACCACATTTTCCTTCCTAATGACAATGATGTATGTTGGATTTTGGAAATTCAAATCACAGAGGTGGTAAAATTTCATTTAAACGGAAAATCAGTTTTTTAACTACCACTTAGTGGTTTCACTATTCATCAAAAATCGAAGTTTTTCAGAACAACACAAAAAATTAATCCTAAGATATATTTGATATTCCTAATTCAAAAATGATGTATATTTTAAAAAATTCAAAACATATAAGTTGAATTAATGAATTCAATAATTAATTCCCACTGTCACAACAAATAACGTGTTTTTAAGAAAGAATATCAATCAAACGATTGACAATTGTTTATGTCCAATTTCAAAGTGAAATTAATTATAATGACTACCATTAGATAAAATGGTAAAAATATATTCTAATTACACTTTATAACCTCTAAATTTTATAATTTATCACTGTAAATTATTTTTATTAAAAAATTAGTTTTTAAGTATTTTTCACTATTCATAAAAAATTAGAAGTTCTCAGAAAAATACTAAAAATTCAACATAGACTAATTTCACTATTCTGAATCCAAAAATTAAGTCCATTTTGAAATATAAAATTTATATAATTTCAAAAAGTGGGTATTACTATTCATAACAGCTACATTGGTTGGTCGCGGTGTGTTAGAATCTCGAACTTGCGTAAAAAGCAAGCTATTGCATTATTGAAGGAGAAGCGTATCGTGGAAGCTTGAGGTGTTACATAGCATCTCATCATGATAAGTAGAAATATAAATAGATATATGGATTAGGGAGTCTCAATTGAGCATTAGGAAATCATGTTCACACTGTCATTGTAAGGAAGCGATCTTTATAAATACTCAAGGATTCTCCTCTTCAGCGCATGCATTAACTTATGCATTGTATGCATGTATTATGTTACTATCATACATTTAAACTTTTGTATCATGCATTAGATTATATCCAATTTAGTAATTAATAATTACTACTATCTTTTTTAGCAATCAAATGAGTTTTGTATCCTTTCCAAAAGAATCATAGAATACGATTAATGTAAATGCAGTGGCACTTACCATACAAATCGATGAAAAAAATGCATTACATGTCTTATGATATAGTCCCAGTAATATATTTTGATTGAGCATAGGTATTAGCATGGAATTATATTCCATTATTTATGATTTCCCTTTAATCATAAAATACAATTTACTTCATATTCATATAAAAAACCTTTTCGCAGAATACATACTATATTCTATTATTTGGGTATATCATACCATACAATATACCATATATATATATCAAAAATATATAAAGTATTTAGGGAATATATATCCTTAATTTTATCACTTTCAATAAATACATATAGACTTTTTTCCCTTTAAAAATATATCATATCATATATAATAACTCAGGAAATAATATCCAAAACTCCTTCTGACATCTTCCAATTTTTCTAAAAATCTATCATCAACTTCACCATATATCACATAACATGAAATAAATTGTGAAAACCCATCCAAAAATATTTTGGATTAACTCTAAAACACTTTTATAGAAGCTCTCTCAGTTAGAATTAACCCTCATTTAGTCAACCAAAATGTGTAACCCCATGGGAATTTAAGGAATTGACAAAAAAATCAATCAATGAATCCATAAGTGTAAGTAAAGGGAAACCTATAAAAAAGCATCAATTCTACTCAGGCTATAGAGGGATTTGATGTGATCCCCATCAAGAACATATATCTCTATACCTATTTCCTCCATCCATATCTAATTTTGTCACACATTCTTATATATCCCTTTTTTCCAAGACGTTGAGTGACCATGGGACATACAGTATGTCAATCTCATATTTCCAAATCATATGTTCTTGATTCTCATATTATAGAATGACCTAATTGATGAATAAATCACATTTAACTCATCTTTTATCAACGAGAACATAAATTCACCTTGCCAAAATATACAATAACATCATATGTACTATCTAAGCGTGGACACACACTCCTCGGTTTATCTCAATTTAGGGTCCAGATTTCATACCCATTATATGTGTGGAAAATTCCTATCCTAGTTGATCTACAACTAAGAAAAGAGAAAAACATACCCAACCACCTTTGATTATCTAATCCTAAATGTATTTCATTATAAAAGTGTCAAAGTATAAAGGATCTAATGCTAGGAATCTTTCAAACATAACGTAATAAGGACTCCTATATGTTCCATAAACCCCTAGTATACTAAATTAATAGTGTATGACACTCCATACGGTATACTTGGTGAGTTATCTGATGCAAAAAAACACATTTTTTATATCATAATAATATCTTGTAACACATATAATATTCTTTCTCATGTTAACCTTAAAATTTCCTCAAAAAATATAATACTCCATAATGAACATCAATTAGGGAAAACTCAAAGTTATACTTTTGATAGGTCAATTATCATTAAATTAATGAAATTTATATATATATATATATGTAAACAATGGGAAATAATGATAGAGTGGATATTACCTTTAATATGATACATTTTATATTCTTGAACTCTTTGGAGAATAATTTACAAAACTACACATAAGAACCTATCTATCCTATTTTATATCATAGAATACCAAATCAACCATATGTTTGTTTCACTTTTTGGGGTTTGGATAGCTCCTAACATTTATATTTAATTGTTGACACATCTCCATGTGACTATATAATAAAAACCTCCCACTAAAATCTATAATGAGTAACATCTATGGAGAAAGAAATATTGAATAATGGAGATATATAGGAATCATATTATCAATGTTCTACTCATTGAATATATTCAAATTATTTAACTCTAAAACCTTAAATACTACAATGTGAGCCTCTATCAACTACCTATAACTCTTTATAAGTTAAACATCATCATCCATGGAACATATTCCTTCATTATTTTCTCTTGAAACCTTTTGTATATAACATATCAATTTACATTACTTATTTACATATCATATTAAAATCCTTAACATAAAGTGACATTCATTTTGTTATGGTAACTAAATTTAACTATTTACATTTATCTTTAGTACCATACTTTAAAAATAAATTAGGATATTTTTTTAAATACAATTATTATTTTTATTAGAATAATCCAATAGGAAATAATGATATTTACTTTTCATGTTAACTAAATGTCACTCTTATATTTTTTTTAATTTACCATCACATGTCCTAAACGCTTTAGGATATTAAATGGAAATATGTTTAATATTAGACTGGTATAATGTTTTATTTGATAATTTTGAACTTTTATAATTTCAAATGTACTCCAAATAGCCTCATAACCACTATATTATTTTCATAATATCATTCTAAGAAACAAAAAATACTTTGAGGTAGAAAATTACACTAATTTCATATCAGTTTGAATATATATCAAATAAAGTATTTCTATTATATCATATATCATATTCTATGTGTTTGGAGAACATTACTTTGAAAATAATACTTTATTAAAATACACCACTTATGTATGGCATAAAAACATTCCCTTATACTTTAATAAATACTTAGATAAACACTTTATCCTAGATAAAACATTTTCATCATAGTCTTCTTTTCAAAACATGTTATAAATCCAAAAAAACTGAAAACCATGTGTTTATAGTTAATCATATCATTTTTTCACAAAAAATATTTGTTAAAAAATAACTCCTCTTATCATATAATTGAAATTAGATAAACATATGAACCCTTTATTTATATTCATCTAATATTATAAATTAATTTATATTAAATCATTGATGTAATTTTTTTAATACATTACTTTGTATGAAAACTTCACAATTTATCAACTATTCCCTTGATTTTGAACTCTCATATATTTAAAACACTTTTAAATTATACATTAGGTATTAAATTTAATTCAAAACATAAATTTAATATCTATAAAATAGAAACCCAACAAGGAAATTCTATGGATTTTCCGAAATCACTTCAGGCATCTCAAGAAATTATATCATATGGAATTATTACTTCTTTTTTCTTAATTTCACCATTAGGTTTCAATGAACTTGACTAAATAATTGAAAAAACTTCATTGTACTCTCAAAATTAATTTCTTTTTTACAATTTAAACTCTTACCCACTTATACTGTTTATAAAACACTAGAGACATAACATTCCTAGTTCATCTATTCTCAACACTAGAGAATCTCTGGTAAGTTTTCTTGAACTCATTTATCTTTTTGGAAAATTTCCCTAAACTAAAACAAAATGAATTATTTAACCAAAATAATACTTAAGGAAACCTATTATCTCACCAATTAATTAGAATATCTAATCATATTGAGTATATGAGTAGAGACTAAAAATTCTCAAGTTATTTTAAATTTAATTCATTTGATACCCTAAGTGAGTCATTCTATGATTCTAATAAGCATTAATATTCACATGTTTGAAAACATTAACACTTTTTTACTTAGGAAGGTGTTTCTATAAAACATAGAAATTATTTTACTTAATAAATATTCTTATATTATCAGTTATAGGAGTTTCTTACACTAAGATTCTTCATACTATAGGATTGATCTCAAAGCTAAGTTTTGTGATGATGATATTATCTATAAAAAAAGATATTATCTGATGAGTGTCATATTTTATTATTATTTAATAAGTTAGTTTATTAAAATTATCTCCTTCTGAAATGATGACCCCTTTTAAATTAATCATATCCATTAGTGGGATAAGATCCATATTTTATCAGGACTTACACTATTTTGTTCATGTAAATAATACATGACTATATTTGGTAGACAACAATTTTCAGCCATATCATATATGAATCTTAGATAAAAAAGTAGATATCTCAATATATAAATCAATTATATGGATATAATCTCAACTCCATTCTTTCAATATCCTAATTTTTAGAGTTTTCCATCTAAGTTTAATCCAAATAAAATTCCAAAAAATACACCTAAAAATTATGATAACCTCATTACTTTATTTAAATACACAAGAGAATCCATGGGAATGCAATGGTTTAGGTCTCCCACACTGAAGGATCATGGTTTTGATCTGTATCTCTTTATAAGTAATCTCACAGATAGTATTTAAATTGGTTTTAATATCTTAACATATTATGTCATGTTATTCCCTTTATGCATGAAAGATTCTAATGGTTTAGTTTGGAATCTTATTCCATCAACCAAACTAATATGTTCAAACAATATTGATGTGTAACTCTATAAAAAATTGAAAATTAGTGATAATCACCTAGAAATACTAGTAAAAAATATTTAAAAACATCCAATCGCATGTCATCCATAAGGTATATGAGCTATTCATATAAATGTTTAGAGATATATGAGATTGAAAATATTCACATGAGTAAGCCTAAAGCCATAGATATCCAATCCAAACCTTTCTATAATGAGGCATAAGCCTCCGGGATAGTGGGAAGTCTAACATAAATTCCCTCTACCAAGAGACACTTTATTCAAGAGAGAATCCAATTCATGATAACTGTAACACCTAATATTTATAAACAATATTCAATAACTAGATTCAAGATAACAAATTTTACTACAAACCTAGTTCAAGGAAAGTAAAAAATAAATCTTATATAACCGTACCTTGTACGAAATGAAAGGATTAAAAATATATAAGAAGTAGTTTAACAACTTAAAATAAAGCATATATATATATATTAAAAATATAAACAATTTATATCCATGAATAATAAATAAGGTAATAACTTTTAAATAAACAAACATTTCCTAAATATAATCATGATATAATTTTTTCTGAACAATTACTAAATAAAATATAATTATAAACACTTTATATTCCTTAGTTAATCATTATGAACATTCCATAATTATGAATATAAACTCTTTATATTCATTTTCTAAATATAAAATTTTCATATTTTCCATTATATGGAATTTCATTTAAATATATGATATTTCTATGAATTATAAAAATTTTATAATCAAATTATATAAACTATTTATATAATCTAAATATCAAATACATAATATTATTTAAACCTTTGACCAAATCAGTCATCAAAGCTATTTTGATGTGGTTTAAATAATTTCCCAAAATAAGGCTTTAATTTTACAAATTAAAAGTAATTAATTATGAATAAGTCATAATTTAAATATAAAAACTTTATTTTTTACCTTAATTTTGTAATTTTTAAACTCTATAAATTACATCTTATGATTTATAAAAAAACACTTTATTTATAATCCATAAAGAATTGCATATATATTTATAAAAGTTATTTCAAATAATAACAATTAATATTAGTGAATATTTAATAAGAAATGTCTCATAAACATTAATTAATTAATTATAAAGTCATTATAATTAATTAATTTATAAAATATTTATAAATTAATAAATATCCCCAAAATATATTTAATTATTTTTATAAACAATTTATAAATAATTACATTTAATTCAAAACTAAATTTTAAGAAAATATATTTTTTCCCAATCAATTACATTTTCTTATACATCCATAATCGTAGAATATGATATAAATCATATATTACAATTCACACTGAGTTATAGCCTACAAATAATTGGTTATTAATTCATCCACTATCCATTATATTTTATGACTGGTAACCCAATCATTAAATATGATAAGTAATTTTATTTTATGATTGATATACTTGTTCATCTCCTATGATACCATATCATATTTTATGATAGAAATCAATATCACCTTATCAATTTAGTGCGCTATTTTTTATAGAACTATGAGAAAATAATATTTTATGATATGTAGATATCAAATGATATGAATAGAACAAATCATAAGATTCAAACAATGTCACAACTTTCGATATCTCATATGAAATATTAGGATACAAAACCCACAAAACATTATAATATATCATATTTTATTACAAGAAGATGATATGAAATATGATATGTGTTAACATCATTTATTTCATGATTTACTTAATCTAAATGAATTAGAATCATTGATACACTTTTGGGATTCTAAGAGGTATAAAAATATTTTTAAAAGGACCATAAGTGATTAAATGAATTCCAATCAAGATATCAATGCATAGATTTATGAAATATGTATAAACTCAAAATAAAATATAATTTAAACCAGTTTAATTTTCACCTTAATTCCTCCTAATAACTCTTTTAATGTATTTGAATGATTTTGAGTATAATAAAAAAAGTGGCATTCAAAGGACTCCCACCTTCAGGGGTATCCATGGGTTAGGCTGAATCATCTGATGTTCGAATGGGATCCATCTTCACTCTATGATGTAGTAGTGTCTCATAGCGATAAGAAGGATGATAAAGAGAGATATGGGTTCCAGATTCCCAGATTATCCTTAGGTAATAATGAACACACTTCTATTGTATGATGTTAGCTTTTATAAACCCCTAAGGATGATCCTTGAAGTGAACACGTTAACTCATTCATTATAACACATGAGTTAATTACTAGACCAACACATGCATCGTATGAATTAATGATGTAACTAATCATGAATTAAAACTCTTGTAACATTCATTTAATGATATCTAATTTCGAAATTAACATTAACTCTTAAGATTTTTTGCCATAGAATGAGCATTGCTGCCTTTCCAAATGAATCATAGTTTATGATTCCAGGCATGGTTGTGGCACTGCCTATACAAATCGAAGGAAATAAAATACATGTCATGACTTATGATAAGAACCAATTCATAAAATATGATTAGATATAAGTAGTGGAATAGAAAAATATTTTATTCTTTATGATTTCCCATTGATGGTAAAATAATATTTTCTTCATAAGAATATGAAAAAAATTCATCATACAAATCATATTCTATGATTTTGGTATATAATAAAATATGATATACTATACATATGTGTCATATATTTATGTATGCAATGTATTTATTATATAACCAATGTAACCATTTTGAGTTAGTCACATCACCCCAAATGCATGTTCCCCTGTCATATCATAAGTTCCATGGTCTTTTGAACCCATTACCAAGCCACTGTCTCAACATCCTGGTGAATCCCAAGGCATGACAGACATCCATCCTTTTCTAATAGTATCCAATCTTCCCCAACCTATTACATATAAATGATGAGTTTTCTTCTCCTATGTGGTGAAATAAATCATCCCTAATATCCTTTTGACACATATGACACACCCCTTATCCAAAATGATAGTTAGCACTATCACCCTTAAGCCACTAAATCTATAGAGGATATCACTAAAAATTAATGGTAAAATACCTCCTAATGTTCCATGTACTATGCTCACATAGCCCAAAAAACCTTATCCCCATGGTTATTGGCTATAAAAAACAACCTATAACAATTACACATAAGAAAAAATTATTTTGAACCACCCAATGAATGATATATCACCACTATCTCGTCAGTGAATCACATTTCCATATATCCGATGAATAATGTCACCCCTCCATGTCAAAAAAGTGTATTCTACGCCACTCACAACCATGTCTCATTTCAAGAAGAAAAAATGCTAAACCTCGTTTAATTACCATGATCATGACTTCTTAAACATGCCATTGGTCCAATGACCACCATATCACATGATATTGGTGTAACCCAACTCATATCCACATGTACCACCCCTAGAACACCCTGGGTCAACTCTTAAGTACCTTAAATACCACAATTGGTTCCAATACCAATTTTTCTCATGACTATACCCATTCTCAAAAATCACACGATTCATAAACAAACATATAACACCTTAAATATTCTGATTCTTCACACCTTGTACCATAATAACTCCAACCATCGAGAATCCTCTATTTATTGGACTTCAATATAAATAAATTTAAAAATATAACATAACCCCAGCATTAGTAAACATGAAATATATGAAAATAATGAGAATAACCATAAATAGATACCCAAGGATAGCTATCCTTAACTATAGTGGTATAACTCAATGATTAACATGTATAATAGATCTTAATTAAATGAAATACCACTTTTAGGGAGAATAAATAAGAGGATAGAGTGGGGTATGACCGTTCTATCCATTTGGGGATATTAATATTTAACTTTCATTAATTAAATAATTAATTAATTTTGAAAATTTTAGAAAATCCCTCAAATGGCCCAACAAAACACTAGAGGACCCCCTCTTCATTGGGTTAGATATTGGAATTAGGCCACTATCAAGGACACCATAACTCCAGTGGCCTCTAAACATAACTATGATGGGTTTTTTTCATGTTAACCAACTTTTTCATCAAAGGATTTTTATTGAAAATCAATCCCAAGCCTCCACTTTCTACCCCAACACCTCAAGACCACTTAATTACACATTTGTAACTCACTCTTAGGATCCAATTTCCTCATATGAGAGCCATATGCATTACATTTTCACTATGTTTCGATAAGTGTTATCCTATAAAATATATAAAAATACATAACATAATAATTTTAGAAAAGTCATGATACACATACAGTGAATATAATATCAATATATGATAGTGTTTGAAGTTTTTTACTTCCATGAGGAAGCCCATGCCTCTCAAAGAGATAATAAAAATATTAACAGTTAGCTTTAGTTGTGTAAAAAAACCCTTCTCCTCCATTGAGGATGGGTTTGGATCCCCCATCAGTTCTTACCCTTATTAATGGATTTTCCTTCTATTTCATTCCATTTAACAACCTTTCTCCATTTCCCTATCTTCTAGATATCTACCTCAATACAACAGTTTCTGTGTTGTTAAATGGTGTCTTAGTGGTTAAAATCTATTTTGTTGGTCTTACCAATTCCATTGGAATCCATTCCTTTAATTTAGTTGAAAATTTCTGCTTTTGAAGTCCATTGATCATTTATTTTTGGCAGACATGTGAACAGCGATTAGATACTAAAGCTCAAGGATATGGTTGGTCTTCTTAGTCCCCACCTCATTGTGGTTTGATGTACCAATGTGGATTAGTATGATTTGGAATGGTATTTATCATCTTTTTCATTCAAATCCTTATATTTTCATTGGATGTGACGATAGCTTGGGGAGCATGAGAGTAAAGAGATGATAAAGATGTTGTTTGAATGAATGAGATGATAAAGGCCTTTCCAAATCTAATAATCAAGATTGGGAATTACAATAGTGTTTTGGTAACTTTTTTCAATTGATAAATCTACATAACTTAGAGTTGAAGTATGTAGTAAGTTGGAATAAAAAATAGAGTTTCATGTTGTATGCTACATGGTGATTTCTTCAGCCTTTAAAGAGAAAGAATAACAAAGGATATTGTCCACTTCAAAGTTCATGATCATCCTTTAAAAATAATCAATAATTAATTATTATTGTGAAATACCTTGTTAAATTAATTCAACACTATGTAAAAATATAAACAACATGTTCAATGATAAACATTTCAAATCAATCTAATTAATTAATTAATATCAACACTAAATACTCCCTTAATTAACTAATTTAATCTCGTAGTCATTCCCTATAATCATAAGAAATTAATCTCCTAAAAAATCTAAAACATATTCAAATTCAAATATAAACTCATAAGTAAATATTAAATAAAACCATAATAATTAAAATAATCCAATATCCTTAAAAATACAATGTACAAAAAGTAATACTTGACTACTAAGTTGTGTAAGACTCTTATTTCATAAGAGATTACATTCTCATAAGACTTTAAATATACACGTAATACTTTTATACCCTAATACTTATTCTTTCATAATAATTATGGTTTATATAAGAATTTATAGTATTTAATAATACATTTATTCATCACATGAGACTTTTTATATTGCACAATACTTTCAAACACATTGTGTTTTACTTTTTATATCACCTAAGATATTTTACTTTGGAGAAAACCCAAAACTTTATAAGTCTTCACAAACAAATGTAAGGATTTTGAATAGATCATAAGATTTTGGTAATCTTCATAAGACATTTTACATTATTAAACCATCATTTCATAAGTATTTCAAAGTATCTTCATAAGACTTTCAAAATCACAAGACGTTTCTTCATAGTATAAAAATTTAGAACCAAACGTAAGAAATTAGACATAGAAAAACTATAAAAAATAGAATACAATTCTTAAAAATAGAATAAAATTATGTTTATCCATAATAAAAGAAATAATAAAAATTAGAATAAATTAATAATAAAAAATGAAGAAAAATTAATTAGATAATAATTATAAAATAAATAATCAAATAATTTCTTTTTATACAATCAGAGTAAGATTTAAACTATGAAATAATTTTTTTTCATAATTCATGTTAGAGTAAATATTCCAATTATTAGTAAATATAATATGTGAGTGTATTTTAATTATCAAAACACTAAAATAAATAAAGTGGTAAGGATCCACGCAATAAAACCCTCTAGAGGCCACAATTAACATCCCTTGAAATTCTCCCCTACATAGATTATGAAAGTTCTTAAGTTTATACATATTACTAGAACTATTTTGATGTTAAAAATGTATGTGTTATAAGGTACATAAATTAAAATATTTGAATATTTGTAGGTGGACGATGAGCCATATTTTACTATTAGTGTTCACAATTCCTTTCATGCACTACCATGTGTTGATGCAGGTGACTCTAATGTAAGCCATGGACCTCATAAGTAAAATACCATGATTAGAGGGAATTCAAAGAATATTTCAACAACCTAGGTATTGAAAGATTTTTGTTTTCATATTTATTCGTATTATTTAATTAAATAGTAAAATTCATTATGTTAAGTAATTCTTAATATATATATATATATATATTTGTTAAACTAATTTATTATATAGTCATATTTAAAATATTAATTTTCAAATTATATAATTTTAATTTGAAAAAAATAATTTCTTTTTCGAATTCATCATGTAAAAATTATATTACTATGAATTTTTGAGAATTTTATGAAAAAGTTAAATTTTTGGTGAATATAAAAAAATGCAGTCTTTAAAATATGGTATTTATTTGTTACAAAATCAATACATAATTATGTTATAAAATATATTAAACTTATGGAATATAAAAATAATTATATTATAATATAAATTTGGTTGAAAAAAATTCAAAACATTTCAATTAATTTTTTTTCATGATAAGTATAAAACTAATTGTCAGTGTCGATGCAGTTCCTGCGCATCACTAACAAGATCAAAATTGGTGAATTATAGATAATAATTTAGTGATAATAATTAGTTTAATTACTTTGAATATTAATTATTATGTATAATTGATGTTTTTGGCTATTAATTTCTAATTCTATAGTTATATAACATGAGTTTAATCAAAATGTCTTTGTAATGTTTGTGCAAGGCAAGAAAAGACAAATTAAAAAATTAAAGAAGATGTCTTGATATGGATATGAGTAAATATACTCAATGAGTGAATATAAATTATTATCTTGAAACTAATTAACTTAATTTTATGATAGTAATTATAAGGCCCCAGCCTTAATCCTTACTTAATCTTGAGTTATTACAAGATTTCACATTGAGGATCTTTTCGGGTTTAGAGTTTTAGAGAATTAGATCATAAAACTTGCATTACATTCCACATATAAACAAAGTGGTTACATAAAGATATTATTCTTCATTCCCATCAATGGAAACACATTTAAAATAAAACATGGATTATTTCTTGACACATCCTTGACTCTATCATCATATCATGTACCTTTCCCTTGACCTGTGAAAAACATTTCAAAAACTTGGGATGAGCATAAAAACTCAGTATGTGTTATATAAAAAAAACATGGAAAGGAAAAATGAGTTCATATATACATAAGAATGAAATCATACTTTACCCATAAAACATAGGCACTTTAACATACCTCATAAAATCATGAATAAATCATAGAAATCATAAGACATAAAGGTAACTTGAGGCATTCATAACATTCTTACGTAGGGAGTAACCCTCTTGGTTACGTTTGGAATACCCATCACAGTATATTACCTAAAATCTCTTCGGAGAAACCTTAACGTTTCACTCCTTCATGTTACCCAATGCATTGGAGAGCTATAACGGGCTCACCCGCCCTTAGTTTATCACGGAACCACCCGTCTTCATAATAATGCCCAAGAACCATAACATAATCATATCACATAAAACATGCATAAAGGAAACATAACATTTCCACATTTCAATCACGAGATATCAATACAACACATTGATATAATAAAAACATTATGAAAACCATTTTCAATACCAACGTAAAACATTGTATTTATTTTTCGTTTTAAAAAAAAGGTATGGCTTGTAGAGGAAACCGAATCTCAAATAACGGTCACGATGGCGGGGAAGTCGTTGTTGCCGCATACGTACGACAAAAACATTCCCTTTTGTCGTTTAGTAAACGCTTCGTATAAAAAAGATTCCTTTTGAATAAACGTAAAAGTCAAAGGGGTTTATACACCGTATAAAAGAAAGTTTTGTATAAAATAAAATATGCCTCAATGAAAGGTGGTTGAGACGAAGTCCCATACCTCGTATCCGACTTGACCCGACCGTTCTTTAATCTCCTGAATAATAAACTTGAGTTAATCTCTACTTGCTTATGAATCTTTTTCAAGTTCATTATTCCTTTTATACCATGTTATGAACATCATGTAATCAGTTAAGTTAATAATGTTCATTTTGTCGGTATTTTGTTCTTAAGTCAAAAATAGACTTCTTACACTTACATGTTGTTAATTTAGTCATAGGTTCGTTATATCCAGAATTATATTAATGATTTGTATAACATATATATCATATATATTCATCATATACATGTATTTATAATATTACATCACATTTAGAGGTAAGAAATGAAATGCACCGTTCATGGAGACGGTAAGCCGTACGTACGCATGAACGCTACTTCCATTTCGATTTCATATTTTATGGAATGGAATCATAATGATATAAGAGTATATTATAATTCCAGTATAATAACATATATAATATCATTAACTTTATCCTTTACACATCCCACATATGGTATTAACGAATCAAATCACTTCCAGGGGGCGGTAGTCCGCACTTCCTAAAATGAAGATATCGTGTTTACCCATAATGGAAACCATAAAGGTATGATCAAAATGAAAAAAACAGAAGATTAAGGAAAACATAAACATATTATATATCATATATAAAAATAGTGACATCATAATGGCCACCTTTGAAGGTGTTAAATGAGTATTGAACAATCATCGTTTCGGGAGGCAGAATTTCTCCATCCACGGAAACCGTATGTTCTTTAACCATTTGATGTAGTTGTGTGAGAGTGTATCTCAAATAAATATTATAACAACATACTTGTATATTGAAGATACTGGTGTTGTTACAAAATAAGTAAATAAAAAGAGTTTAGGGGGTTGGAGAAGCAAAATAAAAAATAATGAACATGAGAGAATGAATTACCTTTAAAAGTGTAACTCCTTTTGATTTGAGCCTAAAGGCTTCCTTTGAAAGGATTCTGCCCAAAGGGAATCCTCTAGGATGAGGAGAGGGATGTGGAGAGAGTAAATGGGCAGGGGTTGGCCGAGCCAAAGGCTTGAGGAGTGTGTGAAATGAGGTAGAGGTGGGGGCCTTTTATAAGAGGAGAGGAGGGGCACTTTTGAAAAGTAAAGAAATATTACATTATTTGAAACTGTGTTTCGGTTTTAAAAGGTCCCACATTGATATAATTCGTGGATAAGGTGATAAGGGTTCGAAATACACTCATCCAATTGGTTTTGGCCATGTGTAGTTCATAGATTTTACATTGTCTTTCCATTTTATTTAAATCGTCAAATAATGATGTCATCACTGCATCATCATTATGTCATAAATATTTTAATTTATTTAATGTCTAAAAATAATAAAAAAAATACTATGATGTAGGAAATATTTTTATCTTTCCAAAGAATATTTATAATCAAATATCTGATCTTTATAACCCCATGTAAAAATTGTTTTCGTAAAACATATTATGTTTGTGTCATTTTTACTTTTACATTAAATAAAAAGTTATTTATGTCATTTCCCAACCAAAATGTCTCCATGGGGTCCCCAAGTTGACCCATGGCTTTTCTTGGTCGTCCATGACACAACCAATAAGGTTGGGACATGTGTCTAGGTCATTTAATATTATTAAAGCATTATTTATACCTTAAACTACACTAATTACCACTAATCGCGATTAAAAACTTAATAAGTTACTATTCACCAAAAAATTATTTTAATCTCATTGAACCACATTTTACTTATTAATGACAACCATGTATGTCGGATTTTCAAAATTCAATACACATTAGTGGTAAACTTTCATTTAACTGAAAAAAATCAGTTTTCTTGATTACCACTTAGTGGTTTCACTATTCATCAAAAATTGGAGTTTTTCAGAAAATTACAAAAAATTCACCCTAAGATATATTTGATATTCTGAATTCAAAAATGAAGTCTATTTTACAAAATTCAAATCATATAAGTCACATTAATTAATTTAATAATTAATTCCCGCTGCCAGAGCAAATAGCGTGTTTTTACAAAACAATAAGTATCAAAAGATTGACACCAGTTTAAGTCTAATTTCAAAGTGAAATTGATTCCAATGACCACCATTGGATAAAATGATAAAAATATATTCTAATTTCACTTCAAAACAAATTCAAAACATAATCTAATCATATAAATAAATTAGATTAAAAAGCAGTTTTGATGTAAAATGCAGTATTTTACACTATTCATTAAAAAATGAACATTGTCAGAAAAATACCAAAAATTCACACAAGGTAAATTTTGATGTCCCAATCATAAAGAATAAGTTTATTTTGACAAACATAGTTTATAAAATTTTCAAAATATAGATTCAAAAATGGTTTGCCATCAAAAGGCACTAAAACAATCTTTTAAGAATATTAGTGTATTCCATGCATAAGATTGTATTTATTTTCATTTTAAGCCTCTATAACACTATCTTAATAATTAATAGACATAGATAAAAATATCTATTATTAATTACTTACTTGGGATGTTACAGTAATTTATTCTTTATTTTTATATTTGAAATAATTAACATTAATGATTATGAAATGCTGATGCAGTGCTTGTACAAACAAAATAAAAAGAAAAATATGATTTTAATTCAAATCATAGGAACCCTTATATAAACCAAAAAATGAATAAATATATTTGGATGTGTAATTTATAAACAATATCTTATTTTTATTTTAATTAGTGAAATTTTTGGACCCACTTTATTTACTTTAAGACCTTTATAATATTTTATTTAAAACTACGTCAAGTTGTTTAAACTATATTTTTTAATTAAAATAATATTTTAATATATTATTTTCTAGAAGTTTTTTGAAAATATATAGTCATTTTAAATATAATAAATTTATATTCTTCATGGAAATTTATTTTTATTTTTTAGGGAATAAATAATTACCTTATTGACTGGAAAATTGATGATGAAATAATTATTTAATTAATGAATAAATCAAATTAATGATATTAAAAATAATAAAATAAATATAATTTGAAAATTTTAAGGCAATTCACGAATTCTATACAAGAATTTTATATGTATAGGATATAATAAAAAAAATTCTAATTTTAATTTTTTTGATTTTTTAAAGTCAAAGTTATGAATAATGTTTAATTTGACAAAACATATTTTTCCTGAATAAAATATTCTATTAAATTATTTAAAAATAAAAAAAATATTGAACAAGGAAAAAATGAAAATATTATATCTTAGATGTGATATATTATTATTTCCAGTCCTTTTGAAATTCATTAAACCTATATTAGACTTATTATATTTTAATATTTTAAGTAATTCGTAAATTTCCCCTCACATGAATTATAAAAAGGGACTCTTTCCTTTACTCAATTTCATCACCTTAAGCCATATTTTTAAACAATATTCTTATAAATTCACATATCTTAATAAATTTACACATTCTACTGTTTCTAGTCTCACAAAAAGACCAATTCCAAAAGCTTTAAGAAGGTTCTCAAGGTGAAATGATTCAAGAGGTAAATTCCATCATTTTCTCTTTTAAATTCTTACTCACTTATACCTTATCGTCACACATATACAAGGTTTAATGATAACTAAATTATAATTTATATACTTTAATTTTATTATGGTACTATTATTTTAAAAATCAAATCTCTTATTTTCTTCTTTTATTCCTAAAAATTAAATCACTGTTATTGGTGTGTCAATTCACCACCTTCGTGGATGATGAGTTTTTATTTCCTAGAAACAAATTCAAGGAAGTTTTAAATTTTTATATAATTGCTTAAAATTAAATAAATATATATATATATATAGTTTCTCACTTTTGGAGTATAATATCTATTTTACAAGGAATTCCATAATAAACCAACCATGTAAACCGTGAAAAGAACGCACTCAAAATAATGGAAATAACGAGATATTATTAATAAATTGGTGGAAATATGTTACAAAAAGATCATATATGGTATTATATATATAAATATAATTATCTAATATATTAATAACACT
Organism: Viscum album; assembly: GCA_963277665.1. Lineage (NCBI taxonomy): Eukaryota > Viridiplantae > Streptophyta > Magnoliopsida > Santalales > Viscaceae > Viscum > Viscum album. Next base: position 1,330,929,729 of record OY728120.1, on the reverse strand, counting down.
CTTTAATTCATTATACAAGACTTTTGAACATGTTTTATGTAAGATGGACCTGGAGTAAGGGATTTTTCTTTTAAAAACCTCTTCAATGTTTTTTATGAAATTCAAAAAGAATATTTTTTATACAACATAAGAATATTTTACCATTTTCATGAAGTATTAATTTTTTGATGTTTTATTTACAATATTACATGTTTATTTACAATGAAAAGGATTTCATTTTCATTTGCACAATATTCTTTTAAAATAAGTGATTTTCCTCAAGAAATATTTTTATGATTCAAGTATTCATGTTTTATGATTATGTATGGTTTTTGATAATTGTTTATGATGAAGGGTGGGACCTATATATCCCTAAAATTCATTGAGTGTGTTTTTTTTGATGTTTACCATAATGATTATTCCAAGTGTAATTGTGATGGTTACAGTACAAAGTAGCCATGAGGGTTATATCATAAGGTTTCCATGAGGGTTAAATTGTAAGGTAGTCATGAGGGTTACAAATCATACGGTAGTCGTGAGGGTTAAAATATTAAGTAAGTAATTCCTTGATTTACCTATATAGTTTTATTTATATTTTCTATGTTTTATTGAAATATCATATTTTCAAAAAGTAAGTATATGAAACTTTAAGGGTGATAAGTATATCTTGTAAAAATTATTTCATATGTTTTTAAGTATTTATGGTATAACATTTTTTTCCTTTATTTTAGGTCCCTTAATGAGATTTTTATACTCATCCTAAATTTTAAATTATTTTTCACAGGGATTAAGGATTGGTAAAGAAAAGAATAAGCAAAGCTGAATGTTGTGAATAATTCATGTTTTATTATAAACTTTTGTATTATGAAAAAATGGATAATATTTTATTAGTATCCACTTTGTATGCTTGTATGAATTATGAACTAATTATATAAAACTATAAATCAAAAGGATCTTTGGGAATTTAGTAATTTCAATTATATTTTAATTTTCTTTTTTATGAAATGTTTAAGGCTGGGTCCTTATAGTTGGTATGAGAGAATGATTTATATAACTTTGTCAGTTAGGATGATGTTTATAGGACACTATAAATGATATTTTTATTTGTAGTTAATTTTAAAATATATAACATTTAAATATTAACTTGTTTATTCTTATATGATATGTCTATTTAGAATGGTTTTATGTAGAAGAAACAGGGAAGCTAAAGTAGGAATACAGTGACAGAATGACATCATTCCAAATCCACAACCTGGAATAGTAGTAATTGGAACTGAGTAGTTTTAGACATTAATGGTTTAGTTGACACATGATATAAATTATTGTGTAATCCATGAAAGGTAATATCCAAAGCTTTCATAGGGGAACATGATAATAGTGGAACATTTTATGAGGAAACACCCTCCTACTTTCAATGTATCTTCTGAACCAGTGGTGGATGAAGGGTGGATTAAAGCACTTGAAAAGATATTCCATGTCACAGCGTATTTAGATAATTAAAAATTTATACTTTTTATTTATCATTTTAAAGGAAAACTCAACCAGTAGTGATCAATGGTCAAGAATACCAGGGATAACGAGGATATTGATACCTTGGAATATAATGAATTTAATAATATTTTAATTGAAAAATATTTTACTAAGGTGGTTTGACTTATGATGGAAAAGAAATTACTTAATTTGAAACAAAAGTAGGAAGATTCAAAGTATTTTTATGAATTAAACTTCACTTAATTATAATAGTACAATCCAAATCATATTCGGGATCTTGATAGTAAAATCAATCATTTGTACTCAGTATTGAAGCCATGATATCAAATGACATTGGACCCCCATGAATTAAAAAGTTATGAGAAACTTTTTCGATGTTATGGGAGGGTAGAAATGGTGTTTTCTAAAGATCATGTGTACATTGAAAATAATAATAAGAAAAGGTCCATATGGTAGGCAATGGGTAAGAATCTATCAAATAAATCTGAAGGTAAGAAAATTCAATTTCTAGTTTGAGGTAAGTGTGGTAAAAATAACCCTAGGGAATGCCGTAAAAAATGTGGGAATTGTTTTAGATGTGGTAAGTTTGGAAATATGGCCTGATATTGAAATGAAAATGAATATATATTAAATTATGATAAGAAAAATGTAAAGTGTTTTAAATGTTATGAGATGGGGCAATATGAAAATATCCACCCAATGAAAGATTTTAACAATGGGAAGAAAACAGAATCTAAGTATAAAGCTGTAGTGAAATAATTTTTTACTACTTAAGAAGATATTGGGCCATCCAATGATGTGGTATCTTGTAATTTGTTTGCCTACTCAGATTTTTGTATTGTTTTGTGTGATATGGGGTCTACACATTACTTTATTTTTGAATAATATTATTTTAAATTATAAATTTCACCTCAAGAAATGAAACCACGACTTATGGTTAAAACACTAGGGGGAAATATTAAAGAAAAAAGTAATTATAAGAATATTTTTTTGTTTTGACTGGAAAGTAATTACCTGAAAATCTTATTGTTTTTCCCTTAGTAGAGTTTGATGTTTTTATGGGCATGGGTTATCTTTCTTTTTACCTTGCTAAGATTGATTGTAGAGATAAATAAGTTGTTTTTTCAAAAAGTTTTTTAGTTTTTATACAAGAATGAACCCATAACATTTATAACATATAAGGGAGATAATAAACTTTTAAAAGATGTAAATGAAAGTTATATTTCAAAAATTTCTGAAAATAAGGGAACTATTCAGATTAATTATGTATTAGTGGTAAATGAATATCTATATGTTTTTTATAATGCGTTTTCTAGTGTTTTACCAGATCAAGAAGTTGAATTTATTATTGACTTAGTTCTTTATTCTAATCCAATTTAAAAAACCCCATATCAAATGTCTCAAGTGGAACTTCTATAATTGAAAAACTAGTTGTAGGAGTTTCTTGATAAAGGTTTTATTTATCCTAGAAGTTCACCATGAGGTGATCCTATTTTGTTTGTTAAAAAGAAAGATGGTTCCATGATGAATTACATTAATTATAGATCTTTTAATAACATTAATATTAAGAATACGTATCAATTGACTCATATTTATGATTTATTTGATTAGATATAGGGAGCTCAAAAATTTTCTAATATTAACTTGAGATCTGGGTACCATATGCTGAAGGTGAAAGAGGATGACATTCTGATAATTACTTTCCATACTAGATATGGGTATTTGGAGTTTTCTATTATTCCATTTGGTTTAAAAAATTCCTCTACTATATTTATGGATATTATAAATGGAATATTCCATGAATATTTTTATTTGTCTTTTATTGTTTTTATTGGTGATATTCTCATTTTTTCAAAATTTTATGATGATCATGATAAAATTTTATGTATTTTTTTCATAATCTAAAAGAAAAGATGTTATATGGAAAAAATTTCAAGGGTGATTTTTTGTTACAATAGATTTATTTCCTTGGGAACATTATAAATAAGGATGGAATAATAGTTTATCCTACCAAAAAAGTGTTTAATGAATGGAAAATACCTAGAAGTTTCACTGATATGCATAGTTTTCTTGGATTAAGTGGCTATTACTGATGTTTTTTTAAGAAATTTTCATGGTTATCTAGATCGCTAATGAAGTTAAAATAAAAAGGGGTTAAATTTATTTAGACATAATAATGTGATATTTTTCTAAGAACCAAAGAGGATATTGGTGAATGTTATAGTTTTGGACATGCCTTTTAGAAATACTGATTTTTTCATCTACAGTGATGCTTCATTGAAGGGACTTGGTTGTGTTCTAATGGAGAATGATCAGGTAATTGTTTATGATTCAATACAACTGAAAACTCATGAGTTAAATTATCCAACACATGATTTAGAATTAAAATATATGTTTTTAAATTTAAAAATCTAGAGATATCATATATATGGATCCAAATTTGAAATATATACTGACCATAAAAGTTTTAAGTATATATTTACTTAGAAGGGATTGAACATGAGGAAGAGAATATGGTTTGAAATAATAAAGGATTATTATTTCATGATCAATTACTATCCGATAAAAGAGAAAAAATTGAAATATACCTTAATTCAAAATCATCATGCATAATTAACCATGTTATGTGTGGAACATGACCCTCTGATTAATGATTAGATTAATTTTGGCTTGGAAGTTGTTGGTGTAGAAAATTCCTCTATTTAGTTTTAGGTGTCATTGTAGTCATCTTTGTTAGATAAAAAAGGGTATAATTTGTTAATAAATGTAAGTTGATATATTTTATTGTTGATAAAGGTTGTGTCTTGAGTTTTTAAAGAAATTATGTTTCCTTGTGATTCTTGGATGAAGAAATTATTGTTAATTGAAGATCAAAGCTCTCCATTTTCAGTTCATCCTAGCAGCACTAAGATGTATAGAGACATTTGAGAGTATTACTGGTGGGATGGAATAAAAAGAGATATTATTTATTTTACATGAAAATTTTTACATGTCAATAGGTTAAAGTAGATCAGAAACTACCAAATGGGATTCTCCAAACATTAATAGTGGCATAGTGGAAATGGGAAAATATATCCATGGATTTCATGGTGGTACTACCAAATAATTCATGGGGTAGTAATGTGATTTGGGTAATATGTGATTGAATAACTAAATATACACATTTACTTACTTTTTGAGATACTCTACCTCTAAATCAACTTTCTTGACTATATTTCAAAGTGATTTTTAGGTTACATGATGTTACCCTCTCCATTGTATCTGACCGTGATCCTAGGTTCACTTATAACTTTTGGAAAGACATTCAGATGTTCTGGGGAACTAAATAAAATTTCAGAACAACCTTTAATCCTCAATTTGATGGATAAAATGAGTGAAAAATGAAGATATTAGAGGATATTATTTGATCTTTTTCAATGGATTACCAGAGAAGTTGGGATCAACATCTTTATTTTGTTGAGTTTTCTTATAATAACAATTTTCATTCTAGTGTACAGATGACACTTTTTGAGGAATTATATGGAAAGTGGTGTCGAACTCCAATATTTTGGGATGAATTAGGGGAAAGAAAGTTTATGGGACCAAAATTAGTAGAGAAGGTGGATGGAAAATTTAAGATGATCCAAAAACACATGAGGATAGCTCCGAGAAGGAAAAAATGTTATTCAAATAACAAGAGTAAATAATATCCTTTCAAGGTGGGTGATCATGTTTTTTTTAAAATATCTCCTTGGAAAATTGTTATGAATTTTGATAAGGAAATCTAAGTCCATGGTTCATTTTACCTTATTATATCATGGAGAAATGTGGACCTATTTACTATAGAGTAGCTTAGCCTCTGAGTTTTCTGTCGTACACAACTTTTTTCAAGCTCCTATGTTAAGAAAGTATGTGCCAAATTCATATAATGTTTTGACCCTAGAAGTAGTTTAGTTAGAAGAGAACCTTTCTTATGACGAGAAACCTATTAAAATTCTTGATCTTTGATAGAAAGTATTGCAGAATAAGGTAATTCACCAGGATAAGGTTTTATGGAGAAACCAACAGCTTGAAAAAGCAACATGTGAATCTAAAAATGATAACAGGGAAAGGTATCCCTATTTATTTAATAAGTGAATAAAATTATGAGAATTAAATTTAAAAAAGGGGGAAAATGTAAAACCCAGGTATTAATATATATATTTTCATATTTTTTAGTAATATTTAATTAAATAGTAAAATTCATTATGTTAAGTAATTATTAAAATAAATATACATATTTTTTAAACTAATTTCTTATATGGTCATATTTAAAATAATAATTTTAAAATTATATAATTTTAATTTGAAAAAAATAATTTCATTTTTAATTCATAATTTCAAAATTATCTTATTATAAAATTTTGATAATTTTATGAAAAAGTTATTTTTTGGTGAATAATCAAAAAAACAATTTTTAAAATATAGTATTTTTTTTGTGACAACATCAAGACATAATTATGATATAAAATTTATTAAACTTTTGGAATAGATAAAAAATGATATTATAAGAGAAAATTTGTACATAAATAATTTAGAACATGTAAATTAATATTTATTTCATGATAAGTATAAAAATCATTGACAATGTCAATTTAGTGCCCGTGCAACGCTGACAAGATCAAAATTGGTGACTTAGAGATAATAATTGAGAGATTAAAATTATTTTCAAGACTTTTTTCTGAATTATTTTGTATAACTGGTGTTTTTGGATGTTAATTTTGAATTCTAGAGTAACATGAGTCTTATCCAAATGTTTGTGAAATGCTTACGCAAGACAAAAAAAAAATTAACAAATTAAAGAAATTTTCTTAACATGGATATGAGTAAATACACTTAATGATTGAATATAAATGATTAAATTGAACCCAATTAACTTATTTTTATGATAGTAATTTATTTTTAAGTTTTATATATGAAATAATTAACTTTAATAATTATGTAATGCTGATGCAGTGCTTGTGAAAACTGAAGAAAAATAAATAAAATGATTTTAATTAAAATTAAAAGAACTTTTAAATGATAGAAAAATTGAATAAATCTATTTGGATGTGTATTTCTTGGATAATATATTATATTTATTCTAATTTTGGACATTTTTGGATCCACTTGATTCACTTTAAGAGCATTATAATATTTTATTTTAAATTAAGTCAAGTGGTTCACACAATAGTTTTTAATTAGTATAATATTATAATATATGGTTTTGAAAATATATAGTCATTTTAGAGATAAAAAATTTATCTTATTTATGGAAATTTATTTTTAATTATTAGGGAATAAATAATTACTATAATGGCTTCCACAATGATGAAGCTATAATTATTTAATGAATGAATAAATCAAATTAATGATATTAAAAATAACAAAATAAATATAATTTGAGTTTTTCAAGGTAATTAATGAATAATATAGTTGAATTTTATATGTCTAGGATATAATAAAAAATTGGTTTCAAATTATAAACTTTTTTTTATGTTTTGAATTCATAGTTATGAATAATGATTAATTTGATAAAAAATATTTATCATGAATAAAATATTTTATTAAAAAATTTAAAAATTATAAAAATATTTACCAATGTAAAAAATGAAATGTTTATGTCAAAAATGTTATATAATATGATATTTAGGCTTTTTTAAAGTATTTCACTCTATATTAGGCTTATTATGTTTTAATATTTTATGTAATTCCTAAATTGCCCCTCACCTCAATTATAACAAGGGGATCTTTAATTCACTCAATTTCATCACCTTAGGCCATATTTCATGACTATATTCTTCCAAATTCCCTTCTCCTCATACCTTAACACATTATAGTGATTTTTTTATCAAAAAAATAGAAATTCCAAGAGCCTTAAGGAGGTTCTCAAGGAGAAAAGATTCAAGAGGTAAATTCCTTCTTTTTCTCTTTTAAATTCTTTCTCAATTCTACCTTATACTCACCCCTATAAAATATTTCAAAATAGATCCAATATAATATAAATATTGTAATTTTATTGTGTTAATGTTATATTAAACATCAAATATCTCATTTTTTTCTTTTATTCATAAAAAAAATCCCCATCTGCGGTGTGTCAATTCACCACCTTCATGGATGATGAGTTTTTGTTTCCCAATACCGCGTTCATGGAAAGTTTAAATTCACTTATAATTGTTTAAAATTACTTATATATATATATATTCTCACTTATGGAGTATTATATCTATTTTAAATGGAATTTCATAATAAACCAACCAAGGAAACCATGAAAAAACGCACGCAAAATAATGGAAATAACAAAATATTATTAATAAATGGTTGGGAATTTGTTATAAAATGATCATATAAGGTATTATAGATATGAATATAGTTATTTAATATACTAATAACACTCTTTAAACCATTACATAGAAGGTTTTAACATGTTTTATGAAAGAAAAACCTGAGGTAATATATTTCTAATTTAAAATTTTCTGTAATTTTTTTACGAAATTCAAAAAAAAATATTTTTATACGATGTGTATTGATTTTCCATATTTAATGAAATATTAATGTTTTAATTTTTTCATTAAAATGTTAAAAGTTTATTTAAAAGAAAATTATTTACTTTTTTATTTGTGTAGTATTTTTTTTAAAATAAGTTATTTTCCTCAAGAAATGTTTTTTATGTTTCAAGTATTCATGTTTCATGATTTTGTATGGTTCTTGGTAATTGTTTATGATGAAGGGTGGGACCTATATCCCAAACTAATGCATTGGGTATGTTTGTGCCAAAATTTTACCATAATGGTTATTCCAAGTCTAACTTTGATGGTTACACCATAAGGTAGCCATGAGGGTTACATTATAAGGTAGCCATGAGGGTTACATTGTAAGGTATCCATGAGGGTTACTAATCATATGGTTTTCAGGAGGGTTAAAATATAATCTAATTAATAAACCAAGTTAGTTATATAGTTTTATTTATGTTTTATATGTTTTATGGAAATCTTATGTTTTCATAAATTAAGTATATGATAATTTAAGGGTGAGAAGTATATCTTCTAAAAATAATTTCATATGTTTATAAGTATTCATCGACTCACATTCTATTTTCTTATTTTTATGCCCCTTATTGCGTTTTTTGTGCTCATACCAAGTTTTAAAATATTTTTCACAGGGATTGAAGATGGATAAGATAAAATAATATGCAAATTTGAATGTTTTGAAGAATTCATATTTTATTAAAAACTTTCGTATTATGAAAAAATGGATATTGTTTTAGTAGTATCCACTTTGTATTATTCTATGAATTATGAACTATTTATCTAATATTATAAACTAAAAAGATATTTGGGAATGTAATAATTTTAATTCTATTTTAATTTACTATTTTATGAAATTTTTAAGGTTGGATCCTTATAGAGATGGAAAACTTGGATCTCACTCCTAAATCTGTCATAAAAAAAGAATAAGATTCTACTTTGGGAGTGTACCACAAGAAATTTTTTTGAAGTGCTGTAAGAGGAGTAAGATTATTATTCCAAGGTTGATGTCATTATCTATAATGGATTTTTTAGGGATAAACAATTACATTGAAATTCTTTTTACTATTATTTTGTTATTTTTTGAATTCTATTTGTATTGTAGTGGCCACTCCCCTATTGTGGTTTTATTTTAAAATTAAAAAGCGTCTTTGAGTAAAATATATATATATGCTATATATAGATGTGTGTAAAGAAAATATACATGCATATAAAATGATATATATTATTATGAAATAATATTATTTCACAAAACATAATGTATATATGATATATATCGACACATAACATAATATAAGAGAACTAAACATAATATATACACACACTCACACACATGTATTGATGAATATATATACATAAATATATATATATATATATATATTAGGTTCTTGGGGGAACAATTACATTAAACACACACACACTACACACATAGGATGGAAAGGCAGGCCATAGCCCCCAAATGTACAACCCACCCACCAAGCATTATTTATTCAGTACATAGCCCGGAGGCCTAGTGGGCATGAAGCTCATTACATGGCCTAAAATAACAGAAACTAGCCCAACGGCCTAGTGAAGCATCATACCTACATCATACTACCTGCATTATCAGGACTGCATCATGCTAGTGTCACCACCTGCCTGTGTCATGCCTACATCACCACCTTCTAGTGGAAATTTGCTCCCACTCGGATTTGAACCCAGGTCTGATGCACGATTATGGGGAACCTTTACCATTCAGGAAATCCCCCAACTACTTCATGTATATATGAATATTTAGAAAACATAATATATATATATACGAGATGTATATATATTGAACTTAATATATATGAAAAAAACATAATATATTTGTATAGGACATAGTATAAATTCCATAAACATAATACAAACACACACATAATAATTATATAATGTATAATAAAATAAGTTTATATTATATATATTAGAACATGAAATAATAATTTTTAATAAAACATAATATATATATAAGTACAAAATGTAATATACATGTATATAACATATTATATATGAAAAAAACATAATATGTATTCATATAACACATACAATAGACACAATAATTTATATTTATACACATACCATATAATATATATTTATATATGAACACACAAGGTATAATATATGGATAAAACAAGTATGCACACGTGATATATGTGATACATATTTATGGGAAAAAATATATATGTATTGGTTGGAGTAGGAAACTCAAAGGGGGGGGGGGGGTTAATTGAGTTCTGATAAAAATTTCTATCTAAAATGACTTTTTAAAAATACACTAATATAAAATCAAATACATGACAGTTAACCAAAGTAACCTATTTATAAAAGATATGATTAATTGAAATATTTATCAAATACTAATTAGTTCTCAGTTAAGATAATATGAATTACTATTTTTACTTTTGAAAATATTATACTAAATCAAATTATAATAAAAACACTATCTAAGATTAATTATTATAGTGGAGTGAAGTATTCTGGTTAGAATAAACAAAAACAAATAAGAGAAACTAATCTTGAAAAAATCACAATGGATTAAAACAATAGGTTCAGTCTCAAGAAGATACTTAGTCTTCTCCACTTGATGATCACATGTCACCAAGTAATTTATGTAAATAAACGTGATCCACACCCTGGATCGGGGTACACAACAATATAAAAAATGTCCAAGTCAACATACCTCTTCAAGGGTATTTGTGGGAGTACAAAACAATCAGACAGGTCGCACACAGACCTATTCTACTATTATCCATGCGAGTGTAATGTGTTAAAATGTAGGTTAGGTAAGATATCTATATATCTTCCAGTTTAGCACATGAGTTGGTGTGTGTTTATAAAATATAGGCACACACTACTCCTAATTGTAAATAATGTACATAGGTAGAGTGATATAATGAGAATAGGGTTTAAAAAGCTCTATGTGACATGAAATGAAACTTTTAGACTCCTGAAAGATGGTATAAGTGAATCTAGAGTCGAATTCCAGAAAAAGACAGCAAAACAAATTCTTGTTTTTTTATTCTGTCTTCTATTTATAGGAAGGTAAATGCTTCATCAAAGTGTTTTTCTCTTTTAAGTTTGTTTCTGAAAATTTTCGTGGAATTTTGGTTCTTAGTAATGTATTTGTGTATTCACAGTAGGCAGCTCTTGTGTTTTCTCTAATGTGAACTTGCTATCTCTTTCACTTCTTGTATAAATTTTTATATAACTTATTGATTGGGTATGTGCTTTATAAATGTCAGCTAAAAAGGAGAAAGTTATTGATCATGTGATGGTACCTCGTAGCACGTATTGTTCTTTGAAAATGTCATTAATGTTGTATACAAAGAAAATTAATAAAATAAGTCGCATTAAATAACAAAAATATGACCATTAGTAATACATTTAAATTTAAGAGATAGATTATCAATGTCTCAGTATGTCAGTATCTTAGACTATCAATATCTCATACTTTCAGTGACTCAGACTATCGGGGTCTTGTGATATCGATGACTCATGCTGTCGGTGTCTCAAGATTTTGGCAAGTCGTTCTATTGGTAGATCAGTCTATCAGTGGATCAAACTTGAATCCGTAACTTAGGATCGGCTGGTTGAGATGTCAATAGGTGATGTATCAGTAACTAAGCTGTTGGTGACTCACATATCGGTTGCTCATACTTTAGTAAAAATATGATTTTTTCTGTCATTCATTCACTCTATTGTAGATCATGCCATCGATAACTTAGACTTCTGTCAGTAACTTATGTATCAATGAGTCAGGTATCAGTGACTTAACATCCAGTAGGAAAAGTATCAGTGACCTATACTCAGCCAAAATATGTTAACCTATCTTATGATATAAACACTAACACCAAAGGTTTAGGATTATAGGTAAACATTATTAAACACATTGTAACTTAATAAACCATAATTAATCATGATTTGTGATCATTAAAACTTTTGGAGGAAAACAATCTCCCCATTTTTTATGATAAAAAATCATGGAATTATATACCAAAATTGTTAATTTATGATTATCAAAGTAAAGTATGCCTAAAATGTTACACATATCATAATAGAGGAAATTATCATAAGAGATTAAAAATTTAATACAAACACCAATAGATTTATAGATCACTTAATAAGCTTTACTTTTAATCTAATGTTCTCTTTTAATTTTATGTTCCATTTTATCCCCCCCTGATATGTTTTCCATACACATTATCCCCCTTTTGGTATTATAAAAAAGGAAATAAATAATGAAATGAAATAACACAAAATGAGATAAAAAATAGATCCAAGATATTGCATTAGTCAAACATGAAATGAGATAAAAAATATCAAAACAAATACAAATAAAAAAGGGATCTAAATACTTCTTAGTCACATCATAGTCCATAAATTATTTTCCATTATCAGAGGTAGATGTGTTAGGATAAGGAGTTTTGGAAATAGTAGTGGTGGTAGGAACAATGTGGGTACTAACAGATGGAATAGGAAGTACTTGAAAAATAGAAGGAAAATAATCCCGAGTTAGAAGAGCAAGAAGGATCTGTAAGTTACTGATGGATGAAAAGTCAAATTTGGCTAAGATCCTGAGAAGGGGTCATGGTCAAAGGGGTAGATGAAGAAGTTGAAGGGTGTATGACATGTCTGAGAGGAGAATCTGTGGGAGAAACAATAGAAGTACTGTGATGTTGCAGGTCAGGATTGAACAGATTGAGTAAGTTCTTGATGATCTCACATCCATAATCCATATCCTTTTCAAAATATTCCTTATTCTATATAAACATCTCAAGGGTATGAGTGAATTATTTATGCTACTTGACTTGATCCTTGAAGGCTTCAGTAATAGGAGGTACCCTCAAACTTTACACCAAATACTTGAAATGAATGGTTAGCTGATTCTTGGTGTTAATCCTATTAAAATATAAGTATAACTTCTTGTTTATTTTATTCTGAGAATCAATTTCTTCTTTTGAGTAGAATCTCACCATGTCATGTACATGGTAACTGTTTTTACTGATATTAATAAGACTCTCTTGATTATTTCCACCCATCACAGTATGAAGTTCCTCTTGAATCAAAGATCTATTCATCTTAATATTAGGATAATGAATAACAAGAGTAACTGAAGTGGAGGCACCTTGAACTATATCTCAAATATCTAATCTCATCTGGTTCACATCAAGAGTAGGAGGCTGAGGCTAGGAAGTAGCACTCCTAGAGGTTGCATACTCAAAACTTTTAACCACTTTATCCATGTATGTCCTATAATCAATAGTGAGACTGTTAATGACTAAAATCATTACAGTCAAATCATTCCTCATTTTCTAATTATCAAGGACAATGGATTCCATAACTGATACTAACCAAGGCTTAACCTGAGAGAAAAATATTTCTATGATAAAATCTGCATCTCTGTCCCTATGTCTTGGAACTGAAGTAGGTGGATGTGAAGATTAAAATATAACTTCAACCAACAATTCTTACTTGAATGCATCAAGATCAAATTTGATGAAATAATCAATATATTTTGAAGCAACCACAAGAATGGAATTATGATTAGGAAAATATGTCCTATCCTTTGAATCAAGATACTCCAAACCAAAAGTCACATATCCTGGATCTCTCCTCCATATAGGCACAACAATGTCTTCGAAGGAATAAAGTACCTAAATCTTTGATCTCTAAGCCTATATCTTCCCCTCAGCTGATGTCATCTTTCTAGAATAGACTAACTCTCTCACTAGAGTTACTAAGGCTTACATTATAGCAAAAAATTCAACCTGAACATGGACAACATGATCCCTTCCCTTGAACACATATGCTTCAAGAGATTCATGGGATTTCTCAACTAGTTCAAGTTCCTATTCCACAATAGAAGCATTAGTGGGACTTTCATGCTCAGAAGGCTCTAATGTAAGATGAATAGGTTCAATATCAAGACCTTGGTAATCACTATAATGATCTGATTCACTGTCGGATCCATCACTTTCTCTATCTTCACTTTCACTTGCATCATTATCTTCTTCATTTTTCCCTCATCTTTATCATCATCATCTTCTTATTATTCTGTACTTCCAATTACTCGTTCTTCACTATTTGATTCCTCATCACTACCAGATTTTCTTTCATAATTATTATCCAATTATTCTTCAGTATCCTTACTATCATCCTCATATAGAAGTGATTCTTTAGAGGTTAGAGGTCTAGGTGGACTTTCAGGACCATAATTCCCCTACTCTGGACATTCACCATCGTCAAGATCACTCCTATCATCTATTTGTGATTCAACTCCTTGAACTGAATCAACCATCTCTTCATCTAAATAATCACCAGCTTCATTTGGTCCTAGCCCAGGATCAACCATGTTCCTTAGACTTGATGGGTGATCAACAGGATTATAAAATTCATAAAACTTTTCATTATCATCAACCCACATCTTCTAACACGGGTTCCAATTAATTCTCATCATCCTATAGATACCCTTGTTTAGATAGAAACCATCATAAGATGAAATTTTCTCTTCACCCTAATTAATCATCACCTTAGCTTTCAACATAATAGAGACAATCCTTCAATAAAACAATGATTTTGTCTTGTAGTTTTTTTGATAATCTCACTGATATAAACCATCAAATATCAGTACAAATTAATCTTACGACCTTTCTTCAAAAGATATAATAAATAAAAATCTTGGTACTTGAGGGAGGAAAACCCCTTTCTAGGGACATAATTGTTGCTGGATGAGTTTTAATAAGATCTTTCAATCACCATCATGCTCTATATCAATAGTTCTTCTACGATCTCCATTTCTAGTAAGCTCATCTAGTACTTCCTCAAAACTGAAAATTTCACTGATTGGATGTACAATTCCTTGATGATCATCACACACACCCTCATAAGGTAACTTCAAGCATTATTCCCATTTCTTGGATGAAAAATAGATTCTTTTTCCATCTATCATAGACTTTATCCAAAAAAATTACGATCCTTTATGAAAAAACTCAATATACAGGTAAACCTCATGAACTAGCCACAGATAGTATGGTATTTAATTATTGTAGAACCACTACAACCATCCTTGATCTTGAAACACATTTAGTAGAAGAGACATACTTTATAATAGCCATTCAGAGTGCACATCCTTCTCAAGCATCACAATTCTATTTGCTAGTTACAGATGAACAAGCATAGGTTTAGGTTGTCTAGATTCACTTATTTTCTTCTTGGATGGATGAGACTCATACTCAAATTATTATATGACATGTTTGACATGTGCCATTGAGAGTGGTTGAAATGTTTTAGTTTGATAGATAAAGGTAACAGCTTGGGAAAGAAGGGTTTGACGGTAAGAGTCTGAGAGTAAGAGTATGAGGGTAAAAAAGTATTGGTTCAACTCTTATTTTATAATTTTGGGATTTTAAAACATAAAATAAAAAATTTGGGTTAAAAAAAAATAAAAAAACCTGTCTAAAATTATAGATAGAGAAATAAATAAAAAACAGTCGGTGAGACACACTGGCGAGACTTGTCAATGAGTCACCGTTGGTAGGTCCTATCGATGATTCATCATCAGTAGGTACTATCCGAAAGTCATAAAATATAGGTCCTATCCGAGAGTCATGAACATTAGGTCCACAAAAAATTGATCATACCTAACTAATGTCTGATCTAACTCATCATCTCATAATTTAAATACTTAGTAAATATATTAGAAAGTTAATGTTTTGTGCCAATGAATTCAAGAGTTATATCACCATTTTGATAATGATCTCTAAAAAAGTGATGTATCACATCAATATGTTTTGTTCTAGAGTGAGAAACTGGTTTCTCAGAAATTTTAATAGAACATATATAGTCACAGTTTGTAGGGACATGCCTAAAATGATATCCATAATCTAGTAATGTGTGTTTCATCCACAAAATATGAGCACAACAACTAATAGAAGCTATGTATTCAGCTTTAGTAGTAGATAATGAAATAGAATTTTTCTTTTTTACTACACCATAATACTAGATACTTTCCCAAAAATTGATATGTTCTAGAGGATATTTTTCTACCTAACTTATAACCACCAAAATCAGTATCAGAATAAATAACTAAATTAATTGTTTTTCCTCTAGGATTGAACAGTCCTATGTTCGTAGAACATTTGATGTATTTGAAAATTATTTTAACAGTAAAAAGATGTGATTCTTTAGTATTTTCTTGAAAAAGATCACACATAAAAAACTAAACACAATATCAGGTCAGTTAGTATTCAAGTAAATGAGACTTACAATCATACCTCTGTAACTGGTTTGATCCACTGATTTTCAATTTTCATCAAGATCCAATTTACAGGTGTTACTCATTAGAGTAACACTACTTTTTTCACTATCAATGCCAAATCATTTCAAAATACCTTACTTGTACTTAATTTGATTTAAAATAATACCTTATTTATTTGAAAAAAATCGAAATCCCAGATAGAATTTGAGTTTACCCCTTAAACTCATTTCAAATTCATTTTTGAATCATTTTTGAAAAATCAATACATAAATAATTTTTAGAAGATCAAAAAATAATTTCATCAAAATATATTTGAACAAGTAAAACAACTTTAGAAATTATTTTTATGGAAAGGGTAGGGTCAACAATACCTTTTTTAAAACCTTTAGAAATAAGAAAAATGTTGAGCCTATCATACCAAGCTCTTGGAGCCTATTTTAAACTATACAATGTTTTTATAATTTAAAAACATGATTTGGAAAATGAGGATTTGTAAAACCATTGAGTTGTTCAGAAAAACATCCCCAACAATATACCAATTTAGGAATTCAATTTTGACATCCATTTGATAAAGTTTGAAATTAAGATGTGCTGCATAAGCTAGCAGTATTCTAATGGATTCAAGCCGAGAAATAATTGAAAAGGTTTATTTATAGTCTATTATTTCTTATTGACTATAACCTTATGATACTAATCTATAAATATTAATTAATATAGTTCTGTATTTATCAAAATTATTTCTAAACACACACTTACTTCCTATTTTCTAGGTGCCTTTTGGTCTATCAACAAGTTTCCTAACTTTGTTTCTTTCAAATTGGTTAAATTATTTTGGTATATCCATCACCCAAAATTCATCATTGATAGAATAATTTATATTTTTAGGTTGAAGATATGACAAAAGGCTTGATGTTTAACCTAGTTCCTTAGAGAATCTATATTATGTGTTCCATTATCTAGGTACCAAATTAAAACATCTGAGTGATGATTCTTAAGTGTTCTAATAGATATAGAAAAAGAAGTGATAGTTATTTCAGGTTCTTCTATAGGTTCGGGTTCACTATAATCAGAATCTTGATATTTTCCAAAACTAGAATATTTTTATGCTTTCTTAACAACAAATTCATAAGGTTTAAAATTCAATTCAATATTTGAAAAATCATCCTCAACATTTTCTCAGGAGGTATTAGGTTCTTGTAAATCTTTTTCATCAAATTTGAAATGTATAGAATCTTATACACACATGGTTTTCTTATTAAAGACCCTATAGGATTTTCTAATAGTCTAGTAAGATTATTTCATCACTTTTGGAGGAAAACATGTCAAGATTATCTTTTTTATTGAGGATAAATAATTTTTAACTGAAAATTTTAAAGGAATTAACCTTAGGATTCCTATTTTTCGATAACTCATAAGGGTTTATTCCTTAAGATAGGTTTAATCAAAACTCTATTTATTATGTAACAGGTTGTATTCATAGCTTCTGCCTAAAAATAAATAGGTAAATTATATTCACTAAGCATATTTCATGCTATTTCTTATAAGGATCTATTTCTTCTTTCTACAACTCTATTTTTCTGGGGATTCCTAGGAGTAGAGAACTTATGAATATATCCCTTTTGTGAGAAAAAATATTCAAATTATTGATATTAAAATTCAGATACATGATCACTTCTTATGGTTTTGATCCTAAGTTCACTTATCTTTTCTACTGACCTAGCATGCTTGGTGTAATTAGAACATGCTTCACTTTTGTGATATAAAAAGAAAGTCCAAGTATACCTAGAAAAGTCATGTACTAGAACATAGATTTAGTGCTTCCCATTTATACTAGAAACTATATATGGTCTAAAAAACTCCATGTGAACCAACTCAAGATATTTAGAATTTAATACTTCTTTCATTGTTTTGAAAGATATTTTATGTTATTTTCCCTTTTGACAAGGATTACAAACATTATCATTTGGAAACTCAAGTTTAGGTAGATCCTTGACTATTTCTTTCCTAGTTTTCCTTCTAAGGGCGTGAATATTATTGTGGCCTAATCTCCTAGGTTAAATATAAGACTCTTTGTGAAAGGAACTCAAGCAAGAAACATTTTGTGAAACTAAAGAATCTAAATTCATAGCATAATGTTTTTCATTTCTCAATGTAGTAAATACTAAATCGTCCTTAAAATTAATAACATTAAAAGAATCATTTTCAAATTTAACATGAAATAAATCATCATATAACTATGAGATGCCAAGAATATTATACTTAATACCATCAATAAAAAGAACTTTAGAAATTAAAATTGAATCAGTGATACCGATTTGGCCAAGGCCAATAATTTTTCCTTTTGCATTGTCACCAAAGGAGACATGACCACTATCAATATTGATAAAGTTATTGAGGATTGAATAGTCCCATATCATATGTCTTGAACACCCACTTTCAAAGTATCATAATCTCTTATAGTAACTCTTCAAAAAATATTCCTACAAAAACAATTCAAACAAGAAAAGGTTTTGGTACCCAGACTTGTTTGGATCCAATAACATTAGTAATTAAAGAATTGGGAACCCACATTTTCTTTATGGGTTTACTTTAAGAAAATTTTAAAGTATTATAAAAATAAAATATATTTGTTCCAAACAAACTAGAGGTAGTAAAATTATTTCTGGTGCTGGAACTTGTAGAATACTTTTCAATTTGGGGCACAAAACCAAATTTTCCCGATTTTGATAGAAAATTGTTTTTAATAAATTTTATTTTTCCAGGATGATATCCAATAACAGTAGTATATTTTAGAGAAACTTGTTTTTCAAGAATTTGAACAAATGAATATTTACCATTTTTAAATTTCTACAAATCCTTCTTTAATTTCTCATTAGACAGTTTGAGTTCATTATTCTCATGGAGCAGTTGATAATTCTTCTCCTTTTCAATAGTATGTTCAGATTGAACAAAAATAGTAAGAGCATATTGTTTCTTGAGATATTTATACTTATCCTTTAGTTCATTTCATATATCCTCAATAAATTTACAATATTTAAATATTTATTCATTTTTCATATATTTAGAATCAGATTCATCTCCAGAATAATAATAATTATGTGCAAAAGATTCTAGAGTTACCTTGGATGTGTTTTTCGTGAAATAAATATTGGATTTATCATACTTCTCATCATGTGAAGATTTATATTCACTAGAGATATCATTAGAGGCAGTCTAGGTGTCCTACATTGAATTTTTATATTTTCTATCCTTTTCCTCATACTTCTTTTCATACTTTAACTTAGGACAATCAACTTTCACATGTCCTATTCTCTTACAATCTAAGCAGACTATTTCATTAGTATTTTCATTTTTATTCCATTATTTTTTCTAGTTTCCTTTACTATAATACATCCATTTTAATCTATGTTTTATGAATAACTTAATTATTCTATAAAACTTATTAAATCTCTTGGATAACTGAGCCATTTTCTCATCACTATTACTTGGTGATTAATCATTTCTGTAACTTTTAGAATGAACTTTCCCTTTCTATTTTTGTTTGGAGGAAGTGGTTTTGAAATCCACTAACTTTATCTTTGGTTCATCATATTATTCTATGTTAACCTTCAACTCATCTTCATACATCATCAACTTTCCTATCATCACCTTTAAAGGTAAAGTGATGATATTACATGATTCCCTAATTGATATTAAAGTTCATCTCCATCTTTCTAGAAAACATATGAGAATTCACATTACTTGTTCCTTGGATGTGATTATCTTTCCTAGAGAATCCATCGTATTTATAATTTCATCAAACTTGAGATACATGTCAGAGATAGGTTCATTAGGCTGAATTTTAATGTTATCATATTTAATAGTATATGTGTTAAGACTCATTTCCTTAAAATTAGTTGTTTATTCATGTGAAAAAACCAGTGTATCCCAAATTTCAAATGATGTTTCACATGCCAAAATCCTATTAAATTATTCATCCCCTAAAGTTAAGTATAAGGAATTCATAGCTTTATATTTATTATTGTTGGACACCTTAGTGGGATCCTCCCAAGTTTTCCTAGAATTAGTAATAATTTTATAGTCATCTACAATTTAAGACCATATTTCATTACCCATACTTCCCAAATGCATTTTATTTTTAATTTTACACTAGGAATAATTTATACCATTAAAGTAGGGAGGTTTATTTGTAGCAACACATTCCTATCTATTTTCCATATAAAACATATTTTAAATATTTTAAAGAGAAATAAAATTTGAACTGAAAAAATTTAGAGATATTTAAAACACAACTAAAATTACAATTAAAAAGAGTTATTTTTTAAACCCCTTTAATACTAAATCTCAGTCGGAGTAGAATATTCAAGTGGCTGGCAAATTAAGTTCCTATAAATATTTCTATCTAAAATGATTACTTAAAAAACCCCCCAATTTAAAATAAAATATGAGCTAGTTAACTAAAGTAGATGAATTATTAAATATTTGATTATTTGAAAAATTTCTCAAAGATTGATTAGTTCTCAATTAAGAAAATATTAATTACTATTTTAACTTTTAAAAATAGTATACTAAATAAAATTCTAATAAAAAAACTATTTAAGATTAACTATTAGAGTGGAGTGAAGTTTTCTGGTTTGAATAAACCAAAAAAGATAAGAAAAACTAAACTTGAAAAAGAAAAATGGATTAAAACAAGAGGTTCAGTCTCAAGTAGAGACATAGTTTTATCCACTTGGTGATAACCCGCCTCAAAGAAATTTATATAAATAAACTTGATCCACACCCAGTATCGGGGTATATAACATCCTAAAAACATTCTAGGTCAACAAACCTATTCCACAATATTTATGGGAGTAAAAACCAAACAGACATGCCATGTAGGGACCTCTTTCACTATTATATATGGGATTGTAAGTTATAACAATTTAGGTTGGTGAATATATAAATGTATCTTCTAGTTTAGCATAGGATTCAATGTGTGTTTATAAAATAGAGACACACACTACTCAAATTGTAAATAATGTACACAAGTAGATCAATATAATGATAATAGGGTTTAGAAACCTCAGTGTGATATGCTATGCAGGTTCTAGACACCTTAAAGATGGTGAAGAGAATATGTAGTTGACTTCTAGAAACAGACAAAAAAATAAAGTGCCATTTTTTTGTCTTAGGTTTCCAGAAAGGTAGATTCTTCCTTGAAGTGTTCTTCTCTTTTAAGTTTGTTTCTATAAATGTTTGTGGCATTTTGGTTCTCAGTAATGTCCCCGTGTATGCACAATAGGTAACTCTTTTGTTTTTCTCTACGGTGTATAATCTCTATCCTTCACTTATCATATAGATGTGTATATAACTTATCGATCAGGTATGTGCTTTATACTTGTCAACTGAAAAGGATCATGTTCTCGGTCATGGGATGGTACCTCTTACCTCATATTATTCTATGACAATATCCTTAATGTTGTCTGTAAAAAATCATTAATAAAATCAATAGCATTAAATAATACAAATATTACTGTTAGTAATAAATTTCAACTTAAGAGATAGATCATTGGTGTCTCAGTCTGTGTGCATCTCAGAATATCAATATCTCAGACTGTCGGTGTCTCAAAATATCAGTGTCTCATGCTATCGGTGACTCATTATGTCGATGGGTAATGTTGTCGGTGTCTCAAGCTGTCAATAAGTTGGTATGCTAGTATATCATTATATCAGTGGATCAAACTTGCATCGATAACTTAGGATCGATCGATTGAGATGTCAGTAGGTGATACATTGGTAACTCAGATTTCAGTGACTCATTTATCAATAACTAATAATTTAGTAAAACTTAGAGTTGTTTTGTTGATCGGTCATGCTATCGGTATCTCATTCCATCAGTATCTTAGACTTCTATCGACAACTTATGTATCCGTGAGTTAGGTATCAATGACTCAACTATCAGTAGGAAAGGTATCGATGACTTATAATTTTATAAAATTTGTTAACCTATCTTATGATATATATGCTAAAACAAATGGTTTAGGATTATAAGTAAACATGATTAAACACTATTTAACTTACTAAATCATAATTAAGTATGGTTTGTGAGCATTAAAACTAGAGGAGTCCAACAATATGTATAAAACATAATATTCAAACACAAAATATAATAGATATTTGAAATATATATATAAAACATTATATACATGGACAAAATATAATATATACACACAAAAAATAATATATGTATGTTATATATATACAAAAAATATGTATTAATTCAAAAAATAATGTTTTTAAGATTATAAATATGTTCTATGTATAACAAAAAAATAAATACTACTTGAAATATTAGTCTTTGCATGTTAGTAAGCATGCAACCACCATTGAATGTTACTAAAGAAATCAATAGTGACTTCAAATAACAGTCGATAATGTCATAATAAAATTTGGAAGGATTTATCCTACCTCCATCATTGTATTCCATGATATGCATGCTGAAATTTTTTACAATTTCCCTCTAGGACTATGACATCGACACAATCACCCTTGACACTCCCCAATCGCCACCAGCCTTACGAAAATAATCCAATGGTTCCTAGATCAATTCCATGAAACTCCCCCACCCCCCAATGAAAATTTTCATTGTACTCACTTCACTTCATCCATTGTGGATTTTCCATGGCAAGTGGCCCAGGATTTAAAGGTCCCCCCCATCACCCCATATGCCCCCTTCGATCACAGACAAAAAACTACACCCCAAAACCAGGTTTTTTTATGGGAGAGTTTTAGTACCTATAAATAGCGATTATTGTTGAGCTTTACTGATAGAGAAAATGTGGTTTCCAAAAGTGGTCGCAGAGTGGGCGCTGAAGGCCTTTAGTGACAACTTTTGGTGGTAGTTAAAGGGAATTATTCTAGTAGTGAATGAATTTTATATAGTCTAAAACATTTTTTTGTTTTATTATGAATGTAAAATTATATTTTCTATGTCAGAAGTCTGAGAAGATTATTATATAATTTTTTTAAAAAAAATTTATAAATACAAAAATTATGAATAAAATATGAAGAATAATTAGTTGATTCATAGTTGAAATAAATGTGTAGAGTATTCTGAAAGAAATAATTACTAGCACATTGAGAACAATAAAAAAATATTATAAATATTTATGAATCTAGGGACATTTAAAAAAAGGTAAAAAATACAATCATTGACGAAGAAGAGGGATTCACTTCTATTAAGTAAAAGAGGCATGGACCACATAAACATTACTTAATAATCCAAAGTACTATAGCTGAAATATTGTTATATAAATCCATTCCATTATTTTTTGGTTATTTAGAGTGAAAAAGAGGTAGATTTTTTGGTAAATATTATATTTTAGTGTTGAAAATAAATAAAATATTGGAAATAAGGGACACATTGAGTCAAAGTTTTCATATCCTCTAAATTATTCAATCTCTATGAAATAAAATTACAATATTTTTGGTACTATTTATTTATAGAATTTTTAAATATTGATTCTCTTTATATTATGGTGATTTATGAGAATAAAAAAGAATTAAATGTTTCACTAATACAAATTGAGGACATTTAAAAGTCATTTTCATTTATCAGTGTTAGAGAAAGAACTGATAATGTATCCTCTTATAAGCATTAAAAATGAACTGATAATGGGTTCCATTATCATCTTTTTTTGTTGTAGTAAAAAATTGTGTCTTTATCAGGGTTATTTTTATCACAGACATTCAAAAACATCAATGTTCTTATGTTTTTATCCCCTAAACCCCGATAATTCTATTAATTTCCAAAAAAACCACCCCAACTTTAGAAAAATAAATCACCTTTATAAGAAACAAATTATTATATTATTAATACTATAAAGTAATAAATTATAAACAATGCATGAATTTTAAAATAAAAAAATATATTTTGAGTCATACCAGGAACATCATGTAAAAGTTTGAGTTTTGGTTTAATATAACATAATGCACCATTTACTATTTTTCTTACAAGTAAGTGGTCTTTAATTGGTTCATAACTATGGTGATAAAAAAACTCACTATAGATGTGAACTAATTCAAGAGCACTTTCTTTTTGAGAATAATCCTGCAACTGTTACATTATTTATTGTTTGTCTTCAAGTATTATCTCTATAAAAATTAACTAAATAAGTCTTGTATAAAAATTATAAGGAAATTAATTAAGTAATCAAATATAAAATGATGATAAAACAATCTAAGATTGTTATGCTCAATTTTTCCTATGCGATGCTCATTTTAAACTCAAATGGCACTTATATGTTGAAAACATGCACTTCATGTCATACCAACCACATCATGTGTTATATTTATGTGAAATCAGTTTATACTCATCAAAAATGAATTATGGATCATTTTATTAATGTTTGAAAAAAATATGAGCTAATTTTCATAATTTTGGAAAGTGACCTGTGTTTTAAATTGAAATGATTCCTTTATACTGAAAACAAACACTTAGAGTCAAATGGATTACATCAGGTGTCAGATTGATGTGTGGTTGATTATTACACATCATAAATGTATTATGGACCATTTTACTAAAGTTTGAAAACAATCCAATCATGTTTTCTCAGTTTTGGAAATTTTAGGTGTGTTTTAAACTAAAATGGTACTTTTATATTGAAAACATGTAATTAGAGCTATATCGACCATATTGTTTGTTATATTTATGTGAAATAAATTCATACATGTGAAAAATTAATTACAGATCATTGTCCTAAAATTTTAGAACAATTTGAGCTAATTTTCTCAATTTTGGTGATGTGACACACATTTTAAACTAAAATAGAACTTTTTTATTGAAAACACACACATTGATTTATACCGACCACATTCGGTGACATATTTACATGAGGTTAATACCTACTCATCAAAAATGAGTTATCGATAATTTTCCTAACATTTGAAAATAATCTGAGATTGTTTTCTTAGATTTGGGTATTTTATGCATGTTTTAAACTAAAATGAAACATTTTTATTGAAAATATGCACTTAGAGTCATACTGACCACATTGGGTGTCATATTGATGTGTGGTTTATTCTTACATATCACAAATAAATTATTTATTTTTCCCTAATGTTCAAAAATAATATGAGCTCATTTTCTCTATTTTGAATGTGTAATGTGTTTTAAACTAAAATGAAAAATTTATATTGAAAACGCATAATTTGATTCATAGTGACATCATCATTTTTCAGATTGGTGTGCTGTGGATTCCTACATGTGAAAAATGAATTATAAATTGTTTTAAAAAATTTTGAAAAAAATTGAGCTCTTTTCCTTGGTTTTGGAGATGCGACACACATTTTAAACTAAAATGGAACTTTTATATTGGAAACACACACTTATAGTAATACCATCCACATCAGGTGTTGGATTGACATGTAGAAAATTTATACATTTCAAAAATGAATTATCGACCATTTTACATAAGTTTGAAAACAATTCAATATCATTTTCTTATTTTTGGTGATCTGACACACGTTTTAAACTAAAATGAATAATTTATATTTAAAACAGATACTTATAGTAATACTAACCACATCATTTGTTGGATTGGAATGTTTTTAATAACTACACATAAAAAAATAATAATGGATTATTTTCCTAAAGTTTGAAAATAATATGAATTCATTTGGTTTGTTTTGGCTATGCAACATGTGTTTTAAACCAAAATGGTTCTTTTATATTGAAAACATGTACTTAGAGTCACACTGACCACATCGGGTGTCATATTGAGATGGGTCGATTCCTACACATCAAAAATTAATTATGGATCATTTTTTAAAGTTTGAAAAAATATGATATTGTTTTATTGGTTTTTGATATGTGATACATGTTTCAAACTAAAATAAAAATTATGTATTGAAAACATGCACTTCGAGTCACACCGACCACACCATGTGTTAGATTGATGTTAGGTCAATTTATACACATAAAAAATGAGTTATTTATCATTATATTAATGATTAAAAAAACTAGGATTTGTTTTCTTGGTTTTGAGCATGGGATGTGTGTTTTGAACTAATGTTTAAATTTTAAAAAATAATTATCAGATAAAAATGATAAGAAAATTAACAAAAAACACTAGATAAAATGATGAGAAAATTTAGTAAATAAGTAGAAGGAATTCACCTCTTCATGGTGTCTGTATACATTCTGACACTATGTTTTTTTCTTATTTGTTTCCAATAAAATTGATTTACTTCATTGTACTTCTTGATAAATAGATGAAAAAATAATATATAAGAATTTTGATACTATTGCTTCACATCCAAAATATATTTCTAAGGTTATAAACCATACTATATCAAAACATAATAGTTAATCACATAAATCTGGTGTTGGAAAACATTCTGACACCATATAATCTGCCCACTATTCTCAAAAAAAGTTTACTTATTCTTTTGAGTACGTAGAATGTTGGAAATATTGATAGTATGAAGAAAATATAGACACAAAAAAAAAACTTTTAAGAAATATTTTTAATGAAATTATAATTACCTTCTAAAATTACTTATTTGGGGATGATATTATTTTAATGGTATATGCTATCTTTATAAATTTTCAAATTTAATATCCATAATCTTTGCTGTTATCTTGTTTCATGCACTATAGAAACATTTAAAAAAATAAGTAAATTGTTTTCAAATATGTTTTTATAGTTAAATATTTCTATATATAACTTAATATATTTCCATTTGAATAAATATATAGGATTATTTTGTTTAATGACTAACCTCATACCATGAATTAACATATATTAATTTATTGCCATATCATAAAAAAATAATCATTAAAACACAAACTAAAATATATAATTTGATGTTTATCTGTAAAATATTGATTTCAGTGCATTAGAAATTCACAATGCATATAATGTGTGGTCAGTTTGATGGAAATCCATGAATTGGATATAATAAATAAATATTTGGGGAATCCAAATTTATTTTGACCAGTATAAAGTTCTTCTTAAAAAAATAAAATAAAATAAGTAATAAAAAATAATAATATATTCTATATAATTATATTGTATAGGTTTACTTCTGCATTGTAGGCATCAAGAAGAGTATGTGATTTGTTATTTTCTTCTTAAACACATCTAGTAGTTCATCTATTTTCTTATCAATTTCATTCACTTACAAATACATTTTTTACATAGAAAAGATACAGGGATTAATGAATCCAAATCATAGGTTACAAGGTGTTTCCTGTAAATAGTAGTAATATAAATGTTTGTAGAAAATATGAACAGTTATTATATTTAATGAACAATGTAAATGATTTTTTGGGATAGAAAAATTATGAAAATGTACCTCGTGTATGTTTTCACAACTCAGACTCCCATACTTTCAAACTTGAGAATCTCATTTATACTCTCGAGTCGAACAATACCTATAATGAAATTTACAAATATTTCTTTATCATATTGAATATAAGAAATATATCCATCTCTGAATGTGTAATGACCCAATATTTTTTTAAAAGAAATTACTTTTTTATAAATATGTCATAATCACATTAACTACTAAGTGCTATGGGACCCTTAAACATAAGTTTGTCACTTCTGTGATGTGAATTTCAAAAATCCGACATACACAGTCGCGATCAGTACGGTATTTAGAGTCCAATAAGAAAAACTTAATTTTTGGTGAATAGTAACATACCCTTTTGAATAGTAACATACCCTTATGAATAGTGATATACCCTAATGAATAGTAACCTTACCTATGATTATATATAAGGAATATTCAAGTTGAAAGTACGATATACCTATATTTTAGAATAAGTTAATGAATGTTTTAAAACTGGTTTTTGATAATAAATTATGATTTTAATTAAATATTAAATTAATAATATTTATAAAATTATTTTTGAAAAATTAACATCATTTTTGGATTCTACACGTTGAAAAATGGTTAGGGTGAATTTTTGGGATTTTTCTGAAATACTTGATTTTTTGATGAATAGTAAAATACGGTAATTTATCGTATATATACATTATAAGATTAATAGACTATTCCTAGCATCATGACTGATGTCACCACCCTTAATTTGAATTCACATGATAAAATTACTATTCTTGGTAATGGAATACTTACTATTACTTGTCTTTTGAAGAAATAATAAATTAATGAGTTTTATATTAAGAAATCTCCTCTCTCCTCCACTATAAAAACCCCCTCTTCCAATCACTCCTCTCAAGCCTTGTGACTTCTCCAAATTATGGCCAAATACCCTCCCCACCTCCTCTCCCACTTCCAGTAAGATTTGGTCTCATTGAAAGACCAAAACCTCTCCCTTAAGGAGGTTCTCAAGGAAGTTTGGTTCAAGAGGTAAATTCCTCTTTTCAATTCTTTGTCTTTCCTTTCAAGATCATTTGTTTTCTTTTTCTATTACTTCTCTTTATCCAAAATTTATGATGACTCTAGTACCTTATATGTACTAGAATGTTTTCATGATATTGGAATAAGTTATCATCATCTTCCCCTTTATTACCTTCTTTTATACTAGTAGCAAGAACACCAGCCAAGATGTGTCAATTTTACACATTCAAGGACGATGGAATTTCGATTTCTTTTATCATTCTAAATTCTGGTCATGAAACATTTCTTGTAATGGTTTAACCAGATTATTATATATAATATAACCTAGTTATGATTATGTAATCAATTTTTTTAAATGGTATTAGGTTATAAAGAAAAATGAGTTCGTTGTAATCAAAAACCACAAATTAACTGAAACAATTATCATTAAAGTTATATATGATAATTAATCCTAATTCCATGTAACCAAGTTATATAAATGAACAATAACACCAATTTATGTTCATAAATAATATATAATTTAAATTTTGGATAATTACATCCATTCCACTTCATTACTTAAAAACAAGTGAACCAAATATGAAAATAAGAGAAACGAACACTCCGGAACGACGGAAGTCAATACAATAACTAATCAATAAAGACATAAATGAACTAACCATAATTATGATAAACTAAATAAAAGTATAATAGGTTCGAAAATAATTTATTAATAAGTATAATTTCATATTCCAGGAACTTAAGTACAAGAGCAGAACACGTTCGGAGTTAAGGTATGAGTTTTTCACCCGAACATCCATTTTCATTCGGGTTAATTTTATTGTCTAATTTCCTCGATGAAATTATTATTTATTGTTATATACTCTTCATAAATTCTGTGTGAGTATTCTATATATGTACACCAACCAGAATCCTACCCTATTTTCTAGATAGTTACATGTTTTAAAAGAATCTCTCAAAATTGATTCGAAAATACGAGCCTGATATAAGGGAATTTCTCAAATTCATACCTATTTCAAGGGCAAGCTATAATCTATTTTTGGAAACCATTATCCATCTAAAAAAATAATTTTATAATGAAATAATATCTTACATTACTTCTGGTTTTATGCAAATATTTCTCCAAAAGAACTCTTTTTTAAAAATAAAAGAGTTTTTATCACAAGAATTGCTTAATGATTTTAGAAGATTATTCTTGTTTGATTCAACACTCTTGTTGATTATTATGTATTGTTGGGGTTAATAATTTATCATTTCATATACCATATTTTATTGAATGTTATATGAATAAATTTATTATGGATGATCTATCCTAAAACCATTCACTATATTATTCCGAATGGTTAGTGTTTTATGTTTAATGATTGGGGAAAGTTAGTTACATTTCATATGATAGTTTCAATAAGAATTTATATGTGGTTTTTGTTGATCCCCACTCATATGAGGAATGCATTGGACTTATTATGTGATGGGTGGGGCCCACTATATCCCCTCGATGCATCGGTAGGTCTCATGAGACAAATAGACACGGAGTTGGCCGAGGCCTTTCCCAATGTGATATGGATTTTGGCCGAGGCCTTAATCATTAGGCGTCTTGTCTGAGGCCTTCAAAAAATGTTTCAGAATGTCCATCATTATGCATTCCATCATTATGAGTATAGATATTTATATTCCATGTGGTTATTCTATTAGTAGAATACCCATGATTATGTTTTATTATGTCATTATTTACCCAGCTCATTTTCCTGCCATAATGTGTTCATGTTTATTATTAAAGGCATGTGTTTTCAATTATGCACCACGTCTAATGTTTATACTATCTTCCGCTGTATTTCTTACTCTTACTGAGCATTTCAGATCACCGGTTTATTATGAATGAAATGCTGAAATAACCTAGGAGTTATCGTGTTGTCTAAGGAGTTTCCATGTTGTATTTCTCTTCAAGTTGTAATAGTGAACTTATGTATGAATCTTGTTTCCAATAATACTAAACTACTCGGTCCTTTTGGATTCATATTCCTTGTATGTATGCCAACGTAATCAAACAAGGCACCGGCTCCAGGCAACTGGGGTCAGGTCCTTATAGTTGGCATTAGAGGAAATTTATTATAATAATTGGAACTAGATTTAGAAAACGTATAATTAGGGAAGAGTCCCTACGTTATTCTTTGAGGATATACATACAATAACATCCTGGTATTTTGGTAAGGAATATATTATGTGGATCTTTCAAGCAATAAATCCCTATCTGGATATGAGGAGGTAGAGGCGTCTCTGGCACAGATGTATCTAGGGGTAAAACCCAAAAACACCGCTTTGAGCTAGACTCGAATGGGAACTGGAGCACGACAACGGGCCTTGCTTCACTCTTGGTTACGACATCCCTGGGGGATATGCTCAGTATAATTCACATTTTCTTTACAAGCCATTATTAAGGATTGAAATGTAAAATATTCCTCAAATAAACCATATATGTGAATATGGGATTAACCATTCGTAGGATCTCAATTTTCTTCAAAGTATTTTTTTATGTTAAGATTATACATTATGATTCATAACCTAATCAAGTGTATGCCATTATCTAGAGATGGCACCAAGTGGAAGGAATGGAAACCACATGAACACATGTGTCCCTTGTAGGGATTTTCCTCCGATGGAAGATAATGATGTTGGCTCTGGTGCTGTGACTGGTGCTGAGCAACTCATAAATATACTGGGACAACTTACTCAGGTTATGAATAATAACCTTACTTGTATGAAGCATCTGGATCCACCACATGGAGGAGCTATGCTAGATCGCTTTATGCAACAACAACCTCCATCGTTCAATGGGACTACAAACCATTTTGTAGCAGAGTAGTGGATATGTCCCCTTGAGAAGATATTTCTTGCTTTGGGTTGTAATGAAAGAGAGAAGGTTGTCATGGCAGTATATCATCTATCGGGAGATGTGGATCAATGGTGGTCATTAATCCAAACCAAAAAGGAGGAGGAAGAAATAGAAGAGATGGAATGGATGGATTTTAAGGAAATATTCTTAGAAAAATAGTTCCCTCGTGAACAAAGAGCATATATGGAAAGGAAATTCTTGAATCTGAGGAAAAAGGAGGATGAAAAGGATTCCAAATATAAATCCAACTTTACAAGGCTGGAAAGACATGTTTTGGACTACATAAGAAATCCAAGGAGCATAATGGATCAATTATTTGATGGCCTAAAGCCATTCCTCTGATGGGCACAAGTCTCCCAAAATTTTTCACCATATGAGGTCATAGTTTCATGTGCTATCAAGACTGAAAAAGAATTCTCTAAGTCCTATGACTTTAAGGGAAATCAAGAATAGAAGAGGGCTGCTGAAAACCCTGGGAAAGGAAATAAGGAAACATGGAAGAATGAAATAGTTGAATTTCCACCATGTGACAATTATAGAAGGAAACACCTCGGTGCGTGCTTAAAAGGAACAGGAGTATGCTAAAAATGTGGTAAAAAGGACATCTTCCTGGTGATTCCAAAGGAAAGAAGGAAGCCAACGATGTTCAATGCTATAATTGTCAGGAGATAGGGTACTATGCTAATGATTTTCTAAAACATCGAGGAAATATGCAATAGAAGAGGCCAAGGGAGAAAATAAAAGCATATGCGATCACAACTACAGAGGTTGACATTCCGCGTGACGTGGTGGGAGGTACTTTGATTGTTTCATCAAGCTTAGCCAATGCTTTATTTGATTCTGGATCATCGCATTGTTTCATATCTTCCCAGTTTTCTAATAAAATTAGATATTTGTAATTTGATTTAACAAGGGAGTTGTCAGTCAAAACTTCTAAAGGAAGTATCATTGCTATAGAGTTCTGTCAATCTGTTCCCATTAGGGCATAAAAATGTTCTTTATCTGCTGATCTCATCGTCAGACCCATGATTGAATTAGACATAATCCTCTGTATGGATTGGATTTAGGATCATGATGAAAAAATTTATTGTAAAAAGAAGGAGGTTACAATTTTTGATGATTATGATAAAGAACACCTTATCTTTAGGGAAGAATTGTCACCACCTAATTTTTATCTAGATCCACCCCCAGTAGCAAAACTAAATTCAATTATTGGGGAGGAAGAGAATGAAATAACTGTGGGTGAGGAAAGGAATATTCAAATAGAGGATTTACCTATTGTGAGAGAATATGTTGATGTGTTTCTAGAATATTTACCTGGACATCCTCCAGAACAAGAAATTGAGTTTTCCATTGATTTAATTCATAGTTCAAGGACCATATTGAAGACTCCTTATAGAATGTCCACTGTGGAATTAGTGGAACTAGAGAATAAACTAGTGGAATTGAGTAATAAGTGACTTATCCTCCCTAGTGTTTCTCCATGGGGAGCCCCTGTCCTTTTTGTTAATAAGAAAGATGGATCTATGAGGTTATGTATTGACTACATGGAGATAAATGATATAACAATAAAGAACAAGTATCCCCTACCTCGCATTGATGATTTATTTGACCAACTGTGTGGAGCTCAATAATTTTCAAAGATTGACCATTGATAAGGATATCATCAGTTGAGTGGGAAGAAGGAAGAAATTACGAAAATAGCGTTTCGAACTAGGTACGAGCATTACGAGTTTACAGTAATGCCTTTTGGATTGACTAATGCACCCTCTTTCTTCATGGATATAATGAACAGAGTTTTCAAGGAATATCTCGATGATTTTGTAGTGGTATTTATTGATGATATCTTGGTATACTCCAAAATCTATGAAGATCATGAAAATCACTTGTGCATTATCTTGAAGACTCTTAGAAGACATGAATTATATGGGATGTTTAGAAAGTGTGAATTCTGGCATTAGGAGATTTCATATCTTGGCCATATTTTCTCTAAGGATGCAATCCTAGTTGATCCTTCAAAGACAAAGGCAATCCAAGATTGGCCCATGCCAACAAACATAACTGAGGTACGCAGTTTTATTGTCTTAGCAGGTAATTATCGGCGTTTCGTACAGAATTTTGCGTGACAGGCTAACCCGCTAACGAATCTCACACGTAAAGGGGTTAAATTTGTTTGGACAAAATATTGTGAATAATTTTTTGATGAACTAAAGATAATATTAGTCAATGCTCCTATATTGACTCTACCATCGGGGAATGACGGGTTTGTTATTTTTAGTGATGCTTCAAAGAAAGGACATGGTTGTTTCCTTATGAAAAATTATAGGGTTATTGCTTATGTATAACGACAGCTAAAAATTCATGAGTAAAACTATCCTACTCATGATCTTGAGTTAGCTACTATAATATTTTATTTAAAGATATGGAGACATTATCTCTATGGTGAAAAATGTGAGATTTATTCCGATCATAAGAGTTTGAAGTATATTTTCTCACAGAAAGAACACAACATGAGACAAAGGAGGTGGATTAAGCTACTCAAAGATTACGATTTCACAATACACTACCACCCGAGGAAAGAAAATAAGGTAGAAGATTCATTAAGTATAAAAGACCATGGAATTATAAACAAGATGAGAGTTGAAAGGGATCCTATATTCATGGATCTAGTAAAGATGGATATGATAATTATTAAGAAAGGTAGAAAATCGCTACTTTTTCAAATGGTTTCCCAACCTTATTTACTAGAGAGTATTAAAAGTTATCAGGATGATTATGAGGAGTTTCAAAAGAAAATTAAAGTAATAAATTATGGGAAGGTGACTGAATTCTCATATGAAGATGGAATTTTGAAATTCGGGAAGAGGATTTGTGTTCTCGCTATTCATGAGCTAAAGAGAGAACTATTGGATGATGCTCATAGCTCTAATTTCTCTATACATAATGGTAGAAAAAATATGTATCGAGATGTTTGAGAGAACGTTTGGTGGGACAATATGAAAAGGGAGATTGCTGAATATACATGAAAGGGCCTGGTATTTCAATAAGTGAAGGCTGAGAGGAAAAAGTCTAAGGGGATGATGTAACCACTACCCATACCATCATGGAAGTGAGAGAACATTACCATGGACTTTGTTACTGGACTCCCAAAGACAACTATAGAAAAAAATTCTATATGGGTCATTGTGGATCGTCTTACAAAGACAACTCACTTCATAGTGATTTGAGAGGACTTCTCATTGGATCAACTTGCACGAATTTACATCAAAGAATTGGTAAGGCTGCATGGAGTACCACTCTCTTTTGTATCTGATCGTGATCCTAGAGTCACCTCGAAGTTCTGGAAAAGTCTCCAAAATTATTTAAGCACTGAACTGAACTTCAGTACGGCCTATCATCCTCAAACTGATGGCCAATCTGAGCGGACTATTCAGAAACTGGAAGACATGTTGAGGGCATGTTCTATGGAATTGAAAAGAGGATGGGACCAACATCTTCCACTAGTTGAATTCTCCTACAATAATAGTTTCCACTCGAGCATCCATTTGGAACCATATTAAGCCCTTTATTGGAAAAGGTGTAGAACACTGGCGTGCTTAGATGAAGTTGGTGAGAGAAAGATTCTAGGAACTGACTTGGTTGAGGAAATGGAGGAGAAGGTGAAAACCATTCAACAGCATATCAAGGAAGCCCAAAGTCGAAAGAAGAGTTATGTGGATAACTTTCAACGAGACTTAGAGTTCAAAGTAGGAGACCTTGTATTTCTACGCATTTCTCCATGGAAGAAGGTCATGCAGTTTGGGAAGAAAGGAAAGCTAAGTCCCAGGTATATCGACCCCTTCAAGATCCTTGATCAAGTCAGAGCTGTGGCATATCGACTGGCACTTCCACCAACCTTTTTAAAGGTACATGATGTCTTTCATGTATCCCTCTTAAGGAAGTACATACCAGACCCTTCACATGTATTCTCTTCAGATTTGGTACAGTTGGATGATGATCTTTCGTATGAGGAAAAGCAAGTGAAAATTTTGGATCGTAGAGACAAAGTTCTACGCAAAAAGACTACTCATCTGGTCAAGGTACTACGGAGAAACCATAAGTACGAAGAGGAATCTTGGGAATTGAAGGAATCAATGATGTAAAAGTACCTCCACCGGTTCTTAGCCTAGATTGTAAATGAAATTTCGAGGGAGAAATTTGTGTAAGGAGGGGAGAATGTAATGACCCAATATTTTTTTAAAGGAAATTAATTTCTTATAAATGTGTCATAATCAAATTAACTACTAAATGTTATGGGACCCTTAAAACATAAGTTTGTCACTTCTGTGATGTGAATTTCAAAAATCCGACATACACAGTCGCGATCAGTAAGTTATTTAGAGTCCAATACGAAAAACTTAATTTTTGGTGAATAGTAATCTACCCATATGAATAGTAACATACCATTATGAATAGTGATATTCCCTAATGAATAGTAACCTTACCTATGATAATATATAAATAATATTCAAGTTGAATGTACAATATACCTATATTTTAGAATAAGTTAATGAATGTTTTAAAACTGGTTTTTGATAATAAATTATGATTTTAATTAAATATTAAATTAATAATATTTAGAAAATTATTTTTGAAAAATGGACTTCATTTTTGGATTCTAAATTTCGAAAAAATGGTTAGGGTGAATTTTTTGGATTTTTTTGAAATACTTGATTTTTTGAGGAATAGTAAAATACGGTAATCTACTGTATATATACATTATAAGCTAAATAGACTATTCCTAGAATAATGGATGATGTCACCACACTTAATACGAATTCACATGATAAAATTTTTAATCTTGGTCATGGAATAATTACTATTACTTGTCTTGTGAAGAAATAATAAATCAATGAGTTTTATATTAAGAAATCCCCTCTCTCCTCCACTATAAAACCCCCCTCTCACCCCCTCTTCCAATCACTCCTCTCAATCCTTGTGCCTTCTCCAAATTCTGTCCAAATACCATCCCAACCTCTTCTCCCACTTCCAGTAAGCTTTGGTCTTATTAAAATACCAAAACATCTCCCTTAAGGAGGTTCTCAAGGAAGTTTGGTTCAAGTGGTAAATTCCCCTTTTCAATTCGTTGTCTTTCCTTTCAAGATCATTTGTTTTCTTTTTCTATTACTTATCTTTATCCAAATTTTGTGATAAATATAGTACCTTATATGTACTGTAATTGTTTCATGATAGTGGAATAAGTTATCATCATCTTACCCTTTTTACCTTCTCTTATATTAGTAGCAAGAACACCATCCGAGATGTGTCAATTTTACACATTCAAGGACGATGGACATTCGATTTCTTTTATCATTATAAATTCTGGTCATGAAACCATTATTGTTATGGTTGAACCATATTACTATCTAAAATATAACCTATTTATGATTCTTTAATCCCTTTTTTCAAATGGTATCATGTTATAAAGAAAAAGGAGTTCGTTGTAATCAAAACCCACAAATTAACCGAAACAATTATCATTAAAGTTCTATATGATAATTCATCCTAATTCCATGTAACCAAGTAATATAAATGAAAAATAACACCTATTTATGTTCATAAATAATATATAATTTCAATTCTGGAGATTTACATCCATTCCACTTCATTAATTAAAAACAAATGAACCGAATATGGAAATAAGAGAAACGAACACTCTGGAACGACGAAAGTCAATACAATAACTAATCAATAAAGACATAAATAAACTAACAAAAATTATGATAAACTAAATAAAAGTATAATAGGTTCTGAAATAAGTTATTAATAAGTATAATTTCATATTCCAGGAACTTAATTACAAGAGCAGAACACGTTCGGAGTTAAGGTAAGGTGTTTTCACCCGAACTTCTATTTTCATTCGGGTTAATTTTATTTTCTAATTTCCTCAGTTAAATTATTATGTATTGTTATTTACTCCTCATAAATTATGTGTGAGTATTATATATATTTACACCAACCAGAATCCTTCCATATTTTTTTATAGTTAAATGTTTTAAAAGAAGATCGCAAAACTGTTTCCAAAATACAAGCCCGATATGAGGGAATTTCTCAAATTCATATCTATTTTCAATGGAAAGCAATAATCTATTTTTGGAAAACAATATCCATATAAAAAAAATTATTTTATCATGAAATAATATCTTACTATACTTATGGTCTTATACAAATATTTCTTCAAAAGAACTCTTCTTTTCAAAATAAAAGAGTATTTATCACAAGAATTGCTTAATGATTTTTGAAGATTATTCTCGGTTGATTCAACACTCTTGTTGATTAT
Source organism: Viscum album (assembly GCA_963277665.1). Lineage (NCBI taxonomy): Eukaryota > Viridiplantae > Streptophyta > Magnoliopsida > Santalales > Viscaceae > Viscum > Viscum album. Next base: position 1,330,891,900 of record OY728120.1, on the reverse strand, counting down.
TATGTATTATTGGGGTTAATCATTTATGATGTCATATAAAATATTTTATTGAATGGTTCATGACTAACTTTATTTTGGATGATCTATCCTAAAACCATTCACCATATTATTCTGAATGGTTAGTGTTTTATGTTTAATGATTGGGGAAAGTTAGTTACATTTCATATGATAGTTTCAATAAGAATGTATATGTTGTTTATGTTAATCCCCACTCATATGATGAATACATTGGACTTATTATGTGACGGGTGGGTCCCTCTATAGCCCCTCGATGCATCGTTAGGTCTCATGAGACAAATAGACGTGGAATTGGCCGAGGCCTTTCCCAATGTGATATGGATTTTGGCCGAGGACTTAATCATTAGACGTCTTGGCCGAGGCCTTGAAAAAATGATTCAGAATTTCTGGAATTAAGCATTCCATAATTATGAGTTCAGATATTGATATTCCATGTGGTTATTCGATTAGTAGAATACCCATGATTATGTTTTATTATGGCATTATTTACTCAGCTCATTTTCCAGCCATCATGTGTTCATGTTTATTATTAAAGGCATGTGTTTTCAATTATGCACCATGTCTTATGTTTAAACTATCTTCTGCTGTATTGCATACTCTTACTAAGAATTTGAGATCACCCCTTTATTATGTATCATTTTTTCAGGACATGAAGAAGTTTATTATGAATGACATGCTGAAATAACATAGGAGTTATGGGTGTTGTCTAAGGAGTTTCCATGTTGTATTTCTCTTCAAGTTGTAATATTGAACTTATGTATGAATCTTGTTTCCAATAATACTAAACTACTTAGTCCTTTGAGATTCATATTCCTTGTGTGTATGCCAATGTAATCAAACAAGGCACCGAATCCGGGCAACGGGGGTCGGGTTTTTACAGATTGTGGTGTCTGCATGAACTTTTAATGTTAATATATGTTGCAGTGGAATTAGTGGGGTGGAGGTATTCCTAGAAAGTCCTTTTTTTCTTTGTCGATTCACTGGATTGTCTTTATTTGAACTTCCATTTCCTCATAAATTTATCTGTATGTAATACCATAACTCAATTCAGACTTTTTTTCATCAACTTTTATAGGGTTTTCATTTGAAAAATAATATTAAAGAAATAAATTATGTATCTTTATAATATTAGATTAAAATTATATGAAATTTCCAATAGCATCATTGACTATTGTAATGTTCAGATCATTAAGTGGATTAAGAAACTCAACTCTTGAATCTTGATCTAATTCAAACCCTAATCTTATTTTATCTTTTGAGAGTTATTTTTTTTGTAAAATTTATCCCAGTATATTATACATGGTACCCATCACAATAAGTCAGTGTGTGGGTGTTGATAGATATAAACCAAATACATCTTCACCCAATAGAATTTTAAAAATATAATGTAATCAGAAGATGTTTGATTAATATTTAGTATAAATTGTAAGGATAAAATTTATTACATTGAGTAAGGTATGTGGTTGAGGGGAATGACAATACTCAAAGCTACTAGGGTCCTTTTTCTCTTCATGTGCTGATCTTTGTTTCACTTATGTTTCAATTTAATCCTTTCACATATATTGATATTCCAAACTAGATCAGGCAATAATATCATGCAAATCATCTATTTCCTCTTGAAGTCATTTTATCATTTGATATGTATCTTATTGTGGCTTTGTGTTCTCAAAATATGTTTGCAGTGGCACTCCAAAATATATAAATCTGATGCAACCACATTTTTTTGGCATCCTCAAATCTATTGGTATAGTTTTTCATTAGGTACGATCATTGTTAATTCATGTGTCCATACCAAATAAAAAATATATGAACATAAATATATATTTTTATGCAATACCATTATAAAGTATAATTAATTACTATTATGTCATAGTTATACATGATTCTCATACTATTTTTTTTGTTTTCAACAACTACTTTACCCTATTTCTTTATGTGATCCTCCTTCCATATAACATGAAATAGGATAGAAGTAGCTTCGAATTTTTATTCACCAATCAAAATATAAAAAACGTAATATATGTTGTTTTATATCACATAAAATTTATATTTTAGATTTAAAATACATACCACTTTATTCTCTAGTGAAGTGTACCCTATCATTACTTTGTGATAGGGGTACATTGGTTTTGATTCATGTTGTTTATTTTCATCACTCCTTTTTTTTTATTTCATAAATTAAATTTTTTGAGTCAAATTAAATAAAAAAAATGATGTAAAATAATATATTATCGAGAAAAATACACCTAAAATGATTTCTAATCAAGAATAATGATGAAATAATTCCATGTTTTCTATTTTATAATGTGTTCATATGTAACTGGTGAGTGGGGCTTTAATTTCCCCTCAGTATCTTAATGATGAATATTTGTAAAAGGTTTCGGGAAGGTTTAATGGGGGTTTCTAGTGGCCATTAAGACACATCTCTTATGTAAATCATCTAAAATAAATGAAATCTGTAAGGGATATTGAAAAGTAAATTATTGTATCATTATATAATTTTTCAATAAAATAGACAAATAATGTCATAAAATTACCTTAATATCTTATATAAGGGTTTTATTTATTATAGGTTGGATATGGAACCATGAATCTATATCAATTGGAAAATTAATTCTCTTTTTGACCCCAACATAACTAATGAACATTAACTTGTTGGGGTCAATAGGTTGGTCTCTTCAATTATATCCAATGTCAAATTTTATAACCTTTATTATTTTCTTGACAATTTTAGTCAACATAATGATGCTACATCATTTTTGTTTTTTTCAACAACATGTTTTTGATCCCTAAATAATTCTGTAATTTAAGAATCAACTGTCTATTCTTCTTCGAGACTGGTAACATCATCAAGTGCAGAAGTCATTGTATGTATGAGTATTCAAACATTTAATTTATATTATGTTAATAAAGTAGAGAATATATAATATTATGAGGGAAACATAGTATATTAAGAGACACTGAGAAGGAAGATAAATAAAATAAGATGAAGAAGAATCTTTCAGAAGCTAAGATTGTTCAAGATTTAATAAGAGACACTGAGAAGGCCTCTAAACAAGTTCATGTTCCCAAATCATTCTTAAAAGAACCAATGATTCATCAGGAAATAGTGAAAAATGAGACTCCCATACCAGATAAGAGAAAGAAGGATATTTCAATTCCAAAATATATAGTTAATGAAGAATAAATCTAGAAATAAGAATAAGAAAAAGAGGAAGGAGAAGATGTGATAATAATGGTATAAGAATATGAAGAGAAGGAGATCACTTGTAACAAATTTTCAGTAAGAAATTCCCAAGATTCCTCCACAAAGATTAATTCATAAGGAAAATCGTTTCATAAAGATGATGTTGCCAACGATGAGGTTAATAATGTTCCTTTAGATGATGCAAGCAGTAATGATAATGTTGTTTAAGAAGTTGATAACAAAAAAGATGATAATGTTTCTAATAAAGATGTTGATAAAAAAGTTGATGATGATGATGATATAATAATCCAAGTTTCTAATGGGGAGGATAAGACTCATATTATTGAAAAGAAAATCTCTAAGAAAGAGAAAAGAAAGGAAGTTGTTGTTGATACACCAAAGAAATATATTTTTTCAAAACAAAAGAAGTATGTTGTTGTTAAATCTATGAATAAAGAAGATGAAAAAAAGAAGCTACCTCACTAAAAAGAGAATCTGTTTCGGGATCTTCCTCTTCCTTAGGACATGATTTTTTGGTTTAGTATTTGAAAAAGCTTGTGAACTCCATAAATTTATTTCCCAGCAGTGATTAAATATGTCAACTAATTTAAGAATTAGTCAATCAGAAAACAGATTCAACTAAGTTTGTTATGGAAATGTTCACCAAGCTTGAAGCCAAGTTCAATACTTTTCAGATAAGTTATGATGCTCATAAAATATATTTCAAATAAATAAAAAAGTGGTCAAAGTCATTCACAGATGATCTTAAAATTTTTATGATATCACTAACAAAGTCAAGGATGATTTTTATAAATCTGATGATAAGATCAAGAATCTCTCAATATGTTTTTCTGAGAAATTAAAGTCAGAACAAGGTAGCCTTCAACAAGAATACAAAGATATGAATAGTAAACTGAACTCTGTTTCACTTAATCTAAAAATGGAAAGGGAAATTAGGGAATAGATATCTAAAAAAATCAATGTCCTGGAATATTTGATCTAGTTTTAAGGTGAAATAGTTAAGTATCAAGAATATAGAATCAAATACCTTGAAAGAAAAAATTAGGATGAGGAAGTGCTGCTCAAGAAATTTCAAGATGACCCCAAATAATTGTAGAAGCCGAAGGACACTTTGAAAATGTTTATGCTAAAGGGAAAGAAAAAATAGGATGAATAATTTTCTTTTCAAATATAATATTTTGTTATAATGAAATTTTGATGCATTTTTTATCTTAAAGATTTTTTTCTTTTCATTATTTTTTAAATGTTTCCTAACCTTTCAGGTACATTTTTTTCCCTCTATTTCTTTTTGAAAATCATAAAGGGTGATAAAATAATGTTCAAAAAGAAATTTAAAGTTAAAGGAAGAAAATGCCTAAGTAAGGGGGATATTAACTAAAGAATAAATTATTAAGTGAGGAAGAGTTATTTCTATTAGAATGAAAATAATAAGATCCTTAAGGATTTCATAACCTAAGGTAGACTTAGTTGTATTCACCACGAGCCATAAACAAAAAAGGAGATAAGTATTTCATTTAAAGTTCAAAAAATGAAAACCTCAGTCCTTTATATTATTTTATGAAAAGTTTTTTGTGATTTCCAAAAAGGGGGAGATTTTTGATTGAATAATTTTCCTTATGACTTTTTCTTTCCTTAATGTTTTGGAAATCGCAAACATATTTTCTTAAGGAAAATTATCTTTCTCCAAGAAACATTTTATTAAGGAAAATTTTCTTTCTCTAAGAATGGTTTTGAATTTACCTATAATAATCAATGAATTAATTAATTTTTTACTAACTAAACCTAAACATATTTTCCTTATGTCAAAAAATTGGATACTTATCTAACTCAGAACCTTATAGTTCCTTAGACTTAGATTTATTTGGAATGGAGAATCTGATTTCTCTAGAATTTAGAATCTAATTTCTCTAGAATTGAGAATCTGATTTCTCTAGAATTCAAAATACATTATCTCTAGAATTGAGAATCCAATTTCATCAGAAATCAGACACCGATTATCTCAGAAATCAGATTCTAATTCTCTCAGAAATTAGACTTTGATTCTATCAGAAATCTGACTCCAATCCTCTTAGAAATCAGATTCTTATTTTCCTAAAAATTAGACTCTGATTATAAGTTTTCATAGAATCCATTTGTTAATATTTTTGGAGTCCAAATATCACTATCATAAGAACTTGATTAAATGATTTTGTTATAGTTATCATATTTCTATAATATAGAGTTTCATTTTATCGAATCCTAAATGTGATAATGTTTCTTAAGCATATAAATGTTTCTCATAGTTAATTATATAAAAATATGTCATCCAATTTGTTTTAACATCATCATTTCTTAAGTTCCACATGTATAGGTACCTCAAAAATTTAAGAAAAAATATGACCGTCATATGAGAATTAGACCGTCAGATATTTTTCTTATAAATACCCATCTATTTGAATGAGGTGGATAAGAGTTGAACTCTAGGATAAAGTGATAGTTTTCAAGAGCTCTTCTCAAATTTTCCTTGTGTGAATGTTGTGAACAACTTGTTTAAGCTGAGAAAATCTTGTTTAACCTGTCTAGTGTGAATTCGATTTTTGTTGTTATCAATTGATGGATTCTGGGTATAGGAAGACAAAGTTGTTGATTACCTGCTTAATCGAGGGCTTGTGGGGATACCAAGACATATTTCAATATTCGTATCAAGGGCTTACCCTGGTGTGGATAAGACAAAACTTCTTGAAAGTATAAATCAAGGGACATTTATCCAAGGTTTTCAAATACCATTATCTTTGGGTTAAAATATTTCTTATACTTGTTTAATTATTGTTGTTACAAGTATTATTTCCACAACATTTTTTTAAAATTTATAAATTGTAACTTTATTACACTTTCTTATAATTTTGAAAAATCTAATATATTAGATTCAATATTCATTAAGGTATAATATTTCCTTAAGTAAACTTTTCTTAAGTTATCAAATCCATATTATCAGATCTTATGCAATTTAGTCTCTTTGTTAAGAACTAAAGGGGTATTTTGAATTCATCTTGTTTAACTTTTTTAAATATAGATTTTCTGAAGGATAAAAATAAACATTTTTAAATCTAGAATTCACCCACTCTTGTAATTAGGAAATATACATATACATTTAGATCCTACACTTTGAGATGATTCTCCTAATGACCTAGAGAAATTGGTCTAGAGGGTCACACAGTAAGTATATCTAGAAGCTCAAGTAAATAATAATATTATTTATTATTTAACAAGTTGAATAAATATTATTATTATATGTGGTTTAATAATTATTCTTGTTTTCTTGAACACATATATTCCATCACCAGTTATCCAAGAGAATATTTTTTGAGAATAATATTTAATAAATTTTTATTTGATATTTAATGAATATAATATTTATTTATTTATTAGAAAAAAATGTAGAAACATTTATTTTTAAAATAAATATTCATTATTAAAGGTATAATAAATATTATGGTGGAATAGAAAACTTATATTAATGGTCTAGTGAGAAATGATATATAAATTTAATACTATTTGAATAAATAATATTTAATTTAATTCATGAGTTTAGCTCATGTCATGAAATAATAATAATAATATTATTATTAACATGAGGTTCTATAAAAATTAAGAAAAATAATAATGGTGAATGAGATTTTTTTTTATTTTCTAACCCTAGTGGTATATAAACCCAATTATATTTATGCTTATTGGTTTACAATTTCTTTTATTATGCACAATGACATCCAAATAGAATTATATCGAAGCCCTATAAAGATCACACTCCAAGAGAGATCTGAAGAATGAAGATCAACCCTAATCAACCTCCACTCTCGAGTCTAGAGAGATGAAAGAGAATCCTTCTCCAAGTGATTCCTATGGTGATCGTAGGTGAATGACGTAAGCGTCATGATCTACCATGCTAACACTGAAATATTCCTATGATTATGTTCAAAGGTTCAGGAAACATATGGTGATCACCACTGAAGGGAATCTAATCTCAATTCCTTAAATTAAACAATGGTATGAATTAAAGATATTTTTAGAACCAAAAATGAAGAATTAATTAATTGCAAGGTATATTTTTAATTGTTAAAATTAATTATAAATAATATGTGATGATCCCATGTCTTGGTTCTAGTATTCAATCATCAATTATTCTTTGATTCATTTTTTGTGATCACAATGTGTATCATCATGTAAATCTCTGATTAATCATCAATTATAATAAAAATACGAGATTGGAATGCCCCAACAGGTTCTTCCATTGTGCCCATAACCATCAAGTGTTATCGATGTGGTCATATAATTATTTATATTTATTTGAATATAATTGACTTATTTACACTTTTATCATTGGGTTTCAATTCAAAATTAGTCCTTTTTTTATCCTAATCATGATATATTATTTTATTAATGTTTTTTTTCAAAAACATAATTATATTGATTAATTTTTTGATTGAAATACATTCAAAGAACTCATCAGGAGGTGCAGAGGATTCTAGATGGATAACACAAGAGTATACGCCATGTAGCCTACTAGTACATGGTGTGTACTCATATTCAATGAAACAATAATTAATTCAGAATTAATTTGATAAATGTTAATTTATTTAATATGGAGTGTATTTAAATAAATCATGTGTTGATAAGGTTATCCTAGTGCATGGTCAACTGGAATATACACCATGTAACATCCGTACATGACACATAATCCATTAGTCAAAGATGGGTTGTGTATTTCCATACATGACATACATGTCTGGTGACTGTGTACCTCGTATACCAAATTCCGTGTATCCCATGAACACACCTTGTAATCCATTATTTTCTATGGCCTAGTTACATGGTAAGAACCTAAACTTGTTCCACAGAGATACAGTGATAAAAATACACACCGTGTGGCTGGATTGTACATGTTGTGTATATTACAAAATTATATAGAATTAAATTTACTTTATTATACTTATTAAAACTTATTAAGATGTGATCCATGATGTCATTAAGTTGACATTACACTCCTTTTAATATGTTATATTTATATATTTATAATGTCTAATTAAATTCCGTGTATTTTTTAAAACTACATATCGTGTATAAGTCGTAATACAGTCATTACTCTATGTGCATTGAAACACAATATGCTACATAAATACAAAATGTCCCATGTGTTCATTAGGTTGATAGTTCATTCCACGAAATTATGTGTTAAAAAATGTATGGAACTTGTCGCATGAGTAAACAATATAAAAATATAATACAAGTTGGGTAGTTCAGATGGGTACCCACAGTTTTACCTCTAAGCTAAATTTTTTAACACAGTTCATTTTGAATAAATTTACTTAATTTGTTTAAAATAATCATGGATGAGATGTAACACCCCAAGGTTTTAAAAAATAATTTGAAATGCATGAAACATTGTTTTATGTAGATATTTATAACTATCCTTTAAAAATAATTTTCTACTTCTATGTTTTGAATTTAAAAAAAAAAATTCATCTAAAATTGTGCTCATTATGTTATTTGAAGTCTAATGGAACCAATATGTTTTTTTGGTGAATAGTAACATACCCTTATAAATAGTAATATGACCCTAATGAAGAGTAAATTGTGTTTTTATTTTATTTTATTAGGGATTTAAGATAATGAAATCTTGATTAATTTTCCAATGTGATATAAAAGTAGTTATAGTTTTTAAATTACTAATTCTTGAATTAAGTATGATTTTATTTAAAAATTAAATTAATGATATTTAAAAAATTATTTTAAAAAAATGGACTTCATTTTTGAATTATACACATCAGGTAACATCATTAGGATGGCGAATTTTCGTGAGTGATTTCTCTATTTTTCTTCTATTTTGAGTTCCTTTATTTTCTTCTTCATTCCTCACCTCCTCTTATCAAAGAGACATGAAAGATATAGAGTCATGTATAATCTGGATGTTCACATGTTCATTGAAAATTCATCATCAATATTCTTCTCCTCCCCCACTTATTCAAGTAATTAAAACATTCTCCCTGATGTGTCAAATTACCGACATCGTGGATGATGTGATTTCAATTTGATTTAATTCCATCAAGGATGGTCATGAAACATTTTTTATGGTTGAACAATGTTATAATACATATATTATTTCTCATTCATGGTTCTGTAATTCCTTTTTACACATGGTTTTAATTTATAAAATAAAATGAGGTCGTTATTATCAAAGAACCACTAAAATGATCTGAACAAACATCATTAATGATTTAACTTTTGAATCCTCTACATTACAGAATTCAAATTGATAAATGGTATAATTTAGGGATTCTGGAAAATGGAAATACCATTCCATTCCAATTCTATAGATTCACTTCCAATTTACAGGAACAACAATCATGAACCAATCATGGAAATCATGTAAAGAACTCACCCAAAAACAGTGCAAGGAATAAAATACATACAATTAAAGGGTGAAATGATGTAATGAAATGATAATATAAGGTATTATAAATATGTATATATTTCTGTAAGATATTAATAACACTATTTTAACCATCATACAGGAGGTTTAAACAAGTTTGAAGTAAGAAAAGCCTGAGGTAAGGGAATTCTTAACCCGATTTCCATTCTTTTGGTTAATCTTCGACATCATTATTTATGTGATATTAAAATTGTTTATGTGATGAAAATTGTTTCAATTATGATTATTTATGTTTATTTACAGTGTATATACATATTTCATCCACTCTATTATGTCTCACTTAAATTATATGATTTATATAAGGAGATTTTCTTTTAAGATCCTCTTTTAAAATTCTTTTTTACGAAATTTCAAAGGAAAAGTTTTTATGCAATTATTAATGTTGAATGAATGAGTTATGGTTCATGAGAATTGTTTATGATGAATATTGGGAAATATATTTCACTCAAATTCATTGGGTATGTGTAAGTTGGAGGTCGGCCATATGGTTACTCCAAGTGTAACTGCGATGGTCACACAGATTGTAATGTAGCCAAGAGGGTTACAAATTATAAGCTAGCCGAGAGGGTTAGAAGATTATGTAAGTAATGCCCCAAGATAACTTTATGATTCCATTTATGTTCTTATGTTTTTGGGGATCTTGTGGAAATATCATGTTACACAATGTAAGTATATATGGGTGATAAGTATTTCTTTTGAAAATGTTTTCATATGTTATAAGTATTCATGGACTTTTATTCATTTTTTATATCTCTTACTGAGTTTTTTGTGCTAATACCAAGTTTTAAATGATTTCCACATGTTATAAGGATGACTAAGACAAATAAGGTGGCCATGTTAAATGTTTGAAGAATTGTCAAGGAAATCATGTTTCATTTGAAAAGTTTTATATTTTTCAAGAAATGAAAACTATTTTTATGGGATCCACTCTGTAATAAAGTGTAATGTTATAAATGTTTTATGTCCCAAATCTCTAAAGATATAAAAATTAAAAGATCCTCAATGTGAAGGGAAGTGATTTATTTACTAAATATAATATTATGTAACGTAATAAGGATGAGTCCTTATAGTTGGTATCAGAGGATGGTTTAGATAACTTTAGGGGTTAAGATGATGTTAAAAGAATACCATAAATGATTTTTACTCTATGATTAATTTGAAATGTAATAGATTTTAAATATTACCATGTTGATTTGTCTAACATATTCTTGTTTAGAATAGTTTTCCATAGAAGAAACAGGGAAGCTGAAGAGGAGAGGCACCGATAGAATGACATCCTTCTGGATCTACAAACCAGAATGGTAGGGATTGGAACCGAGTAGTTTGTGATAGAAATGGATCAGCTAACGTAGGAAATAAATTTCAGTGGAATCCATGTAAGAGAATAACCAGAGGTACCACAACAAAACATGATAATAGTGGAACATTTTATGAGACAACACCCTCCTTCTTTCAATGGATATTTTGACGCAGTAGCAGCTGAAAAATGTATTAAAGCCCTTCAAAAGATATTCGATGTTATGGGATGTTCAGATAATAAAAAGGTATGTATTTACATTTATCATTTTGAAGGTGAAGCCAATCAGTGGTGGTCAATGCCAAGGAATATCCGGAATAGAGATTATTTTGATGCCTTAGAGTGGGATGAATTTAAAATTATTTTCCTTGAAAAATATTCTCCTTAGGTGGTAAAACTTAGGATGGAGATGGAATTCCTTGAATTGAAGCAAAATTAAGAGGATTCAGTGGCTGTGTATGGAGAAAACTTCACCCGACTAGCGAGGTATGATTCAAATCTTATTCTGGATCTTGATAGAAAAATAAACCGCTTTCATTCAAGACTGAAGCCAAGGTATCAAAGGGAGTTGGCCTCCTGTGAATTCAAAAGTTATGAAAAACTTGTCTGATGTGCTGAGAGGTTATTTATGGAGTTTTCTGATGATCACGTGAATTTTGGAAAAAAGATAAGAAGAGGTCCAGATGGAAAGATGTGGGTAATAATCAAAAAAAGAAATCTGATGGTAAGAAAATATAGTTTCCAGTTTGGAAAAACTGTGGCAAGAAGCACCTTAGGGAATGTATTACCAAAACTGGGAAGTGTTTTAAATGTGGTAAGTTTGGACATATGTCCCAAGATTATAATGAAATTTATCCTAAGACTAATCCTGATAAGAAAACAGTAAAGTGTTTTTAAATGCAGTGAGATGGGTCATTATGAAAATTTCTACCCAAAGATAGATTCAAATGATGCGAAGAAGACAGAATATAAGAAGAAAGGTGTAGTGAGATCCTTTGAGACTATGTCATCAGATGTCGTGCCATCCAATGAAGTTTTATCAGATACTTTTTTTTTACTCATATTTTTCTAAAGTGTTTTTTGATACAGGGTCAACACATTCCTTCATCTTAGAGAAATTTTCTGGTAAATTGAAAATATCACCTCAAAAAATGAGAACGTAACTTTTTATTAAAACACCGTGGGGAAATATTATAGAAAATAGAAATTATAATAATCTTTAAATAGTGGTATGTGGAAATAATTTACCAGAAAACGTTTTTTTTTACCCTTAGTCATGTTTGATGTTATTCTAGGAATGGATTGGCTTTCTGTTTATCTTTCTAAGATTTACTGTAGAGATAAATAAGTTGTTTTTTTAGAAGTGTCTTTCAGTTTGTATACAATAATGAACCCCTAAAATTGATAAAATATTAGGAAGATGAGAAACTGTTGAAATTTTGAAATGAAAGTTATTTTGCTCATATTCTTTAAAACAAGGGAACTATTCTGATTAATGATGTTCTAGTGGAAAATGAATACCTTGGTGTTTTTCCAGATGAGTTACCCATTTTCATACCTGATTGAGAAGTCAAATTCACAATTGACTTAGTTTCTGATGCTCAACCAATTTCAAAACCACCATATCATATGGATCAAATAGAACTTCTTGAATTGAAAAATCAATTATAGTATTTTATTGATAAAGAATTCATTCTTCCTAAAACTTCACCTTGGGGTGCCCTTATTTTGTTTATTTAAAAGAAAGATGGTTACATGCGACTTTGAATTGATTATAGAGCTTTGAATAAAATCCCTGTTAAAAATAAGTATCCTTTGACTCACATCGATGACTTTCTTGATCATCTATAGGGAGCTTCATACTTTTCCAAGATTGATTTGAGATCCGGATACCATAAGCTAAAGGTGAAAGAGGTTGACATCTCGTAAACGGCTTTTCGTACTCGATATGGGCACTATGAATTTGTTTTTATGCCATTTGGATTAACTAATGCATATACTGCATTCATGAATCTTATGAATAGAATATTTCATGAGTTCTTGGATAAGTTTGTGGTTGTGTTTATTGATGACATTTTGGTATTTTCTAAAAATAAATAGGATCATGAAAAACATCTAAGGGTTATTTTGAAAACCATAAAAGAAAAGAAACTATTTGGAAAATTTATAATGTGTGATTTTTGGTTGCAATTTATTTATTTTATTGGGAAAATTGTAAATAAGGGTGTAATAACAGTTGATCCTACCAAAAAAAAGAGGTTGATGAATGGACAAGACCTAAAAATATTACAGAGATTCGTAGTTTTCTTGGATTAGTAGGTTATTACCAACAGTTTTTTAAGAACGTTTCACAATTATCTAGCCCAATAACTAAGTTAACACAAAAATGGGTTAATTTTATTTGGAAAGAAGAATGCGATGTTTGTTTTCAGGAAATGAATAAGAGATTGGTGAATACTCTAGTTTGGGCCTTGCTTTCTCGAAATGGTGAGTTTGTCATCTACAATGATGATTCTTTGAATGGACTTGGTTGTGTTTTGATTCAGAATGATCAAGTAATTTATTATGCTTTAAGACAACTAAAATATAATGAGTTAAATTATCCCACACTTGATTTTAATTTGGAAGCTTTGGTTTTTTGCTTTGAAAATTTGGAGGCATCATTTATACGGATCCAAAAGTCAAATATATACGGACCATAAAAGTCTGAAGTATATATTAACTCATAAGGAATTAAACATGAGGTAGATAAGATGGCTTAAACTAGTAAAGGATTATGATTGCATGATCAATTACCATCCTGGATAAGAAAACAAGGTGGCATATTCCTTGAGTCAAAAACATCATGCATCATTAACCATGTTACATTTGGAACATGATCCCTTGATTAATGATTTGATGAATTTTGGATTAAAAGTTATTGGTACAGAAAATTCCTCTATTTTGTTTCAGGATTCAGTACGATCATCATTATTAGGCATAATTAAGAAAGGGCAGAAGGAAGACCGTGAGCTACAGAAAAAGGTAGAACTGGTTAAAATGGGTAAGTTTCCAGAATTTAACCTTGATAAAGATTGCATTTTTAGATTTGGAAAAAGGTTGTGTGTAACTTGTGATTATCAGTTGAAGAAATATTTGTTGTGTGAAGCTCATAGTTTTCCATTTTCAGTTCATCATGGAAGTACTAAGATGTACATAGACCTTCAAGAGTATTACTGGTGGGATAGAATGAAAAGGGATATTATTGATTTTACCATGAAATGATTGACATGTCAATAGGTTAAATCATAACAGTAGTTACCAAAGGGGATGCTTCATCCATTTCTAGTGACATAGTGTAAATGAGAGAATATATCTATGGAATTCATGGTGGGACTACCTAAGAAATATCAAAATAACAATACAATTCGGTTTATTTTTGATCAGCTGACAAAATATGCACATTTCCTTTCTATTAGAGATACAATGTATTTGGATCAGATTTCTAGACTGTACCTCAAAGATATTGTTAGGTTACATGGAGTTCCTCTTTCCATTGAATCTGACTGGGATCCTGGGTTAACTTTTAACTTTTGGAAGGGACTTAAGAAGTCATTGGGTACAAAGTTAAATTTCAGTACAAATTTTCCTCCTCAATCAGATGGGAAGTTAGAATGAATGATTCCGACTTTGGAGGACATGCTTCGAGATTGTTCATTGGACTATCAGGGAAGTTGGGATTAGAATCTTTCTTTAGTTGAGTTTTATTATAATAATAGTTTTCACTCCAGTATAAAGATGAAACCTTTTGAGGCATTGTATGTAAAGTGGTGTCAGAGTCCAGTGTTTTGGGTTGGAGTTAGAGAAAGAAGGTTGATGGGGCTAGAATTAGTAGAGGAAGTGGGTGAGAAAGTGAAGATGATCTAGCATCACATGAGGATAGCTTAGAGCAGGTAGAAAACTTATGCAGATAATAGAAGGAAAGAATTCTCTTTTGAGGTAGCTGACCATGTTTTCCTTAAAATATCTCCTTGGAAAAGTGTGATGCATTTCAGTAAGAAAGGAAGCTAAGTCTGCAGTTCATTGGTCCTTTTGAAATCTTAGAGAAAGTTGGGCCAGTTTTATACCAAGTAGCTTGGCCTATGATTTTGTATTAGGTAAAAAATATTTTTCATGTTTTGATATTGAGGATGTATGTGCCTGATTCGTCACATGTGTTGAGCTCAGATGTAGTTCAGTTGGAAGAGAACCTTTCCTATGAAGAGAAATTCAGTTCAGATTCTTGATCAATGGGAACATGTATTGTGGAAGAAGGTAATCCACTAGGTAAAGGGTTTTTTTTGGAGAAACCACATGGTTGAAGAAGGAACATGGGAGTATAAAAATGCTATGATAGAAAGGTACCCTCACTTGTTTAATAAGTAAATAAAATTGCAAGGATATAATTTCCAGAATTTGGGCATAATTTAACACCCCTAGGTTTTAAAAAATAATATGAAGTGCATGAAACATTGTTTTAAGTAGATATTTATAACTATCCTTTAAATATAATTTTTCAACTTCAATGTTTTGAATTTTTAAAAAGCGGTCATCTACAATTGTGTTCTGTATATTATTTGGAGTCTAATGGAACCAACTTGTTTATTTGGCGAATAGTAAGATATCCTTATGAATAGTAATATGACCATAATGAATAGTAAAATTTGTTATTATTTTATTTTATTAGGGTTTAATATAATGAAATCTTGATTAATCTTTCAATGTGATATAAGAGTAGTTATTGTTTTTAAATTATTAATTTTTGAATTAAGAATTATTTTATTTAAAAATTAAATTAATGATATTTAAAAAATTATTTTCTGAAAAAGGACTTAATTTTTCAATTATACATGTCAGAAAATGGTAAGGGTGAATTTTTTCTATTTTTCTAAAATTCTTGAATTTTCGATGAATAGTGCAATACAGTAAAATAATGTATATTAAAATTATCAGTTAAATACACTATTTATGACATCATAAGTGATGTGATACCACTTGGTTAAAACTAACATGCCATTATTACTATGTTTAGTCACATGAATAAATATTATTCATAGTCTTGAGCAAAAATATTATAATAATGATTAAAATAATGAAAAATACCCCCTCTCCTCCACAATAAATACCACCCTAATTCCCCTCTTCCTACCATACCTCTCATGCCTTTAGAATTACATAAGATCTACCCAAAACTCAACCCAAGGCTCTTCCCCACGTCCTAGATCTGCTGGTATCTCCAAAAGACCAAAACCAAAGGCCTTAATAAGGATATCAAGGAGAAGAGATCAAGAGGTAACCATCATTTTTTATTTTCTTTCTTTTCTTTCATTTTATGTTATTATTTTTCATTCCATTTGGATTATGTTGGGATATTATATTAAATATTCCCCCTGATTCTCATATTATGTTATAATTATGAGATAACCCTTTCCTCTCATTCAAATATTTTATGAAATTTTAAGTGATGTCGTTAGGCTGCCGAATTTTTGTGATAGATTTCTCGATTTTTCTTTTATTTTGAGTTCCTTTATTTTATTCTTCTTTCCTCACCTAATCCTATGCAAGAGGAATGAAAAATAAAAAAAATCATGTATATTCTGAAAGTTCTCATGTTCATGGAAAATTAATCATAAATCTTCTTCTCCTCCCCACTTATTCAAGGAATTAAAAACATGGTCCGTGATGTGTGGAATTGCCGACATCGTGGACGATGTGATTTAAATTTGCATTAATTACTTCAAGGATGGTCATGAAAGCATTTTTATTATTGAAATAGGTTATAATATATGTATTATTTCTTATCCATGGTTCTGGAATTCTTTTTTACACATGGTTTTAATTTATAAAACAAAATGAGGTTGTTATTATCAAAGAACCACTAAAATGATCTAAACAAACATCATTAATGATTTATCTTATGAATCATCTATATTTCAGAATTAAAATTGATAAATGGTATAATTTATGGATTTTGGACTATTTAAATACCATTCAATTCCAATTCTATAGTTTCACTTCCAATTGAAAAGAACAACCATCATGAACCAATCATGGAAATCATGTAAATAATACACCCAAAAACAATGGAAGGAATAAAATACTAACAATTAAAGGGTGAAATGATGTAATGAAATGATAATATAAGGTATTATAAATATTGATATGTTTCTATAAGATATTAATAACACTCCTTTAACCATTATATATGAGTTTTAAATGAATTTTACGTAAGACAAGCCCGAGGTAAGGGAATTCTTAACCCGATTTCCATTCTTTGGGTTAATCTTCTACTTCATTATTTATGTGATATTAAAATTGTTTGTGTGATGAAAATTATTTCTATTATGATTATATATTTGTATTTATAGTGTATATACATATTACAACCACTATATTAATTCTCACTTCAATTATATGATTTATGTAAGGGGATTTTCTTTTAAAATCCACTTTTAAAATTCGGTTTTACAAAATTTCAAAGGTAATGTTTTTATGAAATTATTAATGTTGTATGATTGTGTTATAGTTCATGGGAATTGTTTATGGTGAATGGTGGGACCAATATATCCCTCCAATTAATTAGGTATGTGTAAGTTGGAGGTTGGCCGTACGGTTACTCCAAGTGTAACTGCGATGGTTACACAAATTGTAAGGTAGTCGTGATGGTTACAAATTATAAGGTAACCGAGAGGGTTACACGATTATGTAAGTAATTCCCCAAGATAAAATTATGGTTAAATTTATGTTCTTATGTTTTGTGGGGATCTTGTGGAAATATCATATTACACGAAGTAAGTATATATGGTTGACAAGTATTCCTTTTGAAAATGTTTTCATATGTTACAAGTATTCATGGACTTTCCTTATTTTTTAATATCCCTTACTGAGATTTTTGTGCTAATAACATGTTTTAAATTATTTCCACAGGTTATAAGGATGAGTAATACAAAGAAGTAATCCATGTTAAATGTTTGAATAATTTTAAAATAAATCATTTTTCATTTGAAAAGTTTTATATTTTTCATGAAAGGAAAACTGTTTTTATGGTATCCACTCTGTAATAATGTGTAATATTATAGATGTTTTATGTCCAAAATCTATAAAGATATAAAATTGAAAAGATACTAAATGTTAAAGGAATTTATTTCTTTACTAAATGAAATATTATGTAATGTAATAAGGCCAGTTCCTTATATGTGAATCTCAAGAAAAATTTAGATGAAAATTCAGATAAAATAATAGATTAATTAAAGAAGATAATTAATTGTTTCGAGCATGATTTATCTTTAATAAAACAATTTTAATTGAATGATATTATTGTTAAAATAATAATTCATTACATGTATATGGATGATAATGAACATATAATATAATTTTTAAACGATTGGATTCTTTTTAATTTATTATTAAATTAATTTTACGGCCTATGTATTATCCCTCCAATAATTATGTAAGGTCCTAAAATCCCATAGATTCTTTTATGTAAACCCTTTAACTAATACTTTGGTTCCCCTCACCCATGTGTAAGTAAAATATAATATAACAGATTTATTTTTCAATATAGTGTAGGCATTTCATGTTTGGAAATGAGGTGAAACCAATCCAAGAGGAAAATTGGTGGATAGGTGGAAAGATGAAACATGGACCATAAAATGGCTCAAGGTGTTTCCCCCCTAGGAAGAGATTTAGTTTATCATCTACTTTAAAAACTAACCATTAGTAAAAAATCATGATCATAAAACTTTATTATTTCATTTCCATCAATTTTTGTGGTTATTTCATTATGGATATTTTATCATGATCACTTTAATTAATGAGGTTACAAGATAAAACTAAAAACAATTGGATTAGGTGTAAATTTCATATAAGACATGGTTAATCGCTTAAGAAAATTCACTTAATATTAACTAGAATGTAATAAATATAAAATGGGGAATTATTTGATAAAGATAAAATTAATCAATTATATATATTAATTTGTTATTGACATCCACTACTAAAGATAATATCAAACCATAGTTCAAAGTTCTTGACTGGCCAAAGTCAGGGTGCTTTAAATTATTGGGTAATTCTAACATGATGTTTTGGGTTGAATTAACTTATATTACATAATGTTTTGACTATAAAATCAATACTTGGTTGACTAAGAGGAAAATTTTGAGGAAATCAAATTTATGGATTTCAATACTGGATCAAGGAATTGAGAGTCAATGTAGCTGGCATTTGGAATGACTACCTAAGACCCTTAAAATTACTTGACCGACCAATGTAGGGGTGATTAGAAGGGGAATATGAATAATTTACAATAGAATCTCCAAGAAACATGATATTATCAATCTAATGGAGATGCCTATTAGGTTTTTATAAAACAATAGGAGATTAAAAAATATAATATTTTTCAAATTTTATTTGATTAAGTGCTAAAAGTATATTTTTCTTATTTTAAAAAATGTCAATAAATATGATGTCAAATATATCACTGTAATCCATAATTGAGAAGGATAACCTTCTCATAGGTAAAAATTTCTAATATTGGAAAAGTCACCAAGATTTTATCCAACGCAATAAAAGGAAATTGTATGTTCTTGAAGAACCTATTCCAAAAGAACCTGGTAAAGAGGCCAGTGAGGAAGAGTTATATCTATATGTTTTTTTCTATCATCCATGATCAATTAGGTTCTAAAGCAACATTAGGACATGGATCCATATATAATTATGTCTCGCCTTTGGGATCTCTATTAACATAAGGAAATAAAAGAGATATATGAGATCTAAAATGCTTAATATACAAACTAGATTGGATAGTCAGCACCATCTAGGCCTCATGTAATCAATATTATTGGATTTATTAAATTATTAGACATCTAAGGGATTAAATATCTAGGTGAGTTATGCACATATTTTATACTTTAATCACTACCCAAGACCCTATCCTATTTTTTTTATCAATTATAATATGAGAAATAATGAGAAGAGTCTTTCAAAAAATCTTACATTAATTTGTATTGTGGAAAACGACATGAGTCATGAAAAACCCACATTCTTTATAGTGAATAGGAAAATTAAAAACAAGTAAAAGGGGACCAAGACTCATAAAAAGTCTAAATCTCTTGAGAATCATCCTTACAAGAAGAGAAAGATCTATAATTAGGGAAAGAAAAAGGATGTTTTATGTATTTCATGTGGAAAGCAAGGCCACTATAAGAGAAACTGTACCCAAAAGAATGGGTAAGCTAAAGTTGAATTCATTATCAAGTGTACTCTTTCAATATATACACATTTGGTATTATTTAATGATTTTGGTTCTTATATATCCATCTAAATTTTGGAACCAAGTAGATTCCGAATGATTGTAGGAGGATATGAGGATTTTTGAACAACCAATGGTATGTGGAAGGCTTGTCTAGCCATTGAAGATTACCACTGTTCATTTACAATAGTAATGATATTGGTTTTATGTGATTTTTATTGTGTATAAACTATAAGAAAGAACATAATTTTTATATCTTGCCTAGATACATATGGTTTTAGTTTCAAATTTGGATATAAAAGTTATTTCTTCTATAAATACAACATATGTTATGGTATGGAACATTTAAATAACAGTAATTATGTTTTAAATTATGAAAATAAAGTATTATAAATTAATAATGAATCATAATCACACAACTCATATAACACCCAATTGTGGAATCACTATCTTGTTCAGATAAATGAGAATTATATGAAAACGTTCTATAAATATGGTTATTTACACTCTTTTAAGCTAAACATACTTGAATTATTTCATGCTTGTTTAAAAGAAAAAAAGACCAAACCAAAATTCAATGGATAGGGTGATAGGGCCACATAGATTTTAGGATTGGTACACACTAATGTGTAACGATCATTTCTAGTATAATATAGAGGTGAGTATTCTTTCATCATAAATTTTATTGATGACTTGAGTAGATATGTATATGTCTACTAGATGAGGTATAAGTTTGAGTAATTTCAAAAAATCAAATAATTGAAGAATTATGTGGAGAATAATATTGGAACAAAGATAAATAAGTTTCATTCAGATCGAGGTAGTGAATATACTAACCAAGAGTTTACCACCTTTCTATAGGAGTTTGGGATTATATCTTAACTTACTCCACCTTACACACCATAGTGTAATGGTGTTTGTGAAAGGAGGAACCATACCTTTCTAGACATGGTTATATTAATGATGATTTACACATATCTTCCATATCCTTTTGGGGATGTGGATTACAAAATATGAAATACACACTAAAATGAGCATTAATTAAAGAGGAAAATTGAACTCCCTTTGATTTATGGAGTGTAAAGAAACCCATTCTAACAAATAAACATGTATGGGGTTGTGAGGTGTTTGTTAAGGCATTATCAGGTAACAAACTAGCACCACAAGGTAAACATTGTATATTTATAGGGTATATTGATGAAATAATGGAATAATACCTATATACAACCATAGAAAAAAAGTGATTATCGCCAAAAATGCCATGTTTTTTGTGAGAGAGAACATCCTCAATAAGTATTGTGAGTGAAAGATTGATTTTGATGAAGTTGATTCTCAGGATACATAAGTGTTGGTAAAAAAACATTCCAGAGGTCTCTATGGAATATATTTTCCCTAAAAATCAATTTCCTTATATTATCACAAGATAGGTTAGATAACCAGAGAGATATAAATTTATAGTCAGATAAGATGGAGACTCATTATTAGATGAAATTAATGAACATGTCTCCTAAAAATAATAAGTATGGATCTCATAAGCCATAATATGGAAATATTTCGGGAATTTTGAAATGGATTCCATGTATTAGAACCAATTTTAGGTTTTTTTTGATCTTCTAGTTTATGTAAACCATGTTGGGTGAAAATGGATATTCACGATAAAAATGGACATGGAAGTTAGAGTAAGTACCTTTAAAGCAAGGCTATTGGCTAAAGGGTTTAAAAAATGTGAATCCATTGATTATGATGAAAATATTTCACTAGTTTATGTTTAAATCCATCATAATTCTACTATCTATTGAAGGTTACCAGCACTACGAAATTTGGAAGATGTTTTTAAAAACAGATTTACATAATGGGAACCTTTAGGAAGATGTATACATGAAACAACCAGAAGGGTTTGTGACTCTAGGTGATTCAGAAAAGATATGAAAGTTGCAGATATCCATTTATGGATTGACGAAAGAATCCACACCATGGAAAATTCTATTCTATAAAGCTAAAAAAGATTTTGGTTTCTTTAAGAATTAATGTGATATATGTGTTTACAATAGTTTTAGTGGGAATGCAGCCATTATCCTAGTAGTATATGTTGATGACATATTACTTATTATAAATGAAATACCAGTCCTATAGTCTGTTAAATAATGGTTAAACAAGTGTTTCACTATGAAGGAATTAGGTGAAACAACCTACATTCTAGGGATCAAGATCATTCGTGATATATCCAAGAGGTTTCTTGGATTAATTCAAGGTACATACATTGACCAAATACTAAATAGATTTATTTTTGAACAATCCAAGCAAGGATTGGTTCCAATGTCACATGGTCTACAAATTTTTGAGAGAACATGTCCTTATACACAACTTGATAAAGAGAGAATGAGTAATATCCCATACACATCAGTGATAGGATTAATCATGTATTCCATGTTATTTAATAGACTTGATATTTCCAACACATTGATCATGGTAGGAAGATATCAAGTTGATCTTGGTGAATAAAATTTGTATACTATTAAGTCTATTCATACATATCAGATAAAAAATAAAGATATTTTCTTGGTGTGCAGAGAAGATGAGGATCTAGTTATCAAGAGTTATACTGATGCTAGTTTTCAGATGGATTAGAATGATCTGAAATCGTAGTCAGGATATATTTTCCATCTTTAGTTATAACTGATTCTATAGTAGAGTCAAAATATATAAATTCTTTTGATATTTCTAAAGAATCCATTTGGATAAATTTTTTTCTAGGATATTGATGTGAATCATATGAGTAAAGTCCCTATCAAAATTTATTGTGATCATACTGCAGTGGTTGTTTTTTCAAAAGAGCCAAAGTCAAACCAATATTCAAAGAATATACTCCAGAAGTATCACTTATTGAGGGATTTTTCTTAGAGATGGTGATGTTTTCTTAATCATAGTTTACATGGAATAAAACGTGGTAGAAACCTTGACTAAAGGCCCATATTAGTAGAAGCATTACTATCTTGTGAGAGATAATATACAAAGGGTTTTTAACAGTTGGATCTAGTTCATGTGGGTGTCTGTTGAAGTTGGTTTAAAAAAAACAACATTTTTTCACTTTATAATAACCTATATTCATTATTTATAATATTAATAAAACTTTTATCATGTCATGATTATTCTTTTATGTGACATAGTATGTGATAATTTCCTAAGAGTATATGTCACATAGAAAGGTCATAACAGTTCCCCACTATGATGAGAACCTTGAAGTTCCTTGATAGAATTATTAAATATATTTTCTATAGCCAAATGGAATCATTTGAGGGAAAAATGAAATAGGCTATAATTGGTGGATACTCATAGAACATTGAAGAACCTTTCCATGATGTACTCCCTTGGTAATTTCTGGTGTATAAAATTATGAGAACAAGACCCTCCACTAAGAAATCCATATTTATACGTGTCATTGGATGTTCCTATATGTGGGCATGTGTATTGGTCCTCAGACATTAGGATTATTATTAATGGATGTTATGAGTCACTTACATTGATATATTGATGAAAATCATGATGACATATGTTTATAGAGAATTAGGATACATTGGGTGCATCATGTAATATTTTATTAATGAATATTGTGATAAAGAATTTGTATCTCTTTTTATTTAAGAGATTTTGATATCTCAGGTCCCTTGATGGAAATGATATATCCTAAATAAATATATGTCTATAATGTTTTGTAGGAAAGTTCAATTTCTAGAAAGTCAATGTAAGAGTCATCAGGAATATAGGTTGATGGCACTAACATGAAACCTTCTTGATTACAGATATCGAGATAAAGAAATTATATTATATAGTAAGCATAATTATGTAGTTTTATGTCATTATGACATTAAATTATTTCTCTATAGGTGTCATAGTGTGTTTATATATGCTTACCTTGTACCTTAGGCTTCTTCAACTAATGCCACTAAGAAAGAGGCAAGAGGGTCATGCACTAAGTGTATCCTGAACCTTAGTTATATAACAATAATATTTATTATTTAACAAGTTTAATAAATATTATTTTTCTAAATTGTTTAATAATTATTCATGTTTTCTTGATTGCGTATATTCCTTCCCCAGTTATTTAAGAGAATATTTTATTAATAAAATATTTAATAAATATTTATTTTTTATTTAGTGAATATAATATTTATTTATTTACTTGTGAATAGTATAAAAAAATATATTTATTAAATAAATATACATTATTCATTGTCTGATAAATATTATGGATGAATGATGGAACGATATTAATGGTATAGTGAGAAATAATATATATATATATATATAGAATATCATTTGAATAAATAATATTTAATTTAATTCATGAGTTTAGCCCATGTTAAAAATTATTATTATTATTATTAACATTGTTCTTTTCTGAAATTAAGAAAAATAATATGGGTGGATGAAAAATTATTATTTTTACACCCGAGTAGTATATAAACCCAATTATATTATTTTATTATTGGTTTACAATTTCTTTTGTTGCAAACAGTGACATTAAGTGATAAATCTGTCAAATACAAAGAGAGATACCTCTCTAAGAACACTCTCAAGAACATAGAGAAATCCTCCTCCTCCACCACTCTCCATTCTAGAGATATCAAAGAGAAACCTTCTTCAAGAGATTCTTGGGAGATCAAGGGTAAACGATGGAAGGGTTAAGATATATTGCACTAGCACTAGGAAATTCCTATGGAAATGTTAGGAGGTATTTGGAACACATGTGGATCACCACCAGAGAGAATATACTATTGATTCCTACAATTCAGTGATGGTACAACGCTGATATGTTGTCAGATCCATTGATTAATAAAGAATTAATCATGAGGTAATTCATTAATTTTTTAAATTAAATATTTATAATAAATGATGATCATGCGTCTTGGTTCCAGAATCATATCATTAATTATTGTTTTATTTATGTACTTTGATCATGATGTGTATCACTATGTAAATATCATATTAATAATCTATTATGAAAAAAGATGAGATGGGCATGCCCCATATGACACTTCTATTATGCCCAAAACCATCATGAGTAGCACAAAAACACTTTTACATCTCTAATGATTCAAGTATTTTCAAAACATCCCTCAAATTACCTTACCAAATTTCTTCACTTTTATTGTTTCCATGTGTTTATCTAGAGGGTTTAGATTTCATTAGTAGATAATATAAATGAACCACTATTACTTCACTCTCCTTCTATGATCATGATCTGTTCTTGTTCTAGTATAATTGGGGCTAAATAACATTTCTATATCTTAGTTTAGTGGAAATAGAGTGCTACAAGTGTCGTTTCACTATAAACATATTGGAGTGATGGGATTTAATGTGTTCATCCATGTTGTCCTCAATTCTAGGAATAATGTTTTTGAGCTGATTTTATAAGTGGGATTCAAAACTGAGTGTAGTCTTTTATTTATTTTTCTTTAAAGTTTAATCCTACATGGTTACTTAGACATGGGATGTGTAGGTCATTCGATCACTTTTTTCAGATTAATACTACTTTGGGTGTTGGAGCATGAGTATTTAAATCTATTCATAGAATCAATCGAGTAGTTAGAAGCCTCAATTAAATAGATTTCATGCACAAGGAGTGATGAGATCGATATGATCATAGAATGGTGGCTTATGAACTCTAAATGTGTGGGAGAGTTTAGATCTAGAAGTGACTAACATGAACTATATTTTTCCACTGTGTATTGAAGGTCTTTTATGGAATTGATGTGTTCTTGGATCAAGCTAAAATAGAGGATCCATGAGGGTTAATGATATGATAAAACAAGACCAGGGAATAATATCTACAAGGGATTCTATTTTAGTCTTGATCATTAAATGATGAAGGATCTAAGTTGATGTGGGAATTTCATCAAGAATTATTCATTCCACCCTCCAAAGACTCTCAATTATAGAATTGGGAAGGCATTGAGGTATCTTCCACGTTTAATAGCTATACATGGAACATAAAACTACTTTAACTCCCCAATAACCATGATTCCAAATTCAGTAAAAAATAATGTTGTATATTTTTCTATAAAGGAAAACTAAAACTATATAGTCTATTATACATTTAAGGTTATTTTTCAGTCTAGTATTTGGATTAAAAGACTACAATTACAGATTAGTAGAGTTTGAATAATAAATAGGAAAATATATTACTTTTATCGCACCATCTCCTTATCAAAGAAAATATCTTTGAAAATCTTATATGATCCTAAAAACACTTTTTAAAAACAAATGGTGAGAATAATTACCCAGTAATAGGATTTCGAAAAACCAGTGAAAAATATTTTGAAAATACTTTTAGAAAATCATTTGAAAACTTTATTTTGAAAACACTTATTCAAAATTTAATATATTTTGAAAAAAATATTGTGAAAATAGTTTTTCAAAATATAATAACTTTATAAAATATTTATACCTTTTAAAATATTATTTACAAAACACTTTTCAAAAAATCATACCTTTGAAAATAGTTATAAATTTGAAAAAAATGAAACACTTTTAAAAATATAATATCTTTTTAAAACATTTTTGTGAACATAGTTTTTTCATAATATAATAACTTTTGAAAATATTTTAAAATTCCTTTTTTTAATAAAATAATCCAGATTTTTTTAGAAAATATTATCTATGCTCGGAAACAATAAAATGGGGCCACTTAAAACATTAAAGGCAATTTGATAATACCTATTCTAGAGGGATGAGTTCACTCCCATATTATCTATCATGTTTACAAAGTACATGTACCAAATGTTTATTAAATTTTTTTATCTTTCCTTATATATATATTTTTCACTACAGTTTCTTTGCTTTAAAGACATGACAATGAATCATTACATATATAAACTTATATTTATAAAAATAAATAAATATATATATATGTAATTTCATAAGAAATCAATTTATAAATTTGGTACAACCAAATATCATGAAAAATAATCTTTTTATACATGCATGGAATGTTAATGAAGGAATTACTACCATATATGTATTTAAAATTTCATTCATAAAATCATAAAATAGATCTTGAAAATAATTCTAATTAAGGAACAACAGATTTTATGTGAATTCTTATATATATATGAATGTATCTCTGAAATTTCAAGAAAAAGAGTGTATGGACATAATTATGACCATGAATGACATGTATATAAAATTATATCTTCAAATGATATGATTCCATTAAATGAAATAACGGTATTTTTAACCATTATTTCTTACATCAAATAATACTTTAAAGATTTAGGTTTTCACTAATGTAAATAATCATATATAATTCCTTTTAAAATAATTATTTCATAACTATAAACCTGAAAATAATAATTTTTTATGTACATAAAATATGAGATCTTGAAATTTTGAAATATCCTTTTGAAATCAATTATTGAATGAAATAATAATTTAAAATTAATATCTTGAAAAATTTAATTTTTATACATAAAATAATACCATAAAATCATTATTTTAAATTAGTATAATAATTTTCAATAGATAAAATATACATTTGAAAATAATATAACTCCCTTACAAAAAAATTGAAATTTTAGAAAGATAGTTAGTATTATAATTTGAAAATAATATACATATATCCCTTACATAAATAAAAATCGTAACAATCATATTCTTAATTAAAATAACATTTAATTTGAAAAGAATACATTTATATATTCTTGAAGAATATAAAAACGAAATTTCAAAATAATATACACACACACACACACACACACACACCCTTACCTTATTGCAAACAAAAGTGAAGGGATTCTGCTGCCTTAGAGTACTCGAACCAGAAAATAATGAAAGGTAAACATAGGGAGTGGTTTTCAGATTGTCAAGGCCTCTTCCAGTGATGAGGGGGTTCTTGCTGTGGAAGGAACTTTTTATATATAGGTTTAGATACCCACATAAATGTGATTTCGATCTTGAAAAATAATCTTGGGTTTTGTAAAGGGACAATCGTTGAAGGCATTGCAGTAGGCATATACCCAAAGATACCTCAATTGAGGGTTTAAAATTCTGGGTCATGTACCTGATGAATTGAGGGTTTTTAAGTAAAATAAAAATGATTTTATTTTTAAATAGAAAAACACAATTTCAATTTGTTAAATGTTTGTGAAAATGTATTTACACATGCTTTCTATCCAAGATTCTTCAAGAATCAAGAATGGCCACTAGTGATTGAAACTATCCATTGGACAAACACATTGTAAGATAGATCAAAGGTCTAGGCTTGTCAACATGGAAAAATTATCAATGGTAGTATACAATATGAAGGATTCCCTACATTGGAATTTCCGTGTGTTGAAAGTGGATTTGAGGGATGATTTGATGGAAATTGTATCTTTGGCCAATCTTATGGGGGAATCCATGAACAATGAAGGTGTTCATGAGAAATAAGACCACCCAGGTGGTTTGGATGGATGTGATTATCTCGATTAGGTGGCTATGATATATCCGTCCATTTTAAGGATGAGTGAGCAGTAACCAAGAGTGTGTCCCACATTGATTTTTCAATCACTTGGGTTCTCACATATATGATAAGAACTAACTTCTGCATCCAAAAGGCTATAACTGGGAACCAGACTATGTGGGACATGACCCACCCTACCTCTACATACACCAGAAAGTACATAGCTGGGCTCTTATCCCAACCTATACCTCCATGTGAGGTGACCCATCATACTCAGTCACTACTCAGACTAGCTGGGGTTGACCTCTCCAAGTGGTTGACCCAATTGGGTCCACATGTGTTGAGGGGTCTCATAATTGGCTTAGTATATTAAAAAATTCTAATAACTAAATAGTAAGAAAGAATATTACTTATGTGCTATTATATATATATTTGGGTTCTTCATTATAAGTTCAAATTTATAATTTATACCTCACAAAATGTTTTATTTTTAAAATTAACATCTTATAATTAATGTTTTACTAATGAAAAATCTTAATTATGATTTTAAATAAAGATGTTAACACCAAAATTATTAAATAATTAATGTTTTATAACATTTTAAAATAAGGGTTATATTACTAAATATTATACTTAGATATTATCACTAAAATATTATATTTTGTATTTATTAAAATTAATTAAGAATTATTTACAGATTTCAATCTTCACAAGTTATGAAAATAATTTTTTCATTAATGATAATAATACAACACTAACCAAAGATAATAAATATCATAAATTGTGAATAACATGTAATTCGAAAGTAATGATTTTATAAACATAATTTTTACATATCAAACATAAAGAATCTTCAAAATAACAACTATTATGACTTATAAATTATATATGATGTTCAAAAAAGGAATATATTTACATTGATTTATATATAAAGTAATTTTTGATGAAAATTAATAGTTTAATATTAAAACATGGGGTTTTGAGAAAAAGTAATTTTAAGTAAAGAATCATATATTTAATAATATTTTATGAAAAATACATTTATTTACAGAATACTAATATACTTATATTTCACTTAATAAATTGAAGGTAATATTTTATCATAATTTATTAAAAAAATCCGAAAAAATTATTTGATTTTATATTAAATTATAAATTATTATTTTTAATTATAATATAATTTTATTAAAATGATTAAATTCCTCAGATATTACATTATTCCCCCTTAACTATAATTTCTCCCTCAAAATTCTCTCTCTTCTCCTAACAAAAATATAAATTTTCATTCTTATAATTCAAAGAACTAGAATTTCTCGAATTTTATACTCTTAAAGGTCACTTAAAATATAATTACCTAGAATATCAAAGAAATTTCTATATATTTTACTCATACTAAAAACACATAATATCCAAAGTTATCTATATCGTTCCATTTATATCAAGTGTTACGTCCCGAGACCTATACTTTCAGAACCAATAAAAAGTAATGCTATATATATATATATATTTGAAAGAAAACTAAAAATATGAATTCCATTATACATTTTAGGATCTTTTATACTCTAGGATTTAGATGGAAAATACTACTATTATATATTATCAGAGCTTAAATAATAAATAGGTAGCAATTTAAAATTTCTCACGGTAGATCCTTATCAAAGTTGATATCCTTGAAACTTATAAATGATCCCGATTTTAATAAAACCTAGGGTAAGAATAATTTCCCAGTAAAGGGGTTTTCTAAAAACCAATGAAAAGAATTTTGAAAAGAATTTTTAAAACTCATTTGAAAAAATTATCTTTGAAACAATTATTCAAAATTTAATATCTTTTGAAAACCTTATTTTGAAAACAGATTTTAAAAATATAATACATTTTGAAAATATTTATACCTTTTAAAGTATTATTTTAAAAACACTATTCAAAATATCATACTATTGAATATACTTATAGCTTTGAAAAAATTATTTTGAAAACACTTTTCAAAATATGATATCTTTTGGTAATATTATTGTGAAAATGTTTTTTCATAGTATAATACCTTTTGAAAAAAATTTAAAAATAATTTTTTTTAATAAAATAATCCAATTATTTTTCAAAAAATATTATGTAATCAAGGAAAAAACCATGGGGCCACTTGAAATATTAAAGGATGTATGACCTTACACATTATAGAGGGATGAGTTCACTCCCCAATTATCTATCATGTTTGTGAAGTTCAAGTTCCAAATTTCTAGAAAGAATTTTGAGCCTGCCTTAGACACACACACACACACAGATATATATATATATATATATATATGTATAAATATATATATTTCTTTTCTGGAGTTTTTTTCTTTAAAAACATGAAAATTAATCATTACATATATAAACTTATATTTATATAAATATTTATATATATGTACATTCATAAGAAATCACTTGAAAAATTTGGTACAACCAAACATCATGATAAACAGACATTACATACATGCATGGAATGTTAACGAAGGAATGATTAACACCATTGTATTTAAAATTTCATTCATAAACTCATAAAATAGATCATTAAAATAATTCCTATATATGAATAATTGATTTTATGTGCCTACTTATATATATATATATATGAAGTTTCACGAACAATATAACGTATGGCCATAATTATGACCATGAATGAAATGTATATAAAATGATATATTGAAATGATATAATTCCATTACATAAAAATGGTATTTTAACCGTAATTTATTAAAAAAAATAATACTTTAAAGATCTTGGTTTTCACCTATATAAATAATCATATATAATTTCTTTTGAAAATAATTATTTCATAACATTAAACAAGAAAATAATAATTTCTTTTTGTACATAGAATATATGATATTGAAATTTTAAATATGGGTTTGAAATTAATCCTTGAATGAAATAATAATTTGAAATTTAGATCTTGAAAACATTAAGTTTTATACATAAAATAATACAAAAAAAATCATAATTTGAAATTTATATAATAATTTTCAATATATAAAATATGTGTTTGAAAATAATATAACACCCTTAAAAAATTGTAATTTTAAAAATATAATCATAATTATAATTTTACAATAATATACATACACCCTTATATAAATATAAATTTGAAATAACACATTCTTAATTAAAATAACATTTAATTTTAAAATAATAGATGTATATATGCTTAAATAATATGTACTTGAAATTTGAAAATAATATATATATATATATGTATATATACACACCCTTACCTTGATACAAACCAAAATTAAGGGAATTGTGCCTTCTTTGTGCACTCAAACTAGGCAGTAAAAAATGGAAATATAGGGAGAGGGTTCCAGCTTGGAAAGGCCTCTTCCAGTGATGATGGGTTCTACCAATACAAGGACCTACTTATATACAGGTTCTGATACCTGCATAAATGGGATTTTGATCATGGAACAAAATCTTGGGTTTTGTGAATCGTAAATCATTGAATGAATTAAAGTTTCCTTATTCCTTAAGAGACCTCAATCAAGGGTTTAAAACACTGGTTTGTATACCCAATGAATCAAGGGTTTTGAAAAAAAATCGAAATGATTTTATGTTGAAACTAAAAACCACAATTTTAATTTGTCAAATGTTTGTGAAAATGTATTTATGTGTGATTTTTGGCCTTGATTCATCAAGAATAAAGAATAGACACTAGTTATACAAAATATATGTAGGTCAAACTACTTGGAATATTGATTGATGTTATAGTCTTGTAACTATGAAATAATTATCAGTTGTAGGATACTATATGAAGTATTCCCTATGTTGTAATTTAGATGTGGTGGAAGAGGATTTAAGGGATGATATGATGGAAATAGAGGTTTCGAATTACCTTATAGGGGAGGCCATGAAAAATGAGGGTGGTTATGAGGAAGAAGATAAAGCAGGTTATTTAGATAGATATGATCATCTGGATTGGTTGACTATGATATATACATCCATTTTAAGGATGAGTGAACAGTAACCAAGAGTGCACAAAACATCTATTTTTGAATAATTTCAGTTTATATATGAAAGATAAGTTATATATTCCACATTCTAAAAGTGATAATAAGACACCTAATCATTCTAGAAACTACCCACCCAACCTATAAAAACACCTACCTATACATGATTGGGTTCCTAGCCCAACATATTCTTCAATGCAAGGAAACCCTCATACTCAACCACTTTTTAGGCCGAATGGAGTTTACCTCTTCAAGTGGTTGACCAAATTGGGTCCCAGATGTGTTAAGGGGTCTTCTAGTTTACTTATTATCTAGAAAAAATTTTAATAACTAAAAACTTAGAAAAAATTTTACTTATTATATATATATATATTTGGTTTCTTCATTTTAAGTTCAAAATTATAATTACTACGTCACTAAATGTTTTATTTATAAAAATTAACATATTTTCAATATTATTTTACTAACAAAAAATATTTATAAGGATTTTAAATAAATATGTTAATACCAAAAGTTTAACATAATCAATGTTTTATAACATTTTAACATAAGGTTTACAATAAAAATTATTATCATTAGATATTATGACTCAAATATTACATTTTTTTTATAAAACAATTTGCAATTATTTAAAGATTTCAATTATCATGACTTATGAAGTTAATATTTTCTTTAATGGTAATAATATTACCACTAATCAAAGATAATAAATATTTTAAATTGAAAATAACATGTAATTCAAAAGTAATAATTTTAAAAACATAAATTTTACATATTAAGAATAAATAATCTTTAAAATAATAGCCATTATGACTTATAAAATATATATTATGTTAAAAAATTTCATATATTTACATTAATTTATATATAAAGTAATTTTTGTTAAAATGTATTAATATAATATTATAACACGGGGTTTTAAAAAAAAGGCACTTTTAAGAAAAGAATCATATATTTAAGAATTTTTTAATAAAAATAAATTTATTTAAATAATTTTAATATAATTATACCTTCCTTTATAAAATAAATGCAATATTCTATTTTAATTTTAAAAAAATCTAAAAAAAATCTAAATTTATATTTAATTATATTTTATTTCACTTTAATTATAAAACAATTTTATAAAAATTCTAAAATTCCTGGGATGTTACCACTAGTGGCTAGTAGATGAAATTAATCCGCAACTATTTTGTGATAATCAAGCTCAGGCAGACCCCTTCTAAATGGCTTGTGGTTAGTCAATATTACTCCTAGATAAAGTAATTGGGTAAATCATCTTCCAAATTCTCAATATAGGCCATCCTTTTCTCAATTTTTATCCAAGGAGGTTAAGCTCAAGTCGAACTATGATGATTGTTCATTCAATTTGTCTCAATCATATTTAGAATCTATTTATCTTGAATCATTCTTGGGGAGTTTCAACTTTTCTATGATCTATTTTCTTCAATGTGGCAAGCATTTATCATCTTCAAATCTAGATCATGATTAACTTAATAATAGGTGACTTGTAGTTATCATGATATTCCCATGTGGTAAATCTCAATTCTCATGGTCGGTGGTGGTTTGTTGTAGAAGATCATGAAGGAATGAAATGTACAATTTCCCTATACAATCATTTTGGGGAGGGAATAATAGGTTTCCAATGTCTATACAGTTTTTTGAGTCTTAATGTGATTTGTTAGCCCTCATAGTTATCTGAGAGGTCTTGAAATCGATCGATTGGAGGCATGGTTGGTTGAATAACTTCATGCGGTTATTTGATGGTATCCTTCATTAGGTAGATTGAGTACTAAAGGTATGTTCCACCATGTTTTCTTAAAAATCACAAGGTTTGTTGAGGTATTTTTGCAGTTAATTCAATGACCATGCATTTGATATGGGAAAATGAGAATCTTATATTTAATGAAGCTTTATCAGATTAAGTACAGTATGAATATAAAACAATTTAATTCAAAATAAAATTTATTTAAGGAATTACATTATATGATTCCAAAATAAAATTATGCCTTATAATTAATTCAAAAATTAACAAAACATATAGAAGCCAATATTTATGTCATTTTTCAAATAAATTCAATATTTCTAAAAAATATAAAAAATTAATGATTAACTATAGTTTTAGATTTGTTTGAGGGGATTTTAATAGTGAATTTATGATAAAAAATTTGTGAAATTTCATGTTTTATCCTTCCCCTATAATTAAACTATTTAATTCCTAGTTAGTAAATAGAATTATTTTTATTTTAAAATGTGTGTCTTTCCTAGAATTTAGTACACAAACCAGACAAGAATAAAATCAAATATTCTGCCATTATTTTAATTATAACTCATCTTACTATGAATTAATATCACCGCATCACTTCAATTATGATCAAGTTACATTTTTAGGATCGAAATAGATATATTTAAATGGAATTATAATTTCAAAAATTGGAATTTCCATTTATCCCTTCCTCCTAAGTTCATTAAACCAGTGTTACAATTTCCAATTCACTGATACAACTAAAATTAAATTTTTATAAGTCAATTTCCACCTTATTCATTTAGGTTCAACATTAAAATAATCTGAATTATTTTTTTTCAAAATTAATAACATATTAAAATTTTCCAAATCATGTATGTAAAAATAACTTATTATATTTTCAAATGGATTTTATTAGTCAAACAAGTAGTTTCTAATGTCTAAAAGCTTCATTGTGGGATCCAAATTGCATATTTTACTACAGTTTCATAGTAATTATACCAATTTCTTTTATGTTATCTCCATAACGTATTATTTTTCCCAAAGCCCATGTTACCTCAAATTTAGCTCAAAATTCTAGTTTTTTGTGTTATAATTTGAATTCCAAAAATCTATTTTCACTCACACTCATTTTGTTAGTTATAAGACGATATTTATATAAAAATAGTGACCTAAATCACACTAAAATAATTTAAATACCACGATTTTAGAAAAAATTAACTCCCTTTACTCAATCATGGTATTTTTCTAATATATGACAATATTCTGATTATATTTTCAAATCCAAATTATAAGGCCCCGACCTTAAAAATTACATAATCTTGATTTATTTAAATAATTTGACTTTATTTAATATTTATGATCTTTTCAAGTTTAGGGATTTAGAGAATTATCCCATAAATCATACATAACAACTCAAATATTACAAATTGGACACTTCTACTCAATATCCATTTTTTTTCATAAAACAAGATCTTTTAAAAGGAAACATTGTTTTGTTTAATGTTTATGCATCATAGATTTTAATTGATCACATACATGACTCTATTCTTCAGTTAAACCTGTGATTTTTTTTTTCAAAAACATGGTAGGTGAACAAAAATATTATTAAGGGATGTACAAAGAAGGAAAACTGTTAATCTTGCAAAAACGTTACAATTATGAATAGTTTATCATAAAGTAATACATTCCACCTTTATGAAGTAGTAAATAATATTCACTGAATATAAGCTCAATTATTACTATTTTTGTAACAAAAAATATAACATAAACCCATATAAAGAAACATATAACATAAAAAGGTAACTTGGGACATAAACATACTTAAATAGAATAACCATACAGTCGACTTTTACACATATCACTAAATGAAATATCCATATGACGGACTTCCATACCAAATGGATTAGAGTTTATAACATAACCACACATACTTGGTTTATCAAAGAACCACCCTTATTTGGGTTATCACGTAACCACCCATATTTAGTTTATCATGTAACTACCAGTCAAATGTCTAAGTACCATTATATAATCAAAACACATAAAATATTTAAATTTTTGACATTTCACTCATAAAATTTCATTTTAAATCACAACAAATAATTTCTAGATATTGAAATACTCAATCCATTTACAAAAACCATTTAAACATTTAATAATGTTACTTTTTAATCAAAGTGTCCAATAAAACATTGAAAATTTCAAATTAAATTAAAATTTTAAAATATTTAATGAAGTGAATATTAAATCAAAGTATCCCATACCACTTTGAAAATTTTAAAAAAAATTAAAATTTGAAAACATTCATGTCAATATAAATAAATTCATAAAAAACATTTTCAAAACATGGACATCAAATATAATTATTTATAAGAGTAAATCTTTAAAACATTAAAAGCAATGTTTTAGTTGAAGAGTCCCTTGCCACTTGAGAAACACATGAATAAAAATAATTAAGGAATAAAATTAAATAAACATTAAAAAAATAATGAGAATATACTAGTTAATGATATAAATTTTTAAAAGGGTTTTATATACACCTTATAGGATAATAAATGTGTATGACATCAATATTTTCCTCAATAAAAGGAGATTCATTTTTAGTCCTTTACAAAGATCGTATAATTGGATTAAGGATAAATCCATGAAAAAATTATGTGTGAAAAATATAAATACACCCAATATTGGTGTATATTCAGTGTAAAAAAATCATAGGCCATTCACACATATTCTTGGAAAAACAAAACCAATGACTTGGATATTTAATTCAATAAATTGAGATTGAGTTAATATTTCCCTTTCCTTGAGTCCGACTTGTCTCATAAATTATTATTTTTTCATAAATAATAAACATAGGTTAATTTATAATTTATTGAGAACCTTTTTCAATTATATTATTCCTTTTATATCACTTATTACCATGTTACAAAAATTACATAATTATTTATGTTCATATCGGATGTTTAGTTGATATTTGGTACTTGAGTCAAAAATGAACTTGTTTTAATGTAAATTATCCATGTGGTCAAAATCCCATATTTTACATAATAGTATTAATCTTTTAAATATTTTATTTATCCATTATATATTTATTTATAATATCAATAATATTTTGATATAAGAAATTAAATGCACCGTTCATGGAGACGGTAGGTTTTACGTACACATGAATGCTACTTTCATTTAATTTCTATATTAAAAGAACAATAATTAATTGATATAAATGTGTATTACAATACTAGTAGTATATTAATTTCATATATTTCTCATAGGTTTAATAAAACCATCCTTTATACGTTCTATTTATAGAGGAAGAAAGTCATATCGCTTTGAGGGGGCAGTAGTCCACACTTCCCCAAACAAAATTATCATATTTACACAACATGGAAAGCATATATGTAAATTATAAAGAAAAATTATAGACAAATTGAGAAAAAATAAATATAATAAATATAATATTTAAGAATATTTTCCATTATAATGGCCACCATGATAGGTGGAATGGGAAAATTGAACAATCATCATTTCGTGAGGCAGTAGTTTGCGGTACACAAAAATTGTATGTTCGTTACCCATTAAATTGAGGTGTGTGTAAGTTTAGATCAAAAAAATAACGT
The DNA here is from genome assembly GCA_963277665.1 of Viscum album. Lineage (NCBI taxonomy): Eukaryota > Viridiplantae > Streptophyta > Magnoliopsida > Santalales > Viscaceae > Viscum > Viscum album. The sequence goes on along the minus strand of OY728120.1, from coordinate 1,330,853,862 downwards.
AAAAACTCATAGTATATTTAGAATACTATTCTTGTAATTTAATTACATAATAGGAAGATTTTAGGGAGTGTAGAAAGGAAATGAAATTAAAAGGTATGAGAGAAAGTGTTATCTCTTAATCAGGTAACATATTTTGGTTTACGAAAAAGGATTACTTGGGAGGATTTATTCCATAAAGGAGGGTTCTAGGATGAGGTTAGGGATTATAGGAAGTGTTTCGGGAAGTTATTAGCTGAAAACAGTGTTCTTGAAGTGTGAGTATTAGAGAAGAGAGAGTACCCTTTTATAGGAGAGGGAAGGGGCACCCTTGGAAACTCTTAAATTATTAAATTGTTATAAATTAATTTTTTAATTAAAATGAACATAACATGATATATGTCGAATATAATATAACTATACTTATAAATAATCTAATACAATAATTTTTAGACATGTATTGAGTTTATTTGAAACCTTATCTTTTTGTTTTACCCTTAATTATTCTCTTTTAATTTTATTTGTGGTAATGACATTTTAATTTTTAAGAGGATATTAATTTTACATATATGGGGAAAAGTTTCCATATTTTTACACTTAATGAACTTTTATACCTTATAATATTCACATTTTTATTTTAAAATATTTTTAGTATATTTACAATATTTAATCATATATAATTCTTTATAAAATATCAATTATGTCAATTTTTACACTATTAACTTTTATTAATTTCAGTAAAAATTGAAACATAGATATAAATTAGAACCAATATATTTAATAGTCTTTTAAAATATATTATAAACCTATTAAAATTGTGTATAGAATAAATTATGTCATATAATATTTATTTTATTATTTATAATATCATTTATTTGATATTTCTCTTAATAAAATAATTGTTGTATCATTGTTGTTTTAATATTTATGGTAATTATTTAATCATTAAAAATTCTAAATAAATTATAATTATGTAGATAATTTCATTATATTTCTAGAGACTATTTATTTTTAAAATTTCATCAAGTTTATCACTATATTAAAACTATTATACTTACAAGAGATAAGAGGGTGACATGTTGTCACTTTCTTTTGTTTTAATAATAATTATATCACTTTCATTGAAAAAATTTCATTAAATGAATCCATTTTGATCCTTAGGTATTAAGGGTTGACTTTAATTTATTAAATAGTATTTTTTAGGTGTTTGGGAAATTTTGTTTCCTTATCATATTGTTTATTACCCCAATTAACCAAATTTACCTCTAATTATGGAAAATAAAAATTACCGTAGTTACTATTCATAATATACAAAAAATAAAAGCAACATATTAAAATACTTTTAACCCATTTATTACAAATATGGAATCCATTTTTTAAAATTAAAAACAATGAATATGATTAAATTAATATAAAATTCATCCTCGTTGTGAAAAAGAGAAAATAGGTTTTTTAAAAGTAAAACCCATCCAAAGATTGATGTGAATTTATATCTAATTTCAATGTAAAATTACTTAAAATGAAAAACATTGGAATAAATTATAAATATATTAATCTAATTATAATTTAAAGCCAATTAAAATTATAAACTTACTATATAAATAAATCAGACAAAAGAGCAGTTTTAAATTAAAATGCAGTAGTTTTCACTATTAATTAAAAATGAATAGTATCAGAAAAATATAAAAAATTCCAAAAAAGTAAATTTTGATGTTTAATTTCCAAATAATAAATTAATTTTGTGATATAAAACTTATAAAAGTGTAAAAAACTATATTTAAAATGGATTATCCCTCAAAAGGCTGTAAAAAAATGTCTTTTTTGAAAAATAATTCTTTTATTCTTAAAATTGATTGTATTATTATATCTTGTATTGAAAAAATATAATATGAATTTTAAAAATAAAATTGTGTTTATATCTCATTAATATAACCCCAAAAGTTTTATATGATTTTATAAACATAATTATTCCCATTTAGATAGGTTTTTAAAGAAACCCATCCTTTATAATGAATTTTTTTTCCATTTATAATAAATTTAGTGTCTAATTAATCATTATATAAACATATTTAAACCATATTTTCATAACATAGTTATTCCTTTCCATTAACACCATTATAACAGCTAGGTTATAACAGTAACATTTAAATAATAATGTTTAATTGTTCGTTTAAGCTCGATATAACATATCATGTACTCTATTGAACATAGTTTTTCTTTTTAAAAACTATAAAAGTTACATTATCTCCCAATTTTAGAAATTTTATCCTCAAAATTTTAATTTGGGTTTGGTAACTAGGGTATGAATTTTCCAAATACCTTTATTTCAATCCCACATCGGAAAAAGCGCTAATAAAACTAACACTTTAAAAGAAAGACATAGAAGTACAAAGGTCACCCGAGATAACACAAACTAGGATTACATGTAGTAAAAAATGGATATGGATGAAAAAATAAGTTTCATGTTTTAGAGTAGAGTGATAGGAAATATGACCAGGATAAAGTTAACAATTTGAAAACCACAAATTTGGGATGGGTTAAACAGTCTTTGATTTTGAGTAGTAAAAGTAAACAAAAAATGTTTTTGAAATAATATAATTTTCAAAAATTTGAGGAAATTATTTATGATCTGGACTAAGAACAAAAGGAAACATACTTAAATTTAATATAGAGTTTCATCCTTTAATAAATTTCTACCATAACCCCATCTTTTCACCAAATGATGAGTATTAAAGATGACTTGGTCACAAATGAAGCACTAGAATCAAATACTAGAGAATCACATAATGCGCAAAATATTAACTATATAATCATACTATATTGAAGCATTAACAAAAAAACATAGGACTAAATCAGTTATTTCCCCAAAAAAAACAAACCATTGAATGCAGAAAAACTACTTTTAATCTTTAAAATTCAATAGTAATACGCAATTTCTACATAGACCATTAGACAAACAAATTCCCTTCAAATTACTGAAAATAATCCAAAATAATATGGAATCACAAAAATTCAGAATTATTTAATCACATAGTATTATAGGATTAGTTTTAACATTTATCTCCATAAATCACTCTCAATTTCTCATACTAAAAAGTAATTTCCTAATCACATATTCTCACTAATAGGTTAATCACTTCCATAAATAACCTAATTCCCAAAATTACACAATTAAAATAATAGATTATTACATAATATAATTCAACCATTACTCATATATTAAAATCCCATTATATTCTATTTACCATAATTGAATAAAGTAACCCAAACGTGAATGCTTTCCAAAATAACATTTATCACATAATCCCCGAATCATTTTACAATACCAAGGATATCCATATGATAAAACGTAAGTTCCCAAAATCAAATTAATATTATTCCATAAACAATTTTTACTAAAAAGAAACTTTTTTTCTGACCAGGGACTTCACGTAGGCCAGTGGTTGGTGATGCACCCTTGTCTCCCTTCGGTTGTGGGTTTCATTCCCATAGCATTGCCGGATGCAATGAGTTGTCACACACCATGTGGTTGGTCCTTATTCAAAAACTATATAATTAGTATAATATTCCTAAAATATTATAATGACCTAAAAAATATCCATAACATGTTTTAACCTCAAAGGTTATTTAATACCTCACATTTTTCATTCAAAAAACAAATTACACATAATTTTCTCAAAGGTGAATGTCTCAAAAAATACCATTATTTACCTTAATATTTTAGATTATAAAAACTAAAAAGGTGTTTTAAGGGATTGAAATTATGATCAAACTTAAAATTATAAACCCAAGAGGATATCCCTAACTCTTAAGAAAATATTATATTCTCCAAAGTTCCCTAAACCGTCCTTTTATACCAACTATAAGGCCCTAACCTTAAACATTACTTAATCTTGAGTTAAGTCAATAATTTGACTTTAATTAACATTTAGGATATTTTAATGTTTGTATATTTAGATAATTAGTCCATAAATCAAACATAACAACTCAAATATTAAAAAATTGACACTTATACTCACTATACATTTTTTCCCATAAAACAAGAACTTTTAAAAAGAAACATGGTTTTGTTTCATGTTTAAATATTATAGATTTTCCTTGAACCCATACTTGAATTTATTCTTTATTAAAACCTTTAATTTTTTTTTCAAAAACTTGGTATGGGCATAAAATCTTAGTAAGGGATACACAAACAAAAAAACTATTAGTCTTGCAAAAACATGACAACCATGAATACTTTATCATAAAGTAACACTTTTCAACTTTATGAAGTAGTAAATACTCTTCAATGAATATAAGCACATTTATTACCCATTTTTGTAACCAAAATATTACTATAATACAATTTAATGGAACATATAACATATAAATGTAAATTAGGAAATAAAAATTTTAAAATAGAATAACCATATGGTCAACTTCCACAAATATCACTAAATGGAATAGACATACATACAGATTTCATACCCAATGCAATGGTTGTTATAACATAACCACCCATACATGGTTTATCATAGAACCACCCTTATTTTTTTATCATATAGACACCCATATTTTGTTTATCATGTAACCACCCATAAAATGTATAAGTACCATTATATAATCATAACACATAAAATATTTCAATTTTCAACATTTGATTCATAAAATTTTATTTTCAATCACAAGAAAGAACTTCAAGGTATTTAAATATTCAATCCATCACCAAAAAAATTTAAAAAATTTAATAAAGATACTTTTGAATCAAAGTGTCCCATACCACTTTGAATCTTTTGAATGAAATTAACATTTTAAAACATTTAATAAATAGACGTTGAAATCAATGTATCCGATACCACTTTGAAACTTTTAAAAGAAATTAAAATTATAAAAAATTCATGTCCATATCAAAAAATTCATAATTTTTTTTGAGAACAAGGAATTGAAATAGAAGGTTTTAGAATAATAAAAATTTAAAACATTAAAAATGACGTTTTAGCTAAAGAGACCCTTTCCATTTGAGAAACACTTGAATAAAAATAATTAATGAATAAAATTAAATAAAAAATTAAATATCATGATAATATAATAATTCATGATATAACATGTCCAAAATTATTGTATATACGACTTATAGGATAATAAAGGTTCAAAACATCTAGACATGCCTTAATGAAAGTAGATTGAGACGTAGTCACTTATAAATATTGTATAATTAGATTAAAGATAAATCAATGAAATAATTATTTGAAAAAAAGATAAATACACCCAATATAAGTGTATATTTAGTGTAAAATAATCAACGGTCATTCACACATATTCTTGGGAAAACACAACCAATTACTTGGATATTTAACTCAATGAATGGAGATTGAGTTAATATTTTATTTACCTTGAGTCCATCTTTTCTCGTATATAATTTATTTTCCTAAATAATAAAATAATGTTAATTGATACTTTCTTTATAACCCTTTTCCTATTTATTATTCCTTTTATATCACTTATTACCATTTTTTTGAAACTATGTAATTATTTATGTTCGTATCTGACATTTTATCGATATTCAGTACTTGAGTCGAAAATGAACTTGTTTTGATGTAAATTGTGCATGAGGTCAAAAGTAAATTAAATAATTAATAATATTAATTATTTAAATATCATATAAATCAAGTATATTTGTATTTATATTATCCATAATATTTGGATATATGAAATGAAATACACCGTTCATGGAGACGGTAGGTCGTACGTACGCATGAACACTGCATTAATGTTTTTCTCATATTAAATGAAAAATAATTAAATGATATAAATTTATATTAAAAATCCAGTATTATATTAATTTCATATATGTATCATAGTTTTAATAAAAACATCCTTTATATTTTCCATGTATATAGGGAATGAGTCATATCGCTTTGAGGGGGTGACAGTCCACACTTCCCCAAACGAAATTTTCATATTTAAACAACATAAAGAGCATAAAAGTATGTTATAAATAAAAACTATAGAAGTATAAATACAATATAAATATAATATGTAAAAATAGTGTACATTATAAAGTCCACCATGAGAAGTGGTAGGGGAAAATTGAACAATCATCATTTTGTGAGGTAGTAGTTCACCGTACACATAAACAATATGTTCATTACCCATTAAATAGAGGTGTGTGTATGTGTAGATCAAAAAAATAACATAAAACAATATTAGTATATTTAGGATACTAGTTTTTTTATGTAATCAGAGAATAATAAGAGTTTATGGAGGGGAGAAAGGTAATGAAACTAAAAAGCATAGGAGAAGGCGTTACATCTTAATCAGGTAATTCCTTTTGGTTTATACCAAAAAGAATACATGGGAGGATTTATTCCATAAGTTAGGCTTCTAGGACAAGTGTATGTATTCTAGGAAGAATTTTGCGCAGATCTTGGCTGAAATAAATTGTTCCTGGAGTGTCAGTATTTGAGAAGAGAGGGTACGTTTTTATAGGAGAGGGAAGGGGAACCCTTGGAAACTCATAATTTATTAAATTAATATAAATTAATTTTTTAATTAACTTGGACCCAATATGATATATGTCTATGATAAGATTATTATTATTCAAAATAATCTCATAAAATAATTTTTACACAAGTATTGAGTTTATTTTAAACCTTATTGTTTCAGTTTACCCTTAATTAATCTCTTTTTATTTTAATTGGGGTGATAAGATTTTAATTGTTACGAGGATATTAATTTTACTTATATGGGGTTAATTTACCATAGTTTTAAACTTAATGAACTTTTAGACATTTTAAAAAAATCTGTGTGATTTGAAAATATTTTTATTATTTTTAAATAATTTAATTAATTATCATTTTCACAGTATATCCATTCTATCAATTTCAACACTATTCACTTTATTGAATTTGAAAAAAATAGAAACAGAGATACAACATTGAACCAAAGAATTTTATAGTCTTTTAACATGAAATATTCACCTATAAAAATCATTTATAGCATAAATTATTTCATATAATATTAATATTAAAATTTAAAATTTCATTTATTTGATATTTATCTTAATAAAATAATTTCTCTATCATTGTTTTGTCAACATTTATGGTAATTATTTAATATCTAAAAATTATAAATAAATTCACATTATGTAAATAATTTAATTATATTTTTTGATATTATTTATGTTATAAATTTAATCATGTTTATCAGTAGATTAAAATTATTATACATATATGAGATAATAGTGTGACATGTTATCACTTTCTTTTGTTTTAACAATAATTATATCACTTTCATAGAAAAGAGTCCATTTAATGAATCAATTTCGATCCTCAGGTGTTTAGTTTAGATTTTAATTTATCTAATATGATTTTCTCAGGTGTTAGGGTAATTTTATTGTCCTTATCATATTGTTTATTACCCTAATTACCCTAATTTACCTTTAACCATGGTAAATAAAAATTACCATAGATACTATTTAAAATATACAAATAATAAAAGTAACCTATTAACATAATTTGGACCCACTTATTCCAAATATGGAATAAATTTTCCAAAATTCAAAGCACATAATTGACAGAAATTAATATAAAATTAATCCCCATTGTCAAAAAAAGAAAATATAATTTTTTAAAAGTAAAAACGATCAAAAGATTAATCTGCATTTATATCTATGTTTAATGTGAAATTAATTAAAATGAAAAAAATTGGATTAAATTATAAAAATAATAACATAATTATACTTTAAAACAAATTAAAAGGTTAACCTTACTATTTAAATTAATCATTAAAAAAGCATTTTTAAATTAAAATGCAGTTTTTTCACTATTCCTGAAAAATGAATAGTTTCAGAAAAATATAAAAAATTTAAACAAATTAAATTTTGATATTTGGATTCCAGATAAGATGTTTATTTTGTGAAATAAAACTTATTAAAGTGTCAACAACTATATTTAAAATGGGGTTTCCATCAAAAGGTGGTAAAACAAATGCCTTTTTTTGAAAAATACTTCTTTTATGCTAAAAATTGATTTTATACACATATGCTGAATAGAAAACATATAATATGAATTTTAAACATAAAATTGAGTTTATATTTCATTAATATAATACAAAAATGATGATATAATTTTATAAACACAATTATTCTCAATTAAAAAGTTTTTCATAGAAACACATCCTTTATATTAAATTAGTTTTTATTACAATTTCTAATAATTTTAGTAACCTATGAAACATTATAGAAACATGTATAAACCATATTTTCATAATTTGGTTAATGATTTTTATTCCCACCATTCTAATGACTACGTTATAATGATAAAATTTAAATAATATCATTTAATTTATCTTTTAAGCTCGATGTAACGTATCATGTACACTATCGAACATATTGTTTAGTTTTAAAAACATGGGATGTTACACAAATAAAATATAAAGGATAAAAACCAATAAAAAAATATTATGTATAAAATATGTATAGATCCCTAAAAAAATTTAAAATCTCTTTGATTTAATTTATTTTATGTCAATGATACATAAAAACAACCAAAGAAAAAAAGAAAAAATATTTAAATCCTAAGTAACTGTCCCCTCTCCCCCTCAATTATCTTAGAAATAAATCTAATTATTTCCAACATGAATTTATTAAGGAATATACATTTTAATTTGTGACTATATAGTCCAATATGAGGGATAGATACAACCTATTAATTCTTTTTTCAAGGGATGTAGGGAGGCATTTAGAATCCTCTATTGGTTGTTTCCAACAGTTTTCATATTAATGCTTCACTTGTTTTCTATTCACCTTGAATAGTTTATTTGGATATTATCATTTGTTCTCAACCAAACCAAATGGGATCATATTAATTACTATACATAGTGAAGTCCACTTGGAATAAAGATTACTAAACATTAATATATTTATTAAATAGAATAAGATTACTTTATCTCTAATATGAAATTATCTTCAGTAGAAGATTATATCATAGATATATTTTTCCTTCTCCTTATACAAAAGTGAATTATCATAATATTCCCTCCTTAGTCCCTTTAGTTCCATAATCTAGAGCTTCCTCTACTCTTTATATTTGACAAACTCCAAGATTATCTTTTATATGGCCAAATAAGCCCCCTGTTGCAACTCAGTAAGAAAATGAAATTTTTTCCATAGATAATTATATTAGGGGATATTATTAAAGGGGTTTTATAGGTAGTTAAATATTCACAAAATTATTCTTTAATATTTTCACTCGATTCCATTCAGGTTTGTTTCACTGTATATTCTAAAATTATATTTATATCTCTATTGGACACCTCTTCATTACCATTTTTCTATGGTTAGTATATAGTTGAGGTCTTGTGGTGCACTCTATACTTATTTAGTAGGGATTATATTTTCTTGTTGTAGAAGTGTGTGCCTTGGTCACTAATTATTTCTTGGGATAGTCCAAATCTAAAAATTTGTACAATTTTAGAAACTCATAGAAAATATTAGAATCAGTAGTTCTGGTTGCGTTTCCTTCAATCCACTTAGAAACATAGTCCACTTCTAATAAGATATATGATAAATAAAATGAGATAGAAAATTATCCAATGATATATAATCCCCAAAAATAAAATAATTTAAATAAAATTAAATTCTATTGGGTAGTTTCACGTCTTTAAGAAAATCCACTAGTAAATTGACCATTTGGGAATGTTTTATATAATTTATATTAGTCTAAAAAAATGTAAGTACTAAATAAAATAGCTTATAAAACATTTATATTAGTTCTTTGAGGTCCAAAATTTCCTCCATATGTATGTTTATAAAAATAATAAATCAAAAATAAAATATCTTTCTTAGGGATATACCTCATTATTACTTGGTTATTATACGTCATCTTCAAATAAGGATATACCAAAACATAATATTTTGACTTAGATTTCAATTTTAAAGTTGCATGTTTCATAGGGAGGGGGGTTGGGTACCTTTTATGTTACTAGAAAACTAACCAAATCATCATATAATGGAACTAGGGTAACTTTTTACATTTTCTCACTAGGGAATAAATCATATATGTTTTTCGCACAGAGTGGTTCAACCTTGGTATTTTCCATCAATCTACTCTTCCGAATTATAATTATATTTTCATAACCCATTTTTTCTTTAATCTAAAAATTTAATTCTTACAAAAGAAACATCTATCTCACTAAACTTTTCACTACATCATACTTCTTGATTAGATATCCTAATGCTACATAATCAGAATAAATAATTACTTTACTTTCTAATAGGGAACAAAATTCCTCAAAAGAAACAAAAATTGAAAAAAACGTTTTTTTAAATTGATTTGGTATTTTTCTAGGGTCTAAGAAGTGAAGGATATCACTTTTTTGTGACTATCAACTTTCTGGGAGAGTACAAATCCTACATATATATTCAAATCATCACACATTATCTCAAAGGGTTATTTCTAGTTAGGTGTGTTGATTATAAGTCTATGGTCAGACTCTCATTGATCTTATAGAAAGATATTATACATGGTTAACAAAATAAAGATTTATTAGCCTTATTTAATTGGTATGTTAGGGTAAAAAATATTTCTAATATCCATAGTAATCCTTATTTAAAATCTAGTAACCCAAAAAAAATCTATTTTGTGTCACAGTAGTAGGGAAAGAAAATGTATAGATAATGTAAATTTTATCCTTATACAAGTCAATACAAATAATATGATTCCTAAAATTTACTTTATCCACCATAAAATATCATTTACCAAAGATTAAAACCACATTTTTCTCAATTAATTTCTTAGAACATTTTTTAGAATCTCAATATAGATTTCAAAATATGTTCTATAAATAATAATATAATAAAATAATACCTATAATAAGCTTTCAATAAATTTTAAAAATATTATTACCATACAAAATTTTAAGATAACCATGGAATTAGAAAACCTAGACAACATACTATTGCAAGAAATTGTTTCAAATGGGCATGTGAATGTAGTCTTTTTCTGATCTTATGAAGATATTGGGACTTGAAAAAACTTATAAAATCCATAAAGTAAGTAGTAGTATCCCTTATAAGATATAATCTATAATATTGTTTCTATAATGGGAATGTAGTGGTCCTTTCAAGTAACATGGTTCAATTTATGATGGTCAATACACACTTTCTAACTATTATGAAATCTTTGGGGCACTATATCATTATTTTCATTATGTATAATTTTATATCCATTTTTATTTGGGAAAATTTCAATGGGACTTACCCATTAATATTTTGAGATGAGGTATATTGTTATATCTCTTAAAATCCATTCTTATCCACTTTTTACAACTTCCATGATGTTTCGGATGAGACTCATTTGGGGACATCTCATTGGTTTAGACTCACATTCTAGAGAAATCCTATACATACAGGTGGTAGGCTTAATCCTTGGGATGTATACTAATGTCCAACCTATTTCCCTAATTTTTTTTAAAATTTTTTTTAATTGTTTCTGTTCTTTATTTTCCATTTTTGGCTTGAAATTATGTCTAGAAGGTTTTATTTTTTTTCAATAAAACCATAATTTAGGTTTGAGGGAATAATCATCGATTAACATTGAATGGAGTGTAATAATGATTTTTTAAATCATTAATATCAATATTGGAAACCTTTATATATATGGAAGGAGTATCATTGTTTTTTTGAGTATTTCATCAAAACAACTATTATGAAAATAAGTATCATCAATACACATAAGTATTTCCAAATTTAACTCATTTTCAAAAATATATTCATCAGGAAAATTAAGTGTTTCTAAGTATTATCCAAACTGAATTATTTCCTTAAATATTTCAATTTATTTTTATAAACAATATAAAAATTTAAAATGGTTCAATGAAAATAGAATTTTCTCATCATGAGGGCATCTTATTGAATCCAGATTGTTAAAATTAATTATAGTTTCTCTAAAATTCATTGAAATAATTCCCTTAGTATCATTTTTTTCTGGAAGTCTTATGAAATTTCATAAATATTATTATAGGGTAATGAAATTTACATCTTTATTCCTCTATATTAATAATATAAAATTTAAAAGGAAAAAAATATTTGATGCTTACCAAGACATCCTCTAATACTATAGCTGGATAGGAAATGGGTTTTTTCAGTAGGATTTACATAAACTTAGGTAGGTTTGTGATCCCTAATCTATATGGAATAATATAGATAGTATGGAATTACATTAATTCAAGCTCCCAAATCACACAAATCATTTGAAAAAAATGATTCCTATTATAGTGAAATAGATACTGAAGGTACCTAGATCATAAAATTTCCTAGGGATTTTTGGGTTAACAAGGGAAGATACATTTCTACATAAATTTACCTTTTCATTCCCATGAAATATTCTCTCTCCAATGAAAATATATTTGATAAACCATGAATCCCTATAGATTTGGTAGATAAATTCAAGAAAAGGAATATTGATCTCTACTCTTTTGAATATCACCATGATCACTTCTATGATATGTCTTAATGAATTTTCTTGGGTTATTTTAATCTATAAGGAAAGGTATTTTGGGGTTAATTTAAGTATCATATCTTTTTTTCCATTATATTCTTTATTGGTAGTATTTATAGAGGTGATTCTTCTTCTTGTTACTTCTTCTTATGGAAAAATTCTTTAAGTTCATCAGGATTCCTACATATATGTTTGTATTGAGATAGAGATTATTTAATATTTTCAATATAATTTACACTTTTTAATGAAATAAAAATAAAAATCACATTGGATTTTGGAATTGACATATTAGGAAGTTTATCTGACCCTTATTTTCAGTTCATTGATGGAATATAAAATCTAGTTGTACTGTCCTTTTAACTCCTATAGTGATAATATATGAGTGTTGAGAATATCTTTTTGAGTGGTGTTAAACTCCAAATTTTATCTCATCATGTAATTCATGTGTGTGTGTGTGTGGGGGGGTCATTGATATTACCTTGGTTGATAACTTGTAAATGGATGGGAACTACCACTTGCGATGGGTGGTGTCTAGAAATATGGTAGAAAATTGTTCTAGATAGGGGTCTTTAGTGATGTTGGTTCACAAAACCAAATTGTGTATTAGAATAATCACTGAATCCTTTAGTTATTTATATATACTAATATTACAGTATTTGGTACATGGAATCATAGTTTTCTTGAAGCTACCACCATCCATTGGTATAGAGACCTAGGATTTTCATATATAAATATTATATATTTATAAATGAATATTCAATACCTTTCACAAATACACAATCGAGGACCGTAAAGGATTAGTTTTGTTGGATACTAGATATAAAATATTATTATTTCATGAAATCTATTCAACATATCTTAAAAATATCCCCCCATTTATCACACTTCATAGACAAACCATACTTAAAACCTTTCTTAATAACATGGGGAAAGGAAACATAAGAAAGGGAAATCTCAGATGCTCAGTAAGGGTAAACAAGGGAGATATAAATCGATGATCAAATTAAATAATAGGATAAACATAAGTGTATGATAACATAAACATAATTTAAAAACTTTATACAAAATATATCAAATATCATAAACATGAGTCATGGTATAATTATTTATCATTTTAATGAAATGAATCATAAGAGTGAGAAATCGTTATAAATATACCATGAACCATAAGTTTATGTCATAAGAGTGTGGCACCATCAAAAGTATAGAAACCATTTTAGATGTCAAGGTTTACTACTGAAGCTATAAAATCATAATGGATCATGAATCAAAACATGTTTCTTATAGTGGATTAAGCACATAAACTTATTTTCTATACTGGATAAAGCACATCAAATTGTTTCCCATAGTGGATCAAGAAAATTGACTTATTTCCCAAATTATATAGCCCACATAAAAATTTTTCCTATAATTATCTCTTGAGATATAATACTTTACCCAATTAATTGGAGGGATATATAATTCTGATCCCAACCATCTAAAAATTAAAACCATATATATGTGTGCTTCGATATAATTAAGCATTTATCATGTCATTATATCATAACCCATATAAAGAAAATGAGTTTTATAAACATTTCATCAATCCTTAATATGATAACCCATAGAAAATAAATAGGTTTCATAAAAATATCATCAGCAATAATCATATAAAATGAGAAGAAGGAATAAATATGTTACCATTAGATCATATCCCACATAAAATATAAGTATCACCAAAGGTTATTGTAATTTATGAATATAAAATCCCTAATAAATTTATTAAAAAATTATTGAGGAAAATATCCTTCCCACTTTGAAAATAAATTTTTTAAAATTAATATTTAAAAAAAAATCATTAAAATCCATTTTCATTTAAAATATCATTGAAAACTTATATAGTATGCTTCAAGTCATTGAGCGGTCATGATAATGGGAAATTCCTTTCTTTCCATACATGTTAAAAGAAAAAATTCCTTTCAAATTATTATACAATGTAAAAAAGTACCTCATTCCAAAAACAAAAAAAAGATTCCTCATAAACCATTTTTTAAAAGTTAAAATAATGTTAAAAAGGACTTTATTTATTAATTTGGGAGTATTAAAAAAATTATTGAAAACATTTTTAGAAAACATGTGGAGTGAACTTATTTTTGACTGAAGAGTTAAATAACTACAAAAATATCTACAATATAAAAAAAACTATACGATAATAAAAACAAAATGTATTTATAATATAAGGATTTTATAATTTCCTTATTGAAAATCCAAGCATAAAAAGTCCCAATTAAAAATATGATTGAAACATAAATCCCTTACCACTTTGGTAAAGTTTTTATTATAAGCCCCATGAAATAAATAAAATTATATGGACATGTAAATATCAATAAATGTAATTATAATAATCTAAAAAAACGTTCATGGGAAGTATATTCAGTACATGAAAGAAACAAGTGGGGAATATGTAATGTGTCTCACAGAAATAAGTTTGATGAAAATTTGTTACCTCAAGTATCTACTTTATTCATATGCATTTAAACCTAATGTATAATAAATATAGGTTTATTATATATAAAATCACTAACCATAAACATATATATCTTTCCATATACTGTTTACTTATACCTTTTATCACGTATTTTTTTTATAATTCATTATTAAAATCATTGTTCTGAGTGATAACTGCTTCATTATTCATATATGTTTTGGTTCAACAGTTTTGGTCCTTGTACTTTAATCATGGTTCCATTATCTATTTTATTTTATTAATGATATATAAATCCTATATATTAATAATATACATATTTATAGTCATCCATGAAATTTATAGATAGAAAAATGAAATACACCGTTAATGGAGATCGTGGGTCTATGTACATATAAATGCTGTTTCCATTTTATTAAAGGACAGAATGAAAGAAATTCAAATTATAATTAAACATTGAAAAAAATTTATGTCATATATATCATATATAATCAATATATCTATCTTTATTACCATCCATATAAAAATAGAATGGAAAACATATCACATTGCAATGTGGAGATGGTAGTCCACGCGTATGCTTGAGCAGTGTTATCATTTTACAATGGATTGGAAGTTAAGAAGTTAGACGTGATATTATAATTATAAAAGTATAATTATTACAAAAATATCATATAAATATGTTTAAATCCATAATTATATCTATCTATGAGAGTAAGTTATGGAAAATGAATTACATCAGTTCGTGAGGCTGTAGTCCGTTGTATACAAAATCAACTGTTTCATTTACCATTTGATGGAATAGTAGATGAATCAAGAATATGAAATTAACATAATAACTTATAATTAAATGAAATATATTGGTTTTATGAATTCAACATAGTTGAATAACATTTGAAGGAGGTAGAATATGAAATAAAAAAAATTCTTAGTTAAGAACGATACCTCTTCTTCAGACAACCGATTTTGGTTTGAACCAAAATCCCTCTTAGGAGGGATTAATAATAAAAAAATTAATCAAGGAAGTGGTAATGGAAGTAATTAATTGATTTTGATAGGGATTGTATTAACTAACAATCATTTTTATGTGTGATTAAAAGCGAAGAGGAGGTGCCATTTTACAATTGAGGTGAGTTGAACACTTAGTTTTTCAATGTCTTACAATAATATTATGTCAATTTCTTGGACAAAAGGATAAAAAATTTACCATTTAAAAAATTATATGATATATGTTCTAAATAGGTCCATAAAAATATATTATATATGTTTATAGATCATTTTAACCCTTATCTTTTTAGTTTAACCCCTGGTAAATCTGTTTTAACCTTAACCGTGGTAACATATTTTTACTATTTTTACTATTTATCAAGAAAAAAAAATAATTTTAACTACTTATATCATTTGAATTATTCTCATTAAAAATATTTAATCCATTTTACCAAATTAAATTCATATATGTGGAATAATTTAATTTAAAATGAATCCCATAAACTCGACAAAAACCAAATTTCAAAAGAAAAAAATTTCATAAGTATAAAAAGATTTTGCACATAAATTCTACATAAAATCAATAAAAATTATATTAATTGGATTAATAATCAAATAATTTAAATAATTTTACTTCTAAAAACAATTTAAAATAAATTTAAACTTTGAAAATTCACTAAAAAAAATACATTTCTAATAAAAAGTAGTATTTTCACTCTTTATAAAAAATTAATATTTTCATAATTTTCTCAAAAAATCACTATAAGATAATTTTGAAATGTTTATTTCAAAAATTAATTTAATTTTTTCAAATAAATTTTATAGATTTGGAAAAAATTGATTTTTAAAAAAGTTCACAAAAAATAAAGAAACCACATTTTAGAAAAAATAGATATTTTAAGAACAAAACTAGATTTATTATTATCACATGACTAGAAAAAATATTAGATGGATGATAAAAAATTTTATTGAATATATAATTTTTAAATGTAATTAAAATTATTTCATAATAGGGACTAATTTAATTTATTAATATCAAAACACATTTCACACATAATTTTTTCAGAAAAATATTTGTTTTACTTTCAAATGAATTTTACTTTCATTTATAATAAACAAAAAATGTAACATATCTTTAATTTTTTTTTGTGTTTTTACTCATTCATTTGAGTAACAAATATTTGGATCTCTTTGAGGTTTTTTTCATTATTTTACTGGACCTTTTTTGGAAGGTATTTAGGCCTTTTCATGGTTTGTTCATGGTTTGCACATAGTTAATCAAAGTGCACAACCTGGGATGCAAGGATTTCACATGGTTTAAAAATGTAACCAACATGTTTAATGGTTTTCAGATTGTATTCTCATGGTTAAACAAAGTGTGTAACCTATTTGAGAGTTTGCGCATGGTTTAAACAAATTTTGCAACCTATGGCACAGTTTGGGCATTTAGTACTAACCGTATGACATGGCCTAGGAAACCAAATGAACGATTATTATACTTATGAAAATCATAATTAAATTACTAAAACCAACCTAATTAACTCAAAACTACTCCCACTCTGACCTGAATTGGTTCTCACGATTTTTGGAGCCCTCTGAAGGCATTTTGGCCCCCCAAACCTCATATCTTGGCGGATCGAATACCCAAACGATGCTGATATCTTCTATTTTGGTGAGTTATTTTCTTCTTAATTTTGGATCTCCCTTCTTCAATTTTTTCCTTCATCTTAAAGATTATTATGTACATTCCTTTTTTGGATCTTGGTTGATTTATGTGGTATTGTAGATCTAGGATCTCTTGTCTCTTCTTTCAAGATCTTTCTTCCAAGATTCAATGATCACCATAAGGGGAGAAATATCTTAGATCTGTTATAGTCGGATTAAAAATATTACATGTAGGTGTTTCTATGATTTTAATTTTTTTTGTGATTAATTTTTTCTTGAGAATTAATAGATACATATTTCTTGATTTTTAACACATGTTCTATGAAATTTGTACATTTAATTATATATTTAATATTATTTGTACCGTTTCTCCATAAATTGAATATGGAATGAATTAAATGGATATGAATTTGATTGATATCACCTTTTTTTGAATTGATAAATTCCATGTTTCTTTAGATTTTTTTTCAAATGACTTTTAAAGGACTTTTTGGTGAAATTTAAGGCATTGGACTGTTTTTTGATTTATTAAATAAACTTAATTGATTTAAATTAAATGTATTGAACTATTTGATGTTTTAAAAATATTTTTAAATTGTTGAATTTATTAAATAAAAAATAAACCCCTTAAAATAATTTTACCAATTTTAGAATTTATGTACTTGGGTTATTCGAAATAAATGATTTATCCACATGGAAAGAGGGTGTACACTCTTGTTTTAAAATGTATTCAATTGTTTTTAAAATTTTAATACTTACATTGAATTATTTAATATTCATTTTAAATAAATTATTATTTTCAATGATTTTTTGGAATTTTAATGATTAATGGTGAACGTAATCGTGTATTATTACCCTTTTAATATTGAATTGTTAGAAAGGTTTTCAGTTGAAATTGACGATGCTTGATGACCCATTTTGAAAATTATGATAATTGTACCATGTGATAATACCTTAATTGAAACCTTTTTGATTCTTATAATTCTTATTGTTTGGGGGTTGAGAAAGGGATTATTTACTTTGAGAGTGTTTTAGGGGTGACAGTGAGATGTTGTCTACAAGGATCCCTGTATGATCCTCAAAACTTGTTTATCTCACCCATTATTTTGACTAGTCATGGGAACCTATATAGTAAATGGGATGACCTATATATATGTTTTACTAGAAGAATCACACACTTCTGTTGGATCCATAGACAATGCGATAGGTTTAGGATATGGAATTATGGTAAGGAAATATGGGGTATATGGTACTGGTTTTATTTAGATCCATGAGACTTGATGTAAGCCTGATAATTAGTCTTATTATAATTTAATTATCTTTTTTGAGTTGGAATTACTACCATACCTAAGTTGTTCCCATGACATATATATAGTTGATTCTCAATACATGACCACATTCTTTGTCAATGTTTAGCACCAGAGTTTCCTTACTTGATTCATTTATTTTTATTATGCACCTTGATTATATTGTATGGACTCATATTTATATTTCCATATCAGGTCAATATTCTCATCTTTTCATGATTATCTGATTTTAGATTGTGAAATAGTTTTCAAATATTTCTAAGAAAATGTTTATATTTTAAAGGGTTAAATGTCATGTTTTACAGGATTATTTTTATAAATGTTTTTTAAATAATTAAAACTATATTTTTAAACTAATCCCCATACTCTATCCTTTATAATCCACTTTTAGACTATTTGAATTACCTTATTAAGTAAATGTATAGAATCTCTGGTGGAATCATATAGTGATCTTTATCCCACACCCTTATTGTTCCTTTAGGTTTTTGAACCCTTTATTATCTTATAGTAGGTGTTTGTGATCTCATCTTCCTTTGAGGGTTCATTCCTGGTTGACCTAGGGTGGGTGACTTGGGACATGGTGGGTGGTCATGGACAACCAGGAGGGGGATTTTTGTTGTTATTTTCTGCTTACATTTTTCATAGTGCCTCTTTTTTACTTTGATATATATTTATTGATTGATATATATCTAATGATGTTTCCACATTATGCCATATTATTTTAATACTTTTAGGGATAAATAGCTCAAAATAGTTATTTTTTAATGTCAAGGTACTTGTCGTCATCCCATAGAGCTCGAGAATGCTCATCAGGTTAGTGGTGAATTGGCTCAGATATTGGTTTAGATGGTATTTCGGTTTGGTTCATTACAAATAGTATCAGAGTGGGTCTTTCCTTAAAGGGAAATACTTTAATATAACACACTTATGTTATTTGGGGTTAGTTATGGTAAAAAATAGATTAATTGTGTGTCATGACTGATGAGGTTTTCTATGAGTGTGTGCATGATAACCACCCTTCATGGTGAGACTCGAGTTACCAGGGATGTTGGGACTTGAGTATTTATTTTGAGTTATTGGTTTTCTATGGAAAAGTTATATTGATATTCCCAATGAGGCTGCATTTTATTTAGGGAAAATATTATGAGTTTTTGAAATATAATGGAAGGATGACCATAGTATCACCATGTTTTCATGGTCTATTAAACTGTTAGGAATTGATGCGACTAATTTAAAAATACAACCATGGATAGTTGTGAGGTTAGTGTTTGGTTTACCATCCCATAAGACAAAGAATTTTATAGTTCTATGTTTGTTATAAACTTGAAACCCTAACAATTTTCTTACAAGTGACATCACTTATGTGAGGTTGGTTATATGGGTTATGGATGTGGGTTGTTTTATGATATTATCTGGTTATTTGAAGTTTAATACCTTATTAATAATTTCGAATCCCTTATAAAAACTAAATTTCATCTTAAAACATGTTTTGTTTTGTTCTTTGATAAATTTTTTCAAACTCCAAAAAAGTGAGTTTTATGAAATGTTTTGTTTCAAAAACTAATTATCAAAGACTCTTACGTGATGTGAAAAAAAAATTTCATTAAGAAGGAATCACAGTTTGTAATGGATTTAAAATAAGAATGGTTATGATAATTGGAAACTGGAATTAATGATTTTGAAACCATGGAATAATTTAAAATTATTGGTAAAGGGTTTTTGAAACTATAATTGATTTATAGAAAGATTTATCATTTTGAAAGGATAGAGTAATGTAATAAAAATTGTGAAATATTTTGTGTTTTGAAATAAATTAAGCTTTGATAAAGTGGGTTGTGACTTTGTTTCAAATATTTTGTACACTTTTTGAGTGTTCATTAATGCTTGAGTTTATATGCCCATGTTTTTTGATGTTCAAAAATGTATCCGAGAATGTCCATTATGAAGGATAGAATGTTGGTCCAATGGTTTGGTCCTCAGGGTAGTTCATTATATTTTCTAGAAGTAGAATATTTTTCAATGAATCTACCCACAATCCATATCGAGTTGTTAAGCTAGATACATTCTAGCCTTTGAACCCTATCAGATAATTCTTGGGTTGTCATCCACCTTCTTATAAAGGCGAACAAGGTTCTCTTGAGGTTGTATAGTGTATTGATGAAGTTGATGGGATCTTATATTATCTCAAGACTCCTGAGAGTATAAAGGTTAATTCTATAGACTCTTTATTCGAGGGAACTAGTCAGAAGTGGTGGGAAATTTTATTTCCCCTTGTTTACATATATTAATTCCTTGTGAATTATTCAGGTCAATATTCATTTGAATACAGTATCCTAAGGAAGTGAAGATGGAGAAAGTTTCTATGTTCTTGTGTTTTGGTCAAGACGAGCTTTCGATTGTGTAGTATGCTAAAAAATTATCACATTTGGTATGTTTCATACGAAGTCTTTTTCATAATGATGTCAGTAAGGATAAATGTTTTAGAAAAGTCCTTTACCAATACCTCTCCACCCTCAAGCATATGGATGGTGTTATCTCTTATTCATGGATTCTCATTATGGATTTCTCTACTGAAGAAGAGCAAGTGAAGAAAGATAAAAATGATAATTCATATTCCGTGGTTGATAACAGAAATCCTTCTCAAGAAAATATAATGCCTCTCATGTATTTCCATTATAGATCACCTTGTCATTCTAAGAGGTGGTGTCTGAATTCTCCAAAGGATTTTGGGTGGTGTGTCTATCGATGTCACCTTCTGAGGTTCTATAAGTTTTACCACTAAAAATCAAAATTTTGGTCAAAAATACCAACTCTTGACAATGGGGCTGTAGATTCTTCATTATAATTGGGCTCCAACCATAGATACTAGAGTAAAGAATTTTACACAGTGGAGGTGATTTTGGTTGTGGGCTTGTTGTTTCTGACATCAGAGTGGAAACTGTTTGAATTTTTATTCTTGTGGACTTACTATATTTGTAAACCTTTTTGTTTTCAGATCATTATAAATGATAACTTATGGAATTTGGTTGTGGTCATATGTGGATTATAGAGGTAATAATGGTTTCCTTTTCTTGATATATTGATTATTGTTCCTTGACATTTATCTTATTTTGACTTAATGGTTAGAAATAAATTTTGATATATTGGATGATCTCCCTTATGAGATTGTAGTGCCCTATTGTGCAGTGAATTGGATGTTTGAGATATTTCTAGTTATACTTGGATAGACATGGGGAATGTACTTGCGTAACTATAATGGTTTGGAATTTTGGAAGACCAAGAACCCGGTAGTGATAGGGATTTTTTTGATGATCTCATTGAGGTGTGAGGTTTAGTTTTGTAAAATACCATGTTACCATTGAGTACTTACCCATGGTAGAAATCCTTGTTTGTTATTTACCTTCCATGTGGAGTCTTGATCGTATATGTTTCTCTATAGTGTGTGGGTGAAGTATCTTCTTTTGGTTTAAGGGATGTTCTTTTATTATGTTACACCATTTTGGTGAGTCTTTAAATGGTGGGGAGACCTATGATAGGTCTCTAGTCTTTATCTAGTTTGGAGACTTGTGATAATATTTGTGTTTTTATATTGGAGTTGTGTGGGTTTTTAACCTATTAGTGAGTTTCACTTTTGGAACATGGACCATTCACCTCATAAGATAAGTGATGGATTTCTTATTGTGTCATCGTGTTTTATATTTTGATATGGAAGATTTTTGTGGTCAGAAAGTCCTATGGTGGGGAGGTTGTAACATCCCATTGCTTGTTTTTTTGTGTGTCTTGACCCACTGATTTGAGTACCCAATGTTTGGATCTCTTTGCATGTTGTTTTTAGAATTTTATCATAACTTTTTTGAATTCTTATAGGCCATTTCATGGTTTTTCCATGGTTTGTGCATGGTTAAACAATGTGTGAAACATGGGTTACATTGTTTTTTCATGGTTTAAACAAAGTGTGAAACCTGTTTTACAGTTTGAGCATGGTTTTTACCAATCATGTGACTTGTTCTAGGAAACCACAAAAATAGTAATTAAATTAATGAAAATCATAATTAAATTCCACGAACCCACCTAATTATCCCTAAACTCCTCCCACTCGAACCTATATTGACTTTACGGATTTTGGGAGCCCTCTGGAGACATTTTAGATCCCCAAACCTCATCTATTGGTGGATAGAAGAGCCAAATGATGCAGAGATATTCTCTTTCAATGAGTTATCTTATTCTTAATCTTGGATATACCTTCTTCTCTTGATTACTTCATCCTAAATGTTATGATGGCCTTGATTTATGTTGTATTTTAGGTCTAATATATCTTATCTCTTATTTTGAGATCTATATTCCTAGATTCATTGATTTCCATCAGAGGCAACATGTCTTAGATCCTTTGTGGTTGGATTCCAAATATCATAAGTAGGTGTTTCTATTCTTTTCCTTCATTTTGTTATTATTTTTTTCTTGAAAATTCATAGATACATGTTTATTGATTTCTAAAACATTTTCTATGAAATTTTTCTAGTTAATTACATATGAAATCTTCTTTGACCACTTTATCTCTAAATTAAATATGAAATGAATTAAATGGATATGAATTTTATTTCTCTGAACTTTTTTTTGAATTGATAAATTCCATGTTTGTTTGGATTTATTTTCATAGAAAATTTAAAGGAATGTTTAGTGAAATTGAGGTCTTTGGCTCATGTTTTTATTTATTAAATGAACTTTACTGATTTGAATTAAATTAATTGAACTATTTTATGTTTTCAAAAACATTTTAAATTCTTGAATTTATTAAATAACCAAGAACACACATTAAATTATTTTACCCTTATTTTGGAATTGGTGTTCTTGTGTTATTGGACATAAATGATTTGTCCATATGGAAAGTGGTTATAAACTATTGTTTTGAAATGTATTCAATAATTTTTAAAATTATAATACTTATATTTAATTATTTAATGTTTGTTTGAAATAAATGATTGTTTTAAAGGATCGTTTGGTTTTTTAAGAATGAATTGTGAGAGAAATCAGTCATTATTATCCTTTTTAATATTGAATCTTATAAAAGGTTTTGAATTGAAATTGACAATGGTTGATGTCTTTATTAGAACATTATGATAGATCTATTATGTGGTAATCCATTATTTGTAACATGATTTATTCTTATACTTCCCATTGTTTGGGGGATGTAAAATAAATTATTTACTTTGAGAGAGTTTTGTGGGAATAGTGTGATGTCATTGATAAATATACCCATGTAATCCTTGAAACTTATTTATCTCACCCATTCATTTGAAAAGTCACAGGAAACTAGATAGTTAGATGGGATAACCTAGATATATTCTTCACTAGAGGACTCCCACCCTTCTAGTGGATCCATAGAGAATGTGAAGTTTTTAGGCCATGGACATGCAGCTAGGAAAGAAAGTGTGTGTGCAACAAGTATCTTCAAACCTGTGAGACTAGATATAAGACTCATAATTTGTTATTTTGTAATTTGATTAGCTATTCTAATGTGAAATCACTATCATACCTAGGTTGTACCCATTACATCCATATACTTTATAATCAATACTTGAAAGCATTTTTTGTCACTATTTGGCATTCGAGTTGCCTTGCTTGATTCATTTATTGTTATTATAAACATTGAATCTATTGTATTGACTCTTATTTTTCTTTCCAATTGAGGTGAAGAATCTCATATTTTCTTGATTATCTAACTTTATCTTGTGAAATGGATTTCAATTATTTTAAAAAAATTGTTTTTTAAATTTTGAAATGGCATGTGTTATATATTTCATTTTAAAAATTATTTTTAAATTCATAAAACTATATTTTTAAACCAATACTCATACTCTATCTTTTTTAATCATATATTTTTATATCTGAATTACCTTATGAATTAATAACATAAAATCATAGGTGGAATCTTACTTGTCTCTTTAAATCACACCCTACTTATACTTTTTGGTTTTTAAAACCCTTTATTATCCTCTAGAAGGTGTTCGCAATCTCATATTCCTTTGCGGATTCATGCTTGGGTGACCAAAGGTGGTTAAATTGGGACTTGGTGGGTGGTCGTGGACCACCAAAAGGTGAATTTTGGTTATTTTGTCCCACTCACAGTTTTCTTAGCATCTCTTTGTACTTTGATATGTATGTACTGATTGATATATATATATCTGATGATGTTTCCACATTATAATCTATTATTCTAATACTTTGAGGGGGAAATAATTCGCAAGGGTTATTTGATAATGCTCGGGTTCTTATCACAAGATCATGGAGACCAGGAATGCTCTTTGTCTTTGTAGAAAATCATCTCGAATATATATTTAAATGGTATTCTTGGTTGGTTCATTATAGATAACCAAAGAATTTATTTTATACATATGTAAACCATAATTTCTTCAAAACTTATTTGGTCCTATTAATACCCAGAAACCAATAGTTTTTAGATAACCATCACATTAAATAATAATATTTTGATTGTATATTTCCATTTGTTTAAACTCATTGTTGCTTGTCACCCAATCTATTAAAGAATTTATGATTATTTAAAAAACATATTTCATAAAATCATGGGGTGTAACATTACACCCCCATTAAAAATATTTTTTCCCTTGAAATTACATCACTTTGATTCAAAAAACTATAGAAACCTATAACATATCCTCAAGTTCTATTGTAACTTCCACAAATTGGTGGTTTTTCCACAAATCTTTGACCAAGTGTGTGGTCTTGTTTGATATCACTCTATGTCTATGATAAAAAATATTCTCAAGTTGTTCCTATTAAGAGATATATTTATCTATTGGTAGGAACTCTAAGTTTAGTACATCTGAAGGATCAAGTATTTTCTTCCCCATGAGAGATACATAGAACATACTGTGAACTTGAGAGAGGTTTGGTGGAAGCACCAAGCTATAAGCAACCATCCCAAATCGATCAATAATTGTGAAAGGACCTATTTAAATAGGGATGATATTTACTTTCTACCCAAATCTCATAACCTTCTTCCATAGGTAAATTTATAGAAATACCTTCTCACTATCTTCAAATTCAAAATTTCACTGACTATTGTCAGTATAACATTTCTGTCAGCTTTGTGTTTCACTTATGTGTTTTTGAATGGTTAAAACATTATCTACCATTTCTTAACCCAGATTCAGTCCCTATAGAGTTATTTATACAACATTATTATATAATTTTTGACTTTTACACCAATTTACAAAGAGGATTTTCTAATGACCATCGGAATGCTCAATTTAAAGATATTGTATTAAGAAAACTGGACTAGTGGAAGCTGATAATACCTACCATATTTAAATTATAGAGAAACATATATCAAAATATCCTCTAGGGTTCGAATGGATATCTCAAACTTCCCATCATTCTAAGGTTGATAATCAGTGCTAAAGCTTAACTCCATATCCAGAGCCTGTTAAAGACTTCTCTAGAACATCATGATAAACCTCAGATCCTAATCAAATATAATAGAATATGGTAATCTATGAAAGATTACCACTTACTTAATGTATATATTATAGAGATGATCCAAATAGAATTATTATCAAATGTAAATGATGTTTTTTTAATTCTTAAGGAAATCAAATACAACCCAAATAGCATTATGGCCACTAGAATTTTATGGGAGTCTGAAAAAAATGGTGATATTTTCCCATTTCCATTCTAGTATGGGTAATATTTGTAATAACCCCTTATAATTATATCTCTTAGTCTTAACTTACTAACATACCAATCACTCCGATAAATACTCTACAATATATCTCTTTATATTGTACTATTAAAAATATTCTTTTAGATATCTATATATCTTCATATTTTTAGTAATAATAGAGAATAATGAACTATGAGCCTCATCCAAAAAAACATTCTTCAAATTTGGTATGTATGAAACACATACATGATTTATAAACCTTATAATTCCATCACAATAATGGTTTAACTCAAGAACATTTTTAACCTTCTTTTCAAATGCCACATCTAGCTTATTCACGTCTATAATGATTACCTTGATATATGATTGAACACTCATTTGAGAAGGACACATTTTTTACCCTTAATTCAATATTTCTAGATCCATAATTTGAAAATATAGAAATATTGGATATGTTTTGATCCTCATCATAGATAATCTCGCATGATCCTTTTGGCTCAAAGCATCAGCCACCTGGTTTTCTTTCTTAGGGTGGTAATGTATTAAGCAGTCATAATATTTATTCATCTTCAACCATTTTCTATGGTGTATGTTCATATATTTTTGATTGAATATATAATTTAATCTTATATTATCAATATATATGTATATAATTACCCAAAAATATAATTCCTCCATATATTTAATGAAAACATTACTACAACTAACTCTAAATCATGATTTGGGTAAAATTTCTCATGTGCCTTAAATGTTTATGAGGCATAAGATATCACCATGTCATTCTATATGATAATTCATACATGTACCTTATCTGATGAATCATTAAATATTATAAACCCTTATCCACTATAGGATAATTTAATCCCATGTTTGTTGAATAACCTTCTTTTTTGATTCCTTTAAATATTCCCCACATTCATCTATCAAAAGGAACTTGGCTCACTTCCAAGATAACTTAGTGAGTATACCAGACAGTCATAAGAAATTATCCAAAAAGTTCCAATAATATCCATCAAAATGAAGAAATATATAGATATAAATAACCATGGTGAGTCTATGCCATTTCTCAATAACTTACATATTTTAAGGAAACAATAAAATACACTCACATGAGATAATATGGCCCAATAATGAAACATTCCAAATCCAAAATTCAAACTCAGTAATTTTTTCATACAAATTATCCTTTCTTAAGGTTTTTAGTATAATTCACAAGTGATATTCATTATCTTAATTTATATTTTAATATATTATAATATCATTTATAAAGACTTCTAAAAACTAATCGAGGTAATCTATAAAGACCCAATTCATTAAATCTATGAAGATAGCCATGGAATTTGTAAGACCACATGGAATCAGTATAGATTAATAATATCAATACCTCATACTGAATATTTTCTTGGGTATGTATTCACTTTTTACCCTCAACTGATAGTACCCAAATTGAAGATAAATATTGGAAAAGTATTGGGATCCTCATAATTGATAAAAAAATCATCGATACATGGTAGAGAATACATTTTATTAATTGTTTTATTATTATGTTTTTGATAATCAATGTATAGTTTCCTTGATCCACCTTTATTACCAAAAAAATGAATTGGAACACACCAAGGTGAGATACATGGATGGATAAATCCCTTATTAATACTCTACTTGAGTTTTTTCTTCAATTCCTACAACTCAATTGGGTCTATTCTATTAGGAGTCTTTAAAATAGGTTCAATTCCAAGTATGAGTTCTATTGAAAAATCAACATCATGACTCTAAGGAAGAAAAAGAAATTTTTCTAGAAACACTTCAATAAAATAATGGATAATAGGAATGTATTTTATTTTGAGGTTCCCCCCAACCATATGATCTAAATAATCTTCATGGATAGGAATTTAGACCCACCAGATATATGTAATTTCTATTATAATTTTGTATTCATTATTGAACCAATAAATGAGTATGGGTTCATTTGGAATATAAAATGTGACTTAACATTATTGAAAATTGATATTGGATCTATAAAAATAAATAAAATACATTCTTAGAATCATAGTGAATTCAACTAAAGAGGTAATTATAATATTTTCAGGAATCACTTTCCTAAAAACTTCATCCATAGAGTAACTATAGACTTGAGATGTGAATATCATCCATTTGGAGTTTTCCCCACTAACACAATGTGTAATCATTGAGATAGTAATAAAATACACTTTTCAAATTACTTAGATATAAATAAGTGCTTATATCCAAGATAAAATAAGACATTAACTATTCTAGAGTGGATAATAAGTGTACCTTTCACCATTTAATTCTTTTGAACCACTTTTCTTGTCATGATCACTTGATATTTCCCCTATTATTTTATATTAATAGGTTTTTTAGTCCAATAAATATCATAACCATAATATTCATGCACTGGATGACATAATGAACATACTCTTTTCATTTGAAGCATTAAAGCATGGGTGGTGCATTAATTTTCATCTTCTTATCTTCCATTTCATCAACTAGACCATTTATTGAATTTCAATATTCATAGGCTTTATGAACCACCTTTATATATTTAAATAACCTTCTAGTTCTATTTAATAAATTACATCGATGTTTCTTCATATATATTTCAAGAATATATATGGCTAGAATGTCTTTCCACCATGTGATTTATTTGAGTTTTCATGAGACTCAACCATCGTTTTATTTTCAAAATAATGTAAATGGTGGGAATATTCAATTTCCATTTATACCTTCAGCTCAAATAAATTCAATTTATTTGTATATGTTAATGTATCTTATAGATAATTACTTTAAAAGACATGGTTTTAATCCACCAAATAAACAATCAATTTTTCTTTTAGAGATAATGATTAAACCAAAACAATACCATGTAAGTCTTATAAAATTTCCTCATAATTACCAAAGTATTCATTCTCCTATTGATTAATATCAAGGAATTAATTCTCTATATTTTAATATAGAATATAAGTAGAGTTCTTAATAAAAAATATCCTCTTGAACTCATCACATTCCTTAGTGTCAATTTCATCCCCTTATTTTATATTCTTAATAAGGTTTCACCATTGGTATACTTTTACTTCCAAATGAAAAATGGATAAGAAATCTTATTCATGTTTTGAGCATTAAAAAACATAAAATATCTTCCCAATGGTTCCAATCCATCACATAGCTACTAGTGTATTAGATGAACCACTGAAAGAAGGTGGTTGTATCCTTATGAAAGACTCAAAACTATGTTTTTCCCCCTTAGATTTTTTGGAAGCTAAATATGATTCATGGTTTGAGAATGTTATTTGATAATATAAATAAGATTATTCATTGGATATCTTTCTATATTTGTTTTCTCAGGTGGAAAATAATTTAATTTTCTATCAGATTTAGTATTAGCACGATGTATTCTGGTCTAACCATTGACTAAAACCAAAAAGAAAAGCCTGATAAAAAATAATCATAATGTAAAACCACTTAATCATGAAAAAATTATAAGATTTGTAAATAATGACAAATTGTTTTCATCCTAGGACACCTTAGGTTTAACCTAATCCATTCATCATAATAGTTCTTGAAGAAAATCTGAATTTACCCAAGAACATCCATTGAGAGTTCCAAACCAAGTGTTCAGTATGAGTATACTCACCATGAAGTATAAAAATAGATGATATATACTCAACCAACTATTTTTTGGGTTGTAATACCTAGATGAATCGATGCCAAAACCACATCCACATTTAGTATTAAGATTTGGATATATTTCTTGGAAAACAATATAATATATTTCATACCAAAACTTCAGGAAGTTATCCTATACATAGAAGTATCCCAAGGGTTTAACTAACATTTTCTAACACTAATCTCTAAATAATAACTATACCATTAATCAGATACCAATTTTACCAAGCCAAGATTTTCATATATAAATATTCAATAAATTTCCAAAATATATGCCTAATGACTATAAAGATTTAGTATCATTGGAGACTAAGTATACAATATTATTTTTTCATGAAAGATCTTAAAAATATCCCATAAATATATTACTATTTAATACCCTTCAAATACATAACCTATTTAAAACTGTCCTTCATAACTCGAGGAAAGGAAACATAAGAAAGAGCGAGCTTAGATGAAATGTAATGGTAAATATGGGAGATATCAATCGATGATCATATGAAATCACAGGATAAGCATAAGGGTATGATATTATGAACATAAATTACAAAGTCCATACTCAATAGTTCAAATATCATAAACACGATTCATATCATAACACATTATTAATTAAAAATACAAGAATCACACGAGTGAGAAAACATCATAAATATATCATAAACCAAAAGTTCACATCATAAAAGAGTGTAAACATAATAAGTAGATAATCAATTTCATATTTCAAGGTTAACTAACAATACCATTAAATCATACAATATTAGTCATCAACACATTTTTCCTATAGTCTATCAAGCACATCGACTTGTTTCCCATAGTGGATAAGCACATTAACTTATTTCCCATAATTATCTCATGATCAACAATAATTTTCCCAATCCATTGAAGGACTATATTATTTTTATACCACTAAAATCATAATGAAAACTATATATGTTTTTTTCCAAGAAATCATTAAAAAATTATCATATCATAATATCATTACCTGTTCAAAGAAAATAAGATTCATAAACATTTCATTAATCAATCATTAATAACACTTGGAAAATATAATTTTTTCATAATCATATCCTCATCAATAATCATAAACCATGCAGATAAAGAATAAGAATATTACCATTGGATCATATCCCCCTAAAACAAAATCAACAGTAAGGGTTTTTGTTGTTAATGATTATAAATTCTTGGAAAAGATCATTAAAATGTTCCTGAGTAAAACACCCTTTCCACTTTTGAAAATAAAATTTTTAATAATAAAAAGTAAAAAAATATTGTGAAATTATAATTTATTTTAAAATCACCTTTTAAACTTATAAAGGAAGATTAAAAGCATTAATTAGTCTTGATGGTTTAAAATTCCATTAATATCATATAAGTTAAAAGAAAACATTCCTTTCATGTTATTATAAATAGTAAACAAAGAACCCCATTTAGAAAAAAAAGAATATGTATTTTATTTTTAAAAAAAATTCAAAAAGGGTAAAAATTACTTTAATAAATTATTTTAGAGTAGTAAAAATATTCTTGATTTTTTATAAAACATGGATATGATGAGAACAAATTTTCGACCGAAGAGAGAAACAATGTTGATTTTACATAAAACCATTAATTTTGTCTCTTTAGTTCTAAAAGAGAAACAAATGTAGGGAAAAAAATATTCCCCCCAAATAAATAAAGGAGATGAATAATTAATGGGATTTATTATATAAGGATCATATAATTTCCTGAATGTAAATTTAATAATAAACAACCCGGATTAAAAATAGGATTGAAACGTAAATCTATTACCACTTTGATATCTGTTGAATAACAAGTACCAAGAAATAAAAAACCTTATATAGATATATAAATACATATAAAATTCATAATAATAATCAAAAAATACATTCATGGTTAGTTTATATAGAACATAAAAGAAACAAGTGGTGAATATGGATTGTGTTTTACATAATAAAAACTGAGACGAAAATCCCTTACCCACAGTTTCAACTATATTCGTACACATTAAAACATTTTGTATAATAAATATTGTTTTATAATAAATATATTCTAGAAAAATAAACACAAATATATATACCATATACTATTTACTTACAACCTTTTATCACCCATTTTCAACAATTCATTATTAAAATTACAGTTTTCAGTGAAAAATTCTGTATTTTCTTATTTGTTTTGGTTTATTAGTTTTGGTACTTGTACATTAATAATTTATCCATTATCTATAAAATTTTAATGATGTATATATCATATATATATTCATTGTAAGAATATTTATAGTCATCCAGAAAATTTAGAGATAGAAAAACTAATAACACTGTTCATGGAGATGGTAGGCAGTATGTATGTATGAATGTTGTTTCCATTTTTTTGAGGTATTGAATGAAAGAAAGGAAAATAATAATTCACATTTACAGAATCATTTTTATATAATATATTTCATATAAATTAATTATATATTTCTTTATTACCATCCATGTAAAAATAAAATGAATTACATATAACATTACTTCACGGAGGCGGTAGTCCACATGCACCCACGAGCGACGTAATCAGTTTCCAAAAAGATTGGAAAGTGATAAGTTATATTCAATATTATAATTATATAAGTATAATTATGTCATATATATAATATAAATACATTTAAATCCATATATATATATTTCTATTTGTGAGTGTTGGTGATGGAAAATAAATTACATCGATTCGCATGGTGGTAGTCCTCTTTACACACAATGAGACGATCTTGTTTCACAATTGATTAAAATATATGTATATATAATATATTGGTGTTATGATTCCATAATATATTAATAATATTTTAAGTAGGTATAAGAACAAATAAGACAAAAATGATCAATTAAAAATTATACCTCTTCTTTGAACACCCCCTTTAGGTTTTAACCGAAATCATTCTATGAATGGTTTCATAACAAAAATAAGGACTAAAGAAAATGGTAAGGGAAGTAATTAAATTATTTGAGTTTTTATTTTCTGTAGAAAAATTATTTATATGTTTTAATAAGAGATAAGCTGATTTTCCCTTTTATAATTGAGGTGAGTGGCACACTTGAATTTTTTTGAATTTTTACAATAATTTCATGTCAGTTTTTTGTAAAAAAGGCACCGAAATAGACCATTAATAAACCTTATATGATATATATTCTAAATATGGACATATAATATAAATTATACATGTTTTTGGTCATTTAAACTTATATATTTTTAGTTTAACCCCTGATAAATTTGTTTTAACCGTAACTATTGTAAATTTCTTACTGTTTTTACTATTCATTATTACTAAAAAATAACTTGACCTTATTATATAATATTAATTATTATTATTACAAATATGGAATTAATTTACGACATTCAATTATTATAATTGGCATAGTTTAATATGAAAATAAACTCACTGATGTGATGAAAAACCAATTTTCCAATGATAATTTTTTCACAATTATAATTTTTTTCCCAAAATTAAC
Source organism: Viscum album (assembly GCA_963277665.1). NCBI lineage: Eukaryota > Viridiplantae > Streptophyta > Magnoliopsida > Santalales > Viscaceae > Viscum > Viscum album. The sequence continues at coordinate 1,330,820,140 of OY728120.1, read as the reverse complement.
AATATAATTAATTAAAATGAACTAAATTGAATTAATGAAAAAATAATTTTACTAATTTTTATTTTAAAATAAATTTATTACAAAATTAAACTTTTTAAATTCTCAAAATGAAAACATAATTTAAAAAAAACAAGTTTTTTCACTATTCAACAAAAATGTAATCATTTCAGATATATATCATAAATTCACACTAATATAAACTTAAAAATATCATTTCAAAAATTAAATTCATATTTTAAAATTAATTTTTTAAAATTAAGAAAAAATTATTTTAAAATAATTTCAAAAAACTCGATGAGAAGTTTTTTTAGAAGAAATAATATTTCATGCATAAAATTATCTTTTTTATTATTCAAGTCCTAGAAAAGATATTATATGAATGATAAAAAAATTTCTTGAATATATAATATATAAAATCCATTAAAATCATTCACCAATTGGGAATAATTTAATTTATTAAGATAAAAACACATTGCTTGCTTAAAAAAGAGTTTTTTTATGAAAATGTTTTTTTAATTTCAGATGATTTTTATTTTAGTTTATAATTAATTAATAACAAATCAATTTATTTTATACATATTTAAACAATAATTGTTTTCAAATTTAGTTATAATTATTTATACCTACCAATCACACGAATAGGTGATAAGGGTCACATTAAATAATAATATTTTAATAACATATCACGGTTCATTAAAACTTGGTGTTCCGTGTAAAAAAAGATATAAAATAAATTAAAATTATTTGAAAAAAATAATCCATTAAATCATGGGGTGTTATAATTGGTGTAGTTCTCAATGACTGATAGAGTTGGTAGCCTTTTGGAGGTCTGAGAGGTGTGAACTCCTATTATTTTTTCAAGGATAACTGTCTTAAAAAATATTATATATTCAGTTTATTTTTCATATAATAGAGAGTTATAACACTTTATATCATGAACTCAACTTTTTTGTATATATACTAAATTATTAATTTTTTTATAAAATTATCTCTATAATCTCTCTAACATAAACTGGGGACTTTTAGATCAATGAATCTCTATAGGAATCATATAATAGGTTTTGGTTATTTCCTAATCAATACTTGGTAATATATTACATGGAAATATTGTTATTAATAGGTTTTATGTGGTCATGATGGAGTTAATTGACTAAATCGCTCCCAAAACTCATAAAATCTTTCTCTGATTTTTTTGATTCCATATATCTCCTTATTTAGTTGGGAACTTATTTATGTAGGAAAGTATTAATGGTGGAAGGTATTGTGATGTTCATACTTGGTAGTTATATCTTTAGGTTATAGGTTGTATATCCATTCCTTATAATACTAATTATGGTAGAGTTAGAACACCTTCCATCAAAATTGTTCTTATAAAACTCATTAATGTTTAAATTGATAAAAAATATCACCAAATTCTCAATTAAGATCCTCTAATACTAATCCATGAAATTTGTAAGGAATATGATCATTACATTTTTAATCTATAGTTATTGTTGGTTATATGTTTTTTGAAGCTGATTATTAATGTTTAAGTAGGGTGCTTATAATTCTCTCACGGTATTATTTAACTAAGAAAGATTGTATTCCATGTTTTCTCTTATTACATTGACTATAGTTGAATCAGTATATAAGTAGGGAGAGTAAGTTAATAGAATTTTCATTTTAATACCTCAGTATTTTATAATATAGTTCTCTATAAATTAATTTGATTTCTTTGATAGCTTGGATTACATGCAACGCCAAGTTTAAACAAACCACAAAATATTATTATATGAAAATTATAACCCAGCCGATATATTGGTGGGTATATATAGGATTAAATAAATTATTAAATAAATATAAAAGTTCTAGTGAATATATATTTTTTGATTAACTAATAGGAAGTCAGAACTCAATTTTTATTAAATCAATTTTATTCTTGAAAAATACATTTTTTAAAAAATGGGGTTTATTGATTTTTATGAGAAAATAATATTAATTAAATTTATTGAAATCATTGAATTTTTATTTTATATAAATTATACCATTTTTGAAATATTTATTTCAAAATTATATTTGGGTGAAGTTTTTTTTATTTTTCTAAAAAGATTTATCTTTTAGTGAATAGTGAAAAATATCGATTTTTGTAAAACTATCACTTTTTTTCATTAAAAAGTCTCTTTATTATATGAATTTGATATTTAAGTAATTTAAGTATTAATTAATTATATATAATATAATTAAATTCATTTGAATCATAATTATACCTAATTTTGTTATAAGTACATTTTTGGGATTAAAAACACATTTATCAAAAAACTTTTTTATGTTGCGTTTTACACATTTATATTAAAAATAATTTAATACAAATATAGAAGGTAAATCATGAATAATTGATTAAATATTTGGATTTATGGTTTATTTTTTTAAAAATATATATCTTTTATTTTTGAACATTATAATTAGAAACTTTTGATATTTTGTTACCATGAAAAAGAGTAAATCAAGAAATTTTGGTTAAAACTAATATGATATAAACTAAAAAATTCCAATAAAACTTGCATAAATTTTATTTTTATGACTATTTATCATAAATAATTATCTAAAAGTGTAAAATATATTCTTTTTCAATTTTTACAAGATTTTGGGCTTTATATTATTTTATATAAAGAAAAGTAAATAAATTCCATTATCTTTAATTTATTATTTATATTTTTTATATAGGTATGAAAGTAGGATAATTTAGGTTATAAATATTATTTTTAAATATAAATTATTTATATTCATCATGGTAATTTATTTATAATTTTCAGTAGTGAAATTATTACCTTAAATTCTTATGGAACACTAGCATAGTGCTTGTGAAAACAATGGAAAAATAAATAAAATGATTTTAAAAAATATATAAATACTATTTTATGAACAGATTTTGTGTTAATTTTTTAATATAAAAATTATATATTATATATATTTGGATTAATTTTATTATAATTTTTTTTCATATAGTTTTAAAAGTCAAAATAAATGAATAGTTCCAAAACTAACATTAATGATATTTTATAATAAATAATAATTTATTGAAGGATTTTAAATTCCTTAAAATATTATATTTGGCCCAGTGAATGACATAAGTTTTATAAAATCAACTATTTTCCATTTTTTTGCTATTTTTCCTTTTATAATAAATATATTATCCCCTTAAGAGTAAAAACATTAATATCACCATAATTGTCAAAAGGGGTAACGAAGGGTTGAAATAAAAAATAAGGGTAAAAATGTGATCCAAATACATCAAAATTTAACTTTATGGGTTTATTTATACTCGTAATAAAATTATATTCTAAATTTATAAATTTAGAGACATTTTAAACTAAAAATTAATTTATATTAATTTAATATTTTAAGAAAGTAAAAAAGGTGCCCCTCCCATCAATTATAAATAGGAACAACTCCTTTCACTTCTTTACACCACTTTGATCCTTCTATCTATAAAAAATGATGAAAAATTAAATTATAAACTCCCCTATATAAATTCTATTGGTTATTTAATCTCCAAATAATAGACCCTAATATCCTTAATAGGAGATCTAATGGAGTTGTTTCAAAGATAAGGTAGTCTTTTTAACTGAACACTTCTTTTTTAATTATCCTTTTACCTCTTATAAATATATTATATTATTAACAAATTAACAAATTAATTATTCTAAATTCATTGAAATTTTATTATTATTATTAAACCACTATTATACACCGTCTTTACCATTAAATGAGAAGTGAAAGTGTTTCTCATGCATACATACATCTTAACATCTCTATGTAGTGATATAATTCATTTTCCATCACCATATTTCATTGATGGTTATTATGTGGGGTTTAATATCTTTATATTATATTAATAACTTAATTATTATTTTTTAATAATGATATCATACCTACCTTATTTTATTCCAAACCATTGGAAAATGATAACGTCACTCATGCGCATGTGTGGACTATCACCACAATGAAGGGATGCTATTTACTTTTTATATTCATTTTACATGGATGGTTATAAGGATGGATTTGATGAATATATATGATTTATATGATATAATAATTATTCAATAATTAGTAATTAATATTTACCTTTTTTCAATCTATTTAAAAGTTAAAATGATGTTCATGCGTAGGTACGATGTACCGTCTCCATGAATAGTGTAATTCATTTTCTATTTCTAAATTTTTAGATTAATATAAATATATATATAATTAATATATATGATATTTAAATAATTATTATAATTATGAATATTATTAAACCATAATCAATGTACATGTACCAAAACTACCGAACCAAAACATACATGAACAAGAAAGTAAATATCATGCAGAATGATGGAAGTCGGACCTAAGGTAAGGGATTTTCTTCTCACTTTTATTTATGTGAGACACATTTCATATTCCCCACTAGTTTATTTTTTCTTGTGTATATACTTCCCATGAATGTATTTTATGATTATTGTTATAATTTTTTTTTTCTATTCAAATATCCATCCAAGTTTCTTTCTACAATGGTCTTATAATAAAAATTCCACTAAAGCGATAATGATTTTATGTTACAATCTCATTGATTGTAAGGATAGTTTATGAATATGTTTCTCATGATAGAATATTATCATATAACTCTCAATAAATCCATTTATTTTTCTTAAAATATATTAATTTCATGAAAATATTTTTTTCATATAACTTTCCTAACCATAAGTACTCAATCAACTGAAAATATGTTTTTAAGGGAAAATCAACTTTATTTTTCTCTTTAGTTGAAAAAACTTATTATTCCATATTTATGTTTTCTAAAAATGTTTAAAATAAGATTTTTAATATTATAATATTATTTTTAAATTTCATTTTCAACCATGATTTAATTTTTACAATTTTTTTAAAAGGAATCTTCTTTTTATTTCTCAAATGAGGTATTTTTGACTTTTTTAAAAAATGTGAAAGAATGATTTGCTTTAAATTTTTTGGTAGAAACAAAATTTCCCACCATAATGACCAAATAATTATTTAATGATTACATTAAAATTTTACAATGTTATTTTCAGATAAAATGTTTTCTATAATATTATTTTATTTTTTAAATTTAAAAAATTGATTTTTAAAGTAGACAGGGTATGTTCCTCAAGAACTTTTTAATGATATTTTAATGTTATTTCTATTCATCAAAGAAAAAACCTATAATTTCACTTATGATTTACTGTGGATATGATCCAAGGATACCATAGTTATTATTCCTTTATATGGGTTATGTTTATGATGATAAGTTTTTTATGAAACCCATTTATTTTCCACACAATATAGTATGGTAAAATGTTTATCAACCAATTTTTTATGGTTTGTAATATAATGAAAATTCTATGATCTTTTGGAAAAAAATTTAAAATTTTAATTATCTTATGGGTGAGCCTAAAATTATAGATTCCTCCAATGAATTGGGTAAATATTGTTATCTAATGAGATAAAAATGACTATAATGGGGAGTGAACCAAGTTTAGTAAGGGACTCTATCTTGTATGATAGTCTTGGGAGTGATCCTTGACTACTAAAATAGTTTGGGGAGTGAACCAAATTCACTATGATGGTCTTGGTAGTGAACCTTGACTACTACAATGTTTTTTAGGGTGAACTAATTCCACTATGGCAGCATTGCTAATGATCCTTGAATAATATAGAAATAATTATATATATATATATTTTTATTACACACATTTAAGTCTTATGATGATGTTATGACCTAATAGATCATTTTCTTTGATCACTTTATGATTCATGTCTTAAGATCTCCCATAATTTTTTACAGGAATGAATTTTAGGATTTATGATTTGTTGGGTACATTTTTCAAATGGTATTCTCATGTTCACATACCCTCATGATCATGTTATGTTTAAGTGATCATTGTTATCTCTATGATTACCCTTAATTAGCATCAGAGCTCAAAATTTCGAATATTTATTTTCACTAGTTTATGAAAAATAGTTTTAAGTCAGGTTCTTCTATAAATATTAATAAATGGGAATTTATTTTTGGGATATGTTTATGATATTTCAAGAGATACGAAGATTTTGTTTCTAGTCTCCAAGGACACAATACTTTTATGGTCCTGATACATGTGTTTGAGAAAAGTATTGCAAATTCATATAAAAAGATGTAATATTTATGTGTCAAAATCCCGGGGCACTATATTTGGTATTAGAAAATGGTTTAGTCAATATTAAAGAAAAGGATTCTAAAACAATGGTGAAAACCATTAGGATATGTCTAAGTATAGTATGAAAGCCTAATGTTTTGGTAAGTAAATGATTATGATATTTTCCTAGAAACACATCCCTGTAGATTTGGTTTTCCCATAAATGTATCTACAGTTAATAACCCCAAAAATATTTGGATGAGTACATCCTATCCATAATTTTGGTTCCTAGTGAGTGTTATCATAATACTCTCTAGGTTTGACACTCATTAGGGATATGCTTGGGTTAATTCACATTCCATTTGTGAACCATTATAAAGGATTTTAATAGAGGATTTTTATAGATGACTTAGGTTAAACCTAAGGTTTCATAGATTGAAAAGAATATGTCATGATTGAGACATCATATTAATGAATTTTCTAAATTATGTGGTTTTTCACTACTATTATTGTTTCTTACACTATTCTTTTTAGTTTTAGTCAATGGGAGAAACTATAAGTAACTAGGAAATTTTTTTCATGTAATGGAACAATGTGTTGATGATAAACCAAATGTGATGATGAATTTTGTGAAGGATATTGTGATTATTCCTAATCATTTATAATAATATATGATTAATAGATTTAACCTTAACCAACTCTCTAACTCAACAAAATAAAAGGATAGAGTTTGTTGAGAGCTCAGGTATTGGAGACCATGGAGGAAAGAAGAATCAGTTTTCTATATGTCAAGAATTTCGTAGTAATTACTCAATTAAATTTATCAAAGGAATGAAAATATGTTTTATGTGTGGATAATAAGGGTTTAAATAAATTAATATCCAAGTAAAAATGATGATTTTGATGGTGGGGGATATTATGTTCATCATAAGGTACCATTTATAGTTAAATGTATTATGTTTGGGGAATATGGGAATTATCCAAGTCAATTCCATAATCTAAGAGATTACTCCTAGAACAAGGGTGGGCCTATGTTATGATTATCATTGAAGTGAAATGATTGAAGTATTTATGTATTATAATTCATGAATTATGTTGAATAAGTATTATTATAATGACATTCTGGTTATAAGTTTCATGAAATATATAAGGATTGATTTGTAGAGTTTTTTCTTAATGTATTTTCAATAATGTGTTGATTTGTACTGATCAACAAGAAAATTTATTTAATAGTATGGTGATATTTTTATAGAGTACATTATTATGGGAAAGATAACCCTTAATATGTTGGGCATGTATTTTCTCAATAATACTTTATAAATCTTATTGATTTTGATGCTCACAAATACCCTTGTTAGTTTTACTAATGATATTACTTAAAGTATATTTTAAGAAAATAATATTATTTATATTACTTATTTTTGAATTATATTAAATCTTATTATTCACATGGAATATTCATCAAAGTGTTAGAAACACTCTTAAGTGTGTTTGGGAAACACTATTCATACCGTACGTTGAAGAACATAACGTAAAGAACAAATTGTACCTTTGTATTAAGCCTTATGTTGAAAGATCAAGGCCTATGGTTAATCAACCCTAAGTTTATAGAAACATATAGATAAAAAACCTTATGTTTGGATAAAACCTTATATTTTATAAAAATAAAATTTATGGCTAAAGAACCATATGTAAGTATGGAACCTTAGGTTTAAGAAGTAGACTTATGGATCATCAAACTTAATTTTCCGATAAACCTTATGTTTTCAACCTTAAATTTGGAGAATGAATTCTACTTAGTTGAACCCTAAATTTGGTATTTTTTTGAAGGAACCTTATGTTTTATTTTTCATCACCAGAGATTCAAATTTTCGATTTTATTGGAGTTTTGTGAAATGGACTTTGTGGAATATCAGATCGATTTAAGGATCGTTTTCGAACGATTAAAATCTCAGTATGATTGATTCTTGGGATTGTATTAAGTGGGGAAATTATCTCCTATTAATAAGGGATGTTATGACTACTCTCAGCTATCTCAAGAATTTTAATTCTTACTATTTATTAGGCGATTTTCTTGGATCTGGAATTGTAATAAAGGATATCTGATTTATTTATTATATCAGTGTATTTGTTATATATATGAGTGTTTGATTCAAAGAAGAATATATATATTGAGATATATATTGAGCTATATATTGTGAAACACATTTTTTTTATTGAAACTTCATTCTTGTGTAGATCTTTTATAGATCTACTACAATAATCAGTCAGACTCTTTTTTCTACAAAAGATGATACAATATAGATATATGTGTTCTGAATCTAGTATTTTCTATAAGTTTGCTGCTGCTATTAATTTATTATTTTATTTCAAAGATCTATTACTATCAGATCACTTCAGAATTTCAATTTCATGAAGAAAATATTTTATGAAGAAGAAGATCAATCTACTGCCAGCTGCCATTTAAACTATGAATTTAAATCAGAACCCTTTTTAATAAATTGTTTTTTTGAGAGTTTCAACTACTCGTACTAAATTATGATGGAGTATCAGCATATCGATCTATGCTATGGTTTTTTTGGTTATTTTTTTAAGAATCAGAAGGCTCTATTTTTAGGCCTTATTTGTAAATGTGTCAACTTCTTACACTCAGTTTTGGATTGGTCATATATTATGGGGACTTGATTAGTAAAATTCACCACACTTTTAGAGAGAGTAATTAGTGGAGTGTATTAAGGGATATTTATGCCTCAAACCACTATAAACAGCCATGTTCTATATTTTTGTTTTATCCACTGCCCATAATTTCATACAGAAGATAAACAGTAATTATCCTCATAATCATTAGTCAACATGAAAAGACAGAATTGTGAATTTTTTTGAAATGGTTAAAAAGACACAATTAACTTCATTTTTTTTATATTTTTATATTCTGACCTAACAATTGGTATCCGAGGAGTGTTTTTGGAAAAAGATATAGCAATCTAAAAGTATAAGGTCTATACAAAGATGGAAATAGATGATCAGAGAGAATAAATGTAAATGGTTTGTGCTCCTTGTTTCAATGGTAAATACTGTGGATGATGGAAATCACAAATGATTATATATTTGATGAATATGGGATTCAAAGTCTAAACCAACAACATTACTCCTTATATAATTCTTGAAAATACCTCCACATGTACTGCTACTATAGAGGCTCATTATGACACGAATTCTAAAGCTAAGAATTATATTTTCTGTGGTCTTGGACAAGATGAATTCAACCAGGTCTCACAATGTCCTACTGCTTATGAAATGTAACAAACCATTGTAGTTTCTTATGAAGGAACAGAAAATTTAAGATAAATGATATATGAAACAGCAAAGCCGAAATTTGATAAATTTATATTTTTTGATGGAGAGATTATCTCTTAGATGACTGGAAGGATAACATAGATTATCAATAATGTTATAGACTTAGGTTATCCTTTCAACCGTGAAGTTAAATCGTTGAAAGTATTTAGATTACTACCTACTAAATTGAATGGTATATCATCTACAATTTTATAATAATCATCTATCAAAAGTCTAATAATGAGATAATTAATTGGGACACTGAAGATGTGTGAAGTTGAAATGCAAGATGAAGTAGAATATTATAAAGTCTTAGTGAAAAAGGATAATACTTATCTAAAGGTAACATCTTAGAAGCAAAGTAAAAGAATAAAGAAAGAAGTTAGAGAAGAAAAGAATTATGATACATATGATCCTGAAATGGAACTGAATCAATTAGAGAGAAAGTTTATAAAATTTTATAAGAAGAAAATATTATTTAGAAAACCCTTCAAGAGGGATGAGAAAGACTTAAAGGAAGTCTGATGCTATGAATGCAAGGAATTATGTCCTATAAGACCCGATTTTACTCAGCTAAAAGGTGATAAGAGAAATATAGAAAATAAATACTAGAAAAAGGATGAATCTGAACATAAAGGAAAAAAGGGAAATGAAGGATACTTGGAGTGTTTCTGAAGTCTCAATAAGCTCATCAAAATCTGATTCAGAAAAGGGAGAATAAAATTTGAAATCAAATATTTGCTTCATGGAAGAAGAAGATAAGAAAACTGTTCAGAGAAAAAGAAATGATATAAGGTATATGGACACTCGATGCTCTAGGAATATTAGTGTAAACTCATCAAACTTCAATAAAATGACTCAAATAGATGGAGGTCTAGTCAATTTTGGTGATAATGCTAAAGGAAAGATAATTGGACTTGGAACTATTGGAGATCTAGAAACAGTCTCAATCAAAAAAGCACTTTATGTACAATGGCTGAAGCATAACCAGATAAGTATCTATGAACACTGTGATGATGGATATTATGTTGATTTTTCTAACAATTCCTACTCGGTATTTCAAGATAAACTGATTATGTCTAGAAAACCAAGAATTTATAATGTTTATACTTTGAATTTAAATTCCTTGTGTAAACAGAAAGTGAATTGTTTAACTTCTAAGAGAAATGAGTCTTGTACATGGCATAAGAGTATTGGTCATTGTAATATTTATGATTTTTATAAATTATCTAAGAAAAAGTTAGTTTCTGATTTACCTATTCTTAAGTTTTATAGTGACACATTTTGTGATGTATTCCAAATTGGCAAGAAACACAAATAATTATTCAAATATATTAAAAAAATTTCTATATATCCACATGAATCTGTTTGGACCATCAATAATAGCATGTTTTGATGGAAAATTATATGTATATGTTATAGTTTATGATTATTACTGAATTAATTTGATTTATTTTCTAAAACTCATGTGAGGAATTTAATGTTTTTGAATGTTTATGTAAAATTGTTCAAAATGAAAATGGATTTACAATAATTTTACTAAGATACAACCATGGTGGAGAATTTGAGAATCCAGAAATCAATTTCTTTTGTTCAAATATAGGTATTAAACACACCTTTTCTACATCAAGAACACCTCAAAAAAATGTAATTGTTGAAATAAAAAATAGAACTATTCATGAAATGGACAACACTATGCTGAATGAATACAGTATACCTACCTACTTAGGGGAAGAATATATAAGAACAACCTACTACATATTGAATAGTGTTTTAATTCAACCTATTTTAAAAATACACCTTATGATCTTTGGAATAACATAAAACCTAATTTATTGTACTTTAATGTTTTTGGATTTGAGGAGTATATCATGAACACCAAGGATAATATTGGTATGTTTGATCCAAAACCTAATGAGGTAATATTTTTAGGATATTATACTACCTCTAAATCCTATAGAGTGTTTAATAAAAAGTCAAGGATCATTGAAGAATCAGTTCATGTGAAGTTTGATGAAACTGACCCTTTTATTAAATAGAATGATCAAACTAATGAAATTACTAACTCTTCTCACAACATGAGATTTGAAAACTTGAAAATGATTTAGAAATTAATATAAATTAAATTTAGTCCAATTCAGAAGAACATGATAATGATGAACCTAAAAGTGTTTTACCTAGACTGTCCAGAACCCTAAAGAATCATCCTTTAGAAATTTTTATACGATACCTAGACATAGAAATAAGTAGTGAAAGAAATACATGAAACCTAGTTGAATTCTATTCCTTTTTATCTCAACTAGAACCAAAATGTTTTTAAGAATCCTTAGAAGACAAGGGTTGGATATTAGCCATGGAAGATGAGCTAAACCAATTCCAAATGAATGAAGTTTGGGAATTAGTTAAAAGACCATAATATTATCTAGTTATAGGAAATAAGTGGGTCTTTAGAAATAAATAAGACGGTCAAGGGATTATAACTAGAAACAAAGACAGATTTGTCGATAAAGGATATAATCAGGAAGAAGGTATAGATTATGATGAAATATTTTCCTTTGTTGCTAGTCTTGAATCTAATAGAATTATTTTAGCTTACATATCTCATATGAACATTAAATTATATCATATGGATGTTAAATATACCTTTTCAAATAACTATTTAATAGGGGACGTTTATGTTGAACAACCTCCTGGTTTTGAAAATTCTCAAAAACCAGTTTATATTTTTAGACTTACTAAATCTCTCTGTGGCCTTATCAAAAACCTAGAGTTTGGTACGAAAGATTATGTTATTCTATTTTAAAAAATGGATTTAATGTTGTATTGTAATATACAACACATTTTAATATTTTTTTCTAATTAATTATTAGTTCAAATATATGTTGAGGATGTTGTTTTTGTTTTAACTAATGAAGAACATTGTAATGATTTTTTAGAACTTATGAAAAATAATTTGAAATGAGTATGATGTGTGAATTGAACTTCGTTTTAGGAATTAAAATTTTTCAAAAATATTATAGAAATATTTTAATCAAATATAAATATATTACTAATTTATTTAAAAATTTTGTTCTTGAGAATTGTAAGACATTTATAACTCCCATGTGTACTAATATAAAACTCGATTTCGATATAGATGGAAAACAAGTGGAAAACAAGTTATATAGAGTTATGATTGGTAGTTTGTTATATCTTTCTTCTAGAAGACCCGAAATTATGTTTTATGTATGATTATGTGCTAGATTTCCAAAAAAATCCTAAATAATTTCATCTTATTGCTATCAAAAGGATTTGTAGATATTTAAATGGAACTATTTTTCAATCTCTTCATTATCAAAAAACTGATGATTTTAATTTAATATCATATTCAAATGATGATTTTTGAGGTTATAGATTAGAGGGAAAAATTACCTTAAGAAACTGTTACTGTTTAGGAAAATCTTTAGTACCATGGTCAAGTAAGAAACAACAATCTGTTTCCCTGTCCACAGCCGAGGCCGAATATGTATCTATAGGCAGTAGCTATGCACAAGTATTGTGGATGTGAAACACACTAATGGAATTTGGATTAAATTATAATAGTACGCCTATTTTATGTGATTATAAAAGTGCTATAAATATTTCAAAAATAAATCCAATAAGTCATTCAAGAACTACACATATTGATATTATACATCATTTTCTAAGTGATCATGTTCTTAAAAATGATATATCTTTAAAATTTGTAAATACTGAATATAAACTAGATGATATTTTTACCAAACCAATTCCCAATATACGTTTTGATTTTATTAAGGGGGAGTTAGGTTTATTTAATTTTTAAATAAATTCTAATATTTTTAACATTTTTAATTTTAAATGTTTATTTTATTTTATTTTTTATTTTTTTATTCAAATTTATTTATGTTAAATTTATTTTCTAATTATATTAAATTTGATTTAATTTAATATTTTTTATGTTTATATTTTAGTTAATTTATCTTAAATTTAGTCACAACGCGTGTTTTCAAAATTTTAATAATTATCTTACTTAATGAAATGAGAAATAAGACACAGTAAGAAATGTTTTGAATACCTAACCTTATTGTTTCTCAAACCCTTTTCAAATATCGAACCTCTACTCCACCTTCATTTACCTCTGTTTTATTTTTAAAACCTATAACCCTAAAACCTCAGAGCTTTCATTTCTTAGAAATGATGAAAACTAATAGAACAAAGGAAGGTGAATCCAGTGAGCTGAGGCATTAGGGAGTTTCTAGAAGAATGATTTTATAAGGAAACTTAGTTTATTTCTAATGGCTATATCAAAAAAATATGCTCTTGAAGAAAGATCTATATTCTCAAGGAATATGTGTTCAATGAGGCGAACTTAGAGTTTCTTTTTGTGGTAAAACTGAAATTGTTCTATAGTAGTGTTTAGTTTAGTTTTGGAGATTCTGAAGATACAGTTTTCTCAGGAATAGAAGATAAAGACTTTTTTGGTTTCCTTGACTGAAATTTCTCTATTTTTGAATTTTCCTCATGAGGGAGTTTTTCATTGCGATCTATGATCTATCTAAGATAATTACCATAATTATGAAAACATTATGTCTTTTTTATTTGGCCCAACAAACATTAGAATTTTTTTTAAGGATATTGAGGAAGACCAAAAAATATTGGTTATGTTTATTCAAACAGAATTTCTCCAAGAATGGATGAGATGAACAAGATTTTATATCCCGACATGTATATCATGTCTCTATTTTTAAATGAAATAAAACTGAATTTTACAAGGTATATGTTCAGATATTTGTGCTATTAATTTCCGAAAGATGCTAGGATGACCTTTTATCCTTATGAAATGATAATCTCATGAATTTTATTTAATAAAGGAATGATTCACATAATAGATTCTCAAATCACATTTCATCACAATAACATACTCAATGAAGGAACTTTGAGGAATTTAGGATTTTATAAGAGTATAGTAAAAGAAAAACTCTTTCCAGTTGGTTTAGATGACCAATAATTATTGAGATCAATTTCTTAGGGGGATAAAAGTGAAATTGGAAATGATGGAATTGGTGAAACCAGAGGTGAAGGAATTTCGAAACCAACACAAATAAAATTGAGATTTGTTGAAGAAGAAGAGGAAGAAGAGGATATGAAAGAAGAATTGGTTATAAATCCAAGGAAAAGGGTAGATCCACCTACTGAAGAACTAGTGTTGGGTTAAGGCGAGGCTACCAGCTCAGTACATTTGGAAGAAACATTTATTGAGGAAGATCAATAGGTTCAATTAAAGATAAGAGATATATAAAATATTGTTTTACCAATTAGTCAGAAAGAATACACAACTATCTGTGAAGATCGATAGATGATCAGATCAAAAAATGTGGCTAATAAAATTGTTGAGAATATAGTTTTATCTTTTTTTGATCATGTGGATGAAATTCATATGTCTTCAACTGAAGACAAAATATAAGTTTTTGATAGTTTGTCTTGTTCAATTGAAATTTCAATTGAAAAACCAGTGGAGAAGTCTATGAAAAATTCTCCTTCAAGATATTTAGCAATTGTGGTAGTTGGTTAGTCACAATATCCACATGAAGGGACATCTGATTCCCTGACTAATGGGGTTGAAGATATTTTAATTAAGTTTAATAAGTCTTAGCAAGAGAATATCAATCTTCGTCAAGAGCTAGAAGCTGCAAGTAGAAAGTTACAATATCATAAAGAAATTTCTATTTCCAAAAATTAATTTGATTCTTTCAAGAGAGAGATGATGAATGAAGTGGGAAAGATTAAGTCTAAAGTTGTTTCTAAATCAGAAATTCTTGATATAATGTGGTATTTGGGAAGTTAGTTTGAATCAATCAAGATTATTGTTGGTCAAACCAATACATATACCTCTTCTCCTACTACCAGTCCATATCTGATTTGAATATTTTTGGAAATCACATCTGTTATGGTAGATATGAATGATTTCCTTCAAAATCTATAGTGCAATATTTCTCCTCAGTCAGCTCTATTAGACAATAAGATATTTATAGTTGACCAACTAACTTATAATTTACCAGGTAACAAATTTATGCAGAATGATTTTTTAGATAAATTGGATTAGTTTATGCTGAAAGAGGAGAGCTTAAATAAATTCTTGAAAGTGAATCATGTTGAGAATTTTCATATTATTCAAGATTCCATTTTTTTAATTATGCAATTTGGGGATAGTCTTTTGAGAAAGTTACAGTTACATATGGAAAAGTTACAAGATATTCTTGAAGCTACTCTAAATCCTTAGAACCTTAACTGACCCAAATTCTACCCAATCATTTATACCCTAACCATTTGATTTGAAAAAACTTGTTTCCAAGTCACACTGATTATTGTACCTATTCAATTTTTGATCAAAAAATTTTTTATATATTTTTTTTAATTTTTTATTTACAGTATTTTATATTCTTTTATGTTTATGTCTCAAAAAAAAGATCCAGTCTTATTTATTTAAACAGATTATTATTACATTCATCTACTGATCTGTGAAAAATTAAATGTGATATAATCATTTTATATACTTTCTTTTTGATCCTACAGGGGGGGGGGAAATTGGATAAACACAACATTTATTTTTATTGAATTAAATATTTCAAATTGAATTTAGAATTATATTCCTTTAATTGTTTACAAAATTCAAAAATCTTTTATTAATTTTATGGTTTTTGGGATTATCCAAAAGGGGGAGATTGTTGGGCATGTATTTTCTCAACAATACTCTATAAATCATATTGATTTTGATACTCACAAATAGCCTTTATTGTTTCACTAAAGATATTACATTAAGTGTATTTCAGGAAATTAAAATTCTTTATATTCATTATTTTGGAATTATATTCAAGCTTATTATTCGCATGGAATATTTTTGAAAGTGTTTGAAATTATCTTAAGCATGTTTTGGAAACACTGTTCATACTGTATATTGAATAATGTAATGTAAGGAACAAACCCTATGTTTGAATTAAATATTATGTTGAAATATCAGTGTGCATAGTTAATCAAACCTATATTGATAGAAAAATATGGATAAAGAACCTTACATTTGGATGAAACCTTATGTTTGAGAAAGGGAAAAATTATGGTTAAAGAACCCTACATAAGTATAGAACCCTACATTTGAGAAGAAAATATATGGATCATCAACCTTAATTTTATGATCAACAGTACATTGTCTAACTTACTTTCAATGAATGAATGCTACATAGTTGTCCCCTATATTTGGTATTTTTTCATTTTGTGAAGGATCCTTATGTTTGATTTTTCATCAGTAGAGATTTGAATTTATGATTTTATCAGAGTTTCTTGCAATGGTCTTTGAAGAACATCAGGTCGATTTAAAGCTCGTTTTCCAGTGATTCAAAGATCATTATGATTGATTCAAGGAATAATATTGGGTAGAAAAATTCTCTCTTATTCTTAAGGGAAGTTACTACTACCCTGAGTTGTCCTAGGAATTTGAATTCATACGATTTATCAGGTGATTTTCTGGATCTTTTATTAAAAAGAAGGATCTCTACTTTATTTATTATATTAGTTTATTTATTCTATATATGAGTGTATGATTCAAAGAATAATATATTTATGGATATATATATATATATAGTGAGCCATATATTGCAACACATATTTTGTGATTGAAACTTAATTCTTATCAAGATCTATAATAGATATACTGCAACAATTGTCAAGACTCTGTTTTCGATATAAGAGGCTACAATAGAGATATACAAGTTTGGAATCTAGTATTTTATGTAAGCCTTCTGCTACTATTCGTTGATATTTTTATTTCAAAATAACTATTGCAACTAGATCGCTTTGGGACTACTCTTTCTTGAATAAACTCTTTTATGAAGAAGAAGATCCATCTACATTCAGTTTCCATTTCAACTATGAAGTTCAACCAGAACCCTTTTTAATCAAATATTTTTTGGGAGTTTCAACCACTCATACTCAGCTGTGGTTGAGTATTAGCTTCTCGATCAATGCTATGTTTTTTTTTCAATTATCTGTTAAATAACTAGAATGTTCTGTTTTTAGATTTATTTTTAAAGGTGTCAAATTCCTGCACTCAGTTGTGGATGGGTCTTATGATATGAGGACCTGACGAGTGAAATTCCACAAATTCACATAGAGAGTAATTAGTTCAGTGCACTGGGGGATATTTATGACCAAAACCACTATAAACAACCATGTTCTATATTTTTGTTTTATCCATTGCTCATAATTTTATATAGAAGATAAACACTACTTATTTGCATAATCATCAGTCAAAAACAAAAGGCATAATTGTGAAAGATTTTAAATAGGCTGAAAAGACATAATTCACCCCTTCTTAGGTATATTTTTATATTACGACCTAACATAATATATGCATGATGTTGAGAAAATAATGAGATGAAGGGATATTTGGTTGTGATAAAGGAAGTGGGATAGTATTTAAGAGTTTGAAGCTAATTATTAATTTTAAAATAATTTCGTTTATGTTAAATTTGATGAAGTTTACAACATTTTAGGATTTATGGAATACATTAAATAATCTATGTTTTTATTTAAGGAACAGAGAGAGAGTTAATTTTTGAAAGCACGTATGTTTTCATTAATGTTTTATAGTAATTCAGGTTATTAAAATGTTTCATTAGAATATATGATCAAGGTATTAACATATTTGGTTTGTGATACTAAAATATACTTTTTGATATTTGGGGGATTAATGTTAAGTTGATTTTAAAAATTCAGTATCCATATTTTTAATTTTCTGGATTTCTATTTTGTAGAAAACATATTTTTGAAGGGTTTTATGGTAAAACATTTATAAAATGGTTTAAGTTGAACATTGAATGATGTTTTATAGATTAAAGTATGTTTATTACATATTGATAACCAATGTTAATAATTTTGGTTTTGGTAAAAATATAGAGATAGTATGAATAATGTTTCATTATTTTATGGATTTTATGATTTCTTAAAATTTAATTTTACTACTTTAGGTATAATAAAAAAATTTCTTGATTATTCATTTACTAGGGTAAGATGTGAAGTGATAAATTGATCAAAGATCAATGAAATTATGATTATGATATGGAATGAAATAAAATAAATATATTTTATTAACTTCTCTATGTTGATAGCAAAAAAATTCCTCAACTTTAGGAAAATCATATTTAAATAAAAATGCTATACTTTTACCTTTATATTTCATGAATCTACGTTCTTCTCACTTATCACAGATTTAGGGATTTGTGGTCATTAAATTTTTCCTGACAATGCTCTCTATTACACTATATTATCCTTTAGGAGTTATTTTTCTCTTAAATGTACATATTTTAACTTCTCACCAATGTTCCACTTATACGGGAACCTGATTTTATGTTATTTATAGAATCCTTTATGTTTCCCACTATCCCTTTTTAATAGAGGTTTTATTATTTCTTTGTATGATGTGGGTTTCAAGAAAGGAATTTTCAAATATTAAACCTTTGATGATCGGGAAAAATTAAGAGGGTTCATTTTATTTTTGGGGGATAATTTACCACCATGACAGTTTATGAAATAGTTCTATTTAAATTAATTTTATTTCTTTCAATGCTTGTGATTCAGACAATACCGAGCTTAAATGAACCACACGATATTATTATATGACAGTTATAACCTTGATAATAAATTGGCAGGTATGAATATGATTGAATAATTTATTAAATAAATAGAAATTTCAAACTAAATAAAAATTTATTTATTAATGTTTAGTAAATAATAACTCAATTTTTATTAAAGAAATTTTATAATTTAAAAATATGTTTTCTTCATAAATGGTTATTATTGATTTTTGTTAGAAAATAATTATAATTAAATTTAGTAAACTCTCATTAATTTTATATTATAAAAATTATATCATTTTTTAAATCATAAGATAAATATTTGCTTTTAGTGAAATTTTGGATGTTTTTTGAAAATATTTTTTTTCAATGAATAGTGAAAATACTAATTTTTATAAAATTTTCATTTTATTTTCATTAAAAAGTATCATTATTATTTGAATTTAATATCAATGTAACCTAAGTATTATTTAATTATAAATATTTTTATTAACTTTATTTTAATCATCATTATATATGGTTTTTTATAATTACATTTTTGGGCTTAAAAACACATTAGTTTAAAAACTATTCATCGTTACAATTTATGTATTTGTATTAAAATTAATTTCTTTTAGTTATATAAATTGAATCATGAAAATTGGATTAAATATTTTAAATTAGGGTTTCAAAGTTTAGTAAATATATCCCTTTTATTTTTCAACATTATGAATAGTAACTTTAGTAATTTTGTTAACACAACAAAGAGTAAATCGAGTAATTTTGGTTAAAAGTAATATTATAAAGACTCAAAAATGATCCCAAAAAGTTGAATAATTTTTTTATATTTATATATCATCCATAATAATCAAAATTTTTATTATTAATCCTTTCTTTTCATTTGTCTAGGATTTCGAACATTATAATATTTTTTATAAAGGAAATTCCAAAATTTCATTCTCTTTATTTTATTATCTACAATTTTTATATAGGGATAAAAAGAGTGTGTTTTAAGTTATAAAATTTTATTTTGAAATTAAATTGATTTATGTTCATCATGTTAATTTATTTATAATTTTTAGTAATGAAATAATTACCTTAAATTCTTATGCAATATTGAAATAGTGCTTGTGCAAGGAGAGGAAAAAATAAACAAAATGATATTAAAAATATTAAAAATAATATTACATGAGTGAGTTTTTGTGTCCCATGTTTTTTAGAAATAAATAAAATATTTTATAGGTTTTTATTTAATTTATTTCAATTAATATTTTGATTTTTTTTTAAAATCAAATTAAATGAATAGTTCTAAAATTGAAACTAATGATATATTGTAATAAATAATATTTTATTAAATGATTTAAAATTCAAAATAATATTTTATTAGGTCAAGTGAATGATATATGGGTTGTTTAATCAACCATTTTTCATTTATGATCCGTTTTTCCTCTTATATTTACTATATAAATTCCTTAATAGTAAAAAACATTGATATCACAATAATTGTCAAAATAGTTAATAAAGGGTTAAAACAAAATAAAAGGGTAAAAATGTGATAGAAACATGTAAAAATTTTATTCTTTGAGATTATATCATCTCTTCCACATGTTATATTCTAATATTATCAATTGGGAGACATTTATATTACACAATTAATGTATATTAATTTATAATTTTAGAAAATTCAAAGAGTACCCCTCCACTCAATTATAAAAGGCCACCCATCCTTTCTCTTATTTACAAAACATTAAGCCTTATAGTTAGACCAAAACATGAAAAATTTTCTTATAAACTCTAATATACAATTTCTAGAGGTTATTCGCTTCCCAAAATATCAACTCTTGGTTTCTCAACAGGAGATCTAAAGGAGTTGTTTGAAACATATGGTAATCACTATAACTGATCACTTCCATTTTAATTCTTATTTTACCTCCTCTAAATCTATTATATTATTTATAAAGTAATAAATTTATTTTCCTAAATATAATTAAATTTCATTATGATCATAAAACCACCATTATGAATCCTTTTTCCCATCAATTTGGAAGAAAAAGTATTGTTTGTGCGTACGTACGACTTATTGTATCAACTTATCGATACAATTCATTTTCCTTAACCATATTTCATTGATGGATATTATAATGGGTTTAATGTTTATATATGATATTAATATCTTAATTATATTTATATAATGGTAATACCATATCTACCTTCTTACCTACCATACTATTGGAAAATGATTACATCGCTCGTGCGTATGTGGAGACTAACACCTCCATGTAGTTATGTGATTCATTTTTCATATCCATTTTACATGTATGGTAATAAGAAGAAATTTTATGAATATATATTATTTATATGATATAAAAATTATCCTGTAATGATTAATTATTATTTATATGTATTTCATTCCTTCCATCAAAAAGTGAAAACAATGTCCACACGTACGTACGACCTAACGTCTCCATAAATGCTGTAATTAATTTTTCTATCTATAAATTTTATAGATGAATATAAAAATATATAATAAAAATATATGATATTTATATCATTATTAATAGTTTTTATATGATTTAATCATGGTAAAAGTACATGGACCAAAACTAAACCAATACATGCATGAAAAATGAAGTAGATATCACCAAGAATTGTGATTTTAATAAATAATTGATAATAAAGGGGTGATAAAATGTCATAATAAAATAATATATGGTACTGTATATATTATTATGGTTTTAATTGATATATAATGAACACATATTTATTATACATTATTTTCTAACATGTACAAAAGAAGTCGGACATGAGGTAAGAGATTTTCATCACAATTTTATATTTATGAGACACATGTCATATTCAACACTTCTTTCTTTTGTGTGGTGTATATAATAACCATGAATTTACCTTATCGTTATTATTATAAAATTTATGGGTATTTAATTATACATATAAGGTTATTTTTTTCATGGGCCTTTTTATTCAAATGATACCAAATCATTAAGGATTTTATATCACAATATCATTGTTTATTACAATTTTTTATGATTAACTTTCAAATGATAAAATATTATGATATTACTCTAAATAAGCTCATGGATTTTTCTTATAAATTTTTAATTTTATAAAA
The DNA here is from genome assembly GCA_963277665.1 of Viscum album. Lineage (NCBI taxonomy): Eukaryota > Viridiplantae > Streptophyta > Magnoliopsida > Santalales > Viscaceae > Viscum > Viscum album. Next base: position 1,330,797,923 of record OY728120.1, on the reverse strand, counting down.
TAAATATTTTCCTTTCATTTTAATCATCTTAAGTACTTAAGAGACTAGAGATATGTTTTAAGGAAAAATTGACTTTATTTATCACTTCAGTTCAAAAACCTTTTTATTACATGATTTTTTATTAAAATGCTTTAAATTAGGTTTTTATTATTCAAATATGATTGTTTAAAGTAATTTTTAACCATGTTTTACGTTTGAATTTTTTTTAAATTAATAACATTGTTATTTTCCAAATGATTTACTTTTCTAATTTTTACAGAAAAATGTGAAAGGAATATTTTTTTTCAAATTATATGTAATGAATATAGTTTATCAATATTATGAATTTAAAATTATTTAAAGATTAATTTAAATATTTACAAGTTTATTTTTTAAAAAACATTTCTTGAATATTATATTAATTTTTATTTTTGGTAATGTTATTTTTAAAGTGGTAAGGTCGTTTCCCCAAGAATGTTTTAATGATATTGTAGTGGTATTTATATTAATCAAAGAAAACCCTTTATTTCATGTATGATTTACTAGGGATATGATCCAAGGATACCATACTTATTCCTTCCCTATATATTTTATGTTTATGATGAGAATATGTTTATAAAAACTATTTATTTTCCACATGAAATGATATGATAAAATGTTTAGGAAACACATTTATTTTCGTTGGTTTTGGTATTTTGAATGTTTTATGATATTTTAACCCACATATGTATGTTTTTCATTATATAATGGGAGTTCCTGAAATTATATATCCCTCCAATTCATTGGGTAAATATTTGTATCTCATGAGATAAAAAAGACTGGAATAGAGAGTGAACCAAATTATGTAAGGGACTCTCTCCACTTTGATAGTCTTCATAGTTCACTTTAACTACTATGAAAGTTTTGGGAGTGAAAGAAATACACTATGATGATCTTGGGAGTGAACCTTCACTAACATGATGGTCAAGGGAGAGAATCCATTCCACTATGATATTATTGTAAATTAGCCTTTACTAATAAGGAAATCGCTTTCTATACTTATATATATGCTAAAAATCTAAGTTTAATATAGATGTTTTTCCCTTATGGATAATGTTTTTTGATCCCTTTATGATTCAAGACTTATGAACCACCAATATTTATTACTTTTCTCAAGTATATGATCTATGATATGTAGAGTATGGTTTCCAAATGTCATAATCATGTTCTCATAAACTTATGATCATATGATATTTAAGTGATCATTGTTATCTATGATGTTTACCCTCACAGATTATTAGAGTTCACCCTTTCTTACATCTCTTTTCCCTAGATTATGAATGGGGGTTTTGTGTAGGGTTTTTCTATGAAGAGTTCTAAAAGGAAATTTATTTATGTTTGATATTTAAAATATTTAACGAGATAAGAATATTGTGTATCTAGTATCTAAATAGACTAATCCTTTATCATTTTCATTTGTGTGTTTGTGAAATATATTGAATACACATATAGAAATATGTAAAATTTATGTGTTAAAATCCTAGATTTCTATAGTGAAAAAATCTTTCTACACACAGTAATTGATTGTTATATCCCTAATTATTTATTAGTATAATTTGTTCCATATATGGATCAAAAATAGTGAGGTAATATGAAATATACTAGGTAATGTGTTAAATTAATTTTTTTAAAAAGTAAAAATTAAATACTAGAATCACCAGAAATGGTGATATATTGATGAGATCCATGTTATGGGGAAATCAAAAAACAATTTTTTAAACCTGAATAAATGCAGTATTAATGGGACATTGGATATATCTATAGAAGAGAGTGTTTTGGGTATGTTATTATATAGTTTAATGGGTTAAATGTATGAAAAATATTATTTAATTAGAGTGGTTTTTAAATTTTGTTTAATGAATATAACCTATCCTTGGATCGCCCCTCACCATAGATGTTAAAAAAATATTATATTTCAAATCTTATTTTCTATCTCAGATCAAGTAAAATCTCACTTGATTAGCCTCAAATTTTTGTTTTGGCATAATTAGAGGGATGAAATGAAAACAAGAACATATAATCTATCCTAACCTAGTGATTAAAAATACCCAATCACTTTTAGATCAACCCAATACTCATAATTGCAAGCAACGGTGAGAACCTAAGTGTGTGGAATCCAATGAAAGAGGGAAGATAAATTTGAAATAAGAAGAATGAAATGAAATATCCAAATGCATAAAACATTCAAATAAATCCAAATATTTGAACAAAAAATATTTTCAATTGAATTGATGAATTCATTTATAGGGGGTAAGTGTAATTTCCACGAATAAGCTACTAATGTCTTAGTGTTCCATCATACGAGTATTTAAAAAATAAGTAATAAATAAAAATGTAAAAATAAACCTTATTGATCTATTAATCATGGAATTCATACTTATTTGTAGTAAACAACTCTCTATTTACAACTTATTGATAAGATATTCTTTACATGCTTGAAAATATCACCTATATGAGTAGAATAGACCCATTTTCTATCTCCAAAGATTCCATTATTTTAGAAAAACCCCTTAAATTCCATTTCCAATTATATATTCTTTAATTTTCACCATGATTATATCAAGGGGGTCAATATTTCATCTAAATATCATATGAATCTTCCATTCATGATTCACTCTCATTCCATGGTCAAGCTCCATAATCTTTATGAAATAACCAGGGTTAAAACACATTGATAAGTTTTTGTGTGGTTGAAATTAAGTGTTGTTGGTGAATATTAACTCTATAAATACTAGTGTGATGGGATTTAATGGGATGATTTATCAGGTACTCAATAGTGATCTTAATATTTGTGGTATGATTTTGTAAGTGGGCATTAAAACTGGGATTATTATTTTCCGTTGTTTTCTTTTTGTATCAGGTCTATATTGTCTCTTGGACTCAGGTTGGATTGGTCATTTGATAACTTCAACAGAGTAATCCTTTTATAGGTCATAGTTTATGAGTATTTAAAAATGAAAATGGATTCAATCGATCTCTTGTTAAGCTTCAGTAGAAGGATGATGCAGGCTTGGAGTGGACTTAGACTCAGGTTGTTGAAAACCATGATTAAACAACTTGCACATGTGGGAAGTGATGAGATCAAGTAAAACATGGAATGGTGGCTTGAAAACATGGGTTTCTTGGGAGATATGGGATATAAAAGTGAAAAATGAGAACTATATATGTTTAACTCACCGAGATTTATAATATATTTCTTTTTTAAATAAATTTAATTTCTTTTATAGCTTGCGATACATGAAACCCTCCATCCAAATAAACCATAATATATTATAACAGTATAACCTATAAATTTAGTTATTGTAATGAATAATAAAAATAAATTTTTGAAAAATAATATGTATAAAGAATTTAGAAAAATTAAATATACTGATAAATAGGTTCTCATTTTTTAGTAAAATAATTATATATTTTAAAATTCATTTTTCCACAAAAATTGTTTTTATTCAGAAAATAAAATAATTAATTTATTCCAATTTTAAAAAATAAATTATAAAAACTGAACTTAATTTTTTAAATCATCATGTCCACATTATCTTAAAGTTAATTTTAGAGATTTTACTTTAAAAAAATGTTTTTTTGATGAGTTGTAAAATAATAATGATTTTTATTGGAAATGATTTTTTCATTTCAAGCATTTAAAAATTTAAAAAATTTCAAAATGGTTTTGATTGTATAATTACTTAAATTATGTTATTATTAATCCAATTTTGGTCATTTTAATTAATTTTATGTTTGAATTTGGTATAAAATCATTTTATACTTTAAAAAGAATTTTGATGGAAAAATTATTTTCATCATGTTTTGTGGGTTTAATTTTAAATTAAATTATACCAATTATATGACTTGAATATTTAAAAATTTATTATTTTTTAATTAGGTGAGTAATTTTTTTAAATATTTTCTTTTTATTTTTTTGTGATTACAAATAGTAATATTGGTAACTTTTTGTCACACCGCTAAGTGTAAAATGAGTAAAACAAGATTAAAACATTGGGATAAGGGTTTACAATTTCTCTAAAAACTTTCCTTTATCCTATTTTATGAGTATAATTCACCTATTTCCATTTTATTCTCAATTTTATGGGCCACTTGGTTCTATTTTTCTTCTTTATTATGACCTTTATATTTATTTAAAAAAATAATAAATACAAAATGTCACTATATTGACTTTAATGACACAAACCATTTATTATAAGGATAAAAAGAGGATAAATTTTTTCTCAGTATTTATTTTAAATTTGAGTTAATTTTTTAGTAATGATATTTTTTAATATTTTATTGGTTAAATAATTACTTAAATTTCTTACATAACGCTGACACATTATTTATTCAAATAATAGAAAAATAAATAAATGATTTTAAAAATATAAAAATTGATAAAATTTGGATGAATTATTGTGTTACATGAATTTTTTAGATATATATAACATATTAGAGGATTTTTAGAGTTTTATATTCAAATTATGTTTTCATTATGTTTTTTTTAAATTCAAATTAAATTAATAGTTAAAAAATGACATTTAATGACATTTTATAATAAAAAATATTTGAAAAAATGATTTAAAATTTATGAAAAAATTATATTATGAAATTTTAATAGTATTTGTTTTAAAATATCACTTATAGTCTATTTATTTGTCTCTTTTCCTTTTATGGTATTATTCAAGACCCTTAAAGAGTAAAAAACTTTTGTTTTGCAGTAATTATCAAAACGATTAACATAGGATTATAACTAATAGATAAGGGTTAAAAACCCTTAAAATTGTCTAAATATTATTTTTTGGTATTATTTATAATAATACTCATCATATATTTAAAATATATGAATTTTTATTCAATTTTTATATTAATTAATTTAATTTAATTTAATATTTTATGTAATTCCATGATTCCCCGCTCACTTATAAAAGGGAACCTATCCTATTCTCTTACTCACACATTTTGAGCCTTCTATTTGAGAAAATCACTATCAAATTATTCTTCTACATTCTACATTTTTTTCTTTTTCTAATAGAGTATCCTTTCAAGGATTCATGTGTAATCCAAAAGTGGTTTCTCAATGAATTAGTATAACTCTTAACCAAGAATTTTAAATTTTATTTTTTCTTATAACACATCTAAATACTTTGTATCCATTATAAAATAATTTAATAAAATATTTTAAATTTACTGAATTTTTATTATGATAAAGTAACAACTATTATCCACCATCTCCCATCTATTTAAAATGATAACATTGCTATTGCGTACGTGTGGACTACCACCTCCACTAAGTGATGTGATTCATTTTTCATTTCCAATTTACATGGATGGTAATAAGTATATATTTAATATATATATATATGATAATAATTATATAATAATTATTTTTTAATCATTAATTATTATTTAAATTTCTTTCATCCCATCCATTAAATAGTGAAAACAATATTCATACATTTGTAGGACCTACCATCTCCATGAATAATGTAATTAATTTTTCAATATCTATCATTGATGGATGCATATTAATATGAATATAATTAATATATAGTATTTTTGTATCATGATTAAAATTATAAAAATTACGGAATCATGATCAAATTGAAAAGACCAGAACTACTAAACCAAAATTCTCCTAAAAAATAAAACAGTTAACACAAGAAAACGATGATTTTATAAGGAATTGTTAATAAGTGGATGTAGAAATGTTATAAGGGGATCATATATGATATTATAAGTATGTTAATTATTTTTATATAAAATTATAATAAATTTAAATTGAGTATACATGAGTTTAGAGTGATTTTAATAAATGTAGAGCCTAAGGTAATAGATTTATGTTACAATCTCATTATTTTTATGGATTTTTTATGATCATGTTTCGGAAGATGAGACCGTGTGAAATATCTCTCAATAATCTCATTAATTTTGTTTTAATTTATTTTTTGAGAATACATGTTTTTCTATCATTTTCTATACTTTATGTACTCAAGCTATCTAAAGAATACTGAATGAAAACTTACTTTATTTATATTTTCAGTCAAAAATCCTTTTTCATTCATTAACATATTTTCTTTAAAATGTTTTCAATAATGTTTTTAATACATTAATATAAATTTTTAAATTTATTTTTACCAATTATTTAATTTTTAAAAAATGGGTTAAAAGTAATATTCTTGTCATTTTATGAGCGAGTTACTTTTGACCTTTTAACAAAAAATGTGAATGTAATCTTTTTTCTAATGTATATAACATAAAGAAAATTAACCACCATCATGGGAAATAAATGATTTGAATATTAATTTAAAGGATTTTAAGGTTATTTTGAAATATTTTTTGTCTATAATATTTTTAATATTTTTATATTTTAATGATATGATTTCAAAATAAAAATATTTTTTTTCATGAAATATTACAAGAGGTCATTTAAAAACATTTTCAAGTATGATAAAATACATTGAACTTAAATATATTTTGATATAGATATGATTAAAGGATATTATCCTTCTTGTTTCACTGGATTGTTTTTGATTATGATGAACAAATGTATTTTAAACTTGTTTATTTTCCACGGGTTGTGCTATTATGAAATGTTAAAGTGTTTATAAAACCCATTTCCATTCCACATGTTATAATATAATGAATGTATTATAATTTTGTAGAAAAAATATGTATATTTTTTATTATGTGATGGGTGGGAATGGAATTATATATCCCTCCAATTAATTAGGTAAATATGGAAATATCATGAGATAATAAGGACTGGAATATGGAGTGAACCTAATTTTCTAAGAGACTCTGTCTACTATGACAGTCTTGGGAGTAAACTATGACTAAGGGTATAATGGAATGATGAGTGAACCCAATCTAGTATTTTAGTATTGGTAGTGATACCTTACTAAGGAAACTATTTTTTATGATTATGTGAATGAAATAATCTTAAGTATTATTCCAATGTTATTATCTCATGGATAATTTTATTTGATTCATTTATGAGTCGTTCCTTTAGAACTACCTAGATTTATTCAATGATTCAAGGTTATGATCTATTATATATTTGGAATGTTTTTAAATTTTAATATTCTTGTTCTCATAAACTTATGCTCATGATATTAGTAATTGATCAGCGATATATCCCCTATTTACCATTACTCGGCATCTGAGCTCACCATTTATTATGTTTCCTTTAACTATGTTATAAATGAAGGTATTATGTACGATATATCTAAGAAGGGTGATAGTTATGAAGAACTTAGCGGGAGATAATATAGTTCACTTATGAAACATGTTTTTATTTATCAGCGTTTCCAAAGACACTAAAACTATACTATTCTAGCAAAGTTCAAAATGTTATTGATTGAATATTCATCTATTGAGATGTAAAATCTATGTATGAAAAATATGGGTTTCTATATTTGGTATTTGAGTAATTTTTATTTACCTTTATAAACTAGGATGAGAAAATATTAGTGAGAACCCTTAGAATAATCCTATATATATGAAAATGTATTGTGTTATCATAATAAAAGGATTATGGTTTTCCAAGAAAAACATGTCATCTTGGATACAATAAGAAGAGTTGGTTTTCAAACATATGAATCTAGTGGGTAATAAATATGAAAGGTGTTTTTCAAGTGTATCTTGGCCATCATTATGGTGCATGGTGATTGTTCCATTACTGTGCACTGTGTTTGACACTCTCGGTAGATACACTTTGGTTAATTCACATTTTCACTATAAAAAACATGAAGGATATGGATAGATGATGATTATGTATGACCTAGGATGAAATTCAAGTGATATATATTGAAAATATGGTGTCATGATTTACACATACTATAAATGATTTTTCATGATTATGCGGCTTCCTACTAGGATTACTGTTTCTCAAACTATAATTTTTGGTTTAAGTCAATGGATGAAACCTTAAAGAATTGTGTTAATGCTGAATGTGATGGAAAATGTAATGATTATCCTCACGATAAACAACTTTTTAATGATATGAATCATGCTGAACTTTCAAATCAAAAACTGATGGAACAATATTCTTTTGAGTCCTTCATGAGGCAATATCCACTTTCCTTTAGTGGTTCAACCAATCCACATATTTATGAAAAATGGATTAGTACCACAATAAGTATAGTTTCCATTCTACAGTGTCTAGGAAATGAAAATGTCATTTTAGTTTTTTATCATTTAAAAGGTGAATAAAATCAATTGTGGTCTCTTATCAAGAACATGAAACAATATGGTGAAATTGAAATTGTGGAGTGGGATGAGTTTAAGAGATTATTTTTCAATAGGTTCATTCAACTTATTATTCATATAAAAATGGATAATTAAATATTTGGGTTAAAGAAAAAGTTTAATGAGTATGTTAGTACCTATGATACAATTTTTACAAGACTTGAGAGACATGCTTTTGGAATTATTATCTAACTTGAATGTAAGGTTGAATAATTATATGGTGGAATAAAACCAATTATCCTATGTGTGTTATACATAAAGGAAATTTAGTATATATGAATAAATAATTCGATGTTCTATCAAGGTAGAGATTGATATTGGAGTTACTCTTCAATGTCATGGTTTTAATAAGAAAAGAAAGATCAAATTCAAAGGATATTATAAAAAAAATGGAGAGAATAAGATGAATTCTTATTTATGATAGAATTTCATAATTAAACATAGAGTTTATTATCTAATGAGAACTATTAAATGATTAATGTGTGAAAACATAGGTCATAAAATAATTTAATGATGATTTGATGGGAGTAATAAGTTAGCTAATGCTGTAAATAGAGAGAAATATCCACAAAAATAAACCACCCACTCTCTAGTATTTTAAATATAGGGAGTATGGTAATTAAGATAACTCGTGATCAAATATGAAGGTTAATATTGATGATCGATGTCAGAAACCTCTTAAGATCGAAGGAAACGGGAAATCTCATGTGATCACTATTGTTGATATGCATAATGAAGTGGTGAAAGGTACAATTACGATCAAATATAAAATTGATAATGTCTTATTTGAATTTGAATCAACTCACACTATTATATATGATGAATTTTTTAATTTTATCTCAATACCATCTCAATGATTAGATGTTTAATTAGAAGTGAAAAAACCTAATTGTATGATGATCACATATCAAGCCTATGATTCTTATGAAATTGATTTTTATGGGAATGTTCTTCCTAAAAATATTATTATTCTCACAATGGTTGAATTTGATGTTAGTCTAGGAATGTATTGGATTTCTTTAAATAAATCCCACATTAATTGGTGAGGAAGCTAAGTCACGTTTGATATTCTGAACCAACCCATGATCTGCTATTAGTGAGATGATAAATTTTAAATTCTTATTGAAATAACAACCATTATGCGGGTATTTATTCCTATTCAAAAGGGGTATTTATCTTAGATTATTTGTGAGTGACTCAACATCAAAGACATTCCTATTGTACATGATTTTGTTGATGCCTTTCTGGACGAGATTCCTAGTCATGCACTGAATTGTGCAGTTGAGTTTTTAATATAACTCACACATGATGATAAAAATATTTCAACCACACCATATATAATGACCCTAATTGAGTTGAAAGAATTAAATAATAAACTCTAGAAGAATATTTACAAGGGATTAATTCAACCAATAACTCCACCTTGGGGTGAACCTATTCTTTTTGTTTCGATGAATGATATATTGATGTGACTCTATATTGATTATCGGGAACATAAAATGATACAAATCAAGAATAAATATCTTATATATCATATTGATGAATTGTTTGAGAAAATACATGGAGATATATTGTTTTAAAAGGTTGAAAATCATTCTATATACCCTTAATTAAGGGTCAAGAAGGAAAATATATCCAAAATAAAATTTCATACAAGGTATATAGATTGTGAATTTATATTGATCCCATTTGGGATTATAAACTCTCCACCTATATTCATGTATTTAATGAATATAGTCTTTATAGACTACTTGGATCAGTTTGTGGTAGTCTATATAGATGATATTACAATATATTCAATGAGAAAGGAAGAGCATGAAGATCATTTTAGGATTGTATTGAAGACCCCAAGGAAGGATAATCTGTATAAAAAATTTACCAAGATTGAATCTTGTTTTAAAAAATTTTATTTTTTGGGTCATATAATCTCATGAAAGGGTATATCAATGGAGCCATAAAATATGGAAGTTATTGAACACTTTTCCAGACCAATTATAGTGATTGATATATGTAGTTTTCTTTTTTTTTCATAGACATTATAGATGATTTATGAATAATTTATCATCTATATCTACTCCACTCCCCAAGTTAACTTAGAAGGTAGATAAGTTACTTTGGATAGACGAATGAGAGGAAAACTTCAAGGAACTGAAGAAAAGGTTTGTCAGTGCACTTACGGTTACACTACCCTACAATAAAGAATGAATTATGATCTTAAATTAAAAATTTAATAAGTTTCTGGGATACATCCTCATGTGGATTGATATGATTATTAGATATACCTTATGAAAAGTGATTGTTCATGAAAAAAATTACCCAAATCTAGATTTGGAGTTAGGTATTGTAATTTTGTCATTAAATATACAGGGGAATTATCATTATGGAGAAGGCTTCTCCATATATAGATCATAATATTTAAAAGTATATATGCATTCAGAAAGATTTTAATATGTTCCAGAGAATATGGTTGGGTTTGACTAAATATTATGACTTCTAAATACATTATCACATTATGAAAAAAACATGATGGATGATGATTTGAGTCAAAAGGACCATGCTATCTTATCTATGATGAGGATAAAAAAATATATAGTATTTTTGTTTTTACAATGGTTGGTTATATAAATACTTAATAAAGGTGATACAGATTATCTTACTCAAATGAGTATTCAACAATATTTCTATTTAAGGATTAAAGAGGGGAAGAAGGAAGATGTGATGCTAAAAAAGAAGGTTAGAAATATTTTTGAGTTTAACATTGATTAGGATAGAATGATATGGTTTAGGAACCATGTATATGTTTTTAACATACTAGAATTGAAGAAGGATCTATTATAAGATTCTTATAGTTCATCGTTCTATATTCAACTTGGAAGTATAAAAAAGTATAGAGATATGAAATATTCTTTATGGTGGGAAACATGATAATTGAAATTAAAGAGTATATATATTGGTTCTTGGTATGTCATCAAGTTAAGGATGAGATAAATAAGCATAAGGGTATGTTATAACAATTACCCATAATAGAATGGAAATGGGAAAAAATTACCATGGATTTTGTCAACAGACTCCCCAACAAAAAAATATCTACAATACTATTTAGGTTTTAGTCAATCACCTTACGAATTATGTACAATTAATCACCATTAGAGAAGATTTATCTATTGAACATATTTATAGAATATTCATTAAATATATAGTATGTTTGTATGGAGTATCACATTATATTGTATCAGATTAGGACTCGTGGTTTACCTAGAAGTTCTGGTGATGTCTTCAACAGGCTTTGGATACAGAATTGATGTTAAAAATTTCTTATCATCCCTAAAAATATGTTAAATATTATAGTAACATTCAATACCTTGAGGATATCACGAGATATTTTCTGTAGATTTCAAAGGTGGTTGGAATCAACACCTTCTTCTAGTCGAGTTTTCTTATAACAATAGATCTCACTTGAGCATTCATATGACTGATTATGAAGCCATAATTAAAAATAAGTGTATAAGTCCAATGTTTTGGGATGAAGTTGGTGAAATAAAGCTATTAGGGATTGAGCTAGTTGAGGAGATAAGAAAGAAAGTCAGATCCATTCAGCAATACATCAAAGTGGCCTAGAGTTGATAAAAAACATTATACTGAAATCATTGATGAAATATGGAATTTGAATTTGGAGAAAAGGTATTACTATGAATTTCTCCATGAAATAAGTTTATGAAATTTATAAATATGGGAATGATGAGCCCTGACAATATTTTCCCCTTTGAGATTCTATATCAATTAGGTATGGAAGCTTATCACTTACCATTTCCACTGATCCCCTCTCAAGTTAATAATGTGTTCCTTGTGTCTCTCCTGAGGAAGTGCATACCTTATCGTTCACATAAAATGAACTCAGAGGTTTTAAAACTTTATTATGATATTTCATATGAAGATAAATAAGTATAAATCTTGTATTATAGAGATAATGTTCTATAAAAAAATTAAAATCACTTGGTTAAAGTTCTATGGAGGAATCATAAATTAAAAGAAGCTATAGGGGAACGTAAGGACAAGATGAAGAAAATATTTCCTAAATTTATTTTATTTTAGTGATGAAATTTCAAAGAATAAATTCATTTTATGTTGGGTAGAATGTAACACCTTGGGATTTTATGATACATTTCTATTTAAATAAATTTAATTTCTTTGATATCTTGGGGTACAGACAACCCCGAGTCTAAATGTATCATAACATAGTATAACAATATAAACTTGAAAGTAATTTATTAGAATGAATATGAATTACCACCATTTGAAAAATAATATGAATAAATTTTTTAGATAAATGAAATATTTTGATATACATGTACTCAATTTTTAGTAAAGTCGTTATATTGTTTAAAAAACATTTTTTTCTCAAAAAATATTTCTATTGAAATATTAATATAATTAATTTCTACTCATTTTGAAAATTTAATTCAAAAAATTATCTTCATTTTTGAAATCACCATGCCAAAATTATCTTATAGTGAATGTTTGAGAAATTTCATAAAAACATTGAGTATTCTAAGAATAGTAAAAAATACCAATTTTTATTGAAATTGTTTTTTTCGTGTTAAGAATTTACAAAATTTAATTTTTTTAAAATTATTTTAAACATATAACCAGTTAAATTAAATTATTTAGATTCCAATTTAGGTAATTTTAATTTATTTTATGTTACATTTTTGTAAAAAAACTTATTATACATAAAAAAAATATTTTTTTGGAAAACTTCTTTTCATCATGATTTGCGGGTTTAATTTTAATTTAAATTATACCACTTTTGTGAATTTAATTTTAAAAAATGGATTCCGTATTTTTAATTATTTGAGTAAAATATGGTAAATATGCCACTTTTATTTTTGGACATTATGAGTATCAACCTTGGTAATTTGTTTCACCTTAGTATGGGTAAAACGAGTAAAATAGGATTAAAACTTTTGGATAAGGATTTTAAATTTCCCTCACACTTAGATTTATACTTATACATTGGATCCTTCCAAGAATGAACCATTCCACGGCTAACTTTATGTCTAGAATGTCTTCGTGGTACTTATGTCATGATGTCTATGACATTCAAAGGTTTGGTGGTGTGTGCGCATCCATTATCATAGATCTAACCAGATCTGGGACCTTCGATAGGATTTGAAGGCTTTGAGAAGGTTTTGAATCATCTTATGACATCACAGGTGGCCTTGTCGCTTAAACATCATGTGGTTCCTTGTCAGGCTTCTTCTTCCCCATTTCTCTTCAGATCTGGACACCCCTATATGGATCGATGTTCATGCAAGCGTGATTCTTCACGTGATGGCGGTCTGGTTAGTAGGTGGTGGCAGATTCATCATGAAGCATTCATCTGGTATCTCTCTTGATAAGTGAATATTGGAGTCTAGGTGGTGGTTTGGTTCCTTCTCGAAGTAGTGATCATAGGTTATTGTGGTACTTTCTAGCCATAACAGTGGTTTTCTGGTTGCTTCTATAGAAGGAACTTGTGGATGACTTTTTTTTGTCCATTTTGTTCAGAATTTTAGTGGTGGTTTGGGTATGTTTGATGAATGAAAAAAATATTGAAGATGATTCATCTGGGATATAGCCTTTTGATAACCTTTTGTCTGTTGTTTTGGTTATTTTTTATCAAACTGGTTGTTTGAAGGGTCACATATTTCTCTATGGGTTTTGGATTTTGTTTAATTTCATTAGGATGGAATTGAATCTTATTGCAGGTACTACTAGGTGGGTGTCCTTGAAAGAATGATGGGTGTGTTAAAATCAATCATCTAACCATCTTTCCTTATTTTTGGATGGATGAGTTCCTTGATTTTATTTTGTATAGTGATTCTGGTCTTGAGTTGTGTTGAATCAGGTTGTCATACTGTGATTTCTTCACAGGAATTATCGGGTGAGTGTCACGGAAGAGAGATATAAGTGTTTGAATCTATCTTTTGGTCATCCCTCCACATTTCAATGTACATGGGAGGGTTGATATTCCATGTTTCACTCCATAATGATGCAACTTCTTGGGAGGGGGTACACATTCTCTTTGACCAATTTCACTACTGTATTATCTTTCATGGGGGGGGGTGATGAAATTTTTTCCATTTCTTATGTTGAAATTTTATGTCCTTTGATCACTTAGGTATTTTTTCATCCCTTTTGGTCTGGTTTTGTAATGGAATTTTTTGCACTGTGTTTTTATGTGTTTCACCTTTTCCCGTTTTTCAAAAGAGGATTTTATTTTCATATTAATAATGGTGGCTTTTTCCCTCATCTTGTAAAAACACAAAATTACACTCTGTTGAAATTAATAACAATGAATTTATTATAAGGATAAAAGCATATATGTTTAGTTCTATGATTTTCTGAAATATAAATTAATTTTTTTATAATGGTAATTTATTTTTAGTTTTTAGTTGTTAATAATTACTGTAAATTATTACACACCACTGAAAAAGTATTTAATCAATTAATAGAAAAATTAAAAAACGATTTTAAAAATATTGAATGTAATATAATTTTGAAGAATAATTGTGTTACAAGAATTTATTTATATATAACATATTATTTATTTTTTGAAGTTTTATATTCTAATTCCTTTACAATCATGTTGTTTTCAATGTCAAATTAAATGAATAGTTCAAAAAATGACATTAATGATATCTTATAATAAATAATGTTTTTAATGACTTAAAATAATTAAAATATTATATTCATATAATTTAATGAAATAATATTTAAAAAATTAATAATTATCCATTTAGGGGTCTATTTTCCTTTTATGACAACATTATTCAGCCTTAAATATTTAAAAATGTTGATTTTGCGATAATTTTCAAAATGATTAATGAGGGATTAAAACATATAAATAAGGGTTAAAATATCACATAAAATTGTTTAAATATTGTTGTGTTATTGTATTTATAATCATACTCATACTATCTTATAAATATACCATTTTTTCCACTTGATTATTAAATACAATTTATATTCTTTTAATACTTTAACTAATTCAAAGAGTGATCCTCCCATCACTTATACAAGGGAAACTCTTATCCTCTATTACTCACATATTTTGAGCATTATATCTTGGAAAATAAATATAATAATATGATAATATATTCATTCATAGAATTATAGATCTTCTGACCTTTCTAAAAACTACCATTTCAAGGCATACATTGTAATCCATAAGGGGTTTCTCAATGGAGTGATATAACTTTTAGCCAAGAATTTTCAATTTTATTTTCTCTTATACATCCTATAAATCCATGGTATCTATTTTAAAATAATGAATTTAGTATATCAGATATAAAATAATTCTTATTATTATGGTGAAACATCTATTAACCACCTCCTTCCAATCCATTATAAAATGATAATATCAATTATGAGTAAGTATGGACTACAACCTATACGAAGCGATGTGATTAGCTTTTTATTTAGACATTACATGGATGGTAATAAAGATAAATTTAATGAATATATATGATATATATGGTATAATAACGATTATTTAATGGTAAATAATTATTTATCTAGTATTAATTTCCTTTATCGAAAAGTGAAAACATCGTTCATGTGTACATATGACCTACTATCTTCATTAATGATGTAGCTCATTTTTGTAACTATTTTTTAATTTATGACTCTAAATATATATTTTATGAATATATATTAAATACATATCATTATAAAAACTATTTAAAAAATTTATCCATGATCAAATTTAAAGGATCAGAACCACTGAACCGAAATTCTCCTGAAAAACGAAATTGTAAACACCCAAAAATGATAACTTTTATAATTAATTACTAATAATTGGGTGTCTAAAGGTTATAATGGGATAATATAAGATATTATAATTATGTAAATTATTATTTAATATAATTATAATAAATTTAAATTCATATTAGAGTAGGTAAACATGATTTCAAAGTAAGTGGAACTCGAGGTAAAAGATTTATGTTATAATCCAATTTTTTAACGGGATTATATATGATCAAGTTTCTAATGACGATTTTTTGACATATCTCTCATGAATATATATATTTTATATTTTGATTGGGTTATTTATAAATAATATATGTTTTACATTCATTTTCATCCTTTTCATTTTCAAGATACTGAAACAATACCTTTAAGGAAAACCAACTTTAATTCTTTTTTTAGTTGAAAATAATTTATCTTCAATGTCCATGTTTTGTTAAAATGTTTTTAGGAATTTTTTTGATTATATATTATAAATTTTAATGTTATTTTTACCAATGATTTAATTTTTATAAAATGTTTGAAATGGAATCTGCATGTCATTTTTTGAAGGTGGTATTTTTGACTTTTAATAAAAGTGTGAAAGGAATATTTATTTTATTACATATGTCATGAACAAATTCCCTCCCATCATAAATTCTCAATATTTTGAAGATTTATTTATAATTTTATAAGGTATTTTTAAATAATTTTTTTCTAAAATATTTTGGAAACATTTATTTTTTAAATAAGGGATTTCAAAATTAAAATATTATGTTCCCCATTAAATATTCCAAGTGATATTTTATAAGAATTTTCAATTTTGATAACATACATTCATTTTAAATATTTTTTACTATAGATATGGTCCAAATACACCATCCTAATTGTTTATCTACATGTCTTATTTTTATGATTATAAGTTGTTTATGGAACCTGTTTATCTTCGATGGGTTATCCTATAATGAAATGTTGAAATGTTTATAAAACCCATTTTCTTTCCATAGGTTATGATATGATAATTTTTTTTGGATCTTTAGGAACAAATATCTATTATTTTCATTATGTTACACGTGGTAATGATATTTTATATCCCTCTAATGCATTGGGTAATGATAGATATCTCATGAGATAATAAGGAATGGAATGGGAAGTTAACCCAGGTCAGTAAGAGACTCCATAAACTATGATAGTCTTGGAAGTGAACCGTGATTAAGGATATAGTGGAATGGGGAGTGAACTAAATCCACTATAATAGTCCAAGAAGTTATCTTGACTATGTAAATGATTTTATATGCTTATGTGTATGAAAAAAACATTTGTCTTATGGTAATTTAATGATCTCATAGACCATGTTCTTCAATTTATTTATGATTCATGTCTTAAGAACTTCTAGGAATAATTCTATGATTCAATAATATGATCTACAATATGATAGGTGTGATTTTAAATGTTATTTTCTTGTTCTCATACCCTTATTCTCATGTTATGGTTATGTGATCATTAAAATTCCCCTTGTTTACCCTTACTGTGAATCTGAGTTCACCCTTTCTTATATTTCATTTTAGTAGGTTATAAAGAATGGTATTAAGTTTGATATGTCTAATAAGGGTTCAAGTTATAAAGAAATTATAAAGAGATGACATAGTTCACTTATGAACCAGTATTTTACGTATCAAAGTTTCAAAATATACTAAACCTATATGATTATAGCATGGATTGTATTTCTATGTATTTAATATTCATGTATTACGATGCAATATATATTTATGAAATGAATTGTTAGATATAATATTTACACTACGTATTAAAGGGATTATATTGAGTATATTTGTTCTTGTATTAATCTAATAAAGATGATATATGAATGTCAATTTTGGGTGAAATAAGGAGTGGGGTGAGACATCTATTGGGGTTATTATACATGTCCTTCTTAATGAAGGCTGAAGGGTACAAGTTAATATGAGAATTTTTTCAATCATTATGAATGAATCCCTCCATATAATCCCAATAAGAGCATTGATAATTCATTTAGGTCCCATTTAATTCAAACATATATATAGGGAATATATAACGAGTATCCTATAAAAACAATTCATCCTCCACTCTTTAGTGATCATCAGTGTAAGATAAACCACCTACAAAGGCCTTAAATTTAGTCAACATTTCTCGAAAATTAAATAATTGAGTAAACCATATTACAAATTCTTAGTTCATGTCACCCTTCACTAAATTCTCATCTATTGAGGTCAAGAAATTGTTGAGTCATGATTACAATTCTTTTAACTTATCTCAATCAGATAGAGGACCAGTTGCTCTGTGATTATACTTAGGGATCATTGACTTGTAAAAGCTATATTTTCTTCAACATGGATATATTAGATCTATTTTGACTCTAGATCAGGTCCAACTTCATGGTAAGTGACTCAAGGTTGATCATATGAATCCCATGTGGTCGATCTTGAGTCTGATAGTTTGTGGTTGATTCTTGTGTTCGGTCATTAAGGCATGGTAGGCCTACTAAACATATTTCATCTTATTGGTGGAGGGCATGAAAGGTTGTTAATGCCTCTATGGTTGGTCTGTTCTTCATGCGTTAGGTTTTTCCTTATAGTTAAACATGAGGTTTTATGGTTGATTGATGGTAGGAATAGTTTTTTGAAGCTCTTTATGTTGTATGTTGATGATATCCTTCATGTGGTTGTTTGAGAACTCATGGAAGGTTATTAAATGGCAGGATAAAAAACACACAACCAGTTGAGGTCTTCATAAAGTCAATGAAATGATTGTGTAGTTGATTTTGGAAAATAATAATCTTATTTTTAGTGTGGGGTTTATCATATTATGTACATACTAAATATAAAAAAATAAAATTAAAAATCAAAATCCTCTAAACAATTAAATTACACTATTCCAAATAAAATTATGGCTTATAATTAATTTAAAACATAATAAAACATATAAAACCCAAAATTTAATCCATTTATCCAATAATGTCTATATTTAAAAAAATATCAAAAATGAATGATTAATCGGGGTTTTTGATTGGTTTGAGAGGATTTAAACATTAAATTAAAGATAAAAAATTGTGAAATTTCATGTTTCATCTAGTAGAATTAATGTAAAGTGACCGAAAAATAGTTTGTATAGAAACAATTATTATGGTATGGAGTGAAGTGACCCCCTTGGTGTGGGGACTGAGTAGAGTTCACCATCAATCTATCTTGTTTAATGGATGGAGTGTGTGACTCCCTCAACAGTTGGCATAAACAAAACAAGATTAAATAGGGTCATATTACTGTCGAAGTTTCGTTTGGTTAGTAACATTTTTGGGACTTTCTACTATCAAAGTTAGGGCAGTTAAATAAATAAAATATCAAGAAAAGCAGTTAGTTAATAATTAATAAATAATAAATTATATTATTAATGAATTTATTGGAGGCACTTATGTCGATGATCAAGTTGTGACAGTGTCCATAGGACTACCACCACACCAAAATCAGTCATGGGTGGGTTGACCATGGTCTTAGCCTATGACCACGATCAAAAAGCTTATTTCTATAGTTTTAGCCCTTGGAAATAGAGAAATTTTCTAGTAGTGATTACCAATTTATTATATAAAATGAAGACAAAATGTTTTTTTTACAAAAAATCAATGTAAAAAATGTGAAATAATATAAAATTAATTTTTTTATCAATAAAAATACTAAAAAAATTAATAAAAAACGTATATTATATAAAAATTGAAAAGTAAAAAAATAAATTGAAAAAATTATAGAATTAAATATTCCAAAAAATAATTAATTATATAAAAATAAAAAAACATTAAAAATTCAAAATAAAATTTAAAAAATATAGAAAAAACATTAATAAAAAAATAAAAGAAAACATATGTTTGATTATTTTCGACCATATAATATTAATTTTAAATAAAAAATAACAATAAGACTAAAACTCAACAACAACAACACAAATTATTAAACAAAAAATAATGAGAAATTTATATTGATAATTATAATAAGAAATACAAAAAAGAGAGAAATAATTCTGAACACAGAGATGTAATATTTCAAAGTGAAAAATATTTATAAAAAAATTCTTTAATAAATGGATTTTCAAATTTTAGAAATTTTACAATTAAAATAAAATGTTTTAAAATTATTTATAATTAACTATTTCAATATTTAATTTTTTTTTCAGCGACAAAATTATAAAATTAATTTTACTTAATGATCATAAATTTTTTATTGAATAAAAAATGTTCAATTTAAATTATAAATAATTTAAATGTTAATTATAAATTTGATAAAGTAAATTTGAATATTTATAACACATTTTGATTTATTCATTAAATCATTTGAAACCTTGGTTTATTACTTTTATAAATGAAATTAAACTTATGAGGATAATATTTTTCTAAAAATAAATTTTAAGTTCATAAAATTATTTTTTTATGAAATCGATGTTAAAATGATAATCGAAAGTGAAAAGTATGTCAAACTTGGAAAAAAAACTTAATCATAGATGAATCAATGTCTAGAAAATATAAATTAATGGTTGATGATTTTGAAAGTATAGTTATAATAAAAAAGTAAAAATAAATAAGGAAATGATGAATATAGAGAAAAATAGTAGGAACAAGTATTTTCTAATTATTATTACAACACATATATAGTATATAATTAAATATAATCAATGGAGTTTATTAATAACTCATATATATGAAATATCCCATAATAAGGATCAATGAAATGACATAGAGGTTGAGAATTAATGATAATGTGAAATTCCACCCACGATAATAAATCACATGGGAATCATTGCCCATGATAAATTTTTCACTTCCTAAATAACTTGTATTTAAACCCCCCATCCCACCTTTAATAGGATAGGTAATTACAACTAGCACTATGGTATTCACACAAGCAAGGGAGTTATTACCTCTAATCAACCTATCACCTTCTATCATATATCCACATCCACCATGTAATGCATGAAATATAAATCTAAAAAATGTAACTTATGAATATATATATACACACACACACACACATATATATATAAACCACTATGATACAACGTGGGACTATATAAATGTACCCACTAAATATAACTAACACATATTGAATAAATGAAATCCCGATCACTATTTAAATGATGGTGGCCATTGTAATGAGAACTCCACTCCACTAGACATCTGTAACAACCACCTGACTCTTACCTTTATAATCATCCACCACCCATATCCTCTAATATGTTTATACACAAGGTGAAATTTTTTTTGGTACACATGAAATAATGAGTATAATAATACAGAGTATGTTCATCTGAAGTAGTGATCCCCCATAAGATCCAGTATCTATGTGCATAAATAATAAATAATGTGCATAAAATCTAACACCACCAAATGTCATAACCTTACATATTTATTATCAATATTGATAAATTTTCCAACACTCACTTTCATCGAACTCTGTAAATAATTTTATTTATTAAAAAATAAATAGATTTCTTATCTCATAAACCGTCATATATTTTCCACTTGACATATTACACATGTTGAATTGATCATGATATGATGGAGGAAATAAAAATATCCACCAATATTAAAATCACTTGAGGAAATAAAAATCTCCATCAATATCTGAAGTGGTGAAGGAAATACACAACTCTAGGTGAAGTAAATATACATATATATATAAATAGTAGCATATACATGTTTGAACATTGGAGGAAATACACATCTCCAAGGATAAATCTATATAGTGTAATACAAGAGTAAATAAACATATCTAGGGATGCATTTTTATATCGTATACTCCTAAGTCATAGATATGTGTGTTGAAGAAGAGATGATATCTAGTGAATCATTTTTCACTTCTGTCACGATGTTATGGGAGAGATGGGTATCTTTACATAGGTAAATTACCTACTGAGTTTCATGGGATATAATGAAACTAAATAAACACAATGTTATAAATATAAAAACCCTTAACCATGATAATACATACAAGAATACCAAAAACCATGATACCTTAAAATAGAGAGACTACATGTTTAGCTTACACCACAACCTTACTACGATAATCTTTGATTGAATGGGTTTTATAAAATCACTAAAGGGAATGCATTAGAATCACCTCTCTATGATATATCTATAACTACTCGACATTTCATGAATGGAACTTCCTTTATGAATATATAATTTTTTCATATTTAAAAATATAATATTATATAATTCACATGCACCATATAATAAATCCAACTAAATTTTCTACAATTAATTTGAACATTAAATATAGAAAATAAATACGGACATAATAATTGAAAGTATTCAAATGAGACAAAAAATAGAAAATAATATAAAAATAATAGGATAATTTGGATCTTCTTGATCCTCCAATAAAATTTCACACATGAACAACACTCTAGAAATGACGGAGAATATTATTAATGAAATATGAATTTTGAAAATTGGAAATATATATCCTTGAGAGAAATATAAGTGAATTAAGAATGAATGAAATGTGAAGTGTTTATAGAAATTAGGATCCCATATGACCATTACAAATATGACCATTATAATATTATTCAAGATATTGGAATAGTAACATGACCATTAGAATAGTAACCTGACCATTGGAATAGTCATATAACCGTTCGAAATTTTAATATGACCTTTAAGAATCGTAACCTCACCTATATAAATATAAAACATTATTTAGATATCTTATAAAATGAGAACATTCCATATTTATATCATGATAAAAGTAAATAAATATCATAAAAATTATAAAATAAGTCTTCGTGTTTTTTCTAAACATATATTTTTTATTTTCATTTTTATAAAAAATATAATGATTTAAAAATAAATTTTATTTTCATAAAATGGGTTTATAAATTAATATTATGTTTAATTAAAATTAGAATATAATATTATGAGACCTTAATTAATTTTTCAAAGGATCCAAAAATTCACCATAATATTAAAATTGGTGTTCTTTAAATAAATATGTATTTTATTTAAAAATATAATTATCATATTTAGAAAATTATTTTAATAAAATAGATTTAATTTTTTGAATCTATACATTTAAAATTAGTTAGGGTGAATATTTATTATTTTTCTAAAACAGTTGAATTTTTGGTGAATAGTGATATACAACAAAATACAATATTTAACATTATAAAGTAAATACATGAGTGTTTGACTCATGGATGATGTTTAACCCACTATTTCAAATTTAATTGTATATTTTAATATATATAGTCATAATAATCAACTCTAGTTTTATGATAGAGCTAAAATAATAAAATATTAAATATAACATCCAATAACACCAATCTCCTCCCCTTATAAATACTACCCCTCACAACCCCTTCTCCTCAGACCTCTACAATTTTAATAGTGAAAAATTATACCCAATTATCCTCTAAATCCACTCCTCCATATCCTAGTGATTTTGGTCTCCCCAAAATACCAATCCAATGTGCATAAATAGAAGCCTAAGAGGATACATCAATAGGAGAGGGTAATTCTTGAAACCAATTTTTTGATTTTCATTCCTCAGAATCTTCCAAAAACAAATTCCATCCAACTTGGAATAATAAATCAAGAATCATATATATAATATAATTTTATTTTTTTAATGGAATATCTATCATCCATCCTCTTCACTTTCCCTCAAGTGATTCAAAAATGAAAACATTTTTTAAAATATGGCTTGTTTACTACCTTCAAGAACAAAAACATCACTTTTGTACCACACCTTAAAGGATGGTTATGGAAATGATATTATGGTTAAGTATGATTTTATTAAGTATATTATAAGTTATTATAGGTTATTTTAATTTTTTAATAATCATTTACTTAAAAAATGGACATAGTTCAAGAATATCGGTAAAACGACCTAAATGAGCTAAACAAAAATCAATAAACTTTTTACCAAGCGATTCATATTTAATGTCTTGGAATTTCTATATAATTTTTTTTAATTATATGGAATTATTTTGGGACTACAAAATTAGACGGCACGTAATTCCAAGGCCCAGAGTTCCCAGAATGATTCGTTGAGAAATGTTAAGCTTCAAATAGTGCGCATGAGTAGTTTTCAAGAAAAAGTGGAATAACTCATAAACGGGTGCCTAGATCAGAAATTTGAGGGTACGATTGTCTTAAGGATGGAAGGTTTACTATAGGGGAAACATAAGTTTAGTTGGATCATGCCTCTAGTGAGAAAACAGGATAATGTCATAACCGTAAATAAAATAATTAAATAGAATTATTTTATTTTTCAAATACTTACATACTCATGAATGACGACTCAGATTAAAAATTTGAGACCACCACTGAACTCATGAGGGTATTCTTCCTTTATCCAGACCCTAACATTGACTGATACGAGCCAAAAATGGAAGTTAGTTTTTGGTCGTAACTAAAATAATTATGTAACAATTATTTTAATGTTATATCCTTTAACTTCAAAACGGTAACTTAGATTGAATATCTTAGAGTACTGTTGGATTCGTGGGGGCGTTTCTTCCTTATTCGGAGCCTAACATAGACCTATGTGTGTCGATGGTGACTACTAATAATTTTTGAACATTTTTAAGGTATGTTAAGTAAACATAAAAGTAGGATTTTCTATCTTTTGAACCATATCTTAGATCGAAAATCGGAGGGCACCGTTGAATTAAAAACGTCGGGATTCGCCTAGAGATGAATTAACTTTGGAAAGAAATGGAAAATCAGAAAAATTATTTTATAGAGTTTTTATGAAAAATAATAAAATAATTTAAATGAATTATTTTATTTTCTTTCTCCCTTTGGAGTGGAGGACGGATACACTGTGGGGGCAATGACAGGGTGGCGAGGATGCACATCCGTGAGGCTGATTAATGACTCATTAAACTTGCAGTGGAACGACGCTTTAATGACACAAAATAGAGACATTATTTCTTAACTAAAATAGTGTAATGACGCGAGGTCGCATCATTATGGGGAAGCTACGATGTGCTCTTATTTATAATTCAACACACTGGGAAAATGTGGATTAAAAAAATTGGAGGATTCTCTAGTGATCCTCTGAAGGACTTCCACACCAGCGAAGAATGAATAATGCCACCATAACTTCTTCTTCTACGAATCCTTTCATATATCAGATCTGGAAAGAAACACTGACATCTTAACCCCTCGAGGACGAACATGAGGCAATGAACTTCAAAGATGTAGGGGTTTTTATTTCGTTGTTCTTCGCCATCCATTTCTAAAAAATGAACACAGATTAACCCACAAATAGGTTAATCCATGGATTTTTTGTTATAACTGATGGGTGACTATTATTTTGGGGTGATTATTCGGGATTAAACTTTGACATGAATGATTGAACGAAAACCTCCCCAAGCCTCCCCCTTGTTTAAACTTCTAACGTGGAGGAACTGTGCCGACACGAACAAGGCCCGAGCACCTACACTAATTTATTCTTCATGGAAAATCTTATTAATTAATGGAATGGAAGTTTTTAGACCATCGTAATGGGGAGGAAGATCCTTGGAAAATGTAGGCGCAAACGACACGAAGAACGGACCACCGGTGCGGACCCGATGGTCCGTAGAAGAATCCACCGGCGCATCAGTGCCGATGATGGCGCCAAGGACTTCTAGCGGTGGCCTCCGGTGGAAGACATGGGAGGCAGGCAGTGCACCATGAAGGCATTCCTAACAAAAGGCAGTGGCCTGATCGGGCCGCGACACAGTAGGAGAAGCCGCCAGTCAAGCCGGCGGCTGGAGGTGGCGGACGCGGTCGCTTGACTGTGTCAGAGGGCAGCGGGCTGCGATCGCTTGACAACAGTAGAGGAGGCACCCCTTTAAAACCTTTGGGGCCATGGTAGGGCAAAAATGCGGCTCCCGACCACCTCCATTAAGGAGGAACAGTCCGCCTCTTGTGGACCAGACAGCGCATGAACCCCCAACGGTCCGGACCCGTGATTCATCGGGCTGAGCCAGGCCCGCTACCCAGTGGGTTGGACCTGGGCCCTTCGAGTTGAACTTGCGCCGGTGGGTCGAACCCACATTGGAGGGCTGGACCCATTCCCCTTTGGGCTGGACTGAACTAGACCGAGTTGTCGGGGGACCCGACGGGCTGGACCCGCTGCCAACCAGGCCGGGTCCAGTGAGGCCAATTGGGCTTGGCCAATGGGCCAGGTCCGTCCAGACTAGACTGACCCTGACCCATAATAGGTCAGGTTGGGTCTTTCAGAATGAACCAGGGTGTGTGGGACCCCGGGGCTGGGTTGGTTGGGTCGGTCCAAGCAGGTCGGACCGGGCCCCGTCGCAACCGGTCCCTTGGTTACTAAAACACCTATATCTTGCAAACCATACATCCAATTGATGATCCGTTTGTGGTGTTAGGACCCTCTCAATAAAGAGTATCTTTGGGAATGTTCTTTGGTGACTTTCATGGATAGGGATATGAAATGAATGGATTGAGGAGAGTTTCATCCAAGCTCGCTACGTGCGAAACCCTGGGGCTGGCTGAGACCTAAATACTGTTGACTTCCAAATATGTGTGACTCGACCACCCAGTGGGAAGAGGCATTAAGTGACCTGGTAGGACCATGATGGGGAATAACTCTATGTGACCTAGCATACCCATGGTACTCGACAGGAGGAGTACCTTAGTAGGCCACGATGGGAAAATCTCTGTGTGACCAGGAAGACCCAAAATATGCAGTGGGGAGGGGTACCTAAGCAGTTCAAGATTAGTGGTAAGCGGCTCTATGTGACCTAAAAGGACAACTGTACTCAATAGAGGAGGCGTTCTCCAGCAGCCGAGGTGTTCGATGGTCGTGATTGATGATGCTGCTGTTACTACCCTAGAATATACCCAGTGGAACTGTCTTATGTTTCATGCTTTACTTTGAGGAATTATTATGTGTTCTTTTTCTGGGTCCCTACTAAGTACTGTGTTACTCCCCCCTAGATAGGATCCACCCACACGTGTTGTGTCTGGTGTAGAAGACTGATGTTTCGACAGGGGTGCCTAGGGAGACGGGACAAACGGATGCTACGATAGTAGAATTGGTGGCCTAGGACATGGTGGGTCCCAGTAGGACCAGGCAGACATGACATACAACTTCAGCTTTTAGTAGCTTCCCAAATCTCATGATTAGGTGGGGTTTACTGCAGATGGAAATTATGGCAATTTTTTATATTACCGTTTTCATTTCATTTTTCATAAGAGTGTATTCTGGCCCACTTTCTTTCAGCTGTACTTGTACTTAGTTATTCAGTGGTATGTTGTTTCCCTTTTGTGATTTGGGACTTGGTTGAGCATGTGTGTGTGTAAAGGTATCTAGGATAATGCCTCCTACTTGCACGTTGAGTCCTTCAATGCTAGTCACTAGCCCTTGGCCTTCGGGAGGTTTGCATGGGGTAGTAACGACCTGGGCCCCAGGGGACGGGTCATGAAAAATTGGTTTCAGAGGGTGGTTAGTTCCCCTTCAAATATTATAAGTCTATGTTTTTCTTGTAGAAATAGTGTTAAATATTGAATGTTTGACTTTAAGATTCAGGGATTCTAGTGTTGGTGCAACGACTGATATATCCATACACTAGGACCTTGAATTCTACTTTTCAGCACAATACATGAAAACACTAGTTGCATAAATGTCTTGTGATTTTGAATAAGAGTCAACTCACCCAGTATAATGTTCTAACCGCGGTTCATCTGGATCTATCTCAGGATGCCTCCACGTAGATGACCAGCCAGGATCCCAATATGAGGTCATGAGGATAGCCTGCCTAGCGATGATGCATCCGTTCAGGGACCAGTGCTTGAGATGGCCCCACCGGGTGGTGCACTAGTGTGACCACCACCCGATGGTCAACATCCACTGCTGGTAGTTCTAGTAGAGGACATTCATAGGATCAGTACCATACATAAGTTTCAGAGACAGAGATGGATCCTTAGGTCATTGAGGAATGAATATAGGCTATGATTCCGATCTTCCTCTTAGTGAGGACACCTCATGACCAGATGGTGATCTTGGTAGTGATCCATCTACAAGGATCGATAGGGATATGGTGGAGCTTGACCATATAAACTCACGATGACTCAACTATCATTTGGGCTGACTTGGAAAGGCTTTTTTGGGAAGAGTTTTTCCCCGCGGTGTTGTGCTCTGTGTGAATTCAGGAGCTTCTTCCACTACAACATGAAAAAATGATGATGAATGACTACTCGATAAGGTTCACCGATCTTTATCTCTACTCTACAGATATGGTGTGATACAATTTCTTCAAGGATCATGCCTTTGATAAAGGACTCAAGTGGGATATCAGGGAATTAGTGGTGTCTCTCAGCATCCCTACCTAGGACGGGGTGCTGGAATGAGCCCTTATGATGGAGAACTTATTGGCAGAGCAGGAGATCACAGTTAGAGCTGCCAGCAGACCCCAGACAGCAGAGTATTCAGAAAGCAACAGACAACAGATGTATGGGCCCAAGCGGGCCTGGTCATTCAAAGGTCAAACCTATTACTAAGGGTTAGCTGTGTGAGGGTCCTAGGACAAAGGGAGTCAGACGGGGGATATGCTTTTCTTTTCATGTGATAGGTAGGGACACATGGAAAGTGACAGCATGAACCGCATAAAGATGAACAACAGATGGTGGAGGGGCCCCTGAGACAGTGGTAGCGGTTTGAGCAAGGAGGTCCGTATGGCGGAGGACGTGGAATGGGAGCTGGCCGAGCGATAGGAAGATAGGGGTGAGCTCAACTATAGGAAGTAGAGGCTTATAACCATGACACCAAAAATATGATCCATGGTACGATCTATGTCTTCTCTATCCAAGCTGTAGTACTTATAGACAGAGGTTCTAGTCAATCTTTCCATGTCATGGATATTGTTCGAAGTTCGAAGATTCCGATATAGCTGTTGGTTTGATCCTTACGGCTAGAGAGCATCTAGGCATTATGATGTTATCTTTGGTATGGATTGGTTATCCACAGTCCATGCTCTTATCGACTATTTTAGGTGTAAGGTGTGGTGGGTCTGCATAGATGGGACTGGGTTTTCCTTCACCGGTGAAAAGGAAACTCTTGTAGTGAAAGGCAAACACTATCAGAGGAGGGTACAACAGATCAATCACCAGTTGGCCAGCCTCACCCTAATTCTTTGGAGGAGAGGAGTCCATGTTTTCCTATAGTGGTGGATTAGTATGAGGATGTTTTTCCTGACAAGGTTGCTGGACTACCTCCTCGTAGATAGGTAGACTTCTACATCGACCTGTACCCTTGGATGACACCGATATCCACATCGGCATATTAAATGGATCCCACAGAGCTTCACGAGTTGTGGGTATAGCTGGGGGACTTGCAAGAGGATTTTTTAAGGCCCAATGTTTCACCATGGGCATCCCCTGTTATTGTTTTCCAAGAAGACAGATGGGAGTTTGAGGTTGTGCATAGACTACCAGTAGTTTAACCAAGTGGTCATGGAGAACAAGTACCCCAGTACCAAAGGGTCTATGGGAACATCAACCAGATAATGGGGGTAGCCTTTCGTGTGGATGGAAAGGTGCCCATAGGCTTTTCAATATTTGAGATAATGGAAATGGTTGGAGTTCCTCCAGGACTATGACTTTGAGATAGTATATGCTCATGGGAAGGGGGAACATGGTGGAAAACGCGATCATTAGGAGGACTGGGTTGCATCTACTGAGTGAGGAGACAAAGCAGTTAGTCCTGATGCAAGTATCTCACATGGATGATGGAGAAGCTTTTTACCTCCAGTTGATGGATGTTACTCCCCCAATTGTGTAGAGAGTTAGGGAGGCATAGCTGGGGGACGTTGACTGTGAGGCCTGACATGCTCATATATGCTTAGGACCGACTCTTGAAAGATTTTCTAAAGGTGGGGAGAAAATTATTCTTTTTAGAGGGCACACCTTAGTACCAGTGGAAATTTAGAAGGTGGTGTTGAAGGAGTTCTATAAATCCCCTATGGAAGTACATCCTAGAGTAGAAAAGTTGTTCTAGGACCTCTGGCATCAGTACTGGTGTCCCAGGATGAAGAGATAAGGGTCTGAGTTTGTTTCACGATGCCTCACTTGTCTGTGAGTGAAGGATGAGCACCCTGTTCCGGAAGGCTTGACTCAGCCACTCGAGGTACCAGAGTGGAAATGGGATGGTATGTTAATGGAATTCGTGACGGGGTTACCACATATGTTTAGAGTTCATGAATCTATTTGGCTGATCATTGACAGACTCACCAAGTTAGCTCACTTCCTACCCATCCGAGAGCAGGGGAGAATAGAAGGATTGTGAGACCTCTATGTTCAGGAGATAATGTACCTTCATGGGGTGCCTTCGACTATCTTATTAGATCATGATTCCCGATTTAGTTATCGGTTTTGGAAGGGATTACATGAGGTGTTTGGGATGCAACTACACTTGAGCACAACTTTTCATCACTAGAGGGATGGTCAGATAGTGCAGACCATATAGACCATGGAGGACATGATTTGTATTTGTGTCCTTGACTTTGGTCGTGGTTGGGAGGACCACCTGCCATTGGTGGAGTTTGCATACAACAACAGCTATCACTCCACCATTGGCATGGAACTGTTTGAGGCCGTCTACATGTAGCCTTGTAGGTCACCCACATGCTGGACAGACCCAGGGTAGTCAGCACTCATGGGTCTAGAGTTGGTACGGGTTTCCACCGAGAAGGTGTAGATCATCTAGGAGCAGATGAGGACTACACAGAGTAGGAAAAAGTCTTATGCCAATAGGAGATGAAGACCCTTGGAGTTTGAGGAGGGAGATCATGTGTTCCTTCGGGTCTCACCCCGACGAGGATATCAGAGATTTTTCCGGGGTGAAAGACTATCTCAGAGGTTCATTGGACCTTTTCAAATCATTAATAAAGTTGGAGAGGTGGTGTACCGCCTAGATCTTCCCCCACAGATGTATCAGGTGCATAATGTCTTCCTTTTGTTGCAGCTGAGGAGGAACGTGCATGATCCATCACATGTCATAGAATGTAGAGAACTAGACATCGATGATGGGGTGAAGTTTTCTGAGTCCCCCGTAGAGATAAATAATTGAAAGGAGTGGGTCCAACGTAGGCAGTTGATTCCTCTAGTGCACATCCGATGGAAGTACAAGAATATACAAGAGATCACATGGGATCCGGAGGCTCATATTCGTACTCAGTACCCCCCATATTTTTGTTTAGTTCTCCACAAACCATATTTTTTATTTTATTGAAAAGAGCCACTTTTAGGGTTAGTAGGAACCTACAAAACATCCCCCATCAACAAACCACACCCAAAAAAAACACACATCACATAGTTAAATGTTCAAAAAACAAAGCAAATCATACACCGCACCACTGCATATTTAAAAATTTTAAAACAACCAACATCACACCAAATCCCTCAAATCCCATTAGCCAACCAAAGATGGTGCTGCCTGAGAAACCTTCCTACCATCAAATACCATGTCACTGACTCATCATATCACCAAAAAACATGGTCACCATGAAAACGCCATCCCGTCAACAAGGTTACCCTTATCTTCTCATCACCATCATCCACTCTTTGATGTTCGATTCTTGAACCAGACACCTTTGTCACCATCTTCACCTCTAACAACCACACAATCCCCAACACCAAACCCAAATCACCACCATTGTCACCATTCAGACACCTTCGAGAAAGTATCATGACTCATGGAACACCAATATCAACTCTAATAACAACTCACAAAACTCTGTTGAACTCCACCTCGCTAGACCGACCCGGGGAGAATATATGGCTCAGGAAGTGAGAGTAGAGTAAGGGTAGAAAGGATCCTTCAATGAAAGATGTGATCATCTCCGACAAGGCCACCACAGAGTGATACCACACCATTGCCTGTACGCAATCTGGTTCACCAGGAACCCCCAACCGTAACACACAACCAGACCCAAAGCCTCTTGGAA
This sequence comes from Viscum album, assembly GCA_963277665.1. NCBI lineage: Eukaryota > Viridiplantae > Streptophyta > Magnoliopsida > Santalales > Viscaceae > Viscum > Viscum album. The sequence goes on along the minus strand of OY728120.1, from coordinate 1,330,765,919 downwards.
GCCAACAGACCCAACCGACCAAGGAGAGTGTGATGGACCTGGAGGCCAGAGAGGAGTACGAGTGGGAAAAAACTCCAAATAAATCAGTGAATGAGAAATCACCAACACACACATCAAACTTCAAGAACAACAAACCTTCACCCACAAAATATAGACCATCATGGTAATAAAAATCCTTAATAACAAAAAATTCTCCACTCATTGCCACCAAAGGAGAAAAAGGAAAATTGAATGAAACCCCAAACGAACATGGGTTTGAAACCCAAAAAATGGTGATGAAACCCTAAACATAAAAGGATTGTTAGGGAATGAAACCCTAGGAGAAGGAACAAATATCGGGGGATAGGACCCTAGGATAGAGGAAGGAGAATTCTCTAGGGAGATCTTCAAAAGAAATAATGTCGGAAGAGCACTCCCACTCCAGGAGAGAAAGCCTGGGAAGAAGGGGAGAAACATGCTCTGGAGAGTTCTTTGGGAGAAAAAACTTCTATCTTTTGTTTAGTTCTTGTTTTGGCTTTTAGGGATGTTAATCTATAGGGCGGGGAGAATGTAAATTCCAGAATTTCCGTATCTTTTTTATTATATAAAATTATTTTGAGACCATGAAATTTGATGTCATGTAATTTCGAGGCTCAGAGTGCCTAGAATGATCCATTAAGAAATGTTATGCTTTAAATAGCGAGCGTGAGAAGTTTTAATAAAAAATTGGAATAACTCTTAAAAAGGTGCCCATATCTGAATTCTGGGGGCACCATTGCATTCAGGATGGTGGGTTTACCCTAGTGGCGACTTATGTTTAGTTGGTGCATGCCTCCAATGAGAAAACTCAAAAATGGAATGACTGTAAATAAAATAATTATATAAAATTATTTTATTTTTAAAATAATTATAACTCACGAAAGGTGACTTTTATTAAAAAACTGAGACCACCGCTGAACTTGTGAGGGTATTCTTTCCTTAGGAAGACCCTAACATTGGATAGCGCATGTCAACATTTGAAGTTAGTTTTTGGTCGTAAATATAATAATTAATTAAAAATTATTTTAACTTTAAATTATTTAACTTCTAAAAGGTAACTCAGATTTCAAATCCAAGAGTAATATTGAATTTATGGGGGTGTGTTTCCCTAGGGTGGAGCCTAACCTCAACATGCACTGGTTGAGGGCGACTGTTAATAATTTTTGATCTTTTTTTAAGGTACATTCAGTAAACATGAAAGCAGGATTTTCAATATTTTGAAATGTCACTTGGATCGAATATAAGAGGGAACCATTGCATTTAGAACACTGGGATTCACCTATAAATGACTTAACTTCAGCGAGCAAGGGCATAGTGGAAATTTTATTTCACAAAATTTTCATGAAAAATAATAAAATAATTTAAATAAAGTATTTTATTTTGTTTCTCCCTTTGGAGTTGGGGATAAAGATGTTGCAGGGAAGCGACGAGGCAACGATATGGCAACGATGATGTGAATTAATGAAGCTTATTAATGGATCGATAAAGTCACTGTGTAACAGGGCATTAATGATGTGAAAAAACAATGCTATTTCATAAATATAACAACGTAACAACACAGCGTCGCATCATTATGGGAGCAGTGTGACATGATCCTATTTATAATTTGACGCACCAGGAAAATGTGGATTAATGAAATTGGAGGATTCTCTAGTGAACCTCTGATGGACTTCCACCCAGTGAAGAATGAAGAATGTTGATAGAACTTATTCTTCTTCGATGCCATTTGAATATTAGAGTCAGAAAGAGATGACAATGTCTTAACCCCTCGAGGACAAACATGCGGCAATGAATATCAAAGAGGTAGAGGTTTTTATTTTTTTTATTATTTCTCATCCATTTCTAAATGAAGAACGCGGATTATCCCACAAATAGATTTATCTTTGGATTGTGCATTATAATAGGAGGGTGACTTTTAATATGGGGTGATTATTAGGGATTAGACCTTGGTGTGAATGACCGAACAAAAACCTCCCTCAGCCTAACCCTTGTTTAAACATCAAACACAGCGGGATTGGGACAACCAGAACAAGGCCCGAGCACCACCGATTATGTGTTTAGCATGGGTGATTATTCGAATCAATGAAAAACCATTTTTAGACAATCGCAGTGGAGAGGACGATCCCGGGAAAATGCAGGCGCTAGAAACACGAAGAATGGACCATCGATGCAGACCTGGGGGGTCAATGAAAGAATCTTCCTGCACTGGCGGTTGCACTGGGGACTTCCAGAGGTGGCCTATAGCTGCAGCCACAGGTGTGAGGCGATGTTCCAGGACTGCACCCCAGATGAAAGGCTGCGGCGCATCAAGAGAAGCTGCCGGCCGAGCCAACGACTAGAAAAGGCGGACTCAGTCACATGACCACGTCAGAGGGAAGTGGGCTGCGGTCACTTGACTAAGATGGAGGAGGTTCCCCACGAGGTGATGGTGGGGTAGATACGCGACTCCAAAACGCGATGAGTGAGGCAGAAGGGTCTTCCTGTTGCAGATAGGATGGGGTGAAAACCCCCTACGGGCCATACCCATGACTCACTAGGTTGTGCGGGACCGGTTTCGGTGGGCTGGACTTGCACCCCTTCATGTCGTGCCAGACTAGACTGGGTCGTTGGGCGACGCGGTGGGCTGGACCCTCTGCCAAGTGGTCCTCATCTAGCGAGGCCTATTGGGCCTGGCACACTGGCCAGGCCAGACCAGACCAACCCTGACCCACACCAGGTCAGGTCGATTCCATGTGAATGAACATGGGTATGTGGAACCCCCATGCCGGGTTGGTCAGTTTGGTCCGACCAGGTCTTACCGGTACCTGTCACAACCACCCCTTGGTTACGAAAATGCCCATATCTTGCAAACTATACGTCTGATTGATGATCCATTTTCAGCGTTAGGACCCTCTTGACAAAACAGATCTTTTTGTATGTTCTACAGTTCCTTTAATTAACATTGAGGTGCCACTAATGACTTGGGGATCAGTTTTTATAAGCGTGATACGTGAAGAACCCTACGACTGGTTGATACTTGAAGACTTCTGGCTACTAACTCTATGTGACTTGATGGCCCAGTGAGAAGTGGTTATCTTTGACCCGGTAGACCCATAGTGGGGAGCAGATTTGTGTGACCCAGAAGGCACATGGTACTCAAAAGGAAGAGTACCTCAGTTGGCCACTGTGGGGAGAGGCTCTGTGTGACCCAACATACCCACGATACGCGATGGGGAGGGGTACCTAAGCAGTTCAAGGTTAGTGGGAAGACACTTTTTGTGACCCGATAGGCCTATTGTACTCGATAGAGTAGGAATTCTCTAGCAGTCAAGGTGTTCGACAATTGTTACCAATGATTCTACCGTTAATACCATAGAATATTCCTGGTGTGATCTGTCTTATGTTTCATTATTTACTTTGAAAAATTGTTGGGTGTTATTTTTTTTGTTTTGGGGTCTCTACAGAGTACTTTATTACTCACCCCTGCATGGACTCTACCTGCATCTGTTGTTTCTGGTGAAGACAACCGACATTTCGACAGGGGTTCTAAGGGAGAAAGGAAGAACATATGCTACGACAGTGGATTTGGTGGCCTAAGACCAGGCGGGGCCTAGTAGGACTGGGGGGACATCACATACTTATTAAGCTTCCAGTATCTTCCCCACTCTCATGATAAGGTGGGGTTTATTGAGGATTTACATCACATCATTTTTTTTACTTTATAGTTTTCAATAATTTTTCTTTGATTTGTATTCTGGCCCACTTTCTTTCAACTATACATGTACTCAGTTATTCAGTAGTATGGTGTTTCCCTTTTGTGAGTTGGGACTAGGTTGGGATTGGGTGTGTGAAAAGCTATCTAGGATAATGCCTCCAAATTTTAGGTTGATGCCTTCAGCGCTACTCCCCAACCCCTGGCCTTCAGGAGGTGGGCTTGGGGTAGTCACAAAACGGGCCATGGGGGATGGGTCATGGCACATACCTATGTTAGAAAAAAATTGTTTTTATAGTATTTCAATTTCTAGAAGTACATGAATACCATTTCATTTCACATATATATTTTTATCAATATTTTATATAAACTCCACTAATTATCCATAAGTGATCTAACCATAGAATAATTAAATTAATGCCCCTGAAACAATAATGTTATACTTTGTATGTCATTGAAATAGTCATAAATGAACATAATAAAATTATAATAAAAAAATATAGATGGAAAAGGTTATAAATTAAATAATTAATGAATTTAATTTGATCATTCAGAACATTAGGTAAAAGTGTAGAACAATTATGAAACATAATGACAGATTTCTCACCGATCCAACCATTTCTTTGGGTTAACCCTTTATCTATCTAACTCTATTTCTCTATCTATTTAATGTTATGTAATGCTTCCAAATTATATATATATTTCTCTTAAATTTATACACATCTTATTCTACATTCCTTTTATGGGGTAATATATGCCATATGTTCATTTCCTAAATACCATATTTAAAATGAAACTTGATCAAGGGGAATGTTTCTATCCATTAATCCTTTTATATAATTATCATTTAAATCTTTTATACCCTATGATTATGTACTCATATATGATTGTCTAAAATATTTAAATCCATATTCTCTTTGGAATCTTTATGAAATCTCCTTGATTATGTTATGAAGAAATATTATGAAAACCATTTATTTCCATGGGTAATTATTCTGTTTATGACATATGATTGAATTTCATTTTAGACACACATAATCTTGTAAATGTTTTGATGGGTGTCCCCAGATAGTTCTTCTGACACCCTAGATAAATGGTATGATTTATTTTAAGTTTAATAGTGTGTTTATTTGGGTCTTAATACCATGAGAAGTAGTTTGGGAGTTTTATATAGGGTTTTTGTTGGGTTCTACCTATAAGAAAAATTCACGTCGTGATTATTTGATTCACAATGTGAAGGTATTTTAGGGTCGAAGCCATGAGTTTGTTTCAAAGTATGAAAATTTTATAATTGATGAACTGAATTCATTTCATAAGTCTGTCACTTAGAGTAATCCATGAAATATGTTCATGACATGAAAATAATTTAGGGAATGATTGAGATTCATGTCATGAATTAGGCAATCAGGTATTTAATTGAGGTGATTCCTTTTCCAGTTTACATGGAATTTAGTATATTCAAGTCATTAGTCAATGATTCATGATTTGAATCCTCCATTCCTTATGTTTTTTTCTATTAGTGTAAATCCTAATTAATTCATCATTCAACCTCCTCCCTAGATCCCTAGGGCTACACTAGAAGATTTAGGGTGATTCCTATCCTTAGAGATCACACTATTTTGTGCCTTGATATATGATGAGCTCAATTGTTTCTCATTTAGTAAGTATGGGGTTTTCCTCCCCATTGGTTTTATTTATTTTAGTTTCGTAGTGGTGTTGGGATATATGTTCTGGATATGTTGATCATGTGATGATGCTTCTCCCAACCCTTCAAGATCTTTCATGCTGTCATCTTCGAAGGGATATTCAAGTGTTGGTTTCATTTAAACGCATGGGTGTATCAAGGTATGTGTTGTTATAACCTATTTCCTAAACTTTTTTTATGAAATTATTTTCTATGATGTGAGAATATTTGTTAGGACCACCATTCATTCTTATGTGTTCCTTACAGTATGTGGATCCTATCATAGTTGGTGTGATACCGAAGTCTGAGGTAGGCAGTTCTGTCTCTACCCTATATTGGATGAAACATAATCTCTATTGGTTTTTATTTTTTAAATAAATTGGCCTGATTGTTTGATTTTGTGTGTGTACATGGTTTTTTGATAAAATATGGTTTTCCCATTATTTTGGTAAAAATGGTGTTTTTTAAATCATTTTGGAATTGATTAAAGGAATTATTTTCAAAGAGTATTTTTATGGAAAAGGGTTGTTTGGAACTATATTATGAAATATGATAATCCCTTTTGAACTGATTTGATAAATGCATCACATGGGAGCCTTTAGTACCTAGTTAAAGGGTTTAGTATTGGGAGTTGTTTTTTCATTCCATAGTGGATTCACACATGGGGTGTTACTTAACTAGGACCTGTGTCCTAGGGACTTTATCTTGACATAGTATGGGGTTCACTCACAGGGTGTTCCTTTAGTCGTCATGTCCTATGTCCAATGGGCTCAAGTGGAAACTATTTTCTGATGATTATCATGGTACAAGTGAACTAGCTAGTGAAGAATTTGTGATCCTAGTAATGTTTACAATTTTTAATTATCTTGTAAATATTTAGTTTGATAGAAATTATTTGTTAATGTGGATTTGTACTTTGAAACTATTTTACCTAGCTTGTTTTTGAACTGTAGAAAAAGGGGAAACATTACCATGATTTTGATAAAAACTATTAAAGTGACTATCATTCCATGTTTTCTATAAATTATTCATTTTAGGATTATTTTAAAAATAGAAGATATGGAACACCTAGGTGAGATCATACTAAGACTTTTCAGCTCACACCCTTGACACCCTTTTAGTGGTGTGTAGATCTTGTATTGTCTTTTGATGTAAGAAAAGGCAAGGTTCCACTATGAGGTGGTGAGGATTATGTTTGATGGGAATGGGTAGGTAGTGCGGAGATAGTGGGAAGTTTCCTTCATATCCCATAGAGTCATCATTTCTAGTCTTGGTTTCCTTTTTTGGTAGTTGTAAATGGATATTGGAGTTTTGTTTTTCGGTTTTTTAGTTGCATCGCTATCACTATTTTACATTTATTGTGGAATATATAATTTTCAGTTTTCCTTATGATATATATATATATATACATGATGTATCTTATATAATGTTGGGTTAAATCATTCCCTCTTATTTTTTTTGATTCTCAGATGCTAGTCTCCAGCCTGTGGGGTTTTAGAACACCCATCGGGTATGTAGCGAATCAGTTCAGGTGCCAATTTTGGAGGGTATCTTGGTTCAGTTTGTTATATTTCTCTAATGAATTGGGTAATGTTTTTATCTCATGTTACATTTTACATGTGATTAGGGAGTGAACCAAATCCATAATTGGACTCTTTCCACTATGTGATGTTTTCTTATATGTTATCAATGACTTATTCTTATGCCATGTTATATGATTCTACCACTTTCCTATATTTACATTATATTATGATTTAATGTCATTTATATAATTTTAAAATATGATTATTCATGGTACTTGTATTTTATTACATCATCTTAAGGATTTTTAATCACACATTACGCATCATAATTATGTTTATCAATTTACTAGGATTTATAACGCACCCATTTTTCTATGTATTCCCTAGGTTATCCTATTTAGTATTAGGTGTTCAAAGGGATTTATAAGCTCATTATAGAGGTTAATATAATGAAGTGTTATTTTAGTTTCTTATTATTTTTTATTTTCCAAGTATTTAAATACACATGGCCTCTTGATCCACTGGTTGTATATATTTTATATTTATATTAAAAATCATGTAATAATTTGTATAAAAGTATTGGGTCTTTATAGTTGGTAATAGAGGATAGTCTAGTTATTTTTGGGGATTAGGGATAGAATATTTTAGTAAGAACCCCAGGGATAAGTTTATGTATAGGAAAACATCTTCATACAATTTGGAAGTATAGAGTGGGTGGTTTCCAAGAAATTACATCACTATTTGGATACTAAAAGTATTTATGGTTTTGGAATAGTATTACATAGGGGTAATTACCCCCAAAAGTTCATTGGGTATTAAATTGATCATCACCTAGTGTATGAAAAATATGCCTTACTGTATACATATTTTAACACTCCTAGAGTTTGTGCTTTAGAAAATTCACAAACATTCTATATGCGACAATGAGGGACTTGAATAGACTGTTAGGTTAGAAAAACTAATAGAAAAATAAAAATTAAAGACCTAGATTGAAACCAAGAGACTCATATTTTAGGATATATTTGTAATTTATAAGTTAATCCTTCTATGTTCATATTTTTCCATTTTTTGATGTTTGATTATTCTCATCCTTATTTTTTTTGGATATAGTAAATAACTAGAACTAGAAAAAAATAATGAAAGGGAACTCATTATCCATTAATGATATTCAAATGTACCGTATAATTATTTTTCTATTAATTTTTCATATCTTTCAAGTTTATTAAAACTATTCCAACACCACCTCAAAACATGGGTATTGAGCTCTCTATGAGAAGAGGAAATAGATAAATCATTTCATCCCAAGTATATAGCTCCTACCTGATCATTGTGTTCGGAATGAACCTCTAATAAAATATTGTCTTAATTTTTTCAGTAGAGTTAATTCTACATTGGGTATGTAATGGCTACCCAAATATTAATCCAAAATCAATATTTAGGAGAGGGAGATCACTCTTCACATCTTAAGTCATCCTCCAATTCCGTACTAGTATAAGGAGGAGGATGAATCTTGTTTGGAATCTTCATCTCAAGTGTTGATATTATTTTCATATGAGAATGCACATATAGCCCAAATAATAGAGTAAAAGGATAAAATCATGCTCAAATATATTCCCATTTTAGGGATTATACTGATGTATTCCCTGAAGAGTTGCATGGTCTTCATCCTGACCGAGTGGTTAAGCTATCAATTGATCTTACACATGGATCTCTGACTTTATGTAAGACTCCCTAAATAATATCCTCCTTTGAGATTAAATAACTAAATAAGTATTTATAACAAAATCTGGACAAGGGTTTTATACACCTATGTGAATCACCATGGGGTGATCCAGTCCTCTTTTAAAAAGAAAGGATGGGTCAATGCACCTCTGCATTGATTATTGCGAAATCAATAAAATCAAGATAAAGAACTGGTATCTGATACCATGTATTGATGAATTTTCAATCAAATACATTTGTCCTAGTATTTATCTAAGGTGGAACAATCATAATGATATCATCAATTAAATATGAAGATGGAATATATTCCCAAGACTTCCATTCAAACAAGGTATGAAAATTATGAGTTCCTAATGAGGCCCTTTGAAAAAACTAATGATTTATTAATATTTATGGACATGATGAATATAGTCTTTAAATAATACCTTAAATAATTTATGGATGTGTTTATATATGATATTATGATATACTCCAAATGTATGGAGGAGTACATGACGTATTTGAATACTATTCTAAAGACTTTTCAAAAGGAAACACTATTTGAAAATTACAATTAATGTGAGTTATAGATGGAGTAAGTATCAGTATTAGGGAATTTTAGCAAAAAAAGAGATATATAGACCCTTATAAGACAAATAAAAATTGTGGAGTTAACTAGGAAAACATCTATAATGGGGATCCTTATTTTTCCTATATTAGTTGAGTATTACCGATGATTTTTTAGAAACTATTCATGATTTTCCAACCAGCAAGAAAAATTGACACAAAAGTGATTAATTAATTTTCTCGATAGATTAAAGTGAAGAGAGGTTCAAATAATTAAAAAATATGCTTATCACTACACCAACCCTCACATGACCCACAAGGGGGGAACTCTTCTTGAAATACACGGATGCATTAAAGAAAGGATTGGACTGTTTACTGATGTAGAATGATAAATTGATTTATTATACATCAAGGAAGCTGAAATTTCATTACTAGACATATCCAAAAAAATGAATGTAGTAGGATACAGTAATCATTATTTTGAAAATATGGTGGTATTATATCAAGGTGGAAAAGTTTTAGATATATACAGATCATAAGAACCTAAAATAAATTTTCAAATAGAAGGACCTTAATATGTACTAATAGATATGGTTAGAGATGATTAAGGACTATGAATTCTCAATCCACTACCATCCTGGGAAAACAAATAAAGTGGAATCTAACCTATGTAGAAATGATGCAACAAACTTATAAATGATGTGATTAAAAAAGATCAAATATTCCTAGACTTTAAAAGGGTAGACATGGGAATCATAAAAGAAGGAACATCATCATTCCTTTTTCAAATTATTTCTCTACCATCCCCTATGGAGAAGGTAAATAATGTTCAAAGAGATGATGTAGAAATAAAGAATACAATGAAAGATATAATAAAAAGGAAATCCTTAAAGTTCAAAATTAATAAATAAGGAGTTTTAAAATTTGGGTCAGGGATTTGTGTGCCAAAAAATCCATATATAAAGTAGTTGTTGAATAATGCACATAGGATGACCTTCAACGTCAACCTCAGGAGCAAGAAGATTAGCCAAGATCTCCAATATCACTATTTGGGAAAAAAACATGAAAAAGGAGATCGGGAAATACACATAAAAGTGTATCTTATGTTAGAAAGTGAAGGGTCAAAGGAAAGGGTATGATAAGATGATGCAACCATTACCCATACAGACCTGAAAATTTTAAGACGTCACCATGGAATTTTTCACTAGCCTTCTGAAAACACCAAGAGGCTGTAATACTATATTGGTTTTACTAGGTAATCCTACAAATAAATATCACTTCTTGTATTTCAATAGGACATATCACTTGATCAACTTGAAAATATATACATAAGAGAAGTGGCGAGGCTACATGGAACACAACTATCAATTGTATCAGACTAAGATCCAAGATTTAAATATATGTTCAAGAATATTCCTCAACATTCTATAAAAACTAAATTGAACTTCAAATGAATTATCATGAAAAAACTAAGGTCCAATTTTAATAGACTATATAGAAATTAAAATAAATGTTGAGATCATGCTCTATGGTATTCAAAGGAGGATGTGATCAACATCTTCCCCTGGTTGAGTTCTCGTGTAATAATTGTTTTCACTCAATCATACAAATGGATCCATATGAATCCTATTATTAGAATAGATATAGAACACCCCTGTTTTGGGATAATGTTGGTAAACATAAGATTTTGGTACCTGAAATGGTTGATGAAATGGTGTAAGGGTCAAGACTAATCTATAGAACATTAGGGACGCTCATAGTCGAAAAAATGGTTATGCTAACAAACAATGAAGTGACCTAGAGTTTGAGGGCGGAGATAATGTTTTTGTACATATATACCCATGGAAGAGATTAATATGATTTGGGAAGAAGGTAAAGATATGTCCCAGGTACATTGTAACCTTTGATATTCATGATCACGTCTGAATCATGGCTAATAAACTCCTACTCCCACCAACCCTATCTCAAGTACATGATGTGTTACAAGTATTCCTCTTGAGTAAGTACATAATATACCCCTTATATGTACTAAATTGAGAGGTAGTATAGATGAAATATGATGTATCTTATTAGGATTAGCTGGTGGAGATCCTGGAATATAGAGATAAATCTATAGGCATTAGGACAACTCACCTATTCAAAGTACTATAGTGAAACCATAAGTACGAGGATTCAACATGGTGACTAGAGGAAGACAGGAATTAAAATTACCCTAACTTTTTTTCACCTTAGTATTTAAAATTAAATTTCTAGGGGAAAATTTATTAAGGGTGAATAATATAATGCCCAATAATTTTATTAATGGAATTTCCCTTCTGAATCTATAGTTATATCATATTTAGTAATATAATATTATATAATTCTCATGAAACACATAATAACACAAAATAAAATTTTTTACGTTAATTTAAAAATTAAATTTATAAAATAAATATGGCCATAAAAATTGATATTACTATAATGGAACAAAAAATAGAAAATAATAATATAATAATAGAATAATTTGGATCTGATCGATCCCCTAAAATAATTGCACCCACGAATAACAATGTAGAAATAAAGAAGAATATAGTATTATAATATTATTTTTGAAAAAAATATATATAACCATCAGAGTAAAATAAGGGACTGAAAAATGAATTAAATGTGAGGTATTTATAAAAATTATGATCCCATATGAAAGCTACAAATCTAACCATTAAATAGTAATCCAACAATTGGAATAGTAACCTGACTATTGGGATAGTAATATGACTATTAGGGATTGTAATATGAATATTAAGTATAGTAACCTCACATATCGAAATGTAAAATAATATTTAGGTATCATATAAACTGATAATATTACATATTTATATAATGATAAAATTATATAAATGGTTTAAAAATTATAAAACATGTCTTCATATTTATGAAAAAAAATATGTCTAATTTTAATTTTTAAAATAATATAAATATTTAAAAGAATATTTATTTTCATAAAATGGGGTTATAAATTAATTTTATGTTTAAATATGATGAAGATATAATTTATGTGGCCTTAAATAATTTATAAAGGGTTTTTAAAATCGACAATAATGTTTAAATTTGTATTTTTCAAATAAATAATCATTTTATTTAAAAAATAAATTTCTCATATTTAGAAAATTATTTTCATAAAATGGTGTTTTTTGGAATCTAGGAATTGATAAATGGTTAGGGTGATTTTTTTTTTTAATTTTTCTAAATTGTTGAATTTTTTTGTGAATAGTAACATACTGCAAAATGCAATATTTTACATTATAAGAGAAATACATGATTTTTAGAGTAATTGGTGATGTAAGGACCCATTACATCATAATTACATGAATAATTTATTTTATACAGTTACAATAATAAATTATATTGGAATTCTTGAATAAAAATAATAAACTAATGAATATAATATCAAAAAACACCCCTTACAACCCCTTCTCCTCTCTACTTCTAAACCATGAAGCATGAAAAAATTCTAAATAATTCCATTAAAATAACATCCCCCAAATCCTAGTGCTTTTGGCCTCACCAAAATACTGATCCTAGATTCCTTAAGTTGAATCCCAAGAGGAGACATCAAAAGGAGAAGCTAATTCCCTCAGCTAATTCTTTTAATTTTTATCCCTCCTTACCCTCTATAAAAATTCCATACAACATGGAATAATAAATTTAGTATCATTTATATAATATAGTTTTATTATTTTAATGTACCATCAATCCTCTTTACTTTCCCTTAATTTATTCTAAATGGAAATGTTTTTTACAATATGATTGGTTCACCACCTCCATGAACAACGCACTTCGCTTTTCTCTACCACCTTCACGTTTTATTAAAGAAAAAATATCAAGTTGAAAATTATTATAATAATTATATTATAACTTATTTCATGTGTTTTGTTTTATTATTTTACATATAAAAAAATAAAACAAATCTTGTTCACGAAAGTTGGTAAAATGGCCTAAATAAACTAACCACACATCATTAACATTTTTATTAAGAGAGTCTTTACTATACTGTAAAAAGGGATAATTTGGACAATTTAAATTTATATATGGATACTGATACCATTTTACTTCACATATTTATTTTTTTTAATTATTTTATTTGAACTTAATTAATTACCCCCAAGTGATCCGACCTTGGAATCATAAAATGAATTACCATAGAACAAAAAATTGAAATTTTTATCCCATTGAAATGCTCATAAATGAACATTATAAAATTATAATAAATCCAGTATAGATTTTTTTAATTATGTTATTAAAGAATTAGATATTATTATTCAGGGCAGTAGCATGAAGTGCAGAACGATTATGCAACACAAGGTTAGGGATCTCATCGAACCACCCATTTCTTTGGGTTACGACCTTTCTCTCTCTAAATCAATTTCTCTTAATATTAAATCTTAATAAATGATTAAAAATTATGTATATATGTAGCATTAAAGTATACCTACCTTATTATACCTTATTTTTATGGGGTAATACATTCCTTAAGATAATTTATCAAAAACCTACTTTAAAATCAAATATAATTAAAGTGAACTTTTCTATACCTTAATTATTTTATATTACACACATTTAAAGCCTTTATTCCTTATTCTTATATACGTAGTTAGGAATTTACAAAATATTTAACTCTGTATTATCTTTGTAATATTTATGAAATATCCTTGATTATGATATGTGGAAAGATTATGCAATCCATTTATTTCCATGGATAATTCTTATGTTTATGCCATATGATTGATTTATTTTTTCGAAACACATAAGAATATATATTCTCTGATTGGTGAATCTATATAGTTCCCTAATGCATTGGTTATTTTTTTATCTCATGATACATTATTTATGGGATTTTTGAGTGAACATAATCTCTGACAGGACTCTGTTCACCTTGTAATGCTGTCTTGGCGGTTAGACTAGACTTATGCTTATATCGCATTATATATTGTTACCACTTTTCAATGTTTCTGTGATACTATGCATCAATTTTCATTATTTTTGCTCAAATATTATTATTCACGGTCCTTTAATTTTATGATATCATGTTATGACTTTTGAATCATAAGTTTTTACTCATTATCATGTTTATACCCTTATCTAGATCTACACCTCACCCCTTTTGACTATATATATCCCAGGTTATCATATTCATTATTAGGAGATCAAATTTAGTTAAGAGTTCATTATGGAGATTAAAATAAATATGTTTTTTTAGTTTCTTTTTTTATTTTATGTAAAAATTCTTGTAAATAAAATATTCATGTAACACCATACAATTTTAAAAAATAAATATCATATTCGATAACATGTATGAAAAGCCACAACAAGTGTAGAAAAGAATATAAAATCCCAAAAATTTATGACATATTTAATATTTCAAATATAATAAATCTATTCTATATCTTTAAATGAACAAAAAAACAATTTTAAATTGCATTACATACAACAATGACTTGCTTTGATGGCATGCATTACACATAAGACTGAGTATTATAAACATATATTAATTTTTATATTTAAAATGAAATTTATCTCCAAGATGTTAAATTGGATGTTATTAATATAATTAATCAACTTAATAAATTACATTTTTTTAGAAAATATAAAATGAATTCATTGGTTTCCAATTGAATATAAACTAAATCTTTTTATAAATAACCATTTTTCGGAACCAAAGGTTTTTTTTCTAAATAAAATAAATTATTTCATATTAATGGTTGATATTAATTAAATTTATATATTATATATTATATATATTTTTTACATTAATTATATAGATTTGATAGGCATAAAAAAATCCAATATTACACATAAAAAGTTGTATTTTCCTAAAGTCTATTTTTCCACATTTTGATGGTGTAGTTGTATTAAAATGAAATTTTGGAACTTTTAAAAATTTTATGTGGAAAAATAAACTTATTTTTGGATAAATTAATTTCAAAATTATATTAGGGTGAATTTATTTTATTTTTTTGAGAATTTTAATTTTTTGATGAATAGTGAAAAATAGTAAATTTTAATTGAAACTTGCAATTTCATCTAAATAATTTATAATGTTAAATTTAAAATTAAGTTGTTTTTAAGGTAAAATTGAATCAATTATAAATATGTTAATCCAATTTAGGTTATTTGATTCATTTTTATATTTAATGTAGATACATAAACTTAGTAATCTTTTGAACATTTTATCTTTAAAAACCCACCCTCTCATCCCGCCCGCATGATTAATTTTTAATTATTTTCCATTAGTTACATGAATTTAATTTTAAAATATAGATTAAATATTTTTAAACATAATAACTATTAATTTATAAAAATTTCAACTCATTTTTTTACCAAAGTGATTAGTGAAAATAGTTTAAATTAATTACAACGATTAAGAGAAAAACAAGTTTACCAAGGGACTATACATTAATGTTAATGGAAAAAATAACCTAGAAACTTTTCAAACACCCATTATGTGAACCTTTAATACCTTATAACATATAGGATATATATGTTTCTATTATTGGTGAAACTTTTCTTGAAATATACTTGGGAGCACTCAGTACTTTTCAAAAATACCAATTGTGTCCTCTCCGCCACGTATAAAGGCTACCCACTCTGTTCACTTATTCACTTCTCTACCAAATTTGATTCTTATTGTAAAATGATTATATATTAAAATAATTATATTAAATACACTTATATGTTTTTATGTCAATTTTTAATCCTTAAAATTCATATAAATCCATCAAAAGGATTATGAAATCATTGTTCATGTGTACGGTGGACCACCACCTCAGGAGCCTATGTCATTTGTTTTTCCATTACCACTTTTTAATATTGGGATTAAGGAAGGATTTATAGATTATATTATATATATATATATGATAATTAGGATTTTATCATTCTTATTTCATTATTATAAAACATATACCATCATACTTTCTATTTTTTTGGAATATGTGGATGTTTCTCTTCTGTAAGACGGACTACCACCTTACGAAGCGATGCGATTCATTAATTCTTTACATGTAATATATTACAGAAGAGTTTGATAAAAATATGTTATATATATGAAAAAATAATTATACTTTAATGATAATACATATATAGGTTTTAATTTTTGTTCTTTTAATCTGATAAGAAAATAGAAATACTGTTCTTGGATATATACGATCTACCGTCTCCATAAACAGTGTATTTCATTTCCTATCAAATATTTTTATAGATTATACTAAATACATATATAATGAATATATATGATATTTATATCATGTTTTAAATTATTTATATTCTTAAATCATGATCAAATTAAGGGAAAAAAATATAACAAGTCAAAACATACTCGAAAACAAGGCAATTAACACTTGAAGCAATGAAAATAATGAAATATTATTAAGAAATATGTGATAATATGTTATAAAATAATAATATATGATAATATAAATATAAATATGTTTATTTTATATCATAATAACATGCTTAAAACTATTATACATGAGGTTAAAGAGTATTCAACCAAAAAGATGTGTAAGGTAAGGAATTTCATCTCAATTTCATTTCATTGAGGAATGTTGTAATGTTATGAACATAGTTTCTTTTATATGGTGTATATACAACCAATTTATTATTAATATCATGAATATTTAATTTTCATACCATTTTTTACTTTCAAATTGAATTATTTCATCTATGGGTATTTGAATTAAGAGATACCAAGCGATAAATAATTTAATAACTCAATTCTTTTTCATTAGGTTATATTACTTCCTCATTATCATTAATATTCTATGATTATTTTTTTAATGAAATTTTACTATATATTTATGTATTTAAAATTTTTATATGAAAATAAATAGTTGATACACATAATAATTAATTCTCACTTCATTATTATGATTATTTTAAGTGTTTATTTCACAAACTCATTCTAATAGAGAGTTTCTATTCTTGAATTTTATATAAATAAAATTATATGATAATTTTTTAAAAAATAATTTAATTTTATTATCATATGGTTATTCTAAATATTTTTCAGTTAATATTACCATTTTACCATTCTTTGTTACTTAATTTTTTTTAGTAAATGTTTGTATGAAAGACTGACTTCATATATCTCTTCGACCAGAAACCTATTTTCTTCCAAAAAAATGTTTTATAAATATGTTTTCAAACACATTTTTAAAAATATAAAAATGATTCATTAAATAATTTTTTACCAAATTTTTGTACTATCTGAATGTCTGAAAAGGAATATTCTTGCATCCTTTCAAACAAGAAACTTTTCTAACCTTTCTAAAATATAAAAGGAATGTTCTATTAACCTTATACAACATGTATAGAATCAACCACCATCATTTATTCAAAATTTCCTTTCATGATTATGATTTTATATTCAAATATTTTTTTATAAAAAAATTATTTTAGAAGAAATTTATTTTCAAAATGTTTTTCAAAATGAAAAGGATATTTTCCTCAAGAATGATTTTAGGGATTATTTTCATTCATTCGATGAAAGAACCCATTATTATTACTCCAATGGGTATAATTTGTTTTAATAACATACTTATTCTTCCATTATATGCCTTATGATAATTTTTACCAATGATAGTATTCAAGTCCACTTCCTCGAATTATTTTCACTATCAATAACTCCCCCGTGAGTTATTCACTTTTCTATGATCATTTAATTTTAAATTTCCCCTAAATATCTATATCATTTAACATGGATATAATTATTTCCTAATCCATATACAATTTATACATACAGTGTTTAATTTTAAAGTGATTTTATTGAATGGGGAAATATTGATAAATATGTATTATTTATTCAAATTGGATATTTGATGATAAGACACATCATTTATGAATTAAATCAATTATTCAATATACGAGTAATTATTTAGACATGAATACATCGTTGGGGAACAATTAATGATATACACTTAATGCATTAGTAGTCTAATGGGATGTATCAGTTGGTTATTCTTATTTATACGGATTTCTACGCATCAGTTTTAAACTGTATTAAGAATAGATCTTGATGGTAAAGGTTTCATGTTCTTGGGAAACATGACTTCTAATAATTAAGAACTACCTTAATTAATATTTTAATTATTATTATCATTGACATTTTCACTTTGTAAAATTCTAAGTATGCATTTAATTTTCATTTTATCGATTAAATGGGAAGTGTTATCAATTACTTACCTTGAAATATTGATTATACATTATCCAGTTATTTAAATAGAATGAGTTATTAGTTATTTACCTTTACATATTGACTATTTCTAATAAATTTATTTAAATAGAATGTGTGATCAGTTATTTACCTTTCCATATTGGTTATGATTATCTATTCATTATAGATTCCACTGTTCTCAAACATTACTAAGAATTTGATATCACCCTTACTTTGTTCCCTTTCCCCAAGATTCCCTGAAGTTTATTATGACTGATATTTAGGGATACACTAGATGGAATAATGTAATTATAGAAAAAATTATATTGTAATTTTTGTAATTTAATACTCAGGTATGTATCCAGTTTACCAATACTATTAAACTACTCAATCCTTCAAGATGTATTTCCATGAATCTTATAAGAATGTAATAGTATCAGACACTAACTCTAGGCTTTTGGGGGCTGGGTCACTATAGTTAGTATCATAGGAATGTTTAGTTGAAACCATAGGAACTAGATTTTAGAAAACATAGATTAGAGAAAATAACCCAAAGGAAGGCATTGAGGATAATTATAGAAGAATATCCAAACATTTTGGTAAGATCTAGACTATGTGATTTTTTATTGAAATATATACATTTATGGATACTAGAAATGGATATTTTTCTGGAATAGATTTAACTAGGGGTAATAACTCTAAAAATAAAACATAGATCTTAGATGTAGCATAACCTAGTACATGATAACAAGACTTACTATGCACCTAGCTTGACACTCCCATGGGCTATTCTTAAGATAATTCTAATTTTTTTTACAACCAATTTTGGTGGATTTGAATAGATAAAGAAAATGAATGACATAGGTTAAAACTTATACAAAGTAAGGACCCATTTTGAAATAAAACTGATAAAGTATTTATGTATTAATATTCAAGAATTAAATTATAGAAGTATTTTACCAATGGTTTTTTGGTTTTATGAATCACGAAACATCTAAGTATTGTGTTAAATTTTAGAATTACCTCTATCTTAATTAACTCTATAATTATGAATACCATCACGATATTATGAGATTAAGGTTAATCATATGTTTTATGTCTTAATCACATCTTTTTATGATTTATATGGTGATAATCTAGAAATATTAAAGGAATTTTGGATAAATTTATGGAAAGTATAAGTTTTAGTGGAAATGTTATTTGGGAAAAAATGACTTTAAACTTTAAAAACATAAGTTTAAAGGTTTTGATAACATTTAGGTTTAATATGATCATTAAATAAATTTGATAAAATTTAAATAATATTATTATACTTTGTAAAAAAATGTATTAAAAACCCTATTAAAAAGGTTATTTAATGATTAATTTTATTTCAAGGATGTTAATTATATTTTCTTTAAACATTATAATAAATATGATAATATATTTTATGAAAAGGAAAACCTATATTCTAGGTGAAAAACCATCATATCTGGAAATTCTATAGGTCTTGAACCCATGAACAAAGGAAAATAAGGGTTTAACTCCAACCACTGACCTATGAAATGTCCTATTCAATCTTTTACCATTTTTAGGTAAACCATTTGAAAAAAATATTAATGATGAACCAGAAATGTTCCTTTATAAGTTCAGCGGTTAATTTATTATATTTGACAACTTTTTATAACCATATTAGTTTTTTAAATTATTATGATACAATTGAAAAGACTTTTCACTCTTTTATAGATATCACTATCTGTTAAAAGGAAATTTTAGTGCATCTGGCATAAAAAAATTTATTTGTGGATATTTATTTCATGGAGAAAGTGATTTAAGGGCAACCAAAGGGTAAATTTGAGTTTATAAAAATGTATCAAGTAATAATATTTACTAATATTCATATATAGTAAATGAATTCCTAAATATTAATAAAATAATATTGAAATAAAAAAAATGATACCCTATAATATTTATATCCATTTACTCAAATGGTCTTTTAAATCATCTTATATTTATAGATTTGAGGCCCTAAAATTTCCATTGATCATTAAATTTATTATAATAAATAACCTGCATCACTATCTATAGATATTTACGGTTTTACTCCCTATCTGTATCATCACATAACACAAATATTCTCGTTCTTAGAAACCTATATATGTGTTATTCTGTGTGAAATTTATACTTTGTTTTCTCTGTTCTTAATGGGATATTTTTTTAAACTTTTTTATGATTTGGGTTTTCCAAAAAAATAATTTACAAATATAAAACCCTTTATTACTGAGATCAAGTTTAAATTTTGAGGACACAATTTATTTAAGATGAGGATAATGTAACACCCCATAATTTTAAAATATGAACATCATATTCGATAGCATGTTTGACACACATAACCAAGAAAAGAAAGGAATATAACATACCAAACATTAATGATATATTAACTATTACAAATATATTAAAAAAACTATATAGATTAAAATTCATGAAACAATATATTTATCTTGTGTTATATGCAACAATGACTTTCTATAATGAATTTCGTTACATACATGACCAAGTTTTACTAAATAGTATTAATATAATTATTTAAAATGATATTTATCTACTAGACCTTAAATTTTAATTTATGAATAGGATTAATTATCTTATAAAAATATACAGTTAAAATAAATATAAAAAGAATTCACTGGTTAAAAATTAATTATAAATGAATATAAAAACCAATTGAATATAAATAACTTTTTTTATATAAAAACTATTTTTATGAGACAAATGAATTTGTTCTTAATAAATAAAATTAAATATGATTATTGGATTATATAAAAAAAATTATATATTATATATTCATTTTTTGACATAATTAAAATTGATTTGATATGCATAAGATAATAATAAATATAATTTTACATATAAGAAGTTTTATTTTTCTAAAATATGTATTGCTGACTTTTAAGGGTGAACTTGTTTTAAAACTAAAATTTTACACTTCTATAAATTTTATTTCAAAAAATAAAAATAATTTTAAAAATTTTAATTTCAAAATTATATTTGGGTGAAGTTTTATTATTTTTCTGAGAAGTTCTATTTTTTGATTAATATCAGAAAATACTGAATTTTAATTTTTAAATACCTTTTCATCTAAATAATAAATAATGTTATATTTTATTTTAAATTGTTTTTAAGGTAAAATTGGATTAATTATTCATATATCAATCCAATTTAGGTCATCCAAATCATTTTTACCTTGAATTTAGATATAACAACTTATAATTGTTTTGATCATTATCACTTTAAAAATCAACTTTCTCGTCCAATCTAAGGGATTAATTTTAATTTTTTTTTCCAATTATATGAATTTAATTTAGAAAAATATATTCCATATTAGTAATAATAATAATTTATAATTTAAAATAATTTCATCATAATTTATTACCACAGTTATTAGTGAAAATAGTTAAAATTAATTACATCGATTAAGAGAAAAACGAGTTTCCTAAGGAACTAATATTTAAATGTATGCGGACAAATGATGTATAAAATTGTCCAAAAACCATTTTAGGGAAATATTTAGACCTTATATATTATATTATATATATTGGTACATTATTGGAATAAATTTAAATGAGAAAAATACGGTAGCACTCAATACTTTTAAAAAATACCAACTGTGTCCTCTCCCCCTCTTATAAAAGGCCACCCCCAATCCTCCATTGTTAACTCATTCAATACAGATTTGTTAATAAAATAAATTTCCAAATAAGTTCTCCAATTACTTAACTTCACTATATAATACTTATTTTTTTCAAAATGAAAACATTTCTGGGTTTAAGTGAAACCTAAGGAGGAAACCCAAAAAAGATGTAATGTTCTTCTAAATGTGTTTTAATTTATTTCCTTATACCCCTCCATTAATTATTATTATAACATAATTATATAATAACATAAATATGTTAAATATTATTTTTTTAAGGGTATGATTTGGAACATCACATACTTCCATCAAATGGGTTACAAAATCATCATTCGTGTGTATGACCAACGACCACTTCACGATCTGATGTCGTTTGTTTTTTAAATTACCGCATTTAAAAGTTGGTAATAACAAAGTATTTATATTTTATATATTATATATATTATATATATGATTTTATTATTCATATTTAATTATTATATCACATATAACTTCATGATTTCCATTTTGTGGGAATAAGATTACATTGCTCGTGTGTACGATAAACTACACCCTTGTAAATCGATGCGATTCATTCAGAATTTACATGAAATTTATTAAGGACGGTTTTAATAAAAATATTTGATATATATGATATAATAATTATAATTTATTGATAATATATTTATGTAATTTATTTTTTTCTTTCAATGAGATAAGAAAATGGAAATAATGTTCATACGTATATACAACCTACCATCTCCATGAACAATGTATTTCATTTCCTATCACAAAATTTTATGGATTAATCTAAATAAATAAACAATGAAAATCTACGATATTTATATCTTATTTTAAATTCTTTATATAGTTAATTATTTATATAGCTAAGAGGAATAAAAAATAGCAAGTCAAAACATACTAAAAAACAGGGCAATTAACACCTAAAACAATGAAAATAATCAAAGGTTATTAATAAATGGGTGATATGATTTTATAAAAAATATATATATGATATTATAAATATTTATATGGTTCTAGTAAAAGTTATAGAATTTTTTAAATCATTATACATTATTTTAAAGATCAATCATCTCAAAGGATGCAAAAGGTATGAGATTTAATCTCAATTTTATTTCAGTGAGGCATATTGTATTATTATGCACCAAGTTTATTTTATATGGTGTATATACTACCAATTTACAAGTAATATTATGAATAATTAATTTATAATGGCATTTTAAATTTCAATTTGAATTATTTAATCTATGAGGATTTGAATTAACAGTTATCAATTGGTAAATAATTTCACAACTCAATTCTTTTTCAAAAAGTTATATTACATCATCATTGTCATTAAAATTCTAAGAATATATGTGTAATTACTTTTGAATATCAATTTATGTTTTCAAAATTTTTATGTGGATTTATATTTGACACACATAATCCATTCGTTGATTAATTCTCTAATCAATGCTGCAATTATTTTAAGGGTTTATTTCACAATATCATTCTAATTGAGATTGTTTATTATTAAATTTAAAATAAGGGAAATTATATGATCACTATTTAATAAATCATTTAATTTTATTATACTATGGTTATTAAAAATATTTTTAATGTAATAGTACTATTTTCTCACCATTTGGTACTTAAAATGTTTTAGTAATTGTTTTAAGAAAACCCGACTTCATTTCTCTATTCGATCTGAAAACTGTTTTCTTCCAAAAGAAATTAAAAAATGATTTGAAGAATATTTTTATCTATTTCAAAATTATTCATTAAATAAACATTTACCCATTTTTACTTTTTTCCAATTTTTTTCAAATGAATCATCTTTTCTTCGTCTGAACATGGAATTTGCTATCCTTTTTACAATACAAAATGACTATTATTTTTATCATGTATGATAAGTATGAAATTACCCTCAATTATTTCTTTTAATAATCCTTTTCATGTTTTTTTTTTCAAATAAAATGTTTTTAATAGTTATTTTCAATGAAAAGTATTTTCAAAAAAAATTCCAAATGAAATTTTTTTTCATCAAAAATGTTTTTAAATATATTTTTTTAATTCATAAATGAAACCAAACCATATTATTACTCCAATTGGTATATATTATATTTATACCATAATTATTAACCATCATGATGGATTATGATTTTTTTGACCAAGGATAATATTGATGTAAACTTCATTGAATCATTTTCATAGTCGTTAACTTACCCTTGAGTTATTCCATTTTCAATGATCATTAAAAATTAAAATTACCCTAAATGTTCATATCATTTATCATGGATATGATTATTTCCTAAACTGTATATCATTTATAAATAGGGTTTTTACTTTTAATGTTATATTATTTACTGGGAAAATATTTATAAACCCGTATTCTTTACACATTATGGATATTTGATGATAAGGAACATTATTTATGAGTTAAATCAATTATTTTATATATGAGTAATGCTTTGGACATGAAGATAAGTGTATACCCAAATTAATGATATCCCCTTAATATAACATTAATCCAATCAGATGAATCAGTTGTCTATCTTGATTTAAATGGGTTTCTACCCATCGGTTTTAAATTATCTTGAGAATAGATATTTATGGTAAAGGTTTCATGTGACTTAGAAAAATGATGTACAATAATTATTAATTTCCTTCATTATGAATTTAGATATAATTATCCATGAGATATTCAATATGAAATGAATATTTGGATTCATTTGATTCTTAGTTTATTGACTGAGTGGCATGTGTTCTCAATTATTTACCATTCTATATTGATTTTTCCTTATCCATTTATTTAAATGAAACGTTAATCTATTATTTACTTTTCCATATTAACCATTCCTTATACAACTTTTTAAATGGCATGTTTTCACAGTTATGTAACTTTCTATATTGATTATTCTTATTTATTCATGCTAGATTTTTATTTAATTAACCCTTATTTAGCATTGAGATTACCCTTATTTTTTCCTTTCCCCAATAATTCATGAAGTTTACTATGAATAATATATATGGATATTCTATATGGAATAAAGCTAATCTAAAAAAACATTATGTAGTAATTTTTGTATTGTAAGACACATATATGTATCTAGTTTAACAAGACTACTAAAATATTTTGGTCCTCTGGGATGCATTTCCTTATATCTTATTCCAATGTAATAGTAGCAAGAACTGACTCTGAGATTTCTAGGGTTGGTTAAATATATGTCCGCTTGATACTTTTGTTTTATTTATAGGATATTTATGTCAAAAATCATGTAATGATATTTATAAAATACATGGATTGCAATAGTATCCATGGGATTACTAAATATCTTAAAACTTGAGAGGGTATCACCTTCTCTATATGATAAACTAGTAAATATTCATGTGATTTATGGGTTTCGAATTATTAAAAGCAAGCAAGGATTGCTCGAGTGACCACTATTTCCAGTTCATCACCTCTTTATATAGCAATAAAAATACTCTTGATCATTTCAAGAATTATATTATACCTTTATAATATATAAATTAATGTTACTAATTCCCAATGTATTCATCATATGAATTCATTACTTCCCTATAAATTTCATTAGATGAAACGATAGATATTGATCACAGCCCAAATGTTAAATCACTTGAACTCAATTACCATGAAAATATAGTGGCCATGATTCCATAATATCATAGCCAATGACATTCCTTAATCATACCATAATATTGGTATTAGTTACTGGGATGATATCTTTTAACATGGAACTTGATATACCTATATGATGTCATATGATATAGCCTATAAGAAGCCTATTAATTTATAATTTCTGGCATATATCCTTTTATATACCACCTTATCTAAGCATCATATATTTAGTTCCATTTCACCTTTTATTTTGTCACATATAAGAACTTTTGAAACCATATCAAAAAATCCTTTTAGATATATTGAAAAAAACTTTTTGAAAGCTATCATAAACCTAAAATTATATCACATCATATGAAATACCTTCTGAATACCCATCCAAAACCCTTTTCAGATTAACTCTAATAAAATTTAGGTTATCTTGATGAGTGAAAATCAATCCATATTTATTCAAACATAAAGTGTGACCACATATGACTTTATTGAATTGACAAAAAATGAATACTTGTTCTATAAATGTAATCAAAGAGTGGACTCTAAAGAATCATTAATGTTACTCAATACACAATAGAATCTGGCATGATCTTCATCAAACACATATATCTATATGAATATTTCCACAAGCTTTATCATATGAAAATGACATTATCATATGATCCTTTTTCCCAAGACATAGAGTAACTATGTAATAAAAAGTATATATATCCCATATTCTACTCAAATTTTCTCAGTTCATTGATTATATAATTATCAAGTTGATGAATACTTAACATGTAATTCACCTTTATGGATAAACACGTCATATTACCCTAACCAAAATAGAAAATCACATTATATGTACTATATAGGTATGAACATACACTTCCTTAGTTTGTATAAATTGAGGGACTGGATGTCATACTATTCACGAGAGAGGAAACATCCCATATTGGTTGATCTCTAATCAATGATATGATAAAAAACATACTCAACCTCTCACTCATTAGCTATTACTTAAGTATTTCATAAGAAATATAAAAAATTATAATGTTCTATAGGCTAGGAATCTTAATGACCCAAGGTAGTGGGAACAATAAATAGGATCAATGCACCCCTATAACACTAAATTCATAATTAATAAAACACAATGAGATATACTTTTGGGAAAATACAGTACAAGAAACTCATTTTGTACCTTATGAGAATATTCCATGTCCTGATACGTAAATTTTACTTATGTTAACCTTAGAATATCATCATAACCTACAATAATCCATGATAAACATCAATTTGGGAAAACTTAAAGTCATATTTTGAGAAGTCAATTATTATTTCACTTCATGAAATGAATATAAATAAATAAATATATATATATCTATATATATGTTTCCAAGTTCAAAGAACGGTAGAGTGGATATTTCCTTTTATCATATCATGATACATTTTATATTCTTAAGATAAATTAAAAATAATTAAAAAATAATTACAAGGGTCCTTTTAACATATCAGAAATGAAAAACTACCATATCAGCCGTATATTTTTATACTTTTAGAGATTTTTTAATATAATTACATCTATATGTAATTCCTTCCACATATTCATGTGACTATATGATAAAAGCCTCCCACAAAACTCTTTATTGAGTAATATATGTCAATTAAACCATTTTAAATAATGAAAAGACTTAGGAATCATATTCTTAATGTTCATATCCTTAAACCTATTCAAACTCCGGAATTTCGTAACATCAAATATAATGTTTCTAATATTTTCTTTCTATTTAGAACTCTTTATAATTTCATCATCATAATTCTTGGAACCATTTCCATTAATGTTTTTAACTTCAAATATAAGGTAACAATTTATATTATTTCGTTACCAACGCATCTTAAACCCCATTTAATAAATATGTTACCTTCATTATGTATTTGTATAGGAATAATATTTTATTTTTTACTTTTAACTATATAATTCCAAATATACCTCCCTTAGTATCTTAGACACTATAATTTCTTCAAAATATAATGATATGATTCACAAACACCTTTGTGTTAGGAAATATCACTTTTTTTCTTAGTAGGAATATTTAACAAATTATGGATTTTTATTAACTTATATGTTATTCTATGAGTTTAGAACATTATAATAAATAATTTTTACTATTAATAATATAAAATTCATGGTGGTGTAATATCAATTCCTTATACTTTAACAAACATATAGATAAAAACTTATATCCTAGAAATTTCTTTATCCTTATCTTCTTTTTAAGTATGTTATAGAATTCAGTTAATCATAAACTTTGTGTAACATCTAACATTGTCCATAACAACTCATTATTTGTAAATAAATTCTCTATATAATAAATAAAATAAATATACACAACCTTTTATATGATTTAAGTATAAATTATAGAAACATTTACATTGAAGTAAATGATTTAGATAGCAATTGATTCATAATTTGAATTCAAAATACATGTTTTATCAATTATTCCGTGATTTTGAACTACTATATATTTATAATAATTGTAAAGTATACATTTTGAATCACATAGCCTTTATAATCAATGAATTAATTTCAATAAAACTGGTACATGAAATGGACATTACATGGGGTTTCAAAAATATATTTAGGTATTATAGATAATTCCATATTATAGAATAATTTTACACCTTCCTAAAAAATCCATTTGTTTAATATGAATTTTGATATCTAGTTAATGAAATATTTTTGGGATTTTCTAACTAAATTTTATTATTTTTATTTTAACTTTTTCCAATTTATACTATAAACAAAACATTAGAACCTAGAAATCATATTTATAGTTCCTCAATTCTTAACACTTTTAGAATAACATGGTAAAAGTTTTTTGAATTCATTAACATTCTCAAATAATTTACAATTATGAAAACAAAATGAAATCATTAAGTAAAATAATAATTATAGAAAACCTTCAATCCCAATAAGTCATAAACAAACCCAATAAAATTGATAAGATGATTGGAGACTAAATCTATTTAATCCATAATGACTTTGAAACCAATAATAAATCATTCTATGTTTCTCATAAGCATCTATATTCTATTAGTTGAAAAAATTAAATAGTTTCTCTACTCAAGAAGTCATTTATCTAACATATTGAATTTCTATTTCTTAATATTTTTTTTGAAGTTACTAGTCTAAGGATATTCTTACATTAAGAATCCTCTCTTCAAGTATTGATCTAAAATTTATGTTTTATGATGATTATTATATTAATATACAATAAAATATTTTATCTAATGAGTATGATGCTTTACAAAAATTCTAAAAATGTTTTTTTAAATAGGATAGTTGAATCCCCCATTTCATTAATAAACAAAAGAAACACGTTTTTTCTAGGTTGAGGGGAACCTAGTTCCTAGACATTAATTCCTAGAGAAAAAAATTCCTAAGATACATGGAACAAAGGTTCAAGGGGTATTAAAGCCCAATAAAGTCCCATAGGCCCTTAGGATATCACACAACATGTCCTGCCTCATCTTACAATCACCCATGACTCCATACCAAAGTCCCCAACCAACTGTGTTTTCTCCATTTTCATTGTCCCAAAATACCTATCACTGGAGGTTACTAGGACTAAACCATTGACTTAATTTCCCCTAATATCATTCCTTATGCATCCTTATCATCGATGTCTTCCCCTTCTATCATCCTCCATAATCGTTCCTTGTGCTCCCACATCACCGACATCATCTCTTTCCATCATCCTCATTCTCCTATACCACCTGTGTTTCCCCACCATAGTATCCCACATCACTAAACCCTATCTAAAACATCAATCCCATCTGTCTACACAACTGGTCTTTTACAACTATCATCCTATAATAGAATCAATATGAATCACCAATTTTTTATTTAACAAGGGGTTTTTTATCAAATGTTCTCCCACTAAAACGATGGACCACTTATAGCTCATTATATCAATTAGTTGTACTGGATTAATATTTCACTAATAAATTAGTCTTCTTTGTAATTAACCACATAAAATATGTATATAGGTAATACACAATCCCAATCAAGTCATATGCGACTCTTGGATAGTTTAGCAGACAACAATTTTCCCAATCAAAAATGTGGATAAACATGGATCTATTCCTATGTTATCCTAAGTCTTCGGGCTTACCAGCTACATGTAACCCAATTCTCAGGGTGGGATCTGGTTACCTAACTCTCAGGGCTATGAATTTCCACCATACCTTACAAAAATTAATTCTTGGTCACTTTTCTTTGGTATACGCTACAAGGATGAATGATTGAGATCTTGACATGTGTATTATTTTGAAGGACTCTAAAAATTCATATATTAAAGGGGATTTAATCTCACCATCTTAACTATTGTATGCCATTTATATATGAATGCCTTTAATGATTTAGTTTGGAATCATATTCCTTCCATGAAATTAAATTGTTCAAACTATATGGACATGTAACTCTTTACACAACTCTGTACAAGTTACTAGCTGACCGAAAATTGAAATATTTCATTAAAAAGAAAGAAAGGAAAAAACACAAAAACAAAAGAAAAGAAAAAGTCATGGGGGCCAAAAGTAATATAGACCGAGGGAATCCCCTTAGACAACCAAATAATAATCAACATGGAGATTACAAAAATTGAAAAAACCATAATCCAATTATCTTAGTTTCCTTCAAAAGTGCGTAAATATGCCATCTTATTATCCTACCACCATGTATGAGCAACTCACATGCTTGAATGGAGTATGTAAGATCTATTCCTAAAGGAATTAATATTATTCCAAGGACATACGTGCTGACCTTTCAACGAAATGAAAACAATTTCGTAATCAAGTTAAACTTCAATAAGATAGATTGAATATTCCTCTCATAATTTAAGTCCATGAATTAATATCAATGACTCAATAGAAATTAAATAACCCTCACCAAAATAAACATAGAAATACATAATGACAGAACCATGAAGGTCATGCAGAACAATATCACCACACATAACTCCTTGGAGACAAGACCCATCTGTAATCAACATAAAACCATTCACAGGCGACATCCAATGAACCTAAATACAATAGTTCCTGAGCCCATGAGAAACCAACACTATTGAATTTACAGTAGTAGCAAGCGAGAGAATAACATGAGGAAAAAATGTATTTGTATTGATGAATGAAAGAGAAGATAAAATCTATAAATTTAGATCTAACATGGATATGTGAAGGCCATGATTCTTGATAGAGAAACATGTTCCTTGATACCCATAAAATCTAACAAGCTACAATGGAGAAAACAATCCACCTATTTTCTTATGATCAATCCTAAGAGAGAGGATCTCTACTATTAAAAAGAATATCGTCCACTGAATCCACCGTTATCACTAAAACTGATAAACTAGAAACCTGAAACCAAATATACTAATCCCGTTCACTGTGAAAAAATAAATTATTTATAGTATCCTTATGATCATTGAGATAACACTTTCACTTAGATTCCAAAGTAATGCTAATATGCTGAAGATTATCATTAGTAGGAATAACATTGTTACGGGTCCTCCAAAGAAGAAAAAGGTATTTATGAGAGATGTATCTACCCCAAACTTCAGAACCAATCTTTCAATAATGGAGGAAGATAGTGTTATATCATGGAAAGCTGAGAGGTAATTTTTCCCATTAGAAGAGGATGCGATGTAGCACTGATCACAGTATTCTAAAAATACCACTCAAAACCTCCTTATGATCCTCATTGAGTACAAAATCAGTGAACCAGAGATAGGAACAAGCCTACTAGAGACTCATGTCTAGAACTGGACATCCTGGGAAAAAGAAAATATCACAAAAACAATTAGTTTTCCAAAAATAGATATCACTTTTCCAAAAAATCCACAAATAATTCTCCATAAAAGGGGGAGTGATATGATTTAAAGATTTCCTGAGATGATAACAATCAAATGTTCTATCCCAATCAGAAGAAAAACCACTTACATCATTTTGATAAAATAAAACCATAGAGAGAGTGAAGAGAAAACTACCCAAACCTTTTTGCCTATAAAAAACACATGTTATCTTTAATACCTTTGAGATTGATTCCCCCCTCATGAAGAGGCCTTGAATAATGATGCCAACTATCCAAATGGTGGTGACCTTATTGATGAAAATCCCAAGAAAAACTGTTAAGAAGACATTCAATTTCCTTGATCACTGCTTTGGAGGGACTACACACAGATAATTCATGCATTGGAATAGATGACAAAACACTATTAATATGAGTAATCCTACACCCAAATGTAAGAAACCGAATTTTACATATGAAAATACTTCCCAAAGTCATAGTAAGAATGTTCTCAAAATGATGATTCCTAACTCTCCCATTAGTTATAGGAGAACCAAAATAAACCATAAGAAATATTTGATCAGGAAAACCAATACTCAATTGAATGATCATGGATCTCTTGGGAGAGAACTTATTAGAGATAAAAAATGCACTTTTGGAAGTATTCACATACTGGCTAGATTTTTTAGAATAATCATAGAAATTCTGTCTGAAATTTTAACTACCATTAAAGAAAAATATCATATAATCCACAAAAAAGTATGGTATATACTGTAGAATCCATACCTCCCTTTAAAATGATGAATCAAAACATCCTCAAATCTCTGTTTACAGTTCCTATTGAGAACATCCAGAACCATAATGAAAAGGATTAGAGAGATATGGTAACCTTGTCTCAACCACATAAAAGATTTGTGAAAACCAAATATCTTTCCAACAAGAGAAATAGAGAACCAATGAGAGGAGAAACACCTAATGAGATGATTATAAACCCATTCAGAATATCCACAATGTCTTAGAACATTGATAATAATAGACCAATACATCTGATCATAGGACATTGAGAAATATATTCATACATATCAAAATGAATCCTAGGAATAATGTATATAAAACCCTTTCATAAAAAGTATTATAATTATATGAAAACAATAATCCCAATATGAGTAAGCCTAGAGACATAAATATTCATCCCTCACATTTCTAGATAAGGTATAACCTTCCAGACCAGTGAGCAGTTTGACCCAAAATCCCACTACATGGGATAATTTACTCAAGAGATATCTCAATTCTATCATATCTCCAGAACCTAATATTTTTATATTAAAATTTAATACTTAATTCAAGATATTAATATAATATAATCCAAGTTCAACATAAATTAAAATTAAATACATTATCAAACCTAACATGTAACTCCTTAGATGCTTGTATGATAATATATAGAAGTAGTTTAATAACTTTCAACTAAATAATGAATATAAAAATTCAAAATATAATAATTATATTCATGAATAATAAATAAGAGAATAAATAAATAAATGAATTATATTTCAAATTCAAAAATGAGATAAGAATGAGATAAACATTTATGAAAAATTCACGAATAACGCAAAATATAAATATATTATTTTTTAATTATTAATTTTGAAAAATCCATAATTTAATAAATATAAAAAACTTATATTTATTTTCAACATAAACTCCCTCATATTTTTCATTATTTGAATTTTATATTAAATATATAGTATTACATGAAATTTATACATTTTATATTTTAATTTCTATTATGAAAACTATTCATATAATCGAAATATCGTATATTAATTATTACAAAAAACATAACCAAATCAATAACCAAAACTCATTTTTATGGTGATAAAATAATTTATAAATAATAATTTTAATTTTAATAAATAAAAAGAATTAATTATGAATAATTCATAATTAAATATAAAATATTTTATATTTAGAAGTATTTTTAAATGTATAAAAGTTTTATAAATTAACCCTATAATTTATAAATAAAAATTTTA
This sequence comes from Viscum album, assembly GCA_963277665.1. NCBI lineage: Eukaryota > Viridiplantae > Streptophyta > Magnoliopsida > Santalales > Viscaceae > Viscum > Viscum album. The sequence continues at coordinate 1,330,732,402 of OY728120.1, read as the reverse complement.
GTTTTAAAATTATAAATAATTCCATATAATTTGGAAAAAGTTATTTCAATATTAATGACTATTATTTATGGATATTTATTTTTTAAATATTTCATTGAAACTTAATTAATTAGTTGACTTTTTTATGATTAATATATTTATAAAAAACTTTATAAATAGATAAATATTCCATTATACCATTTTCTATAGTTTATATACATTTTATAAACCATTATAATTGAATTGAACTTTAGAAAAAAATATTTTATTCTCAATTTTTCCTTTTAAGTTGTAATTGACTAATCTTTTGTGGTTTAGGATTAATTGCTGTTGGGGGAGAAATGTAAGAATAAGTTGGATCCTTGTGTAGGAATGGAATTTAATCATGCATAAGAATAACCGGGCATAAATAGACTATCTTGGAATATCATATTCTACTGCATGAGATTAAAACTACTATTATGGGAGATTAATTGAGCATTAGTGGGGCCTACATAGGGTAAATGGACATGCTTCATGGATTATGTTATCACACTATATACATTGCGACCCCAATATAGATTATTTTATCACATAACATAATTTTAGTAACCCTCATCATAGATTATGTTATCACATAACATAATATTAGATACCCTCAACACAAATTTTGTTATCACATAATGTATGTTGTGTCCCCAAGCATATATTATGTCATAATATAATATAATTTTATGACCCAATAGTAGATTATGTTATTATATAGTGTATTTCTATGATCCTACCATAGATTATATTATCATATAATGAAATGCCAACCATATTTCAATTACCCATTTGTTTTTAATGACATGAACCAAATCATTGATGATAATTCTGTGTTATGTTTTATTGAATAAATATAAATTCCATTATAAAAATAATATTTCATGAATTTTATGAAATAATACTTCCCTGATACTATTTTTTGTATTTCATGGGATTCAACAACACTCGTTAATCATAGTGGAATAATCAAAGAAAACCTAAATCAAGATTGACCATATGAAAATACTCAAAACCATGATAGAATAAAATGATGAAACTACATGTGCACCATACATCATAGCACTAATACTACGATCACCAGTTGGATGGATTTAATGAATATCACTAATGTGTAGCCATTAGACTCCCCTCCTAATAACATAACCATGATTGGGTAAATTGATCAAAAATCAAGTGGGTATCAAATTCTCTTAATGATATTCAAGTATTTCATCCTTCAAACAAGGATATGATGTGAGATATGGGTTTAGGATTATTGGAATCAATAATGGTAGGGTTCACTGAACACCATATCAAGGTGATCTCCTCTAAATATATATATTGATATATTCCCAATAATTGTATGCATTAACTCATATGTTTGTAAAATATGTGTTAATTATACTGCTAAAATATACACTCTTTATATTGATGCTTCACATACCCTTGCATTTCATTAGATAAAACACTATATTTTGATGATAATTTTTTAGGAAATCACCTGGACTAAACTTAAATAGAAATATAGTTGTTTTGATTTCATAATATCTTATCCAATGATATTACTTAATCACACCATTTGATTTATAGCAGGTAGTGAAATGTTATGTTTTAACAGGACACGCGATATACCCATATCATATAATATTATATTTCCTATAAGAATAATTTGAAAATAGGATTTTTGGAATATATCCATCAATACCTACCATTATATGATCATTATCGGGATTCCGGAAGAATTACTTATTTCCACCAATCCATCAATCATGTTCTTGTATCAAGGATACTTTTTGAATTACCCATATCTTTCTATCACTCATAAGTGATAATAGAGGAATTATATATCACTAAATATCTCTTTGTAATATAAAATATATCTTGACCAAGAGTTGTGGGTGTGTAAAGGTAGATACATGTATATGTCATCATAAGTCTCTGCCCGTATTGATCGATGAAAAAGAGTATAATCACTTTACTTACTCTCCAACCCTAGATAGAGGGTGAGTGTAGAGGGGACCCAAAATTGTATCCCATCACCAATTATATCAATCTATCTCAAGCTACCACATACCATAGAGTAGATTATTTCATATAATAAATAACATAAAACATAATTAAACATCCCCCACGAGTCATGTATGTGTTTCTTATAACAATCTAAAGCTTCTACATCATCCTCAAAATATTCCCAATTTCCATGCACATTAATGGTTAATGGAAATTCAATAAAAAATAAATTTAATTTAATTATCCTTATAGTCAAATCCTAGAACAATCAATATTACTTTCCACCCAATCATCTCTAGATTCCACTACAACCCCATTTATTTTCCACCTATACATCTCGACACATTCTAATTAAAATAATTTAATAAATATAATGGTTTTCATTGAATTATTTATTTGGGAACATTATAACTAGGATAATACCACTTTATACACTTATATTTTCAATAGATCAATAATAAGTGAACAAAATTACTCCACTAAATTACCCAACCACTTTTATCGATTACCTGAATCACTATGAGAGTGATTCTTCTATCTTATTCCTTAAGGATAAAACATTTATTCATTATTATCATTCAATAATTTATAGTAAATTATTAACTAACTATATTTCACCCAATCATTGGTGGTGGGATGGTTTATGTTTCATGGGTTTTGGAAGGGTCATGGGGTCAAGTCCCTGATCCTACCTATTTACTATAGATTTATTTACTTGCATTATATTTAGCAATGGTAGATGTAATTTAAATTTTTTTATTAAATTAATCCATTTTTTTATATTTTCAAAAAACATTGATGAAATTACCACCATTAACATATAATGATATTTCATTCCCATCATAAACTTATTACATTACTTATCATTATTACCATTAAAATTTTCACTCATTCAATCGATATCTATTATAATTGTAACGACCCATGTATTTATAGAATAATACTTTTTATTTATATTAATAATTATTAATAAGATATTAATTTTACTTTAAAGGGGATTTTATTTTTGATGTCTTATCTTACACGCAACAATGGGTTTCTTCGAAATCTCATTCTGAACACAAGGTTGAGTCATACTGAAAAATAATAACATAATATTATTATTTTAAATGGTAGTTAACTCCAAGCCATTGTATTGGAATGAATGTACAGAATTAACCATATTATGATTAAATATGTTTATTAAATGTTAATACATTTATCCAATAAAATTTAGAGGCTTAAAATGAGAATGAATGCAATTTTAAGTATAAATACTCTTTTATTTTTAAAAGGTAGTTTTACTTCCTTTTGATGGAGAACCCCTTTTTAAATATACTTTTTCACATTTATATGATCAATTTGAAAAAATAATATTCTTCTTTATAATTGTAATATCAAAATTTACATTGGGTAAATTTTGGGTATTTTTCAAATAATGTTTATTTTTTAATGAATAGTGAAATATACTGCATTTTAAGTCAAAATTATCTTTTCATCTGATTTATTTATATGGTTAAATTATCATTTTAATTTATTTTAAAGTTTAATTAGATTATTTTATTATCATTTAATACAATTTTGGTCATTTGAAGTAATTTCATATTTTAATTAGACACTAACACATGTCAATCTTTTCATAGTTATTATTTCTTAAAAACACGCATTTTGGTTTTGACAACGAGAATTAATTTTAAATAAATTTTTGTATCTTTTGTGTTTTTAATTTGAAAAATTGATTCTATATTTGGAATCATGTGGAACAAATTTTGTAAATAGGTAACTTTTATTTTTAGACATGTTGTATAGTAACTTTAGTAAATACTTTATTTACCATGGTTAAAAGGTAAATCTGGTAAAAAAGGGTAATGAATAATATTGTAATAATATTAAATTATCATAACGGATGTCTTAATCCCATTTTATGATATATATCCAACTATCGGCATACTTGGGTCGATTTTAGGACCCCATGGATCCACTTGTGTGTGAAAATGACATTTAACGACTTTTAATTTATAGTTAATGAAAATATAAACAAAACACGTATCTTTTGGTAATTTTTTTATATGTGGTTATATAAGTTATCTTCTCAACTATAAATAGTAATTAGAAATATGAAAATATTTCATAAATCATTGTATTTTGTTTATAATTTTTAGAGATTAAAAAAATATATCTAATTACTACCCAGTGATGATGTATTGATTGCTTCATTAATAATAGATTAAAGTAAATGATATTATAATTGTTAAAATAAATGTAATTTGGTTAATTTGATATCATCCACTAATTTTATGGATGATAGTTACATATTATATTTTTATTAATAAAGTTTTTTCTAATCAATCATGTTCTTATGGATTTTTCAAAAAGTCATGTTATGAATAGTGTCAAAATTGACATAATTAAAATATTAAAATATAAAACATTTTATTAAATTTTATAAAATTAAAAAAATCATAGATTCAGCCAAATATTTATCATAAGTCTAAAATTTTATTTTTGTCTCTTTAATTGGATATTTTTCCTATTTTGGTAATTATTTTTATTCTCAAAGTGTTAAAAGCTTAATAAAATGGTAAGAGTAAAAAAGGGTTAAATAATAATGATAAGGATCAAAAAATATTCCAAAACTATGTAATTATTATTAGATGATTTTATTTCATCTCATATTACTCTAATAGTTTAACTATATGAATTTTGAATCATATATACTCCAAATAGAATTTATGATAAAATAATAATTCAAGATATTCCATAAGTGCCCCTCCTCCCTCTTATAATAGGGCACCATCTCTAACCCATTACTCACATCTCTCAAGAAACTTGCATCATCCAAACTCTTGCCAAAAAATCTCTCAATATCCATCTATTCTTCCTAGAATCCTTACCTTAAGAAGAAGGCAATTCAAGAGATCCCGTTGTCTCAAATCTAAAGAAGTTACCTGATTTGAGGAAATTAAAGAACGAACGAGTCAAGTCGGACATGAGGTTTGGGATGTTGTATAAATCTCTTATCATTAAGGAATATTTATATTTATACACAAACTACTTTTATACACTGTTTAAACACCTTTAAATTTTAATTTCATTCAAAAAGAATATTTTTTTCTACGTAGCATTTTACTAATCGACAAAGGGAATGTTTATTTTTAACATATGTGGTGACAACAACCTTTCCGCTACAGCGAGCACTATTTGATATTTAGATTCCCTAACAAGCCATGCTATTTTCAAATGGAAAATAAATACCATATACCCTTTTTACATATTTTGGTATTGAAAATGGTTTTGAATTTGAATTTACTATTTCAATATCTTAAAATTATTTCTTATGATTGAAAATTAAATTTTATGATTGAAATGTTGATATTTGAAATATTTTTTGTGTGATGATTATATAACAGTACTTGAAAAATTGATTGGTAGTTACGTGATAAACCAAATGATAGGTGGTTCCATGATAAAACATGTATAATTGGTCATGTTATAACCTCTAATTCATTAGGTATTGAAGTCAGTCGTATGGCTATTCCATTTTTAAGAATGATTTGTGGAAGCCGAGCATATGGTAATTCCATTTAAGTATGATTATGTCCCAGGTTAACTTTATATACTATACATTGTTTTTTATGGGATTAATTGTAATATTTTGGTTAAAAAAGGGTAATCAATGAGCATATATTCAGTGAAGTGTTTTTTCTACTTTTAAATTTTTAAAGTATTAATTTATGATAAAGTATTCATGGTTTACATGTTGTTTTGAAAACTATCATCTTTACTTCTTTGTGTATCCGTTACTAAGAATTTTTAAAATTATCCCATGTTTTTGAAATGTTTTTCATTGGAATTAAGGTGGAATATGGTCAATGATGGGATGAAAGAACAGTCATGCTGTTTAAAACATGGAACTAAACATGTTTCTTTTCATTTAGGAGTTTTTATTTTATGAAAATATTTATACTGATTAGAAGTGTCAACATATAATATTCATGATGTTTTGTATATGTTATGAACTAATTATTTGTATCTATAAACCTGAAAATATCCTAAATTTGAATTATTAACTTAATTAAATATTTTGTAATGTTTAAGGCCGGGGATTTATAGTTTGTATTTGAGGTTGGTTTAGATAACTTTAGGAGTTAGAATTTTTCTAATAGAATATCCATAAATGATTTTTACATTATGGACAAATTAAAATGATATATCATTTTAAGGTTACCATTTTTCATCACCTATGATATTTCCATGTTCCGAATGGTTTTCCGCAGAGGAAATGGGGAAGCTATTATGGAACAATATCAAGAGGAAAACCACCTTCCAAATCTGCATCCTGAGATGGTCATAATCAGAACTGAACAATTTGTTGTAGTGATTGAATAGTTTACTCATGCTACAAATGGTGGTGGTATCCATGCACTAGATCATCAAGATCAACCAAAGAGGAACATTTCAATAGTGGATCATTTCATGAGGTAACATCCCCCATCATTCAGAGGATCATCTGACCCTGTTCAAGCTGAAGGGTGGATCAAAGCACTGGAAAATATTTTCAATGTCATGGGCTATACAAACAATCAAAAGGTTAGTCTTGCTATTTATTATTTTGAAGGAGAATAAGATCTGCGGTGGTTGATGATTAAAAATAGCAGGGACAGTGAGGAGATTAATGTTCTTTTTTGGGAACAATTCAAAGGTATGTTTCTTGAGAAATATTTTCCTAAGGCAGTTAAACTTAGGATGGAATAAAATTCATGGAATTGAGGAAGGAGGATGACTTAGTGGATTCATATGAAAAAAATTTCACTCGACTGGAAAGGTATGCTCTTAATTTCATTTGATATATTGATAGTAAGATAAATATATTTCACTCTGGATTGAATACATGATATTAAAGAGCATTAATCTCTCGTGAATTCAAAAGCAACGAGAAACTTGTCAGATGTGCCGAGAAGGTTTAAATGGAGTTTCCTACTAATCATGTGTTCTAGGAGAGGAAGAAAAAGAAGATGTCCAATTTGAAGGAAAATGGAAAGTTTTAATCAAAGAATCTTGGAGGTAAGAAAATTAAATTTCCATCTTGTTAGAAGTGTGGTAAAAAGCATCCTGGAGAATGTCTCTAAAAATGTGGAAAGTGCTTCTGTTGTGGTAAGACTGGTTATATTACTCGTAACTTTAAGGAAGATGATCAAGTAGGCAATTAAAATCCAGCGGTAAGATGTTTTAGTTTTAATGAGTTTGGAAATTATGCCAATGTATGTCCAAAGTTTATTACCAAGGGGGAAACCAGAAATATCCAAAGTAGAAGGGTGGGGAAAATCTTTTTCTACTACTATAGTTGATGTGGGACCATCAAATGAAGTGGTATTAGGTACTTTGTTTGTTTTTTCAGATTATGCCAATGCATTTTTTAATTCTGTATCTACACATTCTTCCATTTTTGAGTAATTTACTAGTAAATTTGGAATTCCATCCCCAGATATGAATCCTGAACTTCTGGTAAAACACTTAGGGGAAATTTTGAAGAAAAAACAAATTATAAGAATCATCCTATCCGTATTTGTGGAAAGAATTTACATGAAAACCATGCTGTTTTTCATCTAGTAGAGTTTGTTGTTATTTTGGTAGTGGATTGTCTTTCTTTTTACCATTCTAAGATTGATCGTAAATCTAAATAGGGTTCTTTTCAGAAAGACTTTCAGTTTGTGTATAGGAAAGAACCCTTATCTCTGATAACATATGCAGAAGCTGAGAAACTAGTGGATGATTGAAATGAATGTTACCTTATATATATTGCTGAAAACAAAGGAACTGTTTAGATTAATGATGTGCCAGTAGTAAATGCTTATCTTGATGTTTTTCTAAATGAGTTTCTTGGTATTATACCTGATCAGGATGTTGAATTTACTATTGATATAGTTCTTGATGCAAAGACAATTTCAAAACCCCCTATCGAATGGCTCAAATTGAACTTTTAGATTTAAAGAAACAATTTCAGGAGTTGTTAGATAAAGGTTTCATTCAACCTAGCACATCACCAAGGGGTGCTCCAGTCATGTTTGTTAAAAATAAAGATGGTTCAATGATACTTTTCATTGATTAGACATACATGAGTAATATCACTATTAAGAACAAGTATCCTTTCCCTCATAACACTGATTTTTTATCAGCTCCAGGTAGCTCTGTATTTTTCAAATATTTAATTGAGGTCAGGGTACCATCCATTGAAATTAAATAAAAAAGACATTATAAATACCACATTTCATACTTGATATGGCCATTATGAATGTGTAGTTATTCCTTTTTTGTTAACTAATTCCCCTGGTTTATTCAGGGATATTATGAATAAAATTTTCTGTGAGTTCAAGGATAATTTTTTGGTTGTGTTTATTGATTACATTTTGGTATATTAAAAAAGTAAAGAGGAACATAAAAGTAATTTGATGGTTTAATTGACCACCTTAAATGAAAAGAATTTTTTTGGGAAATTCTACACATATTAGTTTTGGTTACAAAAAATTTCATTCCTTGGTCACACTGTTTTTAAAAAATAGAATAACCATTGCTCATGATAAAACAAAAATTGTTGAAGAATGTCTAAGACCAACAATTATAACTGAGATTCATAGTTTTCTTATATTAGAAGGATATTACAGAATGTTTATTGAGAATTTTTCATGTTTATCTAGCCCACTGACTTAGTTAACTCGAAAAGGTGTTAAGTTTATCTGGACAAAAGAATGTGATGATTCTTTTCAAGAATTGAAAAGAAGATTGGCGAATGCTCCAGTATTGGCCTTACCTTCCATAAATGGTGAGTTTTTATCTATAATAATTATTTGTTGAGATGATTGGTTATATCCTAATGCATAATGATTAGGTAATTGCTTATGATTTACGTCAGTTGAAAACTCATGAGTTAAATTACCCTACACAAGATTTGGAATTAGCCACTGTTGTTATTTCATTAATAATTTGGAGGCATCATTTCTAAGGCATAAACTGTGAAATATATACTCATCAAAAAAGATAGAAGTATATATTCACTTAGAAGGAATTAGACACAAGACATGGGAGATGGTTAAAATTAATAAAGGATAATTATTTCATGATCCATTACCATCATGGAAAGGAAAATAAAGTGTCTGAAACTTTGAGGCGAAAGAGTAATGCTATATTTACCATGCTACATTTTGAATAAGATCCTTTGATTAATGAATTGATGAACTTTGGCATAAATGTTTTTGGTTTGGGAAGTTCCTCTATTTTGTATCATGTGGTAGGGAAATCATCTCAAGAAGATAGAATAAAGCATGAACAGAATGAAGATAGTGAGTTTCAAAAAAGGTAGAGTTTGTTAAAAAGGGTAAGTTAACTGAATTTAACATTGATAGAGATTGTGTTTTGTGGATTGGAAATAGATTTTGTGTTCCTTTTGATTCAAAAATAAAGAAAGTGTTTTATATGTGAAGCTCATAGTTTTCCATTTTCAGTTTATCCTGACAGTACTAATATGCACAGAGATCTTCGAGATTATTACTAGAGGGATGGAATGAAAAGAGGTATTGCTGACTTTACTATAAAGTGTTTGACTTTTCAACATGTTAAAATTGAGCTGAAATTACTAAAAGGGAGGCTTCAACCTTTACTGGTGCCATAGTGGAAATGGGAAAATGTATCCATGGATTTATTTGTGGGATTAACGAAGACATATCAAGGTAATATTTCATTCTGGGTTATTATTGTTCTATTTACAAAATCTTCTCATTTTCATTCTATTTGAGATAATCTATCTCAAAATCAAATTTCTCGATTTTATATTAATGAGATAGTTAGGATACAAGGTGTTCCCCCTCCATTGTATCTTATCATGATCCTAGGATCACTTATAACTTTTGGAAGGGCCTTAAAATGTCATTGGGTACGAAATTAATTTTCAGTACATCTTTTTATCCTCAATCAGATTAGAAGTCGGAATGAACAATTCAAACTTTGGAAGATATGATACGTGCTTTTTCAATGGATTACTAGGGAATTTGTGTCAAAAATATTTCATTAGATAAGATTTAATATAATAACAATTTTCATTTCAATATACATATAGCTCCATTTGAGGCATTATATGGAAATTAGTTTCAAACTCCATATTTTTGGGATGATGAAGGTGGAAGAAACTTAATGGGACCGGAATTGGTAGAAGAGATGGCATAAAAAGTTTAGTTGATTCAGAAGCGTATGAGAAAAAATCAGAGTAGGCAGAAAATTTATGCATATAACTAAAGGAAGGATCTTTCTTTTGAGGTAGATGATCATGTATTTCTCAAAGTTTCTCTATGGAAATGTGTGATGCATTTCGGTATGAAGGTAAAGATGAGTCTGAGGTTCATTGGACCCTATGAAATTCTGGAGAAAGTTGGATAAATGGCCTAGAGAGTTGCTTTACCTCTATTTTTATCATAGGTAAAAAATGTTTTTCATGTTTCAATGTTGAGAAAGTATATGCTAGATCCACCTCATGTTTTGAGTTAATATGTAGTTCAGTTGGAAGAGAATATTTCTTATGAGGAACAACCAGTCTATATTGTTGACTGAAGAGAGAAAGTGTTATAGAATAAGTTAATTAATAAAGTAATGATTTTTTGAAAAAAAACACATGGTTGAAGAGGAAACATGGGAATCTAAAAATGATATGAGGGATAAATACCCCCACTTATTTGATAAGTGAATAGAATTGTGGGGACATAATTCCCAAAAGGGGGAAGGATGTAACGACCCATGCATTTATAGAATAATAATTTTGATTTCTATTAATACTTTTGAAAACCATATTAATTCTACTTTAAATGGGGTTCAATGTTCAATGGAATACTTGATACACAATGAAACAACTAAAGAAGAATAATTAGAAGAAGAAATAAAGTTGAAAGAATCGGTAATAGACATTACCACTTCTTTGAAGCGCCTATTATTAACTTTATCTTAGGGAACTAAAGATTGTCTTTGAAGAAGACCAGGACCTCTAGGATATTACTAGGGAATTGGAGAAGATAAATTGGTAGGGTTTGACCGAGCTTGAAAGCTAAATGTGGTGTGAGGAGGAGAGGGAGGAGGTGCACTTTTATAAGGGAGGAGAGGGGCACCTTAGGAAAAAATTAAATTATTATTTTATTATAAAGTCATATTCGATTTTTAATAGCTCAAAATTGATTTATTTCGAAGATATGGTGGTTATGGGTCGGAATCCTCTCAACCATTAGGTTTTAGATAAGTTTAGGTTACTATTTTATCCTTATCATTTAGATTTAACTCTATGTTAAATAATTTAACTTTTACCGTGTCTTTTTGTTTTCTTACACTATATGGTTAATAAACTTACTATAACAAGCCAAAATAATCCGAAGTGGTTCATTATTAATATAAATATCCTTATATAAGTCATTTTCCAAACCTTATATTTTTAGGAATAAAATAACAATTAATAATATAATATTTGTTTTAAAAACTATTTTATGTCAATTTTGACACTATTTGGTACTTGATTTTTGTGAAAATCATAACAGGATGATTAGTTGGAAAAAAATTAATTAAATAAATACTAAAATGTCATATTAACCTAGAAAATTATTGGAATTCATAAAAAGTCTCAAATTACATTTATTGGGGTATTTATAACATCAATTATGTTAATATTTCATTAATAAGATAATTACTAGATGATCATTGTGTCATAAATAAATTAACATATTTAATGTCTAAAAATTATAAGTAAAATACCATTATTTAGGAAATCTTTTTATATTTCTAATGAATATTTATAGTCGAATTTATCTTATGTATAACCCCATATTAAAAATGATTTAGTTATTAAACATTGATTTTAACTATTTTAACCCTTCTTTAAATAAATTAATAATAAATGTCATAATCTAATCCAAGTGGACCTAAATGGTAATATTTTATTCCTAAGGTTTTTTTGTTCTAATTAAACTTATCCAATAGAATTAGGACATGTGTTAGGGTAATAATAATATCATTTGACCCTTAATTACCCTATTTACTTTTAATTGTGGTAAATAAAAGTAAAAAGTTACTATTCACCAAAAATTATTTTCATCTCATTGAACCACATTTTAGTCCTTGATATTAACCATGTCTCTAGGATTTTAGAAATTCCAGTCACAGAAGCGGTAAAATTATGTTATATGTAAATTTTCAAACTCTCCTAGGAGGTGGGTAAAAGACGCTGAAAAGTTCAATAAAATTTTATATATCTAAAATTATTATAAAATGACTCCAATGAATTACATTGAACTTATATAGGTATTATGTATCAATTTGTACCTAAAATAAATTTAAATAAAATAAATAATTATTTAAATAAAAAGTTGGTTTTTAAATAGTAACCCAGTGTTTTCACTATTCATCAAAAATTGAAAGTTTTCAGAAAAATACCAAAATTTCACCCTAGGCTAATTGCGATATTACTAATCCAAAAATGAAGTCCATTTTTAATGATAAAATTTAAAAAAATTCAAAAAGTGGGTATTACTATTCATAACGGCTAGTTTTAATAATATTTTAATAGCATATCATTGTTTAGTGAAACTCAATATTGCGTACGACACAAGCTATCGAGGAAGGTACAATTGCGTTTAAATCAAGACAAGCTAGTGTTGTGTGTAGTGAAAGATTCCTTTGATTATGCATATACCATAAAAACAAAATATTTCTCTTAACAATCTCGGGTGTTAAATTTTTCATGAGTAAAATTAATGAATTATTATTTATTAAATAATTCATAAAACAATTACTTCACCACTACTGAACATGACCACAACAATGCATGAAAAGTATCCAACTCCTAACATAGGGTAAAACCCCAATTATGAATTGAATAAGTAGTTTTTTTTCTAATTTGACACCATAAAAATACATAGATTATATTTTTTTACCTTTTAACCAAAAATTAATGTTTTCATTGAATATATTCTATGTAAATTAGTCACTCAATCAAATAATATCATTAAAATTTAAATGAGTGACATTAAATCCATCAATACCTAATCATGAATTGAATTTGGATCATAAGAACAATCTATCCTGGGTAATGAATCTTACTATTATATTCTCCAAACCGTAAAATTTTTTAACTCCAAAATAAAACTAGACTATAACTATATTCACCACACATTAAATGTAGAAATAAGAAACCTTGTAAACCATTTTTATCCAACAAAAAAATAATGAATAGATTTCTTGATTATAAAGGTTTCCTAAACAACCATCCACAACTTGGGAAAGTATGAAAATACATTTCTCCTCATGAAACTATCAAACTCAGTGGCTCCCTTCAAGATAAAATCCAGTTATCCAAATAAACTGAGGATGATTATCATATTTTTTGGAACTATAATAATATGAGGTAATATCCACTATGAATATCAAACACGATGGTATCACCAAAAAATCATATTAAAGATCCTACTATGAAACCACTCAAAAATCATAATTTAGGATATTGAGAACATTATAACCCCATAGTGTGAGAATTTATCAGGACATCTTTTCATATATTTCCTAAATTTAATATTTATCCTTGAAAAAAACATTTAGCACCCCAACATTAAGGGTGATCTTAAGGATTATATAGGAACAAATTTAATCAAAACCAAAATCCTTATTAGTAATTAATCATGAGATGGGATAGAAATCAATGATCAAAAATAATTATTGATGAATGGATCAAAATATACACCTAATATAAAAAACATATGGGATAATATGAAAAAAACAATCTCATATAAAAACCCATTATCTAATTGACATGATAATGATTAGTTGAAATTTAATAATATCTAAATAGTGTGTTAAAAAACCATAGATTAATTAAATTTTAGATATAATTTTTGGATAATATATTCATAGAAAACTAACTTTTTCATTTCGGGTTTCTTTACATTAAGTAAGGAGCTCAAATTAGGGCTCATCACTTAAGATAATGAAACCATCTACCAAAATCTAGCTCAAATCCAAGAGAAATCCCTCAAAAATTGAAAATCCCATCCTATAATAATTATTTTACCCTGGGAAATCATTATCATCGACTGAGAACCTCGTAACGTTATAATGAACACACATCAATCAGTGTGGGAAAATTATTCCACGTCAATTACTCATAAAAATATTCCACCTAAGAAAGGTGATAAAACTACCTATCATAATTTCTGTCAAGGATAAAACATCGAATACATCCCTTATCCACCAATGACACACCAATTCTCAATGACCATGATCTTGCAACCTCTTAATTTAATCTACATTTCACAAAATTATTTCACTATAGACTTAGGCCAGTTGGAATATCCTACACACCTTAAGAAAGGTATAATAAACTCATCATCACACTATGAAATAAGAAATTTAAAATGGTGGTCTCATATCCATATCATTCTTCCCCAACCATGGGACAAAATTGGTGTCAATTATTGTGACCCATATCACCACATTTAAAGTGAGTGATATTATCCATATATAAATGAACCCTAAGTAGTTCAGTCAAGTCTATATCACATCACATGGCTACATATGAATGAAACTATCGATGACACTAAGAAACTCAGACAAAATATTTTTTCCATCCTCATATGAATCTTTATAGTAATTTTACAAAAATTCCATAGATTCCCCAAACCAACAGACAACCTCGACCTGAATGATTATCATCACAATGCATTCCCATGTGGCATCACCTAATATATAAACTATGAATAAATCTTTTGTTTTATTCCCCAAAAATATTTCTACATGTTTTTTATCTCTGCGAATTCCCATTATAGATTGAATTACTCATATGTGTATTCATTCCCACCAACACCCCCAACTCCCACTATTAATTTTCTTTGATAAAATGGTCACAAGGATTCAATAATTTAAAAACACCTAATGGTGTTACTTGAATCAATAAAAAACCCAATGGAATACCTGTATACTTTACACATAAGTCCATAGAGTCTTAGATACCCAAAATAGGGGATTAAAAATTTCAATCCACTCATAATAAAAAAGTTAGAAATATAGAAGGAGATTGATAAATTTATCATAAATTCCATAGATAGTTGGTACCACAATGTAGAAAGACTACTATGAAAGTCTACTAAGGTCCCCTAAAATATATCATCCAGAGCTATTACATGTTTTATCATCAGCTGTCTCCATTTATGATCATTATCATAACTACCAATTCATTGGTGTCCTAATCTTAACAATCCCAACCTATTGTCTCCCAGATAGTATATTGATCTCAAAATCATATAAAATGATGAGGATATTGAAAAATCCTCCTTTATTCAAGCCCATAAAAACTATTAATGGATGCAACCAAATCAATTATTAAATCATAGAATGATGACTGGAATTTATATGATGCACAATAACCACCTTTATAAACCTAGTTCACATTCTAGGTTTTTAGTCATTTTCCATTAATAATATTTATGATCCAGAATATTTAGCCCACAAAATCCTTTAAAAAGTCTATTATTATGTCCACATGCACAATAGATCATTAATTATACTCTATCTAAACTGTTCCAACTAGTCCTTACAAATAACTAACTACACTCCCTATCATATATCTATAATACCAATATATCATGTATTATATCACTGTTATGTGAACTCCTTAAACCCACATCTAATAAGGTAGGGTTTAACAGCTAGTGCTGAGGTATCCAAATAATCATGGAAGAAATTACCTCAAATCAACCTGTCACATTCTATCATACATCTAAATCCACTATTAAATTCATGAAATAAAAATATGAGAATGGTAAAAAATCCATATATATATAACTATTTGTTATAAAATAATTTATGATAAACGAATTAATAATATAAAACTCACACATACTGAATAAATGTTAGCCTGATCATTGATGGTTTGATGGTGGTCATTGTAATGAGAACTCAACTCCACCATTTATCCACAATAATCACCTGAATCTAGCCTCCATGAACCTAAAACATCTAATTTATCCGATCTTCACGAATAAAAAGGTAAAAAATGAACAAGTGTGTATACATGGGTGAGTATAAAAATACATGGTATGTTTATCTCATGTTGTGAGATTACCTCATAACATATAATATCTACATGATTCAAAAAGAAGTTGATTGTAGACACCATGAACCACTTGACGCTATTAACATACATATAAATGATTAGAATTAACCAATATATCCAAATATTACTTTCAATAAAATCTACAAATAACAATGTTTCTTAATAATGAAACAAAAATCCAATCTCAAAACTCATCATAGGTTCCCTTCCTGGTAATTCACCCCAGATACACTAATCGTGAGATACTTTAGGAAATCAATGTCTCTATCTATCTTGAAAGTAATGAATAAAATAAAATTCTCCATCTATATTTGAATCTATGAAGTCAATAATCATCTACAACTACAGAAAATACATTTCTACATATCTACCAATACATACATTTCCAAATGATAAAGGAAATACACAAATCCAAAGTTATATAAGCATACTAGAGTACTGAAGGGAATATATATCTCCCAAGTTATAGTTGTATATCATGTCTTCCCACAGCCTATACCTGTGGGTAGGATAACAGATATTATTTGTTTCATCATCATCCACCTTAATCCCAATACTATAGGAGATAAGGGGATTCTTCCACTCAAGAGAATTACCATCAACCCCTATCGAATGATTGAGATAATATAGAAACTACTCATCTCTACCCATCTCATCGATCATGTTCTAATATTAAGTATACTAGAGGAATTATCCATACACATATATCTATCACTAGAAATATAACAACCTAGGATTAACATACATATACATTATATCATTTTTAAGAATATTTATTACATTACAAAAATACATGCCTAGATATCATAACAGTTTCATGTTTTTAGAAACATGGAAACATAATCACTAGTTCATAGGTGAGAAACATCATCTACCACTATGTTTTTCAAAACTAAACTTCTTATTAGAAATATCATACATAATATATATCTTCATAACCCAGGGAAAGGAAACATGAGAAAGGGTGATCTCAGGTGCTCAGTAAGGTAAAAAATGAAGATACATAACCATAACACAAGCATAATGGCATGATAAATTGATCGTAGTAACTAAAAATCATACCATGTATATCAAAGAACATAATCATGAATAATGGACTAAATATTGGATGTTAAAAATACATTATCAATAAGGAAATCAATGAACATGATCTATAAGTGAATAACATTGGCATAAGACATGGAATTTTTGGCATACACGTAATCATAGAATATAACTTCATATTAGTCAAAGCTCACTACCAAGACAATCATTGCAGACATGTACTTTACTGAACTAGGTTCACTCCCCACTACAAAGATGTATTACTAAAACTAGTTCACATCCAATTCCATCCTAGTATTATTGAACCGAGTTCACTTCCCATTAAATTCATATCTATCTCATGAGATATAAATCCTTACAGAATGCATTGGAGGGAGATATAGGTACAACCCATCACATAATTAAGTCATACATTTGTGTTCCACAAGATCATAAACATTCATCATATCATAACCCATGAAATTAAATGGGTATCATAAACATTTCATCATAATACAACAATTCTATAAGATATAGGTTTCATAATAATTTAATCATAGCATAACCCATGAAAAGAGGTGGGTTACATAAGCATATAACCCATAGAGGAGAAAAGAGTTTAGTAAACATCATTCCATAAGAACATAAACCATTTAGATAAAGAATATGAATAACAACCTTGGATAATATATCTGTTAAGTCTTGATTAATACCATAAAATTTCATCTTATATGGAAAATAATTTTGAAACGACCATTTAAATCATTTCTTGATGAAACTATCCTTACTAATTAGAAAATTATTTTTAAAACATAAAAACTTTTTAAAAATATTTTCGTTGAAAAAATATTTAAATACTTAAAAATTAATATTGGATGAAATTATTATTCCTGAAGTTATAATATTCCATTCGTGATTTACACATAAATACAAAGGTTCCTTTCACATTTTTGGTAAAAGTGAAATAGATATTGTTTTTGAAAATGACATGAATATTCCTTACAATGATTTTTGTAAAAATATAAACATCGTTAAAAAATTTATCTTGAAAATAATAATAGGTTAATAATAAATTTGTTTTAATTTTAGTAAACCCTTTTAGAAACATGGTTATGAACGAAAACGTATTTCTGACCAAAGAGAAAAATAAAGATTGATTTTATTAATTATTTTATTAATTATGTTATGTACCAAAGAGTGAAAAAATGTACCATTACAAGATGATATCATTTATAAACCTAGTAGAAGAAAATTCATAAAATTCATTGTGAAATGGATCTTAATATTTCACTACTTAAAGAATAATCAGAAACAATCATGATATACAATGACATTGTAGCAATAAACTCTTACCACTTTGGTAACTTTGAATCATAATACACATTAGAGAAAAAAAATTAATGAAGCATAAAATGTCATGATAATAAGGATATTTATTAAATAACATGTCAAATTGGTAGTATATACACCTCATAAAAGAATATAGGTGGATAAAATAACATGTGTCTCAAAGAAGAAAAAATGAGGAGAAATTACATTATCGATTTGGTAAATTTTGAGCCATAAAACCCATTAAATAGAGATACTCAAATAGATATATAAATACAAATAAATTTTAGGAGACACATCATAAAATAAAATCATGTGAATTATAAACACCATAAAAAATAATAAGGTGATGAATATAGCATGTGCCTCAAAAAAGTTTAATGTGAGACGGAAATATCGTACCTTTAGTCTTGACTTCCATCATACTCATTAAAATATGATATATAATAAATATAAGTATATTTTAAATCTATAAAATAAACATATTCATATATACAGTACCATATTTATTAACTTATGAATTTATATTACTCATATTTTATGAATTACATCTTAATTTAATGTTTCGAGTAATAACCAATTTTTTTTATAAACGATTTAATTCATTATATTTTTGGTTCTCTTACCATAATAATGATTTAATAATCCATAGAATTATAACCATGATATAAATATCTTATATATTTATACTAATCTATAAAATTTATAAATAATAAATGAAATACAACATTCATCATTACAGTAGACTGTATGTATGGATGAACGTTGTATTCATTTTTTTTATCGGATTGAAGGAAAGAAAATTATATTATATATTATCATTTTAGAGAAAACATTATGTCATATATATAACATAGTTTTATTAAACCCATCCTTAACACATCCCATGTTAAGTGTGAAGGAATCATATCGCTTTGAGAGGCGGTAGTCCATTGTACACATGGACAATGTTATTGTATTCCCACAAAATGGAAAGCATGAAGGTATGTGTGATATAATAATGCATGAATTAGGTCCCAATAGATTTTTTTCCCTAACTACATTCCACCATGTTGGAGTTCTATGTTTCTTTCCAAAGAGGTATTCATAAGGATCCATCTTAATTATTGAGTTAAATCTATTGTTGTAAGAAAACTATACAAGGGAAAGGAGTTCATCCCAACCACCATTGAAATCCAAATAACAAGATCTCAATATATTCTTTAGGGGTTGAATTATTATTTCCAAATTACCATCTTTTAGAGGATGACAAGCAGTATAGAAACTCAATTCCACATCAAGGGCTTACTAAATACTTCTATATAACTTTGAGATAAATCTTAGATCATGTTCATATATAATATAATTTTTTACTCCAAGAAACCTTACCACATCATTAATGTATATCCTGGAGAGAGGATCCAGAGTGAAGTATTCTATGGCAGAAATAAAGTGTTCTAGATTGGTATGGTGGTCAACTATAAACCATATATAATTATTCTCTTTACTTTTTTTTGGAATTATAAGGATAAAATCAATAGTGATGTTCTCCCATTTACATTCTGGTATGGGTAATGGATGAAAAATCCCTTTATAATTTTTTTCATTCATATTAAAATTACTATCATACCAACCATTGAGATACAAACTCTAAAATATCTATCTCCATTCCATCCCACTAGAAGTATTATTTGAAATCCCTATACATTTTCGTACTTACAGGATCAATAGAGAATGAATAAATATGATATTCCTCTAAAATATAATTCTTTATGAAATCTATGAAAAGAACACATACACGGTTCATGAACCATCTCATCCCATAATGATCAAGGTTAACTAAAGAACATTTATATCCGTCTTTTGTATCTCTACATCTCAATTTTGTTCCACTTTAATGGTTTAAAATTCAATTGAAAAAGATAATTTTTACCCCTTACTTAAAGATTTCTAGATATATCCTTTGTAAATATAGGAATATTGTATCTTTTGTGATCCTCATTACGGATAATCTAGAATGACCATTTCAACTCAAAGCATCAACCACCTTGTTCACTTTCGCTGGGTGGTAATGTATTGAGTATTTATAATATTTAATCATCTATAACAATATTTGTTGGATAATATTCAAATATATTCATGTGAATATATATTATAAACTTTTGTGATCGGAATATATATCACACCTTTCTCCATAAAGATAATTCCTACATAAATTTAATGAAAAATTATCGTTTCTAAATCTAAATCAGGAGCTAGATAATTTTTCTCATGAACCATAAATTTTCATGATGCATAAGATATAACCATTCCATTCAATATAAGAACAAATCCCAATATCCTATTGGATCTATCTCTAATGATTATAAACCCTTCTCCACAATATGGTAAAGTATTCACATGTATGATGAATAACCATCTTTTTAGTTCCTTAATTTTTTCCTCACATCCATATGTCCCTAGAGCTTGGATCCATTCCAAGTCAACTTGGATGGAGGATTATATATTCAAGATAAATTATCAAAAAATAATCGATAATATCTAGCTAAACCATGAAAACTACAGATCGTAGTCACCATGGTTGGTTTTGGAAAACATTCAATAGGTTACATCTTTGATTGGTCTACCGAATTCCCTCTTTTGAGATTATAAGACCAAAAAATGAATCCTTTTACAGCCAAAATTCACAGTTTGTAATCTTTTTACATAGTTTATATTTCATTAGGGTTTTTATTATAATTCTCATGTTTTCATCATGGTCGTCCTTTCTCTTTGAGTAGATGATAATATCATCTATAAATACTACCAAAAAATGGTCAAGGAAATATCTAAATCCTCTATTCATTAAATACATAATGATAGCATGGGAATTAGTAAGACTTAAAGGAATCACTATATAATTATAATGTCCATACCTTATATATACTTCCATCTTGGGTATATCCTCCTTCTTAAACCACAATTGATGATATCCAGAACAAAGGTCAATATTCGAAAAGTATTGATCTCTGCATAATTGATCAAAAAAAATCAAAATGGGTAAGAAGATACTTATTATTAAAAATTTATTATTCATCCCTTGGTAATCAATATAGATTTTCATTGATCCATATTAACTATTCACAAAAATAATAGGTGCACCCCAAGGTGGCACACTTGTCCAGATGAATCCCTTATCAATGTTTTCTTGGAGTTTCTTCTTCAATTTCAACAACTAAATTGTGGCCATTCTATAGGGAGTCTTTTAAATTGATGTGAAACTAGGTATGAGTTATACTGATAACTCAAATTCATGTTTTTGTGGAAGGTTAGGCATATCTTTGGGAAGGCATCAAAAAATTCCTGAACAATATGCATATCATCGATTTTAAGTTTCTCCCTAACCATTTGAGATAAAAAACCCTTCTGAATGGGAATTAATACCCTTATAGATGTAATATCCATAGGATGTTCGTACTTATCGTCATATTGATATACGATCAGAGGTTTTTTTCTAATATGAAATATAACTTCCATTCATAAAAAAATTGGTGTGGTATTTATAAGTATAAGTCCAATTCATTCCTAAGATGACATCAAATTCAACTATTATAAGAAATAAAATATTTTTGGGAAGCACATTCCCACCAACATAAACTAGAGAGGAATCATAGACAATATATGTAATCTTCATACTATTTTTTTCACTACTAATTCCACATAAAATCATTTGTGTGGCATCTTAACACCCTTAGAAAATTATTTAGATATTAAATAATGGGTAGATACAAAGTCAAATAAGAAATTCTCATTTATGGTGTGGATGGTAAGTGTACCTTTCACTATATTTTTATCACACTCATCATTGGAAACATTGATTGCATGCGATTTCCCATTTTTCCTCAACTTAATAGGTTGGTAAATTTGTTCATCGTCATTAACCCTCAGATTTGGGCACTGAGTCCAATAATTCCCATTATCCTTACACTTGAAGCAATAAAGTGGGGGAGGTATATTCTATGTATATTTCTCTCTATTTACATGATTAGTTAACTTCTTCCCATCAATTCAGTAATCAATTTACAAATGACCTTTATTCCTACACTTAAAATATTTACTAGTCCCCATAAGGAAATTTTCTTCATGTTTCTTCTCCCAATTAGAGTATAAAAGAATGATCTTCTTCTCCTCACAATGGTTATTATATTTTCCTTTGAACATCATATTCCTTTTCTTATAAAAAACATGAAATTGTTATGTAACTCTGACTTCTATTTAAAACTTTATTTCCCCTCGAACAATATTTTAATGTCAAATGAATTCTAATATGGATAACTCACTTTAGAGACATGGTTTTAATCCAATGAAGAATTGATCAACCTTACTTTTATGTCTGATAATAATATCAAATGTTTACCTTGAAATCCTTTTAAAAGTTTTCTTTATTGGTACCAATAGATTAATCTTCATTTTTAATTTTCTTAACAAACTCATTCTCCCCCTTCATATGAAGAATACAATGAAATTACTTATTGAAAAATAAGTTCTTGGACTCATCCAATTTCATGGTGCCAACTTATTCTGGTTTCCTCATATTCTTGATAATATCCCACTATTGATTCGCTTCATCTTCCAAATGGGGGATATCAAAAACGAATTTTACATTTTCTAAACATTGGAGACTATTAAATATCTTTTTAGAGGTATTGATCCACTTTTCAGAAACTAGTGGATCAGAAGACCCTACGAAAGAAGGTGGAAATTACCTCACAAGGGAATCAACAAAATAATGTTCCCTCCTTTACTCATTTGGATGTAAAACATGATTCACATCTTTATAAAGTTTAGTGAGTATTGAAATGATATTTTTTATTCCATATCCCATAACATTTGGGTTCTTAGGGGGACAATAATTTCATTTTCCATCACACAAAGCATTAACATGATTTATACAGGTTCCATCCATTGACTAAAAAATGAATAGATCATGAAAATAACTTATAGGATGTATAAATAATGAAACCTTCTTTAATATATGACACATTAGGTTTATCCGAGGTCATTAATAACCATATTCTATTTAAATAATTCATTATTGTTCATAAAGAAATTTTATATTTCCAAAGTGTATCACCCAGGAGTTTCAAACTAGGTGTGCAACAAATATCATTTTCGTGCATCAGTTCCTGATCGATTTGATCTCAATATAGTGTTTTTGAGGCTGTAACCCCAAAGAAAATCTATTCCGTCACCACATTCACTTATAGTAACTAGACATCGATATATTTCTAGGAAACTATCCGATCTAACCTTTACCAAAATTCCAGGGAATTTTTCTATACTTTGAATTATCCTTATACTTATCCTTAGGGATATCACTATGGTTTTATCATCTAAGTTTCAAAAGGATAACTAAAACATTCCCTTGATACCAACTTTAACAACCTAGGATTGACATACATTGACATTACTTCATTTTTTGGAATATCTAATATATTACACAAACACATACCTGGGGACCATAACAGTTTAGTGTATTTGGAAACTTGGAAACATAAACAATGGTTCAAAAGTGAGATACGCCCTATCCCAATATATTCTTCATAACTATGAACCTTCTTATAAATATCATACATAATACATATCTTCACTACATGGGGAAGGAAAACACAAGAAAGGGTGAGCTCATATTCTTATTAAGCGTTTAAATGGAGATATATAAGCATAATTTGATCATAAGGTTATGGGATCATAGAGATAACAACTATAATGCATAACCTTCATGTCAAAGATAATAAATTTTAATCATGGTAATAATATTGGTAGTTCATAAGACATTAATCATAATAAAATAAAAGAACATGATACATAAGAGCATAAAATTGGCATAAGTCATGGAATTTTTTGTATACACATAATAATATAAAATAATTTAATATTAGTCAAGGATCACTACTGAGACCATCATATAAAACAAAGTCATTTACTGAATCAGGTTCACTAACTATTTTACGACTGTATTACTAAACCTAGTTCACTTCCCATTCCATCCCAGTAAAATGGAATACAGTTCACTTCCCATTCCATTCCCATATATCTCTTGAGATATAAAGCCTTACCCAATGCATTAGATTGAGATATATGTCACACCCATCAATAAAGAAATCATACATATGTTTTCCACAAGATCATAAACATTCATCATATCATAACCCAAAATATAAATTGGTTATAATAAAAATTTCACCATATCACAACCTATGGAAAATAAACATGTTTTATGATCATTTCTTCATAGAATAACTCATTAAATGAGGTGGGTTCCATAAGTATATATCCCATGGAAGAGAAACAAGTTTCATAAACATCGTGTCATAAAAAATAAACCATTAAAAGAAATTATATTAATGGTAACATTGGATAACATCCCTAGTAATTCATGATTAACACCAACAGACTTCAACATAGATGGAAAACAATTTTAAAGGATTTTTAAAAACATTTATTTGAGGAAATTATCCTTTCCTCTTTGAAAATGATTCTCAAAACATAAAAATTTTTTACTGAATATTTCATTGAAGATAAGTTTGAAAAATTAAAAAAGAAGCTTTAGATCTATGATTGGTCATGACATCAAAATATTATGTTCATATCATACATGTAAACATGATGGTTTATTTAACATTTACGTAAAATCAATATTGGATGTTTTTTGAAAAACAACATAAATATTCCTTCCAAATGTTTTTGTAAAATGTGAAAAATGGGTAAATATTTATTTTAAAAATAATAATAGGATAATTAAACTTTTTTGAAAATATTTTTGATTTTTTTTATAAATCAAGGTTTTTAATCAAAACAAATTTCTAACTGAATAGTGAAATAATGTCAAATTTTATTAAAAGACAATTTCTTAATTATATAAAGTAAGAAATACTAGATAAATAGATCCATTAAATTAATATATCATCAATAAAAATATTAAAATAAAACTCATGATAACTATTAAGATATGTATTATAATATTTCATTAATAGAAGCAAAATCATAAACAATCCTGATAAATGATGAGATTGTATTAATAATCTCTTACCACTCTGATAAATTTGAATGATAATCCAAATGAGAGAATAAAATTAAATTAAACTCAAAATATCATGAAAATAAGGATATTCCTGATATAACTTGTAAAAGGAGAAGTATATACATCTCATAAAATAATATTGGTGTATAACATAACATGTGTCTCAAAGAAGAAAAATTGAGACAAAATTCCCTTACCAATTTGGTAACATTTGAACAATAAATCCCATGAAAGAGAAATACATAAATGGATATTTAAATAAAAATAAACTTCAGGATAATCATCATAAAATAAATTCATAGAAATTATATACACCATATAGATTAAATAGATGGTTAGTATACCTTATGTCTCAAAAAATAAAAAAGTAAGATGAAAATCTCTTACCTTAAGTATTGACTTCTATAGAACATATTCAAACCTCATATATAATAATTATATGTTTATTATAAATCTACCAATGAACCATATTCATATAAATAATTTGATATATTATTTACCTATGAATTTATATTAATGTTATTTTAATAATTCCATGTTAATGTTATGTTTTGGTAATAACTACTCTATTTTCACAAATGTTTTGATTTGTTATATTTTTTGTTCACTTAACATAATCATGATTTAGTAATATTAAGAACGATACATATGATGTAAATATCATATATATTAATTTTATATATGATGTTAAAATTATATATAAAAGGTATAAATAGGAAATTAAATACATTATTCATGGAGACGACATATCGTACGAGCGATTAACACTATTTTCATTTTGTTGTCAGATTGAAAGAAAGAAAGAAATATTATATATTATAATTAAAGAATCATTTTTATGACCTAAATATCACTTAGTTTTATTAAACCCATCCTTAACAAATCACATTTAAAGAGTGAACACATCACATTTCTCCGGGAGGCGATAGTCCGCTGTACACACAAATGACGTTATTATATTCCCACAAAATGGAAAGTATGAAATTATATGTGATATAATAACTACAAAATAGTTATAACATAAAAAATATAATGAATATAATATATAAAATGTATGAAAACCATTATTCCCAACCATTATAGGTGTTAATGGACAAATGAACAACATCAGTTCGCAAGGAGGTAATCTGTCGTACACATGAATGATGATTTTGTAACCCATGTGATGGATGTGTGTGTGGTTTTTTATAATAAAATGAACATTAAAATATATCATAATATTTAGTATACTGATGTTATTTTATAGGCATGATATAAAAATAATTTAAGGGGTTTTTAGAAGAAATAAAAAAACAATTCATTGATGAACGTTACAACTTCTTCGGGTATCTCCTTTGGGTTTTCACCGAAGGCCTTCCTTGGTTTTCCTTATGAAAAAATAATGATTATAGGATTAGGTCATGGAAGTTGGAAATATATTTTTACAAGTATTTTTATATTAAATTGGCATGATAGGTGTGAATAGATGGGTATTGTGTGTGTCCTTTTATAAGGGAGGTGAGTGACAAACTTGTAAATCTTTGAAAGAGAGAATTACACCATTATTTTTCATATTAAAAAGTGTATAAAATGGATAAAATTATAACCTTAGACATTATAATGTATACAATTGTAAATAAAATAGATTTTGACCATTTTTTGGTCATTTTACACCTTTTTTTCTTTGTTAAACTACTAAGTAATCTTGTTTTTTACCTTAATCGATGTAATTAATTTTTATTTTCATTCAATAATTTCTTTGGTAAAAACTTAATCTTACCTTATTATAATTTATAAATTATTCTGATTTTAAATAGGGAATCCATTTTTACAAATTATAATCACATAGGTAGAAAAAATAAATATAAAATTAACCCCACCGACGTGTAGATAAAGAGAGTTTTTAAAGAAAAAATGTTCAAAAGGTTACACAGCTTTTATATTAAATTTAAATATAAAATTGACTCTAATGAACTAAATTGGATTAATATATATATAATTTAACTAAATATACTTTAAAATTGAATTAAAATACTATTTATTTTTATAAATAAATTAAATGAAAAGACAATTATCAATTAAAATGCAGTATTATTGACTATTCATCAAAAAAATGATTTTCAGAAAAATCCAAAAAGATCACCCTAATCTAATATGGAATTTATGAATTGAAAAATGAATTTTATTTTATAAAATTAAATATATAAATGTTTTATAAATTAATTTTATTATTTTTCACAAAATTCATCAAAAGCATATTTTTTAGAGAATAGTATTTTCACAACATATAAAGACTTTACAAAAAATTATATATTTTATTAAAAATATGATTCCTTTATATAATACCATTAAAATGAATATTTGAAAATTAGTTATTACAATACATATTTCTAATTATAATGGATATGGTAAAATGGTCACGTTTAAATAACTATATTAATAATATGTATAGGTTTTTCAAAAACTGAGTGTCACTTGTCTCACAAGCTAATAGAGTGTTGTGTGTAGTGAAAGATAACACAATGTTGCATGTAATTAAATATTTACTTGAAGTAGAACATAATGAAATCCATCAAAAAATTTAATTTATTTAAAAAAAGTTCATAAAAACTTGGGTTGTTGCTAGAAATGTTGGAGGAAATGAATATCAATACTTATTCCCTAGTGATATTTAATATATATAGTCGCAGAGTTATGGGAGAGTAGAATTTGATACATGTGTAATTCATCACTTGACTCTACCTAGATCGGTGGATGAGAAAGAGTATAATCACTTGAAATATGTTATAACTTTAAGGCCCAAGCCTTTAACCGTACTTAATATTGAATTAAATAAATAATTCACATTGAGGATCTTTTCAGGATTAGAGTTTTAAAGAATTAAGACATAACTATTACATATCAAAATATTACAAAGTAGACACTTCTACTAAGTTTCCATAAAAAAACTCTTAAAAAGACACATGTCTAGTTCCATGTTTTATATAGCATGACTTTACCTTGATCCCATCGTTGACCCTATTCCACATTAAGTCCTGTGAAAAACATTTCAAAAAAACTTGGGGTGAGCATAAAAAGCTTAGTAAGGGATACACAAATAATGAAAACTGTTAGTTCTTCAAAACAACAAGTAAACCTTGTAAACTTTATCAAAGTAATACTTTTCACCTTTATGAAGTAGTAAAAACTGTTCACTGAATAAAAGATCATTACTTACCCTTTTTGTAACCAAAAGATTACCATAAAACCCATATAAAGAACACATAACATATAAAGGTAACTTGGGACATAAACATACTTATGTGGAATAACCATCCCGTCGACTTCCACACATATCACTTAATGGAATAGCCATACAACTGACTTCTATACCCAATGCATTGGAGGTTATAACGTAACCACATGTCCTGGTATTCACGGCACCACCCGTCATATGGTTTATCACATAACCACTCATCAAATGTCCAAGTACCATTATAAAATCATAATACATATTACAATGGAAAGAAAACATTTCCACACTTTGATCACAATATATCAATTAAATATATTAACATAACAAATCCATTATAAAAACCATTTTAAATACCAAAATACATAAAAGACTATATGGAATTTATTTCATTTTAAAAAACATTACGGCTTGTTGAGGAATCCAAAGACCAAATAATACTCACGGCGGCGGAAAAGGTCGTTGTCACCGAGTACGTTAAAAGAAACATTCCTTTTTTTTCATTTCGTAAAATACTTCGAATAAAAATATTCCTTTTGAATAAAATTAAAATTAAAAGGGGTTTATACACCGTATAAAAGAAAGTTGTGTATAAAACAAAATTTGCCTCAATGAAAGGAGATTGAGACGAAGTCCCATACCTCGGGTCTGACTTGACTCGATCGTTCTTTAACATCATGAATAATAAACTTGAGTTAATTTTTACATTCTTAAGAACCTTTTTCAAGTTCATTATTCCTTTTATATCACTTATTACCATGTTATGAACACTATGTAATTATTTATGTTAATAATGGTCGTTTTGTCGATCATTGGTACTTGAGTCAAAAAAATAAACTCTTTATAATTACAAGTTGTTCATGTGGTAAAATATCCATTATATCAAGAATTGTATTCATGATTTAGATATCATATATATCCAGTATATACATGCAATTATAATATTACATAATCATTTAGAGGTAAGAAATGAAATGCACCATTCATGGAAACGGTAAGCTGTACGTACGCATGAATGCTACTCTCATTTCTATGTCATATTAATG
The DNA here is from genome assembly GCA_963277665.1 of Viscum album. Lineage (NCBI taxonomy): Eukaryota > Viridiplantae > Streptophyta > Magnoliopsida > Santalales > Viscaceae > Viscum > Viscum album. The sequence goes on along the minus strand of OY728120.1, from coordinate 1,330,702,649 downwards.
GAATTTAAACTAAATGAGAGATATGTATATTTTAATTACAGAATTATATTCATCATTTAGATTTAACATACATCATATATATCCATTATATATATATTACATTACATTTGGGGATAAGAAATGAAATGCACCGTTGATGGAGACGGTAAGACGTACGTACGCATGAACGCTGCTTTCATTTCTATCTCATACTTTAATGGAAATAAATAATAATGATATAAAGGTATATTATAATTCTAGTATAAAATCATATATAATAACTTTAACTCCATCCTTCATATGTCCCACATATGGCATTAACGAATCAAATCACTTTGAGGGGGCGGTAGTCAGCACTTCCTAAAATGAAGATATCGTGTTTACCCATAATGGGAACCATAAAGGTATTTAATAAATGAAAAATACAGAAGCTTAAGTAAAATATAAACATATTATATATCATATATAAATATAGTGACATCTTAATGTCCACCTTTGAAGGTGTTATATGAGTGTTGAACAATCATCATTTCATGAGGCAGAAATTCACCATCCACAGAAATAATATGTTCTTTAACCATTAAATGTAGGTGTGTGTAAGTGTAGCTCGAATAAATCACCTAAAAACATCCTAGTATATTGAAGATACTGGTGTTTTTTCAAAATAAAGGAATAAAAAGAGTTTAGGGGGTTGGAGAAGCAAAATAAAACATAAGAACACAAGAGAAAACACTACCTTTAAAACGGGCAACTCTTTTTGATTTGAGATCAAAGGTTTCCTTGGGTAGACCTCTGCCCAAAGTGAGGCTTCTACGTGTAATATAGGGATGTGGAGAGACAAAATGGATAGTGGTTGGCCGAGACAATGGATTGAGAAGTGTGGGTAAGGTGGTATAGGTGGGGGCCTTTTATAAGAGGAGAGGAGGGGCACTCTTGGAAAGTTATAAAAGATTACTTTATTATAAAATACTTTTCGGTTTTAAAAGGTCCCAAAATTATATATTTCGAGGATAAGGTGATAAGAGTTGGAAATCCACCCATACAATATGTTTTTTACATGTTTAGGTATTAGATTTACATTATCATTTCATTTTATTTAAATCGTTAAATAACGAGGTAATCGCTGCATCATCATGGTGTCATAAATAATTTAATTTATTTAATGTCTAAAAATTATAAAAAAATATCATGATTTATGAAATAATTTTATCATTATAATGAATATTTATAGTAAAAAATATGACTTGTATGAACCCATTTTAAAATTGTTTTAGTAAAACAACTCATGTTTGTGACATTTTAATTTTAACATTAAATAAAAAGTTATTAATGTCATTTTCCTACCAAAGTGGCTCCATGGGGTCCCCAAGTTGACCCATGGATTGTCTTGGTCGGCCATGACACATCAAATAATGGTAAGACATGTGTCTAGGTCATTTCATATTATTAAAACCTTATTTTTACCTTAAACTACAGTAATTACCTCTAATCACGATTAAAAACTTAAAAGTTACTATTCACCAAAAAATTATTTTATTCTAATTGAACCACATTTTACTTCCTAATGAAAACCATGTATGTTAGATTTTTGAAATTCAAAACACAGAGGTGGTAAATTTTCATTTAAATGAAAAATCAGTTTTTTTAAGTACCACATAGTGGTTTCACTATTCATCAAAAATTAAAGATTTTTAGAAAAATACCAAAATTTCACCCTAAGCTATATTTGATATTCCGAATTCAAAAATGATGTCTATTTTAAAAAATTCAAAAAATATAAGTTACATTAATTAATTTTTTAATTAATTCCCACTGTCAAAACAAATAGCGTGTTTTTATGAAACAATATGTATCAAAAGATTGACAGTAGTCTAAGTCCAATTTCAAAGTGGAATTAATTCCAATGACCACTATTGGATTAAATGGTTAAAAAATATTCTAATTTCACTCTAAAACAAATTCAAAAGATAACCTAATCATAGAAACAAATTATATTAAAAAAAGGTTTTGAATTAAAATACATCATTTTTCACTATTCATTAAAAATGAACTTTATCGGAAAAATACCAAAAATTTACACAAAGTAAATTTTGATGTCCCAATTATAAAGAAGAATTTTGTTTGGTCCAATATAATATATAAGAGTGACCAAAACTATATTTAAAGATGGTTCTCCATCAAAAGGCGATAAGTCGACCTTTAGTCAATGTTAGAGTATATATGCCTAAAATTGAATTCTTTTCTTATTTTAAGCCCTTATCTTTTATTGGATAAATGTAAAAACATTTAAAAAACATATATAATAATATTTTAGTTATTTCTATTCATTCCCGCTAATACAAAAGCTACGTGTTAACTACTATTTAAAATAATATTATTTTTTTACTAGTGTGCAACGTAAGATTTCAAAGAAACTCATTGTTGTGTATCGGGTACGCTATCAAACATAGCAACCTCTTTAAAGTAAAATTAATATTTAATTTGAAAATATTAATAAATATGAAAATGCTTTATTTTTTATTTACCTGGGATGTTACATCCTTCCCCCCTTTTTGTAATTGCGTCCTCGCAATTTTATTCACTTATCAAAATAAGTGGGGGTATTTATCCCTCATATAATTTTCAGATTCCCAGGCTGCCTCTTCAACCATATGGTTTTTCCACAAAACCATTACCTGGTGAAATACCTTATTTCGCAACACTTGCTCTCTTCTGTCATGAATCTGGACTGGTTTTTCTTCACAAGAGAGATTCTCTTCCAACTGAACTACCTCTGGGCTCAAAACATGAGATGGATTGGGCATATACTTTCTCAACATCAAAACATGAAAAAAATTGTGTACCTGAGATAAACTCGGAGGAAAAGCCCCTCGGTAAGCAACTGATCCAACTTTTTCCAGAATTTCATATGGTCCAATGAACCTTGGAATCATCTTTCCTTTCTTACCAAATCACATCACACTTTTCCATGGTGAAACTTTGAGAAAAACATGATCACCTACATCGAAAGATTGATCCTTCCTCCGATTATCCACATAACTCTTCTGCCTGCTCTAAGCTGTTCTCATGTGTTTCTGAATCAACTGAACTTTTTCTACCATATCTTCTACTAATTCTGGTCCCATCATCTTCCTTTCACCTACTTCATACCAAAAGGCCAGAGTTTGACACCGCTTCCCATATAATGCCTCAAACAGAGCCATCTTTATACTGGAATGAAAACTGTTATTATATGAAAATTCAACCAAAGAAAGATGTTGGTCCCAACTTCCCTGATAATCCATCGAGCAAGCTTGTAGAATATCCTCCAAAGTATTAATTTTTCGTTTTGACTGCCCATCTGATTAAGGATGAAAAGATATACTAAAATTTAATTCAATACCCAACGACTTCTGGAGGCCTTTCCAAAAGTTAGAAGTAAACCTGGGATCATGATCAGATACAATAGAGAGGGGAACTCCATGAAACCTGACTATCTATTTAATATACAATCTAGAAAGTTGATCTAGAGAGAATGTATCTCGAATAGGAAGGAAATGAGCATATTTAGTCAAGTGATCAATAACAACCCAGATTGCATTATTACCTCGAGATGTCCTCGGTAATCCCACAACAATGTCCATGGATACATTTTCCCATTTCCAATCCGGCACCGTTAAAGGCTGGCGCATCCCTTTCGGTAACTGCTGCTCTACTTTAACCTAATGACATGTCAAACACTTCACAGTAAAATCAACAATATCTCTTTTCATTCCATCCCACCAGTAATACTCCCGATGATCTCTGTAAATCTTAGTACAGCCAGGATGAACTGAAAACGGGGAACTATGAGCGTCACATAACAACTCACCCTTCAACTGTGAATCACAAGGCACACATAATCTCTTCCCAAACCTCAAAACACAGTCATTATCAATGTTGAATTTAGGAAACTTACCCTTCTAAACCAGCTCTACCTTTTTCTGCAACCCACTATCTTGCTTCTGTGCTTGCTTGATTCTGTCTGATAGAGAAGATTTCACTGATACCTGAAACAAAACAGAAGGACTTCCTGCACAAACAACTTCCATTCCAAAGTTCATCAAATCAAAAACCAAAGGATCTCATTCCAAATGTAGCATGGTTAATGAATCATTAATTTTTCAACTAAAAGAATCAGCCACTTTATTTGCTTTTCCCGGATTGTAATGAATTGTACAATCATAATCCTTGATTAATTCCAGCCATCTCCTCTAACTCATGTTCAATTCTTTCTAAGTGAATATATACTTTAAACTTTTGTGATCAGTATATATTTCACACTTTACTCCATACAAATGATGCCTCCAAATTTTTAGAGCAAAAACAACAGCATCTAATTCCAAATCATGTGTAGGGTAATTTACCTCATGAGTTTTCAATTAACGTGATGTTTATGCAATTACACGATCATTATGCATAAGGACACAACCAATTCCCTTTAATGAAGCATAATTGTATATAACAAACTCACCATTCCTGGAAGGAAGTGCCGAAACTGGAGCATTCACCAATCTTCTTTTCAACTCATGAAAACAATCATCACATTCTTTTGTCCAGATACACATAACACCCTTCCGAGTTATCTTAGTCATTGGACTAGATAACTGTGAAAAATTTTCAACAAACCTTCGGTAGTAACCTTCCAAACCAAGAAAACTACGGATCTCGGTTACATTTGTGGGTCTTGGCCATTCTTCACCAACTTTTGTTTTAGCAGGATCAACATTTATGCCATTTTTTGAAACAATGTGACCAAGGAAAGCAATTTTTTGTAACCAAAACTCACACTTTCTGAATTTTTCATATAGTTTCTTTTCTTTTAAGGTTCTCAAGATAACCCTTAAATGACTTTCATTCTCTTATTTACTTTTATAAAACACCAAAATATCATCAATAAATACAACCACCATTTATCACCTGATTCAACTGAGTCATCACTGCAGTAAACTGCTCAATTCTGATTCCGACCATCTCTGGTTGCTGATTCGAAAGGTCATTATACTCTGTATGACTTCCCAGAAAAGATACTCTGTTTCCTCTATGAAAAAAGATTCTTAACACAAAAATAGCTCAGGTGAAGAAACATGGTAATCTATAAATGCTATATCATTTCAATCATACCATAAACTAATTTATAATTTTAACAATTTTCTAACTCCTAAAGTTGTCTAAACCGACCTCTGATACCAACTATAAGGCCTCAGCCTTAATCCTTACTTAATATTGAATTAAATGAATAATTCACATTGAGAATCTTTTCAGGAATAGATTTTTAGATAATTAGGACATAACTATTACATCTCAACAGATTACAAAGTAGAAACTTTTACTAAGTTTCCATAAAATAAAAACTCTTAAAAAGACACATGTCTAGTTCCATGTTTTATATAGCATGAATTTCCCTTGATCCCATACTTGACCCTATTGCACATTAAGTCCTGTGAAAAACATTTCAAAAAAAAAACATGGGGTGAGCATAAAAAGCTCAGTAAGGGATACACAAAGAATTAAAACTGTTAGTTTTTCAAAACAACAAGTAAACCATGTAAACTTTATCAAAGTAATACTTTTCAACTTTATGAAGTAGTAAAAACTCTTCACTGAATAAAATATCATTACTTACCATTTTTGTAACCAATAGATTACTATAAAACCCATATAAAGAACACATAACATATAAAGGTAACATGGGACATAAACATACTTAAGTGGAATAACCATCCGGTCGTCTTCCACACATATCACTTAATGGAATAGCCATACGGCCGACTTCCATACCCAATGCATTGGAGGTTATAACGTAACCACCCGTCCTGGTATTCACGGAACCACCCTTCATATGGTTTATCACATAACCACCCATCAAATGTCTAAGTACCATTATAAAATCATAAGAAATAATATAATGGAAAGAAAACATTTCCACACTTTGATCACAACAACTCACTTAAATATATTGACATAAAAAATCCATTATAAAATCTATTTTCAATACCAAAATACATAAAAGAGTATATGGAACTTATTTCATTTTAATAAACATTATGGCTTGTTGAGGAAGCCAAAGACCAAATAATACATACGGCGGCGGAAAAGGTCGTTGTCACTGCATACGTTAAAAGAAACATTCCTTTTTGTCGTTTAGTAAAATGCTTCGTATAAAAATATTCCCTTTGAATAAAATTAAAAGTCAAATGGGTTTATACAGTATATAAAAGAAAGTTATGTATGAAAAAAAATATTCCTCAGTGAATGGAGATTGAGACGAAGTCCCATACCTTGGGTGCGACTTGACTCGATCGTTCTTTAACCTCCTGAATAATAAACTTGAGTTAATTTCTACTTTCTTAAGAACATTTTTCAAGTTCATTTTTCCTTTTATATAACTTATTACCATGTTATGAACACTATGTAATTATTTATGTTAATAATGGTCATTTTGTCGATGATTGGTACTTGAGTCAAAAAAATAAACTCTTTATAATTACAAGTTCTTCATGTGGTAAAATATACATTATATCAAGAATCATATTCATGATGTAGATATCATATATATCATATATATCCAGTATATACATGCATTTATAATATTACATAATCATTTAGAGGTAAGAAATGAAATGCACCGTTCATGGAGACGGTAAGTCGTACGTACGCATGAACGCTACTTTCATTTCTATGTCATGTTAATAGAATTAAAAATGAATGAGAGATATGTATATTTTAATTACAGAGAAATAATCATCATTTAGATGTAACATACATCATATATATCCATTATAAATATGTTCTTATAATAGTACATTACATTTGGGGATAAAAAATGAAATGCACCGTTCATAGAGACAGTAAGCTGTACGTACGCATGAATGCTACTTTCATTTATATCTCATACTTTGATGGAAATAAATAATAATTATATAAAGGTATATTATAATTCTAGTATAAAAACATATATAATAACTTTAACTCCATCCTTTATACGTCCCACATATGGCATTAACGAATCAAATCACTTTGAGGGGGCGGTAGTCCGCACTTCCTAAAATGAAGATATCGCGTTTACCCATAATGGAAACCATAAATTTATGACATAAATGAAAAATACAGAAGCTTAAGTAAAACATAAACATATTATATATCATATATAAATATAGTGACATCTAAATGGCCACCTTTGAAGGTGTTATATGAGTGTTGAAAAATCATCGTTTCGTGAGGTAGAAATTCGCCATCCACAGAAACAATATGTTCTTTAACCATTAGATGTAGGTGTGTGTAAGTGTACCTATAATCCTTCACATAAAAACATCATAGTATATTTAATATACTGGTGTTGTTGCAAAAGAAATGAATAAAAAGAGTTTAGGGGGTTGGAGAAGCAAAATAAAACATAAGAACACAAGAGAAAACACTACCTTTAAAACGGGTAACTCTTTTTGATTTGAGCTCAAAGGCTTCATTAGGAAGACTTCTGCCCAAAGTGAGTCTTCTAGAAGTAAGAGAAGGATGTGTAGAGACAAAATGGCCAGGGGTTGTCCGAGAAAATGTCTTGAGAGGTGTGGGTAAGGTGGTAGAGGTGGGGGCCTTTTATAAGAGGAGAGGAGGGGCACTCTTGGAAATTTATAAAAGGTTACTTTATTATAAAATTCTTTTCGGTTTTAAAAGGTCCGAAAATTATATATTTATAGGATAAGGTGATAAGAGTTATAAATCCACCCATCCAATTGGGTTTTGACATGTTTAGGTCTTATATTTTACATTATCTTTTCATTTTATTTAAATCATTAAATAATGAGGTAATCGCTGCATCATCATGGTGTCATAAATAATTTAATTTATTTAATGTATAAAAGTTGAAAAATAAATATATCATGATGTAGTTAATATTTTTATATTTCTAATGAATATTTATAGTCAAAAATATGACTTTTATAACCACATTTAATTTTTTTTAGTAAAACAACTCATGTTTGTGACATTTTAATTTTAACATTAAATAAAAAGTTATTAATGTCATTTTCCTACCAATGTGGCTTCATGGGGTCCCCAAGTTGACCCATGGATTTTCTTGGTCAACCATGACACATACAATAAGGGTAGGACAAGTTTTTAGGACATTTCATATTATTAAAACATTATTTTTACCTTAAACTACACTAATTACCTCTAATCGCGATTAAAAACATAAAAGTTACTATTTACCAAAAAATTATTTTTATCCCATTGAACCAAATTTTACTTCATAATGACAACCATGTATGTCAGATTTTTTAAATTCAAAACACATAGGTGGTAAAATTTAATTTAAAAGAAAAATCAGTTTTTTTAAGTACCACATAGTGGTTTCACTATTCATCAACAATTGAAGTTTTTTAGAAAAATACCAAAACTTCACCCTAAGATCTATTTGATATTATGAATTCAAAAATTATTTCTATTTTAAAAAATTAAAAACATACAAGTTACATTAATTAATCTATTAATCAATTCCCTCGGTCAAAACAAATAGCGTGTTTTTATAAAACAATATGTATCAAAAGATTAACACTAGTTTAAGTCCAATTTCAAAGTGGAATTAATTCCAATGACCGCTAGTGGACTAAATGGTAAAAATATATTCTAATTTCACTCTAAAATCAATTTAAAATATAATATAATCATATAAACAAATTAGATTAAAAAGAGGTTTTGAATTAAAATACAACATTTTTCACTATTCATTAAAAAATGAACATTATCGGAAAAATACCAAAAATATACACAAAGTAAATTCTGATATCCCGATTCTAAAGAAGAATTTTTTTGGTCCAATAGAATGTATAAGAGTGACCAAAACTATATTTAAAGATGGTTCTCCATCAAAAGGCGATAAGTCAACCTTTAGTGAATGTTAGAGTATATATATGCCTAAAATTGAATTCTTTTCTTATTTTAAGCCCTTATATTTTTTTGGATAAATGTAAAAACATTTAAAAACATATATAATCATATTTTAGTTATTTCTATTCATTCCCACCAATACAATGGCTATTTGTTAAATACCATTTAAAATAATATTATTTTATTACTAGTGTGCAACATAAGATTTCAAAGAAACTCATTGTTGCGTATCGGGTACGCTATCGAACATAGCAACCCATTTAAAGTAAAATTAATATATAATTCTCAAATATTAATAAATATGAAAATTCTTTATTTTTTATTTACCTAGAATGTTACAATAACCATAACTAAAGGGTAATTATAGTAGAGATTCACCATAATATCAAATCACCATTGATATCCAATCATCAAAAGCTATATAAAATATTATAGTAGATGAGTAATTATAATTAATCACCTTAAACACAATAAAGTATCCCCTTATTAATCATGAAATAGTTTTATGTATTAATGTGGAGTATCCAGCACTTCCTGTTCAGAGTCCCACTAGAAAGCACAAAAAAGGTCAAGGATAATTCAATAATGGATGAATGTTTTTTATTTAATTACCCATATAATAATATCATAACACAACCTATATTACTTTTCATATAACCACCACTTGATTCCATAATATCCCCAATTAGTTCTCACATGCACATGTCATCGCATGCTGGTGATAATAATTCAATAATGACAGTCATTTTTGAATTATTTATCTGGGCACATTAGAACCTCCCTAATTCCAATTTCTTCACTTAAAGTTTCATTCATGAAATTAAAATTATCCAAAGTTACTCCAATTCATTAAACAACCATTTCCATCAAAGGCTTGAATCTCTATTTGAGAGATTCTACAGCCTTAGTCTCTAAGGGTCAAGTCACTATTCATTATTATCTTACCATCATTTATATGAAATTTTTTAAGTACATCAATTTTCTTTATGATCATGTCACACCATTTTAGGAAATACCCACCCTTAACATTATATTTATATTTCATTATCAATATGATCTTATAACATTAGTTGTGAAGAACACAATTTATAATGTCAATCATGAAATCAACATATATTATAATAATAAAATTCATTTCATGAGTTGATATAAATCTTCACATATATATCATCCAACTAACTCCATGGAGTTTTATTTTTGATAAAACAATCAAAGAAGTCACTTATTATTATTAATAGAAATTCCTTAATTTAATTAGTTATATTGTACTATCCATTATTTATTTGACTAAAGAATTTGATTCCCATGATCCTTTTCATTCCATTGATTTTTTCTTATCATTTCTGATCATATATGTCCGACATATAAAATTCATTATTTCATAATGAATTTCACAATTTCATTAAGGGTTATCATTATATTTTATAAGAAATATTTATAATGTTTAAATGTAATCTCTTCTTTATAATCAATGTGGATCCATAACTTAATACACCATTTAATTATCATAATAGATTAATGACTTCCTTCTTTGGTTAAGAAATTCATCCTAGATGATAATTCATGTTTATATTACTAAGTTCAACATTATTACATTAAATATTATTATTCTATAATAACAAAATTTACCTGATATCCCAAGAAAAAAATGATATCTCAATCTCAAAATTAATATTCCATTGAATTCATTTATGTTTTAAATCCCATGTCTGATGATTGGTAGTGCTAAATTATGTTAAAACTTAGTCAAAAAATTCTATTGTTAATTATTTTAAAACAATTAATTTGCATATTAATTTAATCATAAAAATATTAAATTTAAATTCATATGATTTCAAAATGATCGAAACATGGTTACATTGGATTTGGGATACAATAAGGATTCCAATATAATTTTCAAGGTCCAATTTGAACTAGGGACATTCCCTTGTATGCTTGATCTCTCTCGACCATTCAGGGTGTGCTATACAGTACCCCCACATGCAGGGCATGAACACCACTAACATACCCTTAAATTGGTTTCTACTTATCCATATGATACATTCATCCTATCAATCATATTGTTCCTAAGTGATATTCCTCACCAATTATTTATATCCATTCGATTTCAGAATGAAAGATCCCTTGGCTAGGTGCATTGCACACCCACGTCTCCCCCAACTAGGGATAACATGATACACCAATTAGATTCCAATCAAATTATAGGATTATTAGGTGAATATGATATGGTCTACCTTACATATACTATACCCTATATATTTTATGGTTAGTAAGGAAAGGTTTGTGATATTTTATACTGAATCAGATTAACCTCATTCAATATGTGCGTCCCTCATTGGCATCCTCTGCAATCATCACTATCGAGAAGCACTGTATTTTATTTCATAAAGTTTAAATTTAACAAATTTAAATAAAATTAATACCCATGGAAATTATTATCGCCTAATTATATATCCATCCGTGATTTTTCATGATTCAAACCCAAAGCACCTAAAAACAGAGATGGAATTCTAAGAAGGATCATTTACCTCTCCAGAAAATATTTTATTCTAAAACTATGATTAAAATGATTTAAAATGGTTCATATTTTTCTCATTAATTTATTTAAACCACATATTTTAGGCTCATTTATTTTTTAAAAGAATCAATTTATCACCATATTTTCAAAAAAACTCCTAGAACTTCTCTCAAGGTTTTCTCAAAATCTGTTTGTCAGATTTTGATAAATGTAAGGGAAATTAATTAATTATTAAATAAGTAATAAAATGTTAAAATTTTATTCAAATAGTCTAATATTTGATATAAAAATGAAAATATATAATTTTTTTTATTAAAATTAAGGATTCAAATCAAAGAACGATCTCTGTTTTCAATAAAACGGCGATCCTCCGACTAAGTTCTCTAATATCTAGTGCATAGTCTCACTCTATTGATGTTTTTTCCATACATAAACCCTATATATCACCTAGTTACCTATAAAATGATCTTATAAATGGGGGATCTAGTTCAAGAGTTTAAATAATGATTAGTTATTTATTAACTAATTCATTAAATATTACATTGGTATCACAATGCACAACTCATGACCATGCATGAAAATTATGCAACTCCAACCAAATGGTAGACACCCCATTCCAAACTAAGAAACACAACTCATTTACCAATCTAATACCCCAAAGGGGATGCATTTTCCATTATTACGTTGTTAACCAATAAATATTGTTTTTTTTAAAATCACTTTGAGAGATCAATCTATTTATAAAATAACCTCGTTGAAATTTAAATGAGTTACATTAAATCCATCAACACCAAATTAGGCATCAAATTATGATTAGAATAAATGTAGTTCCCTGATAAATACCCATAATATTAAAAAAAATAATGAATCTCTAATTATTTCACAAAACTCCTCCTTGGAAATCATCAATTTAATTGAATATTATTTATCCTTCAATTAAAAAACATTAATGAAAAAACAAATGAAAAAAAATAATTTATATTCAGGACATATTTATATTGCTTATTAAAATACTTGTTATAAAAACAAAGAGGTAAAATGATTAATTGTAGGTAAAAAATTCCTCAAGGTTCTATTTTAGTGTTTTTGGGGTGATTGGGCTCTTTTATAAATCCATATGATTATGTATCATCATGGTTTTTATTTCTAAAGAATATATTTTAGGTGGCATAGTTTCTTAGTGTTTAAAAAAATTGGGCCTAAAAAATGGGAGTTAGTTTTTAGAAAATGAAGGTTTTCTAAAAAGGAGTTCACCGTTTGTGGATTTTGAAGTACAATTCACATACCATAAAGGAGTTAAGAGGAATGATTTTGGGAAAAAAAATGGAAAATTTATGTATAGAAGTGCAATCCAAACTACAAATCATGCTACATAGATCATGTAGTGAAAATAGTTCAGGGGAGGCTTAAAATTTACAGGAGGCATGTTGTTTTCAGATTGAGGTGATGAATTGGGATGACGTAAAGGGATGTTTTTTTTGGTGGAAGACATCATAAATCACATAGGAAGAAAGAGCTATGCAAACCAAAAAACATATTTCACTGTGAAGGATGTATCACATTGAGGTTTTGGGCTAATAATATTAGAGGGCTTTGAGGATATATTTTCCTATTTAAATACCTATAATCTCAACCTTATATAGAGAAAAAATTCAAACAGAATATTATCACTGTGGGAAGAAGTAGGTGAAGTCTGATGTTGTTCACAAGAAAACAATTCCTTGAAGGAGAGGAGGTTCGTGAATGATGATTCCATAAAAGGAGAATAGTTATATGATGATAGTTTATAGAAGGGGTTTTTTGAGGCTCGGTAGCCAGAAATGGAAAAGGGACCTTGATGTTGTGGTGGTCGATGAAGAATTATCCATCCGTATAAGAAGTGATGATGATCTAAAGAAGAAACAAAGGTAATCCACAGACAAAGAGGTGGTCTATAGAGAACTCATTCCATGCGGTGTAAGACTTCTTATAGAGGAATTAGGGTAGTTCACAGAGGATTCAAAGAAGGTCACAATATTACTAAAGTATTTCATGAATGAAATTTCCACATACTAAGAATATGCAGAAAAGTGAGACATTGATAGAGAATCTACATAAAATTGAGGATGTGTTCATTCATGAAATTTAGGGACCTACAAGTCCTTGAATATTGTGTGGATCCCATCCAGTGTAGTGAGAAAAGGAAGAAGAATATGGCGATCCTTTCCACTAGTAGTGATGTAGAGAAATATACATATGAGTGCCCCATGGGAAAGTATTGAGGTGACCCTAAACCTCATAAAGGCGGTGAGTCTGGGCATAAAAGTGATCTATCACAAACCATGTATTAGTAGTGAGCCTTAGTGGATTTTTTACATTGAAACATTTTTGTTGTATTCTCATTGGAAGTAGAAAAGAGAGGGTGAACAAAGAAAAAATATGTATGCACTGGTGTTTTCATTCCTGCATTAGTTTCGATTCCAGATCATGAGATAAATATTATAATGGATTAGATAAATATAAACACTAAATAGAAAAAAAATTTAACATTACAATTAAGAGGTAATGATCCAGTGGTGCGAGATGAATTTATAATAGAATATAATACCCTAATTCACACCCCCTCTCAGGGTATCTAGGCCCCTTTTTTACATAATAGTAATAAATGTGAGAAAATTATTCAAATCCCCCTACTTAAATCATGATAACATTTGTAATATTGGGATCGAAATTACATAAAAAAATCCCTAAATATTCTTTTGGTAATGAATTTTTATAAAAACCTATAATATTATAATTTAATTTAATTATTTAAATATCAATCTCATCATTCTCTTGAATACCATGATTAAAAAAGTATTTTAGTAATATATATATTTGTCTCATATTATTTTATATACCCACAATTTTATTTTTATACAATAAAAATTTTCATTATTCATATTTAGTCTCCAAGTATTTTTCATATGATGAATAATTCATCTCATCCAAATATATTCTCAATCTGTATCATGAATTTCAATTAAATCAACATAATTTCAAAAATCAATGATTTTTTTTGAATTTTAGTGTATATCCAATCCACCATATAATAATACATATATAGTATGATATTTATGATTTTATAAAAAAATATTCAATATTAATAAAACCAACCAATTTTGTAATAAGAAAGCATTTATAACATTTAAATATCAATGGGTGGGTGAAAAAGTTTACCTTGCATACAATTCATTATAAAAAGTGCTCATATTATTTTCATGGAATATATGACCATGTATGTGCATAAATGTTAGGGTTAAATGAACTATGCTTTTATATTTAATCATTTTTAAAAAGATGTTGTTTATTATCTCCTCGTGTATAAAATATATCAATCTTGAGATAAAAATATTTAATTATTCATTATGTTTATTCCCTTTATTATGTAAAATCTTCCCATAATTTATGATTTCAACTTATGGGTAATTAATTAAAATATTCAAGTAAATTATATAATAAACCACCCCAGACCCACACCGAACCCAAGATGACCCACAACTCACCTCATTCCCATTATCCATGATTTCTAGAGGTTTTCGACAAGTTATGAGGGATGAAAAAACATTATGGGTGAATGGTTCCCTCATGTAAAACCAATTTATATGTTGGTTTTTCATAAACAAGTAAAAATAACACTTTAACCAAATAAACATAGATTATAGTGTTATTTTCATACAAAAAAATAACTACATCCAACAAAAACGAATATAATTTAATAATATACCTAATAAAATAAATTTCCTAAATGGTTGAAATCCTTTATGGACTGTTATCTTCCCATATATGAGTTGTATATGATAATGATTTCAGATATAAACCAAGACCATGTACTATTCCATTAAATTACACAAAATAAAAAGAATACATATCTATATATGATTCATAGTGCATATATAGAGGGTTATTAAACCCATATATGAAAAAAATTTACCCAATGGGTTTTACACAAATTCTATATAAATATAAACAAATCAAGAAATTTCGAATTAAAAATGCAAAAGTTCAATTTTCACATTTATGGAAAAAATAATGGTTATGAAAAAATATTCACGTACTAATGTGAATTAATTAATGGAAATAATTCATTAAAGTTTTAATATGATAAAATGGTAAAACACCTATGGGTCTAAGGAAATGGTAAATTTATTATCCTTGTACAAAAATGTACTCAACTACATGCAAGATCCTCTGGGCAGGGACCTATCACACTCTATAATGATCCCATATATGGGTAGAAAAGTAATACACTGGGTAGAGTCATGTAATTCACTAGTATGGACCCATATTAAGAAAACAAATGAGGAATTCCAATAGAAAAAGTCTTATCATTCACTATCATGGGCCCATATTAGGGAAACACATAGGTGATATACACTATGGATGGTGTACCCTTTACCAAGAATGGTGTAGTTTCTATAATCCCTTTTATATAGACAAGGTTTTCCATGATTCTTTCCATATTAAAAAGGGTCTATGTAAGTCATTAATAAGTACACTAAACACAACTTTTTTAAAAAATTATTAACAATTAATGGTATAACACAATTCTATAGATACTTTAACAACAATAAAGATAATTTATTATGTGAGTTGCATATTTCATAAGCCAGGTGAACATTTATGTGACCTAAAAACACCTTCAAAAAAAATAAAAATTATAAATACACCTATTATATATTTATATTTCCTTTTAAATTTAAATAACCATAAAACCAATTATACAACACTACATGATACCGAACCATGGTTTATATAAAAAATTAAAAGTTTCATGGTAAAACTATATATATTAACATAAAGATCACTATATTTCGATATATAGAGGCCTTTGTAAATTTAAAATAACATTGAAATAGAAATTTCACTTCATTGATAATCATATAAATTCATTTAGATAAAATAACATCCATCATTTATCAAGGAAAACATAGTCAAAACTTCATCAAATACAATGAAGTCTTGAAAATATAAGAGTAGGATTTTATTCATGGAATCCATAGAAAATCATTATCTAAATTTGAAAACAAGATGAAAATAAATAAAACATCCATAATAATTTATATATGAAATATATATTTATTTTATAATAAAGAGATTAATTAAATTCAAAATATCATAAAAGGTTTTATAAATAATAGATGAGGTACATAACCCTTTACCTATTGAAATTGAATTTTATGAGAAAAAAATCAACAAATAACACCACATTTTCAAGAATTGTAACTTAATAAACAAAAAAATCATATTTTACTCAAGGAAATAACAAGTTTACTCTAAGGATTGGATGTTTACATAGTTACTCTTCATCTAATATGTGATTACTTGGATTCATATCTAGCCTTCAAGGTTGTCCCTGACCACCTATTCCATGTTATGGAAAACCCACTCTTTGAAATTTTGGGTTTCTCCATCCCATGGTGAGAACCCAAAATAGAATCCCTATATTAGTATAATTTCTACATTAGAGAACATAGGTAAAAAGTAGAAGAAGAAAAATATGGGTAAGGGAAAGAGGAAACTCACCTTTTTCTGACTATAATGATCCCCAGTGGTTGAATGGAGAAGAAGAGGGGAATAATATTGCTGGGGAATCAATCCTACCATAGCCCTTGACCCCCACAATAACCCTATGGATGAAATTGTGGGTTTCCATATGAAATTACCCATTCTTAAAAAAATTAATAATAAACATAAAAATAAAGATCTAATAATAATAATAATAATAATAATATGTGTCCATAATCTCTTTAAGGAATTATAATACCAAAAATTAAAAAAAAATACATTACATGTAAACACATGTATATTTCATACAACTACAATATAAAGAAACTATAATTTTTAAATATATTTGGATAATGACCTAAATCACTTAGATTAATAATTAATTGTTTAAATTAATTTAAAAATAATCATTTAAGTATCATTTACTGTTCTTAAATAATAAAAATCAAAAACATGTTTAGTAAAAATATATATTTTTTCCAAATTTTATTTTTATTTACTAATTATATATTTTATTTAATAATTATTAAAAAATAGGGTGTTATAATTATCCCACAATAAAAATATTCCATAACTGGAAATTCCTAAGAAACTTGTTTAAAAATCTATTTAAAAACGTATTTTCAAATCTTATTACATGAAAAGAGATATAACTAAATAATTAAAATCAATTCATAATCCCAATACGCATGGATTAGTATTTAAAACCATTACAAGGATCCTTTCAATTTTAACACTTCATTTGGGAATAAATTTTCATTATATATACTCATATCATGAAATTAAGCACTAATAATTTATATGGTTAATATTTATACCCTAAAGTGTATTAAAATAACCTCAAGTCAATATCTTAACCCCCTTAATATAACCTCAAAATCTCTACAATGAGGAATTTTCATGACCATTTAAGTTCGACAATGAAATTTATCTCGGTCCAACCCATGTTATTCACATATAGAATTATTCAAGAATATTAGAGTGAAGGTATAAGTTGTATATAAGATCAAATCCAAGAAATTAACAACACACAATGTCACAAAAGTAAAACATCATCTAAAAAACATCTTTGATCATAAGGGAAGGGGGAATAAATCCCTAAATACAACATAACAGAAAAAAAGACAAAATACTTAATGTATGGAATATTATAAATAAACAAAAAAAGGAAATAAATTCATGAGATAGAAACTAGAACAAAATAATCTATCAAAAGTATATCCTTTGATAGCCTAATATAAGAATAATGATCCTCTATAAAAATACATCTCATTAATATTCATTTACTAAATTCTCTAAGAGAAATAATATAAATACATCCTTAAAGTCATCCACTACAACCATCATTATTAAATATATTGATGAAACCACTATCCACTTAAAGTCTTAAAATATCATGACTATACCTCAACAGAATTACAATAATAGGAATATTTACCAAATTAAAACAACCTAATATAAATAAAAACATATTAGGAGACCTATTTTGAAATAGGAAAAAACATTTGAAAAAGATACAAAATTAGGTCACCCTAACATGAAATGATATTTTTGATGCCTTATAGACATTTCTAACTATGAAAATACTAAATAATGGTATGCATTATAGTTTTTGTAACTGATATCATTAAAATATTTGATTTATAGAGCCCAAAGAGACACCCAAATAAAAAATTATAGCTTCTGGAAATTGAACTCCGATTGTTAACTTCTATTAGGATATTTAAAATGTCTAATTTATACAAACAATATATATATGAGTTTCTAGGTTCAAAGTACGGTCGAAATTTAGTTTTTTAGAAAATTTTATTAATAAAAAGTTACTGTTTATGTTTATCAAACTGTTCACTAATGGTGTGGGTGTTTTTGAAAATTTTAGGATATGCATGGTTAGGGTGCACAATTTACCCAACCATGAACTAACCATGTATGTGGTTGTAGAAATTTTTTAGAAATTAATGGTTTAATAAATCATGTACAAACTATAAACTTTCCACTAGAATGTGGTGTATGTTTTAAAATACCTCATGAAAACATTTCACGTTACCTAGGAAACTCTGTATCTTTCATAATCACTTGGTTTAAAACCAATTTTCCCCACACAACCCCGAGACATTGAACTTAGGTTTAAAAACATAATATATACCTAAAATGGTGGGAATTAATCATTAAATCTTAAAATTAATGATCTTTTAAAGATTTATTACTGAAAACTTCAATATCCTTTTTAAAACTCCATCCAAACCCAACAACCAAATTACCCATTACCATAATCCACACCCCATATCCATAAAAAAAACAATCCTCTATTATAGGATAATTAAACATGATCTGACATTAAATTATGATAATTAAATCCAAACTATTATTAAATCAACCATCTACCCAATCAACTAATTCACTTTCACCTTACACCCAAAACATCTAACTAATCAACTAACCCACTTTCAAATTACCCCCCAAACATCCACCAAATCAACTAAACCACTTTCAAATTACAACCCCAATCATCCACCAAAAATGGTGGAAATAATAAATAATGACCCAGACCAAAATATCCCAACATAATTCCATCATTAGAAACCATAAATAATAGTTTTGATTTATGAAATAAATTTTCAAATCAATTTCACACATAAACTCCAAAACGAACACTATATTTCCAATAATCAAAAATTTATATAATTTACCTTAAAAACAATCCTGAAATAACAAAACAATCACTCCCAAAATGAGGAATAACTATAATTAAAACTAAGAATAAACATTAAGCAAACAATATTGAACTCAAATAAAATATTTTAAATAATACGCAACACCAAGAATTATTTCAACCAAATAAGTGAACCACATTTCAACAAAGAGACCCTAGAATAACAGAAAAAATCATGAAACTAAAAATAAATTTGTTTTAAATTATTAAATCACTTGTATAAAATTTTATAAAATAAAAACCATTGGTTTCAAACCAAATAAGTATTTAAAAATCCTTAATTTCATAAATTCACTCCCTTTTTGGATAAAACTAAATATTAAAATCACCAAATATCATATTCAATCAATTTCAATTATACCATATGAATCCTAGGCATTGTAATAAATAAATTATACAAAAATATGATTACTTTATTACATAAACCATGGATTGAAACACGCTACACATCCAAATACGACCTTAGATACAAATAAGAAATTCAAGCCAGTTGAACTATAAATTTAATTAAATGAATCTAAGTGGATTCTCAACATTAATAAACTTCAAATTCAAAAAAAAATGAATTCATTAATATTAAAAATAAATATCCATTTCCCAATTTAAACTCATTCTTATGTTATATTTAAATAATCACCAACCCTATGCACATTTATTAAAACTCATATGAGTCACTTTCAAAACCTTAACAAAACAAACAATCCCTGTACATGTTACTGACTATAAATTAAATCAAAACACAATTACAAACACCCATAACTAAAAAAAAATTATTTTACATCATCCATCACAAAAATGATTAAATACAAAACCTTTGTAAATAACTTTTTATCACTTATAAGTGAAAAACCAGAATCCATATGCTATAAGAGTTTATAATATTACCAACAAGTAATTACCAAAATAAACTTAAACCCAAAAAATATATTCTTAAATAATTACATAACCTCTTAACTATTTAAATGTGATGAAATCGTCCACACACTTCAAAATACTACAATAAATCTAAATGAACATATTTCACAAAGTCACATTATTCATGTTATAAAACATAAACTTTTTAAATCAAACACAAACATTTAAGAATAAAAACATTTCACAAAATGTGAATTATTTCAAAACTAGTATAATGTACTTTATTTCTTATAAATAATTTTAAAATAAATGTTCATATTGGATTATGGTTATAGTATTTTTTGTAAATAAGTTATCGATTATAATGAAGAGAGTTGGTGTTGTTAAAATAAATACATGAGTTACCTAAAATTTTATATGTTGTTATAGATACATTAACATATTGGAAAAGGTGTTTAATTATTATTTTCTTCCAATATTTCATGGAGGTTATACATGTTTTGAATATTGGAAAATATTCATGAAATGTAATGAATATAGAGTTTAGATTAGTTTCAATCAATTTTATGTGATGATATTTGATAAAATAACTATACACTATATGATTTATATGAGATTGGGGAAATGTTAATATGGATCTAAATGGAATTAATTATATTTATTATTAACTTTTTATAATGAAAAAATATATATGAAGTGAAAGAAACACTTAGATATAGATTGAAATTTCATTATGAATTTATATGGTTGGTGCTATATTTGTTTTATAATTAATTAAGCACTATTATCTATGGCATCTTTACTATATAAAAAAGAGTAATTATTCAAGGTTTTTTAAATCCATTTAAGTAGTAAAGGATGAGTCCTTTCATGTTATAAGAGGTTTTTGATTACTCTATTTAGGATGATGGTTTTTTAAAGATATCCTGTAGTGATTTTATATAGATAAAATATCTGGAAATGATTTTGAGATAATTTATAATCGTTAGATTTGATTTGAGGAAATATTGAGTTTATTTGAAGAGTACTGAGAAAGATTGAATTCATATGTATGAATAATTTCCCGTTTTAACTGGCTATATATGAGTAAATTTATATTTCTTGAGTTTCATAAAAGTGAATTGATTGTAAACCTTGATATGTAGGTATAAATGTATTCTATATAGGATTAATGTAGTGAATCTAACTACAATAACCATGATATGGGGTGTAATTTATTATATTGGAATAATATATAATGAATCACATCCGGAGGGACCAAATAGTTTAGTTGTCTTGGTAAACTAAATACATATTTGAAATTATCATTTTAATAAAAACAAAAAATTAACAATATGTTTTTGTTGAGGATTCCATTATTCCTCATAGTGTATCCTAGCATATCAATCACAAAACACTCCTTGGTAACTTAGATATTATAAAATAAAAGAAATAGGTGAGATTAAATGCTCAGTAAGGGTAAGAATATAATGAAATCTATTAATAAATAAGGCATAATCAATATAGAAAGGAAAAAAATGAAGAACGTTACACTTAATTAATACATTGTGTATAATATGGCCAGAATAGATGATGATAAAATATTTCCCTATAAATAATCACAAGATCTTGAAACATAACCATATATATTTTAAATAATTGAATAATTACATGGAATATCAATGAATGAATTCATAATTATTGAATTCATAATTCTAGAAATTAAAAACATATCATTGAAGACTCAGTCCATGACTTATTATCATTATTTCATCATTCCAATACATCTTACACAAATAGGTGAGGCCTCAACCAAATATCTATGCTTATTTTTCCAATGAGACCAATAGATTCATCGATGGTCTATGTAATTCTAGGATGTACCTATCACATAATAATTCTAATTCATTCCAAATATGAATGGGGTGAATCATAATGTATATAAACAGTCATATTGAAAATAAATCCAATGAAATTTTAATACTAACCCAAATCAATAATCATATTACTAAACCATCCAGATTAATATGGTGAATGGTAATAAGATTCTACATCTCTAGTAAAAATGATCATAAAAAATTCACAGAAAAAATAAGGATGGTATAAAAAATATATATCCCCAGTGTATCATAATTACAAAAAAGGGTTGATATTATTGATAAATTAAAATACCATAAAAATGAAATTAAAAATTTTTATGGAAATAAAAATTTTCACTTTAAAAATATTTTTAAAACTAGATGTTAAAAAAATATTTTTAAAATAAATTTCATTGAAAATAACCACTAAAAAATTGTAAAATTATCTCTAAAATATTGATTGTCTCTGAGTGAAGAAAAATTTATTCATGTTGAACACGTTAAAAAAAGACACCGTTTTCATTTTTAGTAAAATCCAAACGAGCCTTGTTTTGAAATTGACAAGAATATTACTTTAAAAACATTTAATAAAAAGTAAAAATGGATAATTATATTAATAAATAATTTGGAAAAGGGAGTAGAATTTTTTTAAATACATTTGCATAAAATATGAATTTTGATGAAATTAGATTTTAGTCCGAAGAGAGAAATAAATAAAATTTTATTAAAATCACTTTATGTATCATTTAAACTAAAAAATACTGTAAAAATGGAACTATTATCTGAAAAAGTTCTTTAAAAACCATAGTATAATAAAATATATTTATTTTAAGATATAAATTTCAAATAATTCCTCCAATTATGTCTAAAAATTTAATCCTGAATAATGGTGAGTTTGTGAAATAAACACTTACCACTTTGGTAGATTTTGAATAATAAGCCCCATGAAAGAAATAACATCAAATGAAACATTAAATACCATGACTATAGGTATATTAATTATATAAAATATCAAAAGGTAAAATATATACACCACATAAATGGATAGGTGGGGATTTTGGCGTATGTCTTTCAGAAGTAAAAGTGAGACGAGAAACCCTTACTACTTGTTTGAATTCCTTCATATGTGTCTAAACATCATATATAATAAATATAGGTTTATTAGAAATAAATTAATGAATCATAATAATATATATAATACCCATATATTTCATAATATATATGATTTACTTATAGTCTTTTATCACTTTTTTATTAGCAATTCTTTGTTAAAATAACTATTTTTGGTCATAATTACCTTCATTGTTCATGTATGTTTCTGTTCGATAATTTTGGTCCTTTTAATTTTATCATGGTTACATAATATCCATAATTTTATCAATGATATATATATCATATATATTAATTATATATTTATTTATCTTAATTTATAAATATTATATATAGAAAATGGATTACACCGTTCATGGAGAAGGTATACTACACATATGCCCGAACACTATTTCTATTTTTATAGAAGGATAAAATGAAAGGAAAATTATTATTAATGAACTATTATATAATACTAATAATTTTATATATATTATTTATATTAATAAAATCTATCCTTATTTTCATCTAGGTAAATAAACTAAAAAACATTTCACATTGCTAGGTGGAGGTGGTAGTCCACAGGTAATCACAAACGACATTATTGTTTTAAAATGGATTGGAAGGTAGGAATTTATATATGATATTATATTCCCATAAGTATGTATAGATAATAAAAATCACATATATTCATTAAATTTTATTCTTACTAACATCCATATAAAGCGCAAGAAAATAATGAATCATATCGGTTTATAAGGCGGTAGTCCACTATACACACGATCGATGGTATAATTTATCAATTTATAGAAGTGTAGATTGAAATAAGTTACGAAATTAAAATAATAATATATTATTATATATTATATTATGGTTTTATTATTTGGTAATATTTTGAAAATAATTTAAGGAGTTAGAATAATAGGTAAAATTAAAACGCATAGTTAAAAACGTTAGGTCTTTTTTCAGAAACCTTTTTATGTTTAAACTAAATACTTAAAATATTAGATTTATGATCTAAAAAATGAATATAATATGTGTTTATTGATTTAGGTAAGATATTTTGGTTGGTATTGGATAAACCAAAGGGCTTTGGGGGTGTGAATAGGGGGGAGATGGGGTGACCTTTAATAAGTGGGGGAGATCACAAAATTGATATTTTTGAAAATAATAAATGAAACCCATAATTTTATCACAAAAAATCCTAAAAAAGGTTCATTATTAGAAAAAAATATTATAGGGTCTAAATATGAACACTCAATGGGTTTTGGAGAATTTGGTAGGTCATTTAAACCATTTTCTTAATCAAACTCCATGGTAAACCCATTTTACCTTAACCACGAAAATTAATTTTCATTGTTTTTTCTACTCATAATGGTAAATTTTTTTGTTGAACTTTTTAGATAATATAAATTATTATTATTAAAAATATTTAATTCATTTTTAATGTTTCTTTAAAAGAAGTGGCAGAATCCAAATCAAAATTATACCTATAGAAGAGATAAAAAAGTGGGTTCCCAAATAGAAAATTAATAGAAGTATATAATGCTTTAATGTAAAACATAAAAATTAAATTAATTAAAGCGAACTAAATTTGTTAAAATTGTACATAATTGAAACAATTTTACTTTAATACCAATTTAAAATATCATTTACCTTTATTAATTTTTTAAATAAAAAGGTAGTTTTCAATTAAAATTCAATATTTTTCACTACTAACCAAAAAATTAATCTCTTTAGAAATTTTATGAAAATTCACCCAATGATAACATTAAAATCTATTTCACAAAACTGAAGTTATTTTTTCAAATAAATTTTCAAAAACTGTTAAAATTTAATTTTAAATTATTTCCATAAAGCATGACTAATTTTACATTCAGAAAAATGTATTTTTTCAAAAAAAAAATTTCTTTTGCTTTCAGATGGTTCTTATTTTATTTATAATCAATAAATAACCATTGAATTTATTTTATAAATTTTTAAACAATATAATTTTTATAATTTAGTTAGTACTATTCATACCCTCAAACATAGAAGCTTTGCTATAATGGTCACATTTAATGAAAAATATTTTAACAGAGTGTCACATTTCATTTAAACCTGATGTTTGACGAATCAAAAGAAATCCAAGAGATTGAATTTATTTGAAAATAAATACATAATAATTTCTAATGGTGTTACAAATAACACCTCATAATATGATGATATTTTACTACTTCTGATTCTAGTATCATAAAATAAAAAGGCAGGAAAAGAAGAATGTGGCACAACTATTTCATGATTATCCAATTATCATTAAAAAAAGATAGAATAAATGAAGTAAGAACGTGACATGTGATCATCGATGTAGTTGAAAATTTACTTCAAAGTGGTCTAGTTTAATTATTTATCTTTAAATATATTTCAACTAGCTGAGGAAGAAGGCAAATTGGAAGTGACGGTTTTGGGGCATAGAAAAAGTGGCCTAGATCATGCCAAATAATCTTTTTTTGATAGTTAATTTGGTTAAAATCATCATATATTGATGAATATAACCTTATAAAATTCAATTAGTGTATAGTTTCATATAAGTTTTTTAATTAAATTGTATAATAATAATTACCTCACATTGATCATTATTTTTCATTGATAAATTTCATTGAAATTCCTGACACACAATCATTAAAATAAAGAATCCAAAGAAGAATTTGTATTGTAGTATCCATACATGCTCAATGAATATTAGAATATTTCTAATTGAACTCCTAATGCTAGAAAAAATATATCAATTATCATGTGGCATTCACTATTTATTGAAATGATAATTTCATTGGCCTTGATGAATTATTTCTCTTATTCTATCAATCTTGAGAGTGACCAGGAGGATCACCTATCATTATTGAGAGAATTATATTCATTATTAAGATAATTTTTTTTGAAGGAATATCATTGTGAAAAATAATTTTCAATCTATTTAAATTCTATAAGTTAGTTTATATAATTAGGGCCATGTAATTAGAAATTTCACAATTTCCCTTAACTAATTTCTATCTTCTAGGTAAACCCCATTCTAATGCCTATACCTGAACCACATATTCCGATCTAGAGAGCCACAAGACTTCTTGCACTTCTACCCATGTGTAAGAGGCTGCTAACTAGTAGTCACGGTCCAAACATTATTGATGGAGATACTATACTTCTAGTATCATAACTATACCCCAAAAATATAAATAAAATATAAAAAATAGTAATCAAGGTTTAAGATAAAGTAATATAATGTAAAGTTAAATGAAACACATGTCGTACAGATAAATAAACCTATCTTTTATCATGGTAAGAAAAACCATTGTATATTTATTAAAAGTAAATAAAGTAACATCATGGAATCCTATTGAGTACTTCCTAACACCACTACTAGCACCATAATCCTTGGATCAACCATCTTTCATGAGCCCCTTTCCCGTTCTTGGATCCTAAAACATAAATGTTTCCTACACATTGAGATACTCATGTAATGTGTGACTAATGAATCCTAATAGGGCTCCACCAATGAATCTATAATAAGTGGGAAAAATTATAACATGTGTATTCCATGATATTAATAAATGTACAAGAAAAAATAAATAATCATATACGAATAATCCATGAGCTAACCAAGACATAACAATTCCTAACTATATGAGCTTCATCTCTATGCCAAAAAGATATTTGTACGATATCATAAGTGATAAAGAACTATCTATAATATTTTTAATTAGGTATATATTTATTCTTGTGACATTGAGTTAGATTATGTATTTGTCACATCTAATCCCAAATCCATCATAGTCCATGCCACTATTTAATCATATCCCAGCTCCGTAGTGGGTTAGGACTCTATGTCATCATAACCTGTCAATGCCTCTAGTAGCTATCTAAGTGTTAGGCCCCTAATTCCACTACCATAGGTTAGGTCTCTTGGGTTTCATGCCCCTACCTTATGCACGGGTCCATGGTTACAATTTTTGTAAGTCATGCACACTTCCCCTCTATGGTATACCCATATCACGATCATCCACCTATTCCGATTACTAATGAGAAAACATCCAAAGGTATGGTAACACACATAACATGGTAGAGAATTAAAGTAATAACTTTGTATCCCATCATGAGAATATAGTATCAACATAAAATAAAATCTACAATCATACTGATAGAATAAATAATAATAAATGTGTATCATGGGTTACACCAACACGAACATAAGATCTCAATCAAGCACAGTCAAAGAAACTATGACAACACAAGAAACATCCCCAGGAAACAAGTGTATATAGGTTCCCCAAATGGCATGGAACTTCCTACCTCAAGGTTGTTAATTTGAATGATAATTTTCATCAATGGCCTCATCTCTTAAACCACATTCACACACCAGTAAGAATAATCTCTCATGATAAGAACCCATAGATCCAATTCCAAAAAAATAACACGGGTTATAGATAAAGGTTTAAGAAGGAACCCGAAATGTTAGAACAATAACATACCCAATGATAATCACCATCAATGGTGGTGTTCATGAATTATTAAAAAATATGATTCTTTTCTCTTGGGTTTTGATAAGGTGAGAAAACCACTAAGAGAAACACCATCGAGGCATCATAGAACACCAAAAATATTCAAGAAAGGCTATTTCTATAGAAATTATAGAATCACCTCGTTATAATACTGCAAGAACCCATCTATAGGATATAACTATGTCATTACATGACTGGACAAGAAATAAATAGAGGATATCTAGTCAAACAAGAAATAACTACTAGATTTCTTCATTGAATCCCCCAAATTTGAAAGCACCATTAAAATAAAATAAAATGATGCCTTAAATCGATCAAGGAAAAACATGATAAATATAAATAAGGAATAAAAAAGGATTGAATGAATATCATAGAACCAAGTCATCCCTATCTTTAGGAATAAAAAAAATCACCATAATAATAATGTGATGGAAAATCAAGTGATTTAATCAAGGGAAAATTAGTGAAAAGGGTATTAGTTAACCCATTATTTTTTATAAGATGTTTTAAATAAATAATATAAATCATCGATGGTGATAAAATTCATTTTATCCATTATAAAAGATATATAAATGTGAAACAAATCATCCACCAGGGCATGGTTACTAGGTATAGGGTGTTTTTCCCTCACCACAACTAAAAAATGACTCGAGAATCCATTTTACCTTACTTATTTTATGTTAAATAAATATAGGTCTAAAAAGGCTTGCGCCAAGGAATAGTGTAGGATTTTTTTTAAAAAAAACTAATTTTTGTATGCTTCCAAAAACACCCAATATATACAATAACCAAGATTCAACCATCACATGGTCAAAAACAACATTTAAGATAAGGATGATTTTACATTAACATAACCACTAAAAACAAGGGTACCATAATTATCCCCTATAAAGAATAATTATCCCTGAGAAGAATCTCTAGGGATTATACTTGAACATCTTAGACCACTGAGCCTAAATATATGCCTCTCACACATAAGTCTTCTCCAAGATCCATCCATGCCAAAATAAGATATGAAAAAGTGGCACTATTTGTTTTACAGAAATTTTTTTCTTTAATCTACAATATTCACCAAGAATTACACATCTAATACGTCAGTATCCATCACAACACCCTCATAATTTATGAAATTTTTAGGACCATTCATGTACCTCTGGTGGTGAGACACATGAAATAGATTGATCAACCATTATAGAGAGAATGAATATCTAGATAGTATGACACTTTTTTCATCCACTCAGTGATCTTGAAAGGTCTAACATAACATAGAATAGGAGTCCCATGCTTCTTTAAAGATCAATGTCTTAACTGAGGGGTCACTCTTAGAAAAATTGATTCTCCTATAATTAGCTTCAAACGTCTTATATTGCAGTTGACATATGATATCTACCTATAATGAGATGCGATCAACCTCTTTTAAATCATCTCCACTCTCTTAGAGGTCCCATGTACAATAGTAGGCCCTAAGGACACTTCCTCACCGACCTCTTACCAACAAAGCTGGGAATGACATGGACTCCTATAAAGAACCTCATGAGGTTACATCTCAATCTAATCCTAGTAACTATGGTTGTATGAAAACTCAACCAAGGCTAGGTGATTATACCAAGATCCCCCAAAATCTAAAATGCATTCCTTAAGTATAACGTCCAATATACAAATATTATGCACCAATAATACATATGTATGGTGATGGTACGTTATGATCAATATCAACTGACTCTCTAAGGCCTTCTACAGGCCCTTCTAAAACAACGATCTAAAATGTACATCTATTTCAGATACAATTATAAAGGAAAACGTAAATACCATTTATCACATGACATTTGATATCTCACGGATATTTAAACACCAATTATTAAATAAATAAATTAATATTTATTAAAATGATATGGAATAAAATATATTATTTCCATCGGGCCCTTAGCTCTTCCCATCAAGGATTTTTGGCATTTATCAAACCTTGAATAATAAATATTTATTTAAATAAATAAATATTCACATTTAGTTCATTCAATAAATAAGTAAATGTTATAATCACTAATTGATGAATAGATTTTTATTTTAATATTCACATAACTAAATAAATATATATTTAATAAAAAATTATTTATTTCCATTTGAATAATAATAATGTGATAAATAAATATTATATTCAACATCTGTAAAATAATATTGTTTTATTATTCAACTCACATATTTTATAAATCACATAACTAGTGATAGTATTCATATGACCAACGAAAAATGAAAAATTATTATTCCCCATTCTTTAGAATAATATTTATTTTAACTATAAAATTTAAATATAATTATCTGATATTCTATATAAACTTAGTGTGTGACCATATAGGTTTCTTTATTAGTGTAGTTTTGTTTTCTAGAAAAAATTCTAATATTATAATCTACAAATACATAAAGTAACCCATAGAGAGATGTTAAATTTCTAAAAAAAATAACCTCATATAGACATTTATTATATAATAGAATCATATTTACGGATATGACATCAAGCGAGTTGCTGAATTTTTGTTATTATCCTATATACATGATATATATTTCTTCGAATACCTGAAATGAATTGAATTATGAGCCAGTATCTCTATGGATTTAATCAGGCAGTCCCAGTTTAGTCCAAGGTATAGAGATATCAACTTCCATTATTTAGAAGGGAAAAATCCTTTTTTGACTTATTCATCATGAATGTATCACTTATGACACAATCAATGTATATTTCCTTTCTATGAGAACATTTGATCATAGTTTCCATAAATATATAATATTACATGATTCATGATACACATTAATAATAATTTCATGTAAAATGACAAATAATAACATCCACACAAAGTAATATCTAGTTACATATATAACATATGGAATTCCATTTGGAAGGTATGTCCTCATAACTTCATCTCTTAGAGATTAAAAAGTTAAAACTTAATAAAAGAAGTCTCAACTTTTTATGATCCCTTAAACTTGAAACTAAATAGTCATATGTGGCTCATCATATATATACCATCCATTCCATAAGAAAAAATAGTTTTATAATATTTTTATAACATTTTAATGTTCAAATTATAGCCGGGAACTATTATAACCTTTCGATGTTAAAAATATTTTAAGGTTATTATCACATTGATGTTATAAAGAAGAAAACTCTTCATGTGATAATATATTTAATAATATTTAAGGTACAGTTATGACTAAAAGTCCTACCACTTTTTTATGTTTTTTCTACTAACTATGACCATGAAATTATAATAAAATAACATAAGAGGTGATCATGCTGGTATCTACCATTATTCCTCTATTCCTGTTGACACCGTGAATAAAACCATATCCTGGAACAAAAAACATAGTGAAAACACTTCTTATGCTACATCAAAAGACACGACATAATTGATTTATATAGATATGGAAGCCACTGGCTATAATTAGTTTGTATTTTATAAGACCTTATCTTTACTATGATACTAGATAAAATTTATCTAATGGAAGGTTAGTTTTGTATCCCCTAAAAACTAGTATTACCATTTCTTCAAATATGATTAAATACTCCATTTTTTACATTCTAAAGCACTTTAAAATAGTTTTTACGAAAAATAGTAGTTATGTTGATTTTATTTTATATTTAACCTTTATGTTTTATGAATAATCAATATAAAACCTTAGAACATATCATGGAGTATGTGATATATTACACAATACTATTAGGTATATGTAGTAAATTCATCACAATAACATTATCCTATTTTTTCACATAACGACATGGAGTGATTTCATGCCATGTGACATAGGAAATAATTCTGTCTTATATTGTTTCATCTTTTACTTTTTCAATACGTACTCAAAATATGTTTTATAGATTAATCTAAGAAACCACAAAGATATATGTCTATTAATATTGTTCCCTAGAACTTGGGTTGATACATTATGTCATTCATGGAGATATTATCCAATGAATTGTTTAATTATAAGAAAACACATTTATTTTTATGATATTATCAACATATTTGAATTCAAAAACTGTAGTTCTCACACTAACCACATGGAGGAATGTCAAACACATTCATTAATAAGAAAATATAACTATCTGGTGGATTTATTAAACAAATTATTTTTTGATCATAGTGATCTCTCTAATCCATAAATTGATTTTCATGACATGCATACCTTATTAGTCTTTTTTAGTTTCACTAACCCTTCTAGTTGCCACTTATAGACATCTTCCAAAATGGTTCTTCTAAGAAAGGTGGTCCTAGAATTTAATAACCTAACAAGATGATCATGAATGTTTTCCATAACATGTTTAATTATAAGGAAATTTAGCATGAAATCTTTTATAATGTTTTTTCATATACTAAATCTAGAAAACACTTAAACATTTAATAATTAGTCAATATTTATTGGTATTATCTTCTAACATCCTCATCTTTTTTCTCCTGAATACCAAAAAATGGAATTATATAAATTTCAGAAACCACCAAAATATGGAATTGGATAATGGTATATTGAATCCATCTATGAATTCAAATTAAATCTCCAATCATAGCAGTTTTTGACTTACTACATCCATATGTGAATCTTTATTTTTTTTGAATAATATATCATCTATATTGGTGATTATAAAACAACCTATTTGGTATTAACTTCATACATATTATTTTTCTCTAGAGAAACATCTACTATTAATTATTTTTGAGTTTAGTGATGATATAACAACTCATATGTATCAAGAGCCTTGAATTAATTGAATTTTATCTAGATCCCACTATCTCAAAAGATATATTTTTCTATATTATTGAAATATATTAGGTATTGGATAATATTTTTTTTATCCTAGGGATATTAATATCCTTTGT
Organism: Viscum album; assembly: GCA_963277665.1. Lineage (NCBI taxonomy): Eukaryota > Viridiplantae > Streptophyta > Magnoliopsida > Santalales > Viscaceae > Viscum > Viscum album. The sequence continues at coordinate 1,330,669,830 of OY728120.1, read as the reverse complement.
AGCTGTAGGATAATTAAAAAATATGCACTTAGTGTTTTACATGATGTATGATTCTAGCAAAATCCAACTCTAACAAATGGTTCCCATAGAAAAACCGAGGCTATGACAAAATTTAATGTCATCAAATTATAAATGATACGATATCCATTAGTAAATATAGTTGGAATACATTTTTCTATTAAACTATTATTTTAAAAACATTCATGAAAGTAATAATGAAAACTTGTAATATATATAAGACTCCCCATCAATTTTCCTTACACTACCATCAGGTCTTTGAGGCATTTAACATAATTTTATTTAAAAAATAGCTCTTATCAACATTAAATATATTGATTAATACTTAGTTAACATATTATATAACAAGATCAAATAGATGATCCTATATTTTTTACTAAGTGTATTCATTTATACACTGATAATTATTAAAATTTATTAATGTAATATCATAGAGTAAATAAATTTTCCTCTATCTTGTCCTTTTAACAATCCAAAAAGATTGGATAAACATACTATAAATTTATTTTTTTGCTTCCAATTATTTATAATGTTTTTTTCTCTAAAAATTAATAAGAAAGCATGTTAAGATACATAATATTTATAGAACCCAAGTGTCTATGAACTGTTTTAGGTATTCTTGACAAATACTTTTGCTTTTACAGGATTATGAATTATCTTTCCACAAATGGGTATAATTATTATATATTATATTAATCATTCATTGTAATTTTGGATATCTCTGATTCATGTATAACTAAACTATTTTTGAAGTATAAACTACTATATAATATAAATTCTGAACATAAAATAATGTCCCGTAATTTCAAGTTATGTATTGAGATAGTTCAATTGGAAATACTATTATAATCAATCCACTGGGCAGTCAAAAATCATTAACTCACCTTCATTTACATTGGAATCATCCTTTCATAGCTACTTTTAAAGTTTACGTTACTTCTTGAATTGTTTATGAAATTCCATGGTTATTATATTTTAATAGAAATATATGATTTTCATGTTATATTTAATAATAATGAAGTCAAAAAAAATATAACACAACAAAATGAATATAAATAAAGTAAATTTTTTGTCTTTCTTCTACTTCCACTCAGTATAGTTCATATTAAAATGAAATTTATTTCCACTTTGGAAGAAAATTTATTCTAATTAACCGCAATTCCTATGAATATTGTTTCTCTTTGAAGTATGTTATAAAGGCACTATTGACATTGAACTGGTGATTGAATTTGAAACATTGTATTTCACTTCGTTCACCATAAGTGGTCATTAACCATGTTCCACCAATCCATTATATTTTTTCTGAACCATTGTAAAAAATTATTGAGAATATTATCCATAATTTTAATCATGTAGTTAATGATCAATATTGTCACACCCTTATATTTTAAAAGAACACTGTGTTTTATAATGTATACAACATTCAACACCAAAATTAATTTAACAAGAAAAATATTTTCATTCAAATATGATCATTACAACCTGTACATTAAATTTGTGGGTATGAATAGTATTAACCATATTGTGAAATATATATAAATTCATACTCAATAAAAATATATTGATTAATTCTTACGAAATAAGAACTCAATTTTTAGTAAATTCATTTTCTTCTTCTTCTTAAAAAAAATGCTTTCCTAGTAAATTATTTTTATCACTTTTTATCCACAAATATAAATATAATTTATGAAATTTTTTTATCGTATTTATAAAATGTATATAAGTTCTTAAATCACAGAATCAAAATTAACTTAGGGTTAAAATTTGGGGCTTTTTGGAAAATATTAATTTTCCCGTGAATAGTGAAAAATACTTGCTTTCATTCAAAACTATATTTTTGTTTCAAGAATGTATAATGTTATAAATTTTAAAATTAATTAAGAGTAATATAAGATCAATTATATTTTATATAATTCAATTAATTTCATTTTAATAAATTTTGTGTATGAATTGGGTATAAAAACTTTTTTATATATAAAAAGAATTTTTCTAAAATACTATTTTTATACGCACAATGTATTTTTTATATTAATAAATTAAATTAAATACTATTAGTGAATGATTTTAATTATATATATATATATATATTATATTCAAAAAAATTATTAACATTAATTTATTATTTTTATAAGCATCGAATAATAATTAATCATGTTTTGTGCTTATAATTTTATTTTTATAAAATGTTGTTCTCATCACATTTTATGTGATTAATTTTAAATATAATTTCTCAAAAACTATAGGTATTAAATTTTATAAAATGGATTCAATATTTTGAATCATAAATTTCAAATTCATTAAATATACCTCTTTTATTTTTTGTCAATATGAATAGTAATGATGGTCAAAATTATCACCTTACTGAAGGGAAAATCAGGTTAATCTAGGTTAAAACAAAATTTTAAGGTTATAATTTTTCATTTGAATTTTTATTCAATGATTTTAATTCAACCATCATCTCCTTAGGATTAAAATTTAATTTTCAAATGGACACTTTTCCTTGAAAATTACCTTTATAATAATTAAATCAAAGAATGTTTTAAAATATCACTCTCCTAGCTTTAAAAATCTTGTCTGTGTTAACATTGGGAATAGTTTAAGTGGGGAATTAATATTAATTATCATTTTGTAAAAGATGAAAATATATTCATGCTTATAATTTATTTATAATTTTTATTTAGTAAATAATTTACTTAAATTCTTGAACAATGCTAATGGTGGGGCTATGGGAAATGTCACATCACAATCGACCTCTTGGAGTTTGATACGATGAAAATGTTAGTGAAAGAACCTCTTCCAAAGAAGCAATAAATTAATGAAAAATATAATTATTTGAGGCTAATCATCACTAAGATAGAGATCCACAAGGTCCCTATGTCTCTCTCTACATACCAAAAAGTTGGGGAGGGCTTGGATACCTTTATTGGACTCTCTGTTTATCCATCCTTTCTTTCATCCTATTCCTTTATCTATACTTATAATTTGAAGCTTGAGATATGTTTCAGACTATATTCAAACCCTTAGATTATGGTGAACATTATGTATTACCACATAAAAATAAATAATAAGAAATCTCGGATATGTCGTAGGATTAGGGCACCCTATCCTATATGGATGTGGTCTTGAAGCTGTCCCCACCGTTGGAATAAATTTCATTAGTTTAGGGATAATTGGACCATGTGATGATGACTATTTTTGAGCATCATTAGTATAATAGATACATGTCACTACATCCCTCAATTTTTCAGAAATCACCAATTTTAATAGGTGATTATCAAGAGAAAGACGACCCTACGAATGTTGGTATTGAGGAAGAAAGATTATTGGAGATTTTGTCTGATGACCATCTACTAGCCTTCCACTAGTCACCCGTAGACCTACAATTTTCCATCCCAAAAGTCCCTTACTTAGGACCTTATGGGGTGTGTTCTCCAAAATATTTGGGTGACATCCAACCACCTCTATTATCGCTAGTTAAAATTTCCTAGGAGTGAGTAGCACATCCATGTTCTAACAGTGATACCATTTCCTATTATTTTAGCTCGATGAACTCTGTCTGTCAAAGTAGAGACAAGAGGATTTGATTAAGGCCCTAAAAATTCCTTTATAGTTCAATAATGATGGATTTGATACTATTTCCTATCATACAAAGGATATTTAATAAAGAGGAGTTCCAAGCCATCATCTCCTTTTATGTGGAAAATGAGAGTTACACTATCTAGTTTCACACACACTATTTATATGTCATAGGATATTTTAATGGAACATAATCCCATCACTGCCTAGAAGACACTATTTCTAGGATCATCCTAATCTTTAACATCGTTCTATACAAAATGGGTCTCACAAAAGTTGAATTTAGGGGTTTGACAAGAGTGGAAAAAATCTACATGGAATGATTTGTCTAGAGAACCTTTTTAGTGACCTACTAGTGAGTACTTAGTTCATGGATTTTTTCTAGAACACCTTCTAAAATTCCTTTTTTGGAAGGAAATATATTCACATGAATGAAACAGTACCATCCTTATATCATCAGTCCCTCATGTACTCCCTTAATTTTTGAGTAAGTGTGCAACCTGATGATGCCACTCCCTTTAACTCCTATAAATCGCACTACCTAAGCACTGAATATTAAAAGTGAAAGGGAAAGTAACTTCTAAATAGTGGGATTGAACAAATAAATGAAACCAATTATATAATAATGAAATTTAGTTAATCCTTAGTTGGGTCTGAAAGATGGCTTCATGCTACCAATCCACCAGTTGGAGATCCTGGACATTTGGAACCATTTCATTATTCCTAGAAAAAATTAATCATCACATATCAAATCATATTACTACACTAGATAGGAATTATTGAGGATATAAAATCTTACTTTTTTCACATAATAGGAGGTACACCCCTTGGACACCAACCCACAATAGCATCGTATGTACTGGAGATCATGGATTACTCGATGAAAGTCCACTAGCCATCATTGTTTTGACAATTGATATAGATCTCATTATTCTAAAATTCAAGGAATTGGATCATTATATTTCATTTCCATGAGCTCAATGGAGTTGAAATTAAACTCCATGTATCTTACCCCTACTAGGGTTGACGTAAACATCAATCTAAAGTCCCCATTTTGGAGGGTTTGTCCCTTTCCACTAAACCCCAAACTTTATACGATGAATAGTATCTGTAAGATTCACCTCTAGATTTTGAGGATAGAGTCTCCACCACCATCAATGTCTTAACTCATGATAATAATGTAACAAAAGGATACCTGAGGCCAATTATTATTAGTACAGTCATGACCCAAGAAGAGGTGGAACAATATTTGGATTTAATGAAACAACACCATGATGTATTCAATTAGAGCTATAAGAAAGTTCCAAACCTTGATCCCCAGGTGTCCGTCCATATCCAGGGACTTTTACTATGTCACCATGGATATAAAAAGACTCTTAAAAAGATAAAAACTTCCAAATGTGATATATTTAATGAATAATTAGACAATCAAATCAAATCCATCTTTATTAGGGAAGTCCAATACCCAAAATGGTTGTCTAGCATTATCCTGGTAAGGAAAAAGAGTAGTAAGATCCAAGTATATGTCAACATTTGGGGTATTAACTGTCACTGTATTAATGATAATTTACCCCTCCCATTGAAATAGATAAAAATTGATTCCACTACAATATTCCAATCTTTTTCATTCATTTATAGGTACTCTAGGTATAGTAAAATATGGATGGCCTATGTGGATAAACAATCCTCTTCCTTTAGGGAACCACATGGAAACTTTTTCTACTGAGTGATTCCATTTGGTTTGAATAATGCTGGGGATACCATTCAATGTTCCATTCACCATATCATCAAGCCAATCCTTGTGACATTTGTGGAGTTTCATGTTGGAATTTTTGTTGTTAAACCCTTCTAATGCCAAGACCATCTTAGAGATCTTGAGAAAGTGGTCAACTTCCTAGGCTCATATTTCCTGAAAATGAACCCCTTGAAGTGTTCATTTGTGGTCACCTATATAATTGTTCTCAATTTTTTTCTATAAAGAGGAATTGAGATTTCCCTAGATAAGATCAGATCTATTTTCCTAATGCCTCTTCCTCATAACCTTAGTAAATTGAGGGATATCTAGGGTCACCCAACCTATATCAGGGGATTAATCACTATCCTGAATTTTAAATGAAAATTTTTATCTGGGATCATGAAGAAGGGAACCATATATAATTGGGAATCATAGTTGTAGACCACATTTTAGGATATAAATTATCACCTACTACGTCCTCCAATCTTGATGCCACATTCCCCTTGGAATCCTCTGGTGCTTTATGTGACTTCCCTAGAGTGGTCTATTGGTACATTACCAGATATGAATAACAATATGGTTAGAGAAAACAACCTCCTTTATATAAACCACTTGTTTCTTGACCAGTATACTAGGTATTCACCCATTGAGAAGATATTCCAAGTGATGGTATTCATGGTTTACAAATTTCACCACTACTAGAAACACCCCAAAATATAGTTCATTCCCCATGATGATCTGCTGAAGTATATCCTCAATCTCCCCTTGATGAAAAGGTGATTGTAATGATGGAATGTGATCTTGTAGATGTTTGATATCAGGTTTTACCACAGAAGGATTTCAATAGTCAGGCATTGGAAAATCTCATAGTTTCCCACCAGACTCCAAAGGAATCTACCCTGGAAGATGACTTCCCAAATGAGGAAGTCATCTCCATTGATCATAACAAACCATGTTGGAAGATGTATTTGGATGATGACTCCAACATCTTGAATAATATAAGGATAAATAGACCCAAACTCAATAGGGTGTTCCTAGGGACCATCCTCATCACCCCCACATAGTCCATCTTTCTAAAAACATTATTGTTTTTGGAATAGTATAATGAAAATGAGGCTAATAATCTGGATCCATTAATTGGACTTGAATTGAACCTTGATATTTAAGTCCACCAAATGAATAAAAAGGGGATTGATGGCTAGTTATTGTTGGAACCACTTTGTGTATAAGGTTGTATTTTTTGTCAATAGTTGTCAATGCAGGTCAAAATGAAGGAGATCATGAAGTACTCCGATGAAGTAAAGGAGTGGCGACTCAGACGATTGTTGTACTGATCGTAAGTTCAAAGAACATGTGTCAAAGCTGATACATTGTTTACAACAATGAATAATGTGGGGTGTGATCCATCTGAGACCGATTAAAGATGAATGAGGTGAGAACCATTCAAGAGACTTCCTGACGAATTGAATCGGTTTGCACGAAGTATATCATGACGGTTGATGAAGAAGACAATGTGCAATGATTGGAATTCTGAGATAGTCATGCACATCACATTGTCATAGAATATCATGATGCTAATTCTATGCCTTCAAAGAATACATATCACAATAGAGGAGTTTGTGATACAAGCAGAAGAGTTGCTGAAGGATACAGATCACCAAGAAGAAGTGTTGTTGATGTGATCGTGCTTGTTGACAAAGCAAACATACGACATTCCAATTTTTTAAAAAAGGAGATTCCATGGAGGCACATCGAGTTCGAGGACTATGTATATTGATCCATGTTTTATTCCTGGAACATCAGAATAGATGATCTGGAGGCAGACTAAAAGAGCAGATACAAGGTGGCGCCGTTTCCCAGTGTTTGCCATATTTTTGGGGTCCAAAATCTGGAAGTTTCTAAGCATCGCGAAGAGTGGATTTCCAGGATGATCATTTTTTTATATGGAAAAGGCATGAGTTTCGCGAAGATGGGATACATGGATTGGATATTGCGAAGACCAGAAGAATGGAGGCCGTGAGTCTTCTCGATTACATCATGATTCTCGAACGTCAGAGGCTGAAGCGCATCGCGGTGGAGAAGGGCTTTGCGAGGGAGCTTCGCGGCGAAGGCGCGCGCCGCGAAGGAATGTTGATGGTGTTTCTCTACGATTAAGACAAGCTCCGCAAACGAAGGCGTGCGCCACGAAAGAATGTTGAGGGTGTTTCTCCACGATTACGACGAGCTCCTCGAATGGAAAATTGCCGTTCTGCTTTGCGATTTTGAGAGATTTTCGGCGGGAACATCGGAGCTTCGCGATTGGAGCTGACGTGGCATTGACTTCGTGCGGAAAGTTTGAGGGTTGGTGGAATTGCCTATAAATAGAGGCTGAACCCCTCGAGAGATGTAGAGAGATCTCTCAATGAAAAACCATTTCTCTCGGTTTGCAAAGGTCACTCACAAAGGCAGTTTGTTTTGTGAAAGTTGAGCTTCGCGGCGGCTTTCCTAGCTCCGCAAAAAGTCGTGCGCCCCACGTTGGCTCAGGGAGCTTCGCGAAGAGGTAGGAGCTCCGCTATATCCAAGAATTGCGAAGGCTGGAGCATCGTGAGAGTGCTTCGCGATTGAGCTTCGCGAAAAGGCAGGGTCTCTGCTTATAATTTCTTGAGCTTTCCAAAATTGGGAGCCGTGCAAAGTAGGGTGCTTTGTGAAGAACTTTCAGAGGTTGTTAGCCCAATGGATAGGGGAAAAAGGAGTATTCATTAGTGGATGAAATCTGGACTTTGATAGAGCATCATTTATTGAGAAATCACACAAGTGATTGTGATTTAGGCAAACAAGGACAGGGGATCTAGTACCTTGAGTCATTGCACTAAAGGAGGATTGAACTAAAAAGAGCATCAACACTGAACTCTGATGCAAGCAAAGTCTCATGATGAACAGGAGACACAGAACTTCATGTCTATCCATTGAAGAGACCTTCACGTCTATAAACTGAGTGAGACTTCACCAATGGCAGTGAGCCATGGGGATTCAACGGGAGTGAACCGAGGGACGCAGTGAGCTATCCCTGAACAATTGTAAAGGCAGTGAGCCTAGGACAGAGTGTCTGTACCCGAACACCTGTATCCGCAGCTAGTGAAGCATAGTGGATTTAGGTATGACTGAATACCTGTCGGCGTATACTCCTTGGATGTAGCCCTTAGTGGTAAAGCAAGTAAAAATAGCTGTGTCATCTGTCTCTGCATGTGAATGTTTAATTGCTGATAATATCCATCATACAGGTTTATGTAGTTACTACCAACGTGGGAACAAGATCCACAACTTAAAGAAGAAAAAGTTGCCACCCTGATTCACCCCTCCCCTCTCAGGGTGTCCCGGGGTCCTACAGTTATTAGGAATATTCGTAGTGACTACTTCATTATAAATTAGAAACTCATCCATATGGTCAAGAAGATCCATGAGATGATGGCGCAATTCCTATCCTATTCGATGGTTGTTCATATACCCTAGTCTTAGAATTACTAAGACGAATCCCTTCAAGGTTTGGAAACTTCTCCCATAGAGCCTCAAAAATATGATTTAGTCATTCTTGTGGTCCCCATTAGAGTTATTTCCTATATCACCCCTGATGAAGAAGACCAATAGGTGAATCAAATAGCCTACAATAGTGCCCTCAATAGTACAAGTGGTTGAAGAATCACCCAACAAGATGACCCCCTATGTTGAGTATCTCTACAATGCAACCCTCCCTCCATACCGAGATGGGTGAGAGTGAATCCGTTAATGGGAAATAAAATATACTCTCAGGGATGGCCCCAACCCTAAGAAGACACTAGATATGCATGGTTTTGATGGAATCCTTCTATGTTGCATCCATGTGGATGATATTTTCTATGGCCTACAATAATTCCATGCTGCGTTGTTCGAGGCCTATCAAAAAGGGTTGAAGATCTACTGCCAGATATGATGGGTGGGGTAATTTTATCCCACCATGGTCCATGATTGTGTTAAGCTCACCATGATGTTTTATTTATGCAAGATCCATTACAACTTCTTACATCAGCATCAAAAAATTTCCTTACACCAGTATTATTGATGGCCCTTCACTGTTTAGGGAATAAATGTTGTAGGACCTTACCCACTGAAACCACTATAAATTATATGTTTATTCTGAGTTACATAGACTTCTTCTCAATTATAGTGGAATCCATGCCCCACAAAGAGGCCAAGACCTGATCTGGGATTGAATTCATAAATTCCCATATAATCCATTAATTTGGGGTCCCTCATACAAATTTCATGGAAATTAAAATTAATATTCAAGAGATTGAGTTGAATATTTTATATTCTAGAGAAATTGTTAGTTCAAACCACACATACCTCTATCATCCCCATAAAAATTGTAAGATTGAGGTGTTCAACAAAACCAACTATAACATCATACGTAATTTGGAAGGTCTTAATAAGGATATTTCACCCAATAATATCACCAATGACCTCTTGGATTACTATAAAAAACAAGAAATTCAACCCAAGTGACCCCATACTACATGGTGTGTGGAATAGAGGTTGTTTTACCTATAGTGTCTTAGTAACAATCATTATGGATGACCATTTATGATCAGAAGATATTGAATAAGGGAGATATGTTCTATTTTAAAATGTAAGAATCCATGAAATAAAGAAGGATTCAAGTATTTCATAACCTAGAAAGGAATCAAATAACAGTGGTGTGGCCCTTCAAAATGAAGGTTCATCTTTTTACCCCCCTTCAGGGTGACATGGTGTTGGATCTCTGGATTCCCAATATACTTGGGAATATTCCACCGAAACTTGTATCGAAAGTGAAAAGACATTATGTTTTTCATAAGTTCTAATCTTATGGTGTATACTAATAGATCACCATGGACGGGGAGCATATAAACCCTCCCACCAATTCTAGGTTCCTCAAGAAGTACTTGGTGTTAACCCCTTAGTCCCAACAATCTGAATCTAAACTATGAAGACTATGTTCAGAGTCATATGAAGAAATAATATAAGAAAATATCCTAGTCGTATGATGTGAAACTATATAAAATCTTTTTCAAAGTAATGAGAACATAAACTACAGTAACCATATCATTACCGTATGACATCAAACTAGTTGTCCAATTTCCCCACTTCATGATGTTAAAATGAATGGTTTACATCCCCATTACTTGATGTAAAACTACCTGATACCCTTTTTCCTTACCTAAGAGGGTGCTAAGCTCCCTGTGTTGGTATCCTACAACTTTGTGTTTGATAAAAAAATGTGGTGTTTATTCTCAATATCATGGGGTATATAGGGATGCCTAGAAATCACATCCAAGGTCCAAACTATTTTTTAATCTATTTGAGGGATATTCCCTCTCAGGATCATATCTAACACCTACTAACTAATACTCCCATTTAGGGAATTAAAACACACACAAAAATAGCTTTAGTAGTGTTGGAATCTCTATTTAATAGCTCTTCACTACCATCTTCCCAATTTGAGTCTTCCTTTTCTAGATCGTCACCATCCTTCAAATCTAGATTCCCCCACAAATGGTGATGGTAAATGGGAAAAATAAGTATATCCCACCTGAGTACACACCCCAAAGGACCCTTTAATGTATATTAAAGTTCCTATATTTATAACATGGACAAATTTTTATATTGTATATGATTTCTGCATTCATGATTTATGTGGTTGGGATTACTATGCTTCAAACATGGACAATAGTGATTCCTTGAACTTCAGTCACCCCCCATTCTAGGACCATATTCTGGAAGTCATGATTTACATCGCATCCTCCTTCCTGGGTTTTGGTGAAGTTTTTATAACCATAGTTTTATCCCTACATTATCTTAAGAACATCAATTATGCAAGTTGGAGTCATTGGGACCCTCCTAATTTGGATTCTTTCACCCCATTCATGAACTCCCATGAGACGATGGATATTCCATATCATTCCTCGTTTCTTGAACTAACCATAGATCATGAAGGCTTAATAATCATGGTAGGATATCCACTAGCATCGTTGAGGAACCCAAACATCCCAAAATAATATTTTCCCCCATTTTTGTCTATTCACCATGACCTTAAACTATGTCAATCATGTTCCATATGTTCCTTGCGGTGTCAAGACTCCATAATCCCCTTTTCACATTGTGTCACCACTACTTCACCCCACACCAATAATTATGGGATGGATCCACCGTTAGTCTAAGAATCGTGACCTTAAACTACATGAATCCTTTCCCAATATATCACATGATGTGGGGTATCTATGGATGGAAAGTCACCTCACCCTCACTATTGGTCATAGTTTCATTAACTTAAATGGAATGATCCATGACTAATGCACATGAAACTAAACAATACCATACCCTTGGTCAAATCAATATAACCTTAAAATATAGAAACCTCATCCTAAATATAAGATATTAAACTATATGTCCAACATGCTCACCACATTAAATAAAACTTCATGGTTCATGTCCGCATATCAATATGTAAAACTGGATAACACCTTTATACATCACCTGAGAGGGATCCCTCCTCCTAGTTTTATTCACCTACTACACTGCATTTAAGAGATACATAGTTCTTAATTCCCATTTAATTTCATGGGATAGGTAGAGATGCATAGATCCTATATCTTGGGACCAGCCTAGTCATCGACCTACCATGTCACTTGCATACCCAAGAACTAGTTTGGCACTTTTACACTGATTTGGACCCATCAGTGTATTAAAATGCATGGTGGCATAAAAACAACGGTTATGAACTTATAATAATAAAAAATTCATCAACTCATATCTATAGTTCTAGACTCCATTAATTTGGATCCCCACAATCATCTATATTTTGATGGTCCCCCCAATAGTAGAGGTTCTTGTCCAATCTAACTCACCTATCATCCTTGGGTTCATTCCCTGAAGGATTCCTCAAGAAAAGTAGTGAACCTCATGTTTTAAACATGTTCTATTCATGAAAATATCTTTATTCTCCCCATTAATTATTGGTGTAGTGGTGAAACCAATTTTTTGAACACAGTCAATAGTCTTCCTTTTTCATTTGTCACCCCTTCCATGATTCAAATCCAGAGAAGTCACAATTTACCCCAGTTCCACATTAATTTATTTTAATGAATGTTTGAAACCCCTAATGTTACCCCTATGAATTCCGGAAAGTGGATTAAACAATTAATAATCGATAGGAATCTCTCAAAATACCCTTTTTGTGTTTGTTTTTTTTCTCCCATGTGACTAGGAAGGCTCCTTACCATTCCCTATTTCCTATATCTAGAAAAGATCATGTGGGATTAGGAAACATGATAGGAATTCACACACATGGTTAGGATAAATATATATTGGTCCAAAATCTAGGAACATAAACTATGATTCCTAATTCCAGTTATGTTTCCTTAAACTTCCATACACTACGATCCAAGTTCCATGAAATTAAATAGGGAGTCTCGATCCAAGTGGTGTGACCCGAAAACTCAATACACTATGGTCCAAGATCCACGACCATAAACTGGGGATCCTAGTCCTAGATTTACCATATTAAAAGGAACACCCCTTGGTCAAATCTATATGAATAAAATATAACAACCAGAAAAACCCTTAGTCAAATTTTGGGGACTTGATTATGCACTACCTATGAACTCTCCACCTAGACAATGTTTGCATTCAACCCTCCGTATTACATGATTTTCGGTGATTTGAAGTGATCCCATCCATATTATTGGAAAACAATAGAGTATGATCATGTGTTTTGGATCTTTTCCCAAGAACCCCACACCCCTTTAAACATATTTTGTGTCCTCTTAATTTGGTTCAACATCTACTTCACATGTCTAAATGAGCCCCCTGTAGTGACAGTGCATGACCAAAATAGTATTTAATACCCCAAGGTACATGCCTTAAAGGGTTCACTCCCATCATATCTAAATGAACACATATATATAGTGATGGTTCATGTACAAAATAGGATCTCCTAATGCATAGGAATATTTCCTAGAGAGGAATCCTTCAGATGAATGGATGTGGAACCCATGTTTTAAACATGTTAATTTTTTTTACTCAAAACACCTATAGGCACTCTTAAATCAAGACCACTGAGGGTGATATTTGAACCTCTAAACTTAAATCTCTTATTTGGAACTATAGAACCCTTAATGTTATAATATCATGCACAATATACACCAATGAGACATACTAAATCCCTAAGATTACCCCACCACCATTTTCATAACCATAGGTCTCATAGGGGACTAACAAAACATTCTGACCCTGAACCACCATTAATCAATTTTTACCATCATATAAATGATCAATCATATATTTGACTATTGTTTCTCACAATGATCTTGAATCACATGGTCTTAGAGACTTATAGTCGATTATCTTGAGAATATAATTGAGATGCATAAAGAAGGAATGAAAAAGTGACAATTTTATTGTATGGATATGGGGTGATAGTGAGGAGGGCCATCCATAGACTTAAGCATCTATTTTTTTAAAATTATAGAATAGGGAAATAACCCTAAAGTTCATCCCTAGAAATTGAATGATCTTTCTCGACCATCGTCTGACAAGAAGCGTCAAGGGACTTCAGAAGCCTATCTACTTCCACTACCTCCTCCTCACCTATAGGGTGAACCACTTTGAATAAAATATGCACCCAAATTTGGTTGACCATATACTCTACCACTGAGGATTTCACCTTTAGAACTTAATACTTAGATACCACCAGATTTTCTCTCTGAAGGTTAATCATTTCTACCCTAGATTTAATGATAGAATCGTGCTACTGAGCCTCCATTTCCAACTGAGAAAACTTTTAATTGGATAACTAGAGAGCCTTGGTAAGTTCATATTGATACATGTACCTGGAGGATTTGATCATTCAACACTCCATACATTACCATTCAGTGAGGAAGTATCAAGTCCGAGAATTTAGACCATGTGAGTTTACTACACAAATCCCTAAATTTACCATCCAATGGTAAAGGGACCCCAATTATTCTGGAAGATTAGATAATGGTGTGAGAGTAATGAATCCCAATATGCTTCTACATGAATTATACTAAACAATCCAATTATTCTCAATCACATTATAGTCAAAGTACTTTAATTCCTCTTTTGGAATAGGTTATTACTCCTAGAATACTATCAACACATCATCTATAGGATCATATACATGAATTTTTTCAGATTGGTTGGGTTTTATTTCCAAAATAATGTATCCATTTTGTAACTTCTCACCTACTTCCTATGGAAACTTTGGAGAAGGCTCGACTAGCATGACCTCTTAGAGCATGACTGTGGGGCCATATCTCCAACACCAACTTTTTGTGGAACCTCTAGGGAAGAGTACACCATGCCAGCCTCCTAGAACACCCATTTTTAGGGAACAACCTCAGATACCACATGGAGATTGCATGAACAACCATTACCACAGTGGTTCTAGGCGTTTCATGTTTATGTAGCATCAATGAAAATTGGGATCCTAATATTTCTTCCACTTCTATTAAGAATCAAGCTTAGTGGGACATAAATTATGAAAGGAGAAGAAAAAAAGAGGAAATTTTGAAAGGGATAATTTCTTAAAAGAGCCATAAAAACGTTCCAGTATGTTTGTGATGTTCTACTAAAGCCCTACCAATAATAAAATTTCTTGGACAGTTGATTCCCTGGATGACATGAGATGCTCCACATCCAAATGTGTTTGATATATTTAATTAATAAAAAATAACAAACTAACCATTACGATATTAATCCTTAAACCAAACAAGGATGGAGAGGATTGAAGATTAACATGAAACACATGGGGAAATTAATCCTCCACCATATCCATAGTTTATAAATCTATTCCATCTAGGTGGATGCCGATAACCACAATGTAAGGAGAAGATGCCAAACATTACCCTTTTATGTTTATGTCCTGATCATCATCCTCTATTGATTCATTATAAATATCCACTTTCTTCATACATTATAATTCCTTCACTAGTCAAAAATGGGATGAGATAAAAACTCCAAAGATACTAGAAACTGACTTTAACTCAATAATCCTTGGAATTTACCTCATTGATAGAGAAGTCTATTCACGTTTGGGAGAAATAAAACAAATCACTCCCCTATGAGTCCTCCTCAAGAAACCCATCCTGGTTAGAAATACCTACTATCACTTGACCCTCTGGGAGGTTCATAGGGGAAGAAATTTCAAGCAGTATCTTCATCTGGGATGTGAAAGGGTGCACCATGCGGTGAGAGTGGACCATACATTCAATATCCTAATGATATTAACCTAGTTTATATCGGATATCAAGAAATCCCTTCTTGAAATGACCCATCCTGGGGATGAAAATCCATTTTCCTTGAGGTGTATCAATATTTCATGGTGGGAGATTAGATAATGGGACATCTCTCTTGTCCTCTAAGCATTAGGAAAGATGATATCATAAGGAATATCTATATTGAACAATAGCTCCCCCATATCCACACCATTCACTCAAAAAACCACCCTAGAAGGCCCACTGTCCTCTTGAGGACATTTATATGGGAACCTCTTGCCCTCTATTTTCCGCCCTCTTGAGTTTATGTTTCCACCCCACAGATTGGGATGATCCATCAACCGTGACATACAACAGTAGCCACAAGATTCCCTTGTCCCGTTGGATATGGGAACCCTTCTTTGATGCCCGTTTGGGGGGGGGGGGGCGTTTACTCAAAAAAACCCTAGGGTACAAGATCTCCCATCTCAGTGTGTAGTAATGGAAGATCCGTTATAGAGAATCAGATAGTGGATGCTAATTACCCCCCCTCACTCCCATCTTCACGTGAGAACATGCACCCTATTTACTGAGGAACAAAATTTTGGTACACTGATTGTTCCCTAGTATAGATTTGTGGGGTGAACCTATGGGTGTAGTAAAATTTCCTCACAAACCTGTATGGGGAATATGGTTCCGTGGACACCTTGTAGTGTACCATAGTTACTAGTACCCCACATTGAAAGGTAAAGAGGTATGAACTCTATTCCACCGTCCACACACTTTCATCCATTACCTTCCCCCATGGGAGAGGGAATGAGTGGAACATGAAATAATATTCCAGCATAATCATCACAAGCACCCCAATTGGAACAAAAAAAAGAGTCAAATTCCAAAAAAGTATCAAAATTAACAACTGGATGTTGGTTCTATAGGGCTTGATGGAGTTTGGGTACTCATACCGATCAAGTGTGAAGCTACCTATACATATGGAAAGTAAATGGTCTATAACTTGGAGAGGGGTCCTCCTCTGGATGATATACCATAAAACATTATACAACATTTCCAATACTAGTATGACCAATTTGATGCTCTTCCCCATCACTTGTGTAGCCACATTAAGGTGTATGCTAGACCAGAGCCTCGTGTATGCATCCCATAGTGGGAGCATCCTTATAAAAATAAGAACCATAATTTACACCACCAACCTAACCACAAGAGAGAAATGATTCACACTCTACCCTAACATGTTCCACTAACTCTCCACTATAAGACTCCAATAAAAGTTATCCTTACTTCATTTCAACACTTTCATGAACTTGAGGCCTTCTTATTAGCTTATTTGTAGGCTCATTGAGAAATAAACTAAACTACTTCAAGAAAGAGGTATCATTTATCCCAAAATATACAAGTCCCCCCTAGAAATAGAAATATTAAATACCTTTATATCACTAAAACCTTCTCATAGTAATACCAAATGTTCTTATAATTGAGGAATTTATCAAACATCTTCCCTTGAATAGTCATCCCCGTGATCTGGTGGAGTACCTATAGGATGATGTCAACTTCTCTATGATGAAAATAAATGTTGTTTGTCTATAATGACCACCAAATCAATAACTGTGGCCTGATATATTTCTGACTATTGACATGAAACTGAAAATTCCACTCCTCTTTATATATAACCACCCTCATTAACACCCCGTCGAATTCATAATATGCCTGGAATAATGTGTATTCCCAAGCCCACCCATCTATGAAACTACTACTCTCGTGTAAACCTCATAGCTATTTCTAGCCTTAGATACTGTCCAGAAAGCCCTCTTTGTGGATGATTTCATATTGAGGAGGGGGTGTATCTACCAAAATATCTCCTCTTTTGATGTATTTAATGGGTTTCCACATTTAATGAAGGATGAATGTTGAATGATACTTCATGTAGTGACATGTGGAAGCCCTATTCCATTAGTGTAGCCAATATTATATTTTCAACCAACAAGAGAGGGTGTCTCAGCCAACACTGGGGATGAATTCATCATCTTTGAGACCAAAACCACACAAGAAAATCATTTTGTATGGAGGGTATTCCAGGTATTTTTCCATAAGAAATTCATTAACAGTCCTTCACCTGATGCACTCCAGAAGACCTCATCAATCACATTACTTCCATATATTTCTCTATTTTACCCATTTATTACACATTTAATGGCCATATTTGGGACTTCAAAATTTTTCAAATTCTGGTTCTTGAATGTTAGGTTTACAAAGAACTGATTTGAAAATGTTCACTATCTTAGGAAAAGGATTCTTATAAAAAAATGGTCATAGATGTGATAATGTTTTGTGAGTATTAAGGATTGAAATCACATAATTCTCATGAAGGTCTTGTATTTCATGAAAGGATATAAAGGGAATATCAATCGCGAAAAGCTTGTGGTTCCCATTGGGTCCCTCTCGCAATTTATATGCCCAGGGGTGATCCTAGTTTCATGAACCGAGTACCCAGATCATTATTTTTAGAAATTTCACCTAATAATATGAACATTATCTCTCAAGTTAGCTCCCATTATAGAGAGAATTTTTTGATTCCCAAAATAGACATGTTGTGGGATATATGGTGGAATGTATGGACATGTCGAGGTGAATTCAATCAAAAAAAGTTCCAAAATTCACTAATTTTATGGGATTAAAAAATTTATAGAGTTTGAGGAATAGTAAGCTATTTGTGAATATTTTCTAGGTTCTATAAAATAACTCACTTTAATGATGATAACCTTAAAAAAATGTATGTTTGTTCATAGAGGTTTCTATCCTCCGTGAAACATACCCCCCAATAAGTAAATATCAATAATAGGAACTTACTAATTCCACAAAACCTATATATACCTCCCTTCACCCATCACTTAAGGGGAGGTGACCATTGGAATTCCAGCAGAAGTTTTGAGTTTATAAAACTTCATCCTTCCTGAGAAAAAATAAAAATAGATTCCTACTGGTACCCATCATTTACAAATGGATTTCCATGAGTACCTTAGGGTAAAAATCCAAATGGAAGAGTTTTTTTGTAAAATATTATAACCATATCCATATAGGGAAATCAATCACATTTTTGGGGTTTTGTGACATAGAAATCATTCTTGAAACCTTCCCCAAGGAAACCAATACATTACTAATTGGAACGAAATCCTTGGTTTGTGAATTCCTCACTATTAGAAACCCATAATCCTTAAAAAAAACCTAGAACTTCCTGAAACCCACCACATTTTTCTCCTACATGAGCCCGCCTATATGTAGACCAACCTTCTTGAATGTTGAGTTCGTTGTGGCCCTTTATCCTTACAAAACCGGTTCATCTGTTCCCTAATCTTCTTCTTGACTGGTATCATCAATCTTTATGTCTATCCTCTATGGTTCAAGAATAGACTTGATAGTTGAATAATCTATGGCTCTTAATAATAGGCACCCTAATGCTGGGATCCCCATTTTCCACTTCATCAATATAGTGTTTATGCCATAAACCACCCAGATGTTCCTATGTAGTAGGCACATAATCCATAAAGGTGTAGTCATCAAGGGAAGCTCCCACCTTTCCATGTATATAGTTATAGTATTGAATCATTATCTATTACCAGGAAATGGTCTACCTAGGTGTAGGCCCATCCCATTTCTGAGCATTAAGAAATTAAACTATATAACCTAACATCCTAGTCATATGAAATTAAATAACATGATAACATCCCCAGTACAAGACCATAAAATTTATACCTATCATGTTTTTTGTTCATAAGATTCCCCTTGTATGAAAGACATGATATGAAACACCAGCCCATACCTTGTGAGAGGAACATGAGATGACCCATTTATCGACAAAACCTCCTTCCCCATCATGGTAAGATATTCATACGCTAGGCATCCCATATGCGTAAGTCCCACACCACCCTCAACCTCCATGAGATAAAATCCCAACACCATAGATGAATCTCATTAACCATTGAATCTCCCTATTGATAATCCCCATAACTCTATGGGATGAAAACCTAAAACCCGGGATGAAACCCCAACACCAGGCAAGCCCCTTATTTCACTAGTTTTGTTAACTCTATATAAATAAAATTTCATTGTGCATAATATATTTAAAATATAAAGAAATTTATATATTTAATTTTCCTGAAGCAAAAATCATGCATAAAACGTCAAAAAAATACTTCTTGTTTATTTCCCAAAATATGTTCCATGTATATATCATTTATAAATGGAAAAAAATATTTATGGAATTTATCCTTAATATAATGTAAATCATAACACAACTTATACAACCGAACATATTATAAAAAATAATTTATCATTAAATAATAAGAAATAATATCCATATATATTTCTCTAATAATAATAGAGGCTGAATCTTCATACATTAGTATATTTGAATTTGAATATTTCATGTTCCAGAATTTTCTGTGTGAATATCAATACATGCTTAGTTCCATGTAAATCACATATAATTCTTCTTGTAATAAATTAAACCTTGATTTAATGAGTTGTTAATAATTAATAAATAATTATAGAGGAAATAAAATATTAAAAATATTAATATTAAACATGTAGAAAATATAAATATAAAATATTACATAAAATAGTTTATAATTATATGTTTAAGAATAACCAGTTGAATATCATTAAACCACAACAGAAAAACTTACATATGTGAATCATGTTGGTAAGTTTTATAGGAAAATACACATTGGGAATTCATGTATGGGGATCATATAGTGGACTAATATATTGGGGACATATGAAATTGATGTAGGGGAATCACATAGCGGAATCCCCATATAAACGAATTCCTCATGTATCAAAAAATTTGACATAGATGAATTCTAAAAACTATAAATAACCCAACTAATCAAAATTCAGACTAAAAACTAATCTTCTAAAGAGAATAATCATATTTATATCCAAATTAATTATATATACAGAATTTTATTATCCTTCCATATAATTACTAATCACCTTAATTTGAATTCTATATCTCATGGCATCATTAAATTACAGTAGAAAATTTGTTCTAAAAACAATAAAATTCAAACTAAAAACATATACTTACTTATAACCAAATTTTATAGATTATAGTTATTAATTTATAATTTTATGTCTCTTAATGAAATTTATAAAATTTAATCATCTTTCCAGGACAAAATTAATAACTCAATTTTCATTTATTTACACTAATATATGGTTTAATTACTTAAATTAGTTGATTCTATAAAAGTGGCTATATGAATTTTCTATGTGGGAGAAATAACTACATGAATTGGCTATGTGGGAGAAACAACTACCTGCACCAACTATGTGAGAACATTTAAAATCATGTAAAAATGATATTTTAATGTCCAAAATGATATATGATTCCTAGTAACCCAATATAAAACATGTAAAAAATGTTATAAACAACCAAAAACTCAAATATAATGATATTTTATGCAAATGAATGTTATGATACAATTAGATTTAATCATACTTTAATCAATACCCAATAAAATTTATAAAGAATCTTAAAGGAAATAATGAAATAAATATGTTTAGTTATTAGAACATGAAGTGGTTAAATGATCCAATCAACAATAATAACATTTTAGAGTAGTAGTAATGTCGAATTCATTATATTATAATTTTTTATGGGTATTATAAGAATAAAATATGTGAAATAACTACAGATATGTGAGACTCTTACATAGAAGAAATTAATATTCGCTTAGAAACCTCCTTGATTATTGAAGGGCTTTAGGAAATATTAAAGATCCAATGGATAAAAAACATGGGTTAGATTCTAGGGGAAGTAAAATTATTTATTTCAAATAATAAACTGTGTTGGATTTTTTAGAATTAAGTGGTGTATGTGATCAAATTTTATAAGTGATGTGACAGTTATTTTTTGATGTACTCATTACATTTCAATAATAGTACATCATTATTTAATGGTCAAAGGTTCAAAAAGTATAAAATAATTATGGAGAGGATGTTTTCTTAATCAAACACTCATACACACACTTATAGGAAAATTTCATATTGTTTAAGGTATTTTACACTTAATAGAACTTTTTTTACAACTTTTATTTTTACTGTAGTAACTTATTTTTTAACCATGGTAATTAATTTCAATGATTAATTTTTTTCTTTATTACCTATTTTGAACATTATGACTTCCAAAAATGAAAATAGTTTTATAAAATAAAATATTTAAATATTTAAAAATTTTATTTTAATATTATCCCACATAACACATAAAAACCTTTTTAATAAAAAAAATTGATTTAAAAATAAAAAGTTATGTGCAATATAAATTCATCAATTCCATTGAATTTTTAAGATATAAATTAGTTTATATTAAAAAAACAAGATTTACATAACTTCAAAATAAATCTAAAAAAAAATATTTCTATTAATCTTTTTATGGAATGTAAAAGTCCAAAAATAGTTTTTAAATTAGAATAGAGTGTTATTTTTGTCGAAAAATGATTAAAAAAGTTTTTCTACTATTAAAAAACTAATTTAAAATACATAATTTTACTTATAAAATATATATTTGATCATTTAAATTTTTTATAAACTTATTGGTATTACTTATATAATAATAAAGCCATAATGGTTTTGTTTTTTTTTCCAAAATGTATTTTTCACTATTTACCTAAAAATAAATTATTTTATAATAGTACCACTAACCCGAAGTGTAACGTCCTGGTTTCAGAAGCCTCCCAGAGGCGCCCCATACCCAGTTGGTCACATGGACTCAAGCACATTTCTTCGAATGCCATAGCCTTCCAATGAGTAGCGAGGGCCATGGGTGTGATAGTGACGAAACTATGCCCTCCTTAGCAGAGTAACACAGTGGAAGATAAACCATTAAACAATAGCGGAAGCAGTAAATACCAAACAACAGTAACACCAAAAGACTAATAATGGAAACAACTATGACATATATATATAAATAATGAATGAAAAATTTATGTCTATGAAAACATCTAAACAAGTCACAATGTAGGAATACAACAATGGTAAACCAAAGTGAAAAAGAAAGCAGATAAACTCCTCAAAAATCGCAAGCTATATCTTGGTCCCATGCTCTCCCGCTCCACAGAAATGAAGAACCTGATGTATAAGGGCGCTTTCTCTTATCTATACCTACAACAATATAATCTGTTTGGGCCCAAAATCATGACCCAAATAGGGTGTGAGAAAATATCCCAGTAGGAAACCTCATGAAGATCTATGTCTAACAGTCAGTGAATATATTGCAGGTAAAAGTATAGAAAGCAGTAAGCCGGAAAGTACTCAGCAGCAAACAATCCATAGTTCAATTATCAAGAAAAAACTAATCAAGGCAGATAACACAAACAGGTAACCCTATGGGAGGTACTCACAACTTATCCCCTCTGACCCTACCTAGCAGATACATGCAACCCTTTGGGAAGCACACACAATCTCACCCCTATGGTTCATCTATAATATAGACTCTTTGAGGATTCACTCACCATCAATTACCCCTATTGTCTTGTATCAGTACTAAGGGAACTATTGTGAAGTACTTACATCACATTCCCTCTGTGGCCCGCGTCGAGGAACTATATACTCTCTTAGGAAGCACTAAACGTCCATTCCCCATATGGTCTCACATCGTAAATTATAAAGACACTTTGGAAAACCCCTTACGTCCATTCTCCCTATAGCCTACTACACTAGGTTCTTACAGCCCTGTGTAAAATCAGCAAGTACCGTATCGCATAATGGCCAAAGTAATCCTCATGAACTACTTAGCAAGAATTCTACTGCATAAAAGCATATCAGAGAATAGTCACACCATCCTACGATACTAGGCATGTGAAATAAAATAGCAGCCTAATAGGCAATACAGACCCAAAGGCCAAAATCAGACAATATATACATGGGTAATACATCCAAAGCATAGAAAATTACCCTACTCACAAACAATAACCTCAACTCAGGCATACAAGGAATGAAGACAAACAATAAGGGAAAATATTAAACACACAATACCCCATTCAAGGGTATTGGTGGAATTTGCACATAATACTCAAAGAATTTCTACAGGAAGGAACAAACCACCTACCTCAGGGTCAGGAGATCAATTTACTTGAACCATGAAGCCTGAATCTCCTTATAACATCGTAGATCTATGAAAATTCATAAAACGTTCAACCTATGATAACTTAGAAAAGAGGAGGAATTGGAAAAAGATGCTATAGATGAAGAGAGAACTCACTGATGCTATTCCAACGCAATGGATGGAGTTTGATTCGGAGGACGAACAATGTTTCGGGGGTTCGTCGAAGATCCACGACCGTCTGGGTTCTCACAGATGAAGAAATCCTTGAATAAGATGGTTATGTCTGTCAGACGCGCCCCGGTGTGTTTGATGAAAAAAAACAAAATACACGACATGTACTCACCTTTTCCATACCCCTCTTTAAGCAGCCCCCAAACACCCTTAAATAGCTGTGTGTGTGGCCCCTACACGGCCAGCACATGACCTTCAGCAAAATGGAAGTACACAACGTGTACTTCAAAAATTTCATAAAACTCCTTATTTCTCAAAAACACCAGGAAAAGGAAAAACATACCTGAAAATAAGATTCGGGTTATTACAAACTTCCCCCCTTACTGAAATTCGTCACTGAATTTCCCTAACGTGGCGTAGAAGAATAAACCTCGAACAACTCCTATAATGCTCCGACCCCAGTTACCCAGAGTTGGGGCATTATTACGTAACATTAGCATGATCACAAAAGATCAACTCTCGAAAGACCGATTAGTTTAGTAGCCTTGGAGACACTAGATACATTCATAAAAGTTACATTACATCATAAAGTGAAAAACCACAATAACATGGTCTCCATAGTACACACTAATATCCCCTTATGACTATCCCTGCAGGTCATTCATAAAATACTTCTTCACATCCTGGAAAATATTAAAACATTGAAAGGGGTGAGCTCAGATTCTCAGTAAGGATAACAATATTTCCGAAGCGTTCATAAATAAACAAAAACATTTAAGGAAATGTATAACTAAAACAATATCCTTATAAACATGAACTTCAGCGTAATATGGAAAAATTAAAATGAAATAATGCCATTTACTTATTCACATGGATATTCTTCTAGTCGAATAACCACATGCAATATCAATAACCACTTTCATAATGATGGAATGAATAATGCCAGACTATCATAACCACGTAGCCAAGGCCTCGTGCCAAGACTACAAATAATATTTTGTCAAGGTCTCATGCCAAGACACTAGTTTGTCTCATGAGACCTACCGATGCATCGAGGAGCTATATAGGGCTCCACCCGTCACTTATTAAGTCCAATGCATTCCTCATATGAACAGGTTCAAACATATCATAAACCATAACATAATCGTATCACATAAAACATGCATAAAGGAAACATAAAATTTACACATTTCAATCACAAGATATCAATACAACACATTGATATAATAAAAACATTATCAAAACCATTTTCAAAACCAAAATAAAAGAAAATTAAAACTTGGTATTTATTTTTCATTTAAAAAATGTTATGGCTTGTAGAGGAAGCCGAAACTCAAAAAATGGTCACGGCGGTGGATAGGTTGTTGTCGCCGCATATGTATGACAAAAAAAACATTCCCTTTTTTCGTTTAGTAAAATGCTTCGTATAAAAAAGATTCCTTTTGAATAAACATAAAAGTCAAAGGTGTTTATACACCGTATAAAAGAAAGTTGTGTATAAAACAAAATATTCATCAATGAAAGGAGATTGAGACAAAGTCCCTTACAAAGATCATTTTTTAAATAAAATAAATATATTATGTGTATTCACTATAAGTACACATAAATAAAGTAAAAATACAAGATAGGACATAATAATATCATGACATAATTTGAAAGTAGGAGATTAACCCAAAGAATAGAAATTGGGTTAAGAAGTTCCCTAACCTCATGTCCGACTTGACGCGATAGTTCTTTAACCTCCTGAATAATAAACTAGAGTTAATTTATAATTGATTAATAACCTTTTTAAAATTAAATATTCCTTTTATATTACTTATTACCATGTTATGAACATTATGCAATTATTTATGTTAATAACGGTCGTTTTGTCAATCTTTGGTACTTGAGTCAAAAATAAACTTCTTATAATTACAAGTTGTTTATGTGGTATAATATCCATTATCTAAAGAATTATATTCATGATTTAGATATCATATATATCATATATATCATATATAACCATTATATACATTCATTAATAATATTACATAACATTTAGAGGTAAGAAATGAAATGCACCGTTCATGGAGACGGTAAGCCGTACGTACGCATGAACGCTACTTTCATTTCTATTTCATATTTAATGGAATTAAATCATAATGATATAAAGGTATATTATAATTCTAGTATAATATCATATATAATATCATTTACTCCATCCTTTATACATCCCACATATGGCATTAACGATTCAAATCACTTTGAGGGGGCGGTAGTCTGCACATCCTAAAATGAAATTATCGCATTTACCTATAATGGAAATGATAAAGTTATTCCATAAATGAGAAATACAGAAGCATAATAAAAACATAAACAAAATATATATCCTATATAAATATTATTAAATCTTAATGGCCACCATGAGAGGTGTTAAAAGAAGACTGAACAATCATCGTTTCGTGAGGCAGAAATTCGCCAACCACAGAAACAGTATGTTATTTAACCATTAGACGAAGGTGTGTGTAATTTTAAATCAAATAAATATCATAACAACATACTAGTATATTTAAGATACTATTTTTGTAACAAAATAAAGGAATAAAAAGAGTTTAAGGGGTTGGAGAATAAAAATAAAACAAAATAACATAAGAGAAGACATTACCTTAAAATCGGGTAACTCTTTTTGATTTGAGCCTAATGATTCCTTGGGAAGAATTCTGCCCAAAGGGATGCTTCTAGGAGTATGATAGGGATGTTTAGAGAGTATTTGGGCAGAGGTTGGACGAGCCAAATGGCTTTGATGGTGTGAATAAGGTGGTAGTGGTGGGGGCCTTTTATAAGAGGAGAATAGGGGCACCCTTGGAAAGTAATGAAATGTTACATTATTATGAAGTACTTTTCGGATTTCAAAGGTCCCACAATTATATATTTCTAGGATAATGTGATAAGGTTTTGAAAGATACCCATAAAATAGGGTTTTGACATGTTTAAGCCTTGTATTTTACATTATCTTTTCATTTTATTTAAATCGTTATTTAATGAGGTAATCACTCCATCATCATGGTGTCATAAAAATTTTAATTTATTTAATGTCTATAAATTATATGAAAAATATCATGATGTAGTAAATCTTTTGAGATTTTAAATTAATATTTATAGTCGAAAAGTTAACTTATATAACCCCATGTAATAATTTTTTTAGTAAAACAACACATGTTTGTGACAATTTTATTTTTACTTTAAATAAAACGTTATTAATGTCATTTTCATACCCAAGTGGCTCCATTGGGTCCCCAAGTTCACCCATGGATTTTCTTTGTCGGCCTTGAATCATAAAATAATGGTAGGACAAGTGTCAAGTTAATTTCATATTATTATAACATTATATTTACCTTAAATTACACTAATTACCTTTAATCGCGATTAATAGAACTTAAAAGTTACTATCCACCAAAAATTATTTTAATCCCATTGAACCACATTTTACTACCTAATGAAAATTATGTATGTCGGATTTTGGAGATTTAAATCACAGAGGTTTTAAAATTTCATTTAAATGAAAAATCTGTTTTTTTAACTACCACTTAGTGGTTTCACTATTCATCAGAAATCGAAGTTTTTCAGAACAACCCCAAAAATTAACCCTAAGATATATTTGATATTAATAATTAAAAAATGGTGTCTATTTTATAAAATTCATAAAATATAAGTTGAATTAATTAATTTAAAAATTAATTCCCACTGTCACAACAAATAGCGTGTTTTTAAGAAAGAATATCAATCAAAAGATTGACAATTGTTTATGTCCAATTTCAAAGTGAAATTAATTCTAATGACCAACATTAGATAAAATGGTATAAATATATTCTAATTAAACTTTATAACCACTCAATTGTATAATTTATCACTATAAATAATTTTTATTAAAAAAGTGGTTTTTAAGTATTTTTCACTATTCAAAAAAATTGGATGTTCTCAGAAAAATACAAAAAATTCCAAACAGGCTAATTTCGTTATTCCGAATCCAAAATTAAAGTCCATTTTGAAATATAAAATTTATATAATTTCAAAAAGTTGGTATTACTATTCATAACTGCAACTTTTATTGGTCACGGTGTGTTAGAACTCGAGGTTGTGTACAACACACGCTGCTCTATTATTCAAAGAAGAGCATATCATGGAAGCTTGGGGTGTTACATTCCCCCATCCTTCAGTAAATTGCGTCCTTGAAATTTAAAATATTTCTTTGAAAATAAAAGGTTGAAAATAGAAAATACCTTTGTGGAAAACCCACATCGAAAATAGGGTTAATAAAAATATAACTTTAAAAGAAAGAAAGAGAAGTACAAAGGTCACCCGAGGTAGCCCATACTAGGATTCTTTGAAAATATGGATATGGAGGAAAAAAACCAGCAAGGTTTGATGGAGAGTTGTATAAAACATGATTAGAATAAAGTTAACTAAAAAAAATCACAAACTTGTGATTGGTTAAACGGCCATTGATTACCCAATTGGAAAAGTTAACCGACAACATTTTTGTTTTAAGTTACCTTTCATAATGTTGGGGAATTTATTTTGGAGATTTACTAAGAACGTAAGGAAATATACTTACTTGTGATGTAGACTTTCATTCTTTAATTAATTTTTAACCCAAACCCATCTTTCACTCCAAAAGGTAATAGAACTCAAAAATATTCTATTTATCATAATTGTATAAGGTTCCAAATATTAACACAAACCATTTAGATTAAGAAAACTTTTTTGTAATAACCAGGGACTTCCTGTAGGCTAGTAGTAGGTAATAAAGCCCTGTCTCACTATGGTTGTGTGTTTGATTCCTACAGATTTTTCCAACGCGACGGGTTATCCCCCAACCTGCAGGTTGTCCTTTTCCTAAAACTATAGTATTATAATATTCCAAAAATAATCTTCAGAAATGTTTTAACCTTAAACAATACTATCCAAAGATACAATTAATCCATTCCAACCTTTATAGTTATCCAAAATACCTCTATCCAGACTTTCTCTAAAAGGTCTCTAAATTCCAAAATCAATTCTTAATATTCCCCAAACAAAGTAAAGTTTATCTTATTATCACATACTAAAAATATGATTACCTTCATCTTATTAAGACCTTAATGAAAACAATAAGTATTGTAGTAAAATCCTTATATATATCACATTATTCTTATAACGAGAATATAATCCTTGAGTCCAAAAGCACCAATACATTAATTATTTCACTTCAAATATAGTAACAACATAAGATTGTCCTTGATCCCTTGGCCTTTTCTGAGGTATGTTTCCCTGACGATTAGGAAATTCATTTTCATAACGCCCCATTTCCCTACAATTTTATCATTCAATATTGATAGCCTCTTTCTTTCCCTTGAAATAACGAGCCTGGTGAACGTTTTCTCCACATTTATAACATACTCCCATTCATTTTAGGCAAGTACAGGGGTGATACTTCCCACAATTATCGCATAATGGAAAAATCAGTCTTTCCCTTTTTCCTTTTATCTTTCTCTTGATCCACCGTTCTCTTCTTCTCTTGCTTTATTTTATTGTCATAAGATTTAGAGAATTCCTTTTCTGGCTTGATAACACATGAGACAATATATTCATATGAAGAGAAATATTGTAAGACTAAGGCTCGATGGAGAAAAGATTTTAACCCATCAAAGAAACGGTCAATCTTACTTCTTGGGTTATTTATATAATTTGCTGCATGCCTCGCTAACCTTGTAAAGTTAGCCTCATACTTTGCGGCATTCTCATCCTCCTTCTGCCTTAGACTCAGAAATTGCCTTTCCATATCTGCTTCATGGTCATGTGGAAAGTATTTTTCTAAGAAAATTTCCTTAAACTCCCTCCATTCCATACTTGATACTTATTCATCTTCCTTTGTGTTTTGAATCATCGACCACCATTGATCGACATCTCCAGTGAGGCGGTAAACTGCCATGACAACTTTCTCCCTTTCACTACTCCCCAAGGCGTGGAATATTTTCTCTAAGGAGTTTATCCATTTCTCAGCTACTAATGGATTTGTACCTCCATTAAATGTTAGAGGTTATTTCCTCATGAAACGATCTAACATTGATCCTCCACATTGCGAAACAGGGTGCTCCATACGAGTAAGGTTATTATTCATAACTGGAGTGAGTTTTCCCAGTATGGTGATAAGTTGATCAGAACTAGTTGTATCTCTAGCTCCACTATAATTTTCTTGAGCAGGAGGGAAATCCCTACATGGAGTGCATGCATTGATACAGTGTCTATTCCTCCCACTAGGCACCATTTCTAAATAATGGCATAAACTAGATTAGTTTATGAATCAAAATACATAATTACAAACTTGCATAACACTTAACATAGATTGAACTATTTATGTATATAATCCATAATCACAAAAAGGTTTTCTTTGAGGAAGTATATACTCATAACCCTTTATAGTGGTTTGTAAAGAAAATGAGAATTATCCTAAGCATATCCACCGGGAGTGTCGTAACCAAGAGTGCAGCAAGGCCCATTTTCGTGCACCAGTTCCCGTTCGAGTCTAGCTCAAAGTAGTGTTTTCGGGTTTTACCCCTAGGTACAACTATGCCAGAGCCACCTCTACCTGCTCGTATCCAGACAGGGATTTATTTCACATAAAACTCACAAAATCTCTATAATACCAAAATTCTTGGAAGTTCTTCTATACTAATCCTCAAATTTTATCTTAGGGCCATGTGATCTAATCAGAGTTTATCTAAATATAGCTTCCAAGGTTAGTACTAAACTACCTCTGATACAAACTGTAACGCCCAGAACCCATTTACCCAGAGTCAGTGCATTATTACATAACATTGGCATGATCACAAATGATCAGGACTTGAAAGACCGATTAGTTTAGTATCCTTGGAAACA
The DNA here is from genome assembly GCA_963277665.1 of Viscum album. Lineage (NCBI taxonomy): Eukaryota > Viridiplantae > Streptophyta > Magnoliopsida > Santalales > Viscaceae > Viscum > Viscum album. The sequence goes on along the minus strand of OY728120.1, from coordinate 1,330,639,046 downwards.
CTAGATACATTCATAAAAGTTACATTACATCATAAAGTGAAAAACTAAAATAACATGGTCTCCATAGTCCACACTCATATCCCCTTCTGACTATCCCTACAGGTCATTCATAAAATAATTTTTCACATCCTGGAAAATATTAAAACATTGAAAGGGGTGAGCTCAGATTCTCAGTAAGGATTACAATATTGCGGAAGCATTCATAAATAAAAATAAACATTTAAGACAATGTATAACTAAAACAAAAGCCTTTTAAACTTGAACTTCAGCGAAATATGGAAAAAGTAAAATTAAATAATTCCATTTACATATTCACATTGATATTCTACTGGTCGAATAATCACATGAAATATCAATAACCACTTTCATAATTATGGAATTCATAATGCCAGACTATCATAACCACATAGCCAAGACCTCGTTCCAAGACTACAAATAATATTTTGTCAAGGCCTTGTGCCAAGACACTAGTTTATCTCATGATACCTACCGATGCATCGAGGAGCTATAGCGGGCTCCAATAGTCACTTATTAAGTCCAATGCATTCCTCATATGAATGGGTTTAAACATATCATAAACAATAACATAATCGTATCACATAACACATGCATAAAGGAAACATAACATTTCCACATTTCAATCACAAGATATAAATACAACACATTGATATAATAAAAACATTATCAAAACCATTTTCAAGACCAAAAAAAAGAATGTTAAAACTTGGTATTTATTTTTCATTTAAAAAAAGTTATGGCTTGTAGAGGAAGCTGAAACTCAAATAATGGTCACGACGGCGGAGAAGTCGTTGTCGCCACATACGTACTACAAAAAAACATTCCCTTTTGTCATTTAGTAAAATTATTCGTATAAAAATGATTCCTTTTGAATAAACGTAAAAGTCAAAGGGGTTTATACACCGTATAAAAGAATGTTGTGTATAAAACAAAATATGCCTCAATGAAAGGAGATTGAGACGAAGCCCCTTACAAATATCATTTTTTTAAATAAAATAAATCTATTTTGTATATTCACTATAAGTACACATAAATAAATTACAAATACAAGATAGTACATAATAATATCATGATATAATTTGAAAGTAGGAGATTAACCCAAAGAATAGAAATTGGTTTATGAAGTTCCCTTACCTGGTGTCCGACTTGACTTGATCATTCTTTAACCACTTGAATAATAAACTAGAGTTAATTTCTAATTTATTAAGAACCTTTTTCAAGTTCATTATTCCATTTATATTAATTATTACCATGTTATTAACATTATGCAATTATTTAAGTTAATAACGGTCGTTTTGTCGATCTTTGGTACTTGAGTCAAAAATAAACTTCTTATAATTACAAGTTGTTTATGTGGTAGAATATCCATTATCTCCAGAATTATATTCATGATATAGATATCATATATATCATATATATCCGGTATATACATTCATTCATAATACTACATAACATTTAGAGGTAAGAAATTAAATGCACCATTCATGGAGACGGTAAGCCGTACATACGCATGAACACTACTTTCATTTCTATTTCGTATTTAATGGAATGAAATCATAATGATATAAAGGTATATTATAATTACAGTATAATATCATATATAATATCATTTACTCCATCCTTTATACATCCCACATATGTCATTAACGATTCAAATCACTTTGAGGGGGCGGTAGTCCGCACTTCCTAAAATGAAATTATCATGTTTACCCATAATGTAAATCATAACGTTATGCCCTAAATGAGAAATACAGAAGAATAAGGAAAAAATAAACATAATATATATCATATATATATATATAGTGAAATATTAATGGCCACCATGAGAGGTGTTAAAAGAAGATTTAACAATCATCGTTTCGTAAGGCAAAAATTCGCCAACCACAGAAATAGTATGTTCTTTAACCATTAGACAAAGGTGTGTGTAATTGTAAATAAAATAATTTTCATAAAAACATAATATTATATTGAAGATACTGGTGTTTTTATAAAATAACGGAATAAAAAGAGTTTAAGGGGTTGGAGAAGCAAAATAAAACAAAATAACACAAGAGAAGACATTACCTTAAAATCGGGTAACTCTTTTTGATTTGAGCCAAAGGCTTCATTGGGAAGAATTATTCCCAAAGTGAGGCTTCTAGGAGTAAGAGAGGGATTTTGAGAGAGTATTTGTGCAGAGTTTGGCCGAGCCAAATGGCTTGGAAGGTGTGAATAATGCGGTAGTGGTGGCGGCCTTTTATAAGAGGAGAAGAGGGGAACTCTTGGAAAGTAATGAAATGTTACATTATTATGACGTACTTTTCAGATTTCAAAGTTCCCACAATTATATATTTCGAGGATAAGGTGATAAGGGTTAAAAATATACCCATACAATAGGTTTTTTACAAGTGTAAGTCTTAGATTTTACATTATCTTTTCATTTTATTTAAATCGTTAATTAATGAGGTAATCGTTGCATCATTATGGTGTCATAAAAATTTTAATTTATTTAATGTCTAAAAATTATATAAAAAATATTATGATGTGGGAAATATTTTTATCTTTACAATTAATATTTATAGTCGAAAGGTTAACTTATATAACCCCATGTAATAATTTTTTTAGTAAAACAACACATGTTTGTGACAATTTTATTTTTACTTTAAATTAAAAGTTATTAATGTCATTTTCTTACCCAAGTGGCTCCATGGGGTCACCATGTTGACTCATGGATTTTCTTGGTCGGCCATGACTCATCCAATAAGGTTAGGACCGGTTTCAATATAATTTCATATTATTATAACATTATATTTACCTTAAATTACACTAATTACCTTTAATCGTGATTAATAGAACTTAAAAGTTACTATTCACCAAAAACAATTTTAATCTAATTGAACCACATTTTACTTCCTATTTATAATGATGTATGTCGGATTTTGGAAATTCAAATCATAGAGGTGGTAAAATTGCATATAAATGAGAAATCAGTTTTTTTAACTACCACTTAGTGGTTTCACTATTCATAAAAATCATTGTTTTTCAGTACAACACCAAAAATTAACCCTAAGATATATTTGATATTCCTAATTCAAAAATGATGTCTATTTTACAAAATTAAAAACATATAAGTTTAATTAATTAATTTAATAATTAATTCCTTCTGTCACAACAAATAGCGTGTTTTTAAGAATGAATAAAATCAAAAGATTGACAATTTTTTATGTCCAATTTCAAAGTGAAATTAATTATAATGACCAAAATTGGATAAAATGGTAAAAATATATTCTAATTACTCTTTATAGCCACTCAATTGTATAATTTATCACTATAAATTATTTTGATTAAAAAGTTGTTTTTATATATTGTTCACTATTTATCAAAAATTGGGAGTTCTCAGAAAAATACCAAAAATTCAACATAGGATAATTTTGATATTCCAAATCCAAAAATGAAGTCCATTTTGAAATATAAAATTTATATAATTTCAAAAGGTGGGTATTAATATTCATAACTGCTACTTTTATTGGTCACGGTGTGTTAGAACTCGAGGTTGCGTACAACACACACTGCTCTATTATTCAAAGAGGAGCATACCCTGGAAGCTTGGGGTGTTACAAATCCGGCCACTACAATCGTACAGCAGCCTCCCTCTCCCAAGTCTCATCCTGTACCCGCCCATGATACCATAGAACCCATACCAGAGGAATATACTGGCCACGAAGAACCTTCATACTATGATCGACAATTCAGATAGGATGTTCTTCAAAAGATACATCCACCTCCAACTAGACTTCCTCGGGTTGGAAGGTATGAGACAGGTCTGAAAAGAAATGTCAGATCTGGGAAACGTGGAAGAAGTCATGCATATGCTGGTACCTCTAAGGTAACTACAATCAATAGGCAACCGGTCTGACTCTCTCCAACACCTCAAATGGCTCTACGTACCTCAACGAAAGCTTACCCTGTCTCCTAATCTACCTGTGTCCCATCCTCGGTGTGACATGTAGAAAAACCTAATCCCCGACCTCGAAATCCAGAGGTCATCTCCACTGATCAGTATAAGACTTCTGACGAGACTGTGCAGTAAAAATCCTCTTCCATATCTACTATATCTACTACGTAGTCTCCAAAACAAGACAAGGTCCCAACAAAGATGCCTCTCCTGCCTCGAGCCAACATAAGGATGATTGGCATGGCCTACCGTACAAAGCCTCATAAGGTTCCATCTAAATAGTCTCTTGAAAACTATTGTTGTAGGAAAACTCCACAAGAGGTATATGATTCTCTGAAGAACCTATAAAATCTAGAATGCATGCTTGGAGCATGTCCTCAAGAACCTAAATCGTATGATCAGACTGACCATCTGTCTAGGGATGGTAAGCTGTACACAAAATTACCTATGTACCCAAAGCCTTCTAATGCCCCTGCCAAACCCGAGAAGTAAAACGTGCATCCCTGTTCAAAACGATGGAGTGTGGAGCTCCATGAAGATGTACAATCTCTCGAATGTAAAACCGTCACAGCTCATCAACCCTAATGGTCTCCTTGATCGGCAATAAGTGAGCAACATTCGTGAGCCTATCAATGAAAACCCATACTGTATCGTTCACTCGAAGAGACCTCGACTACCCTATCACAAAATCCATCGCGACGTCATTCCACTTCCACTCGGGAATGGGTAACTGCTGTAAAAGCCCTGCTGGACACTGATGCTCTGCTTTTACCTACCGACTAGTGGAACACCTCATGAAGAAACTAGTAACACCCCTCTTCATACCTGGCCACCAATACTGATGGTGTAGGTCTCGATACATCTTGGTGACACGAGGATGAACTTCCCAAACTCAAGAATGAAAATCCCACATCATCTCTTCGCGTATATCTGCTGGCACCCATACGCGTCCCTAGAAATGAAAGATCTCATCCTCACCTATGGTCCACCCGAGAATAGGTTCCTCTCATGACACACTCTCCCGTAGGACTAGGCCTTCATAATCTGAATTCTTCCTCATTTGAACTCAGTCAAGAGGTGTATAGGTAATAGGTACAGAAGAAAGAAACGTCTTCCCATGTCTATCATGCACCTACAGATTCATCTCAGAGAATAGATCCATAAACTTCCACTCACTGCTAGCCTCCTGAACTGCCTGTATTTGAGTCCTCCTGCTCAATGCATCATCCACTACATTTCCCTTTCTTAGCATATAGGATAGCTCAAAATCAAAGGACAGAAGGTACTCAACCCACCTTCGCTATCTCAAATTCAGATCATGCTATGTGAAGATGTACTTGTGACTTTTGTGGTCTGTTAAAACCAAAATATGATCACCCAAAAGATAATGTCTCCAAAAATATATGCATAAACAACAGATGCCAACTCCAGATCGGGAATTGGGTAATTCATCTCATGTGGCATCAATTGTCGAGACCAGTACGCATCGACTCCATCTCCCTACATAAGCAGAACTCCTATCCTGATACCTAAAGCATCATAGTAAATAGTATATCCCTTTCTCGTCTCTGGAAAGACTAGTATCAGTGCTGAAGTCAACCTACCTTTCAGCTTCTGATAGGTTGAGTCACAAGAATCTGACCATAAGAACTTCACACACTTGTTAGTCAGACCCGTCATCAGTGCTTCTAAGCGTGAAAAGTCCTGAATGAAGTATTTGTAGTAACCTGATAGCCCTAGAAAACTCTCCACCTCAAATACCTTCTTTGGATGCTCCCATGAAAATAATGCTCTCACTTTCTCTAGGTCTACTGATACTCTTGTCTCTAAGATAACATGACCCAAGATGTGAATCTTATCCATCCAAAAGTGGCATTTTGAGAGCTTAGCATTTAACTGATGCTCCCTCAGTGTATTCAAAACAATAACAAGATGGGTAGCATGGTCGTGTCGAGTGTGAGAGAACACCAATATATCATCCACGAAGAGCATCAAGAAGGAGTCCAAGTATGGATGGAACACTCGGTTCATCAGTTCCATGAAAACTGCAGGCACATTCGTGAGACTGAACGACATAACCATATACTCGTATAGCCCGTACCTGCTCTGTAAGGATGTGAGAGGTATATCAGATGGTCTAAAATGAAACTGATGATAACCGGACCTCAATTCAATCATTTAGAACACCCAGGATCCTCGAAGTTGATCAAATAGAATATCAATCCTAGGTTAGGGATATCAGTTCTTGACCATCAACTGTACCAACTTCCAATAATCCACACAAAGCTTAAGGGTATCGTCTTCCTTCTTCACAAACTGGACAGGAGAACCCCAAGGATATGTACTGGGACAGATGAAACCCTTGTACTATAACTCCTCCAACTGCTTCTTGAGCGCCTGCAACTCAGGTGCAGCCATCTTATAAGGAGGAATGGACACCAGTTCTGCTCCTAGCACAAGATCCATTGAAAAGTCAACCACTCTCTCTGAAGGGAAACCGAAGAATGCCTTTGTAAAGACATCCATGAAACGATCAACCACTGGAGGAAAGTCTAACTGTGAAGTCCCCATGTCATTCGGATATAGACTAGCAATCTGGGCTGTAACTCCTCCTATCCCATGATGATATGGACCCTCTCTACTCTCCTGGACATCCCACTCGCCCTTCTGATGAAAATATCCACCCTCTGGTGATATGAAACTCTCCCTTTGGTGATAATATTTGATGACTGCCTGGAAGGAAACTGGCCAATCCATTATGAGAATGACATCATAGCCTGTCATCTATAGGACATAGAGATCACATAAAAAGTTACACCCACCAACCTCTAGAGGGAACTCCATTCACTGACGTACACTAGCCGTTGTAGTCACCAACAGAGTGTCTAACATCAAGAGATCGACAGAAGAAAAGATGCAGAACCCATGGCTCTCCACAACAGTAATAGAGATAAAGCTATGGGAATCCCTTGTATAAAAAACAGTTGAATATAAAACTGAGGCAAATTGGATTGTACCTCGAACTGTAGAAGTTCTGGGATCCTACTCCGGCAAGGTCTTCTCCACTACAATGGTATGGCCTGCTCCATGGCCCTATGACCCTGCCTGACCACTCTAAGATGATCGACTCTGCTATCGCTAAAAGACTGGCGACTGACCACCACGACCACGACCTCCAACTCGGCCTGAATGGCTGGAAGAACTCCAATTCCCCGACAGGTGAGAAATTGGCAGCATTGTTCCAGAATGTGGAGTCATTGAAGAGCCCCTGTCACCAACTACTAGTGAGAAGATCTGACAGAAGCGCTGAAGGTGACCCATCTTGCCACATGATCGACACTCCACTAGGTCTCTCTGGCACTACAGCCTCATATTCCCACTATTCCCGCACTGGTAGCATACCAACTGGATACCAGAAGATGCGTCTCGCCTCCTTGAATCACCGTGTGGAGAATCCCTGTGGTGCATCCTACTGTCAGTAGGAGGGATGCTAACTCAAGATGCTGAGCAGTCGTGGATCCGAACTTTGGAATCCCTCAGATTGTGCTCCATGATCAGTGCTTGGATGACGATAGAAGTGATAGAAGTCAACCGGAAGATGTTCAACTGGGAACAAATATCATGCCTGAGACCATCCTCGAACTTCCTTTCAATGAATAACCCATCTCATTCCATGAAGGGTGTAAAGTGCTGAAGCTCGGTGAAGCGTGGGGAATACTACATAAGATAAAGAGTACCCTAATCCAGACTCATGAACTCTAGGGCTTGGTTGGCCCTCAGGGTCTCCGGATAGAAGTAGTCATAGAAGATGCGCTGGAACTCCTCCTAGGCCATAACATGCTAAGGACCCGCCTGTGAGATCACATCCCACAATCTCTTAGAGGAATATCATAGCATATAGGTAGCGAGCTTGCCCCTCTTCTCTGTAGGCATCTCCAGATGCTTAAAGATATTCAACATGGCTTCTGGCCATGAATCTTCAGCCTACGGTCATCCTTCCCCTGAGAAGGTGGGATGATACTGCTACTAGAAAACCCATGTCAAGTCTTCCATAGAAATTTTAGGAGGCGGTGCTCCCTGGATGGTCTGCATCATCTTCATAAAACCCTCTCTAAACTAGGAATCAACTCATGTGTCATGTATAATGGCTGGTGCCAAGACTGGCACAACAGGAGGAACTACTGGAAGTCCTTGATCAGCCATATCTGCTGTCTGATCACCGCCTGGAAACTGGCATACAACCGGAGGACGTCTCGATACCATGACTCTGCAGGGTCAAACACACACCTTAGATCAACATTATCATGGATTGGAAAACTTGGAGAATAATAAGGGAACAAGATAAAGAACGCATTCATGTTTTACAAAACATGACTACATGGCATGTATAAGGACTACACAATGTGTTCCCTTAAGTCACTTACAAGGGTATGTACTCCTACCTAAATAGGTCGTGTAACACCCCAAACACATGGTGTGTTATCTTGACACACAGCGTGTACCTGAATCCTCTTCCCCTGCTCGAGTCCTTATACACGGCTCTCCCAAGACAAGACAACAAGGCGTGTTCTCATCAGACATGGCGTGTACTAGACAAGCCTCACCTGGCCCGTGTTTTTAGTGACATGGCATGTGTACCTAGGTTTCACTACACGTAATGTTCCAGACGGACATGGTATGTATTAAGAAGTACCAACCGACCGTGTGGTTAATTACACGGCCAGCTACATGGCTGACACTACACGGCGTGTTCCAGACAGACATGGCTTGTAAGAGATGGTTCCCATCGACCCATGTTTTTAGTGACACAGTCGGGTACCTAGGTCATACTAGACGGTGTGTTCAATCCTAAAACGGCATGTATAGGAAGAGACTCCACTGACCCGTGTTGTAGCTACACGACCATACTCCTAGGATTACACTACACGGCGTGCACAACCGGTACATGACATGTTCCCACGAGATTTTCCCTATCCCGTGTCTCTTCCCACAATGCCTGTGATATAGTTAGAGACTACACAGCGTGTACATAAGGTACATGGTGTGTACATAAGGTACACGACATGTACTTATGAAAAACAGTTTCTTCCTGAATAGAAGAACACAAGACGTGTAGTGAAAACTACATGCCGTGTATTCTGGGTTTTTTCCAGATAGTAAGCCTTAGAAACTACTCTAAAGTCCATAAAAAACTGAAACCAACACTGAAAGTGCCAAATTCTGATCATTGAGGGCCCATACTCCCCATGAATCATTGTTTGGAATCTTTAACAAGTTACACACAAGGTAATCAAGTCAATGATCCACCAAATTCCTATCCATGAGGGCCCATAACACCTCAATAACCAAAATTTGGCATTTATTCAGGTAAAAACATACACAATCAATGCTCTAACAAGATGAATATATTTTTATCAAGAATATATCACAACAGCAAGAATATTCTACACAACTTCTATCAAAACAACATGCAATCTCTAATGCATCCTAGATAACATGGAAAGAATGTATGACATGTGATTTCTAGCAAGTGCCTATATGATGCATGAGATGGTATACCCTCATCTCACCAGGGTGCGATAGAAATAGAACCTCAATAACATCAACGTTAATAGAACATAACATGTGAACCACCCAACGGTGATATCAAATCAACTGTAAAATTGCAAAACCATAAATATTTCAATAAACGAGACAGATTGGCTTTTCCCTGTACAAGGGAAAGATACTCTCGGGCACAACTTATAACCATGTACATATTCCTCAATATCCCTGGATAAAAGATCCAAACAGTAAATCAAGTGAAAAAAATTCCTCTCATACCACTTGGTAACGTCCCGGTTCCGAAATCCACCTAGAGGCGCCCCGTACCCGGTTGGTCACATGGGCTCAAACGCATTTCCACGAATGCCAGAGGCTGCTGACGAGTAGAGAGGGTCTTGGGTGTGATAGTGGGGAAACTATGCTCTCATTGGAAGTGTAACACAGAGGAAGATAAAAAATTATACAATAGAGGAAGCAGTAAATACCAGAAAATAGTAACAACATAATACTGATAAAGGAAACAACTTGGGATGATATATATAAAGGATTCATGATACATATATGTCTAGGAAAACAGCCAAACAAGTCACAATATAGGAATAAAATAGTGATAAACCAAAGTGAAAAATAAAGTTGATACACTCCTCAGCATCACAATCCATAGATTGGTCCCATGCTCTCCAGCTCCACAACAATCAAGAACGTGAGGTAGAAGGGCGCTTTCCCTTATCTATACCTCCAATAATATAATTTGTTTGGCCCCAAAAACATGACCCAAACAGGGTGTGAGACAAAATACCAGTAGGAAATGACCCGAAGATCTGTACCTCACAGTCAGTGAATATATCGAAGGTAAAAGTACAGAAAGTAGTAAACAGGAAAGTACTATGCAGCAAACAATCCACAGTTCAATTATCATGCAACAACTAATCAAGGCAGATAACAAAAATAGGTAACCCTCTGGGAAGTACTCACTGTCTATCCCCTCAAGTCCTACCTAGAATATACAAGAAACCCTCTTGGAATCACACACAGTCTCACCCCTCTAGTTCAACTAATGTATAGAATTTCTGGGGAAGCACTCACCGTAAATTCCCCCTATAGTCTCGTATCGGTAATAATGGCACTCTAGGGAAGCACTTACATCACATTCCCTCTATGGCCTACGTCAAGGAACAACATACTCTCTGAGGAAGCACTCAACATCAATTCCCCCCCTGTGGTCTCGTATCATAAATTATAAATACTCTTTGGAGAAGCCCTTACGTCCATTCTTCCTATAGTCTACTACACTAGGTTCTAATAGACCTGTGTAAAATCAGCAAGTATTGCTTCACGTAATAGCCAATGTAAACCTCAATAACTACTTGGATAGCATTCTATAACAAAACATCAAATCAGAGAAAAGTCACACTATCCTAAAATACTAGGCATGGGAAAGAAAACAGTAGCCTAACAGGAAAAATAGACCCAAAGGTCAAAAGTAGGAAAAACATGCATGTGAAATACATCCAAAGAACATCAAATTACCTTATTCACAAACAATAACCTCTAATCAAGCATACAAGCAATACAGGAAAAAAACAGTGGAAAACCAGTAAACACAAAATAACCTGTTCAAGGGTATTGGTGGAATTTTCACATAATACTCAATGAATTTCTACAGAAATGAAGAAACCACCTACCTCGGGGTAAGGAGATCAATTTACTTGAACCTCGAAGCTTGAATCTCCTTATAAAGTCAGAGATCTATGAAAATTCATAAATTGTTGAACCCATGATAACTTGGAAAAGAAGAGGAATTGAAAAACGATGCTCTAGAAGAAGAGAGAACTCATAGATTCAATTCCAACACAACAGACATAGTTCAATTCAGAGGACAGAAATAGGTTCAGGGGTTTGTTGAAGATCCGAGGCCATGCAGGTTCTCTCAGATGAAGACATCCTAGAAGAAGACGATTATGTCTGTCAGACATGACCCCAGTGTGTTTAATGTGAAAAGAATACACAACATGTACTTTTGGAGTACATGATGTGTACTCACCTTTTCCTTACCCCGCTTTAAAAAGACTCCAAAAACCCTTACAAGACCATGTGTGTGGCCCCTACACATCCAGCACATGACCGTTAGTAGCAACAAAGTACACTGTGTGTACATCAAAAATTTCCAGAATCTCCTCTTTTCTCAAAAACACCAGGAAAAAGAAAAACATATCTAAAAAGAAGATCTGGGTTCTTACAAGAAGATTATTTCATAATTATGAACCCCAAAATGAAATTAATTTTAAAAAGTTCAAATTATATAATTAATACATGTATTTTTTCAAATAAAAATAAAGACGAACTACTTTTATTGAGAAATGATCAATTTAATCTTTAAGTGCTCTTAATACTATTTCACATGAATTTATAATTGATTAAAATATTTTTAATTACTAGATATTTTATTATTTTATAATTTTTTTAATAACATTCATCTAATTTATCATGTCTCATTTAATTTTGGTGCTACAAATGAAACAAGATATCGATCATATTATTAATTTAAAGGTAGATATACTTTAAAAATCTGAGATGTTACCTTCTAGCCCTTAAATAAAATTCATCCTTGAAATTTTAATTATTAATCAATGATTAATTTAGATTTTTGTAATAGTCCTCCCCAACCCATTGGTCTGGGAAGAATTAATGGTTCAACCAAACTTATCTAACTTCCTCATGACTGAAATGTTTGGCAAAAAATTCTAAGGGATTTAAAAAACACGAGGGATGTTTTTTCCTTAAACATATAACCAATAGAAAACAACAATGATAAGACATTTTATGTAGCATTAAGGCAACCAATGTAACTCAAAATCCTAAATAGATGAATAATATCATACTAGAATAAAAAAAACAAGAAAACACAAATCGATAGACTTATATGATGATGGGCACCAAGGTGGAACCATTCCTGACACCAAGGCTCGGGAAACTCCATATATATGTATCCCATCATCCATTAATGATAAATCATGATTATATAATATATATTTATTAAATATTCCCCTAACAATATTCATGATTGAAAATTTCTATATATGCACTAGGTTTCATATATAAGGGCTAAGTATATCGATTCAGTAGTAAATCCTCTAGAAGCTTCCCACAAAAAATGATAAGATTTAAACAAGTTATCATAATTTATAAAAAATAAATGTGATTATAAAAAATAGTTATACGAATAATTAAAAAAAATAGGAATGTGGCATATGAATACAATTTATATCAATAGCATAATTTATCAAGAATTCCTTGAAAAAAAGGTTTATAAAATAAAAATTAATTAAATAACATATCTTTTCTTCTATCACTAAAGACCCATTCCAAATACCGACATAAATTGGAATGAATCCAATATGATAGTCCCAATATTCATGAGCGGTAACATTTCTTCTATACTTAGTCATCACTTGGTCATTCACCCATTTGCCTCTATTAGAAAAGGAAATAATTTATAATCCTATTAGAACCCTGATAAATAAATCATTAACACACACTAATCAATGTATGAAAAAAAAAATTTAAAACATACCTTTTAAAACAATTTATCTTTTATTAATTTATACGAACACATTGTGCAAGTCTTTCTAAAACCAATATTTTGTAACTTTAAAAGAAGTGATCTTTCCAATAATATTCCATAAATGTTTTTTAACAAAAACAAAATCAAGAGTTTTATAATTTCAAATCCTTCAAGTCATATAATAAGTGGCGAGAGATAGAATTCACCTACCTATAATAGTTTCCATTCTTGTAGAAACACATAAGGAATTAGGTAGATTCAGGTTCCATTTTCAATTCCATCAAAGTATCAAAAAGATATCTCATCAAAACATGTTCCAAACACTAGATCTAGGAGTAACATAGATGATCTAGTGTTCTTCTCAAGAGGAAATGAATATATTTATATGAATAAGGAGAAATAGACAACATACCATGATTAAGTATATCTAATACTCCAAGATCAGTTGAAAAAGAGATTCACATAGAAGTAAAATTCCATAAAAATCTAGAAGAGTCATGTAGTTCAATTTCACAGGAAAAAATAGGAAGGGAGAAGATTTTTTGAGATGTTTTAGTTTAAAATAAAATTTTTAAATTTAATTATTTGGATCTCATATTTAGTTTACATAATATAACAAAATATGTACCAACTGTGTGTGTTCCATTGTCTCAAACTCTAAGTTTTCATGGTTTGTCCACATGGTTTGGTGAAAGCTGTTCCAATAGTGTGAAATGACTATATAAAATTTCACATGGTTAAATGAGAAATTTAACTTGGTTTCCCTTAATAATTCACCAACTGTGCACCTATTCTTGGACTTCTTTAACTAGACACATGGATACCTAGGAAATCCATAGTCTTTCCCCTAACTGTGAACCAACTGTAAACCTTCTAAAATCCTTCAAAATTCAACAAAAACTCCTATAAAATTCCCAATAATATGATCAATGAAACTATATAACAAAAAATAATAATAGATCAACACTAACCTCAAACATAGGCTGTTAAATGCAGCCCACCATTAGGCTTTCCAACCCTAAAAATATGGAAAAGAGTGTTGTCAATGCCTAAGGAAAAGCAACTGACCCGACCTAAATTTGTGCTTCTTCCATCATTATTTGATGAATCATTTATGGTAACATAATTGATATACCAATGTTATTTATTGACATATAGTAATCATATAATTCTCACCGAAAGATATAAAATATATCAATAATTAATTACAAACTTCATCTCAAGAGCGACATTAGCACAACCAAAACAAAATATAAATAATGAATGACATGATGACCATAAGGAGATAATAGAATGATATAAACATCATTGAATTTTAATTTCAATTCTAGCTAAAAAACAACCCCACTAATACTATCAATAAACATGTGTGGTCCCACCCATCGATGAACTAACTTTTAACACTAACCTAGGTGATATATCATTAACCCCCAAGAATACATGAAGAACACATAATCCTTCATTATAAATACTAGATAGAGAGTAAAACCAAGGAAAAAACCCATAAATACATAAATTTTATTGTATGATACTTAAAATAGGGATATATAAGGAATTTACTATGTTCTAAAAAACTAATATAGATTTGATAGAAGAAAGTGAGCCTTCCATGAAATACTGAAACTTATTTCACCCTTCCACCCATAATAATGAATACATAATCATCCCCTCTTTATAAAAGGTGGTATCTTATACCAATAGTCCACTCTGATCCCAAGGGAAACACATTAACCACTATTTTAAAAGGAATGTATTTTTTAGAAAATGAAAATGATGAATAGAATCTGAGGTGAGGCTAAAATTTCCTCCACATACCTCAATATCTAAACATCATAGAAGTATCCCCCAAATGGGAATTAAATGTTTCAAGTCAAGGATTTATCAAAGTTACATATGGATAGCATCATTATTTTAAATTCAATGGGTTCCAAGGCCTATGAGAATTTATTCCCACTCTATTTAATGGTATATAAAAGGGTCGCTTCATTCCCACTAGTTGATGTTCAGTGTGTGTCACCTTGTGCACCTTTCCAATATTATAATGAAGAATCTACCTAATATTATCCTAATACAAGGAAGATCTGAAATTGGATCCTAATAAATAAGATATAAATTTCAACATTTATTCACACATTGTCGGCTCCCTGACATTAATGTTTAACATAATGGTAAGAAAATGGAAATTTGACCTCTGAACTCACTTTGAGTTGGTCACCCAAGTTAGCAATGAGAGTAATCTAGCATAAAAAATAAAATCATCTTTTTCTCTTATATTAAAGTTCATGTTAGTGATTCAACTATGAAATCTTGGTAGACCAGTCCTTTGTGAGACTAGAAATGAGAAGTCCTAAACAACGTCATGGTTCTGGATGCAAAAAATGCTTCAATTAGGCATATAGACAACTAGGATTTTTCATATTAACTGAATCATTCACAATATACATGATGTGAAAGATACAAACAATGATTTTTTTACAAATAATATTGAAACATTATTTTTTTGCAACAAATATAGAGGATATTTTAACCATTATTTTATTATTGATTTAAAACACAAAAATAAAGATTATGTCAATATTGAGATATTTCTTCATGGCTAGTGTTGATTGTTCTAACCAAATTCATCTATCATCATCGCATAGTGAGGTCCCAAAAACATTCCCCTCTAGAAGTGATCTACATATGTTCCTTTAATCTATGAACGATTCCAATGAAATGATGGGTGCTAGTGTAACCAATTGACCATCCTTCATTATTCACTTTGATCACTTCATCTTCCTTCAGGAATTAAGGAATTTTGTTTCTTATTCTATGTCTTAAGAAAAAGAGTGGATAAGGGAGATCTTGAGAGGAAATTATTATGCACATTGATTAATATTTATTTAATTGACATAATAGTATGTAGATAGAACAATTTATTGGGTTGAGTTATAATAAATTTCCCAAAGTCAGTCAGTTTTGAATTGACCCCAATAACTCCATTCCATCTAAATAATATTAATATTAATATTTTACTTAACATATGTGTAAATACACAAAATAATAAATATTTATTTTATAGTCTAGAAAATAAATATTTACCACCAAACAATTTTTTTCTACTCATCCTTCCCAATATTTTTTGAATTATCTAATAAATATTTAAATAAATATTTTTCAATAAATAAATAAAGAAATATAGTACTTATATTTTGGAGAATAATTATTTATTTAATATATTTGTAACTAAATAAATTATTTATTTAATATATAATTCCTTATTACCATGTGAATAAAAAAAGATAAATAAATATTATATATTCACGTAATTAAATATTTTCATTATGAATAAATATTTATTTAGTTTTTTCGATTGAATAATGAAACCTGAGTAAATATTAATTATAGGGTTAAAGAAAAATGTTTACTCAATTTTTTGAAATATTAAAAATAATTAATTGAGATAAAAGGAAACACTTTGTGTGTAACCCTCTGGTCATCATCCTTAGTGGAATTAATAGGAATTTCTTGATGTCCAAGATTTATATTAAGTAATGATTCTAGAGTATCATAGAGGAATAAGATACATCGTAATGAAAACAACCACATATAAATGCTCACTATGTAACATAATCCATTTTTTCATGATATATCATCAAGAAGGATGCACACTGATGTCATCACCCTATTAGTTCGATACAAATTTCATTGATTATCTTGAAATTAACTCATTAATACACTATGTACATGTAATTTAATGTGATGATTCTATTTTAATAAAAGGTTTGAGATATCATCTTCCATAAATATTAGAGGGAAAAATCCTTCTACACTTATTCATTAATATCATGTCATTCACGATGCACCCAACATACCCTACTTCCCATGTACATATAAAATTTTGTTTTTTGATACCACTTCTAAGTTCATGGGTCATGACCTGAATTAATAATACTCTTAATGTATAAGGATAATTACAAATACTCATATATATGAATATCAAATGACACATAAACATGTGTTTTTATATAGGTGGTTTTGTTCTCATAATTTGATGTCTTGGAGATTGTCAAGTATAAAATTAATGTGCTAAAGTATCATTTAATATTGAGTATTCACCTCTAACAATTGACATACTATGTGTCCCCTCACAAAATTTTATTCTACTATATAAAAATATTTAATTATATTGTCATTGGATTTCATGGTTCTCATGAAAGAATGTAACTACTACGAAATTTTTAATATGAATGTTTCTCTAGAAAATTACTACATTGAAAACAAAAATAACCACAAAGAATTTGTAATAAGATATTTTTATTCACTTCAATGAATACAAACTAATTATAAAGTAAAAAAATGGTTCCAGAATACCAATTCCAAAAAAACTACAACTTTTACTAGAGGTAACTATGAATGAGTATCTGTTTTCTAACTCTCACATAATGATAATGGTTTTTATAAGTTACTAATTTAGTTAAGTGGTCCACCATGTTGTTTTCCATGGAAACTCTACTCACTACAACATCAATTATTTATTACAAATTCCTTAAGGAAATATATTTCCAATATATGTTCTTCATTCACTAATTTGACCATGGATTCTTTTCTAGATCGATATTATAGTATTATCATAATAGAGTGTAATATTGTATTCACTAATATGAAACAAATACATATCTTGGATGAAGTTTTGAATCTAAACCAATTATTTAGCTACTTCAAAATTTGAAAATTTTGTAGTATCTACTGTGGAATCGGTGACCATGCCATTGTTTTTTTCTCTTTTAGCTCACATAATCTCTATTAAGATTGAATATTTTTCTAAAATGTGATTGTATTTCATATTGATCTATTTTGAAACAATAATATGGATTTCCTAGATTTAATAGGTCCTCTTATCTTCTATATACAATGATCATACTCTTAGTACACCGAATATAATTAATGCTAGTCTTGACCGCTATCCGATGGATGTCATCTGGGTCAACGTGATATCATTATACCACACATATGGTGTAGGAGAAATATATCCTAGTAAATATTATAACATACATTAATGAACTCATCGTTGACATGTATGGAGTCCTTTACATAAAATA
This sequence comes from Viscum album, assembly GCA_963277665.1. Classification (NCBI taxonomy): domain Eukaryota; kingdom Viridiplantae; phylum Streptophyta; class Magnoliopsida; order Santalales; family Viscaceae; genus Viscum; species Viscum album. The sequence goes on along the minus strand of OY728120.1, from coordinate 1,330,620,904 downwards.
TCTCTCTTCATGTGTCTGAGGAAACACTTTCTTGGATTGATGAATTTCATGTGTCATTGGACAAAAAACTCATCTTATTTTTTTCACATTTAATATATTTCATAGCATATTATTGTAAAAACATTGACTTAGTACAATTAGTCCATTTTATCTATCATGATAGATCATAATCCCATGAATATGTTTTTCTTCACCTAAGTCCTTCATTGAGAAACATGTTTTTAATAAAGACATAAAAAACTGTAAGTCTAGTATTTTATTTCTGAAAAGTAGTATGTCATTGGAATAAACTATTTTGAAAACATCCACGCCCCTCTTAAATAACTCATAGACACAATGATGACATTTTTCTTTATTAATCCAAAATTCTATCATGGTAATATCAATTTTAATATTCCTTTACATGGATTCATACATAAATCCATAAATGGATCTCTATAACCTATATAATTTTTTGGAATTCTTTGGAGTAACAAACCCATCTAGTAATGTCATACAGACATTATCTTGAAGGGTTACTTTATATAATTCTTTTTTCTCATACATATGCCAAATCTCAAAGTCATGAAAAGATTCTATGTCAAGTATAATTATGATCAAATTTTGGAGAACAACATGTGATGCAGTTTCTTCATAGTCTATTCCATGAAAGTATTTGAACCCTTTTGAAACTAGTCTTACCTTATAGGTATTTATGTTTCCATTAATGGGTAGTTTGTTCAAAAAAATGAATTTTCAACAAAAGATGTTTAATTCCAATGGGAGATCTTACAAAATCCAAATGAAATCATGGTAAAAGGAATATATTTTAGAACTCATAGCTTCTTGATACTTGGAAGATACTATGACACATTATTCATCCTTATAGGTTACAAGATCATTATTATCTCATAATAATTAGTCACCATCCTCAAGGACTAGAAAATCTTATCTTTTAGGTTCTATAACTTCTCTTTACTCTTAAATAGTACTTTTTTCTATGAAACTTTGACTCCAATGAGGATTTATGGATTTGGTTCTTATACTAAATCTTGTGTATCTTGACAATGGACTTCATTAATGTCTATCTAACTCATATTTTATCTTTTAGATATGTTCTCCCTCTCAAGTAATATGAAATGTCTTAAAAATATTACCTTTTTGAATGAGGGTTTGTATAGATAATATCCCTCTATTTTCATAGGTTATCCTATAGAGGTATACTTTTTACCTTGGGGTTCATGTTTGTTACTATAAATAGATTTAAAAAATTCTTTTCTACCCACACATGTACATTCATTAAAAAATATATCCTTTCACACAAATTTTCATATGTAAAAACATTTGTTTTTTTAGTTGAAACATTGTTTAACATATTCAAGATTGTCTATAATTCTTATCCACAAAATGATAATTGAACACTTTCATGACTCATCATTCATCTCACTATGTCAAAAAATGAGAGATTACTCATTTAATTTATATCATTCCATTTTAATGTATAAGGAGGAGTGACTTGGGATAGAATCTAAAACTCTTATAAATATTCAATGAAGTCATAATTAATATATTCTCCATAATGGAGAGAGTGGAGTTTCTTAATATTATTTACAAGGTAGTTATACAATTCATTATTATAATCCTTGTATCTGAAAAAGGAATTTGGCTTATTCCACATTAAGTAAACATATAGATATCTACTAATGTTACAAGTAAAATTTATCAAGAATGAGTACCCAACTCTGGCTTTAACAAGAAATGGCCCACACACATCGGTATAAACCAAGTCAAGAATCTTTTTGGCCCTTTCAATTTTTCCACTAAATGGATATGTAGTCATTCTTACTTGAAAAAAAGTGTGAAATAAAACATGTTGTATTAGTTTAAATGAATTCAAATATTCATCATGGTGTAATCCAGTGGAACACTTTTTTTTCTATATATCCTATTAAGTGATTCCATAGTTTGGTGTGGAATGACCCTTTTGAACTATTTTCGTCATCAATTACTATTACTTGGTTAATGTAATATAACATGTAAAGAGAATTATTTAAATATTAATTACCATAAAAGATCACTCTTTGTAAAGGAATAATTATTAATTTCCAAATTTGAAATTTAATCCATTTTTTAAGTATATACATAGAAATAATTTTTTTGGTGACTAGATTAAGATAATAGAAATATTTCGAAACTATGATGGACTACACAGTGTATCCAAGATACTCGGGTGTGGTCCCACTCTATACCCCAACCATGTTTCTAGTCTGCATATAGATACCGACTGTGTAGAAGAACACATCATGTATTTGGACTTCACGGTGTGTTTAAGCTACTTGGGGACTCGACCATGTGCTACTGGTCATGTCCATGTACCAGACCCCATATCCGTGTACCAGACCACATGTCCATGTTCTCGAGTAAACAACCATGTATCTAGCCATGGAATTTTCCAAGACATACCTCATGTGTGATCCACCACACAGATTATTCATACAGGATGGGGTACACGGCATGTGATAGATCTTACATGTCTTGTTATCCTTATGTTTCTTGAAACCCTATCCACCTCCACTGATGGGGGGTACCTATCACATGTGTACCCATGAACATGGTGTGTAGTGGGGGTTTTACCTAGAATCTTATATCTATTCTTCACACCTTGAATCAATCATTATTCATTCATCCTGATGCCATCTATGGCTGAAAATGTCAGATCTAGCTACAATTTAGGGTTCCGAGCCATCAGTCCCTATAAATAAACCTCCGTTCATCCACATGAATTCAAAATTAATTTTTTATTCCACTATGACTTCCAAAATTTATTTATTTATCATAGAAAATAGAAAAAACATCCATTCCTCTTAATATTCTCAGATCTAGTCTTAGATCACCGATCCATGCTTGATTTCTTGATGTTTTGCAGTTTTGAGGGTCTGATCAGGTGTGGTACCAACCGACAAGGTCAAACCAAGAATGTACAGTCCAATTAGTGAAAAATGCTAATAGAAAAAGGGGAAAACAAAATAAAAAATGTTTAAGGATCAATGTAATGTTTTCATGGTCAATCCATCAATAATGGGGAAATTAGGGTTAAAAAAATTCAATAACCACTTTAAAACTAATACATAGGATCATGCTCAATCCACAATTGGTACACACCAAAGAACAAGGCTGGATCTTGTCAATCATTTAATCAAAAGGGGGTGACCACAAATTTAGGATTCCTACCTCAATTATGGCTCAATATTTGGTGTAGAATCTGTCTGTTAATGATTTTAGAGGATTTATTTTGCGTCCGATATGTCCAAATTTTCTACAATCTGGACATTCTTCTTCATATGTCGCAATACATCAATTGAGGAGGGAGGAAGAGCTCTATATTTATCCCAGGGATTACGTGGCTAACCCTAGAGAAATCATCCTGGTGATACTCTTATATAGTTATCTGTTATTATAAAATGAATTAATTAACTAATTTATTTTTTAATTAAATCACTTAACCTACCGCCGATGAGCAAGGGGTCCAAATGTCCAACACCAACCCATTTTACGTTGCGCCTAGGATAAACACCATGTTCCAGACTCAATAGTGGTCTTAGATTATTTATCCAAGCCAAAATTTTATATTTATCCCATTTTCATTGTGGTATCATGTGCATGAAATAAAAAATATGACTAATATTTTATAAAATTAATTATGGGCACACCGGGCCTCGGAATAACACCATGCCTTAGCTCCTAGCTATGAAAAAATATATAGAAGTATTTCAAATTATTATAGGGAAAAAAGAGTCTATTCATCATTCAATACATAATTATTTTCATCCCAAAATGCCAAAAACTATGAAAAAAATTTGGGATACTGATCCCGCACAAGTATCTCCCTCTCACAAGAACTCTCCTTCACATTTCTATACTTCCACAACATGAAAACCAAAAGAATTGTTTGTCCAAGAAGGGTCCACTACTGCCAATCCTCGATCATTACTGGGTGCTCTGTGAATGTGATTCCATCCTCGATTTACATCTCTCTCCAGTTGATGATGTTAATGGGGTCATGCACCAATCTCTTCATCTATGACATGCAGAATACGTTATGAAACCACTCCAACTATTGGGGTAGGGTAAGGTGGTAGAAACCTCATGATCCCTTTTCATGATCCTGAATGGTTTGATGAAACTATGGGAGAGTTTTCCTCCCTGGATGAACCTCCACATTCCTCATCATGGGGAGACTCTTAGGAAAATTTGGTCTCCCTACTTAAACTATGTGGGCCTATGAGGATGATAATTGTAAAATTACTATATTCTCTGGGCCATCCTCATCCTCTCATAGATTCCATGGACATTATTCTTCATCACTTGCACTATCTCTAGGCCCACAAGAGATGAATCACCAATCTCTATCCATCACAAGGGTGACATGTAGAATCTATCATACCGGGAATAAAAAGGTGAGATAATTATTTTAGAGTGGTAGATGTTGTTTTACGCAAACTCTACCAAGGGAGGTGATCCTCCTAGCTCCAGCCAAAGTCTAATACCCAAGCCCTAAGAATATCCTCCAACAACTAGATAGTTCACTCAGTCTACCCATTAATCTAGAGGCTAAATATTGTACTCTTCCTTAGGTGGTCCTTGATTACCTCCTGAAGGCCCCTCCATAATCATAAAATAAACTACATGTCAAGATTAGAGACAATCGTCGAGGGAATGCCATGAAAGCAAATAATATACAGTTTGTACTGCTACCTCAAACTCTCCACCTAAATTGACTCATTTATATCAAGGAAGTGAGCCAACTTCTTGAGTCGATCAACTATAACAAAAATTGAGTCATGGAACTTCACTTTGTGTGTAATCCCTACCATAAAGTCCATGGATATTCCATCCCATTTCTACTCTGGGTAATCATGGGGATGAAAAAAATCTGCTGGAACATGGTGCTCAATCATCACCTGCAAATAGATGAGTCACCAAGAGATGAAATAATCCACTCTTTGGCTCATTTGGGACCCCCAAAACTATCCCTTAAGGTCCCTATAAATCTCCCCCACACCAAGATGTAAAAAAAGGTATAAGTTTGTAACTCTTACATCATCTTCATCCCTAACATGACTAGAAACACTATCCCCCCTTGAACAAGATTAAGTGATTCCCTCCATTAGAATTTCCATACAGTAATTCTCTTATAGATATATGGTCACTTAATAACTCACAATTGTTATCTCCCAAATGGGACTCTCTAAAAAACTCAAGGAGAAAAAGACTCAACACCATCAACTGCAGAAATGTTGTAACCTCCTACTCTACTGGGGTAAGCTGTAAGGAGGCCAACTACTCTAAATCCTCATGCACTAAACGAGCCTTAGAATTCCTGATATTTTCATCTTCAACAATATTCAACTTACATATATTATGGACTATATTTATGTAATATTCTTATAGGAACTCTATATAGCATCAGACTATTAGGTTCAGGTATCTACGCATGAAGACATAAATGAGACTCTAATGGCCCAAGTAAACAAAAAAGTGCTCCCCCAGAAGTTAGTATCTCAACATCCTCAGCTTGATGACCTCCGTTTCTTGGTCTAGGTTCTGAGTGACATAGTTTTTCTTATAGATTATCAACTATCTCAACCCATATGTGATAATTCATTACGTTTTCATCAACAAGCAGTTGATCCCAAATGTAGAGGCATAACAATACACAATGATCTCAATGCCTTCATTTGGTAGTCTCAACACTAGATCACCCATCTACCTCTACCTTAACTCATTAAAGTCCCTATCAAAGTACTTAGACTAGGTAAACAACATTCCATTCCTTGTAAGGGTGGTAAAAGGGGATTCCATTATAGATATATCTTCCACAAACCTCTTATAGTACCTTGATGAGAAAAGAAAACTCCACACCTCTAACATGTTTTCAGGTATCTCCCATGAAATAACTGATTCAATATCTGCTGGATCAATGGATAAACCTTGATCAGAAATGATAGTCCCCAAAATGTGAACCTCATTAATCCAGAACTGGAACTTCAAGAGATTTCCAAAAATATGGTTCTCATGAAGCAAATCCAGGACCATCCTCAAGTGAATTGCATGCTCTTCCTCTGATGTAGATTTGATTAGTAAATAGTTGATGATGTCAACAACAAATTGGTCCAAGTATGGTTCGAAAACCAGGTTCATAAATTCCATAGACATAGTGGAGGAATTAATCACACCAAAGGGCATCACTGGGTACTCATAGTGTCCATAGTGACATCAAAATTCAAAATTTGGAATAACAGTCTCGCAAACCCAATATTAATTGTATTCGAACCTTAAGTCAATCCACAATAACCATCTCAAGCCTCACTACTAGTCAAAGAGGTTTTCAATACTTGGAAAGGGGTACTTATTATTTATCAGGTTCTGGTTCAGGTGATGATTTTCCAGAAAAAGCACAATCTCTTATCCACCATTTTCAGGAACAAAACTAGAGCATCCCAGGGGGACACACTGGGTCTGATGAAACCAATCTCACAATTGTCCTCTAACTATAACCTCAATTTCTAAATCATGTTTGGGGTCATCTGATATTCCATATATGATATTAGAGTGTATCTAAGAATAAATTATATTCCAAACTCAATCTCTCCCTTTATAGGTAGTCTCAGAATGTACTCGGGGGAAGAAATCCATATAATACTACACAACTGAAGGAAACTAGATGCTTGAAGAGCCTACTACACAGAGGGATATACATGATAACTAATGGGTGGTAGGATGCAACCTCCTACTCAATGGCCCCAGTTCCGCTTCTGTGATATCGCTCTCCCTTGAAAAAGGGAATCTCATCCCACAAGCATATAGACATCTGCCTTGTCTGTGGTGATTTATAAACAAGGATCAGTCCATGGAAAACCAATACATACCCAAGATAACATAATAGGGTTACATCATGATGAAAGAAAGATCCCAGATGAATCTATCTCCACCATGTGATAGCTTTCACTACCGGCAGATAAATGATATTGAAGAAGAATTCCATGTAGGAACCTCGAGACAGAGCTAAGGGGATAGCTCCTCAACTGGGAGGTCCAGATCTCATACCTAGAGTAATGATAATGAAATTTCTAGATCCCATGTATACTAAAACATAATCAATAGTTTAAAACACACTGATCATACCTCTTATCATCTTGTGTGATGCGAGATCATAAACTCCATAATCCTATATATGTCCACATCCTTGACCGCTATCTCCCTAAGCATGATGTGGGAAACCAGTTAGTGGTGGTGGAATGATCTCATAGTGGTGTCCAAAACCCATATCTCATAATTATACTCTTACAACTAATGATCTATGGATAACACTCTATCCTTATCGGGGAGATCCTTGACCACGACACTACCTCGGCCATGGCGGTCCATCAGCTATCTTCTTATGCTACATTGCACATATGGTCTGGTAGTCTCATTACATGTGAAATCTCCTATATAAAGTAAAGAATCACCCTTCTTGGGGATTACCTGGTAATCTACGCTGCCTCTGATCACATTCTTGAGTCTGGTCATAGAAAGGTATCCTACACCGAGATCCCCACGTCTGACATCTGCTAGCTACTAGAGAAGATTTAGCTCTATGGAACCCAATTCCATCTCTAGCTCTCTTCCATACGTTTGATAAAAATATCTCTATCTGTAGTGCCAAATCCAACACCTTAGTATAGGTGTTGATTCTCAAGGGAACAACACTGGATCAAATCTCTCTATACTGTTCGCTCTCAAACTTCTACGCTTAGAAGTAGCAAGAACACATAATGTTAAGAGAGTAACATGTATAGTCTATGATACACACTAAATACTCATCCACTATTATCCCTCCCTTTTTCATCTCTAGAAGATTCTGTATCTACACTGAGAACATGGAGGAGGTATAGAAATCTTCATGGAATAGTAGCTAAATGTCCGGCCACGAGAGTGTGGACTCATCGTGCATTTATGCAACAAGGATCCACCAGAACCCAACTAATCCATGAAAGAGGATAGATACCAGTAAAACCACATAATCCTTCTTGGTCTGAACAAGACTAAGGATATGAACCATTGACTCTAACCAATCCTCTCCTAATTGAGGATCATGCTCACCATAGAACCTCAGAGGTCTATGAAACTAGAACTCATGAAGCACGCTAAGCCTACATGTATCCTAAAACTACTATAATGGAATGATCTATTGATTGAAAGGTGGAGGTTATACTACCTACCCACTTGAATTAAGGGGGTCTCATGACAGACCTTTAACTGGGGCCACATCGTTAATAGGTTATTCATCATGAACCGAAGCTGGTTTCCAAGCTAGCTGTCATCGTGAAGGCATCCTGAAATTTATCACAGAGTACCATGGTAAGATGATATATACATATATATGTGAATATATTTATCGAAAAAATTAGGATTTGAATCTATAATGATTGTGAGAGTCTCAATCCTACATGATGCATGTACTATTGTACCCTATATTAATTGTCTCAGCATGATGAGTCGACAAGCAGGTACTCATGGTACTAGTGAATGGATATGTCATCCACTGTACCAAAATTGGATTCCCTAGATTGAGATCCACACTTGAGACACATTAATACAATTTCCATAAACCTATCCAAATCTTCTTAAGGGGATATGTCAGAAAAATTTCCCAAGGAATGAACATACTCTCATACCTATCTTTCATGACCCGACCCAATCTGAGGCTCGAGCTGAAACTATCCCAATTCCACCTCTATAGGCTAGGGGGTGAAGAAAGGTGATGCAAATCCAAGTAACTCGGGTAAGCCTTTTCATAAGTACTTAATTGTAGACACATGTACATATTGATGAAAAATTGTAGAGGTAAAGAGTAAAATATGAAACACTTCTATAAAGTAAAACAATCATTCATGAACCTAAAAACTATAAAAAAATTTGGCGATGTAAACTAAAATGTGAAGGGGAAGAAATAGTTTCCCACTAAAAATATTTCCCAACCTTAGAAAACTAAAATTTTGAATAGCTGAGAGATCCCATCTACTGAATCCCAGGCTACGGTAACTGTACATGGTCCAAGCACCTGGTATCCTTAAGATCCCCTGTAGTCATTAATAACCTTTCAATCATCTATATAAGACATGAAACATGTGGAAATACCCATGATGGGTTGTGTATATACATACCCAGTAGGAAACCCCAAAAGATGAAGGTGTATTAGCAATAAATATAATAGGAAGGGGAAGATAGTAGATAAAACAAGGCACAATAAAGGAGTATAGCTCATCCCAACAAATGTTGGGATAGTACGATTGTCCAAAAAATGGGCTAAACATGGTGAGTAGATGAAGTACTCATCATGTCTTCACCAACTATAGGAGGAGTGTAGAATCATCCAACAATGGGAATCTAAACATGGAAGGAACTTGGAATAACAAATGTATCTTCACCTCTCTTTGATGGAGAGTAACCAAAAACAAGGTGTCAATACAGAAGAAATATATATATATATATATATGCTCAGTCAAAGATTCCCAAATGATAGAGAGTAAGGGGATCTCAATCTCCTAGGTCAACCCAAGAAGAAGAGTTTCCAATAGTTCCAAAAGTCCATCAATAATACCCACAATCTCACTCATTTTCCCAGCATAAAGCATCTAATCCAAGCCATTCCCCGTTACTATGACACACAATCGAGGGGTAACGAACTCAAGGTAGGGGACATATACCCTATTATAGAAGGAGTGTTCTGCTATGATGGTCGAGGACCTGTGCCCAACCTAGCTGGAGGGTTCCAGTCTCAGTCATCGTGGACACATGACCTAACCTATAATTGGGAGACACTCATATGTCTAAGACCCACACCCTAATATGTTAGAGGGTTCCTCTCTATTGGGGTAGAGGACCCACTGCCCGACTCAACTAGAGGGTACCACTTAGATGAAATCAAGGAACCACTGCCTAGCTCAACTAGAGGGTTACACTTGGAAGAAATCAAGGACCAACATCCCATCTCAATTGTAGGTTACCACTTAGAATATATCGAGCACCCACTTCACAACACTACAAGAGGTTACCAATCAAAAGGTCTTTGGTGATCCTCCCTGATCACTACCATAGTCGAGCATTTCCATAATAATAACTATGCCATTAAAATGTAATATCTAATCTCAAAATCTATAACTAATGGAGTCATCAGATTCTACATAGAAAAACACACAAGACTGGATACTCATGTGCCAAAATCCGAGCTCAAACAAATGAGATACCAAAGGTTAATGTTTCCAAAAAAGGAATTAGGGTTAAAAAATGTGATGGGATATACATGACATGTGTTCCTACACTAAAACCTAGCCATGTCATATATGGCAGATAAATCCCAACCGTGTAAGATTACACGCTGTGTGGGTGGACTACATGACATGTCCAAGATACCCGAGGACTAGGCTGTGTGATGTTGGCTACGTAAGTGTACCAGACCCCATAATAGTATATAAAACCCATTTTCCATGTACTCGTGTCCACTAACATGTGGATGACCATGTACTTCCACGTGACTTACCACTCGTTTGTTATATTTCATGGGTTGTTCCACTGAGAAGGGGTACATGGCATGTGAGGGAGCTTACACGTCTGGTTATCCTTATGTTTCCTAAAACCCTAGACCCCACCACTATGTGTGGATATACACCATGTGTTCATCCTTTAACATGGTGTGTAGTCAATTTTCTTCCTAGAATCTTAGATCTGGTCTTCGTACCTTGAAAAATTCCATGCCACTTCAGAACTAATGCCATCTAGGGATAAAAATGGTGGATCTCGCTGAAAATCAAAGTTCTGAGCCACCACTATCCTGAAATTGGCCTTTGTTCATCCAAATTAATAATCTATTTGTTTTGCATGTGACAATTTCTTTCATGAATTATTTATTGATCTGAATACACAGAAATAAAAAGCCATGCCACACAATCTTGTCAGATCTAGTCTAATATCATAAATTTGTTCTTAATTTATCTATGTATCATGGTTCAGAGGGTCTAATTGGGCTTGGTACCGCCCAAAATGTTCAAACCAAATCCAATGGGTCCTAAAAATGATAAAAATGAATAAAAAAGGGGTAAAAGAACAAGAACAATAGTTTAAAGACCTATACGAAGCGTTCTTGTTCAATTGATCAAGAATAGGGAAACTAGGGCAAGAAAACAATTTAATAACCATTTTAAAACATGTACATAGGCTCAAGCACAATCGAAAATTGGTGCAGGCCCATGAACAAGGTTGGATATGATTAATCATTTAATAAAAAGGGAGTAAACAATAATTTATTATTCTTACCTCTATTATGCATCAATCGTGGATGTTGAATGCATCTTCCAATGATTTGAGAGGAAATGTTGCGTCAGCTACATCTTGATCTTCTCTAATCTAGTGTTTCATCAACGTCTGACATGATCCGCCAATGAAGGAGGGAGGAGGAGCTCTATATTTCTCAAATAGATTATGCGTAAAATATTATATTAATATTTCTAGAGAAACTCTTATAGAGATATCTATTGCGCTAACATAAATAAATTAACTTATTTAATAATTAATTAATTTACATAACTTTTCTCCAATGATTGAGTAGTCATAACATCTCGCCCCACCCATTTCATGTCATACCTTGTGTAAACACCATGTTACAAACTCAACTGTGGTCTCTGATTTCTGTTTCGAGCTACCATTTAATAGTAATCCCATTTTCTTTGAGGTATCGTTCATGCACAATATAATATATTTTTAATATTTTTTAAAAAATAATTTGTCGAAAACCAAGCCTTAGGATTGCACACCATCTAAGCACCTAGATATTGACATATATAAAGATATATCTCAAAGTCTTACAAGGAAAAAACCATATCTCTTCACACTCATTATCCAAAAAAATTTAACACATGGATTAGTTTCATTTATTTCCATAATTCATGATCAAATTAATATATTCCAAACTAAAAGGAAACCGATTTTAATGATAAGAAATGTAGTGAAATTTTTATTCCATTATTTTATGATTTTTTTGAAAGGATATTTTTACCAAATAAGCATGCTCAAATATATAAACAATATGAACAATAAAATTTAATATATTGTATATTGTTAATATGATCTCATGATAAATTAACTAGTCATGGAAGAATCCTGGTTATTTTATGTTCCAACAATCATCACTATGTTAAATTTTGTTCAACCAGGGAAAAAAAGTCTATATGATACATATTTTACCTTCATATTTCATTTATAAACATATTAACAAAACACCATGTTACTAAAAATTCCTATTCATCCATTTTTTTCAAATTAATGAAAAGAATTTTATATATTAAATATTCCTTCATGTTTTAATTGAAACAATAGTAAAATACTTAGAATTTGAATACATATTAAACAGTAAAACATACTCTAAATTTTAACATCTATCAATTTTTGTTTTACATTCTAGTCTACACATTATTTTGAACCTACTTTTCCATTTACGTATGTTCTATGGGATAACAACAACATGATAATTTTATTAAGAACTCAATTTAATAAAAACATATTACATTAATGAAATAATTTAATTTACATAAATCTAATAATAATTATATTTACAAAACAAAACAAAACAACAATATATTATATTTAACATTCAAAAATTCTACTTGATACACTATTCATTACACAAGATATTATTTACTAATTATAGGCATAACAAGGATTAACATTAATATGATTTTTTTTCACTTAGCTTGAAATTTACAATGGAAATTAAAACTATGTGTTCTAGAATGAACTGTGTTTAAAATTCATCAATATGCAGCAAAAATTGAAATCATTACATTAAAATAACACAGGGAATGTTATGAAAATATTAAAATTTTAGGATAATTTTTTATCAAACATGTGTAATGGTTATCTATTATACTTACATGGAAACAATTTCTAAGAAAAAAAATTGTAAAAATTGAATTATGAATTTGAGTAGTCATTCTAAATTTTTTAGCATTCTCTTAAAATAGGTTTTATTCCAATTACCATTTATTCTATTATGTATCATTAGATACATTACTTGTTTATATTATAGTTCTAAACCAAATTCATATTTATTTAATTAATAAATGATATGGAAGTAAATAAACATGATAAAGTCTAGAATGATTCAGTGCAAAAAACAATTGAAAACTATATATAACACATTCAAGATTACACTTTTTAACAACTCTCCGTTTCATTCATAAGAATAATCACTCATTTTGGAAAACAAGGTTATCATGTCACTATTTTTAAGGAATATACAAAAAAATATCATATGAATTATTTAATTCTCAAAGTAAGTGTCGTTACTAGTTCATGATACACAAATCCCATCAGCTAAACCCACAATGATGAAAAAAATATCTCATAGAATTAATTAAAAAGAATTAATACTAGAACCACCCTGGTATCTTTATGTTCATCCTAAATAGGTTAGATATATATTTTTAGGTTATACATTTCATGTTATGAAAAATGATATTTCTAGTTTTACTGCTCCAACCAATGGAACAACCAATCTAATACTATTTGTAACATCCTGCAAATAAACCATTAGCTCGACCAAAGGCAGAGGTGATTCAACCTTAGGTGATGTCCCCAAGACACAAAATGTTGTAATTAAAATACAAGGGCCTTAATAAATCATGGGGGACATTTTCCTATTAAATAAATAACATGTAGAATACAATAATGACAATGCATAATATGATGCATGAAGATAACCAAAACAAATCTAAATCCAAAACCACTAAACAATATCTATGTAGCAGTAGAAAAAGACAAAATAAGAGATAATAAATGACAAAAATGCAAGATGTTGTGTAAAAAATGTAAACAATATAATGAGAAATACTTTTCTAGATCCCATGATCCATCACTTATCGTCTATAATGGAAACATCACAATTCTCCACTATAGAAATATAATATCCTCCCCATCCACATGTCATGAAAAATAGAATAGGATTGTACACCAGGGATCATATTCATGGGTGACTATAATTACTCAGTAGTAAATAAAAAAGAAACTTCCCACACAATCCCCTAATACTATAACATGTTATAATAATTTATATAAAATTATATTGATAACGAAAAACAACCATCAAAATCAATACAATAAATAATAAAAAAGAGGAATATTAAAATAGTTTATATCAAAGTATAATGTTTCAATCTTCCCATGGACATACAATTTATAAAAAAATAATTAATTAAATAACATTAATGTTATTTCCTATAGGAATACACATTCTATTTACTAATAAATTCATACACGCATCCCAAATGATAACCTCAATACTCAGGATCAGTAACTCATCTTCTATACCAAATAATCACTTGGTTTTCCACCTTCATGCCCTAATTAGCCTATTTAACCATGTACGAATCCAATAATGAACCTCATAATCAAATCCTGAACTCATACCAACCTATATATTCTAAAATAACATTAAAACACACTTAATTAAAACAGATTCTCTTTTAGGAATTTAGACAAACATGCCATGTTCATCTTTATAAAACCATGATGTTAAAACCAGGCAATAAGATAAATTTACAAAAATATCATAGCAGGATTTTTTCTGATGTAAAAGAATAAAGAGTTCTATAAATCCAAAACAATCATGTTCTAGATGATGTGTAGACATTGAGAGAAGCCACTTGCCTCTGATTGTTTCTATTCTTGTATAAAAGAATAATTTTCATGGTAGATATGAGTTCCTTCTTCCTTTATATTATAGTATCATAAATATTTATCATCAAAGAAAAATATAAAACCTATATCCAAGAACAAAATATTCAATATAAGTGTATTCCTAAGATAAAATGAGTAGATATATAAGAATAAGTGGAAACAAACAAAATACATTGATTATCTAGAACTAATTCCCCAAGATCAATTGAAAAGAGGATTTGAATAATAGATAAATGCTAGAAACACCTTGAAAATTCCTATAGTTTGAGTTCCAAGGAAAAAATTATAAATAAAGAAGAAATTAAGAGTGTTTTTTTTGTCTAAAATCAAATTTTTGATAATTAATTATTTGTGCCACACAATAAGGTTATATGTTTTAACATACCATGTGACAACCATACAATCACCACTGTCTCAAACTCTATGGTCACATAGTTTGGCCACATAATTCCGTAAACCATACAACAATAGTGAAGATGCATATTTCCCATTTCATATGGTAACCTGAAAAAATTCAAACATTCCCTTAATCATATGCAAACCATGCACTCTGTGACTTCTCTAACCCACTATAAAGTTAATAAGGAAATCCGCATAGTTTCTCGTAAGAGTTTTCCAATTGTTCACCTTGTTGAACACCTTCCAAAAATCACAAAAAAACTCATAAAAAATACTTTATGATATGAAAAACCGTACAATAACAAAAAAACACATGATAACAAGATAGTAACCACAAACCGTGGATGATATAATGAGGTTTTTCATAAATTATTCATCATTCATGATATAAATTCTAATATAACATCTACCATTCTATCTTGGGATATATCAAGTTACTTATCTTTCCTCAAATAATATCAATCAATCATATAATTATATTCTAAGCTCTTTATATACCCTAATCATATATTCTCTATATAATACCTGTCCCATAACCATTTGAAGTACCAACAGAATAAACCAAAATAAAAAAAATAACTATATCTTTAACCATAAAATATTATTTACCACTCGTTCATAATGGTTCAAACTATTAAATATATAACATAATACAACAAATGTGATAAAATTCATGAAAAATGACATATATACCTTCTTTTTATTAAATCATTAATCAATTTTAAGGTTATCAATGCTATCTAACTAATTTTTTTCAAAATAAATCAAAAATTTTAAACCTAATATTTATCCCTCCCTTAATCATTTGTTCATCACAATTTATCCTAAAAAAATTACCTTATCATAAATTGACTTTTCAAGGTTATAAAAACCATTATTTCATAAACAGTAAGAATAATCCATAGATGTTTCACATAATCCTAATAATTTTAAAATATACTAGAATATCATCAATAAATATCTCTCACTAATTAAAATATATAAGAGTTTCCAGATTTAGTTTATATTAATATATCAATCTCACTAATATAAGTAATACTAGGAAACTCACCTTTTCCATCATAAACGAGATAAACTATGATTAAAAACCATTTAAGTATAATCTCTTATTCAGTTATAATACATAGTGGTTTCTAGATACAAACTGTTATCACCCTCATTTTCGTGATCCTACTTTAATAAAATAAAAATAAAAAAATGATTATGATAATTTCAAAAATATAAATATGAAAAAATTAATTAAAATATGTATTCCCTTATAAAATATTCATTTTTAACGTATGATACTTTTGGTTCAACCTATCACTATATTTGTTTAATCATAAGTTATACACGATCATTTTTCCATTAGGTTCTATAACCTAATTAGATAACATCACACTCAGATCCTTCATAATGGTTCATTAGAGAGAATGAAAATTAAATATTGAATATCTTATATTAGTGTCTACACTGTTGTGTAGTCTTAAGTCTACTCATCATGAACCAGAGTGAAGATTGAGTTTATAGTAACCAAACATTCCATGGTGATTACCCCTAGATATGTCTGTGCAACAACAAAATCCAATTTATAGTACCAAGACTGATATGTATTTACTAGGATGACTACATCATATCCAATTTATCAAAATATTGTTATGTTATCCTATATATAAAAATATCAATAGGGTTCTCACTAAATTTAGATTATCATAATCCTTAAAATATTAAATATTAACTCGACTTACCTAAAGGGATATCTTTACCTTTAAAATTATGATCAAACATAACTTATAAACCCTTAAATTATAATTATATAACATCATAACCTTTAAATTTATCTAAACCCTACTCGGAGAACAAATAAATAACCCATGAACCGTCCCTTCTAGAACCAGTGCTGAAAGTACATACTTTATACACTAGATCTGATAAAAATCCTTAATTACATGATGTTTCACTCGGAATGTAATATTTATATTCTAAGTTACTTTTAATCATAGAGTTTTAGAGAATTATAGATATTATTTAACTAGTACAAGCCACATGTTCTAATCAAATAGATATTTTACAATTATATAAGATACTAATAAATCCATAATAAGTGTACAATGTCTCTTATAAACATTCCACACAGTATACTCTTCTAGAAATATCTTACCCAATTATTTCCATTATAAGACATTGAAATGGAAATAAGATAAAAGGTGATCTCAAATTCTATGTAAGGGTAAATATAAGAAATGAAAATCAAAGATCATAAGTAATCTTAAGATTAAAATAGGGTTATAATAAAGATACATAATCAAATCATACCCAAAAAATATTAGATCATAAATATGAGTCTTATATTATGATATTAAATATTGTAATAAATTAATTAAAAAAATTGTGGAAACTTGAGTAATTAAACATGGGACATGGTAATATTACATATTCATAAGAATATGAAAACGACTATGGTATAAACATAATTATAGTAATTCATTGTAAACATATCAAAGTATGTACACCATTTATGTTGTGAAAAAACCAAGTATATCCACCATATAGATTCTAAAAAAAGCCAATTATTTCCATGCTTCATTATATCTTAAGGCTATAAAACAAATACAAAATAATTGGAGGGAGATATAGGACCACACCCATTATCACCCATACCCATGGATGAAACATGATTTAAATCATTCATCATATAATAAAGTACCCATGGGAAGAAAATGGGGTTTATATCCTTTTCAAAATTGATTTACTTAAGTGAATATTCATAAATTAATCAATAATCAATACATGTTAAACCCATATAAAATAAGTGGCTATCTAATGAAATCAAAAAAAATTCATGGTAAATACCATTAAAATTAGGTAATGAATTATATGGTATTTACACATTATATATAATGATAATATGGTCTATTCAATAATTTTACATATCAATCGATGTATAAGAATTTGGGAGAAATCCCATAATTGATTAATGAAAAATAAAGTACACATAAGGGAAAGTAATTTGATGAAAATTCATTAATATATGTAGTGGATGACTAGGAATGAAAAAATAGAGGTGGAACAATTATTTTATAGAAAATAACATTACATAATCCATCTAGAGAATGAAAGTGGATGATATAATTTGAATATTATCTTTGATCAACAATATAATATGTCAAAGGATAATGAATTTGAGGAATTTTGTATGAGTTTTAGAAAAATGACATTGGAAATAGGAAATTAACCGTTATATCTTTAAAATTTTTAAAGTAAATATATTATAAAATTAGGGAAAAAATTATTTCTTTTAGAAATCATAAAAAGGTAGACATAAAGTTTTATATTAAATGATAAAGGTAATAGAAATATACATTCACATTTAAACATTAAAAGTGATTATTTTTTATTGAAAAACAACCATATAAAATACATTTAAATTATTTTATTTTAAATCTTTATTAAGAATTTAAAAGTGGTTAAAAATTACATTTTTCAATTTTTGATGCAATAATGGGGAAATTCCCAAAATGTGGAGTAAAAGATAAAAATATAGGCCTAAAAAAAAAATTATTTTTAATATTTAAAAATTCCTTTATATAACCCCACATAACATAATGAAATTATAAATAATTCATTTTAAAATAGATAGATAGATATATAATGGTCCCCTGACATAAAACGTATTTAGATTTTCTATTAAAGAAATGTAACATTGGTGAAAAAGATTGTCATGGAGAAGGAAGATCCATCAGAAAGAATTGAGTTATTATTATAAATTTCATACATATATTTTAGTAGGTTTTTGTAAAATCAGATAATATGAAAAATGACATGTTATTTACATAGATAAATGAAAATTCCATATAGAATATAGGAATTGTAAAATCAAAAAACACGCGAAGGGGAACATTCAAGTTCCAAAATCTATGACCCAATGAATATGATTTTGAGTCAATAAGAACCCTTACTACTTTTATAACTTTTAAATGAAACATAATGAGGAAAATAAAATGAAATAGAACATTTAATATCAAGAAATATAAGAGAATCCTGATATAAAATTGAATTATGGAAGTGAGTTCCCCAAAGAAAATAAAACATTGCGTATTGCATAATCATAACTCAATGCATTTGAATTTGAGAAAAATAACCCTTAAAATTAAAATAATATCTTATGAAATAATCACTTGAAAATTAGGTTTCAAGAAATAATTATAAAACATCATAAAATAAGAAGTAAGTACATTATAAATTATTCATTGGGTATAATAAAACAAACATGTTATAATTGAGTTCAATAAGAAACCTTGAAACTCAATAAAATGAAATTGAGTTAGAAAAATACCTTAAGGCATTGGTAACATAAGAATAAAAAGAACATTATGGGGAGATAATGAAATGAAATTAAAATAACATTATAGGAATTATATATTTCATATAAGTACGAAATATTAAAATGAGTACATCACACAAAGAAAAAGGTGGTGTGGAACATCAAACATGTCTCATGGAATTGAAAATAGAGAAAAATAATCGTTATCTTGTGTAACCTATTAGTCGCATGTACTCTAAGATCATATATAAAAAATAAATATTTTCAAAACATATTTTTGTAAATTAATTTTCTATATACTTCTTTTATAAATGTTTATAATTATTATATTAGTAAATAATAGCTTATTTTTACCATCACGTGTTAATAATTTTTTTTAGAAAAAATTATGGTTAATGTCACATTTTATTATTAAATAAATGATCTCTTTGGATCTCGGTAGAGAGAGACCAATTAAATTTCTCGTTGGCTCAAGGTAATGTTACCTGCTTCATGCATGTGATGCCTCCTATTCAATTATTGCTTGTGTCATACCCTTCCTACATCATGCATGCATCACTCCCCTAATTTTTGCAGTTGTGTCATCACCTAAATCATAAATCCAACAAGAGGCCCTCTAGTAATCGAACCCTAGTCATTTGGATGTAGGATTTTCGGGTTTACCACTTAGGAGGGTTCCAAACTAAACTATTAATAATTTTTGTGGTTTCACACACACTTTATAGTAATGATGTAGATACTTAATCCATCACAAAAAGTTTATAATTACAATTTTATTTAAGGTACTATAATTTATGTCTTATAATGATTTATAATTTTGTAATTTCATTCCCTGAATTGTTTAGGTATGATTTTCGAAAACTAAATTGGCGACAAGCTTATTTTTTTGAGTTTAATGATAAAAGGTAATATATTAATTACATATTTATTTTTGGATGTTAATATTATATAATAATAAAAAAATATTTAATACATTTTTATCACATGTTATCACTGGTATATAACATTAATTAATCATGTATGTCATAAACATTACAACATCATTCATGTAGGTTGTAAAACTGGCCCAAAAAAGATCGTGTTATAATGATTAAAGGAGTAATATTTTTTTTATAAAATGTGAATATAATTTTTAAATATGATTAAAAATTTCACATATATAATATATCTTAATTAAATTAATTATTTAAATCACCCATGTTGGATGTTGCTGATAAATGAACTTTATCACTCTTGGAGGCAGTAGTATGCATGTATGCACCATTACCATTTACATTTCTCATCAAATAGGAGGGAGTGAAAGTATAAAATAATTTAAAATTTAATAACAATATTTAAATTATATATATATATCATATTTTTTTTATTAATACTATCCTTATGACCATACATGAATGGTGGTGTTGAAAAACATGAGATGTATCTTTGTGGAGACGGTAATATGCATGTACACACTAAGGGTGTTATTATTTTTATTAGTCGATATAAATGAATAATAATGGTTGTTCCCTTAATATAATAAAATTTAATAATTGTAAATAAATTTAATTAATTATATTATAATGGATTTGGAGGTTTTAAAAGAAGAAAATAAGGAACAAAAACTAAATTGAAGTGAGATACATACGTAGAAGAAATTAATCTTCTCTTGGAAGCCTCTATGATTTTGAATGACTTGGGGAAATACTAAGGAACAAAAAAATATGGGATAGGGTTATATGGGAAGTAAATATAATATTTTAAATAATAAATTCTAAGGTGTAGGTATAGAATGAAGTGGTGGAAGTGATCCCTATTTATAAGTATAGAAAATTTTTATTTTGAAGTACACACTACATTTCAATAATGTTATATCTCTATTTAAGGAAAAAAGGTAAAAAATGTGTAAAATATTATAAGATGATATTTTTTATATAGTAAACCTCGTATAAAAAAATAATGAGGCATGTTTTTTTTAAATTTTAGGTCCTTTACACTTAGAAAAAAAACTTGTTAATACCTTTATAAATATTTTCTACAATAGCTTATTATTTAATTATGATAATTAATTTTAATTATCAAAATTAAAATTAAACTAATTACCTAATTTAAACATGATGATTAATAAAATATGAAGATAGTCTTATCAAATAAAACATATAAGGTTTAAAAAGGTATATTTTAATATTAGCACATATAAGCCATAAAAACTATATTGAAAAATGTGTTTTTAGCATAAAATTTATGTATAGTATAAATTTATAATTTTTAGTGAATTTATATGATATAAATTAATTTATAATAAAATTAATAAATTTATTTTTATTCTAATTTAATAAAAAACTGAATATTACAATTAAAATGTACGATTAAACGAAAATTCTGAAAACTATTCCTAAATTAGAATAAAATGTTACTTATAGTGTAAATTGTTGAACATATGTTTTATAGGTTCAAGGAATTACACTAAAATAGAAAATTTTACTCATTAAATACATTATTTTCTATAAAATTTTTTAGAAACATCTAGGTCATACTTATATAATAATAAATTCATAAAAGTTATAGTTTGGATAAAAAATATATTTTTTTACTATTCACATAATAATAAAATATTTTAGAAAATTCTAAAAGTCTAATTATAAGATTATTTTGGAATTATGAATTCCAAAAATGAATATCATTTTATAAAAATAAAATTCTATAATTTAGACATTTAGTTTTTAAAAAAAATTAAAAACTACATTTATTTAAAAATTATATTTTTAATATTTAAGTATTATTAATATTTTTTTTTGCATTTATAATTGATTAAAATAATTTTCAATACTAGAGTTTTTATTATTCTTAAATTATCTTAATAATATTCATATAATATATTGTAGCTCCTTTTAGATTAATGTTCCATGAAAAATAATTTATCGATCATATTATTAATTTAATGGTAAATATATTCTAAAATATTAGGTCTTTACACAGTGTGAACCATTTTTACTTATTATTAAATACATTTCTTTAGTTTTAGTGTTACCTAGTGTATATCATCACATGAAGTGACATGTGACTAACATTGTGTATGTTCGTTGTCATATACTATGTACTTAAATGAATTATGTGCTAACACATTGTGATGTGATATACATGATGTATTGTTCCATGAGTCAAACTATATAGTTTGTGTGACCTATATTACTACACTACACACCTTGAATATATACAGTGTGTACCTTTGGAAATCTACATTAGGTACACAACATGTATAAAAACTATACATGTCAATTATCCACAAAATAAAATACAAAATAATTCACTATGAATTTAATATATTTACATGACTTGATAAAATCAACCACCATTTAATTCACATGAAAATCCTTATCACATGAAATATAAATCCATCTACAAACTTTCTAGTTTAGTTTTTATTTAATCTATTAATTCAATATCCTTGTTAACTCACAAGACATACCGTTCTCAATGTATTCCCTATACGAGTTGGACTGTGTTACAGGACATGTATATCAAGATACACAGTATGTGATTCCTTATTGGCCACCCAAAAAACAAATATTGTGACTCATAATATATTCTACATGGGTTTTTACCTATTATATGATGTGAAAAACCTTCTACATTCCATGAATGCAATGTAATTCCATGTATCTTAGGGGATAATCAATATATGTCATGTATTAATCACATACATAAATTTTATTCCACATACTTTGACCACTTGGATTCTATGATTATCATGAGGCTTAAACCATGTGGGGTTACATGAATTTTATGAAATATACACACCATATAACCCTATCAAGACACATTTCTATTGGGGGTTCGTAAGTAATGTGTAATGATGCTATTAGTGGAACCCCCATATGACATTCTAATATTCAAGTGTCTCATCTTTATATGGTCAATCATAGTTAAACAATGTTTAATTTTTAGTTGCACATTTTGTATCTGTGTCACTCAGTTAAAATCCTTGGAACCTCCTAAATGGATCATTGAGCATTATTCAACTGTTCTTGTCATGCTCTTTGTTATAATAGACTGAATGATTATATTATCCCAATTTTTTTGTTAAATAATGAAAAATATTAAATGAAAAAATAAAAATAAAAAATGTAATTTATCTAAAAATAAACAATAAATAAAAATTAATATGTAAATACTACGATACCCCTTAGAGGTTGCAGTGTATAGTAGAAGAAGTCAAACTCACTCTAAATAATTTTTTTTATCATTTTCTTTAAAAAAATCTCTCGAACTCAACAAAAGAAACACAAAAATATTCAAATAGGGGATATTTTCACAAAGAATTTAATTAATTTATAAAATAAGATTTAACTTGTCTTGATAATTTTTTCATCATTGATGATCTTGGTTTTCCTTCTTATCACATCATCATTGTAATTTTGAATCTTTAGTAAAATTACCCAAGCAGTATCCAAACATGCTCCATGAATATTTAAATTTTTTTATGGAACATTAGGAGCTATTATAGAGGTAAATATCATCACGTGTCATTATGTATTAACAAAAAAATAATTCCTTCAATCTTTATGAATTGTTTCTATGAATCTCCCAATCTTGGGAGAGAGGAGGAAGATCATCTCTCAATCTTGAAATAATTATCTTCAGTTTTTGAGAGAATTCTATTTGGATAATATCATTTTTAAAAATAATTTTCATTCCATAGAAATGAAATATATTGGGGTATATATGTAGGTTTAGACAATTTGTAATTTCCCAAAATCCCTTATATAATTTTAATATTCTAAATAAATCCCATTCTTAATAAAAATAATTTTATTACTATTATATTTCATGATGTGCACTTGTTTGTGAATATGTAAATACAATTTATTAAATAAATAAATAAATATTTATCTAAGTGATATTAAAAAAAAAATATCATTCCCATAATATCCTCAAATAAACCCATCAATCTTCATTGGTATTTATCAAACCCTGAAGAATAAATATTTATATTAATAAAAAAATATGAGTATATGATTCATTATTTAAATAAATAAATATTATATTCAATAACTGGTGAATAAATATTCATTTTAATATTGTTTTAACTAAATAAATATTTTTAAATAAATAAAAAATTATTTATTACCTTTTAAATAATAAAAAAGAGATAAATAATTATTATATTCACTTACTGGAAAATAAAATTTATTTAATATTCAACTCAACCTTATTATGAACTGAATTGATGGGGATAGAATTAATGCATTCAATGAAACATGGATAATTATTATTCCCTATACTTGTGGAAAAATTTATTCCAACTATTAAACTGAAATATAATTGAAATGAAATTTTGGATACACTTAGTGGGTGTCCCTCGAGACCTTTTCGACAATGTAATTAGTATATTTTACATAAAATTCTTGCTTAGTATCGAGAAAAAAATCAAGGAACCTGTAAAAATAAGGAGTTATTATCACAATAAAAACAAAATAATATGAATGATTTATTTCATGAACCCCTCCCCCCAAATGTACCCCTCATGGGATGATAATGAAGGAAGATATTGATGATTCCCAAAGCTCACCTCCAATAGACCACGGGTTAGACACTAGAACTGAGGGTATATCATACACACAAATGGGGGGTATAAGACTCTAATAAGATTATGTGAAAAAATAGATCATATAAGACCACAATAAACTCAATCTCATAATAAATAATATATCCCCATACATGAATGGAATTTCATAAAAAATGAACACCAAATAAGAAACTATATGTAACAAAATGTAATCCATCATAGGGACATTAGACCCAAATTAGATGCTAAAAAAACTCAGTGAGCTAGTAATTCACAGCCTATTCTCGAACTAGATCACATAGTCCTAAATATATTTTATATAGATAGGGCTGAGAATAACTAGTATATAGTGTTGGTTCCTCCAAAAAGAAACCCATGAATAATTTAAGGAAGTATACCAAAGACAGATGAATAAATAGATGAAACTAAATCGTCACCTAATTATGTATTTTAAGTTCCAAACCTTGCGATTACTCTCTTATGAAGTATCAAATACAAGTAATAATATTATATAAAACATAAAATAAAAGTTATGTTACCTCACCACCACTTCTCCATTGGTTTTCTTCTATCAGAACAATGTCACACGTTCTGATCCATCTCTCAGTAATAAGACACATGCTTCAACGACATTTTTATAAATTAATCTACACCCCTTATATGATATAATATCATAATCAGAATACTCATATACTAATAGTATCCTTGTAGTTTTCCAAAGACCACCATAACCTATACACTATGTACTACACCTAATATCATCACATCCAATGCACAGTTTACCTTTAATAATCCTTAGGATACTATATCCAGTGATAGATGCATGTGAAATAACCACAATACATTATATCCTTCTACACACATATATAAGAATGTAACCTTAATATATATGAATACATTGTACTACTTGGAGAATTGAGTGGGGGAGAGGGGGTATCCAGCCATCTCTACTTACAAACATTGATATTGGGGAAAACACCACTAGAGTCCATTGGGTGTTGATCACCCTTCCGACATGGGAGGGGAAACATATGAAACAACATAACATAAGGAATATATATATGTGTGTGTGTGTTTGTGTGTATGTGTGTGTGTTTTATAAACTAAACTTTGGGAAACTACCAAGACGTAACCTCAACTGCAGTTATCATCCCTCAAAAACACGACCACCACCACTAAAGACAATATACCTTATAAAAATGAATATGAAAAAATTATTTATTTTTTGTTAATAATTCCATATTACATAATTAAGTTCTAATTATTACAATTTAAAAATAAAAATACAAGATATATGGGTTATATAATTTAAATATTCCTTACTATTTTCCAGTTACTCTAGGAATTTTCCTAAGCTATAATAAAATATGCATAAACTAAGCACAACCATCTGCATTAAGTAATGGGGAAAGGAATGAAAAAACAAGAAACATGTCCAAATGACCATCAATGTAATTAAAACCATTAAAAATAAATAAAACCAACTTTAAATTAAAAAAATAAATAATTTCATCTTTAACATTCTCCACCAGTACTGATTCCATTCCAATCACCTCTATGCACATCTCAACCCATCCTTCCATCATTGTTGGAAAATGTAACCACAATCATAGGCACCACCCATTTCGTGTTAAGCCATCAGCCATCCCAGGATCTCATCCTGTAACATAGCATGGTTGTACACCTAAATCAATAATATAGGTTAGAAATAAAATAAAAAACACCAATAGGGCATCTGGACCCCAGATCCAAGGCATCCTGACTTTATAGGAAAATATTTTGCTCAATGTAAAATAATTATATTACTAAATCAGACCATTTATAAACATATTTATTTATCCTATTCATATAATTGAGGCCACATCGATGATAAAAAAGGAATAAATTATCATCACCTCATAAATTATTCAAACTTGATTCATGATTAACTCGAATTTATATCAACTATATTGAATAAAAATAACAATTAGACCTAAATAATTAATATTTAATCATATATAATTACCAAATTTACATTATTTATTCAGTTTATAAGCCTAAAAACAAGATAAACCATAGCACTAACACGATAAATCTCACTATAAAGGAAAAAGGAAATCCATCAATATGGTGAAAACACATTTGGTCGCTACAACCCAAGACAAAATTTGATTCTTTAATTCTAATTAAATCTTCCTTAGGGTTTATTCCATTATTAACCAATGATATAAATCATTATAAATTCACAATTACACTTAAAAAAAGGAGAATACAAGAGTCCCTTAACTCAATGATTTTAATGTTGTATGAATTTTAATGAAATAATAATAATAGATCACCCATCACATCTTTTATAAGGAATATTCAACCCTTCAAGAGTGCCTCACCATGAGTTCACAAACAACTATAAAAAAATCATTTAAAAATGAATATGGTAAACCAACATATCATGTAATGATTTAATGAGAGGAAATAAAACATAAATATAGTAGAAACCACATGTTAAATAGGGAAAACTCACATTAAATTACAACATATTGATGATAAGAAGCCATGAATCAATAAAAATCAATATGTATTCAAATAGACATGATGAAGAACTTCTAGACACCTGTGTTTTGGTGGAATTTATATTATTTTGAGATAATAATATGTGGAAAAAAATTATAGGTATTTTTTAAAATATGTATTCATGGTGTGAATGGGTCATTCTAGTTATAAATGGATCAGTTTTAAGGTTTGATGAATAAAACATAATCTAGAGGCTATAAACATAAGATTAATTCCCACCCTGGACTGAAAGTTCATTCCATGAATTATTTGTGGCAGATTCATTGAATGTGACCATTCATCTATTCGTTCCATGAACCAGTAATTCACATCATGACTTATGCCATGTGAACTACCTTTATTTAGATAGTGAATAATCATTTTGGAAGTGAATAACTCTCTCACATCATGAAAAACACTTCACACCATGAAGTCCTATAAAAAAATATTTTATCTCTTAAAATCCCCCAAACCAACTCCAAGTATCTTCCAAGAACTCCAGGCTTTAGGAACATGCAATGTGATAGTCTAGAAGCGTCTAGTCCATTATACTGAACCTGTAATATAATAATTTTTTATTTATATAACATCAATTAGGATTTATATTCTGTGTCATAATAATATATTAATTTGTATATATTTATTTTATTTCCTAAAATGAACTCATTAATGAATCAATATGTCCATGTATTTAATCAGAAACTTCCATTTCAACAAAAGGGCCAAAGATATCAAATTCTATTATTTGGAAGTGATAAATCGATTATTGACCTATTCATTAATGTATTATAAAATACCCATCGTATCTTACCACATAATGAGAATTTTTCATTGCAGTTTTTTCAATAAATAAATAATTTAAATTTAACATATACCATTAGATCTAGAAGAATAGTTTGAGAAATCATTGGCATAAATATGGTTTCTGGACACCAATATGAATGGTTTGATAAAACCAATGGTAAAGATATGGTATATAGACATCTATACTAAGGTTTTGATAATATTTTTGATATTGGAATGGTTTTGGGAATATATTACAATAGTTTGAAAAAAATCATTATTAATGGTGATGTCATTATTTATACTTAATAATAATAATAATAAAATAAAAATTTATAATTATTTATATATATACACATATATATTTATTTATATATGAACACAAAATTTATTGTAGTATAGTGGTATTATATTTAGAAAATAACCGCGATGTCTTGGAATCAATACTCAGTACAAAAAATCGTTTTTTCTATAGAATACATATAACAAGAGTTTCTCCAAACCATTGGTATAAGTATTTCCCAGTGGAATTATACCAAATAAATCATGAAACAATTGGTATAGGCTCTACCAATGTATTAAGGGATTATACCAATGGCTCCAAACCATTGGAACAACCTTTTTTGGAAAAGTGAATCAAAGTACATGATTCTTCATACATATTAAAAATATTCTCAAATGTAAGGACTAATATTCATATCCATGAACAAGAATATCTAATGAGACATAAAATGAAGAATCTTTATTGTTGTCTCAATACTCATATTCTCATGTATTATATATTAACAATTGATAAATCCATTAGAATAACTATCAACATCTTAATATCTCTTACTCTTGATATTCAAACACTATATGTGCCCATTCAGAAAGATTTCAATCACAATATATGTTATTAATAGTACGATATTTTTTGTATTTTAAAGTTTAAATTATAGTAGGAAAGTATTACAACCATTTGTTTTGAAACATAATATAAGAAAATTATCTCAATGATGTGACAAAATATAATAAGCATCATGTGATAATATATTTATTAATGTTAATGTTTTTTAATATTTTAGTAAACTAATTTTAAAAGTCTCTTGTTTCTAGGGAACTAACTTCAACAAGAAGTTCCAAAAATATATATGTGTTTTTAATTATGAAGATAAATAATAGGTATATATTCATGGAACTAAATCATTTGATATATTGACATCCGGGAGAAAATAAGAAGATCTTTTTCATTAGTGAGGTTGAGAGTATCATTATAAAAACCTAGATATTGTTTAAAGAACCAATTAGAAGACTGTAAAGATATCCATAGATATAATCATGGATTAATAATGATACCTTCCTCATGTGTATTGAATTTATAATTTTATTAAAGTAATTATGTATCCTAATTTAATCAAATTTTTTAATGATATAGTCACTCACATCGTTGGTAAACATTTTCAAAAAATATAGTATATTGTGCTCTATTTACTTTTTATCATGTATGTAGTGTGACTGTATTGCATGATTAATATAATATCCATTCATACTAATATGTATAACGGTTATAATTAATAAAAAAATGTATTTTGTAAAACATTGACCATTGATTCTCCCCTCCCTCTCAGCATGGTTGTGAATCTTACTAAGGAATACAAGTTGTATCACAACACAAGGTTTAACCTCTGATAGAATGTATAAGATTTATTTTTTTCAATAAAATATACACTGTGTAAATTTAATGATTTTTATAAAATTAAATAGATTGTTAAAGATAATGTTTTCCATTTTAATACTAACATATATCTTATATTTTCTAAAACATTAAAGAATAAGAAGAATAAAGTGGCTAACCAGATGAAAAAATTTCATCCATGAAGAAGGAAAAAGAGGATTTATAACCATTTGAAGAAAATAAAAGCAAAAATTTATCTATCATATCTATTGAGAATTATAATCTGGAGTAATTTATTTCAATATATGAAAAATATATTCTCATTAAATAACTTAGTTAATTTTTTTCTGAGATAAAGGATAATTTTTAACATAACACATTTGAATTTTTCACATTCATATTTGATTTTTTGATGGGTATTCATGAAGAGAAAACACAATTGGATATTCTGAAATATTCTTTTGAAAAAGAATTAGATAAGAAGTAGTAGGTAAAAAAGAATATTATCAATCTTTTTGAATCCAATGTATAGACATTATTCTTACATAAGAAAAAAATAAATGTCGTTGAAGATAAATTGAAAAATATTGGTGATAAAAAATACGAATACTAGTAAATTATTTAAAGACAGGATCAATTAAATGGACTAAACTCATAAATTTACTATTGATTTCAATAATTCTCAATTATAGTTCCGGAAAAAAGTATGATGGATATTTAAAATTATTTATATGAAATGAGAAAAATGAATGAAGTTCACATTGAGAAGATAAATAGAAAATGATGAGAAATAATAATATCAGTTTTGGATGAGAAAAATATACTTAACATAATGTGTCTTATGATGGAAATTAATATATGAAATTTGGATGTGACACAATCTATGTCTTCATAAGATGATGAGAGGAGAGTTTATAACATTGAAGTTTATGATAAAACTATTTATTCCCAAAATCCTCATTTTAGTAGGAAGAAATATTGTAATAATATGCGGAAATATATTATGAAATCTCAGTGAAATAATTAACCCTTATTATTAATGAATTTGGTATGGTAAATGGTGCAGAAAAAGAGGGTTTTTTGGCTCAATAATGGATGAATAAAAAGCTTTATAGATTGTTCAGTAAAGAAAGAAAACACGCTTCAATTGTCACTATTAGTGATGCAAAAGATTTAGACATAAGATTATTTTTTCTAAAAAAACATATCAATTAATGCATGAAAAATATGGTATATATTGTCACACCTTAAGAATTTTAATTCATTCCTTATAAATAATTTTTAATTATTTGATATCTTGCTTTACATGCAACCCTGAGTCTAAGAGAACAATTATATATTATGAAAATTATAAAAAAAATTGGTTTGGAGGGTATGAATACTTTGAATCCAATTATGATATATATATATATATATTCTATAATTAAAATGTATTAATTAATACCTAATAAATAATAATTAAATTTCAATAAAACCATTTCATGATTAAAAGATACAATATTAAAAAGAAATGTATTTTTTAGGTATTATGAAATTCTTTATAAAAAATATAAAAATAAATATTAAAAAGTTTTTTAATGAAATGTTTTGGTAATTTATGAATAATAAGTCATATAATAGATATATAATGGTTATAAAAAAATGGAAAATCAATTGACAGAAAAAATATAATTTCTGAGAATACTATTTTTATTTGTGAAATGTTATTTATCTTGATAAATTAAATAAATCACTATTAAATAATTATTTAAATTAAATGCATAGAATATATATTAAATAAAAAAATTTGACATTCAACTAATAATTTTTATAAGGATTTGAATAAAATTAAATCCAATTTTATGCTAAAAGATGCATTTTCTCTAAAAATGGGTTTTATTGTGTTTTGTGTAATTATTTTAAATTTATTTCAACCACTTATAAATATTGGATTTTATAAAATAGATTAAATTCTTTTAATTTTCATTTAAAAATATTTTATTGATGAAACATTCAATTTTTTGATAATGAATATTAAAAATGTTAATTTTTTAACCATTGTTAGGTTGAAAATGAGTTTATCAGTGTTTAAAATAATATATAAGTATAAAGATGACAATTAAACATGTATATATATTAACTTGTTGAATATATTTAGACTTTATATTATCCGAAATTTTATTTATGATACATTTTTTTTACTTTCACAAGAAAGTTTCCTATATTATTTAAATCTTTTTTATATTTCCATGTGGGTCCCTCCCCTCACTAATAAAATGGAAGATATTCTTGTCCTTTATTCACAAAATTTGAGCCTCCTATGTCATATAATACGTACCCAAAAAGTTCATTTATTACTTAAATTCATTCCTAATATTATGGTCTTACATTAATACCATCCTAATATGTCATAACGTGTAAGCCCAATAAGGTATCTCAAAGAAGAGGTAATCGTCTAACCTGACTCTTTAAAAGTTTATTTGATCTTATAATTATTCTAATCCTGTTGTATCAATCCAAAAATAATGAATCAAGTATCATAATTATAATGATATATTATTATGACTATTTAATGATGATTTTATACCTCCTTTCCATAAAATTTGAAATGAATGCATCGCTCATGTGTACGTGTGGACTATCTCCTCCACGTAATGATATGATTCATTTTCTGTCACCATTTTTAATGGTTGGTTATTATGATGAATTTAAAATTTATATATAACATATATGGAATAATTATTATTCTTTTATTATAAAATATTATCATACATTTCACCATCCCATCCATTAGAAAATGATAACATCGCTCATGCACACATGTGAAGTACCACCTCCATGATGCGATGTGATTCATTTTTCATTTTTCTTTACATGAATTGTAAAATTGATAGATATATTGAATAAAAACACACACACGAACATATATATATATATATATATTATTTATTATATAATAACTATTTTTGAAATGTTAATTATTATTTTCCTTCTTTCATTCCATCCATTGAAATGTTGAAGCATTATGCGTGCATACACACAAATTACAATTTCCACAAAGTGATGTAATTCATTTATCTTAACAATTTTAAATTAATGGATATAAAAGATTATATAATGAATAAATATAATAATTTTGATATGTTTAGTAATATAGAGATAATGTGACCATGATCATGATGAAAATACCATAACTTCCACCTTGAATCATATATGAAAATCAATGCAATTAACACCCTAGATGATGATGAAAATAACAAATTGTTCATGTATGAGTGATAAAATGTTATAGGTAAAATATATATGGTATTATAAGTATGAGTGTTATTTTTTATATTATAATAAAAGATTTTAATATATGATAAATCAAGTTAAAATCACTCATAGAGCAAGTCAGATGCGAGTTTAGGTTTTCTCTTCTCACTTTTGATTCCAGAGGACACATTCCATATTTTGAACTTATTACCACAGTGTGGTGTATATACATCCCATTTTAAATGCTATATAAAAAATATATTTATAATCATGGTTTTTAAATTTTTATTTTAAATTATTTATTTCATGGGGGTAATGATTCAAAAGTTACCAAAACAACAAGGGTTTTATGTTACAATCTCACTTTTTACCAGGATCGATTATGTTTAAATTTACAGTTATGAAATTATGTAATTATCTCTCATAAATATCATGTATTTCATTATCCTTTAATTATTTCTGAAGATTACACATTTTCATTTTATTTTACTCTCTATGTATACTCTGAAGACCAAAAGAATGTTTTTAAGGAAAAACCTCTTCTATTATCTCTTTAGTGGATAATCTTTCCTTCATGTCCATATTTTCTTTAATTTTTTTAATAATGATTTTACTATTATAAAATTATTGATTAAACTCTCCTTAACCCATATTTTACTTTCTATAAAAAAATTTTCAATTAATTTTCTTACAATTTTTGTGTAATGAACTTTTTAATAATGT
This sequence comes from Viscum album, assembly GCA_963277665.1. Taxonomy (NCBI): domain Eukaryota; kingdom Viridiplantae; phylum Streptophyta; class Magnoliopsida; order Santalales; family Viscaceae; genus Viscum; species Viscum album. The sequence goes on along the minus strand of OY728120.1, from coordinate 1,330,586,977 downwards.
TGGGAACTAATTATTTGTTTTAACATATACAACATAAACAAATTTTACCACCGTCATGACTAATATTTTATTTTAGTCATACATTACATGTTTCCATGATTATTTTAAAATAAAAAACTTCTTATTATTCTAGAAAATTTAGGATTTTAAATATGTGTTTTCAAAATAAAAAGGGTATTTTCATGAAGAAATTTTTTAGTGATCTTTGAAAGGTATTTTATACAAAAAAACATCCATTTAGGTTACTTATTCTTCAATGGAGATATGATATAACAATATTATCCTTATTAATTCTATGGATGGTTATTAATTATGATGATGAAATCTCGATTAATCCCTATTTATTTTCCATAGGTAAAACTATAACGAAATAGAAAATGTTTTCATTATCTTATAGAATACATATAAATGAATTATGATTATGTTATATTTGGTAAATTAAATAATTAAAATGCATTGGGAAATTATTATAGTTCATAAGATCAAAGGGTACATCGAAGGTTATCCAAATATTGAGAGAGGGTACAAAATAGGTTATCCCAATCCCAAATATGGTTCATGGTTGGTTATCCCAATCCCAACATGTGATGAATGTTATATTAGACATCCTTAATTTTTTTTATGATTATGATTATGCCACATTTTTTTAACCCTCTTATGAAATTATTTTATGACAAAGTTATATTCTCATAGATCATTACATTTAATTCTATTATGGTTCATGTCTTATAAACTACTGAAGATTTATTCAATGATTTTTTATGAACTATGAATTTTTTGGATTATATTTTAAAATGTTAGGATTATTCTATTATACACTTATTCTTATGTTATAATCACGTATGATCACTGATTGATATCTCCCTTATTTACCATTTATGAGCACCTGATCTCCCCCTTTCTTATTTTTCGATCCCTAGGTTATGAGGAAAGCATTAATTAATGTATGAATAAGAATTTTACTGTGTGAGAATAATTTTTGGGTGAGTTTTAAGATATTTCAGGAAATAATTTGATTTTGTATCTATAATATAAAATCACTAAGCCTTTAAGATACTTGTGTGTGTATTATTGTAAAATTTATTGAATATTAATCTATAATAATGAAATATTTATTTTCTTATATCTTGGGTTACCTTGGTATAAAAGGATAGTTTAGTTATTTCTGGATATTAGGATTGGAGCAATATATTGAGAACCCATAGGATAAGCCTATCTATAGTAGAATATCCTATGTTTTGGAAAATAAAGGAGTGTGGTTTTCCTATAAAATACATTGCAATATAGATATTGGAAATTGGATACAACTATGGAACTTAATATACCACACACCTTATGGAATTTAAATGGGAGGTGATCAAATTATAAATTTACATTCTAAAACTACAAATTCCACTAGGTTATAGTAATGTGGTAGTGCAAGGTTGAATCCACAAGGATCACTAAAAGGTCAAAAAAATCAAAAAACCCCCTTGGAAGTGATTCCCCACGTTCACTCTTAAATTTCAGGTTTCACTGATGATAAGTATTTTTGATTTAACTAATATAATAAAGGAAGTGATCATGGTTAATTTTAGGGATCTTGGAAGAAGATAATACTATATTTATCTTGGGATAGCCTTATATCTTAGGCTATGAAGTGGTGAATGATTCACCAATTGGTTTTGGTCAAACCAATTGATTCAACACATGATAAAACTATCCCATTGTTAGAGTATAACTGACAACCTCAGTTCATTATAATTAGATTTTATGAATAATACATCATAGCCTAATGGTGATAGTCCTTATTAACTCTAATTAGTTTTAGTTCTTTCAATTTCACTTCTTATAGTCATAGTTGTAAAAAATAATGTGATGAACACTTATTATTAACCTAATTACTGTCTATAAGGTTACCAAGGATCAATTTATTAATTCATTAGGCTCATAAACTCCCATAATCTCTACCCATATCCCTATGTTTATTATTTTTACAAAAGAGTGATGAAAAATATTAGGGAAATACTAAACAATCTATGCATAATTATGAAACTGTTGAGAAAGAAGTAATACCGAATTAAAAAAACTATTAATCAAGACCAAATTACTGAAATAAATGTAAATCCAATAAAAAATAATTAATCCATGAATGTTTTGATGAATAATAGATTTTATTGATGAAATAGAAGTAAAAATTGAAATGAACTTACAATGTATGAAGATTAGGCACGAAACATACATAGATTAACGAAAACTCAATTTTTTTTGATAAAATAACTAAAGGAATGGATAGAAATGGGTTAAAAATAAAAAAATATTAAAAGAGAATAATAACTTTGAACCAAATAAGAGTTAAATAACGTGTAAATCACCCATATATGTGGAGGAGCACTCAAATATTAATAGGATATAAAAGTACACAACTTTTAAGCCATGTACATTGTGTATTGAATTAAGGGACTTCTGTATAGAAAATTCCATTATTTTTAAGTTGGCTTCATGTCAATTATTTGAAATCTAGAATTCCCACCAGAAAAGTGGTTTGTATCATTGACTAGGTGAGACATCAAACTGTTCATGTCATGCAATCTCTATACATCATATATGTTATTCACTTTTAACAACATTTTGTTATTTGAAATGTGCACATTGTGTAATGAATGTCTACATCAAGTACAAGATTCACATCATGTAATGGATTTACATGTTTGTTCTTGGATTTTCAGGAATGGTGTGATTGTGGTATACACATCGTGTATGATGTACATGACATGTAAATCTTGTCTTTTATGTTTTTTTAATAATTTATTCCTTTGATTAAAAAATTCATAATTACCAAGAAAAGAAACTATAAACTCAATGAATTATATAATAAATCATGAATAAAATTTAAATAAATGTATCCAATATATATATATATATAATTCATCTTATTGGGAACATATTAACATAGGGGAAAAAACTCTAAATGGGGATGATTGGGTACTAACTCAATCATCACTTGCGCATCATGAGTGGCCCCAAGACTACTAACCTAAATAAAAACTATTGTGGGATTTTCATGGATTAATTAATATTTTATTTATATAACAACATGAAGGATTTTAATAGATATTGATCATGGATGACCTAGGATAAACCTAACTTGACATGGGTTGACAATGGGTGCAAAAATTTAAAACAACATAAGAATTATTTTTATAATCATTGGATTATTTATAAACATTATTAATGTTCGATTATCCTGATTACCGTTTTGGTTTTAGTAAGGGAATGAATATATAATGGAAAAGTTGAGTTAGTCATAGCCACACTAAAATATTTAAATATCTTATTTGAGATTGTTTATATAATGATGATTCTCTAGGGATGTTAATTCATATCCTCAATGATTAGATGTTGAATTTTCATTGAATAAACCTAATATTATGATGATAACACCACATATCTACGATTCCATGTCTATTAATGTTTATGGGAATGTGGTTCCTGATAATATTGTTATTCTCCATATAGTTGAATTTGAACTAATTTTTGGAATGTATTCACTCCCTTAATATATGTAGCATATCAATTTACAATGTAGGGAAGTCATATATTATATTCAAAATTAACATATGATCAATTATCGGTGCGAGGATGAATAAAATATTCAAATAGAAACAATTTTATTTTATGGGGCGTGATTGCTTTTTAAAAGGTTTATTTATCCATGATGGTTGGAGAGAGACTTATAATCAATCATATGAATATTTTATATGATTTTTTTGATGTCTTTCTCGAACTATTGGATGGTCTTTATCTAAATCAGAAGGTTGAGTTTTCAATATAACATATACCAAGTGGTACACTTATTTCAATGATTATATATAGAATGTCCCTATTTTAGTAGTATAAATAAAGGAAGAAACCCTAGGAGAATATTGATAAGGGATTTATTCATCCAAGTGCATCAATATAGGGTGTGCATTCATTTTTAAGAAGAATGATGGATCAGTCTGACTCCCAATTGATTATTGGAACATAAAAAGATGAAAATCAAGAATAAGTATCATATACCCCATATTTATGATTTTATTATTTAATTAAAAATATCTCAATACTTCTATAAGAGTGAATATTATTAATGATACTATTAATATAGGATCAAAAGTTAATAAATACCCATGAAAACCTTATATATACTGAATGGACACTATGAATTTATATTGATCTTGTTTGGACACAAATATTCCATTGTATCTTCATGTATTTAATAAATAGAGTCTTTAGATATTATCTCAAGCATTTTTTTGTATTCAATAAAGAAAATATTATTATATAATCTAAGATAAAAGAATAGTGTGAAGGTCACATTAGAATTGTGTTGACGACCCTGAGGAAGTAGAAACTGTTTTCAAAATTTAGAAAGTGTAAATTTTTGTTAGAAAAAGTATCATTCATGGGGAATATGATCAAAAGAGATGGTATATTAGTATATCATTATAAGATGGAAGTCATTGAACATCAGCCTAGACCAACCACTATTACTTAGATCTATATTTTTCTTAAATAAAACAGATATTATTGGGTCTTTATGATGAATTTCACTTGACTATCTAACAAACTCACCAATTTAACTTGGATGAGAGTCAATTTACATAGGAATGATAATTGAAAAGACAATTTCAAGGATATGAAGAGAAGGTTAGTCAGTGTACCTATAATCACACTACCCTATAGTGGATAAGGGTTTATGATTTATAGTAATGCATTAAAGAAGGTACAAGGGTGTGTTATTATATAGAATGACATGATGATATCATATTTCAATCACTAATTAAATGATCATTAGAAAAAATATTTCACACTTGACTTTGAGTTAGAAGTGGTGATTTTTTATTTAAGATATAAAGACACCATATTCATGTATAAAGGTGTGATATATATAATGATAATGAATGTTTAATGTATACATTCAACCAAATACAGTTGAATATGAACCAAAGAATTTGGTTGAAGTTGATAAATATTATGACTACTTAAAACATTTACACCTGAGAAAATATAACAACATGGTTAATTCCTTGAGTCAGAAGGATCATGCTATATTATTTATTATAATGATATTAAAATATCTAATATTTAAAAATTTTCCAAGGATGACTTTTAAAATATTGAAGGAATGAGATAATTCTTAGCTTTCTCAAATGAGTGTTCACCAAATATCTATGTGAAGATTAAAGAGGAACAAAAAGAAGACAAGGATCTTTAAAAGAAGTTTAGAGCTGATCTATAGTTCAACCTTGATTAGCATAAAATGATTAGGGTTATGAATATTGTATGCATCCCTATTATATGAAAATTTAAGAAGGAGGTATTGGATGAATCTCATAGATCATCATTCTATATTCACCGTAGAATTATGAAGTTTTATTGATACTATAAGGAGAATATATGGTGGGGTAACATGAAGCTATATATTGCAGAGTACGTATATCAGTGATTTTTATGGAAATAAGTTATTTCTATGATGCATAAGTCTAAGGTGATGATACTACCAATACCCCTAATTGTATTTAAATAAAAAAACGTCACAATGAATTTTATCAGAGGACTCCCCAAGAAAATGAATGGGAACAATGATATTTGGGTTTCATTATATCACCTTATGAAGTCATAATATCGTATTTCTATTAGATCAAATCTGCTATATTGATCATATTTTCAAGATATTCATTATGAAAGTGGTAAGGTTACATGGATTTAAAAATTATATTGTATCTCATCGATATTTGATATTTAACTAAAGGTTCTAGAAAAATATCCAATGAGATGTTGAAATAGAGATGTGTTTCAGTGCTTCCTATCATCTTCATAAATATGGTCTGTCTGATAGAACAATTCATTCTATAGAGGATAATATAAGATCATATTTTGTAAGTTTCAAATGTTGTTGGGATCTATACCTTCCCCTTGAAATTTTTTATTATAAATATATATTTCACTTGATCATTTGGATGGATCATTATGAATCCCCCTATGGAAAGTAGTATAAAAATTTGACCTGATGGGATGATGTTAGAGAAGGAAATTTATTGTGACACAAACTAGACGATGAAATAAAAGAAAAGGTTAAATATATTCAACAATACCTCAAGGGATCTCATGGTTGACAGAAGATTTATATTGATAATCATTATTGAGATCCATAATTCAATGTTGATGAGAATTTATTCCTATAAATTTCTCCATGAAAAAAGGTTATGATATTTATAAGTAAGGTAAATATCAGCCGTAGGTATGTTATCCCCTTTTAGATTCATGATTGAGTAGGAATGGTAGCTTTTTTCTTGGTGCTTCCACCAAACCTCTCTCAATTTTATAATGTGTCCCATGTATCTATTTTGAGGAATTAAATACCTAATCTTTCACATATATTGAACTAAAAGGTTTTAAAACCAGATAATGACCATTACTATTAAAAAAATTTGTTTAACTCTTGGATCATTGAGATATATATATCTACAAAATAAGATTAATCATCTGGTTAATGTTTTTTGGCGGAATTAGAAATTTATGGAAGATATGTGGGAACCTAAGGATAAGATGAAGCAGAAGAATAATAATTTTTTATTAATGTGATTTAATTTAATTTTTGAAAATAATTTATGGGATTTATAATAACCCAATATTTTATATTTATTCCTTTGAAATAAATTTGACGTATTAAATAGCTTTCTTTACATGAAACCCAGGGTCTAATTGAACATGATATATTATGTCCTTTATAACATTGGAATTGGAATAGTGAGTATGAATAGGATCAAAAAAATTATGGAATATATATAAATTATTTATTTAATTAAAATTTATTGATTAATTCATATAAAAGAATCATTTAATTTTAATAAAATCATTAGATGTTTAAAATAACAATTTTTTTCTAGAGAAATGTATTTTTACAGGAGTAATAATTTATTATAAAAAATATATTATTCACTATAAAAATTAACTTTTAATAAAATATATTGGTAATATATGAATAATCATTCATAAATTAGTTATCTAATAGTTATGAAAGAAGATAAAATCATTTGAAGGTAAAGAAATCTATTTTTCAGAATTTTTTATGTTTACAATGCGGTTTTGTGTTATAAAAATAGTTAATTCACTAATGATTAATGATGGTAATGAGATATATTGATTATATCTTAAATAAAACATTTTAACATTTATTTTATAATTTTCACAAGGCTAATAATATATGTAATTCTAGTTTTACGGTCAAAATTTTATTTTAGAAAAAATGGGTTTTGTTTTGATTTGAACTATTATTTTAAATCTAACTTCTGTCACATATATAATGAAATTGGTAACATTAACTACATATTTTATATAAACATTTCCAAATTATTTAATGAGTCAATGTTCATTTTTTTCATAATGAATAGTAAAAATAGTAAAAACCTGTAACAACAATTTGGGTTAAAATAGGTTTATTAGGGTGTAAACTAAGAGATAGTTGAGAAAATACCACTTAAAATTGTCTGAATATTATCATTTTAAGATATTTATTCTTTATATTAGCATAAATTATAAATATTTTCCATTTTATTCCACTTTTACATGGATGAGACCTTGTAATATTTAAATATTTTTGGTAATTATATGTGTGTAACTCCCTCACTTATATAAGGGAAAATATACTCTTTCCAAATTCACATAATTTCAGTTTCCTATATTGAGAAATTCCCACAATAAAACATTATATCTACCTTCCCATCATTCTTGAACTTCTTTTCTTACCCTAAGACCATCTTAATCATCTTAGATGACTCTTTCGATGTTTATTTCTTCTTATACATCATCTAAATATATTTTATCCATAATAACATAATGTATCCAATATCATAAATATATTTATAGTTCAGTATTATTATGGGAATAAAATGTGGAACATACTTTCGATAAAATGAGAAAATAAAATATCACTCATGCGTATGTGTAGACACCCACATCCATGTAGTGATATGATTAATTTTATATTACTGCATTTAATTGTTTGTTATTATGATGGATTTATTGTTTATATATCTGATTATTATGTAATTATAATATCTTATCTATCTTATGAAAATCCCATCTATTGGAAAATGATAACTCCGCCCATGCATATGTATGGATTACCACTTCCATGAAGATATGTGATCCATTTTTCATTTCTGTTTATATGGATTGTAATAAAGATAGATGTAATTATGATACTATAATCAATAAAATGTTGGAACCATTCATTAATAAGGTATGTTGAATATATTATCCTATCCTTATATGGTAAATTAATTATAAAATAATTAGGAGAGTCTGATGGCCCAATAACATGAATATTTAATATGTTTTGGAAAAATAAAATGATTGAAATTTGAGAAACCAACTTGTTTTTTATAAGATATCAATGATAACAAAGGGAATTTACGTAACAAAGTCAATATATGAACTGAAATCCATTGGAAATTTCATTAGATATCCATTAATATTTTTGATAATGAGTTTAATTATGAGTTTTCCAATATTTTATAGAGGTTATACAAGTATTCCTGATAGGAAAAGATGATTAAAATTTCATTATTTTTGAATTGGGATTAGTTTGAATTAATAAAAAGTGATTATGGTTGATGAAAACACTATCTAATATAGTATTTTTATGAGTTTGAGTAATGGTATATGTAGATACAACTACAATTAATGAGGTTTATCCTTATGTTATTGGAATAAAAGAATATACATGAAGTACAATATATACATAGATAAAGATAGAAATTGAATTATGAATTAATGAGGTTGGATCTTTATTTATTTGATAAATAATTAATTATTATTATTTAAATTATTATTTTCAAAAAATAATGGGGAATAGTCTTAGGTATTGGGAATTCATCGAAGTACTAAATGTTGAGTTTTTTGTTGTTACAAGGGATTTGAGACTATTATAGTTTATATGTAGATTATTTAAGTATATACTATTGTTATTTGAGAGGGATAATATTATTCGAATTATCTTTTGAAATAATTTAGACTTCTTAGAGTTTATATGATGATATTATGAGTTGATTTGAGGGGTTATGAGAAGGATGAATTCTTGAATATGAATAATTTCAAGTTTCAACATCATAAATATAAATAAATATAGATTTATTAGTCTATGTAAGAGTATACGATATTGATATATTTATAAATATGAATAAAATGCTTCTATATGTGAGTAAAATCATTGAAATTGAGATATATATATGAATATATAGGAACTAAATCATAATAAATCTGGTGAAATATAGGTTACACCATATTAAATGGAACTATTTCACTGATATGTTAGTGTAACCAGAATGCTACATAAGAGTAAACAAAATGATATGAAGGCTATGATGGAATAATTTTAGGATACATTAGAGTAACACAAAGTTCTTAAGTTCCATATAAGATACACTCTAGGCTTATAAAAGACTAAAATAAAGGTTTTTAATGCTATATAATATACCTGAAATGGTCACATAAGATTAAAATAATCTTCCAGGTAAATTTTGAGAAAAAAATCAGAAAAATATATTGTTTTTATTCAAAGAATTAAACATTATGATGGTTCATGTTTATCTTGATTCATGCTGATATTTGATTAAACCTATTACACTATGATGTTTTAAAACAATATGTAAAGAAGCTGAGATTGATTTTACATTTTTATTTTAGAAATCTGTTATTCCACAACTAATGTTTTCAAACTGTCATATGATCTAAAGTGAGAGTAATATGATCATGTTGAGTTTTTATGATGCGTCATGATAATATGATGTAGTAGTAGATTGTGACAGATGATGGAATAGTGAAATAGTAGAACTGCAATTCTATACCTATATAAAACTAGAAGGATAGTAATAATTAGTACATAATGTGAAATGAAGCATCATGTGACAACAATATTGCATGTGAACATGAATTTCAACATGTAAAATAAGTGGTAATTTTTACAGAGATTTAATTTTGAAAATGGAAAAGAAATTTTTCGTTGGGATTTGAGTGGATTTTAAAAGGGAGATTATATTTATTTTTGGGAAGATCTTTTAATGAGAAAGAAGGGGGGCATGAATCCTATTTATTAATGATCAAATAAACAAATATTATAGAGATAAAAATATTGTGAGCTTCGTGGGAGTTTCCATATTCAGAAATGTGAAAAAATATTCCCTACAATAAAATATTCGGATTAAAATTAGAAGAAGAGAATTGAAAAAATATTTGAATGTTGGGTGATGATATTAAACTACTAATTATTCTGGTATCATCGAAGACAAAAATAGGAGGAGAAAATGAAATACTGATATTTCATTATTATCTAATTATCATTGAATAAAGAAAGAATGAGATAATAAATGCAGAACATAACATGTGATCACTGTAACTTCTAAAAATCAACATCAAGGTGGGATGTTTCAATAATTGATATAAAGAACACTCACTACTAGTTTAGAAGGAAAACAATAAGTAATTTCATTGAAAATACATTCATTTTTCATTATGAAGATAAAGAATTGGTCAATGAACATGAATCTATAACACATTAGATAATAATAACCAAATTAATTTTTTTAGGAATAAGATCTTATCCTTTAATGTTGTGATATCCTTGAGTGAATAAGAAATTTTTTTATTTGCGAGGTTGAGAGTATAAATTTAAACATGAGGAATCCATTATACAGTACAAGTCGGGAGACTGTAATTCTTTTAGGAGATAACCTATTTGGTTAAGGATGACACCTTTCCAAAGTGTAATCACTATATGATATTTTTGAATCACCTATGTCATGTACATGAACAAAAAAATGAAGTTTTCAATGAAATTAGGAGAGAACCTTATAAAAATACTTTTTTTAAGTGGCCTTTAATTTATATGTTTTAATAAATGTGATTGTACTTTATAATTCACATGATATTCATTCATCCTTATAGTTCCAAGGGTTAGAATTAGAAAAAAGAAAATACGGTGATAACATATTTACCTAAATTATTCACCCTCCCTAATTGTGTAACATCATTATCTTACATGGTATTATAAAAAACCCATCCACTTCATTGAAAATAATACATCACATTGAATAATGACATATTATAACTGAAAAATAATTTTCAAATAATGAAAACACACTCATAAAAAGTACCAAACCATTTTACACAAAATAATTCAAATTTATCCTATTAAATATAACCCTAATTGTTCAAAATAACTAAAAAAAATTCACACCCAAATAAAAAAATTGTTTACAAAATAAATATATTTTTAGAATCACACTACCCAAAAATTGAACTGAAATCCTTGGTCAAGTATGTTTCCTTTTTGAAAAATCATTTAACCTAAATTATGTAGTTGTTTAATGACTATTAAATTTTCCAACGATCTATCCCATTTTACAGGATCTGATTATCAATCTAAGTAAAAGTATAGAGACCATGGAATGATTTCAAAACAATATACAATTCAAATATAACATTGCATAAATACCCATTGAAAATGATCACCAAAATAAAAACACTTGTAAATGATCCTTATATGCCTAAATGATGTATCATATATGAAATTATTATCTTCTCACAATCATGGGTTAAGACATCTCACCATTGAAATAGATAATGAAATATAAATGAGAAACCTTTCATAGGTAGTCTAACAACACTCTAACATAGACATGACTTAGCAACTTCAGGCTAATTACAAAATATATTGGTAAGGCATGTTTTGTAATATACATCTCAAATCCTAAAACTCTCATTATCATACCTTCCATAGAATTAATCATCAAGACCCACTTTTATATAATTTCTAAGAAATCACTACAGATCTACCTCAAACATATGATAGATCTCCATTCACATCATGCACATACTCCATGTTCACTAGGGGCTATCGACAAAAAATATGGGATGCACATACACTATGGGGGAATAGTTTACCATATGTTTAACCAATCTATAAGTTATATTTTAATGTAAAAAAATAAAACATTAAAAAAATATTCATAAATTATAAAGATATTGTTTTACAATAAAAATTATTATGTCAAATAAAAAACAATACTATTCACTAATAGGAAAAATATGAATCATTATCTAAATAAAGAACATCCTCCCCATACCACCTTAGACCAGTATCTGAGTTCCATATGTGAATGAATTTCCATATTAACAAATACCATGATCCATGTTGATGCATTTTGTAACGTCATCGACCTAGAATCTACTAAACTAGTGCTCCGAGTCAGGTCATCACATAACCAAAAGCGCACCTCACCATAAACCAGAGGTTGCCGACTAATAGAGAGGGTATAATGAGTTATGTGGGGATACTGTAACCACTTTACCAGAGTAAGACATAATAGAACAAAATATAAATAATGGAAAAAATATGAACTACCTATTAAACGAGCATAACCAAGCATTTCCCAAACATGGTACAAACCAAAAATCAAATACAACCATACCATTCCATACTAGTAGTTCAAGGTTGATGAATCAAAAAAAATAAAACAAAAGGTCAAAAATACACACGGGTTCTGACTCCAAGTCCTGGTTCTTATCCACGTAAATCCTGATCCCAAATCAACATCTCAGAGTAGGGCCTTTTCCCTTGTCCTAACATGTAATAAAGAGATCTATTAAGGTACCCAATATTGGACCGAGTAGGGTGTGAGTATAAAACTCAGTAGGCCACCACCAATGATGTCTTCAAAATATCTAGTCTAATAGCTATTTCATACAAGTACAAAGGAAATAGTAAGTAAACAAGGGACTGTTCGGGTTTCATTAGCTAACAAGGTTCATTTAATTCATGACTCATACTCATCCCAATTCCATTTTTTATACCTTATTCACTACATAAGCCATATGAATCACATCTTCCATTGGTTAGATATAATTATCTTTGACACCATGGTATAACGAAATCTAATAATGCATAGGGGAAATAAAAAAACTCCCTATCTCACTAGGGATACACATATCACATCAACTCATATTCTCACCTTGAAGCCTCAGTTTGGGTGGAATGATATCAATACAATAACCTCACCTCGAATCCTCAGTCTTGGTAGAATGAAATCAATACAATAACCTCACCTCTAATCCTCAGTATGGGTGGAATGATATCATTACAATAACCTCACTTCGAAGCCTTAGTCTGGGTGGAATGAAACCATTAGGGTAATAAAGCATCAGTCCTCATCCCTAACCTGAGCATTTGGGGTGGAGTTAGAGCATCAGTCCCACTCGACACGTGGTTGTAGAACCTCAGTCAATAACCCACACTATAGATAAATGTGTACATGATTATTTATCAAATCAACATAACCATACCATACCACAACCAAGTATATTCAATTCCATTGGATATCACAATACAAAACACAGCATAACAGAACCAATGAAATTGGGAATCAACATTCATAATGAATAACAAACAATATGGGAAATAATACTATGCCCCAACCCATTAACTCATTTTCCACATTTCACATCTTTCATCAATTTATCCCAATTCCCTTTTTATCACACTTGTCTCACTAAGCATTCACTCACTATGCTTATCTCCCTAGGCATCATTCATTAGGCCAAACTCACTGGTATCTATTACTAGGATCATAATCCATTCCATTATGGTCTTTGGTCATTTTCACTTAATAACTTATTCACACAATTTCTAAATAAAATTCATATACTTTTATCCAAATTCCCATTTCCATGAATTAACCCATTATGTGTATTCAACAACCCCTTTTCCTTAGACAAATTCATCATTGACCATTCATTAACCCATTTGTCCCATTTATCATTTCACAAGCATTTTCCTACTCATGAATTTCAAAAAAATTCTCATATTACATAACATAATCAGTTCATTACATTCAATAAACTAAGTTCATAACATAACTCTCATATATTAACCCATTCCACAATTCATCCCCAATTACCATTTCGCATTATTATCTCACTATGCATAATCATGTAGAAAGATAATCCCTTAGCATTTCCCCTTATCTCACTTAACCCCTTTTTATGACAACCAAACCCCCACGAAGGCCACTACCCAACCAACGCATTACTAGGACTCCCATTCACATCCTTCAAGCTTAACATCATGTTTAGTATGGTATTTATGATCTAAAACAACAACCGTACATTTACTTAGCTAAACTCTCTGTCCGGGTATGAGGGCACGCCCCATGGGTTTCCCGAACATGGGTCATATCATCCTCTATGCATCCTCTGGGGATTATGAGGGTTCCATTATGTTTTTTAGACTCCATACACATCATATCATAATAATGGCACGAAAAAATCTTCACAAGAGGGTAAGAATCAAACACTTCATCCAAAATTCTCTATAAAACTCAAGGTATACAACTTGTAGACCACCTACCTCGAATCCGATAATGAACAAACCCCTAACCATGGCCTTAGATCCAGATTCAGGCATACTTAGAAGCCCAAACCTAGGATCCACCAGAAAAAGGGGTTTAGATTTTTATAAGAAGATGAGATTAACCATAAGCCCTAATTCTAAGACGATATGGGTGGAGAGGATTAGACTCAATCAATGCTTTTATTTGTAATGAAAGACATCCAAAACAGCTACGAATTGATGGAGAAACACCTCTTGGAAACTTGGGTGGTATGAGTTCATGACTAGGGTTGAGAGGGAGAGTAATGGAGGATAATTCCGAGTTGGAATTTTAAATCTTGGGATGGAAATTTTGTAAATTTTTGCGACATTACTGGGCCACATGGTTTACCCGTACGGTTTTCCAAACCGTGTGCAAACAGTGCATGAGACACTGTCCAAAAATAGAAATTTCGAACGGTTTCTTGGGATCCCACATAGTTTTCCCTAACCACGATCAGACCATACGATGTCTACTATCTGAGGATGGCTGGTCCATACTATTTACATGTATGATTTCCACTAACCATGCACCTTGCACTACTTGGCCGGATTTCCCTTCTCTTCAAACCCCGAGCCCCTGGGGTACCCCTGAGCATTCAAATGAACTTTCGGAAACACTTATTTATCCAAAATGTGAGACCCAATCCATAACTTAAATGAAACAAACATTAAGAAAAAAATCTGGGATCTTACATCCTCCCCACCTTATAATTGCTCATCCTCGATCTATTTTTCTGAGCATCACTAACTTCCATAATAATGGATCATGCGACAAGGTCTACCTATCCACACCCACATTCCAAATTTATTGATCTACATAAAAATTAATACCAAACACAAATTAAGGGAACAAACATCCCCCACAAACCTTCCTCACTGCAACCACAACACGAGCTAAAAACCCCTCAAGGATTCATCAAATTCAAACATTCTCACCACGAGAACATCAATGGGAAAACTTAGGTGACAACACCTAACTAGCAACACATGGAAAATTAACACACAACACCCCATCATCATGGGGAACCAATCAGCACCACAACGGCCCGATCCTCTACACAACTCATAACCCAAATCACTTGGCGTCATTTTCTATTCACCCAACTCTAATGGTGACCTAAAACAGCATCACCCAGAGGAAAACACATGGCCCTTCCAACCAAATTTCCTAAAAATCTCACTCAACAACTATACATTAAATGCTACTGAAAACTCTCAGCTACTAGACCAGTTAAACCTTGAGAAAGCTCTCTACTAGGGCTATGTCACCTGAATGGTGACAGCTCAATTCCTTCCAACCCGAAAATATGATCAGGTCATCAACCGACCATTTATCTAGTATGGTTATCTCCACAATTTCTGGTTACTTAGAAACCCCTCCATCAACAAAGTGCCATCAGATCTCAACCCTATATCCCCATCGCCTAACATGTTCAAACTTACCGCGCCCAAGCATCCATAGGAGAACTAACCTACCTTGGCAATTAGCTGCACCTTCAAAACCATTGGGAAGACACCCCTACACCATCAATTCAACAACTAATATCATCCTGACCTCACTCAGGTACAACTTCTCCTCGAAAGGTGCTTTCCGATAAAACATAAGCCTGAATGTGGTCACTCTCAACACACCCATTCAAGTTTACCATCTCATGTCAGATCACCTTCGGCTGCCTTTCCCTAGAAAACCCACCTTCCACTGATGCTAAACTACCCCTTTCTCTCATTCCCAAGGTGCTCACTATCTTCAATTCTATCTTTATCATTCCAAGAACCCACATAGGTCATTTCACTAATTCTAGTAGAATTCATTATCATGGCATTACCACCCTCTAGACTATCGTCTACTTCAACCTTGGCTTCACACCACATCACGTGGTTAAAGGTCACCCAAATTGACGATGTAATAAAACCACACTAGGATGATTGACCCAGGTTTAACTCTAATCACCATTGGAGTTATAAGACCCCAACTTCTCGTTCCACAACTGGTTTTCAAATATAACCACACCCTCATAAGACTTAGCGCACATCACACAAGCTTTATTTGGAATCACCCTAATCTCGAAGCCAACACATGGCTCAATAGTCACCACATCCAAGTCACATATTCCCTCCATGAGGGACCTCACATACTCCGTACAAGTTCTTAATTATCATTTATATGACACAACATTGATTCGATGATATCTTATCCAAATCAAGGACTAACATATCACTCCCCACTATATGTGTGTCCTTACCATTGCTCACCAAGAGTGATTCCAACCAACACATCTTAAAACTGATAAAAAACATAACCCCAAAATTAGTATGGGCGTCCAACCTTTTTACCAACACAAGATAAAAAACATCACCCAATACCCATTATCGTCTTCCTTGAACAGAACCCATGACGTTTTTCGACATTCGACCAATCCTGAGTTCCTCACCCTAAGCCATAGAGGGTGTACATCCCATCATCAAACTCTGTAAATACTGCTTCCATGCTTGTAAAATCCATGATGTCCCTTATCCAACCAAACATCATCATGTCTCTGGACATGAGACATATCTTCTCAACAGAGTTGGGATGATGTCAAGATGATGGGAATGCTCGTCACTAGATGAGTTACGCTAAGAAGTTGTTGAATAACACCCCCACTAACTTATCTGTTTCTGATGTCAAGATATGGAACACCATGACCTGCCAGGAATCACAAGCCTCACATCAAAACGTGTCACATAAACAGTTAACCATCACCATTTAGGTGTGATTTCCAACTAGGTTAAACCATCACTCCAAAATCAAACCATTCATACACACATGTTCAGCCACATGACCACCCTAACCTTGGGTGTCACCATTGATTGAAATCATGCAAACACACTCAAGACACCTTCATCTTTTCTTCTCGAAAAAAACTTCCTTAACTCCTATCATAATCACTAGGGTTCTCTTATGAAAGAACTAGGCACAACTAGACCATCAACCTTCCCACTTATCCTCACTTCACTAAACTTCACCATGCAACACTTGATGTCCAACTTTCAAAGTCCAAAACATCCACATGTGTGACACACACCCAAGAGCATTAGAATTCTTGTCTGACTTCTATCATATGTCAACATGAAGGTAGAATAGAACCAACTCCCTTGACTAGAGTCACATCAAATAAAATCCACTGGCCCTCTCTCTGGACCACACTTATCATGACAGTAACAAGGAAAAGCACGTGAATGGAACTCTAACTAACAATCTAAAGATCCCAATGCGTTGCGTACCAAATAACATATTATATAGGTTCCAAATCAAATTTCTACACACTCATCGGCACTAGGACCTAACACCCCCCCCCCTCAGTATTCAAGTCACTACTCCCAAGGACTCTACTCACAAGTTCACCAAGACCCAAGAACCATTCTTAGGGTCCATCATGCACTCAGAACAGTCACGAATAGTGAAAATTTCTTCATTCACATTACCAACACTGTCTAGCAACCCAACAGCCACAACCCTACTAAGGGTTCCCTAAACACACCACATAAGACATAACATGGCCGAAAATTCCTCACAATCCAAGCCCAAAATCTCCACCACGACACTCTCACTACCCCAACCCACGCATAAAAGGGTGTAACCAGCAACAGCAAGGATACCCACCCTTGAACAAAAACATTATCATTTAACAACATGTTATATTCAACATTTTAACTCATTTTCACCTTTCATTACGAAAAAATTATTAAAAATTTTATCGTCATTATGAAACCCTTTTTCTTATGGACAATAAATCAACCCTTACAATTTATCCAACCCAAAACTTTAACCCGGTCACTAAATTTCTCATTTTCATTATTTTAATTCACCCACATTCATTGCAAGTATCAAGAACCTTTTTCATCATGTTTATTAAGGACGTAAAATGATTCCACTCCTTATGCCCCGCACACCCATTCTGTGAGTTTGTCTATACTGATGCATGCCACTGATATCCTTACGCGGATCAAATGATTCATGAATGCACAACCTTATGCCATTGATTCCATAAGAAAAATATCATAATACAATCATATCACCCAACATGTGCATCACCCAATGGTGAAATATCATCAACTCTATGAACACACATCCAAAACAATGATTCCCACCCAGGGTGACATGGGTTTTCCCTCGTACATGGGTTAACTACTCCCCAGAACAATCTCATTACTAAGGAATGAAACTGTCCTAATCTCCCATCCACCATCCCCAAATAGCAATAAAGAGAAAAGAAGTCCTTTGATACTGTCACACCCTGACCCATGTTATCATTTTTTTTAATCATTTTTTTCTTTTTTATGCCTTTTAAATATTTTTTCTCAGGTCCGGGGTGAGTCCTAGATGAGGTTTATTATGTCGAAAGATGAGTCCCGGACACATTTATCATCATGATTATTATCACCATTATTATTTTTATCATTATGTTATAAATAATTAATTAATGGAATTGTTAATGTTGTGGATAATAGTATTATTATTATTAAATATGTTTTTTCATTAAGCGTTATTACTATTATTAAAATGGTTATTTGAAATTATTAACATTACTTATTATTAAAATTATATGAATGCATTTATTGTTTTTATTGTTTTTTATCACTATGATGATTATTAATTATTATTATTATTCTTGTTACTCTAAACCTTACAATTAAATTGATGTTAATTAGGGAAATTGTTAGAAACTATTTTATTGTTGAATTATAATTATTATTATTTGATTCATTACTATTTAGTTATTAGAATTGAAATTTAATATATTTATATATATATATATATAGATTTTTTTTCTACATTTGTTATTATTATTATTATTATGTGTTTATTTTATTTTATTTTTCACCCTTTTTTAGGGTTTTGCGCTGCCCTTTTTCATCCCCCCTTAATCTCCTCTGTGCATGTGGTTCCACACCCCTAGTGTGCTCCTCTTTCTAATCACCTCCTTTCCAGTGTATCATCCAACTTCACTCATGGCCGCAACCCTCCTTCACTCCCACTTTCACCGTGCTGCCGGCCTCAACCTCCCCTACATGCGGTGTGCCCCCTCCTATATCCCCCCTCCCCATTGCGCTCCTATGTGTGGCATGACAAAGGACATTGCCTCCATCCCTAAGAATCGTCCTCCAGCCCTCCTCAGCCCTCAGCCTCCCTCTACCTCAGCAAGCGCCTGACCTCCTCTATCCGCAACTCCCGACCGAATCTCCCCTACCCAGCCTCGTCACCCTACGTAGATCCCTTTCGACATAATCTGGCACCTCTTCCCTATGCACTACACCCTTCGGCCGAATTCTTCTCCAGCAGCACTCCCTCCCTGTGCGCCTCCGAACCTCTGCGCTTCACCTCCAGTGCTTCCCGTCACAGGACCCACATATCCCAGCCAATGAAAACCCTCCCATATTCCACGTTCGGCCCTCTCCTAGCCTATGCGCACATCCCCACCCTTTCTCTTGGTTGTTTTCCATTCCTCGACAACCTCCATCGCACTTCCCATCCATTTCCCAGCTCAATACCCCACAAGGCGTCCCCTGCTACTCAGTGTGACCCCTTCGGTGTGGCCCTTGTTGACCAGTGCACCCTTCTATAGCCAACCCACCCTTCTTCGACCTTCCTCTGGCTATCCCACACCCTACCGTTGAATTATCTATCCAGAACCTCTAACCCTTCTAACAAGTTTCTATCCACCGACCGTTTCTGATGGCTTCTTCCTAGCATGCACAACCCCCATCAGCGCGTGCCCAACCAACAACCTCCTTTCAGACATGCATATCCTCTTCTGTATAGCCCTCTAATTTTAATTTTCGTATTTCCTTCATTTATTTTGTTAGTTTTTCACATTAATAGTTCATTTTGGGTGGTTTAGTATTTTTGAAACCCTCAGGAGGTAGTGTCGGGTTGGCGTCGTTGTCGCGCTTCAGTTTTGAGGTGAGTGTCTTTTCCCACCGCTTGGTTTCACATAATCTATTTGGGTTTTTATTAATGATAATTTTTCATGTCTTTGATTTTTATTTTGAAGTACATTTACCCTTACCACGTGGTTCTGAGTTTTCGTCATCGTCTTGCTTCGGTTTTGAGGTAGGAATTCCCTTTCACTTGCCTTTTTTAATTTAAGAAACTTTATTTCTTTATTTTTTGCACTTAGTATATGTAATTAATATTTTGTGAAACCTTTTTTTAGTCATTTAGTGTGCGGTCTATGTTTTAAGTCTTTTTGAATTTTTTATTATTGTGCAGTTAACTATAAGGTAGCATTTTTGTGTAAGATTGAGTGTGTTTCAGGAAGAACTACGTTGTGCCTCTGGATTTGTGTTTTATAAGTTCCACATCATTTATTAAATTATTTTGGTAATGTGAATTATGAAAGAGGGTATTTCTAGGGTGCATTCCATTTCCAAAATAGTTTTCTTTTAATGAATGGATCGTGCGTTGTGTCGAGTTGTGAAAACCGGATGTTTACACATATGGTTTAAGTTAATAACAATGTTCAACAATTTCAATAAAAGTATGGCATGCAGATTGGGTTTCCTAATTTTTAAGGTGTTTAATTGGGATTTCCTTATTACACAATTAATGCCTTGTTTCCTTTGTAAAATGCTCATTATGATTTTTGAAGTAAAGTGTGTTTTTTTATTTTAGCATGTTTTGACATTTTATTAAAAATGGTTGGGTCTTGAGTGTGCACCCTAAATATATGAGAAAGATTTTTATCAATGCTTGGGTGTGATAAATGATGTGTCTATACCTCCATTGGAAATGTGAATTATCTTTTATAAATATAGATTGTGATTTGATGCTTGACGACATCTATTGACTCACCTTTTTTAATATATATACTTGCGACATACAAACCTGACATATTGAGAGAATTTTCTGAGACTAGTATTGCATTGGTAGGTTACAGTACTGACCAGTGGCCCATATTAGGTAGATATTTTGAGTTAATTGCTATGGTATTTTCCCTTGGACATCCTGAGAAAGGATGGACAATCATTTTAGAGCATTATATTTCATCTTATGTGGAATGCTACTGTAGATGGGGTCGTAGGTATTAGTGTCGTCTGAATTATTCTCGATCTCTCGGGTTCTCTTATGTCTAGTGTCACATTTAGCTATTGAATTTTTATGATGTTACTAGCACACCTATTTATATTTCCCAGTCATATCTTCCTTGGTACCCTTGTGTGGTGTTTTTCATGAAAATTGACAGTTTGGTTTTCCAACTCCCATGATAATGTTTTCAAAAGAAAATTTTTTCCAAACACTTTTGTTATGGTTTTTCAAATTACTAAGGGAAATGGTTTGTACATTTATTTAAAATAAAAATTATAGAAATTCATATTTTAATACATTGTAATTCAAACGTAAAATTTATGTTTCTTAATTTTAATGGTAGTGCATTGGGAATAGATATCGGTATATCCTAAAGAGATTTAATACTCACTTATATAGTTATTTTCTATTTTTAGTGTTTGTGTAGGATACAACTTGAGTGTTCTTTCCATGGGAGAATATTGATCGTTGAGTTGGAGAGTGACCTGTAGGGTGAAATGGAGTTAGTTCAGACGTCGGGTTTGGTTAGTTTTATTATCATTCATTCTTGTTTAGTCACTTTACCTTGTTTATTTATTTTGTGCTACTCTGTATTACTTATGATATTTTCTTTATCTGTATTAGGCCAAATAGTTCCCATGATCATTATTGATTCCCTGGCTCTTGTCGCCAGTCCGGGAGGATCGGGAATTCCATTCAGGCCATGTCGTGGATCGGCCTGGGTGACCGGTTCAGGGTCGAACCAGGTAGGTTCATGAAAAAATGGTATAAGAGGGAGGTTAGCCCTTAGGAGACCTCTCTTTTCGGAGTGCCCTTTGTTATTTAGGATGTCAAGGTAGATAGATTAGGATTGTTGGTACCCAAGGGGTAGGAGCGGGAAGAGCATCACGAACTCTTGCACGTTCTGATGCTCAGGTCTCCATGGGAAGTCTGATTTAATTAGTTTATTTGGGTTTTTAAGGAACATTATGTTATTGATACATGGAAAAGGGAGTTGGGATAAATTATTTCTAATCCGCATGGCCTAACAAGCCATGTAAAGCTATGGGAATGGTCCAAAAAGAATCTCTATGTCGGTTATGTGATTGACATATGGCTTCCAACCATATGGTCAAGTCGCCCACCGATACTAGTTTTCTTTTTGAGATGTTTTGGGTCACCTGTAACTTCTGAGAGTGGTTCTAATTTGAAAAAAATTGGGTTTGCAAAAAAAGGTTGTTTTAAATGACATGTTTAATTTTTGTATTTTTTTAAAAGAAGTGGTATGAATGATTCATTTTTGGAAAATTAAGTTTCTTTGTTTTGGACTTGGTGTTCCTATGGGTGCTCACATGCATAGTGGTATGTTGGAAATGTGGATGGATTTCTAGTATGGGGGATGGATGCCCAGGGTTTCACAAATACATGAATTTGAGTGAGACTCTAAAGAATACCAATGGCGAGTGTTTAACTCACCAATATTGTTTTAAATTAAAGATGTTTTTCAAAAGAAATATTTTGATTTTATGATGGATCATTTTCTTTTGTTCAGAGATTTTCATATATGAAGTGTTTTTTTAAGGATTTTTGTTTATTAAGTTTGACATTATTGGATTCTTGACCTTTTTTGTCCATCAGCTATTCATTTGAAGATTCGATAGGTGATCGTAGTACGGTTGATCAACTTAAGGATTTTATGCTTGAGTTTCAGAAGCTTGATCCACCTCTATTTTATGGTCAAGAAAGTCCTTCTATAGTGGAGGAGTGGATGTGGAAGATTGAAAGGGAGTTTAACATCATTTAGTTTCCTGAGTCCTTGAAGGTTCACAGTGGATGTGGTGGAAGTCGGTGTCTCGGAACAAGCCCCATCAAGAGATTACATGGTAGTTTTTGAAGGAAATATTCATTTGTCATTATTTCTCTGAAGAAGAAAGGGTGAAGATGGGGATAGAGATGTGTTGTCTACAGCAGGGTGACAGATCCATGTTGGAATATTTCCAGTACTTTGTAAAGATAGTACCTTATGATTCAGGGTATGCCACAGATGACCCCATGAAGGCTCGATGCTTCGAGGCGGGTCTCCACCCAGATCTACAGTCGAAGGTGTTGGCATCCAACCTAACTTCATTTGCTGATGTTGTGAGATAAGATTTTCATGTTGAAGCCATGATGGTGGGAGTGCTCAAAGTGGTCCTCCCTCCTTCAATTCTTAGGTGTAGTGGGGAGACTTACAACAAGAAGATGAGTAAGCGTTCAAAAGTCGATGGACCAGTTCATGGAATCAAATGGCCTTAGGATCTTTCAACAACCTCTTCTGAGTGAGAGATCATATTATAATATCAGTGTGGAAAGTTAGGTCACAAGAATCCATGGTTCCCAAGTGCTCCGAAACCCTTCCAGGAATGTGGACGCGTGGGTCACTTGTGACGATTCTGCCAGGGCGTTGCTAGGAAGCGTCGCGGAGGAAGTTCTCAGAAGTGATGTGATATTGGGGTTTTGTTCAAAGTTTCTTGTGTAAGTATTCATTTATTTTAATGGATCTATTATTTTTTCAGTCTATTGATGGTGTTTTGGGTTTTTAAATGTGTGGTAATGTCGTGTCTCTCTAGATGAAAACCGGTTTTCAATGGCAGTGTGGATTTTATTTTTAATTATTGTCTATCCATTTGTCATATCAAAATATGTGTGTTTATTGAAGGGATTATCAGAACCTGACTACGAGGCAGGGGATGCTTTATCCATCAGAGCTCTAGCCAAAAGGCCACGGAGTGAAGATGATGCGTAGTCAGGAACCCTGAAAAATTTTAAGGAGTCTGGTTAAGGTTGTGCCTCTATCATGTGGTGAGACAGTTTTGGTGTTGCTGCTCTGGTTTCTTTGTCATTGTAATTTTCCTCTTGTCGCAAAGTGCATGTTGGACTTATACCTCATGCAATGTCAATAATTGTTCCTTTTGAATGCATTTTTCTGATCAGTGACCTTGCGTGGGCCACCCATGTGAATCAGTCGCGACTTCGGTTTGTTTCCATCCCCAAGTGATGGGTCATGAGTAGTTATCCGTTATAGTTTCATAGATCTGGTCCTTGGGCACTCCCTCCCTGCCCGTGGGGTTAGGGTTTTAAGTTCATTAAAAGTTTCCTTTTAAGATCTTATCCCTTTAAAATGAGAGTGAGTAGTTTAAATGTTATTTATGTGCTCATTTTAGCTTTAGTAAGGCCCGATTCGGGGTTAAGTCATTTTTCCACTTGGTCATGTAATGGTTGGTCCTTTATGGTGTGGAGACCCACCACATCTTTGGATTTTCTCTCAAATCGTAATCAGATTCTAGTTTAATCCTTATAGTGGTGAGTCCAGTCAAGCCTCCCCTCTACTGGTGATATGTTTCAAGAAGTGAGGTTGAGTCCCATTGGTCTTCGATGGAATGTCACTGGGTTAAGAGGTTGGATCGTATTTATGTGCAATATTTAGGAGTTTATCAATAAACTAGATAGTGGTATGGATTTCCGGGGGAGGAAAGCGTTATGGTGGGGAGAATTGTCACACCCCAACCCATGTTATCATTTTTTTAATCATTTTTTTTCTTTTTTCTGCCTTTAAATATTTTTTCTCGGGTCTGTGGTGAGTCCCAGATGAGGCTTTAGAGTTTTCGATAAAAGCCCACGTTTTGGGTTCGATGTCGTGGAGTGCGTGAATGGAACAGATTTTGGAAACCCCACATGCTTCTTCTCGGTTAACTGTGTATCCCGCTGTCTTTGAAAAAAAGTGTCAATATTTAAAATGCAGATCATTTGTTGTCATTTAAAATTTTTATTGTTGATTAATAGTTTCAATTATCATTATAATTAAAATGAAGTGAATATTTTTATCATTTTTATTTTTATCATCATGATTATTATTTCCATTATTATTTTTATCATTATGTTACAAATAATTAATTAATGATGTCGTTAATGTTACGGATAATAGTATTATTATTATTAAATATGTTTTTGTCATTAAACATTATTACTATTATTAAAATGGTTATTTAAAATTATTACAATTAATTATTATTAAAATTGTATGAATACCTTTATTATCTTTATTGTTTTTTATCACTATGATGATTATTTATTATTATTATTATTATTATTATTATTATTCTTGTTATTCTAAACATTAAAATTAAATTGATGGTAATTAAAGAAATTGTTAGAGACTATTTTTTGGTAGAATTATAATTATAATTATTTGATTTATTACTATTTAGTTATTAGAAGTGAAATTTAATATATGTATATATATATGGATTTTTATTTCTACCTTTATTAGTATGTATTTATTATTATTATTATTATTATTATTTGTTTATTTTATTTTATTTGTATCCCTTTTTATAGGGTTTTGCGCTGCCCTTTTTCTTTCCCCCCTTAATCTCCTCTGTGCATGCGGCGCCAAACCCCTGGTGTGATCCCATTTCCCATCGCCTCCTTTCCAGTGCAACAACCAACTTCACTCCTGGCCATGACACTCCTTCTCTCCCACTTGCACCGTGCTGCCGACCTCAGCCTCCCCTGCATGCAGTGTACCCCCTCTTATAGCCCACCTCCCCATCACGATCCCTGTGTGTGGCACGACCTCAGACACTGCCTCCTTCCCTAAGCACCATCCACTAGCCCTCCTCAACCTTCAACATCCCTCTTCCTCAAAAAGAGCATGACCTCCTCTGTCCAAAACTCCCATCTGGCTCTCCCCTACCCAGCCCCATCGCCCTACATGGATCCCTTCCAGCGTGATCCGGTTCCCCTGCCCTGTGCACTCCTCCCCTCACCTGGCTTCTTCTCTAGCGGTACTCCCTCCCCATGCCCCTCCTTCCCTATGTGCTTCACCTCCAGCGCTTCCCATCGCAGGACCCCCTATCCTAGGTGGTGAAAACCCTCCTCTATTCTATGTCCGACCCTTTCCTAGCTCGCACACATAGCCCCAACCAAACCTTGGTTGTTTTCCCTACCCTGACGACCTCCATTGTGCTTCCCATTAGTTTCCCGGCTCAATACCCCACAACGCAACCCCTACTGGCTGGTGTGACACCCTTCGGTGCGACCCCAGTTGGCCGATGCACCATTCTCTGATCAACCCCACAGTCTTTAGCCTTCCTCCGGCCAACCCACACCCTTCCGTTGAATATCCATATAGAACCTCTACCCTTTTTGACAAGGTTCTTTCCACCGATCATTTATGATGGCTTCTTCCTGGCATGCACTACCCCTGTCAGTGCGCGCCTAGCCAGAAACCTTCTTTCGAACATGCGTAGCCTCTTCAGTATAGCCCTATAATTTTTATCTGTGCTTTTACTTCATTTATTTTGGGGGTTTTTGGCATTGAGGGTTCTTTTTTGTGGTTTAGGATTTTTGAAACCTTCGGGAGGTAGTGTTGGATTTTCATTATTGTCCCGCTTCAGTTTCAAGGTGAGTGTTTCTTCCCACCGCTTGGTTTCACATACTCTATTTGGGTTTTTATTTTTTATATGTGTTCATGTCCTTGATGTTTATTTTTCAGTATGTTGAACCTTACTATGTGGTTCCAAGTTTGCATCGTCTTTGTAGTTCAGTTTCGAGGTTCGAATTCCCTTTCACTTTCCATTTTTAACTTAAGAAATGTTATTTCTATATTATTTGCACTTAGTATATGTAATAAGTATTTTTTGTAAACTTTTTGTTAGTCATTTAGTATGTGGTCTATGTTTTAAGTCTTGGTGAATATGGTCTTATTGTGCAGTTTACTTAAAAGTAGCATTTTTGTGTAAAATTGAGTGTGTTTTATAAAGAACTATGTTGTGCCTCTAGATGTGTGTTTTATAAATTTATCAACACTTATTACATTATTTTGGTAATTTGAATTATTAATGAGGGAATTTATGGCATACATTCCATTTAAAAAATAGTTTTCTTTTGATGAATGGGTCGTGCGTTGTGTCGAGTTGTGAAAACCAGATGTTTACACATATGGTTTGTAATGTTAAAAACAAGGTTCCACAATTTCAATAAAAGTATGGCATACAGATTTGGGTTCATAATTTGTAGGTTGTTTAATGGGGATTTTTTTATTCAACTATTCATTCTTTGTTTCCTTTATAAAATTCCCATTTGGCTTTTCGAAGTAAAGTTTGTTCTGTGTTTCATCATGTATTGACATTTTATTAAAACTGGTCGGGTCTTCAGTGTGTAGCCTAAATATATTAGAAAGAGTTTTATCAATGTTTGGGTGTGATAAATGATTTGTTTAAACCTCCCTTGGAAATGGGAATTGTCTTTTATAAATATAGATTGTGATTTGATTCTCGACGACATCTGTTGACTCACCATTTGTTTATATATATACTTGCAACATTCGAACCTGACATATTGAGAGAATTGTCTGAGATGAGTACTGCACTGGTAGGTTATGGTACTGACTAGTGGACCATAGTAGGTAGATATTTTTGGGTTTATTGCTCTGCTATTTTCCCTTGGCCTGCCTGAGAAAGGATGGCCGAGTGTTTTGGAGTGTTAGATTTCAACGTATATGGCATGCTACTGTAGATGGGGTCATAGGTATTAGTGTCATCTGGATTATTCTTGATCTCTCGGATTAGATTATGTCTAGTGTTACATTTAGAAATTGTACTATTATGGTGATACTAGCACACCTATTTACATTTCTCTGCCATATTTTCCATCGTACCCTTGTGTGGTGTTTTTCATGAAAAGTGACATTTTGGTTTTCTAACTCCCATGATAATGTTTTCAAAAGAAAATGTGTTCCAAAACCTTTGGTTTTGGTTTTTCAAAAGACTAAGGGAAATGGTTTGTACTTCTCTTTCAAATAAAAATTATAGAAATGAATATTTTAATACATTGTTGTTCAAACATAGAATTGATGTTTCTTAACTTTAATGGTAGTGCATTGGGAATAGATATCGGGCTAGCCTACTGAGATTTAATACTCACGCCTATAGTTCATTTTTGTTTTTAGTGTTTTTGCAGGCTACAGCTTGAGTGTGCTCACCTTGGGAGAGGATTGATCGTTGAGTCGGAGAGTGACCCGCAGGGTCACATGGAGTTAGTTCGGACATCGAGTTTGGTTAGTTTTATTTTATTTCATTCTTGTTTACTCACTTTATCTGGATTATTTATTCTACGCTACTCTGTATTATTTCTTCTGTTTTATTCATTTGAATCAGGAGAAATCCTTCCCACGATCTCTATTGATTCCCTAGTTCTTGTCTCCAGCCCGAGAGGATCGGGAATGCCTCTCGGGCCATGTCGAAGATCGGCTCGGGTGACTGGTTTAGGGTAGACCTGGGTTGGTTCGTGACAGATATCACTTTGTACTAGCCTCGATCTCGAAGCCAGTAAATTGGTTCTACGAGCCAGGTTGTCACATGACCTCAAGCACACATCCCCATGTGCCAAAGGTTTCCGACTAACAGTGAGGTTCTAATGAGTAACATGGGGAGACTATACCTTCTTGACTAGAGTAAGACACATTAGAACACAATTTAAATAATAGAAACAATATGAACTACCAATTAAATGATCATAACCCAAAATTTCCCAAAAAGGGTACAAACCACAAATCAAATACAACCATGCCATGCCATAATAGAAGTGCAAGGTGGATGGATCCAAAAAATGAAACAAAAGGAAAAAACTCCACACAGGTCCTGACTCCAAGTCTGGGTCATTCTCCATGTACATCCCAAGCCCAACTCAACATCTCAGAGTATGGCCTTTTCCCTTGTCCCAACCTGAAAGCATGATATCTCCTCAGGTACCCAACGGAGGACCGAGCAGGGTGTGAGTACAAAACTCAGTAGGCCACAACCAATGGTGTCTAAAAAATATCCAATCTAATATATAGTTCATACAAGAACAAGGGAAATGGTAAGTAAACAAGGGACCATTAGGGTTCCATTAGTTAAGATGGATCATTTAATTTATGAATAACACTTATACCAATTCCATTTCTTATACCTTCTTCACTACATAAGCCATATGAATCACATGTTCCATGGGTTAGACATAATTATCTTCTACACCAGGGTATAAGGAAATAAAAAAATTCATAGGGGAAATTAAACAAGTCCCTATCTCACTAGGGATACACATATCACATCAACCCATATTCTCACCTCAAAGCCTCTATCAGGGTGGAATGATATCAATACATTAACCTCATCTAATAGTCTTAGTCCAGGTGGAATGATATAAATACAATAACCACACATAAAATCCTCAGTCCAGGTGGAATGATATAAATAGAATAACCTCCCCTCAAACCCTTCATCCGGGTAGAATGATTTAAATACAATAACCCCACCTCGAAGCCTCCATCCTGGTGTAATGAATCCATTAGTAGAATAGAGAATCAATCCTCATCCCTAACCAATGAATTAGGGGCAGAGTCTAGAGAATCAGTCTTACTTGACCCATGGGCGTAGAACTTCAGTAAATACCCCAAACCAGCAAGCCAAGTTCACATGCTTATTTATCAAATCACCACAACCATACCATAACACAAACTAGTATATTCAATTCCATTGGATATCACAATATAAAACAAAATATAACATAACAAATTCCATTGGGAATCAACATTCACAGTGCATAAAAAACCACATGAGAAAAATACTATTCCCAAACCCATTATCACATTTTCCACATTTCACATCTTAAAGCCATTTATCCCAATTATATTTTTATCACTCTTGTCTCACTAAGGATTCATTTATTGTGCCTATATCATTTGGCATTGTTCATTAGTCCTAACTCACTAGGCTCCATTACTATGCTCATATTCCATTCAATTATGGTCTCTAGTCATTTCCACTTAACAAACTATTCGCACAATTTCAAAATACAATTCATATACATTTATCCAAATTCCCATTTCCATGCCTTAACCCATTAGGTGTATTAAAAAACACCTTTTCCTTATCCAAATTCATCATTAACCATTCATTATCCAATTTATTCAATTTATCATTTCACAAAAATGTACCCACTTATACATTTCAAACACAATTTTCATATCACATTACACAATACCTTAATTACATTCAATCATTTAGGTGCATCACCTAACTGTCATGTATTAACCCATTGCACAATTCATCCCCAATTACCATTTTCCAGGCTTCACTCACTAAGCATAATCTTATAGAATGATAATCCCTGGGTATTTCTCCTTATATCACTTAACCCATTTTTAATCCAACCAAACCCCAACATAGGACACTGCCCAACCAATGTGTTACTAGGAATATCATTCCCATCCTTCAAGCATCACATCATGTTCAGAAAGGGCTCTATGTTCTCGCCCACCAACCCTATATTTACATAGCTAAAATCTATGTTTGAGAACGAGGAAACACCCCATGAGTGGACCTAACATGAGTCACATCTCCCTCCATGCATCCCTTGGGGATTATGAGGGTTCCATTAGATTTTTCAGACTCCCTAGACATCACGTCACAATAATGGCTCAACAAACTCTTCATAAGTGGGTAAGAATCAAACACTTCATGCACAAATCTCTATAAAACTCAAGGGATACAACTTGTAGACCACCTACCTCAAATCCGATGATGAACAAACCCCTAACCATGGCCTTATATCTAGATTCAAACATACCATGAAGCCACAACCTAGGTTCCACCAAAAAACAAATGGGTTTATAGCTTCCGAAGAATATAAGGGAAACTTAAAACCTTAATCTAAAGAAGAGAGTAGTGGATAAGATTAGACGTACCTGGATCTTAGATCTGCAACCGATGACATCCAAAATGGCCAACAATCGAAGGAGAAACACCATTTGGATGCTTTAGTTGTCAAAGTTCTTCATTAGGGTTGAGAGGCAGAGGAATGAAGGAAAATCCTGAGTTGGGGTTTTAAATCTTAGGACGGAAATTTTGTAAAATTTTCCAATTTTTCTTGGCAGTGTGGTTTACCCGCATGTTTTTCGAAACTGTGTACAAATAGTACGTGATCCACTATCCGAAAACACCAATTTTGCATGGTTTCCTGGGATCCCACATAGATTTCCCTAAACATTCTTAGACTGTGCGAATGCTACTTTTTGAGGATGGCGGGTCCACACGGTTTACCCGCACGGTTTCCCCTAACAGTGCGTAGACGGTGCACCATGTTCTCCTAGGCCTGATTTCCATTCTCTTCACACCCCCATCCCCCAGGTCAACCTCGAACCATCACATGAACTTTGGGAAACAATTATTTAGCAAAAAATGGAGACCTAAACCATAACATAAAAAAAACATACCTTATGAAAAAATCTGGGATCTTATACATTATATGAAAAAAAGAAGACATTTGAATATATAAATCAAAGTGAATAATCCAGGGGTTAGTATACACATACCAAAAAAATTTCCCTGAAGTATTCTATAATAATTATACAAAATGTTGTACCAATCATGATAGTTTAATTAATAGTATTAAAGAATCATTTACAAATTTATGAAGACAAATAATGGGCATGTAAAAATATCCAAATACCAATGTAATATTTTTAAAAGAGACAGTGCACATAATTTTTCAAAAAGATATCCTGGGAAACAACCCATGGGTATAAGGGAAGGGGAAACCTAGGATCCTCATACTACAAAATATTTAACTACATAATGGATCCACTATGTATAGTCCTATTGTTCATTATGATCAATCCAAATCAGGGAATGATATTTAATCATATAGGGAGAGTCCTATCATGCTCTAGTGTGGCCCCATATTTAGTCAAAACATAGATGTCATCCAATAGGGAGGGTTGAAAATTAATCGAGAATGGTACTGATTCTAGAACCCAATATATATACCCAAGGTTTCCCATAATTCATTCTATAATAAATGCGGTCCATGTTTTTCATTTCTAAGTTCATCAAACTTCTTTTTTTTATAATCATAAATTAGACATAATTGGTAGAATTGTTTTTTAAATATTTTTCATTGCAATAATGATAGGGGAATAAGGGAGTATCAAAATTTACAATCCAAATAAATATTTAAGTAAATCAGCTCAAATTTTTCTCCAATTTATTTTTTGCAAATATAATCGATAGTAATTTATACTTTGTTTGAAATTGTAAAAAATAGAAAAACCGTTTACACAACACTATATGATAAAAAAATTATTTTAAATTCATTGTTTTATGGAAAAACTCACATTATAAACCAATAGATCACTTGGTTTTAAAAAATAAAAATACATTATAATTTGGAATTTAAATCTAAATCACTAAATTTTTTCATTACATATTATGGAAAGTGTTTTCGATAAAATAACGTGAATCATTTCTCAAGGAAAACATGGTAGAAATTTCATAAAATACCTTGTAGACATGAAAATATAATATCATAATTTTATACATTATATCATTAGAAAACATGGTCTTGATATGTAAAAAACATTGAAATAATATTAAAATTCCCTATATAAATTAAACATAATATATAAATTCATTGTTTAAGTAAGGTATTAATTAAAACTAGTAAAATACTAAATGTTATTTTAGTAATATAATTGGTAGTAAACCACATACCTCATGACATTAAAGAGACTATGAAGAAAAGAAAGAATTAATGCCATATTATCCTGTATTGTCACATAATAAACCTAAAAAATAATAAAATAAAAATTTACTCTAAGAATGAATAAGGCTTCAAAAAGGATTTAATTTTGACATATTCAACAGACATCGAATTAATGAGGCCATTAATTCAAGAAAATATTCACTTAGGGGTGGTTTTAACCACCACTAAATGATTCATGATGATTTCACCACGGAACAAATTTTTCTAAGAAGGTCCACTATCATTAAACTTCCCCATCTCATTCCTTCATAACTCTCTATGTACTAACCCCTCCATAAAAAGAACTTACATGTATTAATATGTCAATATATGTTATTTGACCTACATATTTCAATATTTTTTTACATTACATAAAAACTTCCCAGAGTTCATCAATCATTACACCACTCTTACATATTCTTACATAAATCTCTATATATTAGTGACTTCACCAAATGAATTATCATGTAACAATATGTCAATAAATTTTATTTTACCAATTTGAAAAATAAAATGAGTTATATAAATAACTAATGAATAAAATTACAAATTTATAATGAATTAATAACTATTAAATAATTAATAACATAAACATACTAATTATTATTATTTATAATATAAAAATATTAATTAATAATTAATAATTAAAAAATAATTTAATTTTTATATTATTAATAAAAATTAATTATAAAAAATTAATTAGTAAATTTTTTAAAAAAAATAAGAAAATATAATTTTCAATTGAAAATTATAAATAATTATTAATAATAATTATTAACAATATAATAATTAATTAATAATTTTTAAAAAAAATAATAATAATAAAGTAATTATTAATAATTAATTATAATTTCTTTTAATTATTATTAATTTTCTAGTTTTTTTAAAATCGATGTTAAAATAAAAAAATTATTTTTTATTTTTTATTTAATAATGGTTTTAACCGCCACTAAATGAATATATTTGTTAATAAACCACTCCCAATAATTGGTGATTTAAAAAAACCACTAAAAAATAAAAAAATAAAAAATAGCTAGTGTTTTAAAAACTGCACCTAATTTCTCTTTTTATTAATACATAGCTTCAAATTTTGTGCACCAGGTTATCCTTGATCTCCACTTTCATGCTAGATAAAAATCCCTTTATGAAATTGAGGGTTTCCCCATCCTATGGTGAAACCCCTAAATGGAATCCCTATATCTATATAATTTCTATATTATAGAACATAAAGAAAGAGATGTAGAAGAGAAAGATGTGAAAGTTAAAGAGGAGAGTCACCTTTTGTTCACCTTGAAACTCCATAGTAGTTCAATATAGAATAATAGAATAAGAATGAATGACATGGATCCCTCCTCTCATGACCCTCGACCCCCATCACATCCATATGGAAGAAAATGGGTTTTCCCATTTGAAAGTCCCACTCACCTTTCTAAATTTCTATAATAATAAATATAAAAAATTAGGAAATAATATTATTATTATTAGTAATAGTAAATGTGCATAATCTCTTCATAGTAGAAAAATATCCATATTTCCAATAATTATGTTCACATAAACACATAAATATTTTAAATAATAACCCATTAAAACCAATAAAATTTTTAAATAAAATTTTAAAACAACCTAAATAAAATAGATTAATAATTCACCATTTATATTAATTTAAAAATTATCCAATAAATATAATATAAATTTATAAAATAATTAAAACAACAAAACCATTTAATAAAATTTTATAATTTTACCCTTTTTACCTACCAATATTATTATATAAAAGTAATTGTGAAAAATGATGTAATTGAACATTCCTTGTAATTTTATGAAAAAAAAATCAATTATATTCTTAAACACTATAGCAGTTTTGATCTTCTTCAAAAAAAAACATGAAAATTATATGATTGTTGAAATTATATTAATTTAATCAAATCTTCTTATGATAAAATAAATTTTATATTCTTCTTTCTGTGAATATTTATTAAAAGGGCTATATCATATATTCTATATTCACTTCATGACATATTGTAATTTATCTAATTGTGTGAATCACATAACATTTTGAATAGTCTTTAGGAAATTTTATCCCCTTAAGGATTCATATATAGATATTATAATAAATGTTACCATATTTAAAAACAATGACAAAATGAATTATGAAGATGATTTCTATAACAATTTCATAGATATTCAATAGTCTTAGTATTTTTGATATCCATTCCAAAACAAACATTGATCATACCAAATATTCTTGAAAAGGTTTTAGACACTTATTTTTATATTTATATATATCAAAATAAATTATTCTCAAAGTGTTTTGAAAGATTTTAAAAATATAAATATATTATAAATATTAATTTACGAGATATTATAATTTATCTGGTTCAAGTGTCACTTCTGGGAAAAAATATAATGTCATTTTATTATTGATATTTTTTTATACTCTAGGTGAAAAAATATGTATTTCATTCCACTTAGTATGAATATTCATTTTATATAATCAATTCCACCAAACTTATGGTGTGTATAATAAACACACCATTCTATTAATTTTAAATACTTTATAACTAAATTATTCATATCTTTTTTGTGGGAATCATATAAATTATTTTATTGGATCATTTTATATTTTGTGTGTGATAGTGAATATTTATTTTAACCAATATAAAGAACATTCAATATATATTTCCCCATAATGTAATGACTCAGTCGAGATATTCCACTAATCGGATCCAAAATTCATATGTCCAAAAGAGTGTTCTGATATCTCTTAGGTATGATGAATTATTCTCATAGTTTTTATTTTTTTGGGGAATGATTTACCTTCAAGGGAAGATAACGTTGGTTAATACTATATTCCAAATAAAATAAAGTATGACCCATCTATAAGAAAAAAATTATAAACGTTTAAATATGTATTCTACAGGGAACCTATATATTAGTTGTACCTGGTATAATAGTATAAAATAATTTCAATATAAATTTAACTAGAAAAACAAGATACAATGCATAAATTTTTAATAACGACCATGTACGTAAATACCACAAACATATTTAAATAAAAAACAAGAAACTATAAAATTTTTAAAACACTCTTCTAGATAATTATAGACCCTTCTGAAACAACACCTAGTCGCACCCAACTATTCTAATGTATAACTAGTGTCCAAAAACCCATAATTAGTCCAAAATCTATCTGTGTACTGACTTGTACCTAAAATATATGAAGTAAAGTTTCATTTACACCAAAGTGCACATGCATGGTGTGAGAATGACATAGTAGATACCACTAATGACCTAAAATCATATAAATAATATTATGGTGTATGCATAAACAAGTTTCCTTATCATTAACATATACAAAATAAATTAGTTTTCATAGGCAATCGTAAAATCGTTAAAATAACTAGCAATATGAAAATCATAGATCCAAAATAACCATAATAGATAGATCTCTTAACCAAGATGGTTTAGATATATGTATACCTACTACAATAATATATCATAATTTGGGTAGAAAGAATATACGTGTAAGGGAACCTTGTTCTTATACCACGGGAAAGGGGAATGTTAACACTGTCAGGTTACCATGTGTCAATACCCATGTCTTTATGCTTATTTAAATTTATATGGAATTTTATTTTTTGGTTCCTTATCATTAAACACTATATGAAAAAATATTTGGATCAGAATTTCATCAATTGGAACAACATAAAAAGATTTTTTGGGCATGAATCTAGGCCATAGAGGTGTTTGAGGTGCTCAGGTGAACATCGAAGTGGGGTCGGGGTGACCCCTCTACTAGTTTTGGCGACATGTGACCCATTTCACCATGATGGGTGAGGGTCACACTATAGATGTAACTAAGTGAATGATGGTCATAAAATAACCAATAAATTCATGATGTGGTAGGTTGTACTATACTTTGGATATTAAAATTTATATTATGAAGTGTTTACATTGTGGTAAGGTGTTATTCCACAATGATGACCTTTAGAAATTGAGTTGAATACCCTTATAGTTTTTTCCGATTATTTTATTTTCATATGGGAAAATATATTCAAGATATTACCATTATGTCACCTCAATATAGAAATTTATGAGTGGTTTTACAGTTGGGGAACCACACTACCTGGGGTTGTATGGGGTATCCGACCATATAGAAGAGGGGATGTGCCATGATAGGTAAAAAGGTAATGTTGATCCTTCCATCTAGGTGGTTATTTCAGGACCCCATAGTTTCACTATGACTAGGTCTAGGGAGGATTCATCCTTCAATGACTTTTATGGTCATAACTTAACTTATGAGAAAATATATTTTTTAAAATAGGGGTTGACTAATAATTTACTAGTTCACCACAATCAATTTAGAGGAGAATAGGAACACATGTGGTTCCATTATCAACCACCCCCATCTACACCCTTCTTCAATCCACCTTGAGAGGGGTAGGGTTTGTGGTGTTCTTGCTAGTGAATCTTTGTATGTTCCCCTACTACGTCCCCCATTATTCCTTCTGTTCATTTGTTTCCAATTTTAGTGTTATTTAGGATAAGGTGCACGATAAAATTCTTGGATAGCATGGTTGAATCATATCGATATGACAGGTATTTTTTATTTTATGGATAAAGGATGTCTTGAGAAGATGAACACACACTTCTAATCATTGTTTGATGATAGGTTTGTTTATTTATGGGTTTTATAATATTTTTGATGAAATTGGTTGAAATATGTTATTTAATGGGTCCCAATTAATAGGGAACCTTCCTAGGATAGTTTTGGGGGTACACTATAGATCTTCTATGTGTCGTTTGTTGCAGTTTTGATGCTGTGAGATTGCCCAATGGGGTTTTATGAAATGATGCCTATATGGATAAATTAAATAATTAACTATAAAACTTTTTATATTTACGTATTTTTATATTATGGATTTAGATATGATCATTCAGGGTGCAATAAGTTTTTATGAGGCTTATACAAGCTTGAGGTAGGATGGTCAAGATGTGATTGAAGGGGATAACTCAGAATAAGATAGGTGATCCATGAATATATCCCTAAATTATGTATATAATTTTTATGTAGAATTTTATTTATAGTCTATAAAAAATGGGTGATCAACAATTAATTTAATAAATAAATTAATTAAATAATAATTTATATGTCTAGGAAGAATGTAACAAGGGCCATGGTAAACCTATGAATAATGGTTGGATTCCTCAGCTACCAATGAATGAGGCGCTAATCATGAACATTCTCTGTGGGTTTTAGGAACCCTACAAGGGTATGAGGTCAGTGAATGAACCATAAAGGGCATCGTGATAACATCCCTTATTTGTCTCCATATTAGATAAGAGTGGTCTAATAGGATTTATTTACCGAGATTACACTATAATGTGACCTTGAGATACCTCATAGACCTTAGGATAGTTCATAATAGATTGAATAAAGTGTTCCTACCCCATTGGTATGATAATTACTAGGTTGGTCCACATGGGGTAATATTATATGCAGGTTGGGAATGAGAGGACCTACATAAGATGTCTTGGAGGTGAGGTGGGATCTTTTTCATTTCTCAAGAGTGATTTCATTATGATATTTCATATGAAGCTAATGGGGAAATAACATGATCAGAGTGATGATAAGGTCCATTATTACCTCGTAGTGGCATATATGATCCATAGAGTTTTGAATCAGATACAGAAACCCATATAGGGTGTCAAAAATATGATGCAAACCAGGGGTCCTATTTTGGTTCCCTATTTTATATTAACATTGATGAGGGATAATGTAGAGAGGATAGTGTGAAAATATTATAGTGTGGTTGTGATGAATAGAATGCGTTTTGCGATTAAAAGTCAATTCTAGGAGATATGTGATAGGTTCAGGTATATGTACAAACTATATGAGTTTTACGTTTGATTTTAGGGTGGCTCAACATTACCCCTGATATTATATGAGATATTATGAGGTGCAATATTACCAGTGATGTAGAATACCCCTCTAATATGATATTTATAATTATAGGGTGGTGAGTCGATTTCTATAATGTTATATGAGAAATTATGATGAAGGA
The DNA here is from genome assembly GCA_963277665.1 of Viscum album. NCBI lineage: Eukaryota > Viridiplantae > Streptophyta > Magnoliopsida > Santalales > Viscaceae > Viscum > Viscum album. The sequence continues at coordinate 1,330,547,808 of OY728120.1, read as the reverse complement.
TTCATTCCCATCTATTATACTCTATTTCTAGGTCCTCCTCCTCCTCGGTATGATATATATGATTCCAAGATGGGACATTATTCCACATAATGTTATATAAGATATTATAACATGTGAGATATTCTCCTTGATCACATATTACGATAAGGTCACCATTCCCCTTTATATGATATATATGATTCTAAGGTGGGGATCTATTCCCCCTCATCATATATGATATAGTAAAAGGTAGCTTCCATTTTAGTTTATGAGATTCTTAGGATGGTCAATTTCCCCTAAAGTAAATGAGGTTATATTTTAGGTTGGGTTGTTTCCACCCGAGTGTTAATGCATGTTATACTTTAAGGTAGAAATTTATTTGGCCCCTATTATTGTTATATGACATGTTCAAAGACTTTTTGTATAAGTAGGAATGGTAAATCTTGGGCATCTCCTTAGATCTTGAGGATTGAGGGGGATTTATATTATTGTGAATTTATATTTTACACATCATTCTAATAAAATCACATCATGTATGAATTGTATGTACTATTTTTATTAGAGAAATAATTGGTGGATTTCCACTAATTGTTACTCAAACCCTATCTAAGATGCCCCAACACTCTGGTACTTGAGTTTTCCTCCTGATCAAGGGTTTATATAGAGAAGAATCCCAGTGTTTTATGATGAAGCTAGATTGATTTGGAAAGGTTTAGAGATGATACTCAGTTATGGAAATAGAACAACATTTTATTTTATTTTCCATTAATTTATCTTATATATCCAACTAGCATGGTGGGAGATCCATTGGGATATATGCCTTCATGAAAACATTTCATTTTACACAGCATGATTGTTGTTTAATTTTTTTTATATACTATGTTTAATTTTTTGGAATTTTTTTACTAATTTCAGGTATTTTTTATTATAATATGGTGGTATAGTCTCTCTTTGGTAACACCTTAGACCATATCTCCTTTTTGGTAGCCTCTATAATAAAGGGTGGCCTAGTTGATATCATGTGGTTATACCTTTTAAGAAATTATTCAGTAGTATCTAGCTAGGGATGTTACAAAGTGGTATTAATTAATCTTTTTCTCATATAACAATTTATAATATGGTATATAGGTAATGGAGACATGTCATATCATTTTATGTTTCTTTTCCTAGTGTGACATAGACACATTTTTTATAGTTAGAATATGTTATGAGGAAAATGAGATTGAAATTATTGTTTTTTGATATTACAGTTTAGATATTTATTAATGTATTGTTTTTTTATTTTAGATATAAATTTAGGTTTTATTCGATCATGGATCATTGGAATGAGATTATGTACATGAATCATTTTTACCATAGAAGATTCATGTGAAAATATTGTTATTGTGTTTGATTGATATCACTAATAATATATAGCTACACTATTTATTGGGTTAATAATAACCTTTAGAATTTTTCTTATATAACATGTTAGTGGAATTATTCTATGTTGAACCGCAATATTTTTATTTTATGGAGAGGCCACATGGGTTCGATTATGGGATGTTATATAATGATGGATATATAGTAAATTTATGCAAAAGATGCATATATAAAAATAGTATATTTTAATAGGCATTGGTTGACTTGGTAATGTACCCCTTATAGGTGATTGAGGTACGATTATGTTTAATTAAAGTTTCAAAAACAACCTATATTATATTTTCACATAAATATTATTTAAGAGAATTTATTTAATGAAAAATGTGACTATGATTTCTTAAAAAAGATCATCTTTATGAAATTACATTTTATATTGATAAATGAGATTTTGATCCTCTGGGTTGTTTTGGTGTGAAATTTCTCAAATAGGATTTCTTCCCTGAAGAGGGTGGTGGATTTATAATATGATTCCTAAAATGTATATGTAAGAAACCTAGATTTGGTGATTTAGAACATAAACTTTTTATATTTGAGTGGTTAGAATAGGGGTTTCCTAGGATTCGTGGTTTGTGTGAGACGTGGTTTATAAAAAATATATCATATCTCAATAATGTTGAGATACAAATTAGGGTGTTGGTGAGATTACTAGTATGGGTGATTAGTACAGACCATTATTACTGTTGTTGAGATGAGTTATGACATGAGAGGGTAACCTAAGAGATGGGTAATACCATTATTGAGAGTTCACATAGATATGGGAAGCATGTATAGATGATTTTTGTTGATATTAATTAAAGGGGGTTTATTTTAGGTATGTGATGTATTCATGATTATGCCTTCATATCACATGATGTAAAGCACTATAAGTGATTTTAGTATCAAAAATATATTTTGAGGGATATAATGGTTGGATGCCTATCCCAATTAAAATTTTATATGGTACCCAATGATATAGTGGATCATGATCCAAGATGTCTGGGTATAGGAAGTTTTGATCATAGGTATATAATTTTTTTTAGAGATAACACTCTGGGTAGTAGGTCATCATGTGGTAGGTCTTGGATGGAGTAAGATGACTTGTGATTTTTAGAAAAAGTAACATGACTGATTCTGTCTATATGATATTGGAATGAAATGTGATATCCTGAGTTGTTTTTGAACATTATCCTAGGTTCTATAACATGTTACTCATAATAGTGTGATTTAGGTCATGGGATCGATTTGTATAAGAGTATTCAACCATTAAGTTTGTATTTTATTAAGGTATTATATGATAGTTACACATGGTGAGATTAGTTATGGATTTATTAGGAATTGTGTATAGGAAATCGAATAGGGGATTCAATGTGATTATTTTAAGTATGAATAAATTAATATTTATTGGGAAAGGGTGGTGTTTCGTTAGTAATAGATTGTGATATCATGGATGTATAAGGGTACTGAGAAATGGTCGATCTGACCCTGTGTAATGATAGGGGTTGAAAGGACGGGCGATCATGGCTCAGTATGAGTGAAGATGTATGGTAATAGGAATTTTTTTCAGATTAATGTAATAAGATTCATATAGTGGGGGATTTAACCATTTTCCATTAAAGAGTGAGTCTGTAGTTATAGAATGTAATTTTGGTGGATGCTAAAGATGATATTCTTGGGTACCTGGGAATAAGTAGCAATATATGTTTCATGATAGTGCTTAGGTACGAGTGTGATAAACATGTATAGTGATTACATTCACTATGAAATGAAGAATGATATAAGGAAATAAAGGTTTAGTATAATATAAAAATGACAAGGATACTCCTATGTTTGAGAAAATATTGTCAGTCATATATGTATGACAATAATATTGGAAGGGTTATATGTGCGGTGAGACTGGTCAGTGGTTGATCTAAATAGATCCTAGATTCTTGTTTATGGTAAATATCAAATGGGGATTGTTTCCTTGATGAATGATCGATTTTGGATTTATATATTTTTTTTGGATAGAGTCTATGTGTTAGAATTAGTCCTTACATGATTTTGATTTTATTAGAGTGTTCGTTGGATCATAGGTGCATCAGTGCTTATGGAGAGAGAATGAAAGCCGATATAGGTGGTTGGTTATGAAAATATGGAATTATACTGATTTTTGTGTTCATATTTTGTTATGGGTGATTAGATATTATTAGGATTGATTTAGAAATTTAGGAATCATAATCAGCTGTTGTTGTAGTGTGTCAGTGGGTGAGGATAATCATTTTTGTTGGAGGTTATCTACATAAGGACTGACTAGTGTTTTCATGTGAGATTGGGTCCAGTGAAGAGGAAAATTCATTGATCATTTCAACGCACCATTAGAAGTGTTCTTTAAATATATAGTTTTGATGATAGGGTAAACCATGATCGAGAATTATACATTATGAGTAGATACTTATAGTGGAGAACACCATAGTTATGTGAAAAAATTAGGAGAAGATACATTGGTGTCTTAGGCAATACATGTGTGGTTGAGAACAATCTCAATGATAGTGATAGTGAAAAGTTTTTTTCTTGGGTTTTGGTGTATATTATACCCTTGTGTTTAGAGTGGAATATTATATTTTCATTAAATATTATGGTTTAGAGCATGAAGAGTTAAAGGTAAATTGGTGACCATGGTGGGATTGCATTGAGGGAATGAATAATGATGAGAATTTTTTGTGATTTAAAGTGTTATGTTGGAGTATTTATAAATACCTACCCATTTATGGGTTTTGAAATTAATAGGGAATTTTATATTTTAGTTTTAGAGTAGGGGAATATTCAAGAATGTTTTTTATATAATAATTAAAAGCGTTGTAAAATAATATGGAGATGTTTTGGATATAAATAGTGTCCTAGGAGATGTTAATAGCACTCATGTTAGTATTAGAGTGGGGTCGGGGTAACCCATCTTTAGTTTTGGATATAAGAAGCCTATTACACAATGATGGGTGAGGGTCACGCCACGACAAGCACTGAATGTTCTATTATCTTACTATAGTTGATGTATTAATGAAGTGGTTGATTTTTGTTCACTATGGATAAGGGACTGACTCTTAACAATTGTTCATGTAGTGATGGGGTTATTATGCCCTGATGATGAACCCTACAAAGTGATATGAGGCCCATAATAATTTTTTAATTTTTTTTATTCAAAATAGAAAATTCAATGATTTTGTGAGCCTTTTATTGTGCCATGATGGCCAAATGTGAGGCATGTCATGGATGGAGTGTTATTTTATGAAGATAATCACCAGGCATTGCATCGTGGTGGAGTGTGGGTGCATTAGGAAGGCCCAATAATGGGTATCAGAACCTTTTCAAGGGTTCTCATGCTGTGAGACCCATGGTCGCATCAGGATCTTTCCAGTAAAGGATATTTTGTGACATAACCCCTATGGTTAGACCACAAATGGATTGTATACTTATTTATTAATATGGGATCCAAATAGTAATTTACTAGGGACCCCATCAATTCATTTGAGAGAGTCACATAGGCGGTTCCATTCAAGGATGTATATCCCCCTCAACATCACCCTTTTATCCACTAAATGGATGGGTTTATGAAACTTTTAGTAGTGATTCTAGGTGTGTTCTTCTCTTGCTACCTCCATTCTCATTTTCATTCAGTAGATACTAATTTTTGTATGATTTATGCTATGATTCATGAGATAATTCCAACAGATCATAGTGGAATCTTCCTGATGAGATAAGGCTATCTAATGTGATATAAAAAGAAAATACCAAGAATTTTAACCCTTGTTGTTGATCACTATTTTGTGATAATTATTCCACTATATGAATTCTCAAGTGTTTTGATGAAATTTGAAGAAACTAGAGGTTGAAAAAGTGTCCGTTGAAAAGTATTTTTCCAAATATTTTGATAAGGGTTAACCATTGACCATATGAGTATGGTTGGACATGGTTTCAGTGGGGTGAGATGACCCAATGAGTTTATATGAAATTATGAATATTTGGATAAATTTAATAATTAATTATAAAAATATTTAGAATTTTTATTTAATGTTGTGGATTGAGATTAGAGATCATGTTATGAGATGTGAATGGAAGTTTCATTAAAAATATTTGTAAAGGATAGTTGAGCTACGAATGAATAGAATAACATCATATGAGGTATGTGTTCCAAGAATAACTCTATAAATTATATGAATAGTGATTATGTATCATTGAAATGTGGTCTCTCCACAATAGAATGTCAAAGATTAATCATGTAAATTGATTATTTATATATTAACACCAATGACTAAAAAACAGTTTTACGGTCCATGATGGACGCATAAACACTGGTTGGATACCATAGTCCCTGATGGAAAAGGGCTTGATCCAGAAAATTCCATATGAAGTATAGGAACCATAGAGGTGTTTGAGCTCAGTGAATGAATCATGAAATTCCTTGTAATAAAATCCATTATCCCTCTCCCTATGAAATAAGAATAATATAATTAGAGTCATTTGCCCTATGTCAACTATGATGGAACTATAATATACCTCACATTACATGGGATTGTTTATATGAATGTGGGGTGACTATTCCTCCCCATTAGTATGTTAGTGTCTGAGTGGGTCTACCCTAGGTTGGATTTTGTGAAGGTTGGGAATGATAGGACCACCTCAGGCCGATTTGGAGATGATATGGGTTCTATTCCATGTCTCTAGAGTGATGTCAGTATAATATTTCATATGATAGTGATGTGGGCATATTGTAACCATAATGACACTGAGGTTAGTTATTCCCTATAAGTTATGAGCATGGGCCCTATAGTTGAGAAAGATATATATGAACCCATAAAAGGTGTATAGACTATAATGTGACCTAGGGGGCCTCGGTGGGAGCCTAGATTTCATGATGAAAATTTATAGGGATAGTGTAGAGAGGTATGTGTGGTATATCCTAGTGTTAATGTGATGAGGATGATGGGTTGTGTTCTTGAGAGGTCAATGTAAAGACCTAGCATCAATCATTAAATATTCTAATGTTATTGATTTAGAATTATATTTTTTAAAATTATAAGTATTTTTTTTGTTTTATAGTTTTAGAGAATTAGAAAAAACACTTACAAAGTATACCCATACATTAAAAGTGGAAGCTTCTACATAGTATCTATTTCTTCCATTTAAAAAATGTATTTTAAATAAACGATGATTTGTTTCATGATAATATTCAAAATTTTGTACATGAAACCATCCGTATACTTGGACACCTTTAACCCTATGACTTTTTAATAATTTGGATGTGAAAAATAAATCTCAAAAAGGGACATAAAATGAAATTATACCATCAGTCCAGTGAAAAACATAAAAAGCCATCATTTACGTAACTTTATCCCATTATTATTTGAGTTTATGGAATTTATCTTTTCTATATGAAAAAAACATATTACCCATATTGATTTTTTTAAAACCCATAGAAAACATAGATAAAACACTTTTGAAACTTGGGGAATCATTTGAGTAACCATAAAAACTACTCATGGAAAACATTTCGAGTTAATTTCTAATCATTAACCTATAGTAACCATCACATATACGCATGATTAATGATAATTGTTAGTCATGGAATAAATATAAAATTATTTAATCATTATATCTTAGGATAAACCTTATTGGTTATATAACAAAATTATAACTATTTTAATGTTTTTTGACCCATTGATTTGATTACCCAATTATTGTGTATCTTTAGATGTTGTTTCTAGAGTTATTGTGGACTTTCATGAAGGTTTCATGGTCTGTACACGATATTTTCGTAGTTTGAGTATGGTTTAAAAATATTTTTATCCAGGATAGTAGGGTTTCAGATGTTTGGAACATGGTTTGATAAAGTCTGCATCCAAACCATGCATCAATTTCAGTGGCTCTGTTCTGGGTGCATGATTTTTACATGGTTAGTGAAAACCATGTGACTTCACCCTGGAAACCGTGAATACGGTAATCAGAGTCCCAAATATTCAATTAATGACCCTAAAACACCTAATTAATGAAAAAATCCTCCCACTAGAACCTAAATAGATTCTCCAACTTGCCCTCCCCCCCCCCCCGAGCCATTTTTCTCCCCATACATCATATCTCAGTGTATCGAAGTGCCAAACAAAGAAGATATATTCTCATTTGGTGATTTCTTGTCTTATTTTCAAGGATCTTCCTAATTATATAGATTAGTTGTTCTTAAATGGTATGATGGCCTTTATTTTTATTGGATCTTGATTGGTTGATGAGGAATTCTAGATCTGGGATCTTCTCTATCTTTTTCAAGATCTATGTTTTTGATCTGGTGATATCATTTAAAGGAGACACATATTATATTGTTGTAGTTGGATTCATTAATTTCCAAGTAGGCATTTCTATTATATTCCTTTATTTTATGATTTATTATTTCTTAATAATTAATAGACACAAATTTTATAATTTCTAATACTTTTTTATGAAATTCATCCATTTAATTCCTCATAAATTCTTTTTTGATACTATTCTATTTGAATTGATTATAGTATTAATTGAATGGAAATAATCATGACCACTATAATTTTTATTTGAATTATTTAAATGAATTTTGTTTGGACTTATATTAAATGATATTTTTAATGGTATTTTTGTGAAATTGAGGGTTTTGGCCCATGTTTGGAATTTAAAAAATCAGTTCTTTAATTTGAGTTTAATGAATTGGAATATTTGAAATTTCCAAAATAGTTTGACATGCTTAAATGTATTAGATTAACAATAATACCCTTTAAATGATTTTAGAATTATTTAGGAAATTGGTGTTATTGGGTTATTTAAAATATATTATTTATTCACAAGGAAAGTGGGTATAAACCCTTGTTTTGATAATTTTTCAATAATTTTTAAAAACAAAAACTACCATTAAATGAATTTGGGATGATTTAAAATAAATGATTATTTAGAAGTCCCATTTGTAATTTTTCATGATGAATTGTGAAAGGTAGTGGGTTTTATTAACCATTTTAATATTAGATTTTTAAAAGGATATGGAATTAATTGATGATTATTTTTATGGACTTTTTGGAATTTTAATGATGAATTATGAAAGGATGTGTGTATGGTTAACATTTTTGAATGTTGAAATTATTTTAAAATATTTTAATTGAATTGATTATTATTGAAGGCCTTGTTGGAACTTTTATGATGATCCTATAAAATAAAAATACCTTAATATATCTTTTTTACAGTACATACCATTATTTGGTGTTGGAAAAGGGATTATTTACCTTGAGAGAATTGTTAGTGAGAGTGAGATGTGTTATTAGGGCTAGTTCCCATGTTTGATAAGGATCCCCATGTGATCCTCATAACATGATTTCTTCACATACATTTTTGAATAGTCATGGGATCTTGGATAGTTAGATGGGATGACCTAGATATATTCTTCACTAGTAGACTCACACCCTTATAGTGGATCCATAAAGAATGCGAAGGGTTCAGACTAGGACTTGTGGCCAAAAAAGTGAGTGTAATTGAAATGGTTTACATTAGACCCATGAGACAATATATATGCTAGAAAATTGTTCATGGTGTATTTTATTAGCTATTCTACGGTGGACTCACTATCATATATAGGTTTTCCATATTACATCTACATACATGATCTTGATACATGAAAGTGTTGGTTGTCACCATTTGGAATAGAAGATTCATTTCGTACTTAATTTATTGTTATTGTGCACCTTGAATCTATTATATTAACTTTTTTTTTCACCATTCCATATGAGTTTCAAATTCATATCATTTATGATTATCTGACTTTATCTTGTGAAATGGTTTTAAAATATTTTCAAGAAAATGTTCTATTTTTAAATACTAAAATAAAACATTTTAATGGTTTATTTAAATGAACAATTAAAACTATATTTTAAAGTAATATTATTAATCTCTTATTTGTACAACTATTTTAACATATTTGAATTATCTTATGATGTATCTAGATAGAATATTTTTTAGAATCCTACTGGGCTCTTTAGCTCACATTCGGCTTGTACATTGTTGGTGTTTGTTTCCCATTATTATCTTATAACATGTGTTCATGCTCTATCCTAAATTTGTTGGTTTGTTCTTGGGTGATAAAGGGTGTGTGACTTGGGACATGGTGGGTGATTATGGACCACCTTGAGATGTGTTTTATAGGTTTTGTTCCACCATTAGTTTTATTAGTGTCTCTTGGTACTATGACATGTATTTATTGATTTATATATATTTTATTATGTTTTAGAATTTTAATATGTTATTGTATTAATTTTAAGAAAAATGATTCTCAACGGTTTATGTCAATGATCAGGTGCTTATCACAGGCCCGTGGAGATTGAGAATGCTCTTCGAGTTAGAAGTGAATTAGATCAGGCATCGAGTTAAATAGTATTCCAGGATAGTTTGTTACATGATAAATTTATCCCATATATGGAATGACCATATGGACTACTTCCATCTTCATCATACCCAACACATTAGAGGATATAAAAAACCACTTATCATTGATTTTCAATAAAACCACCCTCATTGTTTTACAACATAACCACCATTCATAAAATATAATTCCCATAAACCATACCATAAACATAAAAAATTAATTCTTTCATCATAAAAATATTTTGTAAGGGAAATAAATTTTTCATTTTTATATAATATATTTTTAGAAAAACAATACCCTCATAAAGGGAAAAACTATTTGAAGATAAGAATATAAAATTGTAATGGAATATTCAAATCATTATATAATCACATTGGTGAGAAAGTATAATAATTCAAAATAAGTTAAAAAAACACTCCTTCCATATTTATTTTTCAAAAAAGCTACAATGTACCCAGTTTGATTCAAATCATTAAGGAATGATGATGAGTCTGACTCATTATATACATTCCTTAGCTTCTTGAATAATAAAATTATGTTCATTTATTTACTTTATTATGCATATTTCTCAAGTTAATTCTACCTATTATATAACTTATTATCTTCTTATATACAATTACTTAATGATTTATTTTTATGGATGATTTTTTGATGATATTTAGATATATGTCTTAAATGAATTTAGTTAGTTGAGTATGGTCATAGAGGTCATTATTCAGTTTTATCCAAAATAAAAATTATAAACTAATTATCACTAATATAAATAAATTTTAATTTTAATTTCAACCATTATATATGGTAATGAAAAATTAAATATTTTACAACCATGGGGAGGGTAGGTCTTATATACACCTAAGAAACATTTCTATTATTCAGTCATCATTTCAGAAAAAAGGTAAGTATTATTTTCTCATTCACTACTGATAATAATATCTTAAATATAATATTATTTATGTAAATATATATATATATATATATATCATTTATTTTATTTTGTGAAGAAAAACGAATCACATCACTTAATGGAGGTGGTAGTCCACACGTACGAATGAATGACATTATCAGTTTTCTATGCATGGAATGGTAAGTAAATAAATGATATATTATTTTTAAATAAAGATAAATATGTCATTATTATCATATATATATATATATATTAAATTTGTGGGCCTAAGCCTCATTAATTATTAAATCAAAGCAGATACCACTTTTAACTGGGTAGAGGGAGGCCCATTACACAGTTTTGAGAGACGGTGATGGAAAAAATTACATCGGTTTGTGAGGCAGTAGTCCTCCAAACTTATGGATGATCAATTATTTTCCCATTTTATGGAATAAGAGATTGATATGGGTCATTACATAAATATTATAATATATAAATATTTTTATTATACTATATTTACTATTCAACAAGGTTTAAGAAAATTTTAATGACGCAGAAGAAGAAGAAAAAAACTAAATTGTGAAGTTGGAATCTATACCTATTATTTGGAAAACTTCCTTTCCTTAACACCTTAATCCATAAAAATTTGGTATTAATACTGAAATAATACCAATATAATGTGGGGATGGATTATAGGAAGTTATTTTTCAGGAATTGATTGAAAAAAAGAAGATTTTAAATATTTAAAATAGAGAAGAATATGTGCACTTTTGAAAGGGAGGGGTTGGGCACTCTTGAAATTTTTCAAAATATTAAAATTAGATAAATTAATTTACAGTTCTATATGGTTCAAAAGTGAGTTATCTCAAATATATTATGATTATGGTTCAAAATAAACTCATAAAATAAAAATTACTTATTTTTTTTGACAATATTCAAAAGTTATTATTTAATTTGAACCCTTATTTAACCCCTTTAATAGTTACCATGATAACATGGATTTTTTACCAATTGATTGTTAATATAATTAATATGAAATTAAAAAATATCCATAAAAGAACCATAGTTTAAATTTTAAACCTTATCCAAATATTTTGAAGAATTTATGATTTTTTAGAGTTTTTTATTTAAAAAAATATTAATTATTATAATGTATCTATAATTTCAATTTGTAAAACTATTCATTACATTGAAATTAATAATGATAATAATTGATATAAAAATAGGGAGTAATATTTTATTATTTTCATTTCATTTCAATGGAATCTATAAATATCGTTGATCACATTACTAATCTCTAATTATATTTATTTTAATGTTTTTAATATCATTTATTTCATTTATCTAATAATTTAATAAATAATCTAACAACATTGTCTAAAAATTTAAGGTAACTATTTATTCACTAAAAGTTTAAAAAATAAAATGATAAATATAAATATTCTATGTTTGAAAATAAATCTTATATTAATATATATCCATTGAATAATACAATATTAAAAAATATAAATCTTATTTAAGAAAAGCGTGTGACATGTATGGCATTTCATTAAATAAAACACTATAAAGGTAAAAATATTAAGAATGTGGAAAAAATGTCATAAATTAGACTCTTAGATTATTATGGTCGATATAAACTCATCTAATAAGATTTGAAAATGTGTTTGGGTCATTTTACTTCTCTTATATTTTTTAAACCTAAATTAACTTATTTACCCTTTACTGTGGTAATAAAAATTACTTTGTTTTAAATTCATATTTTCCAAAAATAAATGGCAACTATTTAATAAATTTTGATTAACTGATTCAAAATGTGGAATCAATTTTTAAAAATTATAAAAAAATAATTTTATAACTTAATTTAGTATTAAAATATCAAAATGTAATAGAAATCAATTTTTTTTAAAAACATTCTTTTAAAATGTAACATGTTTTTGTACTAAATTAAAGTATAAAATCAATTTGAAAAACCATAACTAGATTATTTTAAATAAAAAAGAACTAATGAAAATTTAAAATTAATCTGAAACATAATTTGACATTTTAAACAATTTAAAATAAAATATTTTTTTTCAATAAAATTCAGTATTTTTAACTATTCCTTGAAAAATAATTATTTTCATAAAATTATCAATACTTCATCCTAGTATAATTTTGAAATGATGAATTAAAAAATGAAATTAATTTTATCAAATAAATTTTCTATGACTTCTTGAAATTATAATGTTAACTCATAAATTAGTAAAAATAGATTTTTAAAGAAAATAGAATTTTTTGAAAAATAAAATGACATTACACAAAATTGTGTGATTATTTTAAAATAAAACAATAATACATTAATATTGAGTTGAAAATTTATATTTATTTCAAAAATTTATTATTCCTATTTAAAAACTCTAATTTAAAAACAATGTTTTCATGGTGACACATAAATCATAATATTTAGTTTGTCTTTAAGCTCGCTGTGGTGCGTTTTGTATGCAATTGAACTCAATATTTCCTTATAAAATCCTGGTAAACTGTATTCTCACACTTTTGGAAATTTCATCCCTTCAATTTTGATCTCGATATTTGTATCTATGTTTTATATTTTCAAAATACATTTTGGATATCCCACATTGTTAAAAGGATTAATAAAATGTTCTCTTAAAAAGAGAGAAATGAAAGTGTGATGGTCACCGAAGATAACACATATTATGTTTCCATGTAAAAAAACATGGAAATGGACGAGATATTATAACACCAAAGTAACGATATATAGTGATATGGAAATAGTTCATAATATAATAACCACCAAATGACCATAAATATGTGATTTGTTAAAAGGCCCTTGATTACTCGGTAAGAAATGTGACTACTTAATTTTTTTTCCAAATCCTATTCTGAAATTTTAGAAATTAATTTACTACCTAGACTAAGAACATAAGGAAATATAATTACATGATGATTATAATTTCATCCTTTAATCAATTTCTACCATAATCTCTTATTATTATCTAAATAGCATGTCTTTAAGATGAATTTTTCAGGGATGAAGAACTAGAATCAACATATATCAACCACAAAATCAAAAAATAATAACATATTCATTAGGTATTTAGGAATTAAAAAAACAAATATAGTTAGTTCTAGATAATATACTTCTTAAAAATGAACAAAACTTTATATAATTGAAATTTTATTTAATTTCCAAAATTAAAAAATAAAAGAAAATATTCAAAAATTGTTCATTCAAAAGATAACTATCCTTAAAAATTTTAAAAAAATATTCAAGAATAATATCAAAACCCAAAAATAATAAGGATTTAATCAAATATTATTCCATTTTTTTAATATTTTTCTACAAATAATATCAATCACTCATAACGCATAAAAAAAATACTTTCTTAGATCACTTAATCCCCAAAATGTTATAACCATTTCCAGAAATAAATTAAAACACCACAAATCCACTATCAAATCATATATTATTAAAAAATATAATTAAACCATTATTACCCAAACAATGGACCTGAGTATTTTAGTTTCCATAATTATATAGTGTTCCCAAAATAGTTTATGTCTTCTGAAATAACATTACTCACTTAATCACCAAATAATTTTCCAATCCATAGGTTATCTAGTCCATAAAACACATATTCCTGAAATGAACTAAACCATCATCCTTCAGTTATTTTAAATAAAGAAAAAAAATTCATAAAGACTAGGACATCACCTATGCTAGTAGAAGGCAATGAAACCACGTCTCCCTTTGGTTATAGGTTCATTCTACAAAGCCTTGTGAAATATGATAGTTTGTTACCCATCTTGTAGGTTTTTATTTTGAGAAAACTATATTAATATAATTCTTATAAAATTCAAAAAATGTGGGAAACATCTTAAAAAGTAACCTTTATATATTCAACAATAAATAAATGTTTTAACCTTAATTTTTTTCTCATACCTTTCATATTGCATACTAAAATTTACTATGCCATTATTAAATCAAACATAAATGTCTTAAAAAATATCATTATTCACATAAAAATTTCCTAACATAAATCCATAAAGTAGGTTTTTAAGAAATTTAACTTATAACAAACCTCAAAATTTTTAACCAATGAAGAAACTTATTACGCTTAAGAAAACATCACAAGAAAACTTCTTAATATCTAATGTTGTATGAACCCTCCTCTGATACTGACTGTAAGGACCCAACCATAGTATTTAAATATTGTAGTGTATTTTATATAGAATTAAATTTCTAAAAATAAAATGTTTTTTATTAGAGATTTATAGAATTAATAAAATATCTAAAAATGTAAACCCATACATTACAAGTGGACACTTATATATAGTATATCCTTTTCAATAAAAAAGACATTAAAATAAAACATGATATCCTTACATGATAATATTCAGAATTTTATTCTCAAAACCATCATTTTCATTACTCTCCCTTAAAAATAGTGATAAGAATTTTAATACTTTGGATGACCAAAAAAAGTTATGTAAGGGACATAAAAATAAAGTAAAACATAAGTCCATTGAAAAAAATGATATCACATAATATACTTACCTTTATCACATTATTGCTTTTCATTATAAAATTAACCATTTATATTTAAAAAACATTATTTTTAATGAAATACTTTTAAAACCCATATAAATCATACATAAAACATGTAGGTAACTTTGGGAAATATTGGGGTAACCACCACAACAACACATGTAAGACCATCATTGTTAAATTCAGATCATTACCTTAGAGTAAACATCATAGCTACTCATGATTAACCATCATGGTTAATATTGGAAAAACAATCACTGTATATTCTCATTATCTCCAAAGATAAAACTAATTGGATAACTCTATCTCATATATGGAATAACCCAATGGTCGACTTCCATATTAAGAATACCCAATGCATTAGAGGATATAAAATAACCATTATTCATTGGTTTATCATGGTACCACCAATTATTGGTTAATAATGTAACCAAAATTCATAATAAATAATCCCCAATAACCATATCATGATCATAAAATACGAATTAACACATCATAAAAATATTTATAAAGAAAATAAAGTTTTATTTTTAAGTCACATAATTTGTGAAAAATTGAACATATAAAAAAGAATTTTTTTTTGAAATGAAACATATAAAATTTTAAATTAATCCTATAGGAATTATGGAATAATGATATTGAGAAAATAAATTCATTCCATATAAGTTAAAAAAATTCCTCCCATATTTTTATTAGAAAAGTCACAAAGTACATTATGTGGAAAACAACCTAAATATACCATTAAAAATATTTTTTTAAAATAAAAAAATGGGTAAAATGGAATTAAAAACCATATATGAATAATAAAAATTTTATTTAAAACATTTTTATAAAATTATTAATTTTATTTTAATTAAAAATTGAGTTTTAAATGGAAATTTAAAATATGTATTTCAAAATAATGACGCTTAAATTGAGACTGACTCATCAAGTATATTCTTTATCATTATATATAATAAACATGAGTAAATTATTTATTAGGAACCTTTTGATTGTAAATTTTTTCCTTTTATATCTCTTATTATCATGTTATATACAATTACAAAATCATTTAGTTTCACAACGAAAGATTTGGTGATATTCAGTTCATAAGTGAAAAATGAAAACGTTCTAGTGAATATGGTCAAGGGGGACATTATTATATCGAGAATAATAATCGGGACAAAATTATCATTTTTATACGAAAACAATAATTTTAATTTCAATAATTACATATGGTTATAAATAATGATCTACATTATAACCATTTAGATGGCTGGTTGTATTTACACTTGAGTAACGTTTCCATTTTTTAATGATCACTAGGGAAAATAGGTAAGTATTATTTTAAATTTAAAACATTATTTTAATATCATAAATATAATGTTACTTCTTTACACACAAACGAACACACACACACACACACACATATATATAAAAATCAAGTGATGTCTTGATGAAATATGAATCACGTCACTTCGTGGAGGTGGTGTTCCACACATATGCTCTAACAGTGTTTTCATTTTTAAGTGAATTTAATGGTAAGAAAATAAATGATATATGATATTTTGATAATGAGATTATGTCTTTATTATCATATATATATAATAATTCAATAATTATAAATAGTATTGATATTTGGTGATGGAAAATGAATTACATCGGTTTTTGAGGTAGTTGTCCACCGTACACATGAGTGATGAATTATTTTCCCATTTTATGAAATAGGATATGGATATAGATCATTACCTAAATATAATAAAATATAATTATATGGATCATAATTGAGTAATTAATTTATCAGGGTGTAAGAGAATTTGAAATAATTCGTAGAACAAACAAAACTAAATCCTACAGTTGAAAACTAGACGTCTTATTTTGAAATCCTTATTTTATTAACATATTAAGACCTATAAATTTTGTATTAAAAATAATATAAAATTTTATAATTTTGGTATGGATTATAGAAAAGGATTTGGGAAGGTATTTTCCTATAAAAAATTGATTTTATGAGTGAAAAAATCAAAAGAATATGTGCCCTTTAATAAGAGAGTGGAGTGGTACTCTAGACATTTCTCAAAACATGAAATTAACATATATTAATTATAAATTTTAAATGGCTAAAAAGTGATTAATATATAATATAATATTATTATGGGTATAAATAAAGCCATAAAATAAAAATTAGAAATTCTTTGACAATATTTATAACCTCATCGTTTGGTTTTATCCATTTTTTAACCATAGTAACTCTTACCGTGATAACCTAGATTTTTACTCTTTGATGGTTAATATAGTTACAATAAAATGATAAACAATAAATAAATGTTAAATGGTTGATATTTAAATCCCAATAATAATAATTTGTTTGCTTATATTTTTTTTAGTAATTTTATATTATTTAATACAATATTATTTAATATAATGTATCTATATTGTCTATTTTTAGAAAGATTCATTACATTAACATTAAAATTGTCAATAAACCATATAAAAATAGAAAAAAATAGTTTATTATATCCTAAAATGTCATGGTAATTTATGAATTTCATTAACCAGATTATTTATATATAATTAAATTTATATTATTATTTTGAATATCATTTGTTTTATTTTTCCAGGAA
Organism: Viscum album; assembly: GCA_963277665.1. Taxonomy (NCBI): domain Eukaryota; kingdom Viridiplantae; phylum Streptophyta; class Magnoliopsida; order Santalales; family Viscaceae; genus Viscum; species Viscum album. Next base: position 1,330,529,992 of record OY728120.1, on the reverse strand, counting down.
TTGTATTGTCACTGAGACAACATTATGAAAACATTAAAGGTAATTATTTATTAAATAAAAAATGAAAATAAATTACTAATGTGAAGATAAATAATTTATAATAAAAATAATTTTTATTGCCAAATATATCCTCTAGACGAAACCATATTAAAAAAATATAATACTTATTAAAAACAAGATTATGACATGTTAGACATTTTATCAAATAAAATACTATAAAGGGAACAACCAAACACACATGGCATGAAAAGGGAATAAATTCAACCCTTAGATGACTATAGTTGAGATAAATTCATAAAATACGATATGAGTTTGTTTTTCGGTAATTTTACTCTTCTTATCATTTTTAATCCTAAAATACTCGATTTACCTTTTACTATAGTAATAAAAATTACTAAGTTTCTATTCATATTATAAAAAAATAAAAGTGTCTTGTGTAATAAATTTGATCCAAATTATTAAAAACATATAATACATTTTTACGAATTGAAAACATATAAGTTTCTGAATTTAATTTAAAATTAAAATAAAAAATTGCAATGAAAACCAGTTTTTTTAGATAAATGCACTTTTGGAATATGAAATATTTTTATACTAAATTCAAGAATAAAACCCATTAATAAAACCAGAAAGGGATTATTATATATAAAAGAAAAAAATTTAAAATTTAAAAGTAATCCAAAATATAATTTTACCATTTAAATAATTTATGATAAAACTCAATTTTCTATAGAAATCTGTATTTTTCACTGTTCCTAAAAAATTCAATTTTTTCAAAAAAAGCCTAAAAATTCATCCTAAATTAATATTGAAAAGATTAATATAAATTTTTTTTGTCAAATATTGTTTCTATAACTCTGGGATGTTATTCAATTTACACATAAAGAAGAACATGAACATTTTTTATGAAAACATATTTTCTGAAGAGTAAAATGATTTTATTATTAATTGTTTGATTACTTTATGAGAACATATCAATACATTTATATTTAGATGGGAATTTATATTTATTTATTAAAAATGTTATTTATATTTACAATCATTGATTTTACTACTAGGTTATAAGGGTCACATTTAAATCATAATATTTATTTTTTCATTTGAGCTCAATGTGGCATTTTTTTACTATATCGAACATAGCATTTCCATTTAATATATTGGGATGTTACATCCAATATAGGTGATGTGTGATTGGTTTTTCTCTATATCCAAACATATGAGGATGCTGTATGATTACAGGTTGGGGCACATTCCCCCTAATAATATATTACATATTAAGAGGTGGTTTCCATTCCCCTTTATAAGATATTATAAGCGGGGCTCCTTTCCCTCAATATGATATATATGATTCCATGGTGGGGAATCATTACCTTTAATGTTATATATTATATTATGAAGTATGAAACCTTCCCACAATTTATATATTATATTCAGGTATTGATTCATCTTGATATGATCTATATGGTTCCAGGGTGGGGAGTTGTAACAACTTGAGATTTTATGAATTATTTTTTTCTATAATTAATTTATCCTTTTTGATATTTTTTATCTCATGAAAAAATGCAGATATCATATTTAATATTAAAGAATGATGTTTTTATTGCTTTATACCCATCACCATGTTAATTATTCACCACACACAACATCATCTTTGTCTTGGATTACACAGAACACTAAGGTTATCTTCCATTATACACAACAACGACTTTCCTTGATGACTTGCGTAACACGCAAGACCGAGAATTACCGAAAAATAATATATTATTAAAGTATTATTATTTAATATAATAAATTAATAAATTAATATTTAATTAGAGGTTATTAATATTATTAAATAATTTTTGAAAATATATGGTTTAGACAATATAATATGAATTCATAGGTCACTAATTAATTATAAATGAATATGAAATCCGACTGAATAAAAAGGAAATATTTTTATGGTCATAGTAATATTTTACTCTAATAAAATAATTTTTCATTCATATAAGGAGGTGAACTAAGTCAAACATTCCCTTAACCTGGAACATCGACTTGGTGCACATTACACGTAATAGTGAGTTTCTACCAAACATCATTTTATTGTTATAATTTTTTAAACGTTTTAGTTATAAAATAGATGTTAAAAATAGAAATATTAAAAGTAATAACAAATTTTATAATATGTTTTAATCATTTTATATAATTAATTAATATTTATAATTAATGATATTGTTAATTGTAACGTCCTTTTACATTTAAAAATAATGTTTTCTCAAATGAACCTCTTTTAATTCCCTTTTGTAAAAAATAATAAAAATACTTCTAGACACATTTATAAATTTAATTTTATAAAATAAAATTCATTTTGGAATTCATAATGTCAAAACTATCCTAGGATTATGTTTTTGGATTTTTCATAAAAACTTCATTTTTTGATGAATAGTGAAACTACAACATTTTAGTTAAAAACTGCATTTTTTTTAAATTATTATTAATGTTAAATTATATCTTAGTTTTTTATAGTAAAATTAGATAAATTATACATTATTTGACACAATTTAGGCCATTATAATCAATTTCATTTTGGAAATGCATATAAAACATTTCCAAACATTTGAACACTTTTCTATTTTAAAAACTCGTTATTTCATTCCATCTCTGGGATTAACATTAATAAAAATTTTAATAATTATGTGAATTGAATTAAAACAATAATCCATAAACCATTTATTTTAGTATAATATTAATCGTCTAATAAGTTCAAGTTAATTTTTGACCAAAATGTTTAGTAAAACTGATTAAAATTAATCACAATGATTTAGGAAAAATTAAGCACAATTAATGTCAAACCATTATTATTAAGGTCCCAAATGAACTATACAGTTTTAAGAGACCCATTTAATATCCTTATCTATTCCATACACAATCAATTTTGAGTTTTTTCGGTTTTTATGAATTTTGTTATGAAAGATCTTATGTACACCTAACTTGTTTCTAAAAATTCCAAGTTAGTCATTTTCCTTCCCTAAAAAAGACACTGACACTCTCAATTACTCACAACTATAAAAACTATTTGGTTAATAAAATACCTTCCAAAAAAACATACCAACATTCCTCTATTAATTATATATTACTTACCTTGGGAATAAGAAAATCCATGGGATCCTTTTGGAATAAACCCAAAGAAGTTACCTGATTAAGAGGTAACATCTTCTCTTAAGTCCTTTATTTTATTTTCCTTCTCCACCGCTTACAACACTCTTGATTATATTATTATATTACAAAACAGTATCCTCAATATACTATGATGTTTTTAAATAATTATTTCTACCAAAACGTACACACACATCCATATAATGGGTACCGAACATACTATTTTTGTATACGGCAAAGTACAATCTCACGAAATGATGATTATTCATTTTTATATTACCACATATAATAGGGGATATTATGGTGGATTCTATGTTTATAAATGATATATATTTTATTTATAATTTATTTATGATCTTTAATTTTTTATTTAGAACATACCATTATTATTTCCATCTTATGTAAATATAATAATTTCATTTGAGGAAGCATGGACTACCACACCCTCAAAGTAATATTATTCATTCATATACTACATGGATTGTATTAAGGATGTATTTAGTGAATATGTATGATATAATAAAACCATTTAATAATTATATATATATATACACATATTTTTCATTCACGTACTTTCTCTCAAAACAACAATTAAACCGAAATAACATTCACGTGTACGAACGGCCTACCGTCTCAATAAACAGTGTATTCTGTTTCATAATTATATATTATATATATTATTATAATACAAATATTCTGTATATAAATGAAATTTATATCACGAGTTACATTCTGGAATCATGATATAATTATAACAACAAAAAATATAACATATTAAGACACATACAAGAAACAAATCAAATATTAAAACAAGTGAATCCTTTACATAGGATGGATAACAGGAAGTTAGTATAAGGACATAATAAAACCATATATGGTATTATACATAAGAATATGGTTCTTTAATGGATTTATAATAAATTTATATATATTATACAGGTGGATTGATTGATTACGATGAGATTGAAGACACAAGGTAATGGGATATCATCTCACTTTTTTCCCATGAGAAACATGTTATGTTCACCACCCTTTCCATTTAGTGTGGTGTAAGTACTTCCATTGATTGTATTATATCTATCCTATACCTAATTTTATTAGTATTAATCTTTATTTTTTATGGACATTCATTCATGGAGTTTTACATTTCAAATGTTACCAAATCGGTAAAAATGTTTTGTCCCAATTTTTGTTCTTTAAGGCTGATGTTTTGTTATGCACCTAAAATCATTTTGAGGTTTATATAATTCCATTTTACATGTTCAAAAATGAATAGAAATATTTTTAGGATATTTTAAGATTTATTAAATTTATGTTTCTTATATGGATAGTATGATCCCATGATACCATGTTATAAGAGTTTATTGAGACAATCTCATTGCTTTTCGAGATTGTTTACATTTAATCTTCCATTGATGAGTTCTTATATTCCATATCTCAATATATTAATGAATTTTATTATCTTCTTGTTATACATTTTATATTTAGGTAGTGGTACCATTTTTTTATTTGGTACATAATATAGTTAAGAATTTAATTTTAAGAAAACCCGAATTTAATGTCTCTTCAGTCGGAAATCTGGGTTCCTTCGAAACCATGTTTTCTAAAAAGGGATTCCCAGATTATTATATTAATACAATTTGATCATTAAAATAAAATTTTACCCTTTTTATTTTATAAATGTATGCAATGGAATATTTTTGGTTCTTTTTGAATGAGTAAAATTTTTCTCCTTTTTACCGTGAAAATAATGTTATTTTTACCTCATACGACATGTATGGATTTATCCCTCATGAATTCATTAATTGTTTATTTTAATATTTAGATGTTATTTTTCAATAATTTTTTTAAAATATATTTTAAATTAATATAGATTTATAAATGTTTTATATCTTTATTTATATGTTTTTAAATTATTTACAATGGAATGAATTTGAAAACATTTTCAAGATTTATTTTTAAGTTTTCAAAGTGTTTTCAAAGAAAAAGGTTTTTAAAATGTTTTGAAGATTAGATTAAATCCTTTAAAGAAAAAATGATTTAAAATGATTTCAATTATTTTTTATAAGTTTTAATGTAATTTTTTACAAAAATTATTATCAAATGGTTTTATTCATTAAAATATTATTTCAAATAAGAAAGGATATTTTCAATAAGAAATGTCTTTGAAAGATATTTCAATATTATTTTCCATAAAAGATGATATCCATTGATGATACTCCTTCCCTTATATGAAATTATATAAAGGTTCCATTCATATCCTTTTTATGAATGGGTTATGCTTAATGTTATGTTCTTTATGAAACCTATTTCTCTTTCAAGAGTTTTTGTTATGAAATGAATTTTTCATTCATGGGTTATATGTTTATAAAATCATTTTACCTTTCATGAGTTATTCTTTTTGTGTCATTATTATGAGACATATATCTTTTCCATAGGTTATGATGTGTTCACATGTTTATGATACCCATTTAATTTCATGGGTTAACATATTATTGTTTATGATTTTGTGAAATTTTAGGTCATTCTTTGTTGAGATGTAGGGTCCAGAAAATCCAAGTTTCTCAGCCAAAGAAGGATGGTTAGACTGAAATTTTAAGGGATAAGATGGAAAAATCATTTCCTTTGAAAATCCCGAGCTACACAAGAATAAATCTAAAGCATGTGTGAAGAATGAACCTATCTTGAGAGAGTCTTTGGGAACAAATTGGGCTCATCTTATGGATGAATAGGAAGAGGACACTTTGGATCAAATAATTCAAGAGGAAACTGAAGAAATTGTATTGGAGGTTTTTCACCAGCCACAAGATTCCACTGTTTTATAACACTCTTGTAATCTAAACTCTATAAAAGTTTTTCACCATATTTCAAACCCTGCAGATCCATCCAATTGGAGTGTTTCTGGTCCATACTTGTATAATATAAACTGTACAGAACCTAGACACATTTTTTTTTGGAATTTAGGTCTCATGTAGTGGGATTTGCAATGTTTTTACCTTGGAAAATAAAAAATCTCCTCACACTGGGATACAACAGTTACTCCTGAATGACTATAAGGGTGCTGGACACTTAGCTATTTACTGTGTTCCAAATGATATAGATGGTGGAAAAAAGGATGTGGTTCACAAGGATGCTGTTGGATAGTGCACTGAATAACTTTTTTACATGTATTTATAATTCTTTAAGGTTACATCTAGAGATACATTAGTGTTGGTGAGAACACAACCAGTACCACTAATGAACACTGTCACCCTTTTTTCCCTCCATATGAAAACTTAGGTATGGTTACACACTATAATATGATCTTATCTACTATGATAGAAGTGTTTGAGTGTACGCTTCCTACACTTATTGAAATCATAATCACTCATGTTATAAATCCCTTAATGGATTCAATAATTATCCCCACAACCACCCCATTAAATGATAAAGCACATGAAGAAAACCATATTAATGTCAAGACAGGTTCTACTAATAAGTCTTCGATTTCTAAATTGAGTAAATAAGGTAATAGGCCTTGTACTAACTTTTCTCAATATTTCAGAAGATCATCTAGGAGTAAGGGATCAGGTGGTGAAAGGGGGGGGGGGTTAGCCCCAAATTAGGGTTTAAATGAATATATTATTTTGGAACTGTCAGGGATTTCAAACCATGACAATTTTACTTTTCGTAAATGATTTCTTATAAATAATAAACCTAAATTTTTTTTCTCTTTATAAACCTAAAATAATGTTTTCTTTGAATTTTAAACATCTTAGTTCTTATGGTAATAATTTATTAGGCGATTGAAAAGTTGTTCTTGCTGTGGAATCTCATTGGGTATTTTACCATACATCTATGTAGAATGTTAATGCAGTTAAAATTACTCAAAAATACTTTCCTGTGAATTTTTCCTTGATGGAATGCATATTTACTATACCATGATTTATGTGAAAAATTGATATCTGAATCGAATATCTATTTGGAATGCCCTTCATTCTTTAGCTAACAACATTCATGACCCGTGGTTTGTGATCAGTGAATTTAATTTCATTCTTACCTCTAGTGAAACAATTGGACCATCACACTCTTCTATCTACTAAAAATGATTTAGAGATACTGTTGAAGATATTAATCTTGTCGAAATCAACCTCACTAGTGCTAAGTTAACTTCGTATAGAAGACACTAAAATAGGGTAGTTATTAGAAAACTATATACAACATTAATGAACATCTCTTCTCTTGAAAAATGGGATACCATTTCGAGTATTACATTACCAAAGCTTAACTCAGATCATCATCCCATTATATTCAATCTTTTCACCAAAAATATTAAACATGTTATTCCTTTCTGATTTAATAAATCTTGGTCCGCTGAACCTAAATGTAATAACATCATTAAAAATCTTTAGGAAATCATGAATCATCACAATGATGCTTTTCCTTGTATCACTAAACTAAAGAACCTTAATCAATGTCTTAAGGGTTGGTGTAGTGGCCAGTTGACGAAAATTGACAAGGATATCTCTTCTCTCTAAAATGAACTTCTATAAATTCCAAACTCCAATACTTACTCTAAATTTTATTTGGATCCACAGCTTGAAATTAATACCTCTAGGAAGCTTAACAGTCTTCTTGTCCTCAAGGAAAACTTGTGTAAACAGACGGTCAAAACTAAATATCTTGTAGATAGTGATATAAATACTCGGTTCTTCAACTCACTCCAAATAATTTGGAATCTTTTTTGACCTCTTGACATTTTGAGGGATAACGACACCCTCATTGACTCTGAGGAGTCTATTTCTAATCATGTTGTCGCTTACTTTCATAATATTTTAAATGTCCTTGATGTCAACAAGGACCTCCTTCCCGATGTGATTCCAACTATGGTGAATGAGGTGGAAAATGATTATATTTTAAGAATCCCACTTGATCATGAAACCAAAGACACTATTTTCAGCCCAAATACTAATATTTCCCCCCAATCCTGATGGTTTTAATAATGTTTTTTCTAACACTACTGGGAGGTTATTCATTTATACGTTTGAATCCATGTCAAATTTTTCTATTCCACTGGTATCTTCCCTTAGGGCCTAAATGCTCAATTTCTAACATTATTTACTAAAGCAGAAAATTCCAATGAGATTCAGCTTTCCCTTCATATTGATCTCATTAACACCCTTTTTAAAATTATTTATAAACTTATTTCTAATAGACTTACATCCATATGAAATAAAATTGTTTCTTGGAATTCATTTGGTTTTATTAAGGGTAGGGCTATTCAATATTGCATCTGCCTTGCTTCGGAATGCACCAATATCTTAAACCAAACCACACGAGGAGTCATTATAACCATTAATATTGATATTATGAAAGCCTTTGAAATAATGGGCTTAAGATTATTTTTAAAGTTCTAAATAGAATTGGTTTTAATGATTTATTCATCAGTATGATAAACTCTTTACTCAAATCGGCCTACATCTCTATCCTAGTCAATGGTCCCCCAATAGGATTTTTCAACAGCACCAATTGTGCTAGATAAAGAGACCCATTTCTTGCATTCTTTTTTCCACTAAAGAGGATTAAATAAGAAAATTTATTACTCACCTTGTTGATCAAAAAAAGATTTAACCTATTCAAGCATCTTGGAATTTAAATGTGCTGACAAATATTTTGTATGTTGATGATATCATCTTGTTCTTACAAGGCAATAAATGGAATATTCAAAATCATAAAAATGCTCTTTCTCACTATGAAGACATATCTGGTCAATCTATATGCTAGAAAAAATCCTATATTTTCATTAGGAAAAACTTCTCTTCTAACAGAAGAGGTACTATCATCAACATGATAGGTATCAAAAAAAGGGTCATTTCCTTTTACCTATCTAGGTGTCCACATCTATTTGGGTAGACCTAAATCTAGATACATTTTCAACTTTGTTGACCAAATTATCAGTAGACTATCATCTTGGAAGGGTATATCCCTCTATATGGATAGTAAAATCTATCTTGTGAAATCCACAATAGTCCCAAAAATGGCCTACTCGCTGATGGTTTACAAATAGCCTGTTGGTCTTCGTAAGAAAATAAATTTTTATATAATTTTTTTTTTCTGGGCAAGAAGCATTCATGAAAAAAAGCTTTTGACCAATCCATGGTCTAATTTTTGTACACCTTTAGAAAAAGATGGTATTTTCATAAAAAATCTTAAAACATTTTAATGAATCTCTTCATGATAGGTTCACCTGTAGGTTTCTTCACAACGACATTGATTCCATTTCTTTACTTAAAAAATGATTTATGACTAATCTAAATAATGGAAATTTGAATTATATCATTTCTTCCATCTAGCTGTCCATTAAATAATCTTTGACAAACACCATGAAAAATTATATATGGATGGTTAGTACTGACTCCTACATGAATTTTTGGGTTGATAACTGGAATGGCCCTCCTTTAATAGCCTTTGTGCCTTCCAATTCACTACATGTTAACACCAATTACACCATAAGGGATGTTCTGAACTCTCATAACATTAAGATTCCTGGTAACATAAATCATGTTTCTGACAAATATCCCTTCTCTAATTCTGAAAATTTCCTTATTTGGGAGCCTGCTCATAATAGTGTCTTTGATTCCCAATGCTTTTACAAAAACAATTTCAAAATTATGATTCTAACTTTTTTTGGCTAAATTTTTTCAGCAAACCATGGATTAATCTCCCAATACTTACTCTGGTTTGGCATGATTCTAATAATAGAGTCGTCACTGAATTTTATCTTCAATCTTTTTTTATTGAACTTCGCTTTAAGTGATTCCAGTGTAACCAACATAGAGAATATGCAAATCATATATTTATGTCTTGTACTAATACTTAGGCTCTTGGGAATTATATTATTGACATGTTTAATTGCATATGGTTACTAAATGATTCAATCAGCTCACAAATAAAATGTCGGATAGAGTTTAAATCTTTTTAAAAAATCCATAATCTCTTTTTGACTGCTATTGATGAGCTCCTTCATGTGATCTATTATAATATAAATAATAATATTATTAATAATTTCTCATTTAGTCTTAATGTAGGTTGGACACAGATTCTCATTGCTATCCTTGATGCTACCTTGATTCAAAAAGCATATTATGATAACTCTATTGAATACTTTGAGATCACACATACTCTTCGTATTAAGGGTTTATATAGATAGACTACATGCACTTTTGAGGTATTCTAGAAAGCCCCTATTCTGGTATGGATCAATGTGAATGTCAATGGTGCTTCTAAAGGAAACCCAAGTCCTCTAGGATGTGGTGTTGTTTTTAAAGACTACCTTGGACAGTGTCATGGATGCTGCTTTGGTGGTTTTGGAATGTCCTCTTCTCTTGAGACGGAAATGATGGCGGTTATCTATGTGGTTGATTATGAAAAGAAAAAGGGTTGGAACAATATTTTAATTGAAAGTGATTTAGCCAATATTTTCCAGTATATTTGGAATGGTGTGGTCCATCTTGTCTGGGATCTTACTAACTATGGGTGAATTGTCATGCTTCACTTTTAGAAATCAATTTCTTTGTTACACAATGTTTTCGTGAAGTGAACATGGATGTAGATGATCTTGCTATCAAGGGAGTCTTCTAGGACACAACATGGAGGGATAACTTTCCTGGTGATTTTCTTCCTCTCATTGATAAAGATTGTAACAGAATTCCATCTTTTAGACTCTTATAAGACTTTTTTCTCTATTCAATAAATAGTGCATGGGATTCGGACTAAGGCACCACCTTCTTAAAAAAATATAAAATGGTGTAATATCCATGCATGTTATGTCTATGTTGCAATTGTTGGTAAAAAATGAATTGTTTTTTCATCCTTTAGAAACTGTGACGATAAAAATATAGAGAGATCCTTAGGTTTATTTCTAAGGATATATCTAGGGATGACTCTAAGGATAATTATAATATTGAGTTAACATCATCTAAAATGTCCTAGAATTTTTGTAAATGATAGAGTGAGTGGTTTCCTAGAAATAAATTCATGTCTAGATACTTTAAGGGGATGTGTCTCTGGAAAGGATGTACCTTGAAGTAACAACTCTAGCAAGATGATTTGAGCCTGGATTAGGGTAATCTGGTTCATGGAAACAAGACTTACTGCAAAATTGGTTTGACACTCTTAGGGGATACACTTTTGGAATTCAAAAACTATTTATGAACCATCATGAGGTATTTAAATAGGGGATTAATATGAATATCTTTGGATAAAACTATGGTTTTGTAGATTAAATAAGTAGGATCTAGAATCTAGGAATCCTATAAGACCTCTTTCATAATTATATGATATCACATTATGATAAATTTTTATCACAATATGCTTTCTTATTTAATCAATGGTGATAATTACAAGGAACATGGTTAACATTGAATGTTATAGATGTGGAAATTATGAGCATTATGAGAATTTATTTCCAAAGTGGAAATATCATAAAGTGAATTATGAAGGTGGTATGAGTATTTATTATATATTTGAAGATAATGAGACCAAAAACAAAATTTTAATGGTATATGATTCTTTTATAGTATTGTTTACTTTAATAATAAGAATACTAATTTTGATTTATGTTGAGGAAACATAAGACATTATTCATATTTTTGGAAAGAGTTGTTATGTAATAAGTTAATGAAGACTAAGTAATGGTTTAATATTAAATTTGGATTATTAAAGTACTTACATTTTCTAATTCAAATATTATGAATTATATGATTATTTTTTGTATTTTTTTTCAATATAATTTAAAAGTACATGTTGAATAGTGATGAAGACATGGAAAAGTGATTTCATTGAAAGGAGATATTTTTATTAAGGGAAGGTAACCCTTAATTAATGCTTCACATCAAGATAATGATGTTTGGATAATGATAGACTAGATATGAATAAGTAAACTTTATGGTATAGATTACCCTATAACGGATTATTGAAAAAGTGTTCTATATCTTCAGGGATGAAGTTTACAACCTCTTGGATTTAAAGAATACTTCCAGTAATCATTGTAATAAGGAATCATGCATGTTTTAAAAAATAATTTATAGTAATTAATGTTATTACCATGTTTTAAGGTAATATACGATAAGGGTATTCACATGTTTAGAATGTGAAAAAAAATTGGTAAATTATGATATATATAGGCGATTAATGTTATGTAGATTTCATGAATTTCTTTCAAATTCTTTAAATTTTTATCTCCCAGAAGGGTTAAAATGTTAACCATTTATAGAAAGTTTATGTCAATATTCAATTAATTTTTTTATATTAATTTATTATCTCACTACATGAGGAATTATGCATATTGGATAACGTATTTTTGTTTATGGTAACTGTATATAGATCGGATGAATTATCATAGATCTCATGATCTATTAATACTACAGAAATAAATAATTCTAATCCATTTTTAGGGTAATAGGTTAAGTGGGAATATATCAAGGAATAACTGATGGTTGGTATTTTTTATAACATCATGTAAGTATATTTCCATATATTAATGGTTAATAAAAACAAGTAATCTATGATTGGATAATGATTAATAATTTTTTTGTCTTAATATCTTAAATTTATTTGAGTTGATGACCCTTTAAATCATTAGAGATTTATGACTTTGAGGACCCGAAATTTTCATTGATCATTCACTTTTTTGTGATTGATTATGTCTATCACTCGTTATAAATATTTATTATTTTCCTCCATGTCCAATCTTCACTCCGAACCTATGTTCTCCTATGAGAAAACCAAGCTATATAATACATTGGGAAATTATTGTGGTTCCAACATTCATTTTTAAGGGAAGTTTTAGTATTAATTTTTACGATGTGGGTTTATATGAATGAATCATTAAATTATTAAACTATTGATACCCAAAAAATATTTGTTGGAAAAATTCATTTTAAGGGGGTAGAATGTAACACCCCAATATTTTGTGAATTATTTTTTCCAATTAATTTATACTTTTTGATATTTTTCATTTCATGTAACACAGAAGATATCATATTTTAAGTTAAATCACTATGTTAGGACTATGTTATACGTAAAACCATGTTAATCATGAAGTACAAGAAACATAAAATTTGGCATGATCTATACAGAACACTGAGGTAAGATTGCGTTATATGCAACAATGAATTTACTCCATGACTTGGATAACATGCAGGATCATGGGTTACTAAACAATAATATTTTATTAAAATATGATTATTTAATATAATTAGTAAAAAAAAGATGTCAAATTTGAGGTTATGAAAATTTGTAATTAATTTTTGTTAATATATGGTTGACACATTATAATATGAATTTATTGGTTACTAATTAATTATTAACGAATATAAAAACCAATTGAATATAAAATGAAATATAATTATCGTCACAAAGTTGTTTTACCATAATAAATTATGTTTTCATTTATTTATTTAAATACACTAAGTCAAACATTCCATTCACATAGAACATCTACTTGGAATACATTATAAGCACAACCGAGTTTCTATGAAACATCAATTTTATTATTATAATTATTTAATCAAGTTAGTTATAAACTAGTTGTTAAAACATAGTAATATGAATAGTAAAAGTTAAATTTAAAATATTTAAAATAATGGTTTTATAAAAATGAAACATATTTATAATGAAAGATATGATTTTTGGTAAATTCCTTTTATGGATAAACATACTATTTTCTCAAATAAATAGCTTTTAATGTGCTTTTGTGAAAAATAATAAAATAAATTTTAGGTACATTTAGAAATTTATTTTTTTAAAACAAACATCATTTTTCAATTCATAATTTTTAAATTATCCTGGGGCGATTGTTTTGGATTTTTCTGAGAAGCATCATTTTTTGTTGAATAGTAAAAACTACAAAATTTTTGTTAAAAAAATCCTTTTTATTTAAATAATTATTAATGTAAAATTATATTTTCAATTTGTTTTCAAGTCACACTAGATAAATTATAAATTTATTAACATTATTTAGTTCATTATAATAAATTTAAATTTTAAATTGAATAAAATACCTTAACAAACATTTGAACAATTTTCTTCTTAAAAAACTCGTTATTTCATCCCATCTGTGAGATTAGAATTAATCATAATTTTCCTGATTCAATGAATTTAATTTATAAAATTATACATGAAAAAATTTATTAAGTATAACATTTTGACTCTAATAATACCAAGTTATGTTTTGACAAAAATGATTAGTAAAAGTGATTAATATTAATCACAATGATTGAGGACAAATTATGTTTAATTATGGACTAAACCTTAAAATTAAGGGTCCAAATGTTCAATACAATTTTTAAAAAATCATTGTACATAAATATTTCATCCATTAGACTTACATTATTTATTTTTTTGTTTGGTCTGATGTAATTTGGGAAAAATCACATGTACATCTTACTTGTTTCTAAAAATTAAAAATGAGTCCTTTTCTTACCCTATAAAACGACACCACCACTCCCACTTCTTCAAACATATAAAACCTATTATTTTCAGAATATATGTTCTCAATACACTTTCCAAAATCCCTATATTCCTCTAAATATACTTCTCTTGGGAATAATGCAATCCAAGGAATCCTTTGAGCACAAACTTAAAGGAGTTACCGAATTAAGAGGTAACATATTCTCTCAAGTTCTCTATTTTATTATCACTATACAACCCCTACAACATCCTTTATTATATTATTATATAAGAAACCCAATATCCTAAATATATTAGGTTTATTTATGTATGTGGTTCGACATGTACTATCACACACCTCCATCTAATGGGTAACAAATGTATTGTTTCTATGTACAACAAACTACTACCTCACAAAACAAAGATTGTTCATATTTATTTTATATCATATCATGTTGTCCATTATGATGAAAAATATGTTTATATATGATATATATGATATTTATAATTTATTTATTATTCATTAATTTTGATTTAGAACATAACATTATGCTTTTATTATTTTGTAAATATGATTATTTCACTTAAGGAAGTGTGCACTTGCACCCCCTAAAAGGGATATGATTTTTCACACACTAAATGGATTTTATTATGGATGGTTTTAGTTAATATATATGATATATATTATATCATAAAGATACTTTTATAATGAGATATATATATATATATATAAAAATATTTTTCTTTTACTTTCTTTATCTAAATACGATAATTAAACAGAAATAACGTTCATGTGTACGTTGGGCCTATCATCTCCAAGAACAGTGTATTCCAAATCCGATATACATATTCAATAATTTATTATAATACACATATACAATATATAAATTATATTTATATCATGTTTTAAATTCTACAATCATGATACAAGTATGAGGACAAACAATATAATAAATTAAGAAACATACGAAAAACAATACGAATATTACCCGATGGGAAACCTTAACATCGGATGGTTAAAAAGAATGTAATATAATGTCATAATAAAAATATATGGTATTAAATATAAGAATAGGGTTATTTAAAATATTTTCAAAATATTTATATTTATTTAAAGGTGGGTTGAATGAGTATGATGAGAATCATGACACAAGGTAAGGGGATTTCATCTCACATTTTATTCATGTGAGATAAATGCTATGTTCACATATCTTTCCTTTTGTGTAGAGTATTTAATACCAATGATTTTATTCTATGTATCTTATGACTAAATATATGGTTATTAAAATATAATTATTTAAATATTCATTCGCAGGGTTCTTAGGATTCAAAAGTTACCAAATCTGTAAAAATGTTTTATCTTGATATTCCTTCTTTGAGACTCATGTTTTGTTATGCACCAATTTTTTTTGAGGTTTATATACATCCATTTTAGAAGTTCAATCTCAATTCAAATTATTTTCAAATTATTTTAAGGTTCATTTAATTTCATTTTCTAACAAGGATATTATGATCCTAGGTTACCAGGTTATAAGAGTGTATTGAGGCTATCTCATCTCTTTTCGAGATTATTTACCTTTGACCATATTTTTATGAGTTATTATGTTATAAATATCAAGAAATTAATGAATTTTTTTATCCTAAAATTATTCATGATATATTAATGTATTGGTACCATTTTTTACTTTTTGGTATATGAGATAGTAGGAATGTGTTTTTATGGAAGACTGATTTTACCATCTCTAAGGTCTGAAATATGTGTTCCATAGAAACATTTGTTTTTAAAACAGGTTTCCAAGATTATTATACTAATATCCAATTATTATTAAAATAAATTTTTACCCATTTTCCTTTTTACAGATGTTTTGAAAGGAATCTTGTTATCTATTTTTGAATGAGGAAATTTTCTATCTATTTTTACCATAGAAAAGGAATGTTCTTTTTACCTCATATGACTTGTTCAGATTTATCCACCCTCAATACATTGAAGCTTTATTTTCATGTTTAAAGGTAATTTTTTTAATAATTTTTTTGAAAGAGATATTCAAGGAAAATTCCTTTCAAAATTATTTCATTCTTTATTTATATGTTTCATTTTATTTTTAAAGAATTGATTATCCAAAAAATTTACTGATTTATTTATAAGTTTTCAAAGTATTTAAGAATAAAGGAATTTACAAATTTTGTCAAGAATTATTTATAAATTTTCAATGTTTTTTTGAAGAAAATTGTTTTTAAAAATTTTTAATTTTAATTTATAACTTTTCAAGGAATTTATTTTTCAAAATATTTCATGTATTATTTATAAGTTTTAAAGATATTTTTCCAGAAAATTATTATCAAATGGTTTTATGTATTAAAAACCATTTTCAGGGAAGAAATGATTTTTTGTTCATGAAATGTTATTGAAATATAGCTCAAAATTATTTTCCATCTATGATGAAATCTTTTGATGTTACACTTTCCCTTCTATAAATTGATCAAAATTTTCAATTCTTATCATTTCTACGAATGAGTAATGCTTAATGTAATGGTCTTTATGAAACTCATTTCACCTTAATGGGTTTTATGTTAATTAAATCCATTTCACATTCATGGGTTATATGTTAATGAAATATATCTATCTTTTATGAGTAATACTTTTGTGTAAATTATTATGAAACTTTACCTTCTCCATAGGTTCTAATATGTTTACATGCTTACGATACACATTTAATTGCATGGGTTTTGATATGATTGTGTATGATTTTATGGAAATTATATGGTTGATTCTACTCTGATATGGGTGGGACCTATATCTCCCTAAAATGCATTCGTCAATGATTTACATCTCATGAGATAGTCTCTGATAGCCATGGTAATGAGCCATGAAAAATAAGATGGGATGAGGAGTAAAATTATGCTACTAAGATGGCCATGAGAGTGAACTATGACTACCAAGATGGTATTAGAAGTGAACTCATGCAACTAATACGGCCATGTGAGTGAACCATTACTACTAATATGGTATGAGGAGTGAACCCATATTACTATGATCGACTTGGAAGAGATTCATTGAATTCTATGTGAGAACCTAATTACACGTTCACAATGTTATGCATGGAACTGGTTGAATATCCATAAGTTTATTTGGGGGCCTAATCTCATGTACTTAACCTAATTTATGAAACTATTTCTTCTTATACTTGTTCACAACATTATCTAATTATGTGTCTGTCATAATTCAATGTTTTATTCCTATGTTATGCATTCATTTATTATGTTATTTATTTCCTTATGTTTCATATATTTTTAACTTCTATACATTATTCCATGACTCATTTATATGATCTTTGATATGTAGGGTATGCTCTTCTATTTCCAAGATCTTGTTTTCATACCATAATTCTCAAAAATATTCTTACATATTTATCTAATTTTCATATACTGAGAATTGAGCTCACACCATTTAATGTTTCCATTCCCAGGTTATGAAGATAGGTTTTAAGGTGAATAACTAAAGGTGGAGATCTTTATGGGATATGTTGAAGTTATTTTATATAGGATAGAAGTTTTTTTTCCAAGATTCCAAAGACACTAAACTATTCAGGTCCTCAAGCATGTATTTTTAAAATGTAAAAAATATTCATCTAAATTTTTTTAATATCCAAGTATGTTAATCCTAGGTTTCTACAAGAGATATCCCATCTTTTGTTATACGAGACTTTATGATGTGGGATTAATTCTCCTCAATGAGATGTTAAGGCTAAAGAACAATTACCTTTATATGATATATATAATTATAGGTTGGGGAACCATCCCCCCTGAAGTTATATGATATATTATAATGTGGGAATCACTCCCATCAAGAGATTTTTGGGTGGGGAATTTTTCTTCCATGTTCATGAAGTGTGATTCTATGTGGGGTTATTTTCCACCCCGAGTGGTAATTCATAAGACATTTAAATATATACGTTTATCAAATCCATATTATATTTATGTCATGTTTTTTGAGACATATAACAAAGAGAGTATGTTTGATCCTTGGTGTCACATGGAAACTGGAGGATTAATCTTGACATATCATTATACTTATAAGTTTTACTAATTACTCTAAACATATCACATCATGAATGAATTTTATTTACTATTTATGCTATTGACACTACCGGTGGTGGCCTAAATTTTTTTATTTAAACCCTCTTCAGGAATCCTGGGATGTTTTGTACATGAATAACCCTTATGATTATAGGTTTATTTCGGGTAGATGAATAGTATTATATGATCAAGTTACATATCTTGGATGGAGTTATGGGGAATGTATTGGGGATTTTAGTGGAGACACATGGTATTTTATTTTCCTTTTTTTCTTTTTTATAGATGATTGAACTTCTAAGGAAACCTTTTTAATTCATACTGAAATGACACCATTTCATTTTATGAATCATGGTTGTTGTTTTTTTATTCTATATACTATGATTTCTATTATAGAGGTTTTTAGTTATTTCCACTATTTTTTACAGTGATAGGAGGTTATAGTCTCCCTATGGTAACTCCAAAGACCCACAGTGCTGGACAGTAGCCTCTGAAAACTAGGAGGGAATGCCTAAGGTCCTCCAGTTCCATTGATTTGGACACTGATGTATAATATCTCACTTAGGAAATTATATTGTGTCCACAATTCCCATTTCATAGTTAGAGAATAATAATGGATACCCTAAAATGATTATGTGGATACCTAAACCATCAATATATTCTTTCTGAGGAATGGATTTATCCCACATCATATGAAAAATAAATCCACGAGGGTGAGGCTCAATAAATAAAATATATTAATCATGGACTATAATGGGCCATTAAAAGGATTATTAGAGCTAGTTCCCAGCTGATGTTCCAGCAAGGATATTGGTCCCTAATAGGGGTGTCGATGAAAATTCAGCATCATAGTTAGAGGTGAATTAATATCCCTTTGTAATTTTGGGTAGAAATACCAACCATAAATATGTTTTTCCCTAGGAAAGGCATAGATTCTGAGCTTGTGAAAACAAATATGTGAGGGAAATGACCATATAGAACCAAGGAATTTGAACTCCCATCCAATACAGTGTTAAGATTTTTAAATAATCATTCTAATTTTCTAAACATATTCTTCACTGGTCTTAGAACATAATTAAATAATTTGTACAATATAATATCCCTCTTTCATATTCTCAAAATTACAGGGAAACACATATCCACATATATAACACTAAACATAAATCTTACATGACATAGTTTTATGTCACGCATAGACATGACATAACTATGGATAAACTATAACTGAGAGAGTAATAAAGCACAAGAGTATCAAACCAAAAGAGGCACTAGATATGAAATAATCAATAAACAAGATATACACAGAACATAGTATAGAATTAAAATATAAATAAATCTTTATATATTATAACATAATTTATAAATTTTCTTTTAATAAAAATAAGTCATTTTAGGTTGATACCACACACCTACTATACTTGAAATAGGAAACACACACACCCAAATGACCCCTAGTGAAAACCAATAGATTCTTTTCCTCTTACCAAAACCACATTATCCTGTACTTTATAATCATACCTAGATGATTAAATAGATTCCCAACACATAAAGAAAGCCTAAAACTATTATGAGAATACACACACATACCACATCAATACAGTTTTTAATGGGAAAGCACAATAAAATAAGGAACCCATGGGAAAAATATCTCAAATTAGAAACCCAATGAAATAATAAAAAAGAAAATACAATTAATTAAAAGATTAACCCTATAAATCCATTTGATTCACAAATAATTTAATAATTAATATTCAAAGATATTCTTGGGTAAAAATCTGTCATGGTAACATTGTAGTGTTTTTGGGTTGACTATGTTAAAAAGTAATGTTTCCATGGTTAGTTGTTGATTTATACAGATATTTTCAACAAGTTTTTCCAACAAAGATCCACTAAAAATGAATGGATTACCTATAAGAAGTAACGAAAATTTCTTATACATGGTGGCACAATTTAATAGTGTTTTTCAAATTTTTGGGTATAAAATTTGGAGGATGGAACAATCATCATGAAATTTGTATTTCCATGAATTTCTCAAAAACTTGTGTAGAAGGAATTTGTTTTATGATTATTTGACTTTTAGGTAGGTAATGATCTTTTCAAAGGCTTTCGGTTTTTCAAAGGCTAGGTTTAATGAAGGTTTGGAGCATCATGAGTGCATGATAAAAGGTAGTGCATCTACATGAATATGATAAGTGGATCATCATGAATTCATGATGTCTTCATGGTAATCTATCTTAAAAATAGAATCATTATGAATTGGAAAATTTCACCCATTATTTGCGAAAATAGGGATCTTCATGAACAAGATTATAGAGCTTTGTGAAAAGTCGATGTTGACGATGGAAGCTTCTAGAATGGGAGGAAATTCATATAAATAGGTTTCTAACCCCCTCATAAAAGGAGATCATGGATTAATGAAAAATTTTGGATCTTAATTTGTGAAGGTGATTCAAAAGGTTGTTCTTATGAAACATTTAATGCTAAATGAATATTGTGAAGGCTATTAAAGATGACAGAAATATACCTTCATTTAGAAAGTGAGGATTTTTTTGAATTCAATGAATTTCGATTGAAAGCAGTGAGCTTTGAGAAGGCTATGCGATGTTCAAAAAAGTAGTTTATTTTGAAATGTCTATGAGAGATTCATGAAAGGAGGTTTCATCATAAAGTATATTTGAGATTTGTGGAGGTGTTTATCATCAAGATAGTTTTCATGAATTATTTTATAGTGAATCTATGGTAAATTTATATTCATCAAGTTGATGATAGTAGAACTTTAAAATTACTATCTATGTACCATGGAGTATATATTCATTTTTTTAAGGAAGGAACCTACCGGTCCATAAAATATATCTGAATCATATCCAGAGTAGTTATAAAAGGAAGAGGAAGAAATTGATCCTATCCACCATTACTGAGCCATTAATGGAATGATTGAGGGAGTGACTCTTGGGAAGAAGTGAGTTATCCATAAACATTTTAAAGGCAGTGAACCATGTCATAGAAGTGATATAGTCAAAACCATGTCTTTTGGAAGTTAACCATAGTGGATTTGGTACATTGAAAAATTACCGTTATATACTCCATGGACATATCCCAGTTATGGTGACCCAGTTTAAAGAAATGTGTCCCATATATGATTTAATTTCTATTCATACATTAATATGGGAAAAGGGAGAAGGGAGTTTTTTTAACAATGAAACAAGATTTGAAGGGGTAGTAGTTTTAATATATCATACCATGATTCACCCCACTTTTAGGGTATTTAACCTTGTTGGGATAATTGGTAATAAGATAAAAAACTGTAAGAAGAGATTTAATCCCAATAAAACCCCAAATAACTTATCACTAATAAATTACTCGATTACACATACTTAGGTATCTCCCAAAATGGCTCACCTTTTTCCTAAAATGTCACTCCTAATATAGATAACAAAAATAGAAATATTTTATACCATAAAACCCTTTTTTACTTAATAAAAAAATTATTTCTTGAAATATACCTTTTATATAATTATAAAAATTTAAGGGAGATTTATTAAAAATTAAAAACTATATATTCAAATCAGTGTTTATATAAAACTAATTTATAATCACCACTTTATAAAATAAAATAAAACTACTATTTATACACAATGTTTTTTATAAAACCTAATAAATTATCATAAATTTCTTCAATTGTAATCAATATTTTTTATATAATTAATTTTATTATTAAGAATGGACTCATTATCACTAAATTTATCCATTGAAAAAAAATGTAAATGTAACAAATAAGATTCCTTTATTAAACCATATCCAAAATATAAAAGACCTAACCTATCCTCAATCAGTCAAATATAATTTGTATTGCATGAAAATAAGAAAGATATCCACTCATTTTTAGTTCTGATAAAAAAATTTATGTTACACTAATAATTGAAAGCATGATTCATAGTATTGAATCATTATCAAAAATTTAACAATTTACACAAATGTGGGTTAGGTAAAGTAATTATCTCAAAACATTAAACATGTTTAAAAAATTTGTATAAAAAATGATTAAAAACATATTAAGTGATTCATCTATGAAAAATATGGATTTATTAACAACTGAAAATAATATAAAAAAGTAAAAAATAATTAAAAGTGCACACAAATATTTAATAATTACATAAAAATAATAATAGTAATGTTGACCATATGAGGAAATTATCTCAAAACATTAAACATATTTAATGGATGCCTAAAAACAATAAAATGATATAATATGTTTTGGTACTTCAATGAGCCTATGTAAATCGAAACAGACAATATTCAATATATATTAAAAAAACACGTGTTGTCATCTAGCATCAATAGCCAAACAAAATAAATTAGCTTCATTGAAGTATTTTATTAAACAATAGGAAATTACATTTCTCTGTAACCTTTCACTCAAGTTATGGTCAAATATTTTATTATATATTTCAATATCACCTTCCACATCTCTATTATTTGTTTAACGATTTCCCATTGAATGAATCCCAAAATTATCAAGAGAACCAGTAAGACATAAATAATAATAAAAAAAAAGTATCACTATTAGTTATAGGGGAAAAATTGCAATAGAAAACACACACACACATACACATCTAATGAAAAAAACGTGGACTCGGCCCTACTCCCCCAATAATAAGATATCTACACCACAACTATAACTTATTATATTTTCCGAGAAGCCTTATTAGGACCATGATTTTTGTTTCTCAAAAAGACCCATGATGATGTGGCTTAATGTAATTCATCTTATATTATGACATAATAATATTAACATTACATACTAATAATTTATTATTATTATTAATATCAATAATTATATATTGTACTAGAAAAAGATGATATCATGACCCATGACAACATTATCTCCAAAATAAATCCAAAACTAAACAATCTGAAATACATGAGTTCTACCTATTTATTTTTCAAATATATAATGCAATTCATTAGGTACAATATAAAAACTTGTAATGGAATTTCAGGGAACCCCTTTATTTTCTAGTAAATCCATCAAGATATTTCCTTTATAGAAAATATTAGTAGTCAATTATTTGATGGAATATAGATATTCCATGCAACTCATCCATTGGAGAAACAATCCATATGAGAGCTATAAAATGGATTATTTTGACATATGTACCTCCAATTATAATTTTTGGTATTTTTTAAAAGAATAACTTTTTGGTCATGTGAGAATTGACAATGAAAAAAAAAGAAGAGGTGGCATAACCAAGTGGATGCATTGTAGACTTGATCTAGACCAACCCAAAGAATCATAAAAAAAACATGAAGCACAAAACAAGAAGAAGAAAATATATACAACAACCATCAGAGGGAGGATGAACGATGATGAGGGATTCATGGATAGAGCTCCACAATGGGGAACCAAGAGACTGCCAAGACAACAGGGATGAGGCAACCAACCAAAAAGAGAACCCAAAAAGTTTAAAATTCACAAAATCCACCAGTACTATCCAACAAATAATGGAATCCATCGAACATGACCAAATTGGAGTTTTTCATGAAGAAATATAAAGAAATTGATTTGGAAACAAAGAAAATGAAGAACAATATAGGTGTATAAACCTCGAAATCAATAGACACCACTAAATGATCAGAGGTCAAACTGCCATCGGCCATGAATGAGCATATGAGTTCTCCTCACCATATCTTCCCAAAAGCATGTGAGGCCTCGATCTTATGAATCAGAGTAATCTAACTTGACATAACATTGGAAGGGGAAGAAACACAAGCACATTAGAACTGAATGGATTTGTATTGTCATTTTTCCAAGTCTGCATGAGGGACAAATATAGACTACCGGAATGTCAATTCTATCGGTGTTGGTAGAATGTAGAACAAAAAACTGAGTAGGGGTAGCATAATAGGGCACTTTAGATAGGGGAAAATATGTCATGGTGATTATTCCTCCAGGA
Organism: Viscum album; assembly: GCA_963277665.1. Taxonomy (NCBI): domain Eukaryota; kingdom Viridiplantae; phylum Streptophyta; class Magnoliopsida; order Santalales; family Viscaceae; genus Viscum; species Viscum album. The sequence goes on along the minus strand of OY728120.1, from coordinate 1,330,505,399 downwards.
TAATTCGCATTCCATCACATACGAGATCTGCTGGTCGAAGGGTATGCTCAACGAAAGTACCCTCATGGCGGTGTGATTCATAACGGTGGCGTCATAATCGTTATAGATAGCAGCTCATGAGGAGCAGTAAGAGGGTTATTATTTGGTGATAGGATCAAGGGGGGGAAAACTACCTCACTCCTAGGGGATCCTAGCTTGATTCGAGGTGGGATTAAGCTTGTAGTGGGTGGGAGGAAAGGGCGATGCAGGGGAGGTGGTGCAAACCCCAGGAAGCTGGATCACCCAATTGGCTACATCGCATCCCTAACATATGTACATAGGAATAATGATAATAATAATAATATATTATTATTTTTATATCTTTACATTATCAAAAAATCGTTATAAAACTAATAATTAAAAAAAATATGACATATCCTTATAAATATACTGCTTAAAATCTTCTATATTTTAATTATACATTTTTAGTACAAATTTTGTATATTATCAACACTAATAGGGGGGATGAACCAATGTTGGAGACTATTTACTAAAAATAATAGTTTTTATCCATTTACCGAATAGATATATTATTATATTGATTCTCTTATTATCTCTTTGATTTAAATTGAAAGTATATAAATTAATGTAAATGATGACACACAATGTTTTTATAAGGTTCACTACTCATTAAGGGAAGGAAATAGATTTTTGGTATGGTGTTTACCACAAAAATGATTGTCCAACATAATTTTATACCAATAACAGTGGTTTGGTTTGGAAATAATCCAACACCATAGTGTGGTTCCCTACACATTAGAAGGGGTAATGAAAATAGTCCATATTCCCTATACTTCTAAATGCATAATCCAATTGTACTTATCTACTCTATTTTTATATGCTAACTATATATAGTCTTTAACTTTTTAAAACTCTTTACGACACCATGAATGTCCTCTACTAGATTTTAATTCTATTAAACCTCATAATGATTATTTTTTCTTCTTCATATACTCTTATTTTATCTTTTTCATCAGCATGATGAAAACCTCTCTTCTTCTTCCCTTATATGAAATGTATTGTAGACAAAAATCATTTTTCTTTACCAGAGAAAAATGATGTGTTTCCATTCTTTCATAGGTGAAATAATTATGATTTATATGAAATATATATGAACAAAAAAATCTTTATTATTATTCTATCTTCTTTCCTAGTGAACTTGATAGTTCTTTGATATCATTCCCCTCTTTTTCCCTCCCTTATTCTTTAGTGAAAACAATCTGCATTGGATTTTATTTTTAAGATTCTAGTCATTTGGTACAACTCTTTTCTATAATTTTATATCTATAAGTTCTCTTTTTGAAACCAGTCTATCCAATACTAGTTCTTTTGAACCCTTGTTCTCTTTTTCATCAAGTACCTTCCCCACCCGGTATCTTATACTATATTTGGTACCTATCTAATCTATCTAGAACTTCAATCCTTTTCCTAGTATCTTCTTCTCCATTATGTATCTATTTTTTCTATTCATAACCATACTCAATAGTTCTTTCTAGAAAAAATCACTTTGTATTCCTATTTAGGGCCTCTATTATATTCTTTGGATAGTACCTACTCTTCAATATCAATCAATAAATTGATCATAAACAACTTGATTAGTCTTTTACCAAATCACACCATCCACTTTATATAGGAATTTCTTCTCTAAAAATCAAAAGTGGTGTGTGAACATAAAATAAAAAACCCCCTTTAATTTTAAATATAACATTCAAATCATTCATCAATTTACCAACTTCAATATTAATTATGAATAGGTGTCAATAATCTTCATAGAAACATCCTTATATATCAGTATTAAAAATATCTAAAATCTTCCTCAAACCTCAGCTTGAATCATTATATTTCATTAATGATTATTGGTTAATTGAACATGTAGATCATCATCATTCAATTGAATGAATTTAAAAATAATTTATAAATATATTAAAACTATCATATGAAACTTATTTAAATGAAATTTCCTTTTAGGATATTCAATATATGTTGAAGAGAATCCCATCCTTTTAAAAGATTCTCCATCATAGGATTTCAACATGTTCATCCAGTTTGATTAAATTAGTGAAATCATAAATATTCACATGGTATTATTTTTCAATATAATCTTGGAGATTTACTCCTTAAATTATGCCTGATTAATTCATATAAGTATTTTGCAGACATATCTATCCATCAGGTAACATCATGTACCTCTTCATTCGTTAACGTTATCCATCAATAATTTTCAAAATATTCCTCCATAAGTTTCATTATTAAAGGATTTCATTCTCCATAAACAGTATTCCTAGTAAAAATATACTTATCCCTCTATCAAATGTCTCTATCTATAATCCTCAATTTTATAGATCTATTTGAAAACTCAACTTAGAAATATTTTATTAGTGAATTTTCTCAGAAACTATTGTATAATGCATTTTCTCAGAATCTTCCACCTGATGCCTTTTCTAAATAAAAATTTTATGATTTATTTTCGTAGAAACATATATTAAATTAATTTTCATAGAATATTCTATCATATTTTTTTCATTTTGAAACTTTATCTTGTAGAGATACAAACATTACTTTATCCAGGGAAACTTGCAAAGAAACCATTCTCTATAAAGTATATTTCCACTAATTTTCTACTAACATCATCCTTCGATCAAAATTTGATAAATTCATGAATATCTATATATAAAACTGACATTTGGAACTCTAAATAGTAATGAAGCATCCCCTAATTTACCTCAATTTCCTAGAGTCTTTTTATCTATGCATATTTAACATGAATAACAATGAAAATAAATGTTGATGTTTAATAAATGAGGAATACATCATAAATCATCATCTAATATAATTTGTTATAGAATCTCTATATGATGAAAATTTGAATATAATTGGACAACCATTTTGTTCTATCCTCCATTTAATAACCTCAGTTAGATTGAATATATCCATTCCCCACAGCCTGATTATTTATGACTATTTATATTTTTCAATTTGACCCCTATACCTCTATCCAAAACATTTAACTAAGAAAATTCAATATAAAAATTTAGTATTTTTTTTGAAAAATGTGATTCTATAAAAAATCCAATCACATCATATAGATATTAAGATAATCTCACCATCATAATTCTTAATATAATCCTTTACCATTAAACAATGAATATACTCTAAATCTCCTAGAGGAAAGAACACCATTTATCTTCTTCCAATATATCATCATTTGTAATGTAATTCTCTTACATATAACATTATTCATCATGAATGGATTATATATTCCTCTATACTTTATATTAAAGACTTTATCATCAAAATTCAATCATCCATGATATATCTTCTTCATCAACAAGCTTGGACACTTCATCCAAAATTCTAGACAATTTCTTTGCTAAAACCTTTTCAATATATTTATATCAATAAAACACTTAAAAATCCTATAAAATCATTAATAAAAAATAAAACACATACAAAGTGGGGTCTTCAATTTCTATCATTTTATGTGTCAAAAATTACATAGAAATGATTTTTTTCAATATGTAAATATTTGTCTTTAATCTATAACCATTTCATTCCAAACATACAACATTTCATATCATTTTCTCTCCACGTTATTGATAATAAATAAATATTACATATTAAAAGGGTATCAATTCATTATTATGAAAAATGTAAACAATCATATCACTCTAAATCAATGTGATCCATGCTTGATATAGAAAATAAGAGGATTTTTGTTAGATAATAAATCTATCATCTTCCAATTTATATTGAAACCACATTATATGAGAACTCACAATATTTTATTCAAGGCCTGTACACTTTTATTCTAGACTAAAGATACCATTTTTTATCTATAAAAGTTATAAAATTATTCAAAATGAAACTCTTATACTCAAATCAAAAGACATGCTAAAAACAATCATGTGCCAATTTATAGTATATCTACCCCATGCACACTTTTATTCTTATAATTTTTTTATGTCATTGATTAATTAAAAATCCCCCTATGTGCCGTATTTTTTTATTTTTATACCCAAAGGATAATAGATTATGAAATATATTCTTTTTTGAATGACCATACTTCATGAATATTAAAGAATAACTAGATTTGTTTGACATAATAATTTTGGCCTCTTCCACAACATACTCCACTAATATCATCTTTAATAATACCTGTAAGAACCCGGTTCTTATTCTTGAGGTACATGTTTCTTCTTTTCACTTTTCCTTATGTGCTTTATGAAAATAAGTAAAATGGGGAAAAATACTAAATTTTGGAAGTACATGCCATGTACTTTTCCACACGCCGTGTACTTCTGGCCGTGTGGGATGAGTACATGGGGCGTGTGGCCATGTCAGTGATGAGGGGTGTAGTAACTGACTACACGCCATGTAGTGGTCCTTTACACGCTGTGTAGTCAGTCGGAAGTAGAATGGTAAGGCGGTGGCCAGCTGTGGGGTGGCACACGCCGTATATTTCTGATGACATGCTGTGTAGTCAAGTCGGTAGGTGAACAGTACCACACTAGCGGGAAGCCTCTAGAGGAACAGTTTAAAAATGGGAAGTACACGCCATGTACTTGGAAGTACACACCGTGTAATTTGTTTTTTTCACTTAATCTGGGTAGTAGCCACCCCTGTTCATATGGAAGGCTTAGTACTGGAGGAAGGAGCGGGAGTGGACAGCCGAACCTTTGTAGATCCGCCGTGCGCAGGTCAGGAATCTGTTTCCACCTTGGACAATCTCGTTGGAACTTCACGGGTAAGGGATTCCTTCTCCTTGGGTACTTCTTACCAATTCTTCCCCTAATAGAAGTTATTTGGGTTTGATATATTTATCTTTTAACTTATATTTACATCATATTTGGGCGTTTATGGGATCAACGATTGTGTATAGCGATCGTTGGTGTTAAAGGTAGGTGGCTTAGTGTTTATTTTCCAACTGTTGTGCGTTTTGTGTGTTTTTACTGCCACGAACCCATGTTGGGGTGTCGTGTGGATAAGGACATGGCTATTTTAATTACCTAGAATTAAATTTGTAATTAATTAAGATAATAAAATGCTTGTTGGGATCCTTGCTTGGATCCAGGTCCACCACAGGGGTACATTCCTCTGTTTAGCCATTTGGCCAGGATACCCAAGGGTATTCCATGTTTAAATTATGCATTACTTTTTTCATAAGAAGAATTGTATGTAAATTTCATGTTTATATGTTGGGTATGGCCCGGTTACTTATTCCTAAGGGTGGTATTTACTATATCCTTAGGGCGTGACTTTATTAGCCTGAGGGCAACATACTACTTCACCTGAGGGAAACCTTTCTTACCTGATGTCCTGACTTCTATGCCTGAGGGTGACACTTCATCTGCCTAAGGGAAAGATTCTGTTACACCTGAGGGAAATACCTACGGGTTGGATTCTGAATACATGAGGGTGAGATCTTGTTTGTCTGAGGATGCTAACTATTTACTTAGAAATGCACTATGGTGATTTATTAAATTTAATGGATTAAATGAATGATTAAATGGAAATATAACTGTTAAGTTAGTTACTTTGAGTACTACTTAGTTTATTTCATTTACTTTTACACACTTCTGTTGCATGATTTCACACAGTTGGGCATGGGCCTTTGGTGGGTGCTTACTGAGATTCATTTCTCACACCCAGTTTGGGTCATGCTTTTCGGCCCAAATAGATTACGTTTCTGCTGGTGTAGATAAGGGAAAGGGCCCTTACACAGGTACTTGATTGTTGCTGAGGAGTAGGGGAGCATGGGACTGATCTCTTTCTCACGAAGCTACCGACTGATTTGTTTTGTTTTTCTTTACTTTACTTGTTCTGTACAGTACTATTGTGTAACATGTTTTGGAAGATTTCTTGAATTTGGGGAATGTTGCACCATTATTTATATACTTGTTGGTATTATCTACTGATGTTGTTTATTTAAATTGTGTATGGTTTACTGCTTCCATTGTTGTTGTATGTTTCATTTAACTCCACTGCGCTACACTTTTACAAATAAGGGCATAGTTTCCACACTATCTGACCTGGGCCCTCACTACTAGTCGGCAGCCTCTGGCGTTTGGGGAAATGCGCATGAGGTCACGTGGCGAACCGAGTTCGAGGCACCCATTGTGTGGCACCCGGAACCGGGATGTTACAAAGTGGTATCAAAGGGGTTCTTTTCTTTGACATACTATTTGGAGCCATAGTTAGGGATAGGATGAACGGTAGATGGTAATAAGCTGTGGTCGGGCGTAGCTAACCCGTGTACAAGGAAAAATCTAGTCTACCTCGTATTTTTGAAATTATCTTGATTTTGAAAATTTTACAGTTGATATGTTTTCAACGTTGGGTGACGCACTTGGGATGGTGCTGCTATATTGTATCTATGGATTCTATTTAGTTGCAACCCGATGAGATGAGGGTATGCCATCTCATGAATCATATAGTCACATGCTAGAAATCACATGCCATGCATAGCTTCCATGCCATGTAGGTGCATTAGAAATCACATGTTGTTGTGATAGTTGTTGTGCTAGTAAACACATGATGTTGTGATAGTTGGTCTGATAAAATATATGTTATTTGATAGGGTAATTTTATTTGAGCCTGTTTATAGAATGGACACCATACTTTGGTTTTTGGGGAGTATGGGCCCCCACTGACCAGAATTTGGTGGCTCATTGACTGTTTATTTGTAATAACACAGATAAGATGTCAAACTTTGATTCGTGGTGAGTATGGGCTCTCACAGGTCAGAATTTGACACTTAGGTATTTTTTCAGTATTTTCTAGGTTTTAGGGAAGTTTCTGAGGAATACTGTCTAGAAACCCTGTATACACGCCGTGTAGTACTTTAAACACGTCGTGTATGGCCTTCTGTTCGGGATAGAAAATAATCTTTTTGAGTACACACTGTGTACCCCGAGTACACACCGTGTAACCTCTTTCTGTGTCCCAAACCATGTTGTCGATGACACTGGGAAGGGAAGATATTTGGGAGAACACTCAGTGTAGATTCTATACACACCGTTTAGTCTCTTACCATGTCCCAAACCATGTTTGCGGCGACACGAGGAAGGGAAGAACTTGGGGAAAACACGCTGTGTTGCTTCTGTACACGCCGTGTAGTCTCTTCCTGTGTCACAAACCGTGTGGGAAATGACATTGGGTAGGGAAGGCTTGGGTAGAACATGCCGTGTACCGAATTTATATGCCGTGTAGGGGTGACCCAGAGTCCGTCCATGTTACTAACAACACAGGTCGGTGAACCCCTTTACAGAACACGCTGTTTCGATTATGAACACGCCGTGTAGTGTGACCTGGGGACTCAGCCTTGTAACTAAACGGGCTGGTGTCACCTCTCCTTGAACATGCCCTGTACTTGTGGGACACACCGTGTAGTCTTATCTGAGGAATGGCCGTGTGGACTTAGCCATGTGGCGGGGAAACGGGGTGGTGTAAACGCCGTGTGCTGGTGTAACACACCATGTAGTTTCAAGCTAAGTAGTCGGGTGTGTCACAAAAGACACCGGCAGTTGGAAAATAACATTATACACGCCGTGTAGATATAATACACTTTGTGTAGTTTTTTTCAACAGGAGCCGTGTGGCTTAGCCATGTCGAAGAACCCAGGAAGGGGAAGGGAAGTCAATTACACGCCGTGTAGTCATTGTACATGTCGTGTAGTCTTGTTTTACAAATTGTGAAATGCCTTCTTCCACTTGTTCCCTTTATGGTTCCTTCGTTTTCAGTTTTTGATAAATCTTGAATGTTAGGCTTGTTTTTGACCATGTAGTGTCATGCTTCCTAGAAGACCACGTGATGTTTTCCAGGAGAGTGGTGGCGATTATACTTAGAGATAGTGGGAAATGGGTTACCAGTAGATCCTACAGCAGAGCCCGATGTGGCGCCCGCTGTTATACCGGACACAAGCGCGGAGGAATAGTTCTGTGAAGGCTTTATGTGGTTCATGAAGACCTTTTAGGGAGCATCGTAGGCTGCTACATCTATGGCCGAGCTAACACGTATCTTCCAGCAGCAGCATCCGCCTATGTTTTCAGGGGATGGAGGACCACAGGCTACAGAGTCTTGGCTGGGATCAATGCAGACCATTTTTGAGCATCTTGAGACACCTCCAGGGTGGAGGGTCAAGCTCGCGACCTACATGTTGCGTGATTCCTCCAATAGGTGGTGGGATGTTACCACCCAGTCTGAGCATCAAAATGACATGGCGTGGGAAGATTTTCAGGCAGTATTCTATGATTTCTTCGACCCAGAGACGTTGAGGGTAGATAGAGCTCGGGAGTTTATGAATCTGCAGCAGGGTGATATGTTGGTGATGGACTATTCTACTCATTTCACCGAGCTTCAATGTTTTTCACCTGTGCTAGTGGGTGATGAGATGTTGAGGGCCATACGTTTTGAGGATGGTCTCCGTTATGACATCTGAGCACTGGTGAATGTTTTCTGGTGGCCTTCAGTACATGCTATTGTGAACCAGGTGCTGATTACATATAGGAACCTATGGGAAGCTAGTGGTGTGGGCCAGGGCTGTTCTGCACCAGTTACTAGTACTATTTCTACTAGCAAGAGGAAGAGACATATGGACTTCTCTCAGAGTGGTAGTACTAGCCAGACAGCTTCTTCAGGATGCCCGATCAGGTGCTACCAGTGTTGAATAGAGGGGCACAAGAGACCACAGTGTCCACCTGACCTAGTGGAGTGCCGAACATGCGGCAAGATGGGTCATCTGCAGTGATTTTTTAGGGCATTTCTACCAGTGGCTAGTGAGTGGGGTTTTGTGGATACTCAGCATGCGGGAGCAGGACCAGTGGATTCTTACCAGTCAGGGAACTGGAATACGTGAGGGTGTGCAGGTAGAGATGGTGGTCGAGGCTGTGGTAGCCAGACACCAGGATCTCAGAGGCAGTAGGGCAGGACAACTCAAGGTATCCAAGCTATGTCAAAGTGTTGCGGCACTGGGCAGGTGTATGCAGTGCAACAGACCTAGCAGGAGCGGGATCCCGGACCTTCTACAGTCAGAGGTACTATTCTAGTAGCTTCTGTCTTATCTTCAGTACTTTTTGATACAGGTTCCAAGCATAGTTTCATATCTGTACCCGTTGTGGAGAGCCTTGGGCTCATTGTTTCTACATCTTCTGATATCATGATGATAGACACTCCGTTGGGGACTAGAATGGATGGTGTGCGTCAGTGCAAGGAGTTCCCCCTTGAGGTTTGCGATTGTCACTTTCTATGGGACCTGTATGTATTAGAGATGAAAACTTATGACGTCATTCTCGGGATGGACTGGTTGGTTCTCTTTCGAGCCTTTGTGGACTGCTATCGTGGCAGGGTGAGTTTCACATTACCAAAGGGTAAGAGTTTCTATACAAGGGAGAATGGGATGTTCAGGAGAGTTGAGTTGGACCAGAGCATCATGGGTGAGGTGGAGTCACAACCCATATTGTGAGAATATATTCAGATGATCAGGGGACTTGTCAGAAACATTTCCCTCCAGTGGTTTATCGTTTCAGGGATGTCTTCCCGTATGACTTTTCGGGTCTACCTCTGGAGCGAGAGGTGGATTTCTCTATTGAGCTCATTCCAGGAGCAGTGCTAGTGTCCTTTCATCCTTATAGGATGACCAAGCCCGAGCTGCAGGAGCTCAAGAGGCAGTTAGAGGAGTTACATGCGAAGGGTTTCATCCGACCCAGTACATCTCCTTGGGGTTCAAAGGTCCTTTTTGCGAAGAAGGTGGATGGTACCCTCAGACTTTTCATGGATTATCGGAAGATAAACCAGTTGACGGTTAAGAACCGATATCACTTGCCGAGGATTGATGATATGTTTGATCGGCTTTGTGGAGCATGAGTGTTCTCGAAGATTTACATGAGATCAGGATATAATCAGCTATGCGTGAGACTATCAGATATACCACGTATGGATTTTCAGAGTAGATATGGTTTGTACGAGTACTTTGTTATGCTGTTCCGATTCACGAACGCACCAATAGTTTTCATGGAATTGATGAATCATGTGTTCCATCTGTATCTTGATTTTTTGTGGTAGTATTCGTGGAAGACATCTTGGTGTACTCTCAAACTTGACATGGCCATACCAACTATCTTGTGATCATATTGAGTACATTGAGGGAGCATAAGATATATGCTAAGCTCTCAAAGTACCACTTTTGGATGGACCAGATTCACTTCCTAGGTCACATTATCTCAGAGGCATGAGTTTCAGTAGACCCAGAGAAGGTGAGAGAATTAGTTCCCTGGGATCATCCTAAGAACGTGTTTGAGATACAGAGTTTCTTAGGGCTGGCTGGTTACTACAAACACTTCATACATGACTTCTCCCACATAGCAGCACCATTGATGGGTCTGACTTAGAAGGGTGTGAAGTTCATTTGGTTAGAAGCTTACAAGGTAGCCTTTCAGGACCTGAAATTAAGGTTTACATCAGCACCAGTCCTGATACTCCCAGAGAAGGTGAAGATCTATACAGTTTACTGTGATGCATCAGGTATTGGGCTGGGAGCAGTGTTGATGCAGGGTGACTGGGTTGTGGCGTACGGGTCTCAGCAGTTGAGGCCATACGAGAGGAATTACCCGACACATTATCTCTAGTTGGCGGAAGTTGTGCATGTGTTGTGCTGTTGGAGACATTATCTATTGGGAGAGCATTTTTTGGTTTTCACCAACCATAAAAGCCTTAAGTATATCTTTACTCAGCATGACCTGAATATGAGGCAGAGAAGGTGGGTTGAGTACCCATAGTCCTTCGATTTTGAGCTTGCCTATACACCTAGTAATGATAATGAAGTAGCTGATGCGCTAATTAGTAAGACTCAGATACAGGTAGTGCAGGAGGCTAGTGGTGAGTGACAGCTTATGACTTTGTTCTCTGAGATGCATTTGGATGTGCGCGACAGTCAAGGGCAGTCTTATCTTTCCTCATTAGCTGTGACATCTACCCTCCTGGACAGAGTGAGGATGAGACAACTATCTGATCTAGAAGGCCTAGTTTTACTAGAGTTGGTGGAAAGTGAGGAACCTCCTCCTAGTTGGACGATAGGGGTTGATGAGGTTCTACGTTTCCAGGGACGAGTATGGGTTCCAGGGGATATACGTGAGGATCTAATGCGGGAGTTTCATGCTTCAGCTTGGGAAGTTCATCCCGAGGTTAGCAAGATGTACCGTGACTTGAGACGTCAGTACTGGTGGCCGAGTATAAAGAGAGACGTAGCTGGTTTTGTTACGATGTGTTCCACCTGTCAGCAGGTGAAGGCGGAGCACCAGAGGCCATCCAGACTGTTACATCAGTTACCCATTCCGGAGTGGAAATGGGATGATGTCGCGATGGATTTTGTGACTTGGTTTCTGTGGTCACCTAGAGGCAATAATGCCGTGTGGGTTGTTGTGAAAAGACTCATGAAGGTAGATCACTTTTTTCCGATCATGGAGACCTTCGTGGTTGAAGAGCTGGGAAGGCTATATATCCGAGAGATCATACGTGTTCATGTGGTCCCTCGTTGTATCATTTCTGATAGGGACACCCACTTTACGTATAGTTTCTGGAAGAGTTTTCAGAGGGCACTGGGTTCACAGGTGCTTCTAAGCACATCATTCCACCCTCAGACAGATGGCCAATCCGAGCATACGATATAGGTGCTTGAGGACATGCTGCGTGCATGCATCCTAGACTTTAGGGGATCTTGGGAGTATCATATACCCCTAGTCAAGTTTGCCTACAATAACAATTTTCAGGAAACTATCGAGATGGCACCTTACGAGGATTTATATGGTAGGCCATGCTGATCACCTTTGTGCTGGTCAGAGGTAGGTGAGGCAGCTTTACTGGGACCACAGCTCGTGCAGGAGACTTCTGAGTAGGTCCAGTTGATTCAGAAGAAGATGGCTACCGCGTTGTCTCGACAGAAATCTTATGTTGATCGCTGCAGACGACCTTTGGAGTTCATTGTCGGGGATCAGGTTTTCTTGTGTGTTTCACTGAGGCTGGGACACAGGCGGATCAAGATACATGGTAAACTTTCACCAAGGTATGTGGGGCTATTTGAGATTCTGGATAGAGTCAGGCCGGATTCCTATCGGTTTCTATTACCGCAGAGGAACCAAGCCATGCACTATGTCTTCTACGTGTCTCAGTTGCATCACTATCATTCAGACCCGTATCACATCTTTCAGCCTGAGGAGGTTCAGCATCATATGGATGCGTCCTTTGAGGAGCATCCAATTATTATCGTTGATAGGATCATGAAGGTTCTCCAAAGCTGGTCAGTTCCTCTCGTATGGGTGATATGGAAGCATGGTCGGGTGTAGGACGAAACCTGGGAGCGGGAGACTGACGTACGTGCTCAGTGGCCATAGCTGTTTTGAGCGTTCTCTTCACCACCCTTGGAAGGGAAATTCGAGGATGAATTTCTATAAGGGGGGGAAGATTGTAAGAACCCGGTTCTTATTCTTGAGGAACGGGTTTGTTATTTTCTCTTTTCCTTAATTGTGTTAAGGAAATAAGGAAAATTGGGAAAAATCCTAAATTTTGGAAGTACACGCCGTGCACTTTTCCACACACCGTGTACTTCTGGCCTTGTGGGATGAGTACACGGGGCATGTGGCCATGTCGGCGATGAGGAGTGTAGGAACCGACTACACGCCGTGTAGTGGTCCTTTGCACGCCGTGTAGTCAGTCGGCGGGAAAATAGTAAGGCGGTGGCTAGCTGTGGGGAAGCACACACCATGTATTCCTGAAGAAACATCGTGTAGTCATGTCAGAAGGTGAATAGTTCCATCTTGGCGGGAAGCCGCCAGAGGAACAGTTTAAAAATGGGAATTACATGCCGTGTACTTGGAAGTAAATGCCATGTAAATTTTTTTTTCTCTTAAAATGGGAACTATCCTCCCCTGTTCACAGGGAACACTTAGTACCAGAGGAAGGAGAAAGAGTAGATCAACGAACCTTTGGAGATCCATCAAGCGCATGTCGGGAATCCATTCCCGCTTCGGATGATCTCGTTGGAATTGCATGGGTAAGGGCTTCCTTCTCCTTGGGTACATCTTACCAATTCTTCCCCTAACGGAAGATATTTGGGTTTGATCGATTTATCTTTTACCTTAGATCTACGTCTTATTTTTGCGTTTCTGGGATCGATGATCGTGTATACCGCTCGTTGGTGTTAATGGTAGGTGGATTAGTGTTTATTTTCCAACTTTTGTGTGTTTTCTGCATTTTTAGTTCCACAAACCCATGTTGGGGTGTCATGTGGATAAGGCCATAGCTATTTTAATTACCTAGAATTGACTAGGTAATTAATTATGATAATAAAATTCTAGTTGGGGTCATTTCTTGGATCCAGGACCACCCCAGGGGTGCGTTCCATTGTTTATCCATTTGGCCAGGATACTCGAGGGTATGCCATGTTTAAATTATGCATTACTTTTTCCTTGAGAGGAATTATATGTAAATTGCATGTTTATATGTTGGGCATGGCCTGGTTACTTATGCCTGAGGGAGGTGCTTACTATAGCCTGAGGGCGTGACTGTATTAGCCTGAGGGAAACATGCTATTTCGCTTGAGGGAAACCTTTCGTGCCTGAGGGCTTGAATTCTATGCCTGAGGGAGACACTTCATATGCCTGAGGGAGAGATTCTGTTATGAGTAAGGGAAATACCTACAGGTTGGATTCTGATTACCTGAGGGTGAGATTTTGTTTGTCTGAGGACACTTATTGTTTACTTAGAAATGCACTGTAGTGTTTTCTTAAATTTAATGGATTAAATGAATAATTATTTGGAAATATAACTGTTAAGGTAGTTACTCTGAGTACTGATTAGTTTATTTCATTTACTTTTTCACACTATTGTTGCATGCTTTCACATAGTTGGGCACGTGCCTTTGGTGGGTGCCTACTGGGATTCATTTCTCACACCCAGTTTTGGTCATGCTTTTCAGCCCAAACAGATTACGTTTCTACATGTGTAGATAAGTGAAAGGGCCCTTATATAGGTACTTGATTGTTATTGAGGAGTAGGGGAGCATGGGACCAAGATCTGGCTCGCGATGCTACCGACTAATTTGTTCTGTTTTACTTTCCTGTACTTGTATTGTACTGTACTGTTGTGTAACAAGTTATGGTTGATATATTGAATTTGAGGCATGTTGCACCATTATTTATATACTGGTTGGTATTATCTACTACAGTTGTTTATTTCAGTTGTGTATGGTTTACTGGTTCTGATGTTGTTGTATGTTTTATTTAACTCCGCTGCGCTACAATTTGATAAATGATGGCATAGTTTCCCCAATATCAGACCTAGGCCCTCGCTGCTAGTCGGCAGCCTCTGGCATTTGGGGAAATGCGCTTGATTTCACATGGCGAATCGGGTTCGGGGCACCTGTTGAGTGGAACCCTGAACTGAGATGTTACAATACCCTTCCTATAATCTTCATAATGATGAATATATAAAATAGATTTGCTTTGAGATATCTCTATTGAGAATGCATGAAAAAGAATCTTGCACTTGTGGTTGTATAGATTTCATGATTCACATATCTTCTACAAGGATGATCTTATTCAATATATTCCATTGGAATTACATATGTAAGATCAATCCAAGATGGAACCTTCATCACTTATTTATAATGTTATGACAGTAACCATGTTAACATAACTAGGATGATACAGTCATTATATTTTTTCTGTATATTAATTTAGAAATCATTCTATGATAGTAAATAATTTAATAATGTTGTTTAATGTTGATAGCCTATAAACATATTTTACTTCTACCCCTGATATTATCCATCACATTCATTTACCTATATTGAATGTACAAATAAAAGACAAAAAAACATGGGAATATAGTTTCTATTATTTTCTTTTTAAATGTGAATATAAAGGTAGAGGTAATCCTCACAATAAAGATTATTTATTTCCTTCATTACTTATGATTACATATTTGACCTTTAATTATAATTTTTCTATTAGTATCGTGGATCTTATCACTTCTTCATTTTAATTGTGTGTAAAATTTATCTTCTGAATATATTTTAAGGTACTTGTATCACATGGTGTAAATTTAATCTTCTTAAATATTTCTTCTTGTGCTAGAATTATTACAAAGATATTATTAAGAGTGCATATTACCATTTTACACGTAACACAAAAAACATCTCAACATAAGGGTTCTATTTTGTTGTTGAAAACAAATCATAAAATTCAACTTATTCAAACGAAATCATTTATTTTCATTTTTTTATTATCCATTTCATATAGAAATTCCATTTTTATTTATATATCCAAATATTTTTCCTAGATTACTAAACAATCATTGGATAAATTGAAAATAATTTTGGGTTGTATAAATGGATACTTATGAGTGAATGTTTTCTCATATGTTATTTTAAATGATGAATTCTTCTTAAACATATTGGATTTGCAATCTAAGTACGTATCACCTATAAATTTTGATATCATTTGGTGAAATTTATATTTGCAGCATTCATATTCTTATTTATCTGGGTTTTTTATTTTTTATTCACCAACTTTTGCAATATTCCTTTCTTATCTAATTTTTCTACTTATTGGAATGAGAAATTACCAATTATGTGACCATCATTATTTTATACATCAGATATATTTTCAAATATTACAAATATGTTTGAATCATATAGGTATAACATAATCTATGGATGTTACCTATATGTCTGTAACTTTCTCCCCAATGACATGAGATTACATTGTGCTTTTACATTTAGAGGGTTGTTCTGAAATTCTAATTCATAAATACTCTACTTGTTTTAGCCACAAAATTGAAACAAAAATCAAGATTTTATTATATTTACTACATGAAATTTAGAAGTTATAGTAAAATGGTATTTTTTTGTTTTTTCAACATATTATTGGGATATTTGTGGGGAAATGCCTTCCATATTACATATCACAATCCCCATATACATAGTGGTAAGATCCTCACCACTCCAATTTAACCATACTTGTGTTGATTTTTGAAAGGGCTTGATTAATAGTTATACCTCAGCATTGAGAAATCTTCTTTGGATTAAACATTAAGCATTAAAAGGATTATATTTCGGAAAAAAAATTAAAATATAGTATGTGGATATGGAATATATAAGGGTATTTTTACTGCAATTGGATAACATAGATGGCCAAAAATGAGTGTGAAAGATAAAAGATGAGGTTCCCTTTTATAAGTTAGTAGAGGGACACACTTGGAATTATTTATACTATTAAATTAATTTAAATTAATTTTTTATATTAAATTGACTCCAAATAGATATATTTTTAATATATTATGAGTATAAATATATATATTATCATTAAATAATAATTAGACAATTTTAATTGATGTTTTCAGTTTTATATCTAGGTTTTACCCGCACACCCGTTTACACCTTTTGAAAATTACCACAATATCAATGTTTTCTATTATTTATGGGCCAATAATGATGAAATTAAAGGGAAATTAAATCATCAATGGGACATTGTTGATAATTAAAACCATATATAGTTCAATTTAAAAAATATATAATTTTTTTGAGCTTTAAATAATTCTATAATATATTATTTTAATAAATTTCTTTAATATCATTTTTCAAACCATTCATTTAATTTTACTTTTAGGTCACCATGAATAAGATAAAATAAGAATAAAAACCACTTAAAACCCCAAAATATTTTATATTAAAATATAAAATTAATTAAACACTATTATTTTACAAATTATATATTTCTAATATTTTTAAGATCATTAATTTAATATATTAATCCGTTAAATAAATATTGTATGGGAATTGCATAAGATTTATGGTATTCAATAAATCACTAAAAATTAAAAATAAATAATCATTATAAAAAATTAATTTATCATTAAAATAAATATTTTTAACTGAAATTATCCTCTTTTTATACACATATAAATATTTTAGAGGTACTAAAGTCAAGAGAGTGAAATTTTATATTTATTCATTTCATAACATAATATAAAGGTCACAATAAAAGAAAAATTACACCAAAGAACCAAATATTTAAATAAAATTTGTTAAAGGTTGAAAATAAGACCAACCAATCTCATTTTTTCAAGATTGGGATATATTTGGCCCTATTTCCTTTCTAAATCACTCTAATTCCAATTTTAACTTCAACATGATAATTTAACTTTTTTGTCGTGATAACATAACTATATGACTGTAAAAATAAGAGGCCATATTTTTTTTTGGAAATTATGATATAAAATTTTGAATCGATTTTATCAGGTTAATTTTCTAGAGGCTAAAGGAATTACTTTTAATATAAGAACGACAAATGCATGACAAAAGTTTTTAGGGAAATACATGATTTAAGCAGAATAATAATTTTACCTTGAAATAAAGAAATAAATTTGTTTCCATTAATTTCTTGGTTAAATAATTTAAAAATATGTTTTTATAATTTTTTATCAATCCAAAAATTGAATGGTATATTCCAAAAATTCCATTAATTACAAAGACTCAAAAATAGTTTTATTTTAATGAAAATTTCACCTATCTTTAAAAAATGTAAATGTTGAGTTCCCAATTTCAAAATATAGATTTAGAATATTTTTTCTAAATTCCATAATAATTATTTTTAGCTATCAAAAATAATAAAACCTGATAATTTCATGTGTTAGAGATGTTTTAATATTTTACTCTAAGGTTTTCTCCAACTCTACACCTTTTATAGAGGCACCAAAGAGTACAATTGTTACTATTAAAAAAATTATGATGCCTCTATTATGTTATAATTATTATAATAATTCAAAATATGTAATACATATTATAAAATCAAATTCATATATGTTTCAGAATTAAATTTAAAATTAAACCAGTAAAACGCGATGAAAAGCGGTATTCTGGAAAGAAATATTTTCCGAAGTATGAATCGTTTATACACCAAAAAAGCATAAAAATGATCAAAATTACCATAAATATATTACTAATAATATAAATGAAAAAATTTTAATTTTGAAATCATTTAAAAAAACTAAACAAGTTAAGTATGTCTAACAATTATATATTTTTCATTAAAAATCATCATTTTTTAATTATTCATCAAAAAGTAAATATTTTAATAAAATTATTAAAATTTAAGCCTAAGATAATTAAGACATGATGATTTAAAAAATTATTTTCATTTTATAAAATTAATTTAATAAAATTTGAAAAAACTAAATATATATTTTATTCAAAAGATGAAATGAAAAACTATTTTTTACCAAACATGTGTTTTTAAAGAATAAAATGATTTTACATAAATTTACATTTCTAATATAAATTCATTATAAAATTTTATAAAATATAGATATTATTATTAATACTTATAATTATAGAGTAAAGGTCATAATATCCATTTTTTAGTAATAATATTTTTAATACTATATCACAGTTTGTTTAAAATCGATGTTGTGTGTAACACAAACTCTCAACGAAAATAAATTTATTTTATGAGAAAATAATATAAAATATCAATGTGTTAGATTCATAACATCTCTAGTATCATACATGTTAGTGAAATATATGTATGTTAGATAATTGTACGATTATTATTGCCTCAATGAGTTTTGGGTTCTTGTTTGGTTTCAACTGATCTACAACTCCATTGATTTGGGTGATTGGGATATATGAAGGGTGGTCAGGTGAGCTGCTAACTACTTTTGGATTTTGAATAAAGTTTGAGTGTGTGGATTAATTTATTATAATCTGGATAGTGACCTAAAATTAAATATGGATGATTTTTCATGACATGTCTATTTTTTCATGTCAAATTTTGAAAGGAATTTAAAGTTGATTTCTGGGATCAAGATATTGATAGTTTAAGGAAGTTCATTAGAGAGTTCAAGAGGTCATGTATAATAATATTTTTTTTCAAATATGAAGATATTAGAAACATTCATTGAGTTTCGTAGGATTTACAAAAACATTATCATTTCTATGAAAATAATAATAAACCATTAATTCTAAGATATACCATTATTTCGAATATATTTCTAAGATAAAAAACCCTATTGTTTTAGGTAATAAAAATTATTCTATTTAGTTGTTATATTTAAAAAAACATCAGTGTTGATATATAATATGTATTTGTATGTGTTCAGAGTGTTATATTGAAAAAAAGACATTATTCTCTAAAATATAACACTAATTTTGGGGGATCAAATCCCTTATATTTTAATAAACATCTGGAGATACACATTTATCAGAGAAAAAACATTTTGATCAATATGTTCATCTCAATACATGTTATAGAATATTTTGAATCATAAACCATGTGCATAAAAACTATCATATTGTATATTTCATAACTACTCTTTCTTAATAAAAAATCTTATATTATATGATAGAAATTAGATGAAGATAAATATCCTTTACTTTTCTACATATGAAATTAATATATATATTGACATTCAATTATTTGATTGAACAACCCTTTTCTTCATTATTTTAATAAAATTGTATGATTTATCAAATCTTTCATTGATTTTAGACTTGTTTTTTTAATATTTATGAAATATAGTTTTGGTATCATATACCCTTTAATATCGGATAATTTATTTCATAAATTTTTATTCATGAAATGGAATTTCTCGGGAGATTCTCTTAATCCATCTAGTATCCCATAATAAAATATCAAATATAAACAATTCTTGTTGTTCAATACAGAATATTTAGGTACTAATGGCCCTGAATGGATATTCAAAAAATCATTCTTGGAGTTTCTTACTAATACATATTATTTATTTTTATTTTTTATTCACATGTATAATCAATATAATAATTGATCTGGAACATCACATTCCATTTTTATCTATTCTAAATAATTTGTGAGGGAAAGTTAAACTTTTATTGAACTAATTAATATGTCAAAAAAATTTCCAACATAATGAAATAATATTGATAAAAAGGCTTATATAAAACTTCTATTCTCATCTAGTCCTTGAAATACTCAATAGTATTGAATATATGAGTAGAGATTAAAGTTCCTTAGGTTATTTTACATAAACTTTTGTTGATGACTAATGTGAATAATTTTAATCTTCTCTTAATAATATAGATTCACCTATTTAGAAGCATCAAAAGTATTTTATTCAGGAAAGTTTTTCTCTAACACATAACAATTTTATATCATAAGAACAATTATTAACTTTTTTTGTACCAGTATAACACATTTTTGAATATAATCTCATCATTTATATAATATTTTTATTAATGTAAAATTGTACGATGATAATGATTCCATTTATATATAATGGAATTAATTTTTATATAAATTTTATAATTTAAATTCATTTAATGTAGAATTTTATTATATGATATCCCATAAAATTGATTAACCATTTTTAAATATAATAAAATTGTTTAATAGGAAAAGATTCATATTTCACTATGGAATGAGTCCACCATAGGGTTAATCTTAAAATTTAGCTTTTTTGGTTGGGAATCATCCCAATCATATCATATATGACTCTTAGATGGTTTCGAAGAAGAATCATTACCTAAAACAACACATGGATAAACTGAACACTA
Organism: Viscum album; assembly: GCA_963277665.1. Classification (NCBI taxonomy): domain Eukaryota; kingdom Viridiplantae; phylum Streptophyta; class Magnoliopsida; order Santalales; family Viscaceae; genus Viscum; species Viscum album. The sequence continues at coordinate 1,330,484,782 of OY728120.1, read as the reverse complement.
ATCCACTAGAATCCTAACTCATAAAGATTCCCAAATAATTTTAAACCAAATAAACTACCAATAATAAAGAACATAACTCTTATGTTCTTACCAATAAATTATTTACTACAAAATATAATTTAACATATCTCAGCTCTTGAGTGAGACCACCTAGTTGGATAATTATGGTCATAAAATGTGTTATCTTTGGAGGGAATCTAACACATTTTATATTTAAAGGGGATCCTATAATGAAAAATATTTTGCATACATAGATATTAAATCTTAATATATTAATATTAAATTCATTATAAAAAGACACACATGAGTGACAGAATTGTTTAGAGACTCGGGAATATTGGATACATAAAAATATATATCATAAATGAACTACATCATCTCAAAGTATGTTCTTTATAAATAGAACCCCTCTTAAACATATCATAAATAATAAATTTCTCCATAATATGGGTAAAGGAAATATAAAAATGGGTGTGCTCCAATTCAGATCAAGGGTAAACCAGAAAAATTTCTATGAAACATTTTCAAAATGGTATTAGAACATGAGAATAAAAATTGGAAACCATATCCTTTATATCATCGATCATAAATATGTCATGACATAAATCATAGTAGTTCATATGACATGATTCATAAATGAATCAAATAACCAGATCCATGAGGTGATAACATTGGAATAAGATATATATTTTTGGTATAAACACAATTATAGAAAATAATATCTAAATGATACCCACATAGACATTCATAACATGTTTTTCATGTCATAACCAATAATGTACATGCTTTAGTCTTGGGATAACCTCTAGTGTACCATATTTGTGGCTTTACATAACCTCACATGTACCCTTTTTTGGGCTTGGGACACCCTCCTATGTATCCTCTTAGCTCATAAAAAATTAATCATTAACTAATTCATTAGAGGGATATATAATTCAAGGACCAACCATCACATAATAAAAATAAAATAGATTTCTGCCACAAGGTCTTAAAAATCAACATATCATAACCCATGAAAATGAAATAGGTTTCATAATCACTTCACTATGAAATAAACTATGGAAAAAATTATTTTCATAATAATTTCATTAATTCCTCATATCATCATATGTGGAAAAGGAATGAATTTCATAATCATATTTTCACAATATTCATATACCATCCAGTGAAAGAATATGTATGGTATCATTGGATCATATTATCATTAGGGAATTACTATAGTCAAGGTTTTATGTCATTGATAAATAAAAACACTATTAAAATATCATTAAAAAAATTATTGAGGAAAATAACATTTTATTTTTGAAATAAGTACTTTAAAATCCAAGAATTCACCAAATATTTAATAAAAAGTTTATTTGAAAGTACACTAAGATTCTTTTAAGGGATTCTTCAAAATTTTATCTTTCCTGATGGTGAAAAATTCTGTACATGTTGTTAGCATTAAAAAGATGATTCCTTTCACAAAAATAGTAAAAAGTATGTAGCTCATTGTTTAGAAAATGAAGTATAGATTTATTTTAACACATTTTTTATTAAAAGTCCAAATGAGTAAAAATGAATTCCAAAAATAACATAGGAATGTTAAAAAAACATTCTTAAAATAAATTTTTGAAAACATGGATAGGGAAGAAAACAGTTTTTTGACTGAAGGGAGATATAAATTCAATATTTCTTAGAATAATTCATTCAGTATATTGAGTATTAAAGAGGGGAAAATGACAGGGAAACATGTTTTATTTTAAAATAAACTATATTAGATAAAAAATCACGAGAATATTAAGAGATATTCCATAATATTTTATTATTAGGTTCATAATAAACGAAAATCACGATAAAGAATTATGTTGTAACCTAATCCCCTAACACTTTTGTAAAATTTTATTCATAATCCCCATGAAGAAAAAAATATTATTTATAAATTTCAATCCTATAATTTTGATTATAATAAAAAAAATTAATGGGAAGTATATACACCACATAAAAGAAAAAATTGGTAAATATGGAATGTTTCCTATGGAAATAAAAGATAGACAGAAACCCCTAAACACATTAGTAACATTAGAATCATAATCCCCATGAAGTAATGAACCTGATAAGGATATGTAAATTTTTTAATCTTCTTTAAAATAATCATAAATTATATTAATTGAAATTATATACACTATATAAAATAATCATGTTTTCAATATGTCTTGTGTCCCGTAGAAATAAAAGATTGATTAAAATATCGTCCCTCAAATATTGACATTTTTCATACATGTTATAACCTCATGTATAATAAGTATATGTTTAATATAGATATATTACATAACCATAATAAATATTATCATATAATATATTATTTACTTATAACCTTTTATAAACATTTTATTAAAAAGTCTTTGTTAAAATCACTATTTTTTGTTAATAACTGCTTTGTTATTCAGGAATGTAATAGTTTGGTATTTTTTATCCTTGTACACATGAGTGGCATTATAATATTTAAAAAAAATTAATTTAAGAAGGTTAATGTGATATTATTATTCAAGGAGTGTAATTATATAACAACTTTCATATATAAACATTAAATCAACCATTGTATTCATCTGTGAGAGGCAGTGATGGAAAATGAATTACATTAGTTCGTGAGGTGGTAGTCCTCCATACACATGATCAATGGTATTTTTTTCACATTTTATAGAAGAGTATATGGGTATAAATTATTAAATTAACATAGTACCATCATAGTATATTGGAGATACTAGTATGATTATATTATTATAATCTAAGAAAATTTGATTGAGGTAGAATAAGAAGTAAAATACAAACGCATGGGTAAGAACTATACATAGTTTTTATAAAACCTAATTATGTTAATACATAATGCCTTCCGAGTATTTTTTATTGATGAATCCACAGAATAAGAGTCATGTGGATGGATTTAAGGAATGGATTTGGTATGTAATATTTCGAACCATAAGCCTCTTTATGTGCGGAGATTAGAGGATCACATGTTTCCTTTTATATATGGGGGGATGCATGCTTGGAAATTTTTAAAAGAAAAAATATACCCTTGTTATTTAAACACAAAATGGATCAGAATATATGATTATAAAATATTAGATAATATAATGTTAAAATGTGGACATAAAATTGAAATTATATATGTTTTTAGGTTATTTTAACCCTTATCTTTTTAGTTTAACCCTCTGACAAACCCGTTTTAACATCAAACATAGAAATTAATTTTTAAATTTTTTACTATTCATTATAACACAAAATTAATAAATTCATATTAACTAATATTAATGTTTATTATTTCTAAATATAGAATCCATTTAGAAAATTCATCTTATAGAATTGAAGGAATTTAATTTAGAATTATTCCCATAGATGCGACAAAAAATTGTTTTTCCAAAGAAAATATTTTCATAAGTATAAAAATATTTTATATCTAAATGAAAAATAGAACTAATTTAAGGGAACTAAATTGGATTAAAAATAACAAAATTTAACTCATTTTTCTTTTTAAAACATCTTAAAAGAAAATGAAACTTTTAAATTCTTTAGATGAAAATAATTATTTTAGAAAAAATCAGTATTATTCACTATTAATCAGAAAATTAACCTCCTTAAAAAATTTTAAAAACAAATCTAAGATAATTTTTATATTTTATTGAAAAAAGGAGGTTAATTTTTTGAAATAACTTTTCTATAATTAGTAAAATATATTTTATTATTTCTTCAGAAAAAACAAAAAATAGATTTGTGTGGAATTTTTTTTGAAACATATAAAAACATTCAATAACATTAAGTACATATTCATCAATACATATTCCTTATATAAAACCATTATAAATAATTGTTTATTAAAAAATTATTCTAATTTTTACTTCAAAGTTTAACATTTAGTTTAAATCATTCATGTTTAAATTATAAAGTTAATATGATATTATGGATCATTGAAACTCGATGTTGTATATAATGGAAGATACAGGAGAAGTTAATTTATTTTAAATATATATAAATATCAAAATATTGTTGTGTTATAGATCCATTATTCTCATCTTATCTCTTGAAATCCCTTTCCTTATATACATTATTCAAATGATTTAGTTCAGAATCTCATTCCTTTTAAAAAATAAAAATTTTTAAACTATATTGATGTGTACCTATTTATACAACTCACAACATGTATTACTAACCAAAATTTAAAGACAATTATATTTATATGTACCAAAAGGATTCTCATCCATATGTTAAATGAATCCCTATCATGTAAAGTATTATAATCAAATAAAATCAACAATCCCCACAATAGTAATATGGGATAGATGGATAATGAACCCTAACTTTTATATAGAAGGCATAAGCCTTGAATCTAGTGAGAAATCTGACCCAATGTCCCTCTACACAAGTAAACATTACTCAAGAGAGACCTAAATTACATAATAATTCAAAAACAATTTTTTTTAAAATATAACAATTAAATTCAAGCTCATAACCAAGTACAAGCTTATGTCGAGGTAGAAGAAAATTGAATCAATTGGCATACCCCAAATACGACTTATTATATGTATGAATAAAAGTTCATAAAATCAATTTAATAATTTAAATTAAACCATAAATCCATTCCTAATATAAAAATTCTATATATTCATTAACATACTAGGGAAGAAATTAAATAATTTCAAAATTCATAATTTTTTACATTAGATTAAAATATAACTTAAAAATTTATAAATAAAAAATAAAAATAAAATTGTAAATTAGACATGCATTATGGAAATTATATAATAAATAATATAAACGCTTTATATTTATATATAATATAAACAACATCATATTATTCATTATATGTAATTTAACTTAAATATATAACATTAAATGAAATATTAATGTTTTGGATTATTATTTTTTATTATGTAAAAAAATTACATAATATAAATAACATACATTTAATATTTTTTTATCGTTGATCATACAAATTAACAATACATCATTTAATATGGTTTAAGTAATTTATCAAATATGGTATTTTAATTTAAAACTTTTAATTTATATATTATGAATTATTTATACTTTAAATATATACTCCTTTTTGTTTTTTTTATAATTTTTTAATTTTTCCATACTTAATATATTACACTTATAATTCTCATATAACAAATTTATATCAAATTAATTCATCTTGTATAACTAAAGGGTATTTCATCTGAATATTTAATATTATGGAATATTTATTTTATAAAAGGTTCGTAAAAATTTAATATTTAAGTATAATCAATTTTAAATACTTAATTTTAATAAAATTTAAATTATAAATAAATATCCCTAAATAATATTTTCTATATTTATATATAATTTTATATATTATTTAAATAAATTAAATTTGAAAAAAATTATTTTTTATTGATGTCATATTTTATGATATTTGTACATTGTAATACGTGAAGAGTAACATTAACTATAATATTCATTGATAAATAATTCCCAGTATGAGATATTTCCTTTGGTGAATTAGGTTTTCATATCTTATGAAATTGCTTATATCAAAAGGGTGATACGATGCTCTGTTTTGTGAAGATAGAACACCACGATCATCCCATATGATAACCCTAATTATATGATATGATTTAGTGGAAATACAAAGGAACATAAAAAAGGAACATGCTATGTTACTACCTATGATATCTTATATCATATGACATTACTATATCAAATACTAAAACATATAATTTCATAAGGTCTACCACAATTCAAATTTTTAGTCATTTTAAATGACATGAAATAAGATATCTAAATTAATATATAATTTACTCTTTTATAACATCATTTATTGATTCAATTTTAATTGAATTAATTTTATACAATTGATTGGTTTTCTGGATTTATTGACACTTAATAAAAATATAAGACACTACAAAAAACCCTTAATCCCAAGATTTGTTGTGTGTAAGACTGAAACCATGTATGAACTGAAATAAAGAACTCCATACACCTTTCACCATTCAAGAAAAATCTAATTATGTCAATATAACGGATTTATGAAGATACCATATATATAGTCAAAGGAATACCTCCCGCTTTTTCTATCCAGGGGATGATGTTGAATCACCCATCGAAGGATATAATATTCTTTATTCTCAGGACATGCTAGTGTCTCTCAAGGTGAAAATAGAATGAGGAAGAGCTTCAAGGAGAATCATGGGATGAATAAGTTGTCTGAATAGATCACCATATCTTTGTTATTACCTCCATATTCTTACCTCAATGATGTACATGGGTAATATTGGATTAACACATGTGTTATACAACATATGAGTTATTTATTTGGATATAAATGCATTGATTAAATGAATGAAATCATCCTCCCATGAATTCCAACAAATGATACATTCCTAATAATCAAAGGTTTTGTGAGAGAGACAACTAAGTCATAATTCCTATCATTCGTCTAACACTGAATCAAAATAACCATATCAAATCATATATTATGGTACATGTAAAATGATATTTCCCAATTGCACATTACAATTTTTTATGGATGTAGCATGATATCTTATATCCTGACATAAAACACACTGATAACATAAAATATTATATATAAAAATATTGTTTAAAAGTTTTTGTTTTTAGGGAATATCTTTATTGAAGTATATTTTTGGGTGAAAACATATAGGATCACTCAATAACTAAATTTATTAATAAATATCTTCATAGAGGTAGTTCTGCTTTGAGATTCCATAAAATTGTCATTTATGATTATACAATTCCTAGAGGTGATTAAGATATTGGTTTTTAAATTATAATGGGGTTTTAAATATTTTTCATGCCCTTTATAAGAATAGTGCTCAAGGAATACCCCATATTATCTACATTATCAGGAATAATCCCATTTTATGGAACCTTTTCATCTTCAATTTTTAATTTCATATAAATTCTAATTTCACTCCTACTTATTCAGTCTAATGATTGTTTTTGGAATTTTTATTATCTTCCTCCCTTTTGTATAATTTTATCTTTTTCTTAAGCCTATCTTATTGTGTGGACCTTGAGTCACCCACCATTATATATAATGTCCTTCCATACTTATGTTGGTTTATTGTTTTTTTTTTCACATTTTCAATTATTTTATTGCACTGTGTTCCTCCTAGCATTTTGTAGTGAATTATTTTTCATCATTTATTCACTTATATTTTATAACCAATTTATTTGTGACATATAATCTCATTTATTAGAGATAAAAACTACTTTTCTGGGCTATGGGGGAAAACATAGGATGTTTTTATAAGTTCTTAGTGTTATTATTCATTTATTTCTACATTGATATGAAGATGGATGAGATTTATAGTGATGCGACAGCTCAGAAATTCCGTTCCAATATTTTTCTTCACCTTCACACAAATGTGACAGTTCCTCCTTTGATAACTCGGATCAAAAGGTTGAGTTAACAATTGGAGATATGTGGAGGGACTTTATAAAGGCATTTTTATTCTAAACTATACTTATATATTGAATGACACTCATGTTAATATATTTATTATAATTGGTTATTTACCATTATATAGATAATGTTAGTTTGAAGAACAATGAGACATAACATGCTCAATTAAGAGAGTATTATTCAAGGAAAATTAAAATCAATTTAGCTTCCAATTTTTTATTTTTTATATCCAATTACTAACATGTCACATTCAATCAAATAATTATATTTTTTAATTTTTTATCATCATCCAATTCAATTTTTGTTCATTTTCCAAATATATTGAAAAAGATAAAATAATTAAATATTATAATTAAAAAAACAAGAAGAGAAAATTTTAAACTAAATAAATCCTCCTCACGTAAAAAATCCCAAAGACAGTCTATTATGCTGCCCTTTGGTGTTTTTATAAATTTCATAATTATTTTTATGAATCCATGACAAGTTTACAATGAGTAACTGATTTGATATATTTTGGAAGAGTTCTTTCTTAGTGTTATATTCATTTATAAAAATATAGAAATATCTTAAAATAAATCCCAAAAAAATTAGGATATATTATACTTCACTAAGAATTCTCAAAATTATATACTTTTCTAGTTTGTGGTTCAATTTTTGAAATTTTATGATATATGGTGGGTTTTTGAATTATAAATAAATATTTTCATGAACTTTTTATAGCTATTATGGGCACAATTCATAAAAATATGTACATAATAGACCATGGTAACCACTAAAACATTAGAAAAAAATTTATGGGGTATAAAGTAAAAAATAATATAAATATATAGAAATCCATACGAAATTGGATAAACAAGATCAATGGAAATCTATCTTCAAAACACAATCAAATTCAAAGGACACAAAATAAAATTTTAGGAAATAATCAAAAATTTAAAGGTCATGAATAACAATAATAATTAGATATGAATTCTAGAGAAAAGAAACAATTCACACAATGATAAATTCAAAAAAAATGAGAGAGTGATTATGAGAAGTGTTGAAGTGAATTTAAAAAGGTATATATTATGAAAGAAGTTGGATATTTTATATATTTTATTGATGAACATAGGACTACCATGGCTCAATAAAAATGAGAATAATCTATGGAGTGTCAAAAATCTACTAGAGGAGGAACATATGGTTAAAATAGTAACTAATTAAGGTAAGAGAGAGAAAACTCATGATTCAATGTCAAACCAATCCTGTTGAAGAAAAACCATCAATTGAGCCACAAAAAAATAAAAAATAAAAATCATTATCATTTTTACTCACCCTTGTAGTTGAATATGACACCCTTGAGGATTTATGGTGTTTTAAGTGAGAATAGATAATAAGTTTCTATAGTACCACAATGTTTAAAACCATATATAGGTGTTATATGAAGAATAAGGTGTAAACCATATAATAATCAAGGGAGATACTTCAAATTTAATATATTTTTATTATGATTTTCTTGAATATCAATCGAAAACCAGTCTCATATATTCTATAATTATTAATTTAGTACCTGTATTCCTTGATTTGGAGGTTGAAGATGATATTAAACAAAAATAAATATATGTTAATAAAAAACACTTTGATACACTATTTAATCTATAAAAAATTTAGAGATTATTCCCCAAGAAAACGTGTTTTGAGAAGATATTAAAGAGGGATATAAATCAAATTTTTTCTCTTTTGATTTACTTTTTTATAAAAATAAAATACACATTGACCCCCTTGTTTTGAAAGCACTTAAACAGCACTATTAGAGTAGTCTATTGAGGTTTTTATGTAAAAATTATTTTTGAATATGTAAATAAGTATGAGGTGATTAAAAAAACTTGAAATAATTTATTATAGTTCTCAAGTCACACATGATAGTGATAAATAGATTCAAAACAATAGAGATTCATTTGGTCATCTAGAAGAAGAAAAGTAAACCCACTCTATACTAAATTAAAATATTTATGAAACTCACAATCACTAATGAATAAGATCAAGAGGAGGGATTTGGTTATTATATTCATAATGGTTTTAATTAATTGAATTTTTCATAGTAATTACCTATGTTTTTTCTATTAGACTTTATGTTTATTTTTTTTCTATATAAGACCGATTTATTACTAGGTTTATCTGCAACAATTGAATGGACCATGAAACCCATAATAATGGTCTCTAATACAACAGAGTATATGAATTGAAGGTGTAGGGGGAACCAGGACAATATTTGTAATAAGTCCTTCTTTCATCCTTTCATTCAGTAGTCTGCTTCTCTGATGTTTCCAAGATGTAACCTCTCATCTTATATCATGTATTAGAGATGTTGGTGTGCTCTAAAATCAGATCATTATTTATAGTGACCAATTACATAGATGACTGTTCTTCCTCTTTCTTCCCTATAAATAATAGTGGCTGTATCTTCTTTACCTGTCTGAGTTGCTATAGATAGTTCAGGGGCCTATAATGGTGTCCCAAATGCCCAGTGACTTGAAGGCCCAATAGATGGCCCAAAATCCCAATTTGGAAAAATAGTTCTTATGCTATAGTGCCATTCTATAGTTCAAGATATAATACCTGCATTACTATAGTGTTTCAGCACTGCTACAGTACAATATTAATTCTTCTCCACCTTGATTTGAACTCTGGTTTCATATAGGATTATGAAAGACTTTACCATTTTGTCAATTCACTATATTTTTGAATTTATTATATGAGATTTTGAGAAGAAAAGGATGTGGTGGTTTACATAATAAAAAAATCCCCCGTTATTGGACTATAGATAAGACACTAGAACTATATAGCCATAAAAATGTTTTTTACAACAAATAATTTGAGGATTCATCCATATAATAATATTTTCATTTTCATCTATTTTTATATTATTTTATTTATGCTTGTTTAGTAAATTTATTTTATGGAATTATTTATAGAATAATGTTAGGTGACAACTCTACAAATCACTAAAAGTGGATTTTTGTTACCTTCTAGGCCTAATTTAAATACCATATGACTTTATTTTAGTTTTATTTTTTTCAATTTTTGGAAAATAATGATTCTTTTCAATTTATTAATGGATAATCAAGAGTAAAAAACATTATTCATATTTATATACCTAAATATATTGTAATTAGATTCTAGAATAATTTTTTGGGAATGTTTTTCCTTACTTATTTTTAGTGCTCTAGGTTTTCTATAGTTCTTATTTATATTTATATGAAAAAGGAATTTGATGCATGATAAAAGAAAACTAGACCATTGGTTATAAACTCCATTCTTAAAATACTATAATAACTGAAGGTTATTTTTTACACTATCACCATTGAATTTCCCTAATATCATATAAGTTATAAACTAAAATATTTTCTATGAATAAATATAAGGTAATGAGTGGGATATGTGTGTGGGAAGCTACTCATTTTGATAATATTGAATTTATCTATGTTTTTTCTCTATATTTATATGTCATTAATTTTTTTCCATCATGAAATGAAATTATTAATATTAAATTTATTTTAAATTAAATGATTTATCTTAAATTATTTCTGAGCCTTTAGTTTATTTTCTCTAGATCATTGTGATTTTTATGAAATTGGGAAATTTTAATGTGGATATAATATATTCACTATTGACTGTGAATTCAAAACATTAATATGAGTTAAAATAATTTTTGAAATCCAAGTCCATTAGAGAATGACCAATATGATTTTCACCATCCTGTGATGTATTAAAAAAATATTTTTACATAATCATCATAGTAACCCTTTTTCTTAAGTGAACTGGTGACATGTATCAAAAAATAGAAATATTGACTTTTCCTTTAATTATTTTTAAGAATAATTTAGATTATAAATATAATTGAGATTAATTTTAGAAAAACCTTTTTCTATATTGATACCCACGTTTATATTGACCCATGTTAAGATCAGGTATCCATGAATATACTTTTAGGATAAATCCACATTATATATTATTTCAATCTTTATATAACTTTACTCAATGTTTTATAAGTGTTACATCTTGTATTGGTGTTGGGAAAGTTCTATTGTTTACATAAATTTGAGGGGTAGTATATTTTTGGGAAAAATGTGGGTGGTTCCATCCAATTTCAAGAACATTAAAAAGAAAATTGGTATTATTTGTTTACCATTTAATTTTTATATTCCATATTAATCTCCTATAATATGAAAAATATTAAATTTAAATATGAAATACATATATGTAATGTAAAAAAACGAGCACAATCACTCTATAATAACCATAGTTTGAGAAAATACTATATTACATACATCACCATGACCTTTTAGGTTTAGAGTTTAAATTAATTACGAACTTATCATAATTAATACCCATATTTTTTTTAACCAAATGGAATTTTTTCCATTAATACAAATTATTTAAATGATACATATGCTCTATTAAAATCCAAAATTTTATAAACATAAATTTAACTTCATACTCAATCGTACTTATATTTAAACGTTATGATTTTTTTTGAAAAAATGGGATGAGAAAATAAATCTCAGTAAGAGATATAAAATTAATTGAAAACTTATGAGTCCATTGAGAAATATAAACGATATTTAACGTATATTTCTTTCAAACATATAACATTATTCTCCTTTAAATATTACTTTTTAACCTATAACATTCTAATTTTTTCAAAATAGCTTCATAAAGGAAACTCACAATAAAGTACAATAATATAAAATTATTTTGAAATTTCCTTGAGGAAAAATAAAATTTTTTGAAAAAAAAAATCATAATAAGATAATAAGATTACCCTCAAATACAAAACATTACCTCTGGTAAGATAAAGAACATACAATTTCTTATAAAACCAACTTCTTGTTTCACGAAAAGAAAAAAATCATTAAGTCTACATGAAATTAGAGAAAACCCATTAAGGTGTCTGGGAATATTATATTCACCACTCATGTACACTCTTATAAACTTATAATGGAATAATTTATATCTATTTAATTACAATATAATTCTTTAAGGGATAAAATCCTTACCCAATGCACTAGAGTGATGTATCATGAGCTCACATGATATTATGTGTAATATCCAAGAACAATAATTTGGAAAAGAATAATATTGTTTCATTTAAATCATAAAAGTCAATAAAACTTCTAATTTTACCCTTAAGCGTAAAAATTATTCATTTATCCAATAAAAATATTATAAAAACATTATGCTTTTGATATTTTTTTTCAAATGAAATATGTTTATAAAATAATGTGAAAAGAAATTACTTTTGAAAACGTTGAAAACATAAAGACTGTTCATAGTAAATAAATCCAATGATGATGGAGGGAAAATTAAATTATACAGAAAGAATATAATAATTCATTCCTTCACCACTTTTATAAAGATAAACTTTGTCCCATATGGAGAAGGTGAAAAGAGATTTGTTTTATTATTGTAAGGAATGTGAAGGAAAAATAGAAAATGACTAAAATCAATAATAGAAGTATATAGTTCAAAATTTATAACAGTAAATAAATAATATGACCTGGGAGGAGAATTTTTTGAGTAAAACTATAAAATATTTAAATAAAAAGTTTAACGTGAAAACCCCTTATCTGGATCTTTGAATTTCCTCTTTGAGAATGAGTTTTAAGCCACCAAAGAAAAGATATTAATTAAAGAAATAACAGTAAACAAGTGGAAATGGATGTTTAGAGAATGATTTGGATATAATATGGGTATAAAAATGAGTTTGAATTGTGCATTGAAAAGGAAATAATGATCCTCCTTTTATATGAAAAATTCTATGTTTTTTCATAAACGGTCAACAATTAAGGGTCAAGTATGTAAATTTAAAATGGAAAGGGGATCAACATTTGAAAATATATGATATTATATACCATTATGAATACCATTTTAATCAAGATAATATTTTATGGTTTTGAAATTATTTTTAAATCAATGTTTAACATTAAATAGCCTTTAAATTTTTTTCAAGGGTTACTCTCATAATTTGTAATTAAAAATATCTATATAACAATGGAATTTAGATTTAAGAATTAATAACACTTCTTAAATATCACGTCTATCCATAAAAAAATGAAACACCATAATTTATCTCAACCATATCATTTTAATTATTTTTAAAACCATTTCCTTTTACTTTTTTATCCCACATTCACAAGCATTGTGTCGTCACTGCGTAAGAATTCTGGATGATCCTCAAATTATTTAATATTAAAAATATATTGTAATCATAAATATATTCTATTATATATCAATATAATCATCTAAATCCATCCATAATAATATATATTTTCATATATATAATGATAACATTTTTTAGATATGCATTTTGGATTTTCATACATTTGACATGTATTGGATAATAATTTTCACAAATATCATATTAAATAATTTGAATATTCATAAATCTAAATAAAAATAATTTATTAGTCATTATTTCTTATATTATGGTATATAAAAGGATTATATGTTATGTTATAATTTCTTAAAGTCATCAATTTGTCTTTTCTAATGATATAAATGCATTGTGACAACCCCAATAAATGATTTCATTTGTATCATGACAAAACAATTAATTTATATTAATTGAATAATATTTATATAGTATTTTTTATAAAATATTGTATGATAGGTTCCATAATTTTCCTTAATTTTATTTCATATTTACATCATGATGATTTTATAAATATATGATATTCCTATAAATATTTTTAATAATTCACTAAAAAATCATTTTTTAGAAAAATACCAAAAATAATTTAAAGATAATTTCAACTTAGTGTATGAAAAAATAAATTCCATTTTATGAATTTAAATTTAAAAAATCCAAAAATTTAACATTTCAATAAAAATATATACTATATAGAAAAAGTTTTATTTAGAATAACAAATATTCTTTTCTCTAATAAAAAATAATATATTTATTTAATACCTTTAAATTTTATTTAATATGATGATCATAAAAATAAAAATTAATAAAAATCCAAAAAATGCATTTAAAAATTTCCAATATTAAAATAATTAATAAATATATCACAATAAAATTCCTTTTGTAGGAAAACATTTTTAATCCTTAAATAATACATATTTCTTTCATAATGTAAAAATAATAATTTAAAATCTATAATATTTAAATAATTTTAGTATGTAACATCTTTTATTATATGAAATAAATGTATATAAATTGTTAAATAAATATATTTTTTATAAATAAAAAAAATCATAGTATGAAAATTAAGTAAATATGAAACTTTTATATAATATAAAAATAAATGGGTTATAAAATTCTATCCTTAAAGAAATTATATCCTCCAAATTTTATCTATTTGAACAAAAAAGTAAAAATAACACCAATTCATATTCTTTAGGAATATAAATTCTTAATATTTTAACTAATATTATGTTTCTTGGCCCATAATAGTTCCTTTATATTATAAATAATTCTATTGTAAAAATCCAGATATAATAAAGGTTTCAAAATCAGAATATAAAATAATTTATATTAAAAAATATATACCACTACCAAAACCCCAAATTAACACTATTTTGTCAATCATAAGAGAAATGGTTTATAAAAAACATAAATAAATAAAAATATTCTCAAAATACTTTTTAAGGGGTGATTGAGGACTTAAAAAACATAATTTCCAAAAGAATCCCCAGTAATAGTACCCTAAAATAATTAATGTTAAATATAAAAAATCCGGACTGAAAGATAAAAAATATATTTTAGAGGAAAGAAATATTATTTTGTATTTTTAAAAAATTTTAAGTAATCTTAGATAATAAAAATTATTTTTAAATAGATATCATTTGATATTTGAAAAGTTAAAAATAGAATAAATATTTATCATGAAAATTTTAAAAAAATAAAACATTTTTGGAAAGTAAGAATATGAAGATAGATGAGAGAATAGTAAATAAAGAGTATGGAATAATTAATAAAAATTTTCATTAAAAAAAATAAAATTCATCCCAAAGAATAACATAACAATGGAATATAATTTATGTAACGTCCAAACCCAGAAGCCACTAAACCGGTGCTCCGAGCCAATTCGGCACAAGGCCTCAAGCACGCCTCCCAATATACCAGAGGCTACCGACTAGCAGCAAAGGCCTAGGGTGTGATAGTGGGGAGACTATGACCTCATATCAGAGTACGAAAACAACGAAAATAACTATGTATCATACACAATGGAATGTAAATAGAGTGTCGAAGCAATAAACAACTGAAATAGAAGAAGCATTAATAGTAAAATGATGTAAAACCCTGAACAGTTGTGCAATACAATACAACACTGGTCACCCACCGGGCTGACCATACAGATAATAGTACCAAAGAAACAGAAAGTAAAAGTACAGGGATCATCTACTAACTCCGAGCCAAACCACTTACCCGATCTCCAGACACGGTCGAACTACAGTAGCCCGATCAGTAGAACCACTCGAGCAGCTCCGCTCGATCATGCAACACTGGACCTTAGCCCTATACACTATGCAACTCGTGGTCAACCTGAAGAGAAGACATAAGGCCTACACGTACACTGAGGTGCATGTGCAGGGCTGAGAAATAATCTTAGTAGGGCACCCTGACCAGCAACCTATAACTGTGCTGCAAAACGTGTATGTAACAACAATGTTCTCAGCCTAACTGGAACACAAAAAAGCTAGTAAACCAAACGTGAAACCACAGTTGAACCTGGGGAATGTAATCCCTGTCAACTGGGAAAGTGCCACCATGGATGTCCATATCGATATACATACACATGTATAGTCCCAAACCTATACACATATACATAAATTTGAATATTCAAGATGATGTGATTCAAATATCAAGAAACAACATCAAAAGTCGATCATTGGGATAATAAGCCTGATATATTGGAAATCCTATTCATGGGTATTGAGCTTGATGTTGTGCCACTAAAGCCGTATATCAAATAAGTCTATCTATGTGTCCGTAACCACATCCACATGTACTTGCTTTGGCCAACGCCAGAGATATTCCTATGAACAAGCTAAACAAAGACAATTTACCCTCCAGTTCAATCAATCAATCACAAGCAAGAAGATAACATAACATGTTACCCTCTGGGAAGTACTCACTGCCATCCCCTCTAGTCCTATCAAACTAGTACCAACAACCCTCTGGGCAGTACACTCAGCCTAACCCCTCTGGTTTGGTCATACGAAATTATAAGACTCTCTGGGGAAGCTCACTCGATCAATTTCCCTTAAAGTCTAAGGTAGTCTGGGATTCTCTAAGGAAGATCACGATGTCAATTCCCCTTATAGACCCAAGGTATATAGACTCTTTGAGGAAGATCACTTGGTCAATTCCTCCTATAACCTTAGGTCGATCACGGACTCTCTGAGGAAGATCACTCGGTCAATTCTTCCAATAGCCTGGAGTGGTTTATGGAAATTCAAACAAAAAAAAGACTCTCGAAGGAAGATCACTCAGTCTATCTCCTTATAGTGTATAAAGAAAAATACTCTATGAGGAAGCTCACTTGGTCTATCCTCCTATAGTCTATAATATACAAGACACTCTGGGAAGCTCACTCATTCTATCCCCTATAGTTTATAATGTCCAAGACTCTTTGAGGAAGCTCACTCGGTCTATCCCTTTATATTCTATAGCACCACGTTCTCAAAATCCCATGCCAGTCAGGGCATAATAATTCTATATGGCCAAAGTAAACCTACAGATCTGCTTGGCTAACCAATCTAAAACATAATAACCATGTTATATAAAACCACACCATCCGAACAATACTAGTCATGGAAACAAGGCATCCAAACAGGAAATCTAGACCAAATAGTCAAAATCAAGTAACAATGGAAAACACATCCACATCAAGGTAAATAACCCCATTTACAACCAAAAAACTTCAACTTAGGAAGACAATGAATAGTAGACATCCAAAAAAACAAGAAAGATGCATCACATCAGGTTTAGTAGCCACCAACTTGGAAGAACCTCTGGTAAACACTACAGCATCAGTAAACCAAGTCTGATATAAACAAACAGGTGTAGGTGGCCTGAACACCCAACCCAACAATACATCCAAAGCCCAAAGGGATTACCAGTTTGAAACAGGTTCTAGGTGACCCCCAATCATCATCTCTACCCAAACCCAACATAACAACTCAGGGTCAGTCAAACAACAGGCACCCACTGGGTCCGTCAGGCAAACCACAGAGGAGGAATCATACTCATGATCCTCCAGGTAAACCCGAGCGAAGGAATCCTACGCGGGATCCTTAGTGAATAATAAGGGAGGAATCCTAAACGGGATCCTCAAATTATGTACAACATATAAATTACATAACATGAGTCCTATCAAAGGAAAAATAGGAGAGGGATCATACAAGGAACTCCCTAGGTCAGTCCACAAGTAATGGAATCCCTCAGGGGATCCTTAGAAGTATCCGGTCTCACGGACTCATAAGCCAGAAGGGAACGTCTCACAAGAGGAACTTCCTCTAAAGCATAGGTTACGGGAGACATCTCATAGATCATCTCCTGTTAAAGGTCTCCAAAAGTTGGTCCAAACACCTAACCTATCATCTACGCCAAGTCTCACTCTTAGGTGTTAACTGAACTTAAAAACTGGTGGAAGAAAACCTTTGTTTAGATAAAAACCCCAAAACCCCATTTATATAACCTATAAATGTCCAAAGGATTCCATCTGTGCTATCTATGTGGAAGGACACTCATAATCAACTAATCACATGCCCAATTTTGACTTTGAGAGCATAAGATATCCCTAAATTACTAGGATGAAGTAGTACATGGCCAGAACACATGGCCAAACCCATGGGGTATGCCTGTGTAATAGTACATGGAATGTACTATTCACAAAAAGTTACACCGTGTGCGTTTTCACTAAAACACATGCCCATGTACCACTACACGGCGTGTACTTTACTGTATAGGGCGTGTACTTCAAAAAAACCACTATTTTATGTTCTAATCCACACGGCCACCCACTACACAGTGTGTACTCAAATTACATGGCGTCTACTTAATAAAACATTGTCTTCTCCAAATGTAAGGGACATACGGCTTGTACACATGGAGTACACACCGTGTCTTCTGGGTTTTCCAACGGGAAATCCCTAAAAACACATGAAACAACCATTTTCACCCCCGAAACATTAGATCTGGCCTTAAGAGGCCACAAGTAAGAAATATAAGTCATTAAAGACTTAAAAAACATTCTTAAAGATGATCTATGGTGAAAAAATAAACGTCCCTACCTTCGGGCAGAAACGGTTGATGCTTCGGTTGATTTCACAGCTCACGGTTGTCGCATGCCGACTCAGCGCGTCGAGAGCTGTGAATCGGTACCACTATTTCCTTCATTCTGTCCCATTTTATTGATCTCCAAATTCTCCCATAGGTCACGGACAAGGAGGAGCGGTGTAGGAGACGTTCACAAAGAGGAGGAGGAAATAAGAGAGATGAAAAGAAATAGAAAGGAAGAAAAGAAAAGGAAGACAAAGGGGCACGGGCCGGCCCCGGTGGCTGACATGAGTTTATGCCTCCCCGAGGCTAAACTCCCCATTCAGGACCCAATAAAGTAGACCGAATATCAATACAGCTCTCTGTTTAAAATTTATTTCCAAAAGAACCTACATGAATAATTTAATATTTAATTTAATAATATTAAATATTAAATATTCTTCAAAAATTAAAACATCTCAGATTTCCTTCAGACTCATGTCCTAGGGTAAACACCCTATTCTGAGACCAATGAAGCTATTAGAAAAATTATTTGAGATCAGATTGTTGGGGAAATTGACCATTTTACCCTTCACAATCATCCAATAGCAAAAATTCAAATTTTGCTCAAAACTGCAGTCCGGAAAAACACTGGTTCTTACAAACTCCCCACCATTAACCTTCTCGTCCCCAAGAAGCCTAGTAAAAGGACCAGAAGCCATGCTCCCATCCCAAGAATCTGCACAACCAAGCTACCTAGACCGTCCGATGACCAGACTTATAGGATTAACAACCACCTTCTACACAGAAGATATTCAACAACAACCAAACTGGTACTCCACACCATAGGAATACCCTTTTCGTCATTTTAAAAGAAAAATCTATGCTCAAAAGCTCTTAGAGAACATTTAAGTTTAAATTAAACAAGAAAAACTACCCTCATAAGGCCGATGGTGCATTCCCCACCATATGGATTTCCTTACACTACTCTGAGATTACACTTAGAACAGGTTCCCTCCGCCACATGGACGAACATTTAGAAAGAAAAAGGAGATTGATGTTGGGTCGATGATCTCTCAGAATACTAAATAAGAATCAAGATATCACATGATCGTCTCTTATAGGATTATACTAAGATTTCACCAAAGGCGTGTCCAACTCCGTCCGAGCCATGCTAACATACTGCAAAAACTAGACTAGGATTCAAGCACTGGTCAACCATTTCACGGTAAACTAAAATTTCTCAAAGTCACCTCCACAAAATATGGACATTTCAACACAACTTTTGGGATCCAAGTCCACAAAAATTCTTGAATCATCGGTCCCCGGATCACACCTTACCACTCACCGATCTAGATTCAAATGATGCCACCTCCAACCAAAACATCAGAAACACTAGTTGACCAGGCTTGGCACCTGAACATGCCTTCTCGTCGAAACCAATCGCGTAAACAAACTCTTCCAAAAGGAATTGGAAAACGCTGGCCAAACTTCTCACATAGGTTTCCCTAGAATGGAACAGACATTGATCTATAAGGGTTTGATTCAAAACCAAGGGTCTCTAACTCTTCCACCTAGTCCTATATAAGAATCCTCACAACTGGGTCACAAGGTATAACCACCTATCCCAAAAGAACTAAATCCTCTCAGAAGATGGTAAAGATCACAATGATCAATGAATGTCAAAACCCAAACACTGCCTACAAAGGCCCTAATCCTCATCGAGCATCCTCATAAGGAACGACTCCTTGGAGGTCACAATCAAAATAGAAGAGACAAGCTGAAATAACACTCATTGGGTATCTGTATATAGCGATACCGCGAGGAGGTCAAGTTCACAAGAAAATCCTTGGTATCTATCGACATCATTCTAAATGATCTGACTAGATAACCAGGGACATGAGAAACAACACCCCATAAGGGGTTAAACAGAAAGCCATCACATTCCATATCGGCCAACTGGGTCACTGCACCACTTATTCACAACGACTGAGTCATCATCCTCGCTCTAACACCTCAACATAGATCCACATAACCTGCCATCAGAGTAAAAAGTAAGTGTATGAAGACCCAATGGTCTCAGTAGTAAGTAAAAACACCGTTGATTCTCCATTGCATTACAGAGGTCAAATAATGACAAAGGGAAATACCTTTAGCAGAAAGAGGGTAATCCTTTGAATAAATTTCAAAAATTTGACAAAGTCAAGTCCCATATACATTTTGGACTAAGGCGCGCAAGTCACTTGCGCGCCAGACATTGGGCGCGCACGTCACCTGCGCGCCAAATATGCGGCATGCAGGTCACGTGCGCACCCAACCATAATTTTCACCTAACCTCAGCTGGCCTATAAATAGCCCCTGTGGGCCCCCCATTTCAAGGACGAAAAATCCAAAACTCAGATTCAAGCTCTGGTCACCCAAGCCTCTGTCTGAAGTCTTCCGAACAGTTCTGAGGCAAACCTTTTCCTAGAATGGAAGCTCTAAAGAAGAATAATAAGGCCAAAGTGTTAGAAATACTTGTGTACCTAAGTGTCCAACCCTTAAGGGAAATGGAGACACTTGTGTGCTGCCTTTTCCTCTCATGAAAACTTGTGCGCCGCCCTTCTGGAAGCATCTAGGGATAATACCAAGGGCTTGAGCCAAGTCTCTCCCAAGTATTACCCTACAAGTTCTCTGTCACCCCAACTGGACTGATGTCACGCAAGTATACTTGCGCGACCAGGACTTGCGCACCAGACTAGGACTTGCACGCCTCCTTCCAATTCACTTCCTTTCCTCAGATCGACCTCTCCTCTTCAAAGATAGCCTTTAAAACCCTCTTCAATGTCATTTGTCGCATGGTTCGTTTGTTGGATTCATTATCTGAAAGGAATTCTGAGAAGTTCTTTGGATTTGGGCCTCCTTCTCACGAGGAAGCCCCAAATTAAAAAGTCCCCTTAATATGGGAATCCTCTTTAGGAGTAATCCCTAGTCTTAGTTTCTTTTGATTTGGGCCTCCTTCTCACAGTACTACAAAAATTGGATTCTGCGCCTCTGGGTACGGGCGACCGCCAAAGGCGGTCGCTAATACGGAAATAAATGGGCGGGATTTTTCCCGCCCCATCGTTGCTCTCTTCCTCAAAATCACTATTGCCGCCGTGGTGCCCCGCCGTCGCGCCCCGCCATCGCGGCCCGCCGTCGCGCCCCGCTGTCGCGCTACCTCCCTCGGTCACCGCCATCCAGTCACCCCTCCCTCACATGCCATCGCCCTACCACCCTCCGGCCACCCCTCCTTCACATGCCGTCACACCCGCCCCTCCCTCCGCTGCCGTAGATCCGCCATGGCCTACCACTCGAGGTCTCTGGTTCCGCCTCATGCCCCCGCGTGTCCGGTGTCGCACCCACACTATCCCGCGGACATGAAACCTGGTTTTTTTAAAAGTACCTTTAGCGGCCGCCATTGGCAGTCGCTATTGGTTTTTACCGACGGAGCAATTGCGACCGCCAAAAGCGGTCGCAAGGCGGTCGCTATTGGTGTTTATTCTAGTAGTTTCAGGAGTAAGCCCCAAGTTACAAAGTTCCATTAATATGGGCATCCTCCTTATGAGTAAGCCTCAGTCTTAGTTTCTTTTGATTTGGTCCTCCTTCTCAAGAGTAAGCCCAAAATTACAAAGTTCTCTTAATATAGGAATCCTCCTTTGGAGTAATCCCCAAATTTCAAAGTTCCCTTTATATGGGCATCATATGTAGGAGTAATCCCCAGTTTAAATTTCTTTTGATTTGGGACTCCTTCTTAAGAGTAAGCCCCAGTCATGATTTCCTTTAACCTGGGCCTCCTCTTAGGAATAATCCCCAATCATATGTCCCTCTAAAATTATGGCTTCCTTTTCAGAAGTAAGTCCCGGGTTAAAACCCCGAATCTATATAAAGTACAAACACCTTTATGGACCCTACTCTTAGGCTTCTTTCCTAAAAGTATTTTTCTTCATTTACTTGGACATTCATACATATGTAATCCACACATCCAATAATATGATGGAATCTTTCTTGGCACAATCTTCAGGTTTTACTGATACCTCTTGTTTCTCACATAGAGCATGACTCACATGAGCTTGGAGTGTCAAAGTAATTATGACATCTCTCTTTGGGCCATTAATCATGCATAAACCTCATACTTCTTCAATAAAACTATGCGTGTTCTAATTCCTTTCTTTTTAACAAGGATACGTAGGTAGCCCATCTTTGGGTACGATCCCAACTCTGAAATAATCCCTGTCATTCTGAATGACAATAATCTTCAAGTTCCCCACTGTGTGGCTTTAAAACCAGTATGGTCATCATAATGACCAAGATATTTCTATATAATGTATTGAAGGATACCATTGACTAAGAATCTCTAATTCATATAGACGATTCTCTATTGATGGAGAACCTCAAATACATATATAAGATTCTCTAAATCTCATACATATTAATCATTGATTTCCAAATATAAATGAAAACTCATTTTCATACTTGGTGAATTAATAAGGACTCGTGAACATAACTAAAATCTATAAGAGAGTCCCAGAGTAGACAATAATTCCCCCCAAAAATGTGTGATGAGTCTGACCTCCCATCCTCTCGACCAATGAAAATTATTAAGCCTCATCAGTCCACAACTAATGGGCTCCTACCTTTGGAAGGTAGGTCCAAATGGATATAGAATCATTGGATGTTCCCGGTTATATGAATAAAACATTTAGAAACCGATTGGAAAGTTTGAACCTTAAACAAAAATGGTCATCCCAATTTCCAAAAGGAAAAAAAAATGGTGAACCCGACGTGAATCCTTAACCAAGTTAAATGATGGTTTACTTATTTGTAAGGCCCCTATTTAACTTAATGTGAGGGCCAACAAAGCAATTAATAACATATGTGCTCATCCAAAATTTATAGTTTGGCCAAACATATCTTGATTATGTCTGTTATATCAAACAAAAACTCTTTTCCAAGATCTCTCTTCATTACAGAAATGGATTCTTTAAAATTCACACCTGTGAATGCCTCGACCACTACCCCTACTGGATCCTCATCCGCTCTGAGGACGACATCACCTACTCAGTGTCTTCAACCTTGGGTCTCAAATTCATTGGATAAGGAATACCATCAACATTGTACCACTCCAACTCAAGAGGCTGCTCGACAAGCTCTCCAAGTTAACAACTCACCCTGGTTGTCCGGACAGCAACGACCAGTGGTCACGAAGCAGGTGGTGCCAACCACCATCTCCAACCATTTCGGATCGTTATCCCTGGAATGAAATCACCAGTCCCTCCCATATTATGGGGAGGTGAAAGATAAGGTCACTCAAGGTATTAATTCAAAAAGACAGGAGTCTTTCCTGAGGGCTCCCATCAACAATCACCGGCAGACTCGTGTGGTAGTGCACCCCCAACATGATGAGGGTATCGCCTTTAGGGGTTCGGCTCAGGTTCCTCAAACCCGAGCATGCAATATGAACCGTCAAAGGTGAAATCTCATAAAAAAGAAGTAGGTTCTTACTTCTACCCCTCCAGAGAAGTCCATCAAGAAAACATGATGGCAAACGACGAGCGGGCATATACACATGTTCGTGCTGATATTACTGACCAGTAGACTCGTCTGGTAGTAACTCACCAATCCTGTTAGACAATTCCGATGGAGTATTATAGGCAGGCATATAAACATGTATATAATTCATCAGCTAGTCTGCAGGCTCGTCTGACTGCAACCAATGAAACTCACCAATCAAATGTGGATGGGAACAATCATCAGGGACATACACCTACAATTCATCAGGAAAACCAACTGTCTCGTTTGGTAGTACCCGTAGATGTCAATTGGAATTCTCCAATGACAAGAAGCAGGAAGATACAATTTTCTACCCCCACACATGAGTACTATCAGAATTCACTGATAGGAATAGGAGTACAGGAGTAGGAATACAATCCTAATCCAATCACAAAATGGATGTATATTCCTATTCCAGTAGCTGAAGTCACCAAGCACATTCTGAAAATGGTGAAAGAGAAGAATCAAATCCCTTCCCATATTATGGATGCCTATCAGAATATTATAATAGCTTTAGCAGCATCATAGGGAAAGAATCATAAATCTATCCCTATCAGTGGAGTGACTCATCAACATATCACTTCAGAATAGATACACACCTCTTTCCCAGTATAGGAGGGTTGTGGACCATACTCCCCCCTGTCATACGGACAATCAAGTCTGACACATACACCAAATTTGAATGGAGATAATCAGCCTAACCTGACTATTTCTCCTGAGTAGGCACATACATCTACCCATAATAACAACTTACATCAAAAAGTGGTTTCCAATGTGAGTAAGAAGTCATCTAAGAAAAAGACACACCCAGCAGAGTTGAGAAATCAAGATCTAATCTGTAATAAATCCTTCCTCGATGCTGGAGTTCTTGAAGCCCTCAGGCACTTATCTGTTACAACTCAAGATTCTCCTCTTTCATTTTCAAATTCTAGAAATAACAACAATAATTCCGAAGGTCTTCATTAGAAACTTCCTCATGAAGGCATGCTTCATGACAGTTTGGTCGATCTCAAAGTATGATCTTTAGATGAGACCCACGATAACCCTCTGCATTTCCAGATGATCAAGGATAAAAAGGTTTCATCTTTTGTAGTAACCCACCATGGTGTTCCTCCCCATGATGATGAATTTAGCTGCAAAAGTCCTCTCTACAGTAGTAATTTTCATTGCCTAGAAAGTTCTTCAACGGAAAATTCAGTAACAAGAAATCCCTCTTATCTTGAGGCCCGTGAAAATGTGAAGCTAGTCATGTCTGATGCTTTACCGTTAGCAGGTAAAATACTTTCTCAATCAG
Organism: Viscum album; assembly: GCA_963277665.1. Taxonomy (NCBI): domain Eukaryota; kingdom Viridiplantae; phylum Streptophyta; class Magnoliopsida; order Santalales; family Viscaceae; genus Viscum; species Viscum album. The sequence continues at coordinate 1,330,459,237 of OY728120.1, read as the reverse complement.
AAGATAGCCCGGGGTGTATGTCATTTTCTGAACCACCCCTGGTACATTCATACTCTAATTTGATAAATGAATTCTCAACCAATCTTTTAGAATCTGATGAAGCAACAAAGAAGCACCATCTTTGGTCTAATCAGGTAGAAGAATCTACATCGAATGATAAGGAGGAAGTGCTGAATACGAGAAAACAACTGGAGAAAGGTGAAGTACCAGTCATGTTTTGGCCTTTGGCTTACTCTCAGTATGATATTTCGGAAATGTTGATGAAAGATTGAATTCAAGATATTCGTCTCAACATGTGGAAAAATATCTGTCACATAAAAGAGAAAATTTTATCTTATGATGAATATGAAAATCAAGTTAAGATAATAGAAGGGTTACAATGCCAAATTGATTTGGAATCTCTCTAAGTTTCCTGATATCCAAAGGTTGAAAAGCAGCAGAGAGCCCTTCAGTGTGCATTCTTTGGCGCACTAAAAAGGTTTCACCAATTAATTACTAATTCCCCACCTGGTATTCATATCAGGGAATGGGGTGTTCATTGAGCACTACATTTCACTGTACTCTCCAGTCATGAAAGCCCTCCAAAAGTGGTCTCATGAAATATTATTTCCCATGGTCGGGCACAACCAATTAGTTTTGTGTGTAATCAAAGGATTGCTTAGGAACATGCCTCAAATAGTTCTTACCAATGTCAAGCATACAAATAACAAGTTTTAGAATTACTCTTGCATCAAGAAAATGAGAATATCGAACATGCTTCTTGTTTAGAGCATGTACATCATCAGATGACAGAGTTGTCAAAAATCATTCAACGATCATTTGAGCCAAGTGATCTGAGTGAATGTCAGATGATGCATCCAGCTAATTTCTCGACTAAAATCCACAAAATCAGGAGATATTTTAATAATGTCTCAGATGTACCAGCTCAAGAACCACTTCATCTTTCCAGGATGGGGAATCTTTTATCCCAACCCTTAGGATCAACAGATGGGATTCAAGGAGTTGAGCAGGGAAAGCAGGAATAGCCCCAGTCCACCAGACTAGGGACTTTTTTGAATCCTCAATCTTTTCCATAGTGAAAGTCAGTTTTCTCCCAGTTAGGGAAGAAGACACAAGAGGAACGTAGTGCCAAGCTATCATGAGATTCCCTCCAAATTAGGTTTCATCAAGAAGTTCCTGATGGATCAACTCAACAAAAGGAAATGTCTCATAAAGGACATGGAAGAAAAAAATATCGTAGAAATGGTGATAGAAGGGATTCAATGCATTATGCATTGATAAATGTAATCAATGAAGTTGTCACTGATCCCCCAGAACATGAGGTTCACTCAGAGGAATCATATGAAGATGTTTCTATTCAATATGTTGTACGTACAGAAATAAATGAAGAAGGTGTGTGTACCAGAAGCCAGAGGGATTCCCAGAGGCAAGATATTCCTCCGGGCAATTCTCTTCCATACTCCAGAAAGGAACATGCCAAGGAAAGGGGTAAATTTCATGTTATGTCCCACCCTACCTCTGTAGAAGGACAATCACTCTCATTAGAGGAATGGTTCGCACAACAAGAGGAAGAAATGAAGGAGTTAAGGAGGTTGAATGCAAAACTACTTCAAGGTAGTCTTCCTCCTAAGCATGCTGGAGTCAGACAGTCAAGGGAATTCGTTGTAGTTACTGGGATCGATCAAGAATATCCTCCTTCACAAGTACACCCTCAAAGGCCCAATCCTATGGGTCATGCACAACAACAACTGGTAATGCTACCATCAGTTGCAGTACCAGTCTCCACACCTGTCCAAACTCCAGTTATTGCACCTACTCAGGTCAAAGCTCAACCAGTTGTTTCTAAATATTTAATAACTACCATTGAGTCATTAATAGATCGGTTGGAAGCTATGGAAGGAAAACGTGCACAAGATAAACCGAAAAAGAAAGCTTACCCGGAGTGGGTTGATGCAATTCCTCCCCCATCAAATTTTTCGAATACCACATTCCAAATTTTTAATGGTTCGGGAGACCCAGAACAACACTTAACAATTTTTTTTTGTGTTGCGATCCTATGATGGGAACTCCTCAACAACAAGAATAAGTTAAGCTCGGATGTTTTGTGCAGTCATTACAAGGGCCTCCTTTTTTCTGGTATACAAGTTTGATGTCTCGGTCAATTACTTGGTGGGAAGATCTCTGTCAACGATTCCTTATTCAATTTAGGTCAACATTACCAAAGACGACAATTTTTTATGATACAAATTAAAAGCATAGGGAAAATTAAAGAGTTTCAGATTTCATTGGTCGCTGGAAGGGATTAACATATTTTTTAAGCTTAGTACTCCCTCAAGAAGATTTGTTTCCAATCTGTGTGGAAACTTTGTGTAATGAATTATGCACACCATTGATCCCAGTGAAATAAACAGGAGGGTTTAGAGACCTTACTTAAATCGATCAACAGATCGAATATTCTCTTATAAAGACTAAGGCTAAAACTCGTGTCATTCCATCAACTCCCAGAAGGAGAATGGGGAGATCAAAGACAGCTATAGTTACACTTAAACAAGCATCTGTACCTGCTTCCACTTCAAAACCATCATCTTATCGAAGGGCTCAACATCCTTAGCGTCAACAACAGAGGTCTTCTCGTTAAGATGATCAAAGAGATAAAAGAATGAAACAATTTGAGGAGTTAAAGAACAAATTTTATTCTTTCTGAAATGAAAAAGTTCCTGGTTACTTCATTTTGGCTCGGGAAAATAATTTGGTTCATTTTCCAAGGCCTAAAAGGCCGAACAAGGAAGGAGATGAAGACATCCCAAAATATTTCCCATTTCATCAGATGTTGGGGAATCCCATTCAAGAGTGTTTTGTCTTCAAAGACCTTCTGCAAAAGATGGTGGACTCGGGACAAGTAAAACTGAAAGGTTCTTCAGCTCAGGTAGCATGTGTTACTGCTAAAGATCCAGAGGAAGAAGGCGATTGGAACGAAGACAAAAGAAAAAATGCACAGAAATATGATGATTATAAGTTCTGGAAAATGATCAACAGAAATCATTCCATTTTACAGATGTAATTGAAGAATCCAATTTTGTATTCTGCTATGAATGCCACAGCAAAACCCCCTTCATCAGAAGTAAAATCCTCAAAGAGGTGGCATAATTCGAAGAAGGAAGAGCAGTATGAAGAAGATGAGCTCATGTCAAAGCCTATATTGTCTTTGACTCTGGCAGATTTTATGTCATCTACTTCAAAAGCACGGGCACCACCCCACCAAACAGTACAAACCAAAATGGTTCATTAGGAAGAGTCTTCATCAGATGAAGAGTTGATCGTTGGTTCTGTTAACATGATTAACATAAAGAATTTGTATGCTATTCAAAGTTTCGATATTGATGAGCCTGAGTTACCTGTATCAAACAAAGGAATTAAAGGGAGTTATAGAGGTCTAGGATATAATGGAAGACATGGATATTTAAGAAGAAAATATTCTAATCCTACCCCTTCTAGAACTGTATATGCAGTAGAAACTCTTGGAAAATCCCTTCAGCGGGATCAACAAGAACGAGAAAGTTCTTCTACACATAGAAGATTCAGTCCTGGGACAGTTATTTGGAGGACCGGTTAGAGGTTACACCCTCTTCTTCTCATCAAATAAATAGACCTAGTCAGTCTAATCTGCCATATCTAGAAGTATTTCCAACTCCAACACCGATACAAGATGCATATACTTCCAAATCATCAACTTATAAGGCACCTGTGAAACCACTTATTCCTATTGGGAAATGCAGAACATTGGACCAAAAGTATGATGTATTGAATCATTTGTCCCAAGTACCATCCAAGTTATCAATTCTGGATGCCTTGAATCTATCAAAAGTTCTTTGGGAGGCACTCATTGAGGCTTTTTCAAGTCCTCAGGAATTCAAAACTGAAATTACTGTGGCTGAAGTATACAATATAGAGAATTACCCTTCATAATGCCATGCAATGATATCTTTTACAGATGAAGATGAAGTTGATGTTGTTCATGAACATATTAGACCTTTGTATTTATCTGGAAAGGTCAATGATGTAGACATCTGACAGGCTTTCATTAACAATGGTCCAGGAGTCATCCTCATCCCTATTAGTACAATTCATCGATTGGGCCTCACCGAATCTGATTTATCTCCTTCTACATTGATGTTGCAAGGATATGATAAAAATGAACAAGAACCTCTGGGTGAGATTACACTCAGAACTCAGTTTGGAGACCGTGTATCCAATTCAGATTTCATGGTTGTTTGTAATGACATAGCCTTCAACATTTTTCTTGGAAGACATTGGCTACATCAACATGCGGTTATACCTTCATCATAACATCAATGTCTAAAATATTGTTTCATTGGTCAAATTGGGACATTGTATGGTGATAAATCCCCATTAAAAACATGTGAATCTCAATACATAGAGGCAGAATTATATCACATAGAGGGAAAGGAGATATCCACAATAAAGAAGGTTTCCAAAATTATTGATCCATATGGTTTGGAAAAGATTCCAATAAACCCATTCATACATGTGAGTACATATTATGTGTTTCCTATCAGTCAAATTGAAAGGATAGACCCAAATCCAAATACTCTTATGGAAACTTCCATAATGTCAATTACGTCAACCAATCCAAACATCATGGTACAAATTGTTGATTCACCAGGCAATGATGAAAGCTAAAATAGAGATGTCTTCATTTCATCTGCTGAAATCAAGAAATTATATACTTTATCAACTAGGCTAGAAGAAGTTATATCAATTCCAAAGATGAATGATGATGTTGATTCTCAATCCATTATCTCCTCTTTATTACACAAGGAAGACCCTTTATCATCAATAGGGTTAGAAATGATAGCCTTTTGTTCAAGATGTTTAAATTATAACTTCTACCTTGATTAAGGAAATTTTGATTCATCATCAACTATGAAAGTAGAAACAAAATAAGTAACACATATTGAAGAAGAAGGGGAAGATTTCTGGGATGCTCCTCCAGCATTTGAAGAATGAATATTTACCACTATGGATGAACTCAAAGAAATAAATCTAGGTACAAAAGAAGATCCACGCCCCCAATTAAATTAGTGCGGCCCTGACTCTTGAAGAGCAAGAAATGTATATTTCATTTTTAAAGAAAAATTGAGATATATTTTCTTGGAATTATACAGAAATTCTAGGGCTTGATCCTGATGTTGCTACACATCATTTGGGTTTTCTATAAGAACATCGAGGATTCAAGCAAGCCAAAAGAAGAACTCACCCAACTTTTGTCTCCCAAATTGAAGCTGAAGTGGATTAGCTTATTAAGGATAACATCATCAGAGAATTTCAATATCCAAAATGGTTGGCTACTATTGTCCCTGTGGAAATGAATAATGGACAAATTAGAGTTTTCATTGACTTCAGAGATCTTAATCGGCATTGTCCCAAGGATGATTTTTTGGTTTCGATCACAGAACTCTTAATAGATGCACCGTATATCCAAACACTTTTAGGGAAATTTTATGAATGTTATGTGAATTATTTGGTGGTTAAATCCAGACAACGTTCTAATCGCTTGGATGATTTTGAAATCATGTTCCACAAACTTTGACAACACAATTTGAAGATGAACCCCTTGAAATATGATTTTGGGGTAACCCCCGGAAAATTTGTCCGCTTTGTTTTATGCCACCGTGGTATCAAAGTTGATCCTAAGAACACAAAATCAATCCTTGGTATGTCACATCCTTGAAATTTGAAGTAATTGAGAGGACTTCAAGGACACTTGGCCTATATTCAGTGTTTCTTCTCTAATTTGACAAGAAAATGTTTACCCTTCACCAAATTAATGAAGATCGGAGTAACATACCAGTGGACTGAAGAATGTCAAGAAGCATTCAATATTCTAAAGAAATATATCTTGAGTCTGTTGGGACCATGTTGGATGGATAAGGAATTTTGAAAAGTTTGATGTTATAGAGTGTTGTCTTTTGTTGTCAAAGAAGATAAATCAATTAACTATGTAAAAGGACCAGACACTAGACAATGATTTGCTGATATTCATTTCAAAAATATCATAATTTAGGAGAGCTTGTGATTCAAGCCATATGAAGGAAAGGGGGAGAAATGATGATGCCAATCATATACAGTTTTGATAGGAAGGAATGATGTTTTTGGAAGATAAGGATGTTTCGGTACTTCCCATTGTAACTCTGACGATGCTCATGATGATCTATCAAAGGATATATATCACGATAGAAGAGTGCATGATGAAATCTGACGAAATGTTATGGGAAGAAGTGAATATATAGATGAAAAAGGAACAGACCATCTGGATGCGGCACAAAAGAATAGTTTAAGGTGGCGCTGTTTACCAGTGTTTGCAAAATTTTTGGGCCTGAAAATCGGAAAATGTAAAGTAGTGATTTTGGAAAAGGAAAGAAAGTGGCGCGCAAGTCAAGAGTGGCATGAAAGATTTGGAGTACAAGTATTGGTGCACAAGTATAAGTGGTGTGTAAGTGATATTTAAAAGATCATCCAATCAAAATATGACAAAGGAAATAAAGTGGCGCGCAAGTTAAAAGTGTCGCGCAAGTCCAGACTGTCGTGCATGTATTGGCGCACAAGTATTGGCGCACAAGTGCATGTTGTACACAAGCCATATTGCAAAATCATCATATCAAAATATGTCAAAGGAAAGAAAGTGTCGCGCTAGTGAAGGAAGGGAATGAAAGTGATGAAGCGGCACACAAGTGAGGCGCACAAGTATATGTGGCGCACAAGTATATGTGGCGCACAAGTCACCAAAATTCCAATAAATAGATGAATAGCCTCCTCATTTCTAAATGCTCAACACTTAATAGAAAATTCAAGCTCTGACCGCACAAGTTGGAGAGGGTGCTCTGATTGCGCAATTAGAAGAGGGTGATGCACAAGTTGATGTGGCGAGCAAGCTGAGGGTTATTTACAAGGTGAACATGGAGGGTGTCGCGCAAGGTTTGGCGCGCAAGTGTTGTCGCGCAAGTTTTGGCGTGCATGTTTTTCCGCGCAGGTTCAGGGAGGTGCTCAAAGAGGGTGGCGCGCAAGTAAGGGTGACGTGCATGTTTTAGCGCGCAAGTTTATGAGGAACACAAGCAGGTGGAATGCAAGAAGTAAGGCGCACAAGCAGGAGCCGCACAAGCAATGAGCCATGTAAGTAGGGAGTGGCGCGTAAGCTGTCTGCTCCAGGAGGTTCTCACCAGCTTTTAGGAAGGAATGTGAAGAATTGATTTGAAATATTTGATTTGTGAAAATTCATTAAGAAGAAAATAATAATTACATTACCGTATTTGTGCTAAGAGGGAGGACACACACTATTGGATTGTTTTCAAAGTGCTACACGAGTGTAAGGGTATATCCCACGCATTGTATTCCACATAACACTACGGGAAAAATGGGTATTTGCGACGGGGATAAATCCCGTCGCAAATAGTCCCGTTAAAAACTTAATTGCGACAGGGAAAGCTAACCCGTCGCAAAAGGACTGGCGCGCTTTGCGCGCCAAATCGCGGGAAAGTTATTTGCGATGGGAATATACCCCCATCGCAAATATTATGTCGGCAGGTTATTATTTGCGACGGGACCCGTCACAAATAACTATTTAACCGTTGACCGTAATAAATGCGGGCTAAGTTATTTGCGACGGGTACCGTCGCAAATATACCCGTCGCAAATAAGCTAACCTATAAATACCACCCATCCGTTTTTTTCATTCATTCTCAAACTCTATCTTTTACTTCTCTCAAAACTCTATTTTTAGAGTTCAGCATTTCTTAAGTTTAATTTTTTTTTCCGGAGTCGATATTGAAGTTTTCAACAATGATCGGAGATCAACCTCAGCTCAATTTTAAAGGTATTTATGTTCATTTTAATTTAATATTTATTTTAAATTTTTTATTCGTTTCAATTATTCTTAATTAGTTGTAATTTAATTATGTTTACATTGTTTTGTTATTTAATAAATTTAAATTATTAGTATTCATTGTTTATAGTTAATGGTAATTAGGAATAATTAGTAATAATTAAGAATAAATACTAATAATTAGTAATAAATACCAATAATTAGGAATAATTAGTAATAATTAGCAATAATTACCAAAAATTAGTAATAATTAGTAATAATTACTAATAATTAGCAATAATTACCAATAATTAGTAATAATTTCCAATAATTACCAATAATTAGTAATAATTTCCAATAATTAGTAATAATTACTAATATTTAGTACTAAATACTAATAATTAGTAATAATTACCAATAATTAGGAATAATTAGTAATAATTACCAATAACTACCAATAATTCGTAATAATTAATAATAATTACCAATAATTAGAAATAATTAGTAATAATTACCAATAATTAGCAACAATTGGTAATAATTAGTAATAATTACCAATAATTATCCATAATTAGTAATAATTACCAATAATTATCCATAATTAGTATTAATTACCAATAATTATCCATAATTAGTAATAATTACCAATAATTAACAAGAATTTCTAATAATTAGTAATAATTTACTAATTACCAATAATTATCCATAATTAGTAATAATTACTGATAATTACCAATAATTAGTAATAATTTACTAATTACCAATAATTATCCATAACTAGTAATAATTACCCATAATTAGTAATAATTATCAATAATTAGTAATAATTAGAAATAATTACCAATAATTACCATTAATTAGTAATAATTACAAATAATTATCCATAATTAGTAATAATTACCAATAATTACGAATAATTACCGATAATTAGTAATAATTGGTATTAATTAGTAATAATTAGCAATAATTAGTAATAATTAGAAATAATTACCAATAATTACCACTAATTAGTAATAATTAATAATAATTACCAATAGTTAGTAATAATTAGTAATAATTACCAATAATTATTAATAATTAGTAATAATTTGTAATAATTAGTAAAAATTACCAATAAATAGTAATAATAACCAATACTTAGTAATAATTAGTAATAATTAGTAATAATTCGTAATAATTAGTAATAATTACCAATAATTAGTAATAATTACCAATAATTAGTAATAATTACCAATAATTAGTAATAATTACCAATAATTAGTAATAATTACCAATAATTAGTAATAATTACCAATAATTAGTAATAATTCGGAATAATTAGTAATAATTACCAATACTTACCAATAATTTGTAATAATTACCAATAATTCGTAATAATTACCAATAATTAGTCATAATTACCAATAATTAGTAATAATTAGTAATAATTAGTAATAATTAGTAATAATTACCAATAATTAGTAATAATTAGTAATAATTTGCAATAATTAGTAATAATTACCAATAATTTGTAATAATTACCAATAATTAGTAATAATTGCCAATAATTAGTAATAATTACCAATAATTAGTAATAATTACCAATAATTAGTAATAATTAGTAATAATTAGAAATAATTAGTAATAATTAGTAATAATTACCAACAATTAGGAATAATTACCATCAATTAGTAATAATTACCAATAATTAGTAATAATTACCAATAATTAGTAATAATTAGTAATAATTAGTAATAATTACCAATAATTAGTAATAATTACCAATAATTAGTACTAATTACCAATAATTAGTAATAATTACCAATAATTCGTAATAATTAGTAATAATTAGTAATAATTACCAATAATTAGTAATAATTACCAATAATTAGTAATAATTACCAATAATTTGTTATAATTACCAATAATTAGTAATAATTACCAAACATTACCAAAAATTACCAAAAATTACAAAAAATTAGTAATAATTAGTAATAATGAGTAATAATTACCAATAATTAGTAATAATTACCAATAATTAGTAACAATTACCAATAACTAGTAATAATTACCAATAATTAGTAATAATTACCAATAATTAGTAATAATTACCAATAATTAGTAATAATTACCAATAATCAGTAATATTTAGTAATAATTATTAATAATTAGTAATAATTACCAATAATTAGTAATAATTACCAATAATTAGTAATAATTACCAATAATTAGTAATAATTACCAATAATTAGTAATAATTACCAATAATTAGTAATAATTACCAATAATTAGTAATAATTAGGAATAATTTGCAATAATTAGGAATAATTTGCAATAATTAGCAATAATTAGCAATAATTAGGAATAATTAGCAATACTTAGCAATAATTAGTAATAATTCACAATAATTACCAACAATTAGCAATAATTACCAATAATTAGCAATAATAACCAATAATAACCAATAATTACCAATAATTACCAATAATTACCAATAATTACAAATAATTACAAATAATTAGTAATAATTAACAATAATTAGTAATAATTGCCAATAATTAGTAATAATTAGTAATAATTAGTAATAATTAGTAATAATTAGTAATAATTAGTAATAATTAGTAATAATTAGTAATAATTAGTAATAATTAGTAATAATTAGTAATAATTAGTAATAATTAGTAATAATTACTAATAATTACCAATATTTTCCAATAATTACCAATATTTTCCAATATTTACCAATATTTTCCAATATTTACCAATATTTTCTAATATTTACCAATATTTACCAATATTTACCAATATTTAACAATTTTTACCAATTTTTACTAATATTTACCTATATTTACCAACATTTACCAATATTTACCAATATTTACCAATATTTACCAATAATTACCAATAATTACCAATAACTAGAAATAATTACCAATAATTAGGAATAATTACCAATAATTTCAAATAATTACCAATAATTAGAAATAATAACATTATTACATTATTTGTATATTTTATTATTAATATTAAAATAATATAATTTTCTATATTATATACAATTATCTTTTCATCTGTGTGTTTTTTGTCTCCACTTGTAATATTTGCATTCTTTTTCAAAATTATCAACCTAATCGCCGGTGGAGAGGTGAAAGTGAATACAAATATTACATGTGGAGATAGAATGTTAAACACACAGATGAAAGGAGAATTGTATATAATATAGAAAATTATATTATTTTGATATTAATAATAAAATATACTAATAATGTAATAAGGTTATTATTATATAATTAATGTTTATGAAAAAAATATATTAGTATTATTAAAATAATAAAAAATCAATATAATATTAATATTATCAATATTCTTAACATGTTTTTCTTTATTCTCAACATATTCACTCCTTTCTTGAGTGTTTTTTTTAACAAATTATTCAAAACCAGTAATGCTTTTATATTTTATAGAAAAATACGGAACAATGAGGTCGTCAACAGTCATTATTAGATGACCGCATATGGATAAATCAACGTAGAAATCCAAAGGGTTCTAGTTTAAATCCAGTATATATAGAGGGTGTGGAGACTTTTTTATCATTTACGGCATCAAATCCAGAATTTGTTTCAGAAGGAAAAATAAAATGCCCTTATAGAAAATGTGCATTGAGAACGTTTGACACGTTTGACAAAGTGGGGGGACATCTATTGCGTTTTGGTTTTCAACCAGATTATGTTTTTTGGTATCAAAACGGTGAATGCAGTTCCAGAGTAGGTGAAACCAACTTGATTCTAGATCCATCCTGGTTTCAAGATTTAGTACATGATGTTGAAGGTTCATTTGTTCAACATACAGAAACTCCGGCTGATATAGATTCAAATCCTGAGTTGGCACCGTCTGAATTTTATGAGTTGTTGAGGTCTATTGAGGATGCATTATATCCTGGCTGCAATATGAAAAAATTAGAAGCAGTTGAAAAATTTATGGCTAACAAATCAGATAACGAAATGTCAAACACCTATTTTGACCAGATATTTTCTTTGCTTAAAACACTGTTACCCGAAGGAAATGTTTTGCCTGCAAATTACTATGAGTGTAAGAGGCTGGTTCGAAATTTGGGACTTACATGTCAGAATGTTCATGCATGTTCAAATGGCTGCATTTTATATTCTGTGGAAAATGAGTCATTGGATAGTTATCCCACATGTGGGAAACTGAGATATAAATAAGGGAAACATGGGAAGTCTGGTTTGATTCCTGTAAAACTGTTGACATATTTTTCGCTTACATCCAGACTTCAGCGTTTATTCATGTCTACGAATACATCGACAATGATGTCATGGCATAAAGCGAATATTTCAACCGATAAAAGCTTGAATCATCCAGCCGATAGTGATTCATGGAATCATTTTGATAGAGTGAATCCATCCTTTGCTTTAGAAGCTAGAAATGTTCGACTGGGCCTTTCCATTGATGGTTTCTGTCCGTTCGGATCTTATGGTAGTCAATATTCATGTTGGCGTGTTTTTTTAACTCCGTACAATTTACCTCCATGGATGTTGATGAAGGATCCATATATCTTTTTGACTTTACTAATTCCAGGACATTTGAAGAAAAATATTGATGTTTATTTGAAACCATTGATTGATGAATTAAGTTTATTGTGGAGTACTGGTGTCAGTATATATGATGTTTCTACGAAACATAATTTCATACTAAGAGCAGCATTGATGTGGACAACTAGTGACTTCCCGGCTTATATGATGTTATCTGGATGGAGTACACATGGTTAGAAATCATGTCCTTATTGTATGGGAGAGAACAAAGCATTTATGCTAATTCATGGAAAGAAACCTTGTTATTTTGACTTTCATCGCAGATTTCTTCCAGCTAATCATCCTTTTTGCAGAAACAGATCTCATTTCAGAAAAGGAAAAATTGAAAGGGATGGACCTCCAAAAATGCTATCAGGTTCGGAGTTAAAATCAATTGTATTTTCATTACCTCCCATCACTTTTGGTCCCACAATAAACCAACATAAAATTTCTAGTTTTGGGGAAGAAAACAATTGGATTAAACGTAGCATATTTTGGGATTTTCCATATTGGTCTGATTTGTTGGTCTGCCACATGTTGGATGTCATGCATATTGAGAAGAACTGTTTTGATAATTTGTTTCATACAGTTTTGGATACGCCAGGAAAGAGCAAATACAATATAAATGCATGTTTAGATCTTGCCCAAATTTGTAGGCGTCCAGAATTGGAACTGTTTGAGAATTTCAGAACAGAAAGGTTACTGAAACCAAAAGCAGCTTATACACTATCTAAAGAAAACCGTTTATTATTTTGTCAGTGGATTGCAGATTTGAGACTTCTAGATGGTTGTGCTTCCAATTTGGGTAGATGTGTAAAGAATGGTCATATTACTGGATTAAAAAGTCATGATTGTCATGTTATAATGGAAATGCTTCTACCTATAGGATTAAGAGGTCTGTTGAATTCTGTGATTTGGGATTCCATAACAGACATGTCTCATTTTTTTCAGGAAATTTGTGTGGCTACAGCAGATTATGATGCTCTATGTAAACTTGAAGAAGATGTTGTTGTAATTATATGTAAATTGGAAAAAATATTTCTGCCGTCTTTCTTCGACTCAATGGAACATTTGGTGTTACATTTTCCATATGAAGCCAAATTTGGAGGTCCAGTACAGTTTTGATAGATGTACCCATTTGAAAGATGCATGCAAAAATTGAAAAGAAAAGTACGTAACAAAGCATCTATTGAATGATCTATTGCAGAAGCTTATTTTCAAGAGGAAATATCTTTTTTCTACTCCCATTATTTTGAATCTGAGTATCCTTCAAAACAAAACCGAATGGGACAGAATGGGAGGAATATTGATGAAATCGACAATCAATTATCTGTTTTCAACTAGCCAGATCTTGGTTTTGGTGGAGTTTATGAACGCTGGCTTTCGGATGATGAACATCATAGAGCTCATATGTATGTTCTGCTCAACTATGAAGAGATGACATCAGTTGTACTGTAAGTGTTTTTATCACTTATTCTATGATTTATGTTACAGTAAATAACTTTGTTTTTTATAGGTTGTATGATAATCATATCAAGAAACAAATTCCACAAATTATAGCAGCTGCTCTCGAAGAACGCCGACAGAAAAATTTCTCTCAGTGGTTTCAAAAACTGGTAACATAAATTATTTATCTTTTAGAAACTCATTCAATGTATAGTTTACTATATTGATAATTATTTCACAAATTTTCAGGTGCCTCGACTTGCTGATAAAATTGACAAACGGCTGTGTATATTGAGTAACCCACCTTCCAATCTTGTTAAAACTTATAATGCATATGTGGTGAATGGATTTCGATTTCACACACATGCATATGGGGAATCAAAAAAAATGAACAATGGAGTTAGCTTGAGAGGATCTCATCATCGAGAAAATGAAGTTGACTTTTATGGAATACTTGATGAAATCATTGAACTCTGTTATCTTGGACAACATTACATAACCATGTTCAAATGTCGGTGGTTGGATACAGAGAGAGGTGTGTGTGTTCATCCGACTCATGGAATCATCGATATTATATGTAAAAGTGTTCTCGAAGTAAATGAACTATTCTTATTGGCTCAATAGGCACATCATGTTTATTACGCAATGTACTGTGCTACATCAAGTGACTTGACTTATTGGTGGAGTGTAATAAAAATAAATATTCGAGACAATCAGTTTAGTAAAAGTGAATGTTCTTTCATTGATATGCAAAGAATTGAAGTTTTTCAAGAGAGTACTCAAAATCATTTTTTTTTACAAAGAGACATGAGTATCGATGACGATAGCCCACATTTAAGAGTCGGTGATGACGATGATGTTAATGATGCCACAAATGAATTTGAAATGGTAAGAGATGAAGCAACTGGAACTCAAATGGATATCGATGTTATTGAGGAGGAATATGAAGATGAAAATGACATATATGAAGATGATGATGAAGATGAACACTGATAGAATTACATGGTAGTTATATACAATCATAATATATATATATGTATATATAATAGTAATTATAAATTATTTTCTAACAACATTAACATTTACTGTTTCAGATGGATGACGACACATTTCGTGAGTTGGCGGATGCTGACCTACCATTCGATGCGGATGAGTTGCTGGCAGATGACCCTTAGCCTGTAGGTGCTCCAGGGAGTATGCGGAGGGGGCATTGTCTTGCACGATTGATGATTCCTGACCCCGTCCCCGAGCGACGTCAACATCTTATGTTTGATCCATGCAAACGGAGGTGTGATAACCTGTGTGATAACCTGTGGATTTGACTAAGATTTCATTAATCTATTCACATAATAAATGTTTATTATTTTTATAGTTTTCCGCATATAGCAGTCGGATAGGGAAACACTATTTTGCGCAACTATTTCTCTCAGCTGTAGACCACATCGGAGCAGATTCCCATTGATGTGCAGCAGGCCATGTTCGGCCATTGGTTGGTACGTACGTAAATAAATAATTTTTATTTTGAAAATTATTTCATTTCTAACAAGATATTTTGATTTATTTGTAGGGTTTATGGTATCCGATCGAGGATACTCTGCGTGACTCCATCCACGAGGCATGGGAGGTGGCCATGCGTGATCGCTTTCGTCAGTTTTTTCACAATTTAAGAAAAGCTGCCACGAAGAAAGCAGGAGTGTCAGATTTTGACGAGTCATGTACAGCACACCGAACAGAGTACATTTCATCCCATGTATGGGATGGATTATGTGTGCACTGGTTGAGTGGTGCCTTTCAGAGGAGATCATCGGTGGGGAGGCAGAATCGGGGAAGACAGGAGGTGACTCATCAAGCTGGGAGTCGTTCTTTCAGTATTCATAGACAGCATCTGGTACGTTCATTATTTATAAATATTTTATATAACTATAAATATTAACAGTTTATTTTTTATTCTTATAGGCTGTCGAGCACCCCGATATTACGGAGTATGATGTATATCAGAGGATGTATAGTGATCCTGCTACTGGGGAGCTCAGAAGTGATCGTCAGCATCACATCGTGGTCAGTATTATTTGTTTTTAGGTTTCAAAATTAACTGCATATAATATATTCAAAATTTTAATTTTAAATTGCAACTACATGAGTTATATGAGGCCGTAGCATCACAGACCCGGCCTGAGAGTTAGGCCGATTCATCAGATCAGACCACTGGCTGTCAGTTTGATGAGGCGGCATGGATGCAGGCCACCCAGTATGCCTTCAAGAAGGGCCGGGTAGTTGGTATCAGCTCTCAACTGACTCCTGAAGATTATTATGGCAGTGCTGCGATGTCAGCGTCCAGCTCGAGAGGAGCTCGTGCATATTCTTCTGCTACACAGTATGAGGATCAGTTGTGATCTTAGACTTCACTGATAGAGAGTCTCCGACAGGAGCAAGAGAAGATGCGTTAGCAGTAGCAGCATCATGAGGAGGAGCGTCGATGCCAGCAGCAGTTGTACGAGGATCAGATGAATCGGTGGCAGTAGCAGCAGCAGGAGCAAATGGAGTACATGCACTGACTCACTCATGCTTTAGGGATGGAGTTTCCTCCAACAGCATCTGCAGATCCCCCTCCCCCTCCTTCAGATAAGAGTTTGTTTTTATGTTATAAAGTTTGTTAAATCAAAATATGAATTTTTTTTCTATTCGTAGTTTCTGTCTCATTATAAAATATTAATAATATTATATTTTGAAATAACAATATTAATATGAATAATAATATTATTTATATTTTATAATATTAAATTATATATATATATATATATTAACATATTAAAATATTATAATTTAATTATATTTTTTGTAATATTTCAATTATTTTAATATTTGAATGTAAAATAATTCTATTATTTTTATATTAATTAAAATAACTTATTAATATTTTTTTATTTATGAATTATAATTATATTATAATTATATTAATTAAATCATTTATTAATATTCTATTATTTTTTATTTTTGAATTATAATTCTATAATTATTATATTAATTAAATAATTTATTATTAATTTATTATTTTTAATTGTGAATTATAATTCTATTATTATATTAATTAAAATCATTTATTAATATTTTATTATTTTTTATTTTTGAATTATAATTGGATTATTATTATATTAATTAAAATAATTTATTAACAATTTATTTTTTTTTATTTTTTTTATAGTATTTGCGACGGGATACTATGCCCGTCGCAAATAGTATTATTATTATATTCATTAAAATAATTTATTAATAGTTTTTAAAAAAAATAGTAGTTGCGACGGGCCCCTCATAAATACTATTTTTAAAAGTTTTTACAAATATACAGAGTAATATTTGCGACGGGAAGGATCCCCGTCACAAATAACGTGTTTAGCGACGGGCCCGTCGCAAATAATTTTTGTTGCAACGCTGTTTTCTGTGACGGGTCATTTGCGACGGGATCCCGTCGCAAATGACCCCTCGCAAATACCTGTTCTTCTAGTAGTGTAAAAAGATTGTTATCTAGTGAATTGTGGGGTACTAGATTGTTTTCATACCATACCAAGGATGTAGATACTCTGTTGAGTAGTGAACCTTGTAAATCCTGTGTTCATGTGGTTGTGTGTGTTCAGCAGGGAAGAAACTCTTTAAGAGGAGGTCAAGGTTTTTTCAAAAAGTAGGAAACATAAAATGAAAAATTCATCACTAATTCAACCCCTCCCCCTCTCAGTGATGTTTGGATCCTAACTGGGAAAATCAGAGTCGTCTGGTATTAATGCCACCTGTTGAAGGGAGACCACTTATTCTTTATGTAACAGCTTTAGAGCGATCATTGGGTGCCTTCCTTTCCCAAAAGAATGATGCTGGGAATGAAAAAAACCTTTATTATCTCAGTCGGACTATGCTTGAGGGAGAAACTTGATATTCAAGTATTGAAAAGTTCTTCCTAGATTTAATATTTGCAGTTCAGAAATTGAGACACTACCTGCAACATCATGATGTCCAATTGGTATCTCGCAATAACACTCTCAAATTTATCCTTAGTCATCCAATGCTTACAGAACGTCTGGAAAGGTGGGCAGTTATTTTACAGCAGTTTGATATCCAGTATCTGTCTCAAAAAGAAATAAAGGGCTAAACTCTGGCTGATTTCCTTGATGAACACCCTTCAGTAGAAGATAAATCTCTAGATATTGAACTTCATAATGGGGAAGTATTCTCTATTTAAGATAATCTTCAAAAATGGGAAATGTACTTTGATGGTGCTTCCAGAAGTCCAACAGGGAAGAAAATGGAAGAACCTAAATTCAAAAATGTTGGGTTAGGAATTGTACTTATTTCCCTAGAAAAGGATGTGCTACCCTATTCCTTCTTTTTGTTGGATGGCGGTACAAACAATGAAGCAGAATATCAAGTTCTCATCGTAGGATTGGAGTTGGCGCTTTAGGAATAGATGAATCACTTAAAGGTTAATGGTTATTCATACTTGGTAATCAAATAAGTCAATGGGGACTATACCATCAGAAAATATGATTTAATCCCTTTTTATGATTACATCATATAGTTAATGGTGGAATTTCCTTCAGAACCGACATTTTCTTACATCCCGTGATCACAAAATGCTCATGCTGATGCACTGGCTAATGTAGCCACAGCTTTGGCATATCCAAATCAGGATGAAACAATCATCAGTATTTCCCACCATCGTATAGTTTCACCTTATGTTCAAATCAGAACAGAGTAAATCAATGAAATTAGTCCCATTTCTGAACAATATGGTCATACTACAGGATGAATGACAACTATCAGGGAATACCTTCAAAATGGAACACTCCCGCCTGATAGAGCTGGGAAAGAACAAGTCTGGAGACGTGTGGTAAATTTTACTCTTTATGATATCCCAGATCACCTAGAAAAATTCTCTACAAGCAAGGTTTTGATGGAATTCTCTCTCGATGTATTGATGGTGAAGAGACAATGGCTGTCATGAAAGAAGTACATGTTGGATCCTGTGGTGCCCATCAGTCTGGACATAGACTGTCTAATCAAATTCAAAGACATGGATACTTCTAGCCTTAAATGATACAAGATTGTGTTGATTTCCCTAAGAAATTTCATTCATGTCATGTATATGCCAATTTCATTCAACCCCCAGAGTTTCTCCAAACAACTAAATACATATGGCCATTTTACTCATGGGGAATGGATGTAGTAGTACCTTACCCTTCGACTACATCCAAGAAGTTTAAGTATATTCTTACTGCTACTAACTTCTTTACCAAATGGGCAGAGGTAATACCTCTCAAAGAAGTTAGTTCTAAAAGCATTGTTTGCTTCATCAAGTCTAACATCATTACCAAATTTGGTGTCCCTCATACCATATTGACGGACAGTGGCACTAACTTTTTTTCATCCGAGGTAAGGAAGTTATATCAAGAATACAACATCAAATACATCCATTCATCTCGGTATCATGCAGCAGACAATGGCCAACTAGAATCCTTCAATAATACTCTTTCAAACATACTACAAAATATGGTGGATAAAGATAAGAAATCATGGCCTAATAAACTCTTTCATGCTTTATGGGATTATCAGACCACCACCTTCACTACTACATGGTAAACTCCATATTCATTGGTATATGGAACAGAAGAAGTCTTTCCCATTGAGGTTCAATTAAATTCACTCAGAGTATCCATTTGTGATCAGTCATCTACAGATGAACAGTCTCAAAAGATATTTGCCGAATTGGAACGATTAGATGAAAAAAGATTGTGCACCCTACACCACTTGGAAGTCTATCAGAATCGAATAGCGCAGGCTTTCAAAAAAATGTTCTTCTTCATTCATTCATTCAAGGAGAATTGGTATTGGTCCTCATAACTCCAATGATACCCGGAAATAAACCCTCAAAACATGAGTCAATGTGGGAAGGACCTTACTTAGTACATAAATTCTACTCCAATGGAGCTTATTCTCTAATCTCAATGGATGGAGAACTCATCATGACTCCAACCAATGCCAGATTTATGAAGAAGTATTCTGTGTAACCCAAATACAAGCACAATCCTTACTGAAAGACTTTCAACTATATGGTCTATCCATTGTCCAATATGACATTAAACTCTATCTAGTCCCTTATATGTCCTACATGACGTTAAACTGTGCATCGTTAGGGTTGTTGCTACCTCTTGTTTCTCACACTGAGTATGACTCACGTGAGCTTAGAGTATACTTCAACCATAATAGCCTCTCTAGGCCGTGGACCATGAGTAAGTCCCAAAACCATTTTTAGGTCATTGTCCTCAAGTATAACATGATCACCAATTCATTTTCAATTGAAGTATGAGGACTTTGATCCTTTCCTTCTAGGCAGGGTACGTAGGCAACCTCCTGAGGTTCAAGCCCAAAACCAATATCTTCACATTGGATCACCATCTTCCTTACTATATGACGTTAAACTATATAGTCCCCCATTTTCCTCACTGTAAGACATTAAACTACATAGAAATACGTCTAATCTACATGATGCAAAACTACGCAGCACTGGTCCATGCATATGACCCTAAACTATTCCTACTTTTGTCATGTATGTTAATAAACTACCACAGTAATTGACACCCTCACCTGAGAGGGAATCATTATTGACATTGATCTCCAACCATGTCATATTCCAAGGACTATGTGCATACATGGCAATTCCCAAACCTTTAATCTTGTGTCAAACCATCACTGCACTAAAGTCCCCTTTAACCCTTCCCTTATACGAACCAAATCTGTACAAAGGGTATTTCAAGAACTACATGTGGCTTGATTTCCATCCATATGGGATATGTAGGAACGTTCAAGCATCCCTCGAATCTAGCCCCAAGCCTTTGGGCCTAACCCCAAATTCAACTTTCAGTACATTGGATGAAAAGTCCCGCTGTGAAAGCATGAATGTGGTATGAAAACCCTGGTCTTCATTCACATTGGGTTTATAAAACACCCAATGTGTATTCCTCATTATGGTCCGAACTCTATGATCCTAAACTACGATCTCCTACACACTTTTCCCACATGATGTTAAACTGTATTTCAAGAAATAGGTATGGTTTGATTCCCATCCTTATGGGGTAGGTAGTGATGTCCAACATCTCAATTCAGGACCCATCCATAATGTGATTATAGTTAGCATTGGTCTGTGTATCTCCTTCATGCATTGTCAAATTCCCATTTTGATGTGTCATACTCCTAAGCTTAAATACTTCTAGATCTCCATAATGCTTTTCCTGACTTCTGGTCACAAAATGTCTGATACCCGGGAATTCTTTTGCCTAACTATGCAGCACGTGCCCCTAGGTGGCCTTGCATAAGTTGTCTACATAACGGACTTATCATCCAAAAGATACTATTATTTGACTATGTATCCAATACCCTTAAATGGAACTGCATAATTCAACCCCCTAATGGGTTTTTCAAATAGTGGTATCTTAATTCTTGGGAGAAAACCCTCTTTTTTCCTTATTTGTCTTAACGACAATATGTAGCGATCCGCAAAAATATCCATCCTTAACATATTTGTCCCATACTCTTTTTCATGATCTAAAAATTTTTAAGTTTATGGTTTATATTTCCATTCCCTATGTTTAGGTCAGACCTTTGCAGGAGTGACATTCATCCAATTCATTGACAATCTTGACTGGGAATATCCTCTCCATATTCAAGTACCCCTCTCCATACAGAAAACTCTATGCTTTGGAAAATTTGAATCTCCATAAACATCCACTGGATTTTTAGTAACAAAAAAGTAAAATTTCATAGAGTTCTTTTTCTTGACTATGAAGTATGTGCCCCTAGGTAGCCTTGCATAAGTACTCTACATAATGGACCTGTCATCCAAAAGATGCCATTATTTGACTATGCAGCCAATGCCCTTAAGTGGCCCTTCATAATTCAACCCACTAACAGGTTTGTCAAATTTTGGTAACTTCACTCTTAGGAAATACTTCCTCTAATTCCTTTTAGCCCTTTTTTCATATCATCCCTCAGATTCAAAATTTAATAGGTCATAGTTTACATGTTTTCCCCCATACTTGAATATGTTAATATATTTTCAGACAAATTATCAAGGAATTGATTCAATTTTAATCCATTCGATCAAAGATATTCGACCATTAAACATTATCCTTTTTTATGTCCGACATGCATGACATTAAACTGCCAACAAAAGACAGGGTGATCATTAAATTGGGAACTTTTAAAAGTAACTATGAACCAAATTCGAGTCCCAGCTCACTAAACGTACATATTGTACGATTTAGGCAATATTGAGCAACAAAAGAAGCAAAGTTTGTGGGTTTGATTGTATCACCCTAGAAAAAATAAAACTATTCTTACTGAGACCATTGTATTAGGTAAAATTAATTAAATCAACTATCAAAAGAATGCAGGCACAAATGATGGAGATGAAAGTTTTTTTCATTGACGCACAAGAGATAGAAGGACATCCACAGACTGGGGTCTCTTCTCTTTTCCAAGAATTACAATAGGCTTTCAACATAACTCTTCATTTGATTTATGAAATCCCGAGATTCATCAGCAGCCACCTAGAATTCATTCTTTCAATTGGATACAATAAGAGACGTAGTGATACTAGCTCTTCTTGAAAAAATTGTAAAAGAATGTTCTTGAGTACAATTGAGAAAATTTTCTGCAAATCAAACAGTGACTCTATTTCTTTCGAAGAGACTTGGAAGATGGATACATGGATTTGAGAATGGAGAATTGGAATTAAATAGCCATTTGGAGAGAGTACTCTATTCAGATATTGTTATAATTTCATGATAGTCTTCTCTCCACCAACCGGTAGTGGAAAACATATCATCCCATGGGTTTCCCATTTTCATATCTCCAAGGAAATGGAATGGATGAAAATTTTGAAATTTCACACCATTGTTGCTGCTCTTAATGCACAAAATATCCAAAATAGTGGGGTAGCAGTGCCGCTGCATCTCGGGAATATAGTTATTTTCATCTATAATATTGATTCCTTGCAGATGACCATGGCCATATAAAGGCATGTAAATGTTCTGTAAGAAATTAACATGATACTTCTTCAAGTACTTGTCCAAATATGGGAGAGTGCTATCACAGATATCATAGTAACCATGGCCAATGATGTTCATCATGTCATCAATCCCCTTGCTAGACGACTCAACACCTGATCCAATCTTCCTCGGAGCCATTAAATCAACAAAAATATCGAATAATTAACTTTTAAGTAAGTTGGCTTTTCATAAAATTTGTAATGAAATCGAAAAAATGGCTAAGGATTTAAGGCACACATGTCTAATCTTGGAGCGCAAGTCTAATCCAGTCACGCATGTTGTACCGTGCTAGTACTGGAATACATGTCAAAAATAGATTAAAGAAGCACGATGCAACAAACGGAAGCATGAACGAGTGAAAATCCAAGACACATGCGCGACAAGAGCACACTTTCACGACAAGTGCAAGAAGCATTCGAAATTTGGATGCTTTGTGCGAAGTGACGCCTATATTTATATAAGATCCAGAAACTTGCGCGCCGCATCCTACACTCCTCAAGCCTGCGCGCCTCTGGAACCTGGTTTCCCCTTTACCTCAGAGTCCAATCCTATTTCCTATTTCCAGATCCAACTCTGAGGGGGGACTTTTTTTGACGCTCCGTTCTGTCACAAAGTTCAAAGAACGACAAACGAAAATACCTTAAGCAAAAAGAGGGTCACCCTTTGAAGAAATGTCAAAAATTTGACAAAGTGGAGTCCCATACTAATTTTGGACAAAGGCATGCAAGTCACCTGCACGCCAGACTTTGGGCGCTCACATCACATGCGTGCCCAACCTTAATTTTCTCCTAACCTCAGTTGGGCTATAAATAGCCCATGTGGGCCCCCCATTTCAAGGACGAAAAATCCAAAACTCATATTCAAGCTTTGGTCACCCAAGTCTCTGTCTGAAGTCTTCCGAACACTTCTAAGGTAATCCTTTTCCTAGAATGGAAGCTCTAAAGAGGAAGAATAAGGCCTAAGTGTTAGAAATACTTGCACGCCTAAGTGTCTAAACCTTCTGGGAAATGGAGACACTTACGCGCCACCTTGTCCTCTCATGGAAACCTCCATGTGGCCATTTTGGAAGGAACTAGGGATAATACCAAGGGCTTGAGACAAGTCTCTCCCAAGGATTACCCTATAGGTTCTCCTTCGCCCAAGTGAACTCATGTCGCGCAAGTATACTTGCGCGACCCGGACTTGTGCGCCAGAACATGACTTGTGCACCAGACCAGGACTTGCGCACCTCCTTCCAATTCACATTCTTTCCTCATATCCACCTCAAATATTCAATGATATCCTTCAAAAACCTCTTCAAATTGATTTGTGTCATAGTTCCTTTATTGGCTTCCTTATCTAAAAGGAATTCTGAGAGGTTCTTTTGATTTGGGCCTCCTTCTTTGGAGTAATCCCCAAATTACAAAGTCCCCATAATATGGCCATCCTCCTTAGGAGTAATCCCCAGTATTAATTTCTTTTGATTTGGACCTCCTTCTTAGGAGTAAGCCACAAATTACAATGTTCCCTTAATAGGGGAATCCTCCTTAGGAGTAATCCCGAATGTTAATTTCTTTTGATTTGGGCCTCTTCAAGAGTAAGCCCCAAATTGAAATGTTCCCCAAATATGTGCATCCTCTTTAAGAGTAAGCCCCAAAATAAAAAGTTCCCTTAATATGGGCATCCACCTTAGGATTAATCCCCAGTCTTAATTTTTTTGATTTGGGACTCCTTCTTAGGAGTAAGCCCCAAATTACAAAGTCCCCTTAACCTGGGCCTACTTCTTAGGATTAATCCCCAGTCATAATTTCCTTTATCCTGGGCCTCCTTCTTAGGAATAATCCCCAATAATAAGTCCATATTAAATTATGGCTTTGTTTTTCTGAAGTAAGTCCATGGTTAAAACCCCAAATCTCCATAAAGCACAAACACCTTTATGGACCCTACTCTTAGGCTTCTTTCCTAAAAGTCTCTATCTTCATTTACTTGGCCAGTCATACATACGTAAGCCCCACATCCTTTTTAATGATTGCATCTTTCACGGTACAATCGTCAGGTTTTATTGATACCTCGTATTTCTCACATCGAGAATGACTCACGTGAGCTTAGAGTGTAAAAGTTATTATGACATCTATCTTTGGGCCATTAATCATGCATAAAACTATTACTTCTTCATTCAAACTATGTGGGTTCTAATTCCTTTATTTTTAAAAAGGATACGTAGGTATCCCATCTGTGGGTAGGATCCCAACTCTGAAATAATCCATGTCTTTCTGAATGACAATAAACTTCATGTTCCCCACTGAGTGGCTTTAAAAGCAGTATGGTCTTCATAATGTGCAAGAGAATTCTATATAATGTGTAAAAGGATACCATTGACTAAGAATCTAAAATTCATATAGATGATTCTCTATTGATGAAGAACCTCAAATACATATAAAATATTCTCTAAATCTCATACATATTAATCATTGATTGCCAAATCTAAAGGAAAACTCATTTTCATACTTGGTGAATTAATCAGGATTTGTGAACATAACTTAAATCTGTAAGAGTGTCCCAGAGTAGGCAATAATTCCCCCCAAAAAGGTGTGATGAGTCTGACCTCCCATCCTCTCGACCAATGAAAATTCGTAAGTCTCATCAGTCTACAACTAATGGGCACCTACCTTTGGAAAGTAGGTCCAAATGGATATAGAATCATTGGATGTTTCCAGTTCTACGAACAAACCCATTAGAAACCTATTGGAATGATTAAACCTTAAACAAACAAGGACATCCCCATTTATAGAAGGAACAAACACACACTAGTAGGCCTATATGTTGTGATTCCTACTTTCCTAGTATGATGCTTGAGACACCTCTTGCCTTTGCCGACCAAGAGTCAAATTCTATCCCCGTCATCTTACCAATGGCCAAGAGCCAAAGATCCATAGTAAATAAAAACACCAGAAAACATGTGCATCTCTCAAGGTGAAAATCATATACAACTATAACATCAGAAAATCAGAACAACAATCCCAAACCCTGACAACCAAGACTTCATACCGAAAAAGTGTTCTCAACACACCAGCCCGATTTCCATTACAGGTTCTGAAAGATTCCTATTAATCTTATCTACCATATCCCAAATAGAAAATACCAGGAATGAAAAATAATCAGATACCACTTTGTAACGTCTTGACCTAGAAGCCACTAAACTGGTGCTTTGAGACGGTTCCCCACAAGGCCTCAAGCGCGCCTCCCCGTATTCCAGAGTCTTCCGAATAGTAGCAAGGGCATAGGGTGTGATAGTGGGGATATTATGCCCTCATATCAGAGTAAGAAAACAGTGTAAATAACTAAGTATCATACACAACAGAAAGTAAACAGAGTGTGGAATCAATAAACACCTGAAATAGAACAAAAAATAATAGTAAAATAATATAAAAGCCCAAACAGATTTGCAACAAAATACAACACTTGTCACCCACCAGGCCGACCATATATATACAAGTACAAAAGAAAATGAAAGTAAAAGTATAGGGCTCTGCAACTAACTCAGATCCAAACCATGTACCTGATCTCCAAACACCATCGAACTGCAGTAGCCCGATCGGTAGAACCACTCGAGCAGCTCCACTCAATCATGATACACTGGGACATAGCCCTATCCACTATGCATATCATGCTCAACTTGAAAAACATACATAAGGTTTACACGTACACCAAGGTGCACATGTCGGGATGAGAAATAATCTCAGTAGGGCACCCCGACCAGAAACCTATAACTGTGCTGCAAAAAGTGTTTGCAACAACAACGTGCTCAGCCTATATGGAACAAAAAAAAAGGGTGTAAACCAAACGCGCAACCACAGTTGATCCTAGGGAATGTAATCCCTATCAAAAAGGAAAGTGCCACCATGGATTTCCATATCTATATATGTACACATGTATAGTGCCATCCCTATACACATATACATAAATTTAAATATAAAGGATGAGATGATTCAAATAACAAGAAACAACATCAGCAGTCAATCCTTAGGACCATAATCCCGATCTATTGGAAATCCAATTCAAGGGAATTGAGCTGGAAATAGTGCCAATCAATCCATATATCACCTAAGTCGATCTCTGGGTCCGTAATCACATTGAAATGTATCTGCTTCGGCCAACGCAAGAGATATGCCTCTGAACAAGAAAAAAAAAGACAATTTACACTCTACTTCAATCAATCAATCACAAGAAAGAAGATAAAAAAGTAGGCAACCCTCTGGTAAGTACTCCCAGCCGTCCCCTCTCGTCCTACCTAACAAGTACAAACAACCCTCAAGGCAGTACACTCATCCTAAACCCTCTGGTTTGGTCATACAAAGTTATAAGACTCTCTAAGGAAGCTCACTCGGTCAATTCCATTTATGTTCTAAGGTAGTTAGGGACTCTCTGGGAAAGTTCATGTGGTCAATTACACTTATAGACCCAAGGTATGGAGACTCTCTGAGGAAGCTCACATGGTCAATTCCTCCTATAGCCTCTGGTCGATCACAGACTCTCTGAGGAAGCTCACTCGGTCAATTCCTCCTATATCCTGGAGTGGTTTAAGGAAATTCAAACAAAACAAAGACTCTCTATAGAATCTCACTCAGTCTATCCCCTAATAGTATATAAATCAAAAGACTCTATGAGGAAGCTCACTCGGTCTATCCTCCAATAGTCTATAATATCCAAGACTCTCTGGGAAGCAAACTCAGTATATTCCCTATAGTCTATAATGTCCAAGACTCTGAGGAAGCTCACTCAGTCTATCCCCTTATAGTCTATAGCACCGGGTTCTCAAAGCCCTATGCCAATCAGTGCATAATAATGCTATATGTCCAAATTAAACCTATAGAGCTTCTTGGCTAACCTATATACAACATAATAAGAATGTTAGATAAAACCACTCCATCCGAACAATACTAGTCTTGGAAACCAGGAAGCCAAACAGGAAAGCGAGACCAAACAGTCAAAATCAAGTAAGAATGGAAAACACATCCTAAACTCAGGCACACAAGGAATAGTAGACATCCAAACAAACAAGAAAGATGTATCACATCAGGCTCAGTAGCCACCAACCAGGAATCACCTATGGTAAACACTACAACATCAGTAAACCAAGTCAGATATAAACAAACGGGTGTAGGTGGCCCAAACGCCCAACCCAACAATACATCCAAAGCCCAAAGGGATTACTAGTTTGGAACAGGTTCTAGGTGACCCCTAATCACCATCTCTACCCAAACCCGACATAACAACTCAATTTTAGTCAAACAAAATGCACCTACTGGGTCTCTCAGGCCAACCAGAGAGGAGGCATCATACTCGGGATCCTCCAGGTATACCCGAGTGAAGGCATCCTATGCGGGATCCTTAGTAAATAATAAGGGAGGAATCCTACAAAGGATCATAAAATGAATTACAACATAGGCATTCCATAATATGAGTCCTTTCAAAGGAAAAACAGGAGAGGGATCATATAAGGAACTTCCAAGGTCAGTCCACAAGTAAAGGCATCCCTAAGGGGACCCTTAGAAGTATTCGGTCTCACGGACTCATAGGCCGGAAGGGAACATCTCACAAGTGGAAATTACTATAAAGCATAGGTTATGGGAGATAGATCATAGATAATATCCTATTAAAGGTCTCAAATAAGTTGGTCCGAACACCCAGCCTATCATCCCCACCAAGTCTCACTCTTATGTGTCAAATGAACATAACAACTGGAGGAAGAACCCATATATTTAGATAAAAAACCACAAAAACCCTTTTAGATGACCTCTAAATGTCAAAATGAATACACCGTTGCGATCTATGTGCATAAATCATCAGCATCAACTACTCACACACCCAATTCTGACTTCCAGAGCATAAGATATCCCTAAATTACAAAGTTGAAGTAGTACATGGCCATAACACATGGCCCGACCCATGGGGTCTTCCTGTGTAATAGTACACGACATGTAAATTTATGTACACATAATTTACTGTTAACAAAAAGTTTCACTGTGTGCGTTTTCACTGAAACACATGCCCAAGTACCACTACACGGTGTGTACTTTACTGTACAAGGCGTGTACTTCAACAAAACCACTATTTTGTGTTCTACTCCACATGGCCAGCCACATAGCCACCAACTACACGGCGTGTACTCAAAGTACACAGAATATACTCAATAAAACTTCTCCTTCCCAAAATGGAAAGAACACATGGCATGTAACCTTGGAATACACGTCATGTATTTTGGGTTTTCCAATAGGAAATACCGAAAAACACCCTAAACACCCGTTTTCACCACCGAAACATTAGATCCGGCCTTAAGAGGCCACAAACAAGAAATATAATTCTTTAAAGACTTAAAAAACATTCTTAAAGAGAATCTATGTAAAAAAATAAACATCCCTACCTTCGGACGAAAACTGCTGATGCTTTGGTTTATTTCACAGCTCATGATTGCCGCACGCCGACTCAGTGCATCGAGAGCTTCGAATTGGTATCCCTCTCACCTTCCTTCTCTCCCGTTTTATCGATATAAAAATTCTCCCATAGGTCACAGGAAAGGAGGAGTGGAATAAGAGACACGCGCAAGGAGGAGGAGGAAAGAAGAGATAAGAAAGAAAAGGAAAGGAAGAAAAGAAAAGGAAGAAAAAGGGGCCCGTCCCGACCCGGCCCCGGTGCCCGACATGAGTTTATGCCTCCCCTAGGCTGAAATACCCATTTTGGAATCAACGGCGCAGGTGGAATCTCAATCCAATTATCTGTTTAAAAGTTATTTCTAAATGAACATATGCCAATAATTTAATATTTAATTTAATAATATTTAATATTTAATATTCCTCCAAAATTTGAACAGCTCAGATTTCCCCCAAACTCATGTCCTAGGGTAAAAACCCTATTCCGAGACCAGCGGATCTGTTAGAAAAATTATCTGAGATTATATGGTAGGGGAAATTTTCCATTTTACCCCTCACAATCATCCAACAACAAAAATTGAAATTTCTGATCAAAACTGCAGTTTGGAAAAACATGGGTTCTTACAATTTCCCTAGTGAAAAATAAGAAATACCATTTGAAAAATATTATAAAATATATCAATCATAAAAGAAAATTTTCAAATAAGATAAATAATGTGCAATGAAAAAATGATTTAGTCGAGAAAAACACTTACAACATCAATAACATATGAATCAAATGCTAATGAATGAGGGAACATGAATTGGAATTACAAATACAATGAATCATGTGAAAATTTTGATAGGATATTTAAATAGAGTTGTAAGTATGCTATGTAAAATTTAATCAGTTCGTAATATGAAACAGGACTCAAGGAATGATAATTGAGAAAAATAAACACTTATAAACATCACAATTTTTGATGTAAGAATTATTTTAAAAGGAAATTATGAAAACGAAATGTAAATCCATAGAAAAAACAAGAAATAAAACTAATATAGAAATATTACGTAATAATCCAACTTGAATGAACATATTCAATGAAAGAGTGTATATAACTTACTATGTAGTAATTCACTCTTCAACCTCACCCTTATAAAACTATGTTAAATTGATTTTCTATTATAAAATAAATATATTATAATAAATTTTAATGTACATTTTTTTCAATTAGTTAATTTTTATCACTACTAGAAAGAAAAATTTCACTTGTTTTTAGGATTATATTATAAGTGGACATGATTTCGAGATACTATAATGAAATTCATGCAAACTGTTCCCAAATACATAAGAACCCAAGAACACAAGTTGATTATAAATTACACTATAGTGAGTCCATGCATTAAATTGTATTGATAATATCGGGGTGAATTATTTTTTCTAGATGCATGTAATTAGAATACCATGGAACCTAATTCATCTATTTGCAGGTTCAAAATGCACTAACATTATAGAGAAATATGCATTGTTCATAATCTTAAGGTAAAAATTGTAATTTACAAATATATTAGGTTATAGAAATGTAATTGATGCCAAATTTTCAATGGAATTATTAAATAGGCAGTAAAAAACTTTTTTTCAAATTTAAGATAAGACTGTTTGTTTTCTGAAATATGTTATCCAAGTTGTTTTTGAAATTCAGGGTTCCCACAAATACCTTCCACATTATCAATAAATCAGCACCTTGGTAGACCCATTAGTAGGTTAGACCAAGGGTAATGTCTTGTAAAATTTAAAGACTCTAAGGGTTATTCTAACCATTTTTACATTCCAAAGTTCATTATCCTAAATAAGAGAGAAAGGATGAAGTTAGTGTTAAAAATTATCTTTCTCATCCTCTTCGTGGTGGGAAAAATAATGGGAAATTAGTTCTTGGGATCTACACACTCAAAGAGGGAGTTATGAAACATAATTCTCTACTATTTTGGTGTATTTATTGGTTGTTTAATTTTTCTTTTATTTTTATCTTAAGTTATTTCAATTTATTTTTTTGAAACACTTATTATTTCATAAATGATCAGTCTGCAGTTTTATATGTGTCACTGTTGTCGATTCAATTGGGCTGCACAAGAATTTTATTCCTTACAAATTATATATATTCTGTTCTTCCTTGTAAATACTTAATGCATTTATATAGGAAAGAACATGAATACACAATTTTTATATTATTGTTTATTTTTATGTGAATCATTTTAGAGGCTTTTTAGGTTACCGAGATATTGGTTAACCCTCAACCAAAGGATTTCAAAAAATAATAATAATAAATTAAGAACAATGAACTCTTAATTTGGTATATTAACATATAAATCATCATATAATTATGATATATTTTCAAATTACACTTTAATTATCAACTATTAATCTATATAATCAAGTTTATTTGGTTATAATTATTTTCAAACTACTCCTTATTTTATTTATAAAAATTATTTAAAATAAAAAATCTAAAGTAATAAAATTTGCTTGAGATTCAACTGATGGTATTCTCTAGGATAAATTTAATCACCAAAAAAATTTGTTTTATGTTTCAGGACAACAAATACAATTTTTTTGGTACCATTTTCAAGGAATGATTTTATTTTTAGTGTCCATTTTTAATAAAAACATTATTTATTTTGTAAATATTTATTTATTTCTCTTCTTTATTTTTTATATAAGTGGTGGTCTAACATATTTTTGTTTGTATTGTTTTTTCTTGACACCTTCTTCTTCAGGTAAAATACCTCCATTTAAGTGTGAACCCAAAAGTATTATTCAACATCAACATCGAGACATGCCACAAAATCATTTTAATGAGGACACACAACCCATTATAGATACTCAAAACCATTCGTCTTGTTTTTCTTCATTATGTAAGTTAAAATTTTAAACTAAAACAACACTTTATAACATGGTTAAAAATAATGGGAAATGGAATTAACTCACTACACAAGATATTGATATCTAAACTAATTATTCTCAAATACAATGAAAATCCCAAGAATTGAACTAATATTTGGTATAAATAATTTATTTCCAAAATTTCAAAGAATTAATGTAAGAGACCCGCATAAGAATTTAATGGAATTTCACAATATATTTTTTATATTAAAAACAATAAATGTTATTAAATAACTTGTAAAACTTATATATTTTCTATTTTATTTAGAATACATAAAAAATTATTGGTTGTATTTTGTTAACTAATCAATATGAGTCTAGGATGACATGAAAAATCATTTTCTTGAAAAATAATTTCCTGCCTCTTAAACTGAATTTATAAGAAAATAAATTTATGGAATAAGTTCCTTAAAATGGGAAACAAATCATGAATATTAGGAATGATTTAAAAAGATAATTTCACGATGTCCCCACTATAAAATAACCGACCAATATTATTAAAATAATATTATGAAGGTTTACTTTGTATTGATATAAATATAATATTGTTTTTGTAGGTTTTGAATTTTTTTTGAAAAGATACCTATTACTCTAAGGAACCTCATCAAAAACAAGGAACAAATCATGAAACACATTAGTTCAATTTATAGTATACCCATATGGGGTTCTAATATATTAAAATTTTGCCAGTTTGAGAATAATGTGGATAATAATTTTAAAGATGTCTGTTACCTTATTTGATATATTTCAATTTCAAAAGGGAAATCTCATCCAACTCCTTATATTAATTTTAGTATCAGTACTGCAAACACTAATTATTTAGACCAATTACCTCAATTGAGAGAGACTTTTAAGATATGTGAGGAAATCATCCTAGGACACCCTAATAAACAATTTATTAGGAAAGAACCAAATAATATATCCAAATATTGATAGAAAAATAACCAATCATATAGGTATGGAGGTTATTATAACTAACCTCAACAGTCTTGGAACCACCAAGGGTCAGGTAGTTAACCCAAACCACCACCCAAAAATCCTCAATATCCACCATGTCCTTTATAAAATCCCCTCTAAAAATAAATCCTAGACATAAGGAAATGATGAAACAAATCGGTTCAAATTATGTATAATTCTAAAAAACCACCATTGTAACCATATGAGACCTAAAAACTCTGTTGGTCCAACTTTCCAACTCAGTGTGTTAAATTCAAAGTCAAGGGTAAAATACACAACCATTTTAACCATAATTAAATCCTAAGGAAAAGTAAAATGTTATTTATAACACCCATTAGAGTGGAACACAAATTAAAATCTAAATAAACCATCCATTATAGTAAAACCCTCTTAATAAAACTACAATTCCAATTATCGCAACTA
This sequence comes from Viscum album, assembly GCA_963277665.1. Lineage (NCBI taxonomy): Eukaryota > Viridiplantae > Streptophyta > Magnoliopsida > Santalales > Viscaceae > Viscum > Viscum album. The sequence goes on along the minus strand of OY728120.1, from coordinate 1,330,425,542 downwards.
ACCCAAATAATGAAAATACTTGTCCTAAGGGAAAACCCAACAGAGGGAAGAGTGTTTCTTATGAGGAGTCACAAATCCCAAAATTCTTATTAGATTACCATAAAAGGACACTCAACAAAGTTAAACATAAGAAAATTAATATGAGTATAAAATTTTGGAAATATTCAAAAAAGTGAATTTTGACCTTTCCCTGATTGATATCATGATGAAAATTCCATGATACGTCTTGTTTCTAAAGGGGGTTTGAGCACACCAAAGGAGAGTTTTATGTGATGAAAATGTGAGATTATGGAGACAAATATCATCTTAGATATATCCATCACTTTTATGGCATCCCGCCTTTTTATTACATAACTTTTCATTACATTTAATGAAAAGATGATCTTTAAGAGTATAGTGTCTTAGAAACTAGGAACATAAAAAATGAGAAAAAATATAAAACATTATTCTAATCCACGTGTATGGATTCATCATAATTTCATCCTAAGTAAAATTGAGGAATCTCATTTTAGGTTCCGAGCGTAGCGGAAGCGTGTTGGTGGGAGTGCCCAACTTTAATTTTTTCATTAACAACGATCAATCCGCGATCCATCACGATGTAAAATGCCGAATCTTTGGAATAGAACGTAGAACAAAAAACAAAATAGGGAGTCCCAGAAACATAGATATTTGATCATCATATTTTGGTTATAATTAATTTAATTAATTAACAAGAATTACCTTGGTAGAATTCTTTCTTCGTTGATGCCCCAGGTCACGATCTGATGTGATCAGTCGTTGCATCGTAGAATCCAAGTGTAGGATTCCTCTAGCGGTGATCCACATGTGCTCCAGGTATCTATGGATGCTGCCGAAGGGATCTCTAGGTGCTAGCATAGAATAAACAACCCTTGTTATGTCCACCTTCTATCTCCTTGATTCGATGGATGAGTATCTCTCTCGGTCTTGAGAGCGTTCTTAGAGGAAGTAGTTCGTTCGGCCTTGAATGCATTCTCCAGAATTGTTGTGCACAATGATTGGGGAAAAGTGTTGGGGTTGTGAGGATATTTATAATCGGTTTTGAGGTTATAGAGTTAGGAGAATAAATAAACATGTTACGCGTTTTATTTATTTTATTAACTCTTATTGAAAACCCCCATGTTGAATTATTAATTGCTTGACATGGACCCATGCTGATTATAATAAATATCATTTAATAAAACAATATTACATCCTAAAAATACTGACTGGAAAAACTACATGGCGTTTAATCATTAATAAAGAACGTGTACTCATTTTCCATAATACTACATGGCATGTATATTTAATATACACGACCTGTACTTTTAGTTTCCATTTTCCTTTATTTCCTCCACCACATTTATTAGTCCTTGAGTAATGGACATTCATTTTTTAAATAGATGTAACTGCATTAATCACTAATAAATATATATTATTTCTCCCAAAATATATTCTCTTGAATAAGTAGTGTCAAAATAAATGGAATCACACATTCTTAAATAATTATTAAACTAGATTCAGGAATTATATTTATTTAACTTGTTAAATTAATATTTAACTAAGATACATGGACACACTTAGTGTTTGACCCTCTAGGCTTCTTTCTCAGTGGCATTAGGTGGAGCCTACCTAAAGTTCAATGTTAGCATCTAGAAACACGCCAAGGCACCCATAGTGAAAGAAGTTAACGCCAAAATGACGTGCCACCTCCTACAAACATTTACCATGTAATATAATCCCTTTGTCACGATATCTCGAATCATGCGGGTTGCATGCCAGTGCCATCTACCCATGTGCTCGATTATTCATTGTTTGACTTTCCGAAATTGAACTCTCCCATACATTACCATGGCCATGGATTTATTTAAGCTATATCAATTCCATTGAAGGGCCTGAGATATCTACTTCCGTTATGGAACAGAATGAAAAAAATCATTTCTCGCATTATCTATTAATGTAGTATTACTTGTGACGCACCCAATGTATCATACCTCACTATGAATAGTGTGTCATCATAGTTTTTGTCAATACATATAAGTGCGTGAGTGTTAATACCCATTAATAATTATCTTAAAGTCTAAGGACCAATACACATGTCTTTAGATAGGAACATCCAATTACACTATGAAATGTGGATTTCCAACTGGTGGGTCTTGTTCTCGTAATATTCTCTTCAATATTACAAAGGGTGCACCCCATGAGACGGTGACTCAATGTTTTATGAGTCCTCACCCCTAATGGTATTTATTATTTGTGTTTCTCAAATAACATCAGCCGGCCATAAAACATATATTCAAGAACAATGTTATGGAACTTCGAGGTTCACATCATAGAAGGGATCTTCTACGACCCATTAATGCAATAGCTATCCTTAGGAAATTATCACATGCATTGTCACGTAGAAGAACTATCAAGATGTGATATGGTATTTATTAATAAATGAAGTACAATGTAGTTGGTTCTAAGCCATCAACTCAAAGAGACTCCCACTTGGACTAGAACCAATTTCTAACATCCTTTAACCCGCTAGCTCTCAAATGATATTCATGCTTTTGCTGAGATAGCCCTTTAGTCATGGGGTCTGCCACGTTCTCTTCTGTGGAAACTCTTCTCACTGCAACATCACCCCACTGAGAGAAATCCCTCATGAGGTGATACTTCCTGAGCATGTTCTTTGTCCATTGATGTGACCTTGGTTATTTTTCAAGAGCCACCACTGTAGTATTATCACAATACAATGTGAAAAGGTCTTTACTGCTAGGCACCACATCAAGATCTTGGAAAAAGTTCGGAATCTAGACAATATCTGTAGCTGCATCAGAAGCCACTATATATTCAGACTCTGCTGTAGAATCGGCGACAACTGGATGCTTTGAAATCTTCAGCTCATAGCTCCTCCATTGATACAGAAAACATATCTAGATTGTGACTTCATATCATTCTAATCTATCTGAAAACCAAAATCCGCATACCCTTTGATGACAAGCTCCTCTTCTCCTCCTTACACCAGGAACATATCCTTAGTTCTTCTCAGATACATAAGGATAGTCTTAACTGCAGTCCAATGCTTTTTCTCCTAGATCTCCTTGATATCTGCCTACCATGCTCAGTGCATATGCAACATCAAGCCTGGTACATAACATGGCATACATGATGGCTCCTATAGCTGAAGCATATGGGATCTTACTCATTATATCTTTCTCTTGTTGTGTCTGCGGACACATTTTCATAGAATGATGTAGGCCATGTGACATTGGATATAATCCCCTTTTGGATTGTTCCATACTAAATCTCTTTAGTATATGGTCAATGTATGTACCCTGACTTGGTCCAAACATCCTCTTAGATCTATCATGAATGATATTTATCCCATGAATGTAGGCTGCTTCACCCAAGTCCTTCATGGAGAAACAATTGTTTAACCAATCCTTAACTGACTGTAAGACTGGTACATCATTTACAATAAGCAATATGTTGTTAACATATACTACTAAGATAATGATCGAATTCCTATTAAACCACTTATAAACACATGGCTCGCATTCATTCTTAATGAATCCACATTTCTTTATGGCTTCATTGAATCTAATGTTCCATGACCTGGATGCTTATTTTAACCCATAAATGGATTTTTGTAACTTGAAAACCCATTTGGCCATACCTGGTGTCACAAACCCTTCTGGTTGTGTCATATAGACATCTTCCTGAAAGCTCCTGTTAAGGAATGCTGCTTTGACATCCATTTTCCAAATCTCATAGTCATGGTAAGCTACTATGGCATGTATGATTCTTTTGGATTTAAACATGGAAACTTGTGAGAAGGTTTCATCATAGTGAATTCCTTGATGCAGTCTAAATCCTTTAGCCACTAGCCTTGTATTATAGGTGCTAACTTGACCTTCCATGTCTAGTTTTCTCTTGAATACCGATTTGCATCCAATAGTTTTTACATCAAATGAATCATCAACTAGAACCCAGAATTGGTTCTAATACAAGAAATCCATCTCAGAATTCATAACTTCTAGCCATCTTGCATCTTCTAAGCTTTATATTGCTTCCTTGTAGGATAGAGGTTCATAATTGACCAAAAATAATGATTCTCCATCCTTAGTGACTAGAAATCCAAATCTCTCTGGTTCCCTTACCTCTCTTGAGCTCCGACACAGTACTTGTGTTTCTATAACATCTTCCACGGGGACCTATGGAGCTTGTTATTATACCAACTCTAGTGTATCTTGAGCATCAACTTCGTCGAAGTCAATCATGCTCCCATTATCCTTTTTGAGGATGTTCTCCCTCTCGAGAAAGAAGGCTTGTCTGGCGATAGTCACTATCTTGTCTAAAGTTTTATATAGGTAATATACTTTTGTTTCCTTTGGATATCCTATAAAGATACACTTTGTGCCCCATGGCGCTAGTTTGTTTCCTGAGATGACCTTAACAAATTCCTCGCATCCCCATACACATGTGTGAGAAAAAATAGGTTTCTTTCCATTCCATAACTCGGAGGGAATTCCATTTTCTTCCTTTGTTGGTACTCGGTTTAATGTGTATGTTGTAGTTTGTAATTCATATCCCCAAAAGGATAATGGAAGATATTCATGACTCATCATTGACCTCACTATGTCCAACAATGTGCTATTCCTCCATTCACTAACACCATTACACTATGGTGTATAAGGTGGAGTGAGCTGAGATAGAATCCCCGACTCCCATAAAATATTGAGGAACTCTTGGTTCAGATATTCTCCACGTCAATCCGATCGAAGTTTCTTTATCTTCGTACCAAGCTAATTATCTACTTCATTCTTGAATTCCTTAAATTTCTCTAAGGAATATGAATTATGCCTCATTAAGTAGACATATCAATATCTAGTTAAATCATTAGTAAAAGTAATGAAGTAATAATATACACCTCTAGCTTTTACTGGAAATGGTCCATATACATCCATGTGCACCAATCCTAAAAACTATGTGGCCCTTTCACCGTGTCCACCGAAAGACGGCATGGGCATTTTACCTTGTAAACAACCGTGACATCTATCAAGTGGTTTTAGCTAAGTAGAGTCTAAATATCCATCTTGGTAGAGATTTGTCAAGTGCTTCTCGTTTACATGACCGAGACGGTGATGCCACAACTAGGTGATGTATGAGTCATGTGATTTTGTTTCGTTATCGATTCCCAATACTTGGATTTCATAATTTAATAAATACAAACCATTATTTAAATACGCCATACCATAAGATATGGTATTCTTATAAAAGAGACAACCCTTATTTACAAACATGAAAATAAATCCATATATATCCAAACAAGATACATAAATTATGTTATTGGTAACACTAGGCACATAATAGTAATTATGTAAAACCAAAGTCCTCCCAGTCGGCGATGAGAGGTGGTAATCTCCAATAGCCAATGCAGCCAGCCTTGCTCCATTGGCATCATGAAGATCCACCTCTCCTCTTGTAATATTTCTAAATCTACTTGGTTCATGCTTTTGAATATAGATGTTATCCCCAAATGCTATATCTAATACCCAATGAGAAGAAATATAAAGATTACACTCGATAATGAATGCACCTTTAGCATCCCCACGCTTCTGGGTGCAGTTCCTCTTTTAGTGTCCTTTCTTTCCACATGAAAAACACACCGCCTCTCATTCCTTACCCTGCCTCTGGATCTTTCCCTTCTTGGAAGCACAACGCTTGGGGGCTTCAGACCATTTATAAGTCTTTTCCCCCTTTTCCTTGTCCTTCCTTTTCATATTCACCATAAGGACTATGGGTTTGTCATGCCCCATATCCTTATCTACCTGGTGAATCATGGTCAGAAGTTCCAATAGACTCTTCTCATTATTTATCATGTTGTTGTTGTTGACAATAAATCTTGAGAAGGCCTTGGGAAGTGATGATAGGATGAGATTTGTACACAACTCATCTGGGAACTTAATCCCTAAGATGTCCAGGCGATCAATGTAGCCAATGATATTGACTACATGAGGCCTAGTTGTTGAATAATCTCCAAGAATAGTTGTAAACAAAGCTTTGGATATCTCATATCTCTCTTGTATCGTCTTCTATGTGTATAGATCCTTAAGGTGAGACATCATGCTATACGCATCCATGTCTTCGTGTTGCATCAAGAGCTCATTAGACATGGACGATATCATGAAACACTGAACATATGTGGCATCATCATTGTGTTTCATGTAGAGAGATAGTTCCTCATCACTGGCCTCCTTTCCTAGAACAACTGTAATAGGCTCTTCCAGCACATACAATTTCCTTTCATGGTGAAGGATGACGCGTAAACACCTCTACCACTCTTAGAAATTGGTGCCAGTGAGAAGGTTTTCCATCTCAAGTATGGTTCACAATGATATGTTTGAAGTCATTTTTCATTCCGTTTCTACAAATTAAAACGATCTAAGGTTTAGTAATTTATTATAAAATTGAGACAAATAAATAAATTAATAATTATTAATCTCCCACTATTTTATCGAAATCCAATAGCCCTCCCCATTGACTTCGGAATATTCTATTGCATGAATATTCTAGTGGAAAGGATCCATATTGCCCTTCACATTACCCCAACTAGGGTTGGTCAAGAAATGTGAAGGGTTTTAGGTAGGAATTCCAAATTCCAACTGCATTAACTCATAGCTCCTTGATCCGCTGAGTGGACTCCCCAATCCTGAAATCCATTTATTTTGGATTTCCTCAACCTTTGCCTCTTGGTCACACCATGTCCTTTTGTGGAAGTCAACCCTTGATGTGAACCAATTCATGTCAACCCAAAACCTTGAATTAGAATTCCATGATAATTGAACGCACCCCAACTAGGGTTGGTCATGAAATTTGAACTATGGTTTGATTCTAACCAAGATTATAGAAGGCTATACCGACTTAATATTTCATTGAGGGATTTTATCCTTATACGTAAATTTACAATTTATTACCTTTTATTTCATGCTTGTTAATATTAAGTGAGAAACACTTAAGTGATTAACCATGTCTAAGATAATATTTACGTATAATCCGGTTTTATTTTAGTTCTATCTTGCATGATCGTTTAATTCATTAATTGTGTGATCGTGAAAACACACCCACAATAAATAAATTGTGAAACTGACAGAAATAAAATAAATGGTATGATAATGATCTTTTTTTATTGGTTATTTAATATAGTGGTTGATAAACTAAACCAATACCTAGGTGAAAACACCTTGAACCTTATGAGTTTGTGTTTACTGCTTTCCACCTGTCCACCATTGTATATCCTTGGATTGGTTTCACCTTGGATACTGACTTGAGCTGCCTCTACTAGATTGAGTTCCATCCGTTACATATGCATTCATCTCACATGCAGGTGAGGGGTAAAAAGGAGCTTTTATAAAAAAGAATCCTTGGGCGCGTAGGCCCTACATATTAATGAGGATAAGACTCGTAGACCAAAAAATTTTAAATAAATAAATTAAAAGAAACCATTCACATACATAGGTCTTTGTCTTGCTCATGATCATCCATACATGTAACAATATTTACACATAAATAAAACTTTCATTGAATCCTTTAATCATTCTTGTTCAAGATAAATCATGCTCGAATCAATTAATTATCTTTAATTAATCAATCCTTTTATCTCAAACCCTTTTTCTGAATTTCCTTGAGATTATCATCAATCATAGTTTTAAATAAAGTAAAATTATCCTTGTACGTAACTTGTACCTTGGAGAAACCTGGTTAATTCCCGTTCATTATGCATATATTAAATTAAGCAACACATATATAAGACACCTATCACGTGTTGTGCCTTTTACACCTGTACCATGGTACACGTCTCAAGGGTTTGTATAATATAATAATAAATTTTAATAAATCTACATAATTTGGGAGAGTATAGGGCGTGTAGTTCTGACTACACGGTGTGTACTTTTATTCTTCGCCCATATGAAGTAAATGCCCGGGGACATGGCATGTTAATGTACATTAGAAATTTTCTGAGTACACGACATTTTCAGTGGGACACACACTGTGTAGTTTCTGTGTTACCTGGTTTCTAGCCTGGCAAGCCGTGTACGGGGTACACGGTCCAACCCTAACACAAAGGGACTACACACTATGTTATGTTGGACCACAGGACATGTAATACAGAAACTGTGTGCGACCTATTCCTAGTCAATACATAGTGTCATAAATGACTTAGAGAGGTTCAATACATGACCTAATTTGGAAGACCAGTCCGATGCATGAACCTAGTCTATACGGCGTGTACTTCCGAATACACGCCGTGTATTATCATGTTGTATGGACAGGAATGTTTGGCTCCTCCAGATGATTTCCTCTATTTAATTTTAATAAAAAATTAAAACAACAGGTTTTTTCTGTATGGTGAATGAGAAATGATAGAGGATAAGCATATCTTGAGATTCAGATTTAAAGAACGATGAACTTGAAATGAATCAACTAAATTATTAAATGTGTAAATCACCAATGAAAAACTAAATAATTATAATAGACAATATGACCACTCTAATACCACTTGTAGGTTCCTGGCGCAGCGGAATCGCATTGGTGGGAGTGCCCAACATTAATTTTAGCATTAACAATGAAAATCCGAGATCCATCATGATGTAAAATAATAAATCATCAGAATAGAATGAAGAACGAAAAAAGAGGGAGTCCCAGAACCAAAGAGATTAGATCATCATATGTTGTTTATAATTAATTTAATTAATTCACAAGAATTACCTTGGTGGAATTATTTCTTCATTGATGTATCCGGTCATGATCCGATGTGATCTGTCATTGCGTCATAGAATCTAAGTGTAGGAGTCCTCTAGCGGTTATCCACACATGCTACATGTATCTCTGGATGTCGCCGAAGGGATCTTTGGGTGCTAGCATGGAAGAAACTCTGCTTGCGATGTTTTCCTTTGATCGCTTTGATCCGATGGAGGAGGATCTCTCTCAGTATTTAGAGCATTCTTGGAGGAATTAGTTCTTTTGGCCTTGAAATAATTCTCCAGAATTGTTGTGCACAACGATTGGGGAAAAGTGTTGGGGTTGTGAGAATATTTATAATCAAGTTTGAGGTTATAAAGGTATGACATAAATAAACATGTTACATGTTTTATTTATTTCATTAAATCTTATTCATAAACCCTCATGTCGAATTATTAATTCCTTGATATGTGCCCACACTGATTATAATAAATAGAATTTCATAAAACAATATTACATCCTCAAAATCCCGACTAGAAAAACTACACGGTGTGTAATCATTAATACACGACATGGACTCGTTTTCCATAAAACTACATGGCATGTATATTTAATATACATGACGTGTATTTTTATTTTCCTTTTTCCTTTTTTTACTCCACCACATTTATTAGTCCTTGAGTAATGGAAATTCATTTTTTAAATAAATGTAACTACATTACTCGCTAATAAATATATATTATTTCTCCCACAATATATTCTCTCGAATAACTAGTTTCAAAATAAATGAAATCAATCATTCTTAAATAATTATTAAACCACAGTTGGGAATAATATTTATTTAACTGGTTAAATTAATATTTAACTGAGATACATGGACACACTTAGTGTGTCACCCTCTAGGTCCCTTTCTCAGTGCCATTAGGCGGAGCATGCCTAAAGTCCGAGGTTATCATCTAGAAACACGCCAAGGCACCCATAGAGAAATAATTAAACGCCAAAATGACATGTCACCTCCTACAAAAATTTATAGTGTAATATAATCCCTTTGTCATGATATCTCAAATTAAGAGGGTTGCATGCTAGTGTCATCAACCCATGTGCTCGATTATTCTTTCTTTGAATTTCTGGAATTAAACTCGCCCATACCTTACCATGGCCATGGATTTATTTAGGCTATATCAATTCAATCAAAGGGTCTGAGATATATACTTCTATTATGGAACAGAAGGTACAAATCCTTTCTCGCATTATCTATTAATGCAGTATTACTCGTGACGCACCCAACGTATCCTACCTCACTGAGAATAGTGTGGCGTTACAGTTTTGGTCAATACATCTAAGTACATGAGTTGTAATACCAATTAATAATAATCTTAAAGACTAAGGTCCAATACAGACATCTGAAGATAGGAACATCCAATGACACTATGAAATTTGGATTTCCTACTAGCAGGTCTCGTTCTCATAATATCATCCTGGATATTACCAAGGGTGCACACCATGAGAATGTGACTCAATGTTTTATGATTCATCACCCCTAATGGCCTGTATTATTTGTGTCCCTCAAATAACATAATCTGGCTATAGAAAAAATATTCAAGAATAGTGTTATGGCACTTCTGGTTTCTCATCATAATAGGGATCCTCTATGACCCTTTAATGCAAAAATTGTCCTTAGGACATTATCACTTGAATTTCCACGTAGAAGAACAATAAAGATTTGATAAGGTATTTATTAATGAATAATGTAAAAAGTAGTTATTTCTAGGCCACCAAATCAAACACTCATAACATGGAGACATACATTTAAAGGAAAGGGTGAGAATAAGGCCCAGAAAGGTTAAACAAGGAATTAGTTTACTTATGACATCGATAAGAACTTGAATAAAAACATAAGGACATGAGAAATGGAAGTATAGTAATATCATAATGAAAAAAAAATTGAAACATAAATTGAATATGTTGCTACAATATTTCATTTAGACATTCATGAACATATCACCAAGGTTTATCCCCGAGGTGTCATAAAAATGACCAAGGTTATTCACCAAGGTATCGTGAAACTTTTAATCTCTATAGATTAATTTTTTGCCCAATGCATTGGAGCGCTATCATGGAACACCCTTAATATGTCTTTATATACATGTGAGACACATAGATCATAATAAAATATTTCATAAACAACCCATAGAGAATAAAAGAAATGGGTTTCATTTCAAAATCGTGACATTTTAAAAGCACTTAAAAATAAGATCATTATATCATTTATAACCCTTGAAATGGGAGTGAGGGTTATATGTATGTCAATTCTAGAATCAAATATATCATATTTATTTATTTATGAAAATCCATAGAAACTAAATAGTTATGGGTATTCACATAAATGAAAATGGGAATTTCTTTAGAGAAAGAGATAGAAATTTTGAGATGAAATTTCTGCTGCATAACGGCTATATAACATGGTTTTAGAAAACATTGAAAAGGGAGGGGAAAAGGGTAACGCACTCATAAATAATTCATAATAAAGTATGTATATTGAATAAGATCATGGTATGGATATTTCAATGACATACCGCATGAAAATGACACATGAAAGAAAAGAGAAGATGTGATTTCTTTTACGAGAAATTCAGCATCCTAATGATGTCACTTAAAAAATCAAAAAAATTGATGATAGAAGAAAGGTTCTCTCGTAATTTGGAAATGAAATGGAAATTAATAATAACATATATGAACATACCCTCAAAATAAAGTGATAGAAACTAGAAGACACGACTTAATGGAATTCATGACGTAAAAGAGGAGGGTGAAAGGATCCCTTACATTGAAGACTAACTTCAAATGTATGATGGTCGGGACCTTGGGAGGCTTGAGGGAACCTTGGGAGGACTCCTTGGGAGGTATAGAGACTAGTAAATCGTTTAGGAAGATTTTGGTTTGAAATTAATGAGGTAAATGGCTTGGTATTTATATTGAAAGTGAGTGAATAAATTATTAATTTCCAAGGGACACCTCATTAGTGGTATTTGCAAAACCATGGGCTTGCCGATGGTATATGCCCATGGTTTTTTCCACTTGGGAAACCTCATAGAATATCTCACTATTGATAAGTCTACCATAAATATTATAAAATTATTACATCTTTAATGATGAAATTAAGCACACGAAACTCAAAACTACATTTTTACTATTCACCGAAAATTCTACTGTTTCTGAAAAAACCCAAAAATTTACCCTAACCTTATATCGATGATATGAATTAAAAAATGAATTCCATTGTATGAAAATAATTTTCAAAATAATTTTAATTTAATTTTTAAATAAAATCATTATTTATTCTAAAAATAGATCTTTTAAACTATAACTCATTTTGTAACACCATAAAAAAGTTTTCAATGTCCCATAAAAATATCATATACCCATAAGACAATAAAGTAACAATTTCTGATTAAATTTTATGAAAATAAATTTCCATTTTAAATTATTAAATTAATTATAAAATGTTAAATAAAATATTTATGGCGTACAAAAATACCAAAACTTAAACTATGATCATTTTTTCACTTTTAAGATGTCTAAAATGCATTTATACATTCATGGGTGAGGTTTATATTTTTTTGGTCAAACTACTATTCATTACTATTCATATGGGTATGTTACAATTCCTATTTTACTATTCACTAAAAACCAAGTTGATCTTATTAGACACTAAGTTTCAAACTGATCACAACTGTAGAAGACCATTTTCTGAAAATCATTTCAAATTATTACCTATTTAATGAATAAAAAAATATTTGAAAATTCCCTTTTTTCCAAAATTCGTCAATAATATACATCCTATATTTATCCAAATATTTGAAATTCACAAACATTTCCATAATAAGAAATATCAATTTTATTTATAAAAGGATGACACAAAGCAGTTAGGGTCTCATTACATAGCCCCTTATTACACCAGTATAGGACCTATGTGTTAGGTGTTCTATGGTGATAGAATCTTGAGGTGGCTCGAACAACATTTCCGGAGTGGTGATTTTTATCCGCTTGAACTTCACCCTTAGGTGATTCCGTTCAAGCTTCATACGTTGAAGTTCGGCTTGGGCTTGGTACAGAGCAAAGCCCAATGATGCTACCTCCTTCCCATGATCTGACAGATGACCTTAATATGGCTTGAGTCTATATGATGAGGCCATAAAATCTTCCTTCTGTATTAATTAACCACGATAACTGTATTTATAAAAACAAAATGTTAAGATTATAGTTACCAATGATCATATTGACCAACGGTCATAAAACAGTTGAAACCCAACGGTCTCATTTTAATTATTCCCACTTCATTAATTAATGGAAATAGTTTTGTTCATTATAAAATAATATAACACACAAAATTAGGAAAAAACTATAATTAAAATGTTCGGGTCGTTACATTCTTCCCCCCTTAAAAAATTTTGTCCCCGAAATTTTATATCGTACCCTCTAATGGGAAAAGGTGTGGGTACTTCTGTCTAATACACTCCTCCAGTTCCCACATGGCTTCTTCATATTTGTGCTTCCACCAAAACACCTTAATAAGGAGGGTAGTCTTATTGCGTAGAACCTTGTTTCTACGATCCTAGATCTCCAACGGCTGCTCCTCATAAGAGAGGTCAGGTTCCAGTTTTACCACCTATGGATTTAGTACATGTGAAGGGTCAGGTATGTACTTCCTCAAGTGGGATACGTGGAAGAAATCATGAACTAGAGATAGATTTAGAGGAAGTGCAAGTCGATAACCCACTTCTCCCACAGGATCAAGGATTTCATATGGGCCAATGTACCTAGGGTTGAGCTTCCCATTATTTCCAAAACTCATGACTCTCTTTCAAGGTGAAATCTGGAGAAAGACTTGTCACCAACATCAAACTCCATGTCCCTTCTTGGGTTGTCGGCATAGCTCTTTTGCTGACTCTGAGCAGCCATAATGTGTTGTTGTATGGCATGAACCTTTTCTATCAGCTCTTGAAAAAGATCTGGCCCAAGAATCTTTCTCTCACCAACTTCATCCCAAAAAGTAGGAGTTCTACATCGCTTCCAATATAGTACTTCATAGGGTGCCATTTGAATGATTGAGTGGAATCTATTGTTTCAAGAGAACTCAACTAAAGAGATATGTTGATCCCATCCACTGTTAAATTCCATTGAGCAAGTTCTCAACATATCCTCGAGTGTTTGAATAGTCCTTTCAGATTGGCCATCAGTTTGGGGGTGATAAGCCGTAATGAAATTCAAATCAGTGCCCATGTCTTGTTGAATAATTCTCTAGAATTTTGATGTGAACCTTGTATCATGATCAGATACGATAGAAAGTGGAACTCCATGCAACCTTACCACTCCTTCACGTAAATCCTGGAAAGTTGATCATGATATAAATCTTCTCGAATGGAGATAAAATGGGTTGTCTTGGTGAGATGGTCCACAATAACCCATATCGCATTATTACAATTTGACGTTCTCAGGAGACCAGTGACAAAGTCCATAGTGATATTATCCCACTTCCATGCTGGTATGGGTAGTGGTTGCAATACCCCTTTAGGATGTTGTCACTCTGCCTTCACTTTCTGACATACCAGGCACCTGGATGTGTAGTCATCAATATCCCTTTTCATATTATCCCACCAATAATGATCACAAAGGTCCATATACATTTTTGAGCATCTCGGATGTATAGAGAAATTACATCTATGAGCTTCATCCATCAGCTCCTTCTTTATTTCCGGAATATAGGGAACACATAGTCTTTTACGAAATTTCATTACACCTTCTTGAACAGTATTGAACTCAGGAAACTTCCTATCCTTCACAGCCTCAATCTTATTCTATAACAAAGGATCTTCTTTCTGATCTTTCTTGTTCTTATTTAGTAATGACAGTTGATAAATAATTTGGGTTAGGGTTGATGATGTCCCTTCCTTTATAATTCCAATTTATAGCTATAATAGGTCATTGATCAAAGGATCTTTTTGAATCTTCATCATGGAAAGAACAACTGGGTCTTTCCTGCTTAATTCATGAATGACTTTATTTGCTTTTCCGAGATGATAATGAATTGAACAATGATAGTTTTTAAGGAGTTCCAACCATCTCCTCTGTATAATGTTCAATTACTTTTGTGTAAAAATATACTTCAAACATTGATGGTCTGTGTATATATCACATTTCTCCCCATATAGATAGTGCCTCCATATCTTCATAGCAAAAACGACTGCCTCTAGCTCCCAATCATGTGTAGGACAGTTCTACTCATGATTCATCAACTGTCGAGATGCATAAGTAATGACCTTGTCATTTTTCATGAGGATGCACCCAAGCCCTTTCAGAGATGTATCGCTAAAAATAATGAATCCTTATCCCCATGAGGGTATAGTTAACACAGGTGAAACAACCGATCTCTTCTTCAGCTCATGGAAACTTTCTTCACACTCCTTTGTCCAGATAAACTTGACCCCTTTTCCGTTAACTTGGTTAATGGATTAGAAAGTCATGAAATTTTTTTCACAAACCTACTATAATATCTTGATAATCCAAGGAAACTATTAATCTTAGTTATTGTTGTCGGTTGAGGCCACTCCTCTACAACTATTGTCTTTGTAGGGTCAACTGTGATTCCTTCACTGGTAACAATATCCCCCTAAAATTAAACTTGTTGTAACCAGTATTCACATTTACTAAACATTCCAAAAAGCCTCTCCTTCTGTAGATTTTTCAAAATAACCCTTAGATGATCCTCATGCTCCTCACGACATTATGAATATATCAGAATATCATCAATAAAAACTACCACAAAGTTATTAAGGTAGCCATAAAAGACACTATTCATCAAATCCCTAAAAATAGCCGGTACATTATTTAGTCCAAAAGGAATAAAAACAAACTCATAATGCTCATATCTAGATCAGAAGGCAGTTTTTGGAATATCATCTTTCTTCAACCTTAATTAATGATAAACATATCGATGATCAATCTTAGAGAAGAATTGAGCCCCACAAAGTTGGTCAAATAAGTCATCAATTCTTGGAAGAGGGTATTTTTTTCTTTACTATGATTCCGTTCAGTTATCTATAATCAACTCATAGCCGCATAAATCCATCCTTCATCTTCACACAGGGAACTGGTACTCCCCAAGGAGACACACTCGGTCAGATAAAACCCTTCTCCAAAAGATCTTGGAGTTGTTTCTTTAATTCCTGCAGCTCCACATTTTCCATCCTATATGGGGTCTTTGATATTGGATGAGATCCATGTACAAGTTAAATGGATAACACTACCTCTCTTTCTAATGGAGGTCCATGAAACTCTTTAGGAAATACGTCAATGTATCCCTGGACGATGGGTACATTTTCTATCCTCAAACTCTCATTTCCTTCTTCTTCTTCACTAATCAATTACATAATGAAGGATATAGGAGGTTCTTCTAGATAAATATGAGGTTGAGATATCTCCCCTTGGAAGATAACTATAGGTTTTCCATTCAAGACTACGTAGATTTCCTTACTTCTGCATTTGATCTTAGCATTATACTTTGAGAGCCAGTCCATCCCTAGTATAATGTGGAATTCCATCATGGGAATGAATATTATATTTGCGATAAGATTGTGCTCACCAAAGTAAATAATAGAGTTTCTAAACACTGATGATTCTTGGATAATCCCACCATGAGTATTGAATAATAACTCTACTTTTAACAAGTCAACGGTTGATTCTAAATTCTTTTCAAACTTGGAGGAATAAACAAATGCGTAGAACCAGAATCAAACAAAGTACTTTCTAGCTTTGAGAGAACAACAAAGGTACCTTCTACCCCATCATTTGAAGTTTCAACTTCATCTTTCATGATAGAAAAATCACAACCTTACTCCCTTGGACTTTGCTAAGGCTGATGGTGGTTCCACTCCATGCCCTCAGATTTGGATAGTTATTGGCAAAGTGACCATGTTGTCCACACATTAAGCACTGGACATAAGGTAGTGCCTCCACCATATTCCCCTTTTCATAAGTGTTTTGAAGTTGAGCTTTCATCTCACTATGAAAATTCCTTGTAGTATGTACATCTCTTATACACTTGTATCATTTCCTGCTCCTGAGAAGGCAGTTCCCCGAATGCTTCTTCCCACATTTATTACACATGGTACATTGCACTTGCTTGCCTCATCTCCCTTGATCAAAGATCCTCCCTAAGCTTGGCTCCATTGATCTCTTTTTTTCGTTGTATTAATGAGACCACTGCTCTTTCCAAACCCTAGTTCGACTTTCATTGCACTCTGCACGATCTCCTCATATCTATCATATTCTGAGATGGCTGGATTCTTCCACAGATGATGTCTCAGTCCACTGAAGAATCTATCAAACTTACCTTTTGGAACCCTGACAAAGCTAGAGGTATATTGTGAAAGTCAGGTGAATTTCATCTCATAGCTTCCGAAATATTCATTATCCTTCTTCTTCCGCTTGAGAAACTCCTTCTCCATTCTTCTTCTCATGGAATGAGGGAAATACATTCTGAATACAATCCCTCTAAACACTTCCCACTCCATAGCTTCATCCTCCACTCTTTGCAACATGTTTTTAATTAGTTCCCACCACTTATCAACTTCCCCCTCTAAGCGATAGACGACTAGGGTGAGCTTCTCTTTCTCTGAACAGCAGAGCACAGAAAAGATCTTTCCGATAGAGCTAATCCACTGCTCAGGAATCAACGGGTCAGTCGATCCACTGAAGGTTGGTGGTCCTTGAAGCATAAATGACTCAATATAATATTGTTTCTATTGCGGTGAGATCGGTATCTTAGCTTGATTCAAATTATTTCCCATAACTTGAGTCACTTGGTTCGTCATTCGCATGAATGTTTCCATTCCGGCTTCCATTGGAGGGTCGTCAGCGCATGGTCCAGTGCCATCAACATTTTCATGGTTCCTACTATTTCCCGCCATTTTCTAAAAGAATAAAACCTTAGTCAAAAAATTATTTCAGTTATGAATCATTTAACAATAAAGGATTTTATGTCTTAAAACTTAATTCTTAAACAATTACATTTATCTATAATTCCTTTATAATGATTTCTAAAAAGCTCGTGATTAACCAAACATATCCCCCAGGAGTGTCATAACCAAGAGTTCAACAAGGCCCTTTTTTGTGCACCAGTTCCTGTTTGAGTCTATCTAAAATCGGTGCTTTCAGGTTTTACCCCAATGTACATCTGTGCCAGAGCCGCCTCTACCTTCTCGTATCCAGACATGGATGTATTTGTTTGATAATGAACTTACTCAATATTCACCAAAATACCAGAATGTATTCCTATATTTAAACTTTTATATTGGATTATTCCTAAATATTTCATATCCTAATATCCATAAATAACTAAACTAAGCTTTGATACCAACTATGGAATCCCGCCTTTTTATTACATATCATTTCATTACATTTTACAAAAAGAGGGTCTTTAAAGTCTAGTGTCCTGTAAATCAGGAACATAAAACCTGAGAAAAAACATAAAACATTCTTCTACTATACTTGTATGACTTCATCATAAGTTTATTCTAAGTAAAATTACTGCATCTCATAACCTGGAGACATACATTTAAAGTAAAGGGTGAGCATAATGCCTAGTAAGGGTAAACAATGGAATCGGTTTACTTGTGACATAAATAAGAACTTGAAGAAAAAAATAATGACAAGAGATATGGAGGTATATGAATATAATAATGAAAATAACTTGAAACATAACTTGAATATGTGGATACAACATTTCATTTAGTCATTCGCGAACATATCACCAATGTTTATCCCTGAGGTGTCATAAAACATTACCAAGGTTATTCACCAAGGTATCATAAAACTTGTCATCACTAGAGATTAATTTTGTATCCAATGCATGGGAGCACTATCAGGTCCCAACCTTAATATGTATTTAATTACATGTTATCCACATTAATCATAATCAAATATTTCATAAATAACCAACAGAGAATAAAATAAATGGGTTTCATTTCAAAATCGTGATATTTTAAAAACTCTTAAAAATAAGATCATTACATCATTAATAACCCATGAAAAGGGAGTGAAGGTTATATCTATGTCAATTACAGAATAAAATATATCATATTTATATATTTATGAACACCCAAAGAAATGAAATAGGTCTGTGTATTCACATAAATAAACAAGGGAATGTCTTGAGAGAAAGAGATTGAAATTTTGAGATGAAATTTCTGCAGCATAACGGCTATATAACATGGTTTTAGAAAACATTGAAAATAGAGGGGACAAGGGTAAACCAATAATAAATAATTCATAATAAAGTATGGATACTTAATAAGATCATGGTATGGATATTTTAATGATATACCACATGAAAAGGAAACATGAATGAAAAGAGAAGATGTGATTTCTTTTACGAGATTTTTGGCAGCCTAACGGCGTCACTTAAAAATTAAGAAAACAAATAGATGAGAGAATAAGGGGTCTTTCATCATTTCAACAATAAATGGACAGTAATAATAACATATAATAACATAACCTCAATATTAATAGAAGGAAAATAAAAGACAAAACATAAAGGAATTCATGACTTAAAAGAGGAGGGTAAAAGGATCCCTTACCTTGAAGAGTAACTTCGAAAGCGTGAAGGTTGGAACCATGGAAGGCTTGTGGGAACCTTAGAAGGACTCTTTGGGAGGTAAGTAGACCATAACATCGTTGATTATTATTTTGGAATGAAATGAATGATGGAAATGGCTTGGTATTTATAGGGAAAGTGAGTGAATAAATTATTAATTTCCAAGGGACACCTCATCGGTGGTATTTGTAAAACCATGGGCTTGCCCATGGTATTTTCCCATGGTTTTGGCCACTTGGGACACCTAATATAATATATCACTATTAATAAGTCTACCAGAAATCTTAAATCATTATTACATCATTAATGATGTCATTAAACACCTGAATCTCAAATCTGCATTTTTACTATTCACAGAAAATTCAACTATTTCAGAAAAACCCAAAAATTAAAACTAACCTAATATCGATGATCTGAATTGAAAAATGGTGTCCATTTTATGAAAATAATTTTATAAATATTTTTAATTTAATTTTTAAATAAAATCATTTTTTATTCCAAAAATACAACTTTAAAACTATAACTCATTTTGTAACACCTTAAAGAAGCAATCAAGGTCCAATAAAAATATCATATACCCATAAGACAATAACGTAACAATTTATGATTTAATATTATGAAAATAAATTTCCATTTTAAATTATTAAATTAATTATAAAATTTTAAATAAAATATTTACGGCGTACAAAAATAACAAATCTTATACTATGATCATTTTTTTACTTTTTAGATGTCTAAAATCTATTTATACAATCATGGGTGAAGATTCTATTTTTTTGTTAAATTAATATTCATTATTATTCATATTTGTATGTTACTATTCCTAATTTACTATTCACTAAAAACAATGTTGATCTTATTAGAATCTAAATTTCTCACTGATCACAACTGTAGAAGACCATTTTTTGAAAATTATTTCACATTATTAACTATTTAATGAATACAAAAATATTTTAAAATTCCATTTTTTCCTAAATTCATCAATAATACACATCTTATATTATTCCAGACATTTGAAATTCACAAAATTTTCCATAATAGGTAATAAAAATTTTATTTATAAAAGGATTACACAAAGTAGATAAGGTCTCGTTACACAGCCCCTTATTACACTAGCATAAGACCTTAGTGTTAGGTGTGATATAGTGATAGATTCTTGGGGTGGCACAGAAAACATTTCTCGAGTGGTGATTTCTATCAGCTTGAACTTCTCCCTTAGGAGATTCCGTTCAAGATTCATACGTTGAAGTTCGGCTTGGGATTGGTCCAGAGCAAAGCCTAGTGATGCTACCTCCTTCCCAAGCTCCGATAGATGGGATTCATATGGCTCGAGTCTACTGGATGAGTCCATTAAATCTTCTTTCTGTATTAATTAAACTAAAAAACCTTATTTATAAAAACACAACGTCAAGATTACAGTTTCCAACAGTCATATTGACCAACGGTCATATAACAGTCAAAACCCAACGGTCCCATTTTAATTATTCCCACTTCATTAATTAATGGAAATAGTTTTGTTCATTCTAAAATAAAATAACACACAAAATTACGAAACAAATATAGTTAAAACGTTTTGTTCGTTACAACTTCCCACCAAGGGAAATGATTTCGAAATATTCATAATTATTTACACCATATTAGAGAATTTATTTTTTTATGATATACTTGATTTGGGAAATTTAATAAAAGTGATGCCTCATAAAATTTTCTCTTAAATGTATGTTGGGTACATAAATCCCATAGAATTATTTTTCTAACTAGAAAAACAGAGTATCGCACTCCCCACTGGTGTGTTAGAGTATGTTCTTTTGTGGGTAAAAAAATTAATTTTTCATGCTAATTTTTATATTCACAAAATGGAATACGGTAGGATGAATGGACATGACCTAATTATATTATAGATAATTTCCATGAAAACATCCAAAACAATAATTAATGACCACCAAGGTAGATTATCTATGGAAATTAGCGGTGAAATTGTCCACTTTGACAACCTTGATTCCATGAAGAACCCCTCAGAAGAGTATTCATATCCTTTAGTTAATAATATTGATATAAATCCATTCACCAATGAAAATTCCCTTATTTACCTTAAATCTCCCTATCATTGTTTTCAACATTGAATAAAATTCCTGATAATGAATCAAATATTGAATTTTGTAATGGTCTAAAAAAATGTATTCATGTTATTTAACTAATATTTTGTTTTTCACTAAGGACACAATAACAATTTATGATTATGATCATCTTTTAAAATATGAATCCTCATCAAAGGGTGTTTCCATTGAGCTGATATATGAGATCAAATACCAACCTCATTCTCATTCACTCCCATAAATCCAAAATCTACCAAAATTATATGTTAAACCATTGTATAAAAATTTAAAATACTCATATCTAGAGAATGGAAAAAAAATTCTGTAATCATTTGTAGTTCAATCCCTCCATTTAATTAATTATATTTAATTTAAATTTTGTGGGAATATAAAAAATAATTTCGATAATTTTTTTAACATCCATGGTATTGTATCATTAATTATTATGCATTTTATATTGTTAAATGATGAGTATAAACTAGTGAGGTAGGAACAATAATTACTAAACCCATACCTAATAGATTTTCCTAGAAAAATATTACAAAATAATTGGGTGATATAATTATATACCCCATCTTTGACAACCAATATGATAGTTCACTGTAGGTGTTTCCTAAGAAAACTAGTCTTATGGTATTTAGAAATGAAATGAATAAATTAGTACCAACCCATGTTTAGAATAAAGAGAATGTAAGTATATTCTATCTGAACTATAACAAGACACTATAAAGGTCCATTTAATATTTCCTCACATTGACCAGATGACAGATAGGCTAGAGGGGAATTCCCAATACTGTTTTCTTAATGGGTATTATGGATAATTTCATATCCATTATTCCCCAAGTATTATAAAAATATAAGTGTCACATGACCATTTTGAACATTTTTAGGCCAAATATTCCACCCGGTCTATGTAATTATCAATGTAATTTCCAATAAAGTATAGTAAGTGTTTCACAGAATATATGGTTAATTAAATGAAACTATTCATGGATGATTTCATTATCCATGGTTCATATTTTGAAAAATATTTGAGTAGTATAGGTTTCATACTTCATCAATTTACATAGAATAATTTAGTATTGATTTATGATAAAATTCAATTTATAATTCTGAAAGGGATATTTCATTGGACCATCATTTTTGCGATGATATAAATGTTCACAATTCAACACATGATTCAATTTCTTACCTACCATTACCTAAAAATGTGTATGATGTTAAATATTTATTATGTCATGTGGGATTTTACTACCATTTCATTTATGATTTTAGAAATATATTAGTCCCACTCTCCTTGATGATTCAAAAATAAAAAGAATTTTTTTTAGAAAATCTTGGGGGGGGGGGGTTCATTAAACAAATTGAAATAGAGTCTCAAAACACCCTAAAAAATTTAACCACCTAAGTGGGATTTACTATTTGAGCTCATGCGTAGAACCAATAACTATGATGTTTTGTAGTATTATAATACTGGTCCAATAAATCTTCACATCTCATTTCATATTCCTCACACGCACTAGATTTTTCCAATGAAAACTACACCATAATTGAAAAATAATTCTTCCCCATTTTATTTTCCTTAGATAAATTCTAGACATAAATTTAATGGTGAAATTTAATTGTGTTCACTAAGCATTCAACCCTCAAATATATCCTTATGAAAATCTAATCCAAACCACATCTCATTCATTGGATTCTACTCCTTTATAAATTTAATTTAGAAATTAGGGATAAAAAACGAGTAGAGAATGTGGTGTCTTACCATGTAAGATGGATATTTACATCATTGGAAACTAATACATTCCCTCATATTACCATATATGAAATGTTTCCTAATGTTTAATTGAATCTAGTAAAATATGTTATTCCATGGTATGAAGTATTTGTAAATTATTTTTTAGGAACATTAAATTCCATGGATATTCATAAAAACCAAACTGATTATCCAAAACATGAGACTCTTTGGTACAATTGGGATTATCCCTACCTTTAGAAAACATGTACTAAGAAATTACTCAGGTGTTGTGTTCCAGATTAAGGGTTTTTATCTATCCATTGGTTCTATCACACTATTTAATGTGGGGGCCAGTTCTGTCCTCAAAAAAGTTCTTACAAGGGGCATAACTCTGGGTTATTTTAAATAACAATATTTTTGGATGCCCTTTATTTTTATATAGAGTTTTCTATTTTTCAAAGGTTAGGTAATGACTCTAAAATTAGTCAAATTACATAATATACCTTTCTTTTCAATGAAAATTTTAATGTTTTTTGAAATAACTATTAATAACTATTTCTTAATTTAATTAAAAACTTGTACATTCATCTAGAAGTATATTTTGTGTTAAAATGGGAAGAGTCACATTCCAAAAGAATGATGATTCCAATATGGTTGTGGATTTGTTGATGAAAAATATTTTTTATATGTTTAGATTTCCTAGGTTTTTTAACAGTGACCACAGTTCTCATTCCTACAACCAAAAAATAAAATCACTTTTGAATCATTATGGGGTCATACATGAAGATTTTAATTCATATAACCCCAATCCAATACTCAAGATGAGGTGTCAAAGAGAAATTCAAAAAAAAATTATGGAAGAAAAGTTCAGCACGATATAAGATATTGAACTTTTTAACAAATAGTGTCCACTATAGTGCCCTAACATTTTCATACATGGATATTAAATCATTTTAAGAAAATTAAAATAATGGTAATACATTCTAAGATACAATGTTTTAATGTCTTCATAAAATTAAGTTTATACATTAGTTATATATAATGACACATAAATATTTTGTAAATTCTCCTTCTTTATCATCCTACAAAATCTAATGTTATCCTTAGGAAATGTACTGACCTGAGGATATATATCACAAAAATGGGTGAGTTAAAATCCTAATAGAGGTATGAATAACATAAAAGTAATAATAGTTATTAATCGATGGTACATGACTAAGCGTAATCATCAACATAATTTCATAATCCTAGGTTCATCGTAACAAGAATTTGGGAATCATTTAAAAATCTAGTGGAATGTGGAATATTTGTAATAATGAATCATCATAACATTGTGTTCAAATACCATACACAGTTGGGAACAAATCTAGAATCATGTCAACATATAACACATGTGAATTAATTGAAACATTATAATTGTGAAAGAATATTGAATATTGTTTATGTATAATACCGAAAATATCATAATATATATCACATTACTCAATTAATTGTAAATGATAAATATTTTTTTCCCACTCATCACATCATAAAATTCTCATAATCTCTCTTTCCCAATGGGAAGAGATCATTTAACAATCATAGTCATGAAATAAATTAATGATAAGAAATAGGTTTCATAATGATTTTTTAATTAATTTCATAATGAAAAACAATAGAAATTCCCAAATGAATAATATAAATTATATATTTTCATAAAACATTATCATTATTGAGTGGATAGGAACAAATAAAGGGGAGTGAATGCAGTGATTTAGAAAATGAAGTCTCCCTGAAAATTATTTATATTTATCTTATAAATCATTTAGAAAATGAAGAAACACTTATATTCCTAGATAAAGATTGTAAATAAAATTTAAAGTAAAATTTACTAATATATTTTAATATCCATATAATAAATAGTGTGAAATAGAAGATAATTTAAATGAAAGAATTTGTTTCAAGAATCCCCTTACCATAAATCCCAATTTAGTTCATTACTTTTTCCACAAGCTATATATAATTAACATTAGTTTATTTTAAAAAATAAAAATAATTGAATTAAATTCATTATTATAACTTTTTATAAACAATAATAATTTTTTTATATTTTTTAAATTCACATTTTTAATTGTGAAAAGTTTTGAGATCATATTTTTAATAAAATATAATGTCTTACTTTTATGTAATGATCCTAATTTATTGTTGTTCATACAATATTATGATTAACTACAAAATATTATAAATTTATATGTTTATAAATTTTTATATTATAAATAATATAATATGATTAGCCATAATGGTTGTGATAATTAAAAATATGGAAACATCCTCAGGGATTGATAATAGAACGTTGAAAGGACATTGTAAAAAGAGGAGGAAGAGAGTTATGATATAAAATATGTCATAAATATAATAATTACAATATGTCAAAATTATAAATATAATTTTAAAATGATAATTATTTAATCTTATAAAATTTGGTTTTAAAATCAGTACATAAAATGTGGAAGAGAAGAGGAAAATGAGAGAGACAGTTGATAAAAATTTAACATCTTCTCGATGATTCTTTATTTCAATGGCATTAGACTCTTTGAATGTTTGGAGTTTTCTGTCTCATAGATGTACCTAAGGATAACAAGGGGATTAATAGATGGAATTGGGGTAAATATTTTTCTTTTGTAACATAGATAGGAGTGGTTTTCCAATGGAATGGAGAGTGGGTTTTATATTTAAGGACATGTGTATGTTTAATTTATATTATTGAATAAATTAATATATCCAAGGTAAACCTTAAAATAGTATTATTCTTGACATAATAAAATATATTTGAATAATATAAAATTATATTAAGACTTTTTCACATAATTATTCTATGTTATTAGTTTAATCAAAAGTAATGTAGAAAATTGATAAAATGTTTATTTGAAGGGACACTCTAAACATTTAGACTTTCTAAATTACTTTTTATGTTTGTAAATTAGTTATATTATTTTTAAATTACCATCATTTTTTATTTATTTTTTAGGATGATATAAGAAATTTAATAATTATTAAGTCATCATTACATCATTCTAACGTCAAAAAACATTTCTAATTTGAAAAAATTTATTTGTACTATTCACATAAAAATTAATGTTTCATAGAAATTATGAAAATTTAGCCCTTGAGAAATTTAATAATGATGATTATAAAAATTATATTAACAATATAAATATAATTCTTGAAAAAATATTTTTTTATTATTAACCTAAATGTTATGACTCTTAGGAGAAACATTAAAATACACTTTATTTAAAAAATGCTTACAACTAATTTGAGTCTTCAATCATTGTATTTAATTTATGGAATTAAAATATTTTATTTTTTTGAAATTATTCATGATAAATATTATTTATATTAATTTTATATATAATGAGGGAGAACTAGTATTCCACTAGTCATGATACTATTTTGAATGTGCATGTTACTATTCCAATAGTCACATTACTATTCATATAGTCATATTACCTCCTATAAATACATCTTCCATTCTTTATAAATCAATCCCTATAACTTTCCACAAGAATTTGAATTTTTCATTGCTGATATATTAATTGGTTATCTAGTATATTGGTTGTTTTTAATAATTTTAGTCATGGGATCTATTATTCTAGAAGATCAGATTAAAGATTTTACATTTTTTTATCTCATTGTAATATTTGATATTTAGGTTGTGTTAGTTGTTGAATTATGTAATCATATTTATTAGTAAAATAGATGGTTTCTTGTATTTCATTGTGTTTCATGTTTGTAATACTATACAATGTAATATAGCAGATATTTATTCAGGAAATAAGTTTAAATTATAATGAATGGGGCTTAAATTGTTCCCCCTTTTGAAATTTTACCCCAAATATTTCAACCAATATTATTAGTAAATAACAGATATGGTCACTTATTTTTCATTGTTTCCTTTAGTTCCCATGAAACCTCTTCGTATTTATGGTTCGTCCATAATTTTTTTACACTTTGAGTTGTCATGTTGTGTTAAACTTTGTCTCTATAGTCCATGATATTAAAATTATTCTCTTTATAAGAGAGATCATTCTATAGTTTCACCACCTCTAAATTTAGTAGATGTGAGGGATCAAGTATGCATTTACTTACGAGAGAAATTAGGAACACATAATAAAATTGAGCCATGTTTGGTGAAAGTTATAAAAGATAGGTCATAACTCCTATACAATCAAGGAACTACAAGGGTCCAATGTTATTAGGGTTGATTTTTTCTTTTATTTAAAACTACATAACTATTTTCCGTGATGATATTTTAAGAAAAATATTTTCACTAACTACAAACTACATGTCCCATTGATGGTTGTTTTTATAGCTCTATTTCAATTTATGAGTATATTTTATTGGATTTTGGATGTTTGGAACCATCTATATCATTTATTGAAAAATATTTGGTCCAAATAACTTCCTTTCAGTAAATTCGTCACAACATATCAGTTTTATACATCAATTACAATATAAATATACAAATGTAACCATTTAAATACTCAGGTGAAATTTGTTATTGTAATAGAATAGAACTAATAGGAAACGTGGGTGCCATCCTCCTATAAATTACATTGAGTCGGATCTCAGTATGACCATGAGGTTCTAAATTAATTTTTTAGATTTGAAATAGGTTTGAAGGTGATAGGAAATACTAAAATTCAATCCAGTATTGTGATCATTTTGAAGACTTCTCTAGAATGTATAATTGATCTATGGATCATGATTAGAAATTATCATAAGTGGATCCCTATAAATCCTCACCACTTATATTAAAAATATATTTTCAAATTTGTCAGCAATGAAATTTTACTCTATAAGGATTATGTTGTCAGTCTAAGTGAGATGATCGACCACAACCCATATTAAATTTCACCATTTATCTGTAATTAGGTGACCAATGGGAAATCCTTGGAGATGTTTTCCCATTTCTATGTGGGTATGTATAATGGTTTTATCATCCATTTGGACTTATGTCACTCTCTTTTATCTTGCTAACATACTAAGCACATTGGGTGGTGCTTAAAATATCCTCCAAAATATTTTCCACCAAAATAGCTCTCGAAGATCCCGATTCATCTTAGCACATATAGGATGGATTGATAAAGATGATCATTGTACATCATAAAATAAATTTTTACTTATCTTTGGGAATATATACACATGATGTATAGTTCCAAATTGAATGAAACCATTTTAATTAATGTGGAACTCATGAATCCTTCATTCCCATACATCTTTCACCTTATTTTAAATCTCCAAATAATGTTATTGTGTCTCCTCATTAGTATATTGGATATATGGTTATGTAATTATGTCAAAAAGGTATTACGTATTACCAAATTTTATGATTTTATGATCCATATTTGGATATACATGAAGATATTGTGTTTCACAATCCACACATTAGATTATGTTGCAGGTTCTTTTCCACTAATTTCCTAAAATAACTTATTCAAATATATAGGATATTGATTAAAAGAGAATTCATATACCTTGATCAAATATAACAATATTTTATGATGAATGTTGAAACCTTTATGTGTGAATATATACCTTACACTCTTGTGATGAGTATATATTTCATACTTCTAACTATTGAGGTAGTATTGTAAAATATTAAAATTGAATATCATTGATGCTAACACCATATCATATTTTGGGTAGTTTTCTCTCATGGATCATTAAAATATTTGAGGTTTAGGTTTTCACCTAATGATTATTTATGAGTTCAAAACCTAAAAAAATATTTGAATCATCATTGTATATCACAAACCCTTCTCTACACGAGGGTAGTGTGAGTATATGTGAAGTGATTATCCTTTTATAGTAATTAATAATGTTTTCCTCACATTCCTTTATCCAAATAAACTTTACCACTTTCAATGCTAACTTAGTTAGTGGGAAAGATAATCCTGATAAATTTATCACAACCCATTCATTGTAACCAAATAATCTACCAAAATAATGGATTTTAGGGACACTTGGTGCCCTGAGCCATTTCTTAATTTACTTTTTCTTTGAATTTTCCCAATAAATTCCCTCACCATTTATCACGTGACCTATGAATGTGATTTGTGGAATAAAAAAATTACACTTTCTAAACTTATCATACATTTTACCCTTTATTAATATCTTTAAAAAAATCTTTAGATTCACTTTATGATCCTCCTTTATATTGGAGTAGATTATTACATCATCAATGAAGACTATAAAAAATTTATCATGGAAGTTTTTAAAGACTCTATTAATATAATATAATCACATTACATGGGAATTAGTATGTTCGAAGGGAATCACAATGAAATCATAGTGTTAAAAACTTGAATCGAAGGTTGTCTTATAAATATCTTCCATCTTCACCTTTAGTTATTGATATCAAAAATGACGATTCATCTATGAAAAGTACATAGCTCATAAAAGATAACAAAATATGTAATAAATACTTAGAATGGGTAAATTATTCTTCATTGTGATCTTATTGAGCTCCCAATAATCGATTTACAAAATCCGTCAATTTTCCTAAAAAAGAGAACCAGTGCACACCAAGGTGATCTATTGGGGAATATGAACCATTTATCCAATTTTTTTGAAGTTTATTTTTGAATTCCTCTATTTATATCAGGGAAATTTTATAGGGAAATTTGAAGATAATATTTAATAAAGCTATATATTCTATATATAACTCTGCCACATGATCAACGTGATACATAAGAAACTCTTCAGGAAATAAATTAGAAAATTACCACAAAATGGGAATTTCCTCATGGTTGATTCTTTATTTTTCCATAACTATTTAAGAAAGACATTCCTTTTCATTAGGTTTCAACACCAACACCATTAATTGATTTTATAAATTAGATTCATGAACTTTCTTTAATTCTTACCTGATCATGGGATTGTTTTAAATATTGAAATAGCTTTAATATTTCTAATAGTTGTTGTGTGCTATATATAATAAGAAACAATATATGTCTAGTATATAATAAAATTACACCATGGGATTGATTACAAGATTCATTGGAAGAATAAATCCACATAAATTGACAAGATAAGAGTCTAACATGTGGTTTTATTATGAATATATCTTCTTCAAGGAATTAAGGATGTGATTCAAAATTTCTTAAAAACATGGAACATAAAAAGGAATGCGTAGAACCAGAATCAATTATTATTTTTTCATTATTGAGTGATCATGAAGTTTACCATATATGAATTAATTGTCATTTTCCACCTCAAGGGTAGTGATAAAATAAGAATAACCATTCTACCCCGGCATTAGTGGTTTCATATTAGGATTACCCTAAAAAAATATTTCAGTATACTATCTTTCATAGTTTACTTACTTTTTGTAGTTATAAATTGAAACATGGATGGATCATTGGGATTTTTCATCAATCATTCCATCACATTGTATGACTTCTTCATGATTCTTTGAAATTAAATATGTTGGTGGCATTCTCTCCCATAATTAAAACATTTTCTCATCCCATTGAGGAAATTACCAAGATGCTTCTTCCCAAATCATTGGCATGTGGGTATTTGGATTTTCTTTGGTCCATTATCATTAAATCCCCCACCTGGAAACTACATTCTTATTATATTTTCATCTTGTATATGGGAACATTCTTTGAACTTCTTCCACATTTTTATATCATATAAAATTAATTCTTCCTAACTCCAAAATTCATGGATATCTTGAGCCTTTTAAAGGCATGTTTTTCAGATACTAAAGAATCAATGTATTTTCTTTTCATTATTGATAGTAAAAAATGTTGTGTATCTATAATTACATGTGATATTTTTTTTTATTTGAAATATATTTACTCTTAAATTTCTTATGATTTTAGAATTACCTCCCCATATTTGTTTGAATATTTTGAGGGAGACTCTGGTTAAGAAATATCATCTTATATTATTCCACTCTATTTATTCGAATTTTATATTTTGGTCTTATATTCTTTATCCATTTCCACCATTGATCACCTTATCCATCTATATAATAGATAATAAGAGTTTTCGTCCCATTCTTTTAATAATAGAGAATATAAAATATCATTTATATTCTGTTAACCCACTTCTATATGACATGTGGATTAGATGATGCACTAAACCCAGGTAGTCATTTCCATATAATAGACTCGATAGATAGTTTATATTTCTTTGGTGGAGGTAGGAATTCCACATTATTAAGGTTATTGTTCATAGAACAAGACAACCGGGTAAGCATCTACCATTGCATTTGATAATTTCATTTAGAAAATCATTGGATTGTGACTCACATATGTTTTTAGTCTGGTTTTAATTGATCCCAACTAATTCAAAAAATATAATAAGTTTTTAGAAAAACAAAATTAAATAAATTATATATAATTTAATTTTGAGCATAAATAAATTCTAAATTCATATCTTATGGGATCCATATGTTTTGCATAACCTTATTCTCAAATGAAACTTCAACAATAATTTAATTTAACATTTTTATAAATTTAAGAGGACTAATTAATTTAGTTATATATCCTTTATAATTTATTGTATTCATTTTGGCATTAACTAAAGCATATTACCCACGAGTGTAAAATGTAGTGTGAAGTAAGACAACTTTTTCATCCACCAAGTGATAATTAAATTAATTCCCAATCCACTATTATTGTGGTGATTACCCCTATGTACGTATATGTAGTTCCATATCCACTTTTACTATCTAGATAACGATTTCATTGATCATAAACCATAAGATCTTGTAAATTAAAAAACATAGTATGTTTACCTTTACAAAAAATCATCCATAGGGTTTTCACTAATGTTTTGTAATCACAATTACCAATTTAAATAAACTAGACTCCGATACTAACAATAGGGACCCAAATATTTCTTATATGAATATTGTATCATTTTATTAATAAGTATCACAATAGTAATACATTACATGATCCAAATGACTAGTATTTTCCTAATATTAAGTTCATAGATCACGTTTATATAATAAAATGTCAACAATATTCAAATATTTTTTCTTTATCCCCCTAAAAGATTTAATTTTATCATCGGAAAATGTAATAAAATAATGGTATACATCAAATAAATGTGTGAGATGAAATCCCCATAAGGGTGGAATAACATAGAAGGAATAAGAGACATGAAATGATAGTACATGGGTGAGTGTAATAATCATAATTAAATCAAAATCCTAGGTTCATCATAATAATCGTGAGGGGATAATTTGAAAACATCATAGAATATGGAATATTTATATTAATAAAACATCATAATAAAGTGGTCAAATACTACACATATTTTCGAACAAAGATAAAATCATGTTCCTAAATAACTTATGTGTATAAATCAAAACATCATAATAATGAATAATGATAATAAATGTTAACACATAATACAAATCATCTCATAAGATATATCACATTAACCAAAACATTTTAAGGATATATAAATATAGTCCCACTCATCACATCATAAAAATCATGCACCATGCATTCCATAGGGTAAGTTATCATTTTAAAATCGTTTCCATTAAAAAAGCCATGGATAGGAATGGGTTCCACAAATATTTAGTGAATAATTATTTCCAAATAACCATTGGGGGTTCCAAATGAATAAGGGAAATAATAATTTGTCATAAACCATTATTATTCTTGACTTGAGACTGAACAAACTAAGAGGATTCAATGTAGTGTTTTGTAAAAAAATGTATCATTGAAAAATATTTGTAATTTGATAGAAATAATTTTTTACGAGGTTGAAACATTTAGATCATATGATATAGAATGGTAAAAATATTTAAAGGAAAATTTAAGGATATTATAAGAAAATATATACTGAAAAAAATGTGAAATTGAAGATAAATCTATATAAAGAGTTGGTTTGATAATCCCCTTAAATTAAATCTTGATATATTCCCCCACATTTATGCCTCATGTTTAATAAAATTAGATTTTTTCAAACCTAAAAAATAAGTAAATTATGTTCATTTTTCCAATCTTGATCAATTTTAATAATAAAATTGTATTTCTTAATTCCCATTTTTATAGGTGAAATATTTTGATATCATATTTTCTTTAAAATATCTCTTATTGCTTTGTTTTAATGATATTGCATTATTGATATTTATACACTATTAATAATAAATACATAAAATTATAAATACATGTATATATATATAATTATATATTATAAATAATTTGTTATATTAAACCATAATGGGTTTGATAATTAGAGAATTAGCAACATCCTCAAGGGAGGCTATCCTACCATTGATAAGACATTATCAGTATAGTAGGAAGAGAATTATGACATGCAATATGACAAAAATATAATAATTATACTAGTTTAACTTTATTAATAAAATTATAACATAATAATTAATTAATATTAGATGTTTTTTTTGAAAGGAACATAGAAAATACGGAAGAGAAGGGGAAAATTAGGGGAAAAGTTAATGATAACTTACCCTCATCCCAGTGTTGTTTCCTTTCTATAGCACTAGAGTACATGAATTCATAGATTATAGTGAATAAAAAACACACCAAAATATGATAAGTGGTTTTTATATGTAATTTGGGTAGATATTTGGCTTTGGTATGTGACGGAGGAGTGGTTTTCCAAGTGGATGTAGTAAGGGGTTTTGTAGTTGAGGAGATAAGTATTTTAATGTTATAATAATGAAATAATTTTTATGTCCAATGTATGCCTTTTAATATTTTTTTTTTGAAATTATGAAATATTATTGACTAAAATAAAATTATTTGATGATCATGATTCACTATAGTTAAATAAAAATAAAATCATAAAAATGATGGAATGTTCATTTAAAGAGACACATTAGACTTATAAAATTTGGTAATTAATTTTTAGGTTTTAAAATTAAATCTGATGTTTTTCAAAATCAATAATTTATCTTATTAAATTTATTTTGGACACAAATAATCAATTTAACATTTTTTATGTCGTTATAATATCATTATTGTGACATAAATCATGTTGTATTTGAATAACTATATTTTTTGCTCTTTAGTTTAAAGATTATGTTTCTTAGAAAATAATAAAAAAATAACCCTTAGGAAATTTACACATGATGATTATATAAATGATATTAATTTTATCAAAATATATTTTTTAAAAATAGATAATATTAATTATTAAAATAAAAATTATGACTTTTTAAAAATACATTAAAATAAAACTTATTAAAAAGTACTTATTATTTATTTTAGTGTTTAATGATGGTATTTATTTTATATCAATAAAATATTTATATTTCATTAAATAACTCACGATAATGATTATTTAAATTATATTTTAACATTTCGAGGTCAATAAACTATTCTAACGGTATGGTTACTATTATTAATGGTTAGGATATTATTCCAACGATCACACTACCATTCCCAAAACCATATCACATGTATGATAACAAACATATGATGAGGTATGGATCATTAAAAATTTATTTAAACTCCCTTAAAATGGTTATGGAAATGGCTCCTAGGAGTGGGGAATATATTAGGAGTTTATCAGGGGTTCATAACATTAAAAGAGGGAAAATGGTGTCATCTCGTATATAGTATATGTTGGTACGTGATTAGGACTAACCATGCATCAGAACATAGTTATTTAGAGAAGGTAGGTGAATTGTTTTTAAACCATTGAGAGATAATAAAAACCATGTGGAGAAAGATAGAGACAACAACAAAACCTCCACATGTTTTGAAAACCCATGAAGACTCCCTAGTAAACAATGTGACCACTTCCACTCTGCGATTGGGGAGGCCATAATGTCGTCTTAGGGTATAGAAAACTGTGTTGTCGAACTATGTTCCTATTAAAAAGTGAAAAAATAACCATTTTTAATCTCTATATTTATATGATTTTCCCCTATTGTTCTCTTCATTTCTTCCCTAGTAGCATTGTGTATGAACTAGAAGATCCCCTATATTCCATGGACCAATATCCTTCAATTAGTTGTCATTCAACATGTCTCTTAGTGAAAATAGAATTTCTTGGAATGTTCATAATTTTTTATTGGAGAATATTTTTTTTAGTTTTTTCACTCTTTAAAAATTTCTTAAAACCTACCATTTTCTAGGGATTTATTTCCCCTTGGATGAAAAACTTGTTGGGTGACATTATTTTTTCCTGGTGTTTTAATCATTAGATGGCATGTGACGAGATTTTTTATTGATTAATTGTTTTATGAACTCATGAATTCATTTTAAATGAATCATATTAGGCTCACACAGTAGGGCATGTTACTATTTAGTTGTGGGAAATAAATTTTTCTTCTAATTTTTTTACACTTTTGATGAAATATTACCTTATCATAAAGTTGTAATTGGTTGATATTGGAATATTTAATTTGAAATGGTTGATGTTACTAAAAATGAAAATCATTTGGCTGTGGAAGTTTGGTTTAACGTTGTTTAGCTATGTCCCAGGATAAGGAGGGATGAGGCAGGTGACGATCCTACTGTTTTATCAATTGGGGTTGTGTATATTGAGTATCTTGTTTTTTCCTTGTTGTGAATCCCTCCCCTTGTGTAAATTTGAATGTGATATGTTGTGTGTTTTAAAATATGTGTTTTTAATTTTAGTTCATTTATTAGTTTCATGAAATCCATCCTTATGAATAATTTTTAATTGTTTGATGATGGAAGATTTAAATTTAAATGGATAAAGTTAGTAAAAAATCATAATCTTTTGGTTGTGGAATCATAGTTCACCATGATATAATAATTACCCAAGATAGGCATGGTATAGGGTGGTTATGATGTTACAGTTTTATCAATTGTGATAATGATTATTGAGTAAATTATTTATGTCTAGTTGTGAACCCCTCCCCTTGTGTGTAAATGTGAATGTGATATGTTATGTGTTTTAAGATCTGTATTTTGTATTGTAGTGAAAGTTCACCATGTTGGTGGTTACCATAAGAGAGACAAAAGTAAATTTTAGGGAATTCATATATGATAGTCTGACCATATGCCCTATTGGACCAATGTAAATATAGAAGAATGGAAATTACAAGGGAACATCACTTGTTTTATTAACATTATGGAGTGATACCTATAGTATAAATATATTTTATTTTTTATTTGACGAGGGAGTTTACACTATGACACTCTCAAACTATTGTTAGAGAGGGTGGAACTGAGGTATTAGTGTTCAGAATTGAGTCAATGTTGATGATTCTAGATCACTTATAGACTCCCCTCAGGAATATAGTGATGTTAGTAGCTTACATGTTGCATGGACCAATGTAGAATTATTGCGATAATCAGGTTTAAGTTGAGTAGTTGGAGATAATAGCATGGATGTACATTCAAAATAATTTACTTGAACAATTTTACCTCAAGATCCTAAGGAAATAAAGCTGCGTGAATTTTATTTGGTTTACCTAGGGGAATATGATAGTTATAGATTATAATAGGCACTTCTCTAACAAAAAAAAATATTCGTACCGACATTGGTGGGGGATGAGGAATCTTTGTTGAAATGATTTCAAGATGATCATAGATGTTATATCATGACACATATGGATGTCATTAATTTGATAAATTTTGATTAGGAGGAGAATTATAATCTTATTTCTGAAGTGAACTTGATGTAGGATTTTAGTGGATGGCATACAGGATCAATTTAGGCGATAAGGTGGTACATCCATTGATTTTAAAAAGTAAATATATGAAACTTTTATCAATTCTGGTAGTGGGTAGAGTTTCCATGGTAGAGGATCAGCCTCCAAGGGAAGTGATTATTTGATTTTCTATAAGTGTGGAATGTTTGGTCACATGCAGGGTCAATGTATTTGACCACTAGTGGAGTTCATATATTTTGATAGTATGAGAACCTATAAAGATTCTACAGGAACCTCAGAACTATAACCGGTGATAGAGGATATAGGAAAATGCAGACTACTAGTAGAGGCACTACTAAAAAACTGATTTAGTTGTAATTTTTTTCGCGGCGATTTTCAAAGAATCCGCTAAATGTTTTTCAGGAGAAATTTTTGCGATGATCTTTAACAGTGTCCCTAAAAAGAAAAAATGAATTTATTTTTAATAAATTATATTTTTCTAACAAATTTTTCCAAAAAAATTAAATTCTATTTTAGTGGATGTTTTTCTAAAAACCCAGGAGAAAATCAAGATTGTTTTTTAAAAGCCACCACAAAATAATGGAAATTTTGAAAAAACCACCGATAAATTAAATACAAAAAGTTATAAATATTTTATTAATTATTAATTATATTTACTATAAAATATAGTTTTTTATTTATAATTTTAATTAATTGTAATGATTAATTTAATAAATAGTTGTATTTATTAGTTAATAAAAATTTGAAAGTTAAAACTAATAATTAATAAGTTGAAAATTGGTCTTTGGAATCAAATGACCATAAACATTGACATGAGAGTCACTTATAGCTCCAAAATAGTAAAATAACATCTCCTGAAATGAAATAAAACAAAATTAGAATTATTTTTTTTAGTAATTAATAGAATTACAATTATTATAGTTTCAAAAAATACTGTGAATCGACCTCGAACTTCATATTACCATAACATTGATCAGGGTGTCCATTTTAGCTATACCTCATATCAAATAAAATCCTTTTATAAGATATTCATCATGATGATTAGGGGGTGTCCCTTGGACACTATTTTTTGAGGTCAAAAGAGGAACTATGGCCTCCAAAACTGAGTTTTTAGTCAGGGATCCAATTTTTTTTTATATTAGAAGAAATTTATGCCTCATTTATGTGGTATTTTTCCTGTATTCAGTGGGTAATGAATTTATTCCCAGTTCATACATTCATATTGATATTATGGTTTGAAATTTTATTGTTTTTGCTGAATGTATATTTACATATAATTTAATATATGCATATTTTCGTATATTCAAATATAATAAATCACTTCTTTAAAGGAATATTTACATATAAATGTATTTAATCATAAAAAACATATCAAAATAAATATTTATTCATTTAATTTAATATAAATAATAATATACTTTATTTACCTTATAAAATTAATTTATATGTATATATACACCTATAAAGGTAATATTTATATAAAAATATGTGTATGTTAATAAAAAAATTATATTTATGTGTATATTCTCATACGTGTAAATAAATAAATATATATTTATGTATTTATTTGTGTGTATAAATAATGTATAAATTTTTTATATAAATATATCATTATAATCAAATATAGTATATAAATGAAATTATAGTAAAACTATAGGAATATATATATATACAAATATTTAACTAGTGTTTATACATACATATGCATGTGTATTGATAGAAATATATATATATTTATTTATATTCATATATATATAAATAAATATTAATATATAATATATTAAAATAAATTTTTGTATATATATATATATCATAAACATTTGACGAAATTTCATCTTCATTTAAGAGTTTCTTCATATTATTTTTATTTCATTTATTATTTTATTCCATTTATTTAATTTTTTATTGATTAGATGGTGTTGCAATTATTGTGCTTCCTCCTCTTTGGGTAATTTATAATCCATTATATATATCTATTTATATGAATTAATGAATATTTGTTTATATTTTTATACTTTTTTAAGTATTTATACATATTTATGTTTATATATTTTTCTATCATATATGTGTAAATATATATAGAGAGATATTTATATTTACTTTACACACACACACACACATATATATTAATATAAAATTATATACTTGTTCATGTTTATATATATATTTTTAACATAAATGAATAGTTGAATAAAAATTTAATATATGTTTATTAATTATTAATTATTTATAATTTATAATGTATATTTTATATTTTTTTATTTAGCTGTCTTTTATTTATTTTACTTTAATATTTCACTGTTTTATAGCTTTATTATTTTATTATCTGTATACTATATAATTTTTTATTATTCATTTATTTATGATTTATGATTTATAATTTAATTATTATTTAGTTATTGTGAATACCATAGTTATTTTTTTTGAATTTGTTATTATTTAATTATTAATTTAAAAATATTTTATTATTAATTTATATCTAATGTATTTTTTATTTATTATTTATTTATTTTTCATTTATATTTTATTATTTATTAACAATTTATTAGTTTATAATTTATTTATTCATTATATGTTTATTATTTATAAATTAATTATTATTATTTTTTTATTATATAATTATATTATTAATTTATTCTAAACGTATTATCAATTACCTATTTATTATATATTTATTATTTATTCATTAATAATTTATTATCAGTTATTTATTATTTATTAATTATTAATTTATTATTTGTTTATCATATATTTATTTATTTTTAAATTAATTTAATATTTATACATTAATTATATATTATATAATATATTTTTTATATTGTATATTATATATTATCTAATATATAATATATTATTATTAATTATTAATTATTATTTAATAGTAGTTATTTATAATTTATTATTTAATATTTATTTATTGTTATTATCTTACATTATTCATTATTTAATAATTATTATTTACAATTTATTAATTATTATATATTAATTATTATTTAATATATATTATTTACCATTTTTTACGAAATTATATATATTTTTATTTATTATTTATTTACGTTTTATTTATTAATTAAAAAATTTTAATTACAAATTAATAAAAAATAAAAATTGAAAAATAAAAAATAAAAATAAAAATGAATATTTATTTATTATTAGTTGTTTATTATTGATTGATAATTATTTATTAATCAATATTGATTAATATTTATTGAATAACAATTTTTTAGTTTTTATCTATTTGACATGTGTTATTTGTTTTTAATTAGTATATATATATATAAGTATATTCTATTCTATTTATTCAACACATGAAGATCTTGATGGAGTGATAAAGACTTTGGATAATATGTGTTCGAATCTCACCCAATAAAGAATTTCTATATATGGCATGTGTATGATCATGGATAAGGGCATGGTAATATATAGTAAAAATAAAAAAAATAAAAAAGTAAATAAATAAATATTACATAAAATATTAATAATAAATAACAAATATAAAAAAAATATCTAATTAATTAATTAATTAATTTCAAAATTATAAAATAATAACATAATAAAATAAAAAAATAAAAAAAAAAATAAATAAAAAAATCATTTTTTAAAAAATAAATTTAAAATAGCTGTTAAATCATTCTCTGATGATTTCGAAAAATCACCGC
The DNA here is from genome assembly GCA_963277665.1 of Viscum album. Lineage (NCBI taxonomy): Eukaryota > Viridiplantae > Streptophyta > Magnoliopsida > Santalales > Viscaceae > Viscum > Viscum album. Next base: position 1,330,385,038 of record OY728120.1, on the reverse strand, counting down.
ATATTGATTGTCGACACACGATTGAGCGATGATTTTCCAAAACTATCACAGAATGATTTAGTGGTGGTTTAAACCTCCACAAAATTCCAATTTTGGTAGAGTGAGGATATGTTTCTAGGTATAAGTATGGTAGTTTGAGTTCTACTAGTGATACTAGTTGGGGTGGAGCATAGGGTTCTCCAGGAATAGTTAATCTATATTAATAGAGTAGGGAAACACATGGGACATTGAAATGAATATAGGGTAGAAGTACATGCCTGATACATGTAGCACAGGGTTTCGACACGGGGGGGGGGGGGAGCACTGCTGCCGACGATTGATTTTAAGAAGGCTGAGTTCTGTTTAATCACTCATGTCAGGGGCATCATTTTTAGCTTTGAAACTCCCATCAGTTACTTATCCAACGATATTTGGACCTGCTTTCCAAAGGCAAGCGTTCACTGGGCGATTTGGCCAGCGAAACATAAGAACTCACATTGGCCGAGAGGATGGGAAGTCGGGCTCATCGCACCCTCTTGGGGAGGGGGAATTATTTCCTATTCCGAGACACTCTTATAGATTGAAGACATATTAATATGTTCAAGAATCATTGGTTTATCCCCAAACATAGTATCCACAGATTATCCCTGGTTGGGAAGGATCAACGGAACACAGGGATTCAGAAACATTTAGGCCCAAGGTTTACCATCCACCATTGAATTTGTGACTCCAAGGAATTTGGACTCATTGAGACTATACGAGTTTAAATCCCCATAACTAGGAACTCTGGAGTTTATTGTCATCCAGAGGGACAGATAACGTCTTGAGCCTTTAGATCAAACCCATGATACTGGCTTCCTACGTATCCTCGTGTGAGGAATCAGAATCCACATAGCTCGATGCCACTCAACAAGAAACAACACCTTTTATGGTTGTGTGATAAGGACCCAACCGTACAGTTTAATGTCATATGGCAAGGACACCCGGGTGAGTGATGCCTGGTCAAAGATGTTGCGGTACATATGTCGAAGCTACCCAGAAGACCCAACGGAAGTGATTTATTGGGCCCAGAGATAGTCATACTGGGGTGTAAGAACATTGTCTGATGGAGAAAAATGTTTATGTCAGACTTAAAGATCGAGCATGCACCTCGGGGAAGTTCACTACGTATCCCGGTTGGCCGAGAATCAAAGTCCACATAGTTCGGGAAGATTATTTCTTACACTTGATAGTTTCCTATTATTGGGATTGAAATTTGGGGAGGCGTCCTACGTACCCTGTTTGGGAGACATCGATCAAAACCCACATAGCTCGTTTAACTACCGCTGTTGTGCGGACGCCATTACCACCACAAATCTCTAAGCCCACGTGATTCATTCTCGGTGTGAAAAACAAGATAATTTAATAGACTTGGCAAGCCTCACACTTTTTCCTCCTTAAGGGAAGGTGGATGGAACCGCAATACTCTCCTTCTCCCTGACGTGAGAGCAGGGCGAAGGTAGTAGTCACGTGGTAGAGACAATGGCTATAGCGGTGGAGAGAAAGGGCCAATGCTGCTAGATTCCCCCTCTTCTCGATGTTAGAGGGAGGTAGAAGACACGCCGACAGGGGATGGGGATACGGAATCATAACAATGTACCTTCCCAGAAGGGAGGGGAAGGCCATTAACTTCCGGCGAGGATGGTGTGGGGATTACTCTGGAATGGATTCCAAACCACAAAGGGGACTGCCGGGCTCGTACCTTGCACTACCGTGGGAATGTGAACCCAGGAATGCTTGAGGAAGCTACTCAAGGGTCAGGGAAACCCCTCTGTCCTCGCCTACCATGGGTATATGAAGTCACGGTGGCACGCTGACGTGTTTGAAGGTTTCATCATACAAGTCCGGTGGCTTCGGTAGGGGCCTTGGCTCGGGGCCGGTGAATTGGAAAACGAAGGTATTGTGGATGATCAGTCTATATTGGAAGGGTTTTATCTGGATCGGGGAATGGAAACACTGAAGGAGTTGGCGGGCCACATGGGGGTGTGAGGAGTGGTGCCCATCGCATAGGGGAGTGCTACACTGTTGGAGAGGGCGTCTGCATACCAGGGTGGTACGCAGACTGATGGGCCATCCACATACCAGGGCGACACACAACTTCGGGTTTGGCCCACATACAAGTTTGTACGCAATGCTGGAGTCTGCACGAGAAGCGGTGGCTAGGGGCATCGCCGGTATGGCTGTGTCCTCGTAGGAGGGTGCAACGCGGCATGTTAGATTGAAAAAGGGTCACAATCTCCCCGGTCCAGGGGAGTACATCTGTGGAGGGTCCATGGCTCATGGATTTAATTTTAGTTCACGGTTCACCAATTTGTTATGCGTTTTAGGTTCATTATCAATTTGTTTCTAGTTCTATACCCGTAATAGTTGGCAAATAGGAACTTCACGGTTCATTAAATCCTAAGCTCCATCCTTAGAAAAGACTCTCCTTCAATCTCCTCCAGCCTCCGAATATCCAAGCATCCAAATCCCAATCCCATTTCTTCTCCTGCTCGACACCCTTTTATAGGGGGGAAGGGTTTTATTGTGGTCACGTGTCACCTTTTTTGGTGGCCCATGACCGAAAACCCAGCCTACAGATGACTTGGTCGATCCGAGGATTGCGGGGGTTCATTGAATTAAACTCACCCATGAACGAAGTCGGTTCGAGGGGCGCTTCGCGGCCGCACAGGGCTCCGCCTCTATTCGTGAATGATAGCACACTCGGCATGGGTTGGTATGGCATGGATCATGGTTGGGGAGGTTCGCGGCAGTGGACCAGAATGGCGTTTTCCTTGGTGCACACCCGCATAAGGTCTCCCACCTCTGTTTTGTGGAAGACGCTGGTCCGCGGGGGGCTCGCTGAACCGACCGCGTGCCACTGATGTTGAACCGGTACACATACCGGTCAGTCCTTTGTCAATTTTGAGTATTATTTGTGTTTTTCCCAAACCTCTAAGGGAAATTGGGTAGAATCCTTTCTCAAATTAAGGGGGATTCCTATTCCCCTTTGTCGATTTTTCAGGACCCTATAAATGCCCCCCCATCGGAATGGGGTCTGATTAGAACGAAGAGGAGGAAATTCTAATGCTGAGAGGTCCTGAAAGATGGGTAGTTTGCGGATGTAGATCATCATATGAACCATGAGCGGATACATTGTCTAACCAAGTAGAGGTACCCTACCAAAAAATGGATGTGAGGGTGGAAATGAACCTGTAAACCACTGCTCCAACAATTTTTGGATTGGGATATATGATATGGGGGCTCTGAGGCTGGTCAGCCTACAGAGCTAGGAAGTGTGTCGCCAGAGGAAATCTTGCCTTTGGTAGACGGGACAGGGGCTATCAATATGCAGAGCCACTGAGGGCATGGCATGCATAGTCATGCAAAGGTGTCCACAGGTCGATGACTTTCCACTTCCGATGACCATTGGTAGTTATGAAGATCCGAAATTATCTATTTCGTGGAGTTTGATGTATGGAAAGGATGCATCAAAATGCACAAGGAGTATTCCTATCCCATTTTTATGTATATCATGGGTGGTTCAAAATGATTTCCTTTCAGTTTATCATAATGCGGTGAGGATGATTTCTGTGCAGTTTAACGACATGTGGTGAGGACAAGGGAATTTTAAATTTCGTGCAGTTTAACATCGTGAAACGAGGACGGGGTCATTTTTAAATCTTTAAAAATGATTTTAGTTGGAGGAATTTCCATGGATGTTTAATTCTTGGTCATTGCAGTTCCATTCCAAGCGGAAAAAACACACTCTCTGTAGTTTTAACTTCATGTTGTAAGGACATTGTTGCGAAGGCCACTCTTGATTACAATGTAACTGGGCTCGAATATCTCTGCATGTCCAGGTCATGGAGATGGGTTCATGGTGTAAACCATGGTTTTGGGGCTTCATAGATCAGGAGAGATGATATGTGTGCATTGGGACCATTGAGCTTACCAAGGTAGGAAGAGCGTCGCCTGGGGAAATCTTGCCTTTGGTAGACGGGCCAGGGGAGATCAATATGCAGAGCTGCTGAAGGCATGGTATGCATAGTCATTCAATGATGTATGAAGGTCGATGACTTTCCATGTACGATTTCTTTGGAGGATTATGGGGATCTGCGATTGTATGGCCCACAGAGTCTGTCATTTGGAAAGGAAATATCTGGATATATCGGGGATGCTCGCCCCAAGTTGATGTTAAAACTCGAAGGGTTACCTGTGCTGATTTATCCTACGCATGGGGTGTACATTTACTCTATGCAGTTTAACAACATGCGGTATGGACGAAATAATCTTAGTTTAATGTTCATAGAGAACAGACCACTGGGTGACTATTGCTACAATCACCCGAAGGATAATTTAGATAAGATGCTATGGTATACTCTAAAAAAGGATGGGGACTGAGGGTGTAAACTGTAACTCTGTAGTTTCCTGGATCAAGAGATGTGGTGTGGGGGCTCTGAGGCTGGTAAGCGTATGGAGCTAAGAAGTGTATTGCCTGAGGAAATCTTGCCTTTGGTAGACGAGCCATGAGAGATCAATATGCAAAGCCTCTGAGGGTATGGTATGCATAGTCATGCAAAGGTGTCCAAGAGTCGATGAATTTCTACTTCTGATGGCCATGGATGGTTATGAAGACCTGGTATTGCTCATAGCATAGAGTCCGATATATGGGGATAATTGTTCCTGAGCATACAAGATACATCTTCATTCCAATTGTCCATTGAGTCAAAGTAGCATAGCCCTGTCATGGTGTTCGCAGATGTAGATCGTCATATGAACCACGAGTGGATACATAGGCTAACCAGGTAGGGGTACCATGGAAACACTTGGATGTGAGGGGGGGGGGATAATGAACCTGTAAACCACTTCTCCAACAATTTTTGGATCGGGAGAAATGATATGGGGGCTCTAAGGCTGATAAGTGTATGGATCAAGGAAGAGTGTCGCCTAAGGAAATCATGCATTTGGTAGACGGGACTGGGGCTATCAATATGCAAATCCGCTGAGGGCATGGTATGCTTAGTCATGCAAAGGTGTTCACAAGTCGACGACTGTCCACTTCCGATGGCAATGGGTGGTTATGAATATCCACAATTTTCCGGGACACGGAGTATGATGTATGGAAAGGATTCATCGAAACACGCAAGGAGTATTCCTGTTGCATTTTTCCGTATATCTTCGGTGGGTCACGATGATTTCTGTGAAGTTTATCGTCATGCGGTGAGGACGATTTCTATGCCGTTTAACGTCATTTGGTGAGGACGATGATGAACCAACATGAAAGGGGGATTCCATGCAGTTAAACGTCATGCGGTAATGACACTTGACTATGAAATTTAACGTCGTGTAGTAAGGACAAAGGTTATTTTTAACTCTGTGCATTTTATATTCATTCGATAAGGACGAGAAAAGATCAGCAGCTGGGCCAGGAGATAGGACATTGGCGTCACTGCGTATCCTACGAGGGCAAAAATCAAGCCACACATAGTTCTTTTGAGGAATACATCTCATGTAGGTCTGGTCCATGCTGGGAAAAGGGGAATTCTCTCTCTATTTTTAGGGCGGATGGGCCAATATATTGAATTTGGGCATCACTATGTATCCTGAATGGGCATAAATCAATCCACACATAGTTCTTTCAAGGAATACACCCCATGCTAGACTGGTCCACACATGGAAAAAAAGGGGTATTTCGAGCTTCATTTGGGGGTGGCTAGGCCAGGATGTGGAACCCTGGTGTCGCTACGAATCCTGCAAATGCAGGAATCAAGCTTTACGTAGTTCTTTAGATGAAATTTGTCTTATGTTCACCTGATAGAACCTAGCCATAATTCATAAGCCCACGTTAGTAATACTTGTTGTGATAAACAAGGAATAACAGAGGTCCCTGTTACGTGGTGTGAGAATAGGTATGCTGAGAGGGCGGTGATTAAGGTGATGGTTGGACCCGGTCATGGGGTTCGGGTGTCCCTACATAACCCATGAGAACATGAATCAATCTATACTTAGTTATTTGAAAGGGATACACCCCATACAGGGTTGGTCCATACATGGGGGAAAGGGCATTTTTAACTTTATTTGGGGCTAGTTGGGTCAAGATGTGGGATCCTGGCATCGCTACGTATCCTGCAAATGAAATAATCAACCCTTACATAGTTCTCTGGAATTCGTGCAGTTTAACATCGTGTGGTATGGAATAAATAATCTTAGTTTAAGGCCATAAAGTTTTGACCAGTGCCGGGCTAGGCAGTTTAACGTCATGCATCTCGGACGAATGGGGCTTGGATGATTAATGTCCTGCAGCTCAGAAGAACGGACCTTGGAATTTAATGTCTTGAAACTTGGAAGATAACTTCTCTTGGTTATGAAAAATATTTCTTCAGGAATCACACATTTGTAGGAGCGGTAGTGAACTTCCCGCCCATGGAGATCAGTGAATATGCTCTGTTGGAGTAGACCATTTGTATAACATTTGGTTCCTCCCAATAGGGATCTGGCATTGGAGGCTTCTTTCCAGGTATCATTGGGATTCGGAGGACCAAAACCAATTCTCCTTCCAAGAAAGACCGAAGGCGAATCATTTTATTGATGGCTCATGTGATCCGATTCGGATATACTTCCAGATGTAGCAAAGTGTGCAACTGCTTTTCATCCAGATGTTCCAATTCACCTAGCCGTTTTTCTGATTTCTCATCATTAGGTAACTGATCTCAAATGGAAACACGGAGCGAATTCAATTGGAGCTCAATGGGCAGGACGGCTTCTATTCCGTATACTAATGAGTACGGAGTAACCCGGGTAGCGGTGGAGATTGTGGTTCGATAAGCCCAAAATGCATGGAGGAGTTTTTCCAGCCATGTCTTCTTGTCATTGTCCACAATTTCATTGAGTATGTTGGACACGGTCTTGATGAAAGCCTCTATATGTCCATTGGATGCCGCATGGTAGCTGGATGAGTGGTCAGTTTTGATACCATATTCTTGGTACAACATCTCCAATTCAGCAGATCAGAAGTTGGTGCTGTTATCCTTCAGTATGGTATGAGGGATCCCAAATCTGGTGATGATATTATATTTAACAACTCTAAAAATATTCCCTGCCTTGACTTCCTTAATGGGTGAAGATTTTTCTCATTTGGAAGAGGAGTCTGTTGCTGTGAGGATATACATTAGTTGTTTGGACGTAGCGAGAGGGTATGGTCCCACGACATCCATTCCCTAGACATAAAATGGCCAGGAGTAATTTTTTTGATGAAGTAATTCTATGGTCTGATGAATGAAGTTGGTTTGAGTTTAGTAGGAGCTGAATTTTGTGGAAAAGTGTGTGCAATCCCGTTCCATGGTAGGCCAATAGTATCCAAGCCTTCGAACCTGATGGGAAGGCGTAGACCCTGACTAATGAGCTCCACGTACTCCGGTACGTACTTCGTTCATGATGGCTGTAGTTGGTTTTCCATCAATGCATCTGAGGAGAACTCTATCGAGGCCTCACTTGTAGAGGACCTATGGCTGACCCGTGCCGCCATATAGGACAAAGTTGATTTCCCTTCTGCGTATTTTCTATCATTCAGCCCAGTTTGAGGGAAGTTCTCCATTTTGAAGGTATTTTGCAATGGGGGACATCCATCCAGTAGCAGGATCATATGGCTCAGGGACATTATTGACTTTGTTCATTTCTTTCATCTTAATCTGAACAAATGGAAATATCATATGGCGATGAGATATATTGATAATTGTTTCATCCCAGTCTGGGTCAGCTAGGGCTGTGGCCGCATTGGCTAATGCATCGGCCTGGGCATTTGGAGACCGGGAAATATAGGTCAATGTTGGTTCTGTGGATAATTCTGCCATTAACCCTCCAACATGGTCAAACAGGGGGATCAACTCCTACTTTTTAATAGTATACTCTCCATTGACTTGCTTGATGACTAGTTCTGAGTCAACTTTTAACTTAAGGTGCTGCACTTGCATCTGGAGTGCGAGCTCCAGGCCTGCAATGAGGGCTTGATATTTTACCACATTGTTCATACATCCTTCTGACATGAGAAAGGAATGTGGAAAAACTACCTTTTCTAGGGACATGAGTATGATACCCAACCCCACTTTATTAAATTTGGGATCCTCCATCCTCTTCCTTGTCGGGATTCGGGATGCATTGTCGAAGTATATTTCCGATGTTGGGGGATCCTCTAAACCGAGAAGATTTCTTTATCGGTTAGCTCAATGTCCAGTGCGGTGGGCCCTATCTAGGGTTGTTTTTCTGGAAAATCTGCTAATGCCTAGCCATTGATGGATTTCTGAGGCACAAACCAGATGTCAAACTGTAGCAGGATGACTGCCCATCGGGATAGGGGCCCAGTCAGCATCAGACAGATGAGGATGTTTTTGAGTGGGTTACCACGTGAGGCCAAATGGAATTCATGATGTTTTAGATAATGTCGCAATTTATGAACTAATAAGACTAAGTCCCGACCACTCTTCTCGATATTTCAGAATCGAGTCTCTGCGTCAGTCATGGTTTGGCTGAGGTAATTGAGGTTTTTTCACTGTTGGTGTCATTTTTCTATGCGAGGAAGGCTCTCAGTGACTGCTCTAGGGCCGTCATGTATAGGATAAGAAGTATTCCCTCAATTAGTGGAATGAGTACAAGTGGGCATAAGAGGTACTTCTTCAGGATGTGAAATGCATCTTGGAAATCATTTTTCCATTCGTACATAACCCCCTTTTTCATTAACTTGGTGAACGGAAGACATTTACCCACCAGGTTGGATATGAAATGCCTAATGTAGGCCAGGTGTCCTTGGAGTACTCTCAGCTCAGTGAGATTATAGGGAGGTGGTAAACCAAAGATAGCCTTTTTCTTTTCAGGTTCGACTTCAATTCCACGATGGCGTATGACGAAGTCAATGAATATCTCGATGGTAACCCCAAAGGCACACTTCATGGGGATCATCTTCATGTTATGTTGTTGAATTATGCTAAAGACAGTTCCAAGGTCTGACAGGTGATATGAGCGTTGTCTTGACTTGACCACCAAGTCATCTACATAAAATTCATGGAATCTCCCCAGGAATTATTTAAAGATATGATGCATGGTGTATTGATATGTGGCTTCAGCGTTCTTCAGACCAAAGGGCATGAACCTGTAGCAGAATATTCCGTGGGGGGCCCTGAAGGCAGTGGTTCTTTGTCTTCTCAGGCCATCGTAATGTGATTATACCCAGAATAACCATCCATGACGGAGAGAGCCTCATATCTAGTCGTTTCATAGATTAATAACTCAGTGATCGGGACTGGGAAATCAACTTTCAGGCAATGGCGATTGAGATCCATGAAATCAATGAAGATGCAGATTTGTCCGTTATTTTTTTGACGGGGACAATTTTGGCCAGCCAAATGGGCTATTGGACATTGAGAGTGATGTTTTCTTTGATAATATTATCAACTTTAACCCTTACTCTGGTAGCATGTGTGGGGTGTGTCCTTCGAGAGGCTTGTTTATAGCCCCGGTGGTCTTCTGGCAGACCTAAGTGGTGCATCGCCACTTCGGGATCATGTCCCAAAATTTCTGTGTAATTCCAGGAAAAAACATCTTGTTGTTTCCTTAAGAAGGAGGATTATATCTCATGCTCCTTGGAATACATGGCCGCACTAATGAGAGTTGGCCTTGGGTCTTCCTCAGTACCCAAGTTTATTTCCCTGAGCTCGTCGACAGTGGTGGAGATGCCTTCCTTGAACGCGGGAGGTGCATCCCTGAGATCTTCCTCCTCTTCTTCTCCCACATCCTCATCTTCATGATCTAACAGGGGGAGAGCTCTTGAAAAGGGCTCTTGATAGTCTGGAGTCGAGGCATTATGGGCATCCTCTCTTAAGTGTTCGCCCTCAAATTGAGGGTTAGAGTTCATTTGTACATTGCTATGCTCCGGCATCAAGACTGAAGTCATGACGATAGCTGAGTGCGTGTCCGGACATGAACCCCTGCTCTCATCAAGGTGGATGGGCAGTACGTAGTCTTTGCTGAGCTGCTTGAGGGGGTCATCAAGAACGATTTCTAGACTGTTTGGAGCAGGGATCCAGTCGATACCATCGATGGAAGGTTTCTTTTTTCATTTTCTCATAACACATGGCGTCGATGTAGTGTGACTCGGAGAGCTCAAAAGGGGCCTTTTCAGTGTGCAATGTCCCACCTGGTCCATTGACGCAATACTTTATACACTGGTGGTAGGATTAATGAATGGACATGTGCTTTTAGAGCCACAACATTCCCAATAGGGCATTGAATGTTGTGTTCAACCGAACCACTAAAAATTCTAAGTAGGCCACAAGGTCACAAAAATCGTTATTGAGCATGATTTTTTCCATCAACTTTTGTTCACTCTTATCGTAACAAAATAGAGTTGTAAACGAGGTTATTAAATCATCCTCACAATAGCCTAACCTATGGAGCATCCGTAGGGGAAGGAGGATAACTCCATAGCCTTTGTCAATAAAGAGTTTCTGGATCCCAAAATCATATAGTGTGTCGGGCACATATAGTGGATTAATGTGTCCTTGCATGATGGCATCTTCATCCTGCTTAGTGAAGGAAATAACTTCACTGCATTAAGCAAGGGTAGTCTCCATCCAGTAAATCTCGGCAGTGGTTAATTCGGCTTGAAACTCTTGGGGGTTGAGCAAGGCTTCTATAAGTGCCTCCCTGAGGTCTGCTGACAAACTCAGGGCATCCAGGATTGACATCTTGGATGGAACTGACGCCAGATGCTTAAGGATTTCATATTTCTACTCCAGTGGCCGACGCTACTCCGTTGGAGGGAATGTTTTAAAAGAAACTTTGGGAACTGGAGTATGTGATGAGGAGGGACTGGCCGCAGAGTCAGATGTCGACGGTGTTCTGGCATTCTGGGGACTCGTCTTGGCCGGTCTGTTTGTGCGCACTAGGCGGCTAGACACTTTTTCCTCCCTTTAAGAGTACCGTAGAATGACGGGTCCATAGTGACAGCTTGTGTAAGTGGAGAGATATTCTTTCTCCTGGTGAGTTCGTTGAAGGGATCTCTCTCAGGTTTCCGTGATATTAACAATTTGGGCCAGGGTAAAACCATATGGTTGGTTTCGGCCACGACTACACTTCCTGTGGTATCCCCTACTTCTGTGATTCCTCCTCCTAGTCCCTTGTGTTTTGGAATTTTGGTTCATAACCATACCCTTAGTCAGGGAATGGTTCCATTAGATGTACAAAGTTAATGGAACCAAAGATTATCTCCTCATCCAGTGACAGGTTAGCCTGTATGGTTGTCCCTGGTGGTGTCGTTTGGTGGGTCGGTTCCCGTGGCGCAATGTCTGAGGGCATAGAATCCGACAGTGTTAGAGCTAACTTTAGCATTTTTGCGGATTGCACTTCATGCGCTTGCTTCCTCCCATCTTGGTTATTCCTGGATGACCGGATTGTGGAGGATTGTGAAGCTGATATTGTCAGTTATGTGGCGTTAGGGGCTATTGGTGGCACCACCGGCTGCTATAGTTGAGCTCAGAGTATTCCATGATCTTAGTTGAAAGTCTTCTGAGTCATCCAATCATCAAATTTCTGCCCCTTTTGCGGGTGACTTCCTACCACCCCTCCACTTCGTCGGGGTTGGTGGTAGAAACTTATGCTACGTGAGATGGGGGTGGTCCTAGCTCGACCTGCATGGAGTATACCATCCTTTGTAGAAGGTCTTTGAAGACGAAGCATTCCTGGATATTATGTCCCAATATTCGGTGGTAGGGACAATAATCTGGCCTATTGTCATGGCCAAATTCTTCGGGTTTCATTAGCTCTGGGAGGTGGAGCAAGTTGCAATTCATGGAGGGGATGAATTAGTCACGTAATTGGTCTTCTCATAATGAGTATACTCTATGTCTTCATTCTTATAACTGGTTCTTCTTAGATCCTCTTTGATCGTCCTGCTGAGGGGGGAGGCGGCTGCTGATATGCAGGGGGCCCTTGACGGTTCGGTTGAGGCCTATGCGGTGGAGTTGGAACAGGTGCTGGATTGAGCGTGATAGAGGATGCTTCAACCCTAACTTCTCACTTTTCAGGATCCTGTGAGGCTATTCGGGACTACATATTAGTCCGCTGTAGGGAGTCTTCAATTTTTTGGGTGATGACAGAGAGATTGAGGAAGCCAGTGGTGCACTCCTCTAGTATGGGCGATGTTCGTAGCTCATCTCGAAGGTTATAGATATAGATAGTGAGCATTTCATCTTGGGGTAGTGGCCTCTTTAGAGTGCAGGTCATGCCCTTCCATATGGCGATGAAGTCTGAGACCCTCTCGTTTTCCCTCTGTTTTCAATTCATGAGGTCACTAACTGTTGTTTTAGGCAACGTTGAGCTGAAGTGGAATAGGAACTACTGCTGAAGGTCTTCCCAGCTCTTTATTGACTGAGTTGGTAGGCTCTTATACCAGAAAAAGGCGGATCCTTGCAATGTTTCCACAAAGAATCTGAGTTTCAATGATTCTTGTTGTTTTGGAGTTCCCATCATTAGGTCTTAATAAGATACGTAGTGCAACAAATGCTTTTCTAGATCGCCTGATCCATTGAATATAGTAAATATAGGGCTCCCAAAATTTGGCGGAGGAGGTGTGTCTCTCACTCAATCTGGATAGGGCATTCGCTCTGGTTGTATCGGATCGCGTCGACCTTCCATCGCATCTATTCAAGCTGTTAATGCCTCAATAGTGTTGGAGAGACCCTAATTTACATCTTTTTGGGCTCGGTTATGGGAAGGTATAGACTGAGGCATTTCTTGAGGATCTGGCTCGGCCGACACCATGGGTGAATATGCCGTTTGTGGAACCTTCGGAGGGTTCAAACGTACTCGCTCTGGTTGCTTCCTGAGTGGAGGTAAGTCTTGTAATTCATTTGAATCTAGGTTCAGATAGTTGGATGGGTCGAGTGCCATATTGGACGGGGGCCCTGACCGTTCTTCATTTTTTAGGGCCAACATTTTTCATTGTGGTGCACTTGATGGGAGTGTAAGGTGCAGCTCTTCTTGGTAAACACATTCAGTAAGACGGTTCCACAGGAGCAGCTTGGCGCTGATTTGGATCAATTCTTTCATCTCCTCTTCCTGTTGAGAGAATCTCTCATCGAGCGTATGTGGCTCATTTTTACTGAGAGGAGGTGGGTTAAGGGTAACTGGTACTTTGTTCTTATCCTTGATGGGGACTCGCAGGGTATGTATAGGAGGGTTGGCTGGAGGGGCAACCATATTTAGGGTGGCCCTCTGGTTCTGGGTGTGCATGCCTGATGGTTCGTTGTGGGTCACAACCTAAATGGAACCATCATCTCCTGATCCATCCGGATTTGCATCATCTTCAGTGTCACCCGTGGGGTTAAACTCTATGGAATTGATTGATGAATACCAAGGGGTTGAGGATATGTCATCATCCAAATAGAAATAGGATCTTGCTCACCTTTTAATGGTCTTCCCCTTCCTATCCTGAGATTTCTTTCGGGCTCCTTGACGAAGGGTGACATGGAGAGTTCTTTAATGCGACCTTACGGTACGCCTCCCCTTCTGAGGGAATGGTGATTCAGAGGATGGGATAGGATATAAACCCCCTCTTCTGAATGTCCTCCCATGCTGTGAGAATACTGATTCTCATGGGGGAGGTTGTTGTTGAGGTAATAAAAATGCCCCCAGCCCTGGGGGCTGGGGTCATCTCCATTCCTTGTACATTGCGTCTCTTCCCTCTTTTATTGGTCTTACGGGGGAATTTGTCATTAAAAATGGCCCTATCCCTACAGGCTGGGGTTGGCCCTAGATTGCAGTAGTGGATGCTTCTATCGCTACCTACCTAATCTTACGTGCCCCCATTCAGTGTTGAACTAGATCTTGTGTCGATTTCACCTGTGAATCGATTCCCTTTGGGGAGGCAAGTAATTATTTCCAATTGGCCTATCTTAGGCGAGAGGCCTGCTTTATGCTTTTGTTGGACTGATTTAGGAGTTCATGAATGTCTGGTTTCTTTCAGGCTTGATGGTTCTGAGACATAATCAAGGCATGTCTCTATCGGGCGGGTCACCTTTCCTGAATAGGGACCCCAGTCGATTGCTGTCTTGAAGTGATATGTTGAAAGATATTATGCCAAATAGTATCTACTGGTTGGGGACCAGAGTGAAATTAAGAACTCCATGTTCTCCCCATCCTCTGATATGGACTCCCGTTGGGGCATCACCAATGAGGCGGTACAACTGGTGTTGTGTATGGAAGTAGGCTAACTCAAGTTTTCCTTTACGCCTATCTGATTGCGGTTTCCACGCAAAAGGAAGAGCTTCTAGGTCGATGTGACGTAGGAGGTCTCCTATCATCTTGACATGGTCTACATACCCATCATAGGGTAGGAAACTTGATTTCAACCAGTGGAGGTTTGTCAATATATGGGAGCGGATTTCATGAACCCATTCTTCTAACAACTTTCTGGGTATGTCGAATTGAGAGGTGGTTGTGGGCCTAAACATAACCGGTACATCATCCCTAACTGTTCATTTCCATAGGTGAAACATGTCGGCATGCCCCTTCTCCAGTGATTCCTCTACCTATCAGCCCAACTGAGATGCTCACTGATAGTGTCATCGAAGGTAGTGGGGCAGGTAGGTATGAAACTATCATGTGGGCGGTTTCGGGGTGGCTCAGAAGATGATCGTGGTCCCGGACAGCCCCCTAATTGAAGAAGGATGTCATTGGTGACAAGGTAGGCATCTGATATTCTAGATCCCTTCCGTCTGAGTGCCTCGACATTGGAGGGATTTTCTGTGTTTGATTCGGTAGGGGGGACCTTCTTATCGATATGATATGTCACTGCGGGGAGGACCTCCACTATCTGTTCCATAATAGAGAGGGATACCATTACAGCTGGACACCCCACTACATAGAGAACTGTTGCAGTGCATACCCTTGGGAGGACCTCCAAGGAGTATCACAGTAAGGGGAGGAACTTCTGGCTACGCCGTACTGTTACGGGGAGGACCTCCACAACAACATCCATCATGGTGAGGATGACCATCATTGTTTGACGTTCGATGTGTATCCTGGGGAGGACCTTCAAGACACACTGCAACAAAGGGAGGAACTTCGAAATGGCAGCCATGGAGGTGAGGACTACCATAACAGCTTCCTCAATGGTGAACACTACCATTACTACTGCCGCATGGAGAATATCTGCGGGGTATACCCTGGGTAGGGCCTTCATAATGTACCGCAATGAAGGGAGGGACATCGTAGTTGTGACAATGATAGCAAGGGATACTATCCTAATCTGTGGTCCCACTAAATAGATAGTGTTTTTAGTGTATGCCTTTGGGAGGACCTTTTTTTAGACCATAGAAATTGGGGGGACTTCTTGCTGCTTGATCTTCTGGTCATGCAGAGGGCTTCTATGACTCGCATACAAAGAGAATCACTCGTGATCGATCGTTATATGACCTTGGGGTAGGCCCCCGCAGGTGCTCAGGGGAAAACCATCAGAGCTACTGGTAGCGACTTTTCAGAGAGGACCTGCACAACTTCTACTTCCACTCCCATAATATGGTAATGGGTGGGTAGGGTTCTGAGCCTTCAACATGTTCTCAGAGGTGTCGGGAACCCCAGCTTCCAGCATAGCGTAGTCATGAACCCTCTCTTTATTTTCCAGATGCCTTCGGCGCGTTCAAGGCGCTCTCTTGCGGGCAGCGGGGATTGTATATTGTTGATAACGACCTTCACCTTTGGGTACCTATCTAATTGGGTCCCGTGATGCTGCCGAGATATGATGAAGAATATCTTGAGTTTTAGCAGGGATATATGCCTACTCTGTAGCATCCATTGTGATGGACAGGTGTCCCCCAGTTGGAACGGGTGAAGATGCTCGATCTAGTTGCCCTTGTATCGTATGATATGGCCGATGAACCTCTTGGGTGGAAGAAGGGATGCAGATCTGCTCTGAGGTGGCTATCTCATCTCTTGGATGAGTCACCTCAATTGGGAAGATGAGATCATGGTCCTGAGTCCTTGCTGTTGCCGCCGATGCAATTACATTCTTGAAAGTCTGCAAGATATGATGTGGGATCGACACCTGATCCTCCATTGTTGCCAAGATATGCATAGAGACATCTTTGGCTGGAAAAGGTATGAAGGCCCATTCCGGTATCAGAGTAGGAATATCCTGCTCTGTTCCTCCATTGGCCAGTGGGTACTGACAATTCTCATATTTCGGGACAGGTGGATGAGTTTTCCACTGTGCCGGGATATGCCGGATTACTTTTCTGTTTGCTGCCACATCGGGGTGGCAGAATTTACATGAATCTACAAGGATCTATCCCTACATTTGTTGGTCCCCGACCGAATCGATTCGATGGCCTTTGCGGTCCCAGAGACATGCCCACCTATTAATTTCTGCCACATCTGGTTGGAGGGCTTGGTGATTGCCACCATATCGGGATGGTAGGCATCAGAAGCATCTTCTAGGAGATGGTCCTGTAGGCGCTGGGTTTCCCCCATGTCTGGTTAGCGTGAATCATGACCCCAGATAGTGAGAAGTGCCTTCCGGGTAGGTTCTGTCTTGTGTGGGTGACGAGCTTGATGATGCTATGCGGGAATTCTCACCTGCTCGTATGATGCCACCATTTCGGGACGTTTGTATTTGGAGGAGCACATAGGTGTATGTTCCTTCTTGGGATATGTCTCCATGAATGGGCAACAGAGATCCTCCTTAGGGACAAGGGAGATTACTGGTCCCTGATTTCACTTTTGTTTCCCTCGTCAGGCAGTCCGAGGGGCCAGAGCTCGGGGAGAGTGGGCCTCGATCCTCGTGGTGATATCATCCCTAGTGTGTGGATATTGAGTAGCGGTGTAACCATGATGACGTCTTCTGGCGGGGGCCTTAGAGCATACCCACGTTCAGCAGGGATGAAGTCCTTAGTGTCTGCCTCAACCTCTTCCCTAATATATGGGAGGTATGTGTTCTCCCGTTCCGGGGATAGACTCCCGAAATGGTTTGAGACTACAATAGGAGCCATCTGGATCTGCTTTCACAGCCACTGCTGGGTTGGATAACGGCGGGTCTTGGCTGACTAGGGGCGTGCATGGACACCTCCATCATCAGGAGAGTACCATTCAAGTGGTATTATTGGATCAACGCATCTGAGACCTAGAGTTGAAGACGCTGAGTAGGTGACGAGGTCCTTCATTGGTTGGAATACCCAGTCATTGCATTGATTGAAGTATGTGTCTGTGAGTTTCGTCGTGATTCCCTTTGATCTAAGGGAGTTCTGATTGGTACCTGTAAAATATTTTAACAAATACTAACAAAAAACCCATCAAAGAATAATCTACAAATCCCATGCATAATTAATGACCTTGCTTGGCCCTTATCATGAGTATGAGGGAGATGAAAGTGGGATTAGGGTAAATCTGTCATGCTGGCTAAAGATTCACGTCAGTTTCACCATTTTGGTTTCGACGCGGGGGGGGGGGGCACTACTACCAACGGTTGATTTATGAAGGATGAGTTCTGTTTAATCACTCATGTCGGCTGCATCGTTTTTCCTTTGAAACGCCCAACGGTTCTGTATCCAATGATATGTGGACCTGCTTTCCAAAGGTATGAGTTCACTAGGTGATTTTGGCTAGTGACATTTAATAACTCACATTTCCCAATAGGATTGGAAGTCGGGCTCATCTCACCCTCTTGGGGGGGATTATTTCCTGTTCCATAACTCTCTTATATATTTATTACGTATTGATATGTTCACCAATATTTGGTTTATCCCCAATCATAGAATCCACATATTATCTCTGGTTGGAAATGATCAAGTGAACGTAGGGATTTAGAATCATTTAGGTTCGAGGTTTACCATCCCTCATTGGATTAACTACTCTAGGGAATTTGGACACATTGAGACACTACGGGTTTAAAGCCACGTAACTGGGCACTCTAGAGTTTATTTTCATCTAGGGGGGAAAGATAACGACATGAAGTTTGGATCGAACCAGTGATATCGGCTTCCTAAATATCCTCATGAGGGGAATCATAATCCACGTAGCTCGATGCCAATCAACTGGACACATCACCTTTTAAGGTCGTGTGAAAAGGACCTAACCGTACAGTTTAATGTCATATAGCAAGGACAACCGGGTGAGAGATTCCTGGTCAAAGCTGGTGCGGGACATAGGCCGAAGCTGCCAGGAAGACCCAAGGGAAGTGATTTACTAGGTCCAGAGATCGTCCTGTAGTGGTATAAGGACATGGACTGACAGGGAAAAAGAAGAATGACAGACTTAATGATCTGGCATGCACCTCGGGGAAGTTTCCTATATATCCAAGTTGGCCAAGAATCAAAGTCCACGTAGTTATGTAAGATTAGGGATTACATGTGAGAGTCTCCTGTTATTGGGATTCAACCCTAGGGAGACATCCTATGTACCCTGTTTGGGAGGCAGGTATGAAAACACACATAGTTTGTTTAATCGCCGCCATTGTGCAGACGCCCGACCACCACAAATCTCTAAGCCCACGTGAGTCATTCTCAATTTGAAAAACAAGAGAATGCAACAGACCTGGAAAGGCTAACACTTTTTCCTCCTCAAGGGAATGTGGTCGGAATCACAAGACTCTCCTTCTCCCTGATGTCAGATTAGGGCGAATGTAGTAGTCGCACAGTAGATACAATGGATATGGCGGCAGAGGGAAAGGGCCGGTGCCACTGGATTCTCCTTCTTCCCAATGTTGGAGGGAGGTATAAGTCACTTCGGTAGGGCCCGGTGATACAACGATGTAACAATGAACCTTCTTAGATGGTAGGGGAAGGCCATTGACTTTTGGAGAGGATGGTGTGTGGATTAATACATAAGGTATGACCAACCACTCCCAGGAGATGGGAGAAGTGATCATCATTGGATCTCATCAAAAGGAAAGTCCAACATGATCCCTCAATCCTGTAAAGTGGAGAGGCATAAAGGGGACTCCCGGGATCGGACCCTACACTACCATGGGAATGTGAACCCAGAAATGCTTCTAGAATCCGCTCAAGGGTCAGGGCCACCCCTTTTTGATCACCTACCATGGGTATGTGAACTCACGGTGGCATGCTGACATGCCTTAAGGTTTCATCATATGGGTCTGGTGGCTTTGGTAGATGCCTTGGCTTAGGACCGGTGAATATGCCAATGAAAGGATTGTAGAGGATCAGGATGGATTCGAAGTGTTTGATCTGGCTTGAGGAATGGATACACCAAAGGAGTTGGCAGGCCACATGGGTGCATGAAGAGTGGCACCCTATGTGTAGGGGAGTTCTACGTGGTTAGAGAGGCCGTCCGCATACCAGGGTGGTATGCGGACTGATGGGCCTTCCATGTACCAGGGCAGAATGCGACTTCGAGTTTGTCCCACGTACCAAGTTGGTATGCAGTACTGGAGTCTGCGCGGGCAGCAGCGGCCCTGAGGCATCCCTGGTCAGGGTTGCATCCTCCTAGGAGGGTGCTAAGCGTCGCATTGGATCGAAAATGGGGCATAAACTCCCTGGTCCGTGGGGAGTACATCCACGAAGGGGCCTTGGCTCACGACTTTAATTTTAGTTCATGGTTCACCAATTTGTTATGCGTTTTCGGTTCTTTATCAATTCCTTTCCAGTTCTATACCTGTATTGGTTCGCGAATTGGAACTTCATGATTCGCGAAATCCTATTCTCCATCATTCGAATAGTCGCTCCTTCAATCTCCTCCAGCCTCCAAATATCCAAGCATCAGAATCAAAATCCCATTTGTTCACCCCTTAGACATCCTTTTATAGAGGGGGGGGAGGGTTGTATTGTGGTCATGCATCACCTTTTTTGGAGGCCCATGAACGAAAACCTGGCCTACGGATGACTTGGTCCATCCGAGGATCGCGGGGGTTCATTGAATGCACCTCACCCATGAACCAAGTCAGTTCAAGGGGCGCTTCATAGCTGCACATGGCTCCTCTATTCCGCGAATGATAGCGCACTCGGCATGGGTCGGTTTGGAACTGTTCGCGGCTGGGGCAGTTTGCGGTGGTGGACCGATCTGGCGTTCATCCTGGTCCGCGCCCGCGTAGGGGCTCCTGCCTCCATTTTGCGGACGACGATGGTCCTCGGGAGGGCTCTCTGAACCGGCTGCGTGCTAGTAATGTTGAACCAGTACGTGGACCGGTTGGTCCTTTTTCAATTGTGAGTATTTTTCATGTTTTTCCCAATATTCAAAGTGAAATCAGGTAGAATCCTCTCTCAAATTAAGTGGGGATTCCCATTCCACTTTGCGGATATTTCAGGACCCTACACTCAGTTTTCACCCGATGGTGGTGAGGCTAGACCATCAACTATCTAAGGAACGATTATTTTAGCTTCCATTCTTATTTGTAAATTATTCGATATAGGTGCCTCTCAATAATTTATATATGCTCGATTTGTTAATGGTATGAGTGTAGTGGTTGATTTTTTTTTGTGGGTTTGTGTCAATAGATATGCTATTGGGGATGTGATCACTGGACATATGTATTTGTAAAGGGAGTTCCCTCTATGTAGGAAACTACCTTTTTTCATGGGACATATACATACTTGAGATGTGTTGTTTTTCCCATATTTGGTGTGGAAAAATTATTGTTGTATCATTATCAAATCGATTAATACCATAGGAGAGTGAGCTTAAAATCTCTTAAGCGAAGAACCTATATTTTCATTGGGGAATGGGTTATTATGGAATGTCTTGTGGGGATAGTTCATCCTCAATTGGGTGAGCTCACAACCCAGTTTTTAATTTTGTTTCATAATGATGGGAGATTGGAGAATGATTTCTTCCATCTATTAGTGGATCGGTTCCAATGGGTGTATCCAATGGAATTCTTAGGGATTCAACCTGAGAGGGAGGATGATTTCATGATTGATTTTATACCAAAATCCAATTCAGTTTCAATGCAAAAATAAAAAATTGAACTAGTTGAAATTTTTGAGCATAAGACATGGTTATAGGAGTAAGAGGATAAAGGGTTTTTCCATCTATGCACATCACATTGGGGTTCTCCATTTTTTCTAATAAGTTTAGAATATTGATTTAGTTGAGAGAATATTATCAGAAATTAATCAACATGACTATTAAGAACTATTATCCACTTCTGTGTATTTATGATATTTTTACCGGCTTAGGGGCCCCTGCATGTTCCCTAAGACTGATTTGATGCCAAGGTACCATCCACTGAGAGTGAGACCTTATAATATACCACATAATATATTCAGAATCTCTAATGGTTTCTATGAGTTCATCATGATAGCATTTAGAATAATGAATTCTGCAGCTATGTTTATGGATTTGATGAACCAAACATTTCACCCATACATGGATCAGCTAGTGGATTTCATTATTGATGATATTGTAGTGTACTCTTATACCCATGATGATGACTAAAAATTAAAATTTTTATTTCTAAAGAACTTTTTAGGAGAAAGGGGGAAACCCGAATAACATCAAAGACATAATAGAAAATCATGCATCCATGACCAAGATCATCAAGATAAAATAATCCACTTTAAAAGAATAGAAATGACCCACCATAGAAAAAAAAATATGATCAGTGTCTAACTTCCCATCATTGTCCAACTAGCTGTCTTTCGCAGGAATGCACAGGCTCGATACCGATGGAATGTGTCATACCCTATCAAAACATCCAATTCAACATAGAGAAGAAAATTAGAATGCTCCCTTCTCTGAACATCCTCTGGAAATGTTTTTTGAAAAAAAATTGGATGCAATGCCCCCATGGACCAAAGACATAGTTCCACAACTAAATACAAAAAATTTAATCTACTAAACCTCATCAATGATTAGAAACATAAACCAAATAAACCTTTGTCATGTTTAAAGAAATAAAAATTTGTATCCTCCACTGATACCTAGTACCGCAGACCGTAGGACATCGTCAAGATAATCATACATAAAAAATAGAATACTGAACCAACCATAGATTTACCCCACACCACAATCCTCTTAAACCAAACAAGAATTGTCTTTAGAGTCAATGCGTTATTGATTGTCTCTTCCGTCACCTTAGC
Organism: Viscum album; assembly: GCA_963277665.1. Classification (NCBI taxonomy): domain Eukaryota; kingdom Viridiplantae; phylum Streptophyta; class Magnoliopsida; order Santalales; family Viscaceae; genus Viscum; species Viscum album. Next base: position 1,330,362,959 of record OY728120.1, on the reverse strand, counting down.
ATTGCAACCAAACCAAAACACACCGGATAAAATCATAGAAATCCATCCCAAAACCAACAAAAATAAGAAATATATGAAAAAACGAAGACCAAATAGAACCTTCACCATAACACTAGATGGAAACCCAACTGTAATCCCAAAATGTTGAGACCACAAACTATCATGCTTCAAAACACCTGTTTTCCAGAAGAGTAGAACCCACCGTTGCGCAACACACTAAAAAAACATGCGAGCAACAACAAACAAATATGAACTCAAAAGATAAGTAAAAAAGTTCTAATATTGGGAACCCCTCACCATGCCAAAGCCCACCCAAGAACCGAAGACTCTCAAAACATCATAAACACGAACATATATCCCATTGTTGCCATCCAGAAACACATAGACCACATCAGACCACCCAAAACATACACATCGTTGATGAGGTTCCAACTGTCAAGTGAAAAAACTAGAAACCAACCACTGGACCTTCACCGTGCTGTAGAAATAATCCATATCTAGTGTAGGTGGAGTGAGGGGGGAGGCATGCCAACATCATTGAGGAAAGATGAGGATGATGGTTCAACGAGGTAGCACAACATCACTAAGAGATAAAGAGAGAAAGAGAAGACATAAGACCACTGATCAACATTGAAGAGGGAGGATGAGCCGATCCGAGAGGGGTGTAGTGGGGAAAGGAAGAGAACCTAGGGTTCCAGCACCCCTTACGGGCTCATTATCCTTCCGACCTTCTTGACCCATGAAGATAATTTAAAACGTCATGACCTCGTGTGTAATACACTAAGAGAGAATATGATTTATGAAATTCAATATTTTTTTTAATTATTGGATAGAAAAACTATATATCTCTACAAAAATCATTTTTGAGGATGATGTGTTACTAGACCCTAGAAAAGTTCATACAATTGTTTCTTGGGGTAATCCAATGAATGTGTTTGATATCCATTTTTGGGTTTTGTGGGTTATTATCAAAGGTCAATCAAGGAATTTTCTCACTTGGAAGAACCACTATGGTGGCTGACCAAGAATAGAATAAAATTGGAATGGTTTGAGGCATGTGAGAATTCCATTCATGAGATAAATAAGTGTTTATCCAATAAACCTATTCTGATCATAACCAAACTAGGTGAGAGTATACCTTACATTATTATGAATATAGGATTGAATTTGAGGAATTAATGATGTATTGAGATATAGTCATGGTGTATGGATTGGGAGAGTTGAGGCCACATAAATAGAACTATCCTATGCATGATCTGAAGATGGATGTAGTAGTTTATTCTTTACATTGATAGAAATATTACCTTATGGGTGACAATTTTATAGTCTATATTGATCATAAGAGACTCAAATATATATTTTTAAAGACTTATTTGAATAGATATATGTGTAGGTGGGTTTAGTATATGAAATAATTTGTCTTTGAGCTAGCCTATAAGTTGGGGGTGGGAATTAGTGTTGCTGATGCGTTGATTCAAAAGACAAAACTTATGTAGTAAATGGTCTAGTTCTGAGTGGAAGAGGATGTCATTGTTTTCCAATATACATATAGGTGTTATGGATGAACAAGAATAGATGAAAAATATAACCACATCTATTGTTACCTAACTTCTGAATCTGGTAAAGAGGAGGCATTATGAGCACCCAGAGTTCCAGGATTTGATATAAAGACTTAAAGGTGGATAGTTAACTCCTAGATAGAATATTAATAGTGATGAGGTTATTCACATTCATGGTTTTTTTGTTGTGCCAATTTATATTCAAGAAGATCAGATGCATGAGTTTCATACCTCAATGAGGGTGTTACACACTAGTTTAACCAAGATGTACCATGATCTAAGTAGATAGTTTTTTTGGTTTGGTGTTAAAATGGATATTGAATGTTTTGTGACATGATGCTACACTTTTCAACAGGTTAATGCTGAGAACCAATAAACCATTGGTCATTTAAAACCATTTCCCATTATAGAATGGAAGTGGTATGATGTTAATATGGATTTGGGGATAGGAATTTGTAGTTCACTTCAAAATAATGATGCCATATGTGAGATTTTTTACTGGTTAACAAAGGTATATAATTTTTTTCTATTTTTGAGAGTCTCACCATCAATTAATGGGATGATTTATATTCCCTAGATGTATTAAACTTTCATGGGGTTTCTTCGATTAATTTTTATTATTAAGGATGTCATTTTAATTTATTCTTATAGAATGGATTGTAAAATGCATTGGGTACTAAGGTACTTTTGAGTACATTTTTCACCTGTAGATGGATGGATAATTGAAATGTGTGATATAGGTGTTATAAGATATAATAAGAGAATGTATCCATGATTTTGGCGGAAAATGGGAGAATCACATAGAGATTATTGTGTTTTCCAATAACAACAGTTTTAATAAAAATATTTAGAGGGAATAATTTAAGGATCTCTATTTTAGGCCAGGTAGATCACCATTATGTTGGAAGAAAGTAGGGTAATTAGAGTTGTTGGTGTTGAGTGTTATCTAGAAGAGATCATAGCATGATCAGGGGATCATAAAGAATATGGATATGGAACAATGTCGAAAAAGTAATATATTGATCGACTTCATCAACATATTGAGTTTTCAGTGGGTGATCATGTGTTCCTTTGTATGCCACCGTTATTTTATCACCTTTATATTAAAAAACTGAGAAACATATCGCCCAGGATTGTGGGGACATTTTAGATTATGGAGATGACTGGTCTGGTTGATTATCGATTGGATCTTCCCAAATGATATGGTTCTATGAAAGATGTTTTTCATGAGTAAAAACTTCATCAATATCACACCAAAGCTTCTCATTTGATTTATATTGATGATTTTTTTCTTGAAGTTGATGAATATTTTAAGGAGTATACTATTCATATTATAGATTACAATGAGTAAACTCTTCATGGATAGATCATGACGTTAGCCTAATTTTAATAGAATCATGTCTGAGTTCAAGAATATATAGGGGTGTTTAAAGCTGATATGATTGCATAGTGGCCCGATCACTTTACCTTAGAAGACTAGCAATGATTGGGAGAGTAGTTAGAGGCTGGTTTGTTATAAGATAGAGAGTTTATAACATCCTAAAATTCTAAAGAAGTATGTTATGTTTATATTTGTGTTAAACTATAATAAAAATGTTATATAAATTATTTCTAGGAGTAGGGAAGGTATCAAAACTATGTCCGTAGTTTATGACATGAAAATAGGGAAAACAGGGCCATCGAATGCATGAAACACAGCTGGAACACTGTTAGTACTAACCATGTTTCTTGTAAAAGGGATGTGAATTATTTATAATCCATGGATTGGGATAGTGTAAAACATTCATCCCTATATAGATCCTACCTCACAACCACTATGTGGTATGAAAAATCATATAGGCTCCCAAGAAAACTATGTGATCCCTACCATTCATTGGAAAAGGATGATGCATAGTTGGCACACAACTTTGAAAACCATCCATCTAAACTATGAACCTCTTAAAATGTGTGAAAATTTTTATTTTACCTATAATTAATTATAATATTTCACCCAGTTTTCATTTCATTTTTCCTGATTAGCTTTATACGTTATTCAAAAAACACTATTATATTCCAAGTTTCAATCACCTTCAACTCGTATGCATTCATAGTGCCTTTTAGTGAAAATCAAAACATCAGATAATTCTACAAGAACCAATTCATTTTTTATGGAAGAGTATTTTTGTGGTTTAGTATTTCCTTTCAGAACATCTAACTCTTATCTTTTTATAGGGAGTTATTCAATTTTTTCTATGAGAATATATTAGTTTGAGGTAAGGGTCTTTGTTAGGTGAGTTATATTCTATGAGCTTGAGGTATGTGGTCTGAATTCATTTTCCCGTAGTCTTGATGTTGTTCATGTGTATACAGTGGATACATTTTTTTCCTAGAGATGTATTTGTGTTTTTTACAATGAATCATAATTTTTTCCTTTAATTGGATTTATAAACCCATCATAGTCCCCATTTATTCCGTTGAAAACTATTAAATTAGGGTTAACGATACCCATGAAGAGTTTAATTACATTAAAATTGTAAATGGGTTTTAATATAGTGAGATAGATGGTTTAGATGATTAAATTAGTTTCACTTGATATTTGAACAAGTTATCATGGATGGGGGATGTATTAATTGGAAATAGAATTGTCTATGATAAAGATATTGAAATAAAGGGTAAGTTATTAACGGGGTTTGAGTATGTTGTTATATAGTTAAAATAACCATTGGTGATTGTATCATACGAGTAAATGGTTAAATATTTTATGTAATGAATTTCATTAAAGTTGTTAAATGATTTTGACCATGTGAATAATGGCGAAGGAAATGATGTGAAACATTAATATTATAATGTTTTCCAGTGTTCTAGTGTTTTGGACCATAAAATTTGAGAATCTATTAAATAATTAGAGATGAGGAACAAGATTGATCCCAACCATTGGTAAGGATAATGGAAATGCTTCTCCTTTTCCTTAATTTAGGACAGATAGACATGAATTTTGACACCCATGGAATTATATTAAGGGAACAATATTCCCTATTAAATTATAGGGTTCTGATATAGTGATTTGAGTAATAATACATATTTTTTTGATATGGTAAAATGGATTTGTGCTCCTAAGTTTGTCAAATTACAAATTCTAATGAATTTACATTGTAATTTAAAGATAAAAGTTAAACCCTGTTTTATTATTGGTATATAAATTTATCATGGTAGAAGGAGTATTGTGTGTTTGTGTGTCATAGTAAAACCAAAGAAGATACATGGTTAATTAAAAATTTATAATTATTAAACATGTTTAGTTTTATACATTTTTTGATTCACATGTACATTTTCATAAACTATTATTATATTTCAGATTTTTTTAAAAACTATTGGTGGTGGCGTACTGATTAATTGTTTTCATGTGCGCTCTCAAAAATATTTATAACTAAATGCACCACATGGGCTGACCTAGGTCGTTTTCTTGAGAAGTTTTTGTGGTCAATCAATCACTACTTATAAATCACTTTTTTATATTTTTATTATTTATAAGACAAAACTAAATGAAATTGGGGTTTTATAAATTATAATCTACGACAATGGAATGTAAACATGCAATGCATAATGCAGAAAGAATAAATGCAGACAAAATAACATTAGATTGAAAGGATATATTCCTGAGAGAATTGCACAGAATGAACCTTCATCGTCTCATTATTAGTATCAAATTTAATTAATAAAGACAATCCATAATATTTGTAAATATTCTATTCTATATATGGTTCTGAATATTCAATGATCTCAATGATCATTGAGAGACTGCACATCCACCTCCTCGATCAAGGGAAAATATTATAGAAGAGAAAGTTAAGCCTCATGTGGATAGTGGAGGCACAAAGAAAACTTACCCACTAAGATACCCCATGAACTAAATCTAATAAAATAATAAATATTAAACATTTATATGAAATGTATTGGTTTCAACACTGGATTGATCCCCCAGGATGTTTCTCGGGTTAGTTACGCATGATCACGAGTGTAAGAGATCAAAGTGGAAAAGAATGGGGTGGAAAAACAAAATATAAAAAATGATAATGAGATTAATAAGAAGAGAAAAATATATTAAAAATTTATATTAATATAATTATTGAATTAAACTAAAAAACTACATAAAATTTCCACACAGAAGTTTCAATCCTTTGAGAAGGGGTGAGGATACATATTTATAAGGGCAGGAGGTGAAAGAATTGTCTCCAAAATCATCATCCACATGTTTCCACGTGTATGTCACTTTAAATTGCCTAATTGGTAAAATATTGATTCATAAAGGATGTTAAATAATATCTCTTCCATGAAACCTAAATTTTTGGGCATTATTGGCCATCCGATGTAGGAGGTATAACCAATTTAATCTGAGACATTTAATCTGTACATTTGACGAGACAAATTATAATTCTTCAAATTCCCTGGCCACTATGACTTTTTAAAATGTTGATTCACTCCTTCTATCCTTAATAAATGATGTTCCAAATGTAATTTCTCATCCCTTAACAATATTTTTGCCAGTTTAGATTCATGGTCACGATGTTATGATTTAATTACCCAATGGATCCATTTCTTCCTGGTGAGTTGTTTCATCTTCCACATGATCCAACCATTACCATAATGCATTAATGATAGTATTTTGACTTTAAAATCATCAAGTACGTGTATTATTGAATGATATTACATTTCCATATTGAATCAATTTATTTGGTGGTGTGTTCATCATGTTATGATTCTATTATGTTTACGTGGTCCAAATTGTCTGCCTGGAAAATTCCCCAAATTAAATGAATTTTTCGGGCCATTAAAAGCTCGAATAAACCTTTCCTCATGAAGACTACATTGTATGAAATACATCAGGGGTTTGAAAATAAAATAATCACAAAAATTGGAATAATAATGTAATGTTTATGGGAAAAATATGCTGATGATAAATATTTGTCAAAATTCCATATTTAACTACGTTTTTCATTTAAGCTCAAATTACCCCTAAAAACTAAAAATGTTGAAATTACCCATACAATAACACTCTAGTGGGCTTATAAAAAATTATTTACAGTATAAAGTGTCTATAAATTTGAGCTTAATCACTCCCCTATAATTAAACATTACACTCCCTGGAAATCATATTACATTAAAATAAAGATCCACACAACAATCAAAAATGAGAAAATATCAATGATCTTATAAAAAATAGAATTCCATCATGAATCATCTATGAAAAAAAATTCTATATAATTTTCATTTCAATCATTCAAATTTTTTCATCCTCAGAAATAAATCAATGGACCAATCACAACCTACCTCACATTGAATTTTATGTCACTCTTCACTCAAGATAAATTTAATCTAGAGTAATGCTCATACTTGAAAATCACATGTATCACCACAGGCTTTTGAAAAATCTCATTTACCCACAGCCTGAAATATGAAAATTAATTCAATAATCCGGGATTTAATTAATGGTTCAAATTATTCTGTGGCTTAGGGTTGGTGGGAAAATTATGGAAAAAGTTTCAGTCCAGAAAGAGGAGGTTGTACTCTTAAGTACAATGAATGATTAATTCAAGTGAAAACATAGGAAATTCCTCTCTCAATCCCACTTGAAAAAGTAAAAAACAGCACCACCCTCTCTTATGACATTGTACACGATCCAATATCTGATTAAAAATAATGATATCATCTATGTTCTCCCACATTTTTTTAAGATCTAGAAAGGCATAACTTTATTATTATTTTTTGATTATTTATGGAGTACGAGATGAAAATTGATTATAATGAATGAATTCAATCTCATCTCCATTTTATTCATTTTTTTTGAAGGAGAAATGGTTGAACCAAATAAAGCACACTAAAATGAAGACACAAGGCAATTATTTTATTATCTACTTCCCAAAGTATTGACACCCAACTCGAACCACCCATAAATGATACACATCCCAATGAACTCATACGAGAGGCCCTTCCCCCACACTCAAACTTGAAATATCCATTCAAAAATACTATAAGTGTGAGTAATTAATATAAAATAGGCTATTAATGTTGATTAAACCTATAAGGGAATTTATGGATTCTAAGGGCTTTACGAAGGATAAATTTAAAGGTGGGTCTTAATATAAAATTTGGCTTGCCAAAGATATGATTCAATCATTTCAAATACATTCCATGAAATCCAATTCGTTGAAAGATAAAAATCACGGATTCTTTTTCTCACACAAAATTTATGTTTCCCTCATGAAAGTGTGGGTATTAGGAATAATATGTCAAAGTGGTTTAGAATACTTCATAGGACTAGAAAAATATTATTAGTCACTGTTTCATGGCATGAATTTCAAAAATTCAACAAACTCATAAAAATGAATGATAATCCAATTCAAGGAAAAGGTTATCACATCAAAAATCATTTAAAATACCTTCTTTAAAAAATCATTTCAACTCTTTCAAAATCAATTGATGTGTAAAAAGTGATAAGAATATTTATTAAAGCTCAAAAATCCAAAAAAATGAAAAAAAAATAAAAACTAACAGGTTGAAACTCCCCCAAACGTAAATTTTTCTACCCCTGATTTCATCTCAAAAAATTAAAATAAATATATAGAAGAAAAAATGGAAGGAAATATACAACATGAAATTATTTTTGATTTGGATGCCATGAGATTAGCTCATAGGAGCTTCCACTTTATTAATACAATAATGAAAAGAAAATACATAAAAATAAATAAATAAAAGGAAAGGGAAAGGGAATATAAAATAGATAATTCTTCGTTTAGACCGCCCTAGTTGGTGCTAGGTTTTTTCTTCCCCTAGTCAGGTAGTTTCAATAGATTATCCATAATTAGACGGTTGGTGAGGTTTCTTTGAGATGAACCACCACATGTGAGTTTTCTCGGTGTTCTTGAGTAAACAATAAAATTAGAGAACCCCAAAGAAGATAAGAAAGTTCCCATCCCCTAAGAAAGAATAAAGATAGAAATTAAGGTCTAGAGTTGGAGGGAATAAAAGATATGGGTGATCCTTTTTAACTTCTATGGTGTCCTCCTCCATATGGTATAAAACTTGTTATTGAGGTGATAGTCGTACCGCAACATGCTTGACAAACTCTTCTTCAATCACCACCACTTGGGTGGTATTTTTGTTAACATCCACATTCTTCTCCATTTGTGCTATATTAGAAATTTCAATGAAGGATAAGTTAGAAATAAATTTATCTCAAATACAATTTAAACAATAAGAATTAATAAATAAATCTTCCCTTTCATGTAATTCAGCTTGGTAATTGATCTCTTTTGGAATGGACATTTGGAAACTCATTCTTAATAGGTGAATATTCTTAATTATCTTCCAAATAAATAGAGAGGTAGAAAGTTTCTGAAGTTTCATTATCAAGGAAGTGAAGATCATGTTTCAATTTTTCTTCGTCAATGATATTCCAGGATTCTTCCAGAAAATGTTGATATCCCATTAGTGCATCAACTAGGATGTGAAAACCAGGGATCTCCTAGAGCAATGTATGAGTGTGGGATAATGTGATTAGTTACTTTAGAATTTCTTTCTTACCCTACTTAGGTTTATTAACATAAAAAATGATTGGTGAAATCTCTTCCACTACCCAATCTAGTTCATGTTTTGGCTCAGGTTCAGGTTTCTCCTCTGGGGTGTGTACATATTCAACAATCAATTCTATTTGACTCTCTATGTTTTGAACATTATATCTATTCATATGAAACTGAGAATCAAGTTCATTGTAAATATTTTATTTCACTTGTTATTGGTCAGTACATGCATATTAATCACAATTTTAATACATCCTGAACAAATAATATATTTTTAATTTTCTAAAATTATGATTTTTTTTGTTTCTTTAAATGAAAGAAAAATTATTTCCACAATGTGAAAACAAATATTAAATAAAAATCACTTGTCTCCACATATATGGTGCCAATTTGATGAAACATTGTCGTGTGTGCTCTCAAAAAGATTAATAACTAAATGTAGCACATGGGCTAACATAGGTCATTCTCCTGAGGAAATTTTGTGTTTAATCAATCAATATTTCTAAATCACTTTTTTATATTGTTATTATGTATATGAAAAAACTAGATGAAATTGTTCTTTTAGAAATTAGAATGCAAGATAAAGGAAAGTAAACAGGCAATGCATAATGTAGACAGAATGAATCCATACAAAATGATGTTAGATAGAAATAAGATATTCCCAAGAGAATCACTCATATTGAACCTCCATCATATCATTATTAGTTTCAAATTTAATTAATAAACCCACTCCATAGTATGTTTGAATATCCTCTTCTATATGTGGTTGTGAATATAAAATGATCTCAACGATCTTCGAGAGGCTGCACATCCACCTCATCGATCAAGGGAAAATAATACAGAAGAGAAAGTTAAACCTAGGATGGAAAGTAGAGACAAAATGGCGCATTACCAAATAATATATCCTTTGAAATAACTATAATAAAATAAGAAATAATAAACATTAATATGTAGTGAATTGGGTTCAACATAGGATTGATCCCCTGGGATGCTCATCACGTTAGTTACTCATGGTCACGAGTATAAGAGATCGCAGTGGAGACGAATGGGGCGGAAAGACAAAAGATAAAAAAATGATTGTGAGATGAATAATAATAGAATAATATATTAATAATTCATAATACTGTTACAATGTAAAAAAACTACCAAACAATAGAAATTGGCCACACAAAAGATCCAATGCACAGAGAAGGGTTGAGGTTACATATTTACAGGAAGAGGGGGTCGAAGAATTCTATCCCAAATCTTCCTCCACATGATTCTATGTGTATGTCCCTTTTAATGGAAGATTTTGTAATAGTTTTCTTCCTAAAAGATGTTCCAAAATTTATAGTCCATTCACCATCATTTTTATAACTTTATTGAACCTCAGATGTAGGAGTTATGGCTGATTTAATACAAGATATTTTATCTGTCCATTTCACTAGCCAAATTCCAATTCTTAAACTTCTCTGGCCATTATGACTTTACAACATCTCGATTAACTCCATTAATTCTTAATAAATGTTTTCCACATGTAATTTCTCATCCCTTCACAAAATATTATCCATTTTGGATGCATGGTGATGATGTTATGTATTTATTACCCAATGGAAACATTTCAGCCAGGTGAGTTGCTTCATCTTCCACATGATGAAACCATTCACATGTGGCCTTCAAGATAGTATTTTGAATTTAAACTAACCATGGATGTGACTTATTGAATCCTATTTCATTTAAAAATTTAATCAATTCATTTTTAGGTTTGTGCACTACGTTATGATTTGGTTATGTTTATGGGTTTCACATTGTCCCCCAGCAAATTGTCAAAATTAAATGAATTTTTTTGGGCCATTAAATGCTTGAATAATCCTTTAATACTGAATCCAATGTTTTAGTAAACACATAATGTATGTATAAAAAATCACAAAATTTTGAATAATAATGTAAATTTTATGCCCAAAATACACCTATGAAAAAAATCTGTCAAAATTCTAGATTTAACCTCTTTTTCATTTATACTCAAATTGCAACTAAAATAGAAAATAGTGACAATTACCCATAAAATAACACTATGGTGGGATTATAAAAAATTATTTATAGTATAAAATGTATTAAAAAGTGATTTTAATCACCTTATGAGTTGTATTCACACCGTTATCGAACAACTATTGGTATCTGAGATGATTTCGGGGCATCAAGTCAGGATAATGGAAAAGGGACTATGTCACATGATTGATTTGGGAAAAGGGTGGAAAATTGATGGCTGGAATATACTTGTGCTGTTTTTTTGGGATTTTCATTTCATCTTTTATTTTGGTTTTGTGTTTACAGATGAAACTAGTTTGGCATGACATGTTTACTAGATTGGTTGTGGGAATTCACTCAGTTTTGGGAATTGATTACATGATGGATTTTAATTGATTATTATTGAATAGGTTATTATTTATATTGATTATTTATGTTTGAAAATATATTATATCGAGTATATCCTCCCCATATCCCTTAGTATACCCTCACTAATAATTAGTATAATCTGGCAAATGGGAAGGCACGCTTCAGGTCATGTGGTGATCCAAATTGGGGAATTGGTTTTGTGGCACCCTATCCATGAAGTTATATTACCTCCAATAAATACCGCTTTATTCCATTATACATAATTTACTATAATTACTCCTTAGGATCTATATTTTAATTTTGTAAAATTTTATTTGGTTTTTTAATATTTTTTTTGTTTCCAATTTGTTTTTTGTGGTGCTAATATTCTATAAATTCAGGGACATCCAAATTTTCATCTTCTAGTTTTTCTATTTTATATTTATTGTCCCACAGTATTATTTATAATTTTTATGGATTATTTATTAACTAATTTAATGATATTTTTAGTAAAATATTGTGTTTTATTAATTATATATATATATATATATACTAATATACAATATAATAAAATAAAAAATTATTCAAGAAGCAAATGTAATTTTTAATGATTTAGTCATTATAGTTGCATGTATATTCAGATAAAGCACAAGGCCTACTAGTTCATTAAACATTTTAAATCTAATATTTCTGGGGTAAGTTATCCAAGGAAAGTCTATGTTCGAGAGATAGTGAAAATTTCAAGGGATTCATATGAGAGATCTTGAATCTATATGAAGAGAACCGAGGATTTCCATGACCACATCATCCTTTATCATTAATTCCACATTGGGTATAAGGTCCTAATTCCCAATGAATGTATAAAATTTTAACTAGGTAAGCTTCCATCTCATTGGGTTGACCCATGCATTATTACAAATGTCCATACATTTGTTGTTGTGTCAGTTAATAATTAAGAAACAAAATAAACATTTACCATCTATGGGAACTAGGTTAATCACTTCTATGAACCCATTCTAGAGTCCCTAAAAGTGGAGATCCACCTTCTAGAAGCAACTTACTATTGACCATCACTATGTTTCTTCTATCCATAATACACTGTCTTGAATTATAGTGAGAGAACTGTACACACATGGTATAAGGGGTGGGTATATTAATGGGTTAGTTAGGATTTTCATTATCATTCTTCATTTTCTCATTTTTCATACAGAATGGTATTTTTAATTTTTCCCATTTCCTGAGTTCATTAGTACTTGTTTTCACCTTTCTTCTTCATTTCTATTAATTTCCTACTACATTATATTTTTTCCTTTCAAATATATCATATTCATTTTTTCACATTTGTGATTAAATAATCATTTTAAAATCATATATAATATAAGAAATCATTGAGAAAGTGTGCTTCATCTACCGATTTCATATTGTTTTAAAATGTAACCAATTTTATTTCGTTAATTTCATCTGAGTTTTAGAATATAATTAATATATACAAGGTGATTATTACATAAATATTTTATTCAATGATACAAATTATTTTATCTTAATAAAACCTTTGAGATATTATTTCATTATGTGTGAGTGTTATGGGTTAATTATGTCATCTAATAAACCCACACATCAATACAATCAACCATGATGTGTGAATATTTCATAATTAATAGATGGTATGTGTATGTTTGGATAATGTTTCTCAAATTTTGAAAATGATTTACGATATGTTCATTTTTTATCTGATCCATTTTACTACTATAGAAGATTGACCTACTTATGTGTACATGTTATTTGTTTATTGTAATCCCTGCAATTCCAAACATAAAATAGAAACAACACAAATAAATAATGTGGGATCTGATGAAAAATGAAACACATGGGGATATCTTGGTTAAGACCTTTAGGGTTGAATACATAGAATATATAAGTGATTGGCCCTAAAAATTGAATTTCAAAGGATGTAGGGTAGGTTTGGTGGAAAGAATATGGAAGGCTTAATTTTCTTAAAGTAACCTATATTTATTAAATATAAAGTAAAAATAATACATAAAATGGTTATTAAACAAAAAAACATGGATATTTAGTGAGATTGTTAACTTTTTAATTCCTTATAAATTCTAGTATCATATATATCCATGAATTTTATTTTGGTACAATTTGCGAGACATTCATTTCCATGCTTACTTGTACAATCTAGGGTGTGATTGTTCCTTTCCTCTCTATTGTATCATGAAATGAATTTATTATGAATATTAAATATTTATATTCTAAGTAATATCTTTATGCAACAATTTATGAAATATAACTTTTCTTGGGAATGAAAATTTTTAGGTGTGGTGTGTGATGTGATAACAATTCACTATACATTTACACCCATATAACACTGTGTAATGCTAATTTTTTATTGTAAATTAAAATTATATAAAAAAAATATCTTCAAATTTTATTTAAATATTTAGTTTTTATTAGTACTAAAATAAAAATCTCACTAGTATTTATGATTAAATTTTCAGTGGAGGTGATTTTTAGATCCCACGTAAAAATATAGGAAAAACATGCTAAAGTGCATAAGATCCCAAGAAAAATGTTGACGAAACTTTATTTTTTATATCACTAATGTATATGAATGGGCTTAAAACAATGGTTGAAGGATTTTTGGGTGTACAAGTATAAATATGACCGGGGTTCCTAATAAATCCATTTGGAGGCCCAAAATGAGCCATTATTGGATAGAATATTCATTTTACACAATCTAGATGTCACTTCTGTAATTATTCAATATATCAGGATGAAATCCTTCACCCAATTTTATTTGGATATATTCAATAGGTGGGTAAAAACATTTTAGTTTTTTCAAAAATGAGATAAGACTTCATGTTATCCTAAATTTTCTATATATGTGGGGTTTTAAATTCACAGTGCCGAAAACAACCTCTCACATTGCCTATATATTGGAACCTTGGGTACCCCATTTGAAAATATGGTCCAGGGAAAAGGTTCATCCCATTTGAATATTTTAAGGGTTATTATCAACAATTTATTGGTTTTAGAGTTATCTATCCTCATAGGTATATCATAGATGAACATAGCGTTCTACACAAGATTCCTTATCATATCGATGGTGAGCTTATGGTGGGTGGCCATTGCGAGGGAACAACACAAATATAGATTTAGTTCTGAAATATAATTATTTAATGGTTTGGTTTATTTAATGGTTTTATATCGTTCATTTATATAGATCATAACATTTTTTTAATCTTTTAATTGAATCACTTTTTATTTTTTAACAGATAAATTTTTAATTTTATGTGTGCGAATTTTCTTGATCTGATTAGATAACACAAGAATCATCTCATTCCACAAAATATTACATTTTAGTTTTCCATGTAAATACTTATGTATGTCATATAGGATAATCACTACTACAATATTTTTATGTCAATGTATTCTCATATATTTATAATTTTAATGGCTTTTTGGGAAATTTGAGATATTGGTTAAACCTCAACCAAAGGATTACACCAAAACCTAATGATTAGTTATTAACAATAGACACTTCAAGTAGTGTTGTATATTATCAATGATAACATTATTTTAATATGATTTTCAAAATTCACTTGTGTAATAAACTATTACACTATTTTATTATGTTTCATTACTTATAACTATTTTCAAAACACCCACTATTGTTTGAATGAAATTATTAAAAATTAACACTCTAAACACATCAAAACACATTGAGAGATGACCTAGGGTCTTCCCAAGAATATATTTAATCATCTAAAATATATTAAATTTGTCATGTTGTAACAATTTGTTCAATGATTGAATAATATAAAATTTAATGAATAATAACCTATTTAAACAAAATGGTGTGAAAACTATAAAAACATAAGAATATAAAAGTGATGATCAATTCATCAGAAATGAATGAAAAATATTTACATATTCATTTATATAAATTTTAGTTGATAAATATAGGAGAAAAGAGAATAATAATACTTTTAAATTATGGATACATGGAAGGGAAAATGTAAATATTAGGAAACTATTAATAACATGTTATACAAAAAAAATCAACATAACATTTATCCCAAAATCAATTGAACCATGAAAAACATAAAAAATATTTATTAATGAATTTAAAATCCCATAATGCATGATCAACTTGAAGACATATAGTTCAATAATTTAACTCAGTATTTCATCCACCAAATAGTATTATCAATTTTGACAAAAAAATCATACGCAATCCAATAAAAAAACGTATCCCAAAAAATATATTAATATTAATCAAAAATAAATTTAATGTCATTTACACCAAATAAAATTTCAATCCCCGTGGTTATCTATATTACTATACTTATATTAAAAATATTAAATTACATTTATCATAAATAACCATATTTACCTCATCATCATATCACATATCAACCTTATAGGTTATCAATACCTTTTTAGATTTATCACCAAAATTATAATAACATTATTCCAAAATAATTGTTACACTAAATAACATATTGAGAAGTAAGGTTATATATATTTGAAAACGCTAATGTTAAAGGCCAATCACCTGGTCCACATATAATTTCTCTATGAGACCTCAGACATGCATCCCCATAATCTAGAGTATTCTAACTAATTGTGAGGGTCTGGGGTGTTTTCATGGGGAGACTATACCCACATATTAGAGTGCGAAACAAAATAAAAATAACAAAAAAATACAAGACAAATAAATCCATCAATGTTTGATGATGAAAATAATACAAATTTTATATCTAAATGCTATCATAGAATCATATAGTCATACATAGAAAATATCATTCAAGCATACCACAACCAATGTACCACTGAGTTGATCATATATACAAAATAAATAAATTTCAAAAAGATTGATGGTGTTATTACTACACTGAGCCTGAACTCATTTAGTCTCCAATTCCAATCCATGAAATCCCATTTGATAAATATACACTTCACAACTTTCACACCTAACTTGTGACTAGTTATGTTTTCTCAGGTAACCATGTGAGATGGCCTCTTGAGTGTGGTGTGAGTAAAACTTAGTAGGGAACCACCAATGTATTTCTATACATAAATAGTATTAAAGTTTTAACACATGGGACATGGTCATCTAAATAAATAAATATAGAGAGGAATCATAAATAAATAATAATTATCTATATTTTGATTCTAATGTGACACATGGTATCAAATATACATTCTTCATCTGGTAAAAAAGTGTATCTAAGTATATCATAGCCATATGGGGGATAAATAACACCCTTTTACTCATGGATACTCTAAAAATTAGTGAAAACCCAATATAATATCAATATATTTAAGCATATCATAATAGTAGATGCTATTACTATCATATCCAGAGTATCATCCAAGGAATCCAAGGAGTTTTAGGATCAATCACCAAACACTAGAAGGAATTACTATTTCATCCATGTTACAATACGTAATCACTGATTTCAATTTAATATCCTAGGAAATCCATTGTATCCATACAATCGAGAACCTAGTAATGTCCTGGGAATCTCATAATCATCAAGATCTAGTGGTCAAATCAATATAAGCTAAGATAACAATTCTAAATATCATGTTCATCCACTAGATCCTATGGAGTATCATAATAATTAGATTGGGGGTAATAAAAACCACCTCATGATGTTTTACACATTAGTGGTCTGTGGAAAATATATTGCACCACTATAAATCATATAATACCGTTCCCCACGATCGAATCTATCATGATCCCATTGTTATTCCATATTCAACAAGAATAATATAAATCCTTGAAGGCAATATTTGGAATTCCATATAACATTATACTTACAAGATAGATCATAGAAATACTAGGAATTCCATTCTTGTATTTACATATTTATTTCTGAGAAAAAATCCCCCCATTATATCTCATATCAATGAAAATTTAGGATCTATGGTGATATAAAATTTAATCACTACCCATTCCTAAACACACACTATTAGGGTCAATTCATCACCGGAGAACCCATTAAGGTCTGATAGTAAACAACATAACATGGAAACCCAACATGGGTTACTCTATTTCAATCTCATATCTCTAGTCAACACCCATCAATTAGAGGGAATAAAATCCCTTCACATTATAATTAACAAAGGACAACCTCATCAGAGTCATATGTAATCTCATATAATCATTATAAAAGGGAGATATCCCTAATCCAATTCCATTTTCAAATCACTCTAGGTAGATCCTCACATACCCAATCAATCCCAAGTCATACATAGAGAATCCACATCCATGAAATTAAATCTAAATGGTGGTAGGAACACTATCACCTTACTTATATATGCCCTCCCATATGCATTAAGGTATTTTAATGCCCCAACATATCCTACTCAGGCTTGTAAATATCAATTCATTACACACCCCTACTCAATGGATGTAAGGGAACCAATCTAGGTCCACTATATCAATGTGATTCATTTAAAAAAATACCCCTAGTTGTTCATATATATCAAGGAATACATTTCATATTTATGTCCTTGTCCATCGACACCCAAGGAATCAATCAAGTGAACAAGGTCCCTCACGGGCCTTAGCACTTTGTTCACACCACTAATAGTAATTAGCTTTTAATATAAATATATTTTTTTAATAAAATATATATAACTAAAAAGTTGTGGGACCGCATATCATAGATATATAATTCAATTTAAATTACTATTGGGGTATTCTCAAAGGACTACATATATTATCAACAATGTTATTCCCTTTCTAAGAATATTTAAATAACTCTAGATCGAGCTCATCCAAGAGTTGAATCATATCTCGAGTACCTATCTCAAGAATCAACACAAAATAATTAATTATATAAAAAATTTAAAAAAATTATCCAATTTAATGAGAAAATTTTATAATTTATTTCAATTTAAATAAATTAATAACAATTTTCAAAAACTCAACAGTCGACTATGCCACTCTGAAACAAAAACTATCAACTCGTGGGAGCTCAATAACATACCATGAACTCTGTCCAATGAAAAATACCTAAAAATAAGAACCAAATCAATATGTAATTTAATTAGTTATTTTTTAATGCTATTTGAAAATCCATATGGTTGCATTCCTTTAAGGAAATGATGTGTGATGAGGTTCTTTCATGGTATCAACATTCTCTTTAACAATGCTAAGAAAAATATGTATAATATTAGAAAATATAAAATATGATTTAGTGGTGTTTTTTCCAAAAACTTGGTATACCGACAAACTTAGAGAGAACATAATAGGGAGGAATAAAAGAAGAGGGGGAAATAACTAACATTAAATTTATAAAGAAACCCCATAAAAATTCAATAATATGAAGGAGGAATCTAAGAAATAATGGCTTATAAATCCACTTGTATTATTTGGGTGAAAGGGATAAGTAAAAGAGGAGTTGTGGAGATTTTAACTATGGGGGAAATATAATAGAAAATATATTTTTAAATATGTGTGTTGGGGTGTACCATGACATGCACCATTCCATGGTTCACACCAAGGAAGCCCATCAGGAAACCCAGACACAATGACCACCACTGAGAAGGACCCTTCATACATCAATTTTTTAACAATGACATACACAAAGAAATATGTCTTTCACATGATAGTATTTCACATATATAATCCAAAGGTTCCACCAACAACAAAGAAACCATTCCTATTATCATGAATGGGTTCCATTGTGAGGTCCTCACCCTATAATCACTATTACACACATGGGTTCCCACCCATTCACCACATCAAGATACCTATCATGGAGATCCCCATGGTCAATCCCAAAATGCGTGAGACATTCCTCTATGAGCACCACAACAGGGTACATTTTTTATTTTAGATAAGATCCTCCTCCATATCACCACATCATGTACCACAACATGTCACTCACCATTATCCATCAAAATGGGCACTACAGATACACTAAAACTTGGTATCCAATATATTTTGGAAAAAGATAAGTCCCAAGAACTACATGTTCCACATAGGCACCATGCCCTCCAATATGGGTATTTCACCCTCCACCATGGGATGTTCCACATTATGGACCTCCTCATGGTGCCTCACATGCGGTGAAATTTATCTATAGGTCCACCTAACATCACTCCTCCATACACTAGAGTATTTTAATCACCTCTAGTGATTTTTATAACATCCAAAAACATCACCTACAAATATTAAGGTGCATGGAATATTGATATGAATCTTTGTTCCCAAAATAAACCCCCACCAAAAATTAAAAATACAAATTTCTTGTGAAATTATTTACTAGAACAAGGGATGGTAATTATAAAACCCCCACTAAAACAATTATCATCATGAAGAATCACCAATATCCATTAAACATAAATCTCAACATACTAATTTCATCAATTTATATCCAATATATGGGTTCTACCCCATAATTTTGACCAATATTCTTGAAGTTCCCATGTATGAATTTTATTTTTGGGTTATTCCTCTCAGTATGTTTTTAATGGAGGTGAGGGTAATAATTTATTAGATTTTATTATTGATAACACATCCTTGTTGGTATATAAGATGATTGAGATACTTCTATTGTCTATGGAAAATGAATTGTGAGGTTACATTCTTGAAAACATTTTTTTTATCAAATTAAATTCTATGAAGAATTTTTTCTAAAGATTTTTTATTATCATTTAATTGATGATATCATGTGATAAGGATTATTTAATAAAGAACATTGTTATACATGATGAAAATTTATTTTCATAGATAAATTTCAAAAATTTGGAGAATTCAAAAAATATTTTGAGGAGGCTGCCTATGGAAGACCCTTTCTATTTTACTAAGTGATGTGAGAGTTTCCAAAAAGAAAAATGATCCTACAAGTTCCATCCATAAGACCAAGACAATCCATTATATAGGTAGATTACTAGTCTACAATATTCATTCCAATAATTTTAATTATTTGAATCAAGATAGTGGTTAAAACCCTACACGTAGGTTGGAAAGCACATATATGGAATGTGTATATGACTAATGGTGAGCATGAATAAATGTATAGGGGTGGCGAGGAGTCTATATGGGGAGGCAAAACCCATGAGGAAAGTGTGAATGACCATGTCTAGGATATAAACTCAGTGTTATGTATGAGCGATTTACAGTATCTCTAGATATTTTAATCATAGGCGATACATGTGACACAATGATGTTAGAAAAGTGTATAATAGAATAGTATTGTTCTTATTTAATGTGATATAGAAATAATGAAGCATAACATAATGTCTCTTATTCTTTAATTAGCCTTTGAGGGATATGTGAGATGGGTTTATACATGTATAATGTATCGACCATAGAAATTGATCTTTCATCCACACATCCATATTTTTAATCCAATGCAAGTGCTTTACTGGATTAACTAGATGAAGAGGTTCAATACTAAAACGTGAACATCGATGCTGTAACCAAATGTTCCAGATTAACCCACTTCATGAGGTGTCTTCAATGTTGATAAAATGATAGTACTATAAATTTACAAACATTTGTGATTAATGAACAATTTTATAATCAATAATATGTGATTGTAAGGGGAATGTGTGACGAAATATGAAGTTACCATGAGATTCTCATGGTACATTAAGAAACCACATTTGTATACAACCTATCTTGATATTTAGTTGAACATTTGAATTGAGTAAAATTGATAGTGATCTCAACCTACCGTAACATCAGAAGGTAGATTAATCTTTCATACATTATGCGATCAATAGAGATACCCTAATGGTGTTAAAAAATATAAATATACAGTTCATGAATGTGGTGTTATATTAGGTTTATAAATCAAGGTGATTCTGATACACATGAATGCAATGTATTGACATGAATGAGTTCAATTAATCCATGTTATTCATTAATATGTTTCAGAGATTTCAAATGAAATAACAAACCAATATTTAAATTTGGTAAATTCGACATAATTATTCTGTAATGAAACTCCTCTTTTATGCATGATAATTGAATGATAAATAAGTTAAAAAACTTTCTATATATTACCTAATTACCACATACTTGATACACCTTATAAAAAAGTGGTGTATATATTGTGATTGTATTGAACACATGATGAACACATGATACTGATAAAGCAACGATAATAATTCTTCCATGCATAAACATATCAATGATAACAAATCACATTATATTTCATGCAGTGAAATAAAATCGTGACTCTTCAAGAAGATATATTATATTAAATATAATTCATGTGGACAATGTGATTTTTTGAATGAGAAATTTAATAATGATTTATTATTGGATATTAATTTTACCCATAATTATAAATTGGAGATATAGAATATAAATTTGATGATACTATAAAATTTTCATTCAATGTAAAATATAATGATGCATTTTTTTAATTCATATAGATTTTCAATGAATAATTACTCCATGAAATTAAATATGAAATAAAATTATGAAAAAACATGTAGTTTTCTAAAATTCATTAACCGAATTAAATAGAAGAAATTACATACTAAAAATGATAAAGTTTTTTCCATATTTGTTAATATTTACTATGATCATTATGAGAATAATATTCATGATATTAATATTATGAATATAAATGGAATTTCAAGGTGATGACACTTTTAATGAGACTTTTTACACATTGACAATTCTGATATAACCCGATAGTAAAAATTATATAGTAGATAATTTGAGTAGAATCCTAAATCTGCAGAAGTAGTTACACATGAGTACTCGAAGACTGGGAAGACCCAGATCATATTGGTGTGAATTCTCATGATCCAAAAATCTGTTCAATGGATTTGTTGAATATATTGAGGTTTTATATGAGCAATACTGATCCTACATGCTTGTGGAGGAAGATCAGCGGAAGAAGAAGATATTTATTCTAGTAGATAAATGAAAAAAATAAGAGTACCATGTGGCATGTGTTTCAATCCAGCTGTTGAAGAGGATTAAGGGTTTCATTATATAACCAACCAAGGAAGTGGAGGATTGTTGGCATGTATAAACAACTATGGTTGAATATTTAGTGTCTCGCATATAGAACCATGATAAACTGGAGGATGAATTACTAGGATGTATATAAAAATTATTATAAACCCATTGTACTTATAAACAATATTATAATGTATAATCCACATTGTGGTGTTTAACCAAGTTGGAAAGGATTATAAATTTATAGCAAAACATAAAAATACTATGTGATTCACTATCATTTATTATCAATGCACACATGGTGATGTTGTGATATTATTTTTTGTAGAATGAGAACCATGACACGTTTTAGAGTTTAAATTGAAAATAAAGATAATTAACCAAAATATACCACTAATTCACCATACAATGTTCAACCAATAATGTTCCCTATATGTGTCATTAGATCCAAAGATTCCCTCTATAAATATAAGATTTATTGGGAATAGAAATTGAGAAATATGATATGTTTAGGATACTACAAAATACCAATGAAACTAATATGGTTTTAAATGAGGCCATTTCCGTTATTTCAAGAAGGATAAAAAGGATAATGTAAAAGGGGAAGGTAGAAAATTACTAAAGGAATAGAATTATAATTGAAATAAACGATTTTATATGAACATACGCACGAAGAATATGATCAGTATAAAGGATAAAATTGATTCACTATAATCAAGTAGACATGTTTTATATGAAATCAAAATCCATAACTATTTTTAGAAATACTCTTGTATAAATGAGATAATGATGAATAAATTGAGTATAACCAAGCTCAAGAAGATGGTGAAAGATCTCAAGGGGAAACTTGCAATAAAGGAAGAGGAACTTGCTAAGAAAAAATAAATGTGTATTATAGCTTGATAAAAAATAAAAAATATAGAGAATAATATATCAATTTAATATAATTAATGGTTGATTCCTCTCAAGATGGTGGGAAGAAATGTCCGGAAAGCATGGTAAAACGTTTATTACTTACAATTTAGGTATTAATTTTTTTAAGTGGTTTTCTATAAGAAATATATGTGGAATTATTCTACATAAAATGTATTAGATAAAAATACAATTATTTCCCAACTAATAAGACAAAATAAGTATTATTTTATAATTGGAAAATAGTATAATAAAACTCATGAAATCTAAAATCAACAAGGAAATTAAAAACCACATGGTTTCTGATAGTGTTGTGGAAGGTATATAAACAAAAACATCTATTTATCATTTAATATAACTTTTCTAGGCAATAAAAATTAACCAATGTGGGTCATGGTGTTAAAATATGTACTAAAATAAAATGGATGAAATTTTCTTCTAAAATTACAAAAAATATATCAAATAAAAACATTTTTGAAAATTTGAATGAATTATGTAGAATATGTGGTAAATGAGGTCACAATATTTAGTATTTTATGAAATATCCATCATAATAAGTCTTTGGTGGTGTGAAATGGAAAAAATTCATAAAATAATGTGGGAAATTTTAGGAAAAGCTATAGGATTTTGGAAGGAATATGAGATTATAAAGATATTTTAAAAAAACAAATATTATTTGGATAGCATTAATCAATTTGACAAGGCTAAAAAATTGTTGTTTCATAATTCAATGCTATGAATAAAGGAAAATTGGTGGCTAAAATTTCATTTACAAAAGGTTCATTAAAAACTGTCATGGAAAAAACAACTCTACATGAGAATAAAATCATTGGGAATGATATATATTTAGAATCTATAAGGGATGCCATCATAGAAGAGAGAACATATGATGATGAGATTAGAATTAATAATAATTAATTATGAGAGGAAAATCTCACCCTAAGTGTTTCTTTTAAATAAAAAAGTTGTACATAATTATTTCCTATACATTTTTTATGAACTAACATACATGGAATTGAAGGAGTTGAATGAGTGTTATACACAATATAATAAGGGAGAATGATTATGGATTTCAAATATAGATATAATGTAGATATTATTCTTTGTGGATTCTAAAAACCACTATGAAATAGAAGAAGGGGAGTGCATCCCTGGAGGGGGAGAATAATTTGGAAGAATGTACCACGTCACTAGGTTTTTATATAATATAAAATTATAGATATATTTTGAATCTGGAATATTGTGGTATGACAATCAATCTTTCATATCTTATCATTTTATATATCAAACATGTTTATGAAGGGGGAGTGGTGGCTGATTGAAATATGTGGCTAAAGGGGGTTTCAGGTTTTTTACTTAAGCATTTTAATTTGTTAGATGAGATGTATGTATAATACATCATATTTCGAGATGTATCTGTTTTATACACCCCCATGTTGAGAAATATGAAATTTAAAATCATGATATCACATGTTGATGATTTGTATGGATATATTAGATAAAAATTGATTTATCCCTCTTGTTTTCCAAACTTGGATAACAGACACAGACATATAGTAAAACAATTAAAGGAACTTTTATTAGAAGAACATATGATGTCATATTTCTCTCAATTTTGATAATGTTTTTTATTCATACTTGAAAAAGGTGAAGATAATATGATTTCCTTTAAAGGTTGAATAAATGGTAAGAAACACTTAAATTTACATTTACATCAGTTTCTATTAAAGGAGAAATGATATAATCTGTCTAATAATGCATATTGTTATTAAGGATTACATGGTATTGATAATAAATTAAAAGGGGGAGATTGATGTTCCCATGAAATAATTGCATTAAAAGTCATGTATCTCAGTACTTTTTTAGAAATTTAATACTGAAAAGGAATTGGATTTCATTCTTGATAAAATATCCATGTAAATCCCTAAGATGATTGAGCTACATTCATGATCTATAGGAAAACATAGTGAGGAAATGTCATGAACCAAACTGGGATTCCACCCAACTTAACGTCTGATGTAGTCAGAGACATGGCTCGAATGGAATTCCTAATCCCCATGGGACGAAAAATATTTCCATGTATCAACTATATTCCAAGTGGTAATGATTTTAAACAAATAACTAGGATCAAATAAATAAATTGAATTGGGAGAATAAATAAAAATTACTGAATCCCATTAAATAATCAAATAAATTTAAATAAAAATAAAAATTAACAATTATATCCCTAAATAAAATTCCAAATCATTACCAATGAAATCTCCATGTGACCTCAAGGCCACCACCATCCACCAACCAACCAAATATAAGGTAAACTCGAACTAAAAACAGGAACCTCTAAAATATCCCAGTTCTACCGACATAGAATAGTACAACTAGGGTGTGAGCTTCAAAACATAGTAATAATCCACCCAAAACACTATGCAATTCCATTCTAAAAAACTGGCCATAAAAAATATTCTTAAATAATGATATAAAATTTTATTTTTTCCATTTTAATTAATAAACACATCTTTCCCTTTTTAAAATACTATAGACCACATCAATATTTTTAAAATAGGATTTAAAATATTAAAATCAAGACCCAAACCATGGAAATACCATGATATGATGAAAATAATCAAAAATTATAAATACAAAACCTTGCGTAAAACAATATAAATAAGAAAATTTAGATACAACATATGGTTATTTCCTAAACATCACTAGAGTTATCCTTGGACGTACTCAATTCAAAATCACCCACCAGAATTTGGTGTAACTTCATAGTCATTAACCAATTAGCCATTCTAAACTGACCAATCTAGTGGCAAATACCACCAAGTGATATCATGTTAAAGAGGGTACCACAACATCCAACCAGGGTTGAAAAGAAACCATCACTCAACCCTCTTAATTATTCTTAGGAAACCCATGGTAATAGTACACTGTGTGTGTAGGAGACCCTCACACGTCAGACTCACCTTTCCTTCTTCAACAACACTTTCCCACCCCAAGCAATGACATCACCCGTGTGATAACCCATATTGTTAAATCCTCCATAGGGGTTCCCTACATAAAAAAAGCCATAAAAATGTCCCAACTAGGCCATCATTTCCTCTAAACCATACAATTATTTCTCAAAATTCACTAAGATTCCAAATATACATTTTTAATTTCAAAGACACAATTCATTTCGAACAACATGAGGATCCAATCAAGACTTCCAGTTTATAAATTTGAATATATCACAACATTTCTATTTTTTTAAAACTACAATAAACACTAATTTTACATTCACAATTCCAAATGGGACTTTATGTTCCAAATC
The DNA here is from genome assembly GCA_963277665.1 of Viscum album. Classification (NCBI taxonomy): domain Eukaryota; kingdom Viridiplantae; phylum Streptophyta; class Magnoliopsida; order Santalales; family Viscaceae; genus Viscum; species Viscum album. Next base: position 1,330,336,316 of record OY728120.1, on the reverse strand, counting down.
CATATTCTACATCTAGACTCATTTCAAAACCAAGCAGAAAACACAAAAAATATCCCAAGATTCCAAATGGGATTTCTCTACATTTAGAAGTTAACCATTATCAAAATTACATATGGTCCATAACATCAAATAAAATTTTGAAACCAATTTCATTTCATTAAGAACTAATGGACTATCAGTAAAAAAATAATTGTTTGAAGAAGAAATGAAAGGAGGGAAATGTTTTGTAAAATAAAGGTTTTTAATTATGAGAAAATTTATCAAAAACCTTCTTCAATTGTGTTCCTATAAATGTGTTCACTCTGCCCACAAATTTATGTGCCTACATCCAATGGGGCACCTCAATTATCCAAGAAATTACCCAAAAATACTTTCAAAAAACCATTACATTCCTTCCTAAAAACACAGAAAACCACACTAGAAAATTCACTATGTTCCTCATATATAGCCCAAGTCACAATACAACAAATTTTATAAAACATATCAAAGTTAAATCAACATTAAAATCATAATTTTTTTTATTTAAAAGGTCATTTTTTATTTTATTAAAAACATTGTAAGCATATATACATAGGCATATTTGAAGAATTACTGTGAAATCCATTTTTACCAAATTATACCAACACCAAAGAAAAAAAACAAATCAAAATCATTAAAAACATTTATTTGCACTATTAAAAATCAGAAAACATTAATGGAATGAATTAAAAGGAAAATAATAGAAACTTCAACATTAATGGACTGCTGATGTGACGAGACTTCAAGGGATAGAAGAATAGACCCCAATGAATAATCCACACACCCTAGATTCAAATAAATTGAACCAACCATCAACTGAAGACATTATGGTTCATCCAAAAGATAAATCCCACCAATAAGAACTAATTTTTTTAGAGATAAGGGATATCATAGTTGGAAATAAATTAAAACCAAATGAACACACATTAGGAACCATCAAGGCGATTCAATGGGTGTTGGGAAGAAAGGGAGAGGGGTTTGCAGAATCCCCCATAGTGTGCCTTGGTCAGAGTAGGGGAGGAAAAATAAATTGGGATTAAAAATGTAGAGGGGAGAACTTTAATTTGTATTTTTATGAATCTTGGAATCTCGTAATGCTTGGACGCATGGTTTGGGAAAATATGTGCAAGTCGTGCGGGCACCATTATCCAAATGGACCGAACCTCATGCCCAGTTTCCACATAGTTTCCCAAATAATGAATAACCCCATATTATTACATATAAATCCAAAAATAGGACAAAAAATTACTTGGGAAAGGGCGCACAATTTACCTTGTCTATGATCAAACCTTACATTGGAAAAAACACACCTCTACATCTTAAATTCCAAAAATTTAACCACAGATCAACCCAAACCTCCATCTAGAAGATCCAAATACAATAAAAGAATAATATAAAATAATTAAAATGGTTGTTGTGTGAAAAATATACCCCCCATAAACTCATTGTTCTCCATGAAATTCACCCAGCCTAGTGATAATCAAATCTCAATCCCAATTCTAGAATAAGTTGAACAAAACCAAATACCTTAGGGTGAAATTTTTTACTTCACAAGTCACACCCGACCATTCTAATGGAAGCCGTATCAAAACGAAGAATATGAGAGAATGAATGGCTTCTTCCCACTATTAGAAATTGACTACCACCATTTTCATAACTTTAGATCATCCCAATGAGGGAAATCCCAACACAACTAACCCAAACATATTCTCACGAGATTAACACTACCACCGCCAGAATAGAAAATTCCCCATATAAGACATACCCAGAACAAATGGGGGAATACCATGAATGGAAAATAAACAAAAAAATGAACCTAAACACAACCTACAATCCATTATTCCCATGGTCATGGTTATCCCAAACAGAGTGCATCATTAACTAAGACCCAAACATACCAATATAAAATTTAAACATACCCCAGAAAAAAACCAATTTATGACCCAAATTTAACGAAACATAATCACTTCAATTTAAAAGAACTATTCTATAATACAATTAAAATGAAAATGTGAAATTATAATAGTAAAAAATGAAAACAAGGAAACTTCAAATGTTTCCACCCCAGCACGGAAGACAAAGCTGGACCAAGGATCCCCGCACACCATTAGAAAATCTTGACTGCACGGCAGCTTCACTTTGAGGCTTATGGATGGAGAAGTGATGGTTAAAGAATCTATTAACTCAAATCCAGAAGGAAAAATACTTCGATGAAAACATCTTCTCCGGGAAACACTTCCTAAAAAAATATCCAGATGACCACAATGGCTACAATGATGAAAAGTCATCAATAGATCATAATAAGACAACTTCAAATTTCAAAAACGACTACACTCGAAACAGTTGAGTTAATAGCCCTTATAACTGAGAGTTGGAACCAATGAAATGGATTCCTTATGAAGAGGTTTCTTTGGTATACACCTCCCTCTAGACTGGTAATGTTCATGCACTTAGAGAATACCTTGATTTCCAACTGCATATAGTTCCAGAACCATCTATCCAAATACTTCTTCATCCACCCACTTCTAAAAATGAATATACTTGGAGGAGAGGACTCACTCCATGGTCTCTAGGTGAACACCCCTAATGAAAATAGAATCCTTTAACATATCCTTTGACACTACCTCTGAAAAAAGTAAACTAGAATCCTGAAGCGGACAACATATTCCTTCACAATTTGCTGGCCTTGCTGAATACTCATGATCTCTTCCCTTTTCATCATCTTCACCCCTTCTTGTATAAACCCTCAGAAAAGTATGTACTTAAAAAATTCCAACATCATCCCAACTTCTATTGATGGTAAAGAAAACATATTCCATTTTTCTAAGGATTGACCCTCTAGAAAACCAGAACATCATGAAATATAATAGATTCAGGAGTTCCCAATGATCTATAGACACTCAAATTCCTCAAGACACACCACTGTATCTAATAGACCTTAATCAAAATGATGGAGATAGAACAATCGAGAAGAACCATAATCTTGGAAATAATCATTAGAAACTACAGTGACTATTATGGGAGGAAAATTTTGAATAAAACAATGGGAATAAAACTAGAATCAACATCGGACCAAAACATTACCAACATAACATATAAACCCAAAAAGAAAGGATTACAATGAAATCATCACAAAAAAGGATCAAAATTACTCTTTGAGACCCACCATTTCAATTTAAATTTATAAAATTTCTATTTCCAAGGCCACTACCCAAATAAAGAAATCCATTTTTCAGAATAAGAACCCACTCTTTAAAAAAAGAATTCCCAAAACATTTAGATTCAAAACTCACCCTGGACATCCTATGAACCATCACATATATTCCCTTCCAATTACACATAACTAATCCATTCCCAAGTGCAAACATAAACCTTCTAAACATACCCAAACATATTACAACATTCATAATGAAATCCAAGGGTCCCATATGCCATTTTATCAATGAAACACCTGAATTCTTCATATTTTCAATCCAAAGCATTTTCCTTTAAAACCATTTTTTCCAATACGAAATAATTTAAATGAACACTATCTATTTCAAAATTCATTTTCATTTAAAAATCTCAATCACATAAAATGATACTAATAAAAGGAATAAATCGTTCCAAAGAACTACATCGAGGAAATTGTAGTCATGCCTAACCCAATGACATGGTAGTGGGTCATTCCCCATATAAGAATAAACAACTAGGATGAGTTGGAACCATTTACTCAGACTCCACATGGGTCGCCACCCCATGTGATATAACAAAATATCATCATCTCACCTTTAGTATCATCCCTCAATCTAATACGAGGACAAAAGTCAAAAAATTCTAGACTACCCCTTGAAACATGAGGATGAGAACGACAAAGGGTACATGAAATCTTACCCATTCATACCTCTCGAGTTCTGACATTCTTAATCTCTAATAAACTTGACACCCCGACAATCTAAGACCCTATATCTATTACCATTTCTCATGAACCAAAATGGGATTCCATCCAACTCAACATCCAACCCAGTCCAAGACATAGCCCGTAGGGTGTTCTCAATCCCTCTTGCATGGGTACTAGTATCGAGCATCAACTCTAATCCATTTGGGATTGATACCATCCTAATAAATAGAATCAAATAAATAAACTTAATAGATAAAATATCTAATAACAACCAAATGTCCTTAAATATATGAACAAATTTAGATATAAATAAAAATGAACAAAGATGCAACTAAAAAAAACAAAATAAACGCTACCAACCTAATATTTATGTGATCACATGGTCACCACAAATGACCAAAAAACCTACTAAAATGTAAAATTGTTCCGGAAACCTATACCTAAAAATTAGATCCTATCTATTGACACTGAGTGGTACAAGTAGTGTGTGATATTCACAACTCAGTAGAAAACTACCACAGAATCTAAACATTTCCTTTCCAAAAATAGTCCATAAAAATGAAATGGAATTATAGATATAAAAATAGGTTTTTATCATTTTAATTTATAGACAAATATTTTCCTTTTTAATACATTACACATCACAATAATATTTTTGAAAGAGGATTTTCCACTTTAAAATCAAAACCAAAACCAAGGTAATACCAAGATATGTTGAAAATGAAGAAGATGTTTAAAAAGAAAACCAAGTGCAACATAATATAAATAAGAAAATATAGATAATAACCCTGGTAATTTACTAAAAATCCCTATAATAATCCATGTACGTACTCGAGTCAGGCTCACCTAGGGTCATATGGTGCAACTCCATAGTCTATAACCATATGGACGTCCAAAACTGACCAATCTAGTGGAATATCGCACAAAACCTATTAAGTCAAGTAGATACCAACCCATGTAATTAGGTTTGAAAATAAATCAAAACTAAATATTCTGTATTCTGACCAATAAAACCATTGAAATAGTACAATATATATGTAGGAGTCCCTCACATGCGTGACTCATGTTACCTGTTGCCACCACATTTTCCCTCCCCTAACCCTGACACCACAAATGCGATATCCCATATTGGGAAATCCTCCATAGGGGTGACTGGAATAAAATAATATATACAAAGGATCCAACCTAACTTTCATATCACAAAATATTTGAAATCATTTCTCAAATTGAACTATGCTGACAACTGGGCACTTGTACTTTCAAAGACAAAGTTCCCTTTTGAACATCATAAAGTGCCAATTGGGACTTCCACTCTATAAATTCCAATATATCAAAATTATTATTCAAAAATATCTATAACAACATTAAATAATACTTTTACATTAAAAAATACAAACCACACTTTACATTCAAAATATAAATTCCACTTCTAACACCATTTAAAAACCATGAATAATACACAAAAAATAACCAATGATTCCAAATGGGCTTTACTACCATTTAAAGTTTTACATTTTTCTCAAAATACCATACAGTCCATAACTTCAAATTTATTTTTGAATCAACTTTCATGTCATTGAGATCCAAGGAAGAAATAATATATAAAATAATATAGTTAAGAAGAAATGAGAGAGAGGGAAATGTTTTTTAAAATCCAAGTTCTTAATTTGGGAAATGCTTTTCTAAAATATGAGTAATTGTGTCCCAATATATATGTGTACTCTAGGAACACATTGGTGTTTCAATATCTAATGGAACACCACAAGAATTTATGAAATTACCCAAATTTTTTTTCCAAGAAACATCACAGATCTTCCAACAAACACAACAAACCAAACTAGAAAATTCACCATGTTCCTCATATAAATCCCAAGTCACAATAAAACCAATTTGATAAAAAATTTATAACAAAAATCACCATTAAAATCTTCCAATTTTTCTTTAAAATATAGATACTGATTTTATTAAACACATTAGGTGCATATATAAATAGGCATATTTGAAGAATCACTTCAAATTTTTTTTTAATAATCTCTACCAAAACTAAAGCACCAAAAAAACATCTAAATCATGTGAATCATATTTTTACACTATATAAAAATCCACATGGATCAATGGAATGAATTAGGAAGGAAAATAATGGAAACACCTAAAACAAATGGAGTGAAAATGTGCGGAAACATTAAGGGAAGGAAGAATAGTTCCCAAGGAACAATCTACACACCTTAGATTCAAATAAATCAAAAAAATCATCCACCCTTTCCATTAGGGGTCTTCCAAGAGAGAAAACCCACCATGAAGCACCAAGAACATGAGATAGTAGGTAGAGGGAAGGGAAATATACTAAAAACCATATGAAATCACCAAAGGAACCTTCAAAGGGGATCAATGGAGGCCGGGAAGCCCGAGAGAGAGATTTGTAGAAACCCACTAGCATGCCCTGGTTTGATGAGGGGAGGAAAACTCATTTTATGGTTAAAAATTTAGTGGGTAAATTTGGAATTTTTAATTTTTAATAAACTTGGAATCTCGCACAGTTTTGACACATAGTTTGTGAAATCAAGAGGAAACCATGCGACCGCCACCATCCAAATGGAAAAACCTTATGCACATTTTCTTAACGGTTTCCCAAATTATGTATAACCCATTGTCCTTACTCCTGGACACCAAAAAGGGCACACAGTTACCTGGACAATGGTGTATAGTTTCCCTAAACTGTGCACAATCCAAAAATTCACCAATAACATCCAAAATTTAAACTATGTCTCATCCCAAAACTCCAAAAAGAAGATCTAAATCCAATAAAATAATAAAATAAAATAATTCCAAAAGCTAGGGTGTGATAGGAATCTAGTTATAATAACTTATTTATTACAACATAAGACCTACTAGAATTTTATCTAATCATTTTTTAATTGTTCCTTAATTGATAATAACTTGTGCTTGTAATTATTAAAGAAAGTACATTATTTAATATGTAATAAAATTATGAGAAGGTTATGCAAATATTTATTTACCTAATAAATGTTGATAATTTTGAAAAAATGAATTAATGTTTTGAGGAAAATTCATATGGAAGATACTTAATGTTTCACTAAGTGTTGAGAGATATTTCTAAAAGGGGGAGTAAATAAGAAATACATAGGACCATGGACATCAATTAAATAGGGGGGAACCCAATCTACCATAGAAAAAATAATTGAGGGAATTTTCAGAATCAATCATGGTGAAGGAAATATTGTGCACAAGGGGGAAATCGGATTCACGAATCACAAACAATACAAGTAGTGTCCACACATAAGTGCACATGGGTATTAGTGGGTCAATAAAGGGAGGCTCAAATAGTGAGGCAAGTGTGTGTGTGATTATGTCTGGGAACCAAATCTAGTGTAAATAAAGAGCAGTTTATAGCTCATCCAGTTAAATTAAGCGGAGGAAGGACATGTGAATCTCTAATATTGGAAAAGAACAAAAAATGACATTGTTCCTCTAATTTAATGAGATATGAAATGAATTAAGAGGTTATACATTTCATATATTCTCTCTTTATCCTTAAATTTTTCTATGCATTGGGTTTCTATTTGGTTAATGTATCAATAATAAGAACTATTTGATTAACCACAGACCCATTTTTGGATCAACTACTAGATCATCACCAGACTAACTATATTAATTGGTTATGACCAACCATATAAATATTGATGAAATGATGTTATATTCAAGATGAGATGACTATTTTAGGTCTATTTATGATTGTTATATCAAGCGTGTGATGATTTTATAACCTACCATTATCAATGAAAAATAATATTATCTATTGTGAATCATGATCAAGTGACTGTGAGATTATGGTTAAAGATACCCTGATCTTCTAAAAATATTATAAGTGACTATAATGATATGAAAACTACTATTATCTACTAATAACAATATGAATTGGGGAAAACTGACTAGGATCCCAACCCACTATTAACAATACAAGGAAGATGGACCGACCCTGAAGTATGAGATTAAATGTGAATCACTAGAGGTATTAGAAATAAAGAATCTAGAATTTTGATTCATGAATGAGATGTTATGTTAGATACATAGATCAAGGTGAGTTTGAGAAATAATCATAAGATATATTAACATGATTGAATTTAATAAACAAATGTTTCCCCTTGAATAATTTTCAATCATTCCTATGAAATAATATATTGATATTTTCATGATTAAAATTACATATAATAGTTCATGTAAATAACTCATCTTGCATTATTGAAAATAAAATGTAAATGATGTTTCAGAAATTAGGCTCACCATATTCCATGAATACCTTGTATAAGATACACTAAAAAAGAATGTGGTTCATATGAAGTTAATTCATGTAACACATGATTAATAAAAGCAATAGAAGAAACTATAAAAATCATTATTCATGAATAAACACACAAATGATAATAAATCAAGTTATTTTTTAATGAAGTAAATGAAAATGGTGATTCAATGGGAAATTATATTGCAGAAAATATATGTTGCATCAAGAATATTTTTAATGAGAATTTAAATAATGAATTAATATGGGATATTAATCATACCCATGATAATATCAAGGAGTTGTGTAATTTAAATGAGATGATGATTTCAACCATTATTTTAATGAAGAATATCATGATACATGTACCATGAATCATGCGGAGATTATATGATGAATTATTCTTGGAAATTAAATATAAAATAATATACTAAATAAGTGAGGATTAATTTAGAATTCATAGACCTAAATAAAAAGAAGAAATAAATTCTTTGAATGATAATGGTGTATCATTATTCATCGAATAATTACCACAATAGATATGAGTATAGTATTCATGATATTATTATTTTTAATATGAATTAAATTTTCTTGTGATGATAATTTTGATGAGTCTAGGAATACATTGGGAATTATGGGAGAACATGAAAATCCAAAGTATTGAGGAGATAATTTGAGTCAAATACAAGATTAATTAAAGGGGTTACATCTGAGTATTTGAATACTAAGAGAACCCAGATCATCCTTTATCTAGTGAGAAGTTTCAACGCTAGTGGATATATTCAAATAAGATGTTTAAGATCATGATGATTGACATGATAATACATTATTATATAGGATCATGGTGGAGGATAACCTAAAGAATAATATCTTTATTGTTGGATCAATAGCATGAAGAGGTGGAGATTTTGACTGAGGTTTCTAACTAGTTACTGAAGTTGATCATGATCTAGGGTGTGTAAACAGTCAAGGAAGAGGATAGAGATTATGATAGTCTGTCTATATAACCAACTATGGAAGAAGAGTTGGTGGTTAGGGTGTAGAAATACGACCAACAATAGGATCAAGTATTGAGGTATATTACCAGTTGATTCCTAACCCATTATACATTTTAACAGGATCATATTATGGAATCCATGTTTAGGTGTTTATGAATCATGATAAGGAGTATGTATTTTTATTGAACCATTTCAATACCATGTGATTCTCCCTAATTTATTATGACTTTACATTAGGTGAGTTTGTGAGATTATTTTTAGTATATTGAGAACTATAACATATTTAATATGTTGAATTGGAAAGAAATATAATGCATAAATTAAGACCACTATTTTACCAATTTTATTGAATAAGCCAAGGGATGATGAAAAATACCTAATACAAGGAGAAATTTATAAAAAAATCTAATCCATCCACTCTTCAACATCAATAAATAACTGAGACAATGATTACCCAAAATCGTCTAATTTGATATACCATTCTGTCATCGATCAATTTACCCATTGTCTTATAATTATCCCCACCATATGTTTCAATATATATGGGTTGATTCCAAGAGAATCTTATCTCCAAAATTATAATATCCAACTAAAACACATTTTCAATGTTCTGATGATCCACTGGGTATGGGTTTTATCACACCATACCCAATAATTATAGAAAACAACAATCAGACATCCTCTGACTGACTATTCTAAAAACATCATAGTCTCACTGGCCAAAATGTTATATCCTATCCAAATAATGATGCCTAAATCCTTGAAGGCCTCTATAGATCATCCAAATACAAATTATAATGTTTTTACCTCACACTTGGTGAAATTCCATGGTTAGGTCCTTAAATAACCCTTTTTTCGTCATGATCTCACCCTAAACATCAATTATTGTACAATTCAACCCACCACATGATCTCATAGAATACATATTGATATAAACTATAAAACAAATTCTCTATCTTTTATCCTATATAAATATAAAATATGGTATTCACTATGAAATAAGATTAAATTGGACACACATTCTTTTTGGATTCTAAAATCCAAATTGCCTGCCCAACAACTACTCTCATCACACCCATGACCCTATATGCACAATGATCATGAATCCATTTCCAAACAAATATCTACGACCACACATGATGACTAGATAATATTTTACCACTCATTCTCAGTATATAATATTTAAAATCAAATTCTACCCATTAATTACTCTCCAAAAATACCATCTTCATCATCCAATAAATTTAATCCATAATAAAGGCCACACCCTCCAATAGTCTATAGTGGGAACCCCATAATATGGATTCCTATATACCGCTCATAGAGCACAAACACAACTGGTTCCAATATGACACATGCATTACTCCTTCCAAGTCATGCTCTTCCACTATTAACTCCTAACACTACGCCATTTTGGACTCACATTTTTTGTTCCAACAAAAATCAATATTTTATATGTTTTTTTCTCACAATATCACTATCTATTTTACTGATTAATTTATCTGATGTAATTTTAGGTGAAAAATTAGTATTTTTTATATATTATTTTATTTGTAGGTATTTTAGTTCAATAAATCATTATTTACTTTCAGGAAATTTTCCCAATTAAAAATATCTTATGAAAATAATAAATATCATGAATGATATCAAGAAAGATGAATTATCTTAATGTAAATTATCATACAACATAAAACTATCTTATATGTTAACTCTATATTTTTAAAATAAGAAAAGGTATTTATCTTACGAGAAGCTCATACAAGAGAATTATCATACACTGAATGGAGAAATAAATTACATAAGAAAATTCCCAAAAATAATAAACCTAAACAGTAATAAAGTAATACTTGATAGATATTAAATAATCTTAAATATCCTATGATCTACGAAATTAATACAGTTTAATTTATAATATCATAAAAATATTAAATATTATATGATTTTAGAAAATATTATATAACTGGTTATATTATGTAAAAAATAATTTTTATTGTCATTTCTCAATGTTAATTATTATATGATGTATAACATATTATGAATTTATGATATTATTCAAAATAAAAAATAAGTATATGAAAAAAATATGTTTTTTCTATTTCAAAATTTATATTAACTAATAAACACTAACGAATAATTCGAATGTATTAGGATTAGAAAAAATAATATGGGAAATTATATGTGAACAAGAATATTAATAACTAGAACATTTATAAAGACAATTATTTTTCAAAATTTTAAATTGATTATCCATTAATTTATTACAATTATAATATATCAAGAAATGTCAACTCCATTCTTTTATTTTTTACAATTTTTTTGAATGATGAAATTGTTATTCAAATATTTTTTATATTTCCAAGAATGTGTATAATTATATGAAAGACCGAAGTTTCAATTGAATAATGAATTCAAATATATGTAGACCTTCCATTAAGAGAAAATAGAAAACTAACATAAAATATTTGCTCTATTTTTACATTATTATTTTTATTTTGAAACTAATAATGCACATATGACAGTTTTTTTCCTACAATATTTACATCCTGTGAGGAATATCCTCTATAGTTAATCCTCGAAGCTGTATTCTATCTATTGGTATTCTTATCATCATTTTTAGTTTCTACTTTAATGTGTCTGATGGATATGAAAAAATTAATTCATCTCATTCTTTATAATATTTCACTAATTCATATATTTGTTAAAGGTTAATGGATTGGTTTTGTAAAAAAAGGAGATTCATGTAAAGATAGAGGTACCATTTATTCCATGATTCAATTGTTTGAAATCAACATTCAAGGACCCTGGAAGAAAGACCTACATAATTAAAATCACTAAGCCAACTGAGAGAGTTATGAGGATAGTGTAATATGGGATCATTATGACCTGAACTAAAAAAACTTTTCTATGTGGTAATACCCATATTTTGATTAAATAATCAATTTATAATTTTTTTTGATAGAAGGAATGATTCATTTACATTTTAATGATGTTTGTTTTACTTCAGCTAATATTTATGAGCTCAATCCACCCCACTAATCTTGAGTCATTATACAACACCAATTGGGGAAAGAATTGGTATCAGAGCTAAAGAATTTAATGTTCTAAAATATTATCAGTTAATGTCTAATGATATATATTTTTTCTATAATGGTGAATTCTAATGAAGTATTGTATATGATAATATCACCATATGTAAATGGAGAAACTTATGGGTGGGGGAATTCACATAATATTATATACCTAAAGAACCTTGGATTGAAGGTGTAATTAATAGCTATAATTACATATTAAATGCCTAAGGGTGAACCAGAGACATGAGATGTTATGGTTGAGGTTGAATTTGAGGTCAAGACCAATTTTATGAATGTCATTACATATAGACTTTGTCAGGATGAGTTCAACGGAGTTTCACATTGTTCCACAAATAATGAATTGTGGACTAAAATTTTTACTACATTGGAGGGATTTGTAGATGATATAGAACAAAGATACAACATTTTCATATTAAAATTTGACACTTTCAGAATGATATATGGTGATGGAATAACTCAAATAAATATAATCTCAAAAATAATAAGTGATGTTACTACTTTGGGAGCACTATTCTAAAACTATACCATTATTTGAATGTAATAAGATTATTTCTATCCATGAAGAGTAAAATATTTTCCACCATTAGGAAATTGACTCCTATAATAAATCTAACGATAAAAGTCCTATTTGGAAATCTCATGATAAATAAGGTAGAGGTGCAAGAAAAACTGATGATCACAAAATAAAAAACTAATTTAAAGGCCTCTACTCTTAAGGATTAAAATAAAGAAGAAGGAATATTAATTTCAAAATCAGGTAATAGTGTAAAAAATATATGTTCATAATATAAAAATAATATTTTTTTCATGTAAATTAAAAATGTTTTATAATAAGTTAATTAGATTAAAAAATACTTTAAAAATATAATAAATTTGATATAAAATCAAATGAATTTAGAATCTATGAATGCAAGAAGCTTGGGAAAATAAAACCTGAGTGTCCTCATCTAGATGAGAAAAAAATTAAAAATATGATTTATAAGGAATATTATTAAAATAAAAAAGGGAAAAATAAAGTGAATTCCATCAGGAATTCTTCTAAATATTGTAGTGGTAATTAATGTTCTAATCCAGATGTTGGGAAATCAAATCTAATATTAAATATGTTCTTCTTAGATCATATATTTGCATTAAAACATAATTTTATTCTTCATTTGGATATGATTATAAATATTTCCCATATTAATAATAGAATGACTATTTCACTACATTTGTTTAACAATAGAAATATCTTAAAATTGAAAATTATAATCTTAAAAAATATTTGGATTACATGAGTTTTGAAAAGTTTAATTTAGGAAGACATATCAAAAAGTTGAAATATAATTTAAACAATTCTATTTCTAGGAGTGTTGACCATGAATAGATGATAAAAGGAATTAATGGTTGAAGTCAATGATTTAAAATATTATATTACATTAATTTTCAATGGGGATAATTATCTCATTCAAATACTTGGTAATATTAAATGTAATAAATCTAAAAAAAATTTATAAAACAATGGATAAATATTGAAACAATATAGAAATTATTTTGTTATTAGTTTTAAGAATAAAACATTTTCAGATATAAATGCTTCTACTATGGTATAATTGGAAATAATTCTAATTATTATTATATAAGGTAACCTCAATTAATTGGATAAAACAAGGTATTTATTTATAGAATTTTATCTAAATTTATTTTTCTATCTTATTGAAAGAGTGAATAGATTTGGATTCAAAACAGATTAATAAATAACTCTTCTGTACAAAAAGGAATTTTGGTAATAGATAAAATTATTGTTTAATTATTTGGTATGGTTAAATCCATAAGAACAAAAATGAAAATTAGTTTATTGAAAGTGGTTGTTCATGAAATATGAGTGGAAATATCTTTAACTTCCACTCATTAAATAAAATTGATGGAGGCTTTTACAAATACGGTGAAAATGATGAATGAAATATTATTTGTGTGGGATCCATTAGATATCAACATTCATTCCTCATCAATAATGTACTTTCTATTGAATATTTAATGAATTTTCAGATAAGTATTTATAAACCTTGTGATGATGAATTTTCAATTTATTTTTATATAAATTCTTATTCTTTTTTCAATGATCAATTGGTTAAATTAGACCACCTTAAAAAGAAAATGTTAAGATAATTGATATCCATTCATTGTGTAAACAATATTTAAACTATATAAATGTTGAAACTAATTAATCATTGATCCAAAATTGAATAGGAATCCATAATGTTGAAATTAATTAATCTTTGAAACCTTCTATAACATTAGTCCTAGGTGAGAAATACTTTTTTTTATTTAAGTTAATGATTTTTCTAGATTCACATGGGTTTATTTATTAATTCTTTTATGTTAATATTCTGAAGTTGTTTTATCAATTTATGCATATAAATAAAAAAACTGGAAAGATTATAAAATATTTTATTTGATAAGTGAACATGATGGAGAATTTGATAATATTTATTTTAAATAATTTATCTCAAAATATAGCATTAAAAATAACATCTCTACCCACCCTGACACCTTAATAGACTGCTGTTATTGAAAATATAGCAATTTTCATGATTTGTTTGGAAACTTTTGTCGGAATATAGCATGACCACTTATTATTGTATTGAATATATTAACATTGAATGTTATTTCATCAATAGAGTTCTAATAAGTCTTGTCCTAAAGAAAACACCCTAATGGTCCTATAATAGTTGGAATCTAAAGGTTCTATACATTAAGGCCATTGGATGAAATATGCTTGTATGGAACACCAAGGAAAATCATTGTAATTTCAATGCAATGTTTTGTGAAGAAATATTCATTGTCTAATATACTACATTCAAGTATTACATAGTGTTTAACAATAAGTCAATAGAAATTAAAGAATCCAGTCATATCAAATTTTATGAAATTAATCCATTTGAACACAGATTTTTTTGAATAGATAACTTAAGTTTTTCTAGGGAAAATATTATACTTGAACCTCTATTCAACGAAAAAATATGATAATTTTGAATTTGACCATGTATAATATCATCTTGGAACGTTTGAGTATAAATAACCAAAAAATGGTGCTTCCTAGATAACATGATACTTATGAAACTATCCCTAAGAAACTATTATAGGAAACCTACCTGAATGAGTTAGGACAAGTAGATGTTTAAAAAACCATTCTGAATTTTTTTCATACTATAATGACTAGAACATAACAACATAAAATGAGCCTCAAATGTTAACAGTGTTATTATTTAATAGAAAGAAGAGTAAAACCGGTTCATGAGAAACAAGGTATGGGAATAAGATTATAGTATATGTGATTATTACATAATTGGAACTAAATGGTTATTTAGAAAAAAAATAGGATTATAAATATGTGATCACTAGAAATAGGGATACATTAGTTTTTATGGTTATAATCAAGTGAATGAGATAGACTATTAAAAATCATTAGACTCAATCGCTATATTAGAAGAAATTATGATCCTCTTAGCATATGCATCTCATATGAACTATAAATTTATTTATATAGATGTAAAATAAAATTTACAAAATGATATTATTATGGAGTATATTTATGTTGAATAACATCTGAGCTTTGAAAATCCTCATTTTCAAACTTCTACCATAAAATATACTAAGGCTTTATATAGTCTTAGTTAAGAACCTAGGTCTTGGTATAAAAGGTTATGATCATTTGTTTTATCATATGTCATTAATGCAAGATTTTAATTCCCTACCCTCTTTATAAAGTAATTATGAAATGACATTTTATTTGTTCATAGTTATATTGATAATGTAATTTTTGGATCTACAAGTCCAAAATTAGGAAATGATTTTTGAAAGCTTATGAAAAAATACATTGAAATGAGTATGATGAGGGAATTTTTTTTTATTATATTATAGATCTATAAAAAATTATAAATTTTTTAAATCAATCATACTACATACAAGTTTTATTAAAAAAATTTGGATATGAAAGAGGAAATACTTATTCAACTTCCATGAGTTCTAATATTAATCTTGATTAAGATTAAGCTGGTGAACTGATTGACTAAAATATATATGGTAAAATAATTGGGATATTTCCTTATCTATCTATAAGTAGACCCAATATCTATTTATAGTACTATTTTCAACTCATTTTCAATAAATCCAAAAAAAACCATTGTGGACTTCTCTTAAAATAAATTTATGGTACATTAAAGAAAATATTTATTAATCTTTAGTTTTTATAAAAACATTTGATTTGGATTTCATTTTTTATTTTGATTCCAACTATAGAGGATGTAGGTTATATAGGAAGTGTACCTTAGAAACATGAGACTTTTTAGGAACATATTAAGGTTCATGGTTTAGTAAAAAAGAAACACTCTCTTGCATTATCCACTATTGAAGCTCAATACATTTCATCTAGAAGATGTTGTGCATATGTGTTTTGGATGAAAGAAACCATAAGAGTCTTCATATTAAATTTTTATCCCATTACAACTAAATGATATAAAATATATAAAATAAATTTCTCAAATAATACGATAATCTATTCATGATAAAAACATATATACTTAATGCATAATTTCATAAGGGATCATTCAAAAAAAGTTCATACCTCTTTATAATTGAAATGTACTGAATTTCAACATATAGATATATTTAAAAATCTTTTACCATTTGGAATATTTGGTTTTATAGAATGTGAATTTCTATGTTTTTATTTTAAATATTTTTTTACTAATTTAAATGTTTATATTATTAGCTATGTATTATAATGTTTTTATTTCATAATTATTTATTTCCTAATAGGAATAATGAGATATGTTCTCCATTACCAATTTTTGTGTATCTATTTGAAATATTTCTTAAATCATAAAGTTACATACATCTATAATCAATTAATAATTTTATCTAATTTATTTTAATAACTTCGTTGTTAGTGACTCATCACATTCTTTATAAGAGAAATCATTATTCTTGGATTGAATTTTTAAAGATATATATCTTCCCTTCCTCTCCAAATATAAACCCTTCTTAACCAAAACGTAATCCTCTGAAATTCATGTTGTATACTATAGAAGGTGATGGGAATATAAAAAATAGGTAAAGAGGCTACCTTTGGATGTTATAAGAGAGAATCGTTTCGATGAAAATTCTTATAAATAAAATATTTTGATTATTCTTGGATATATTTTTTGAAATTTCTATTGAAGAATATTTTGAATTTCCAATATTGGGAATATTTTATTCATGGAAAAATAACCTTTTTAATTTATAAAAACAAATCCAAGGGTTTTATTAAAGTGGAAATTTCAATTTTGGTGATGTTGAAGATTTGGTGGCTTGAATGGTGAATGTTATGATCTTATCTTCCTCTTTGAACGAGTTAGATAAATATTTTTGGTTCCCATAAGAAGTATTGAGGTATTTTAATCTATATTTTGTTTTTGGGGAAGATTTTTGACCACATGAGATTATGGAATCAATCTTTAGAGATATAGTTGTCGAAAAAAGACAGTAAGATACTTTAATTACTGGAGAAATGAAATGATTATGTTTATATAAAATGAGATCGCCTAGAGAAAAGGTAATTTTGAAATATTATTATTCAACAATATAACTATGATAGCTACTGATGATAGAATATGTATTTAATCTTCTAAGACACATAATGGGATATACGTATCAAGAATGTAAAAAAACCTACAGTTTCTATCACTTTTGACATATGTTGACACTTCTATTTTAAAATGTATATGATGTGTTAGGTGAAGTAATGCCATCCATGTGACATTGGTAGAAAAACATTAGATATTTAACTCCAATTTTTTTTTATTTATTAAACATTTCATTTAGAATGTTAATATTCATTGTAGGTGGAGAAGAAGATGAAATTAACTCTAGTAAATATGAGGGGGCATGGAATTTATTAGATTATATAATTACAGGTAGAGGATCAAAAGTTAGAACCTATTATTAACCTATAGTATATGTGTTATAGGATTAAATAGGAAAAAAACCCATGATTGTAAGAAGGATAGGTAGGCACATAATATCATTTGATATTTCCTCACCTAATGTTAGAGTGGTAATGGTCCAAGATAAACCAATTTATGAAGCTCAAGTTATATGAGAAAATAATATACTAAAGGGGAGAAAATTTTTTTGATCAGGATGCAATTCCAATTCCCACTAATGATGTAGTCATACTAAAAGTACCAAAAGTAGTGGTGTTTATTTTAGTTTCTATAGAGAATGAGATTTTTTTTTAATATTAATACAAGATATAAAACTAAATTAGGCTAATGTACCGAAATCTGAAGATTAATTGTTGTGGATATTTTTGAGATGAAGATTCTTACATTTATCAATGGGTTTTTTTGAGTTTTTTGTCATATATATTTTTAGAGATACTATGAATATGTTCCATGTACACTTATAGAATGGGAATTTATGGTTGATAATGCTGATTTACATGAACAAAGATGTTTGGTTGAAAAGAAGATGAGGATAATGAAAAACTTTTTTAGGAGAGTGGTTACTTATAAAGTATATTAGGAAGAAAAATAATGATACAAAGATGAATTAAAGGAATAATTATATCCACAATTTAACTGGATTGAATAATCTAGATTAGACTGTCAGGTTCAAACCTGTGGAAAATGGAAATTCTTGGATTTTGGTCTTTTGAAGGAAGAACTAGTTAATGTGAAATCTAATATTCAAGTATCTCAGAAGGATTTTTAAGAAATAAAGGAAAAAATGGTTACCCAGAAGATGTGGAATTAATGAAAATACGATGATCTCACAATTTTATAAAATCAAGAGAATATAATCTTCTCAGCTCACTATTATTAAAATAGTTCAACATGAGGCGCCTGGACATTATTCAATACGATGGTCAATTAAATATAAATAAGTATATTTATCATTAGATTTGGATTCTCTAACTAAAAGGATACACTCTATGCAATATTATTTTTGAGTCTTTAGACACTTTATAAAAATTTCCAAGGACTCTCACTTCTGAAATCAAAAAAGTTGAATCAAATAAAAGAGAAAGACCTTATAAGATCTATACAAGTCGCTATTATATTATTGATTTTGTTAAATATAATTTTACCTATATCAAATATAATTTTTAAATATAATTAGTTGATTCATTGTTTATATTTGAGGGACCTAATAAGGTGGGCCTTCTTATTGATGTGATTTATAAATATTGGCCATTATGTTTAACTAGTTACAACAGACTCTAGAGGTCTATATTACCTTTGATTCTATGAAATCTGAAGCAGACAATAGTAATCATGAATTTGAAGGAAAATAAGAGAATTTTAAGGGAATATAAGTGACTATTATAATTAAACCATATCCCCTGGTTGTATCGTCTGTTCCTTCTTGAGAGATTTTACCATTTGATTTTTATGTGATGAGAATGGTCCTAAAAAGTTAGGTCCAAAAAACAGACTAGACAAATTAAGATAGAGTGATGAATAAAAATTTGGTTTATGTTTATAATAACATCTTAGTTTTTTTAAATATTTTATCAATGGGATATATATGTTTCTTGATACCCTCTATCAAATTAAAAGAAGAATATTCTAGAGACAGTAATTCCTGAACAATTTTCGTCGATCATGAAAAATAAGAATGTTATCATTGATATGTCACCCTCTATAAAAAACATAAAAAAAATTCATATAAACTAAGAAAATATGCCATCCTTCCCATAATCCATAACATATTTTACAAACTCTTCCATGTATGACGTATCTAAGTCTATTGAAATATATAATGGCGTCATGGAACGTATTGGAAAATTCTCTCTGAATAATAGAGTATGAATTAGATGATATTATAGTTCATAAGTCCTATTTGGCGAGATTCATATTTAGGATCCCTATATAACTGCTATTATTATACCATATTCATACATCTATAAATACATAAATCCTTTTCCATAATACAAACCTTGAACATCTAATCTTGGTTAAAAATAATTAAATAACTTATTGAAAACATTGTTTTTTAAATTATCTATGAAAAATTTATGATTATTATTTCATTATGATATCAAAAAAGGGGAGACGATTTTAGAAAAAAACATATTATATAAATGGGGAGAAGATCAATTACATTATTTTTTTGAAACATAATTATAATTGTTATTTAAATTTTTAGGTGTTTTATGATCAACAAAAAGGGGAAATTATTGGAAACACTTTTGCTGTTCCAACACATCTCAATATTTTATTTTCAATTATCCTCAAAACATCCTAAATTGTTTTATTAATGGATTTATCTTATGAAATTTTAGAAAGATAATATATATAATCTTATATATTATTTAATTTATAAGTAATTTAGATCAATATATAATATTCAAATTTTTATGAAATTTTCCAAAGACATATATCATATGAGGCTATTAAATATCATATGTGGTTTCATTATAGGAAATTTATATCACGAGCCGTCCTAGTGGGTCCCACACAGTTACTCCCCAAGCCCGCCTCTAATTGGCCTGGGGCAAGCGACTAGCACCGAGTAGGTATATTACTAACATTGGAGGCATTTCCTAAGAACCTGTACAC
Source organism: Viscum album (assembly GCA_963277665.1). Lineage (NCBI taxonomy): Eukaryota > Viridiplantae > Streptophyta > Magnoliopsida > Santalales > Viscaceae > Viscum > Viscum album. The sequence continues at coordinate 1,330,315,443 of OY728120.1, read as the reverse complement.
ATCCACACATCTCCAAGCCCACAAATGTTGAAATGTAGAAACCACTAAAGAAAAAAAATATGCATGCAAACAACTAAACCAAACCAACAGAGTGCGATGGAAAGTAAAGTGATGAAATTGGACTTGACCATAATACAAGCCCCTGAAAAAAGAGTCTGAAAACTACCAAGTCCAACCTATAACACAAAGAGGTACTGAGACTTCTGTTCATAGTTGTAGCAACACCTTAGCCTGTGAGGAACTCAGAAAGCTCAGTCCTATCGTGGTCCACCTGGGACTCTATCAAAAGGATGATCGTCTTCACATTACAAGACACATTCGGGAAAAGCCCATGCATGGGTGATTATAACAATACTCAGTAGAGGACCCTGAAAACCAAAAAGCAATACACAAAAGAAAAGCACAGTCAGCTCTACACAGTATATGTCTACTAAACATATAATAGGAGAACACAATCCAGATATACTCAAAACCCAGACCCATATTCTAGAGAAAAGTCACACAATTGAATACCCCTACTAGGAATTTAGTCTGAAGATACCATGAAGCACTCGTTCTGGTAGAACTCACTCCACGAGTCTGGTATCTCTGATGATGTCCATCCGAGAAGTATTTTTCATCGGGAAAGGTCACAAGATATAGATACACTCATTAAGGGGGAACACACTCCTAAGTGGAAATATCACGATAGATAAATACACTCATTACGGTAGAACACACTCCTGAGTGGAAAGATCACGATATATAGATACACTCATTACGGGAGAAACACTCTTGAGTGGGGAAGATCATGATACACGATTGAGGATCACTGCTAGGGCCTTGGAGGATACCACAACTCATCTGAATTCACTTTTTATGTATAGGATCAATTCACGGTGGAGTTGGTCAAGTCTATTCCTGACTCTACCTATAGTCAAGAATAGATTGAGGATCTCGCTCTGGGCCTCTCATAGGGATGCCTGACTCTATCATAGAAAGTCCTAAGAAATGGATCAAACTCTAATAGAAGGAAAAGTTACCTGACCGTTAGGGGAATGAGAAAAAAGGACAATAACCACAAATAAACATCTCAAAGATACGGTGGAAAAAAATATCAAGCCATGTATAGAAAAGTACACTACGTGTAGAAATGTTACATGCCACGTCCTCTGACCCCGGGTACTGGCTGTGTACAATGGCCCATGTCGCAAGGCTGGTCATGAAAAATGAAACTACACGACGTGTAAAAGATAACAAACAATGTCTATGTATATGGGGTACGATATCAACCCATGCAATCCAACATGTGTAACTGGTACACAGGGTGACTCGCACCACTGGCCTCGCCTGACTGTGTGGTGGAGTACATGGCCGTGTACCCTATCTCGGGTCTGTGTATCATCTGAGATACACACGATCATCGGGGAAGGTCCAACATGCCATGTGACCAGGGTCACACACCATATGATACCTATATGACCCACGAACCCTAGCTACCACTGCCGGTACTACACAGTGTGTTCTATGGAAGTACACACCGTGTATTCCAGAATTTTCCAAAATCGACTCTTCTCGATGGTGAACCTCCCTTAATGATTTGATCTTTGTTCTGAAAGTCCGATCTCCAGGAAACTCCAGATTTTAGGTCGCCCCAACATCCTGAAGTCGCCTCTGTTGTTTTCGGGCCTCTGATAGGCCCCAAAAATGTGTTTCGATCTTCACGCGTGAAGAACGATCAATGAAAATTATCTTCTGAACCAAGCCAATTTGTCATCTTCTATGGCCGTCACACCTCCATAGGGTCATTGTGATGTCTGATATTCAGTTTCGGATCATTTCATTGAAATATTTATGTGAAATAATTTATTGTTCATCGCCCCAAGAAGAATGCGAAGAACGTGAGAGAAAAGAAAGGGGAAAGAATCCCAATAGAAAATCGAGGAACAAACCTCCGCCATTGTTCTTCATGGCATTGATCTACTCCCATTAGTAGGATCAAACGAAGAAGAATAAAAAAATAATTTAACATGGATTAATTCCCTGAGGTCAACCCAATGAAACCCTTCTACAAGAACAGACGAATCTATGGATCAACTTGTTCGTGGTTGATCCGTGTTTGTCATTTAATTTCATAAACTGGTAAAGGAGAATCGAAATAACAACCCCTACCTCAGGGATGTATCTATCGCTGAATAAGGGGTTGTGATGCTGTCATCGTCGAGATCCTTCAAATTTGTTAGAGCAACAATTCACGTCTTTGATTCGGCATCGATCGTCGCCGATAGTTCTCTCCAAGGTTCCAAGATTCGACCAGAGTTTTCTCTCAACCTTTCCCGACAATAAACATAATATTAACCCATTAAAAAGGGGAAACACATTTCCGAATTACATCACATTGTGGTATTAATGAGTCAGCGTTTCTATTTCAGAGTGATTATGGCATGACATTAATTAATGAAACAACTACCCTGTTGCTGCGCTGCTGTGGATGTTTCCAAATAAAATAAAATAAACTTTGCGAATTTATTTTATTTGATTTTACTAAAAATGTATGATAATTAAATTTTTCCCTCAACCAGATCCAATCACGGTTGGACTCGTTCTTAGGTAATGTTTTCATCCCGGATGCAATGATGCCCTTATATTTTTAATCTGGGCATCCGTTGGGGAACTTCCACAACCGCGCACATATGCTGACTCACTTAACTTAAAAAAAAGATCAATCCCCCATTTCAGGATCACCGGGCCTCGGAATGTTGCACTGTCTCTATGCCTGGTATCGTAATAATTCCTTATAATATTTAAAAAATAAATCATATAAAATCAGATACATTACTTTCACCCCACCTTGGGGATTTGTTTTCCCAAAAATCCAAAATAATGACTACTAAAAAATATGTTTGTATTGGTCACAGATCTGAGCCTCCCGCTCCCACGTGCTCTCCTGAAGATTTCCATGCTGCCACAAAAAGCGTTCCAAGAGAATTGATCACCCACAAAGGATCCTCTCTTGATAATCCTTGATCTCCACTAAGTAGTCAGCAAAGGTCACCCCATCCTCGATGTCCAGCTCACCTCAGTCGATGATGTTTTATGGGCCAGGAACATACCTCCTTAGATGAGACACATGGAAGACATTGTGTACCCAGTGCAACAGCGGCGGTAGAGCTAGGTGGTACGCCACATTTCCTACTCTGCATAGTATCTTAAAAGTTCAGATGAGCCCCAGATATAGCTTGACGCCTCCTCCAAACCTCTGTAACCCTCGTCGAGGTGAGACCCGAAGAAAGATGTGGTCTTCCTCCTCAAACTCCATAGGTCTCCGTCTTCTGTCAGCATAATAATTCTTCTAGCTCTGTGTAGTCTTCATAGTCTCCCAATTGACCTAAACCTTCTCATTGGTAGATTGCACCAACTCTGGACCCATGAGTACCGACTCTTCGAGGTTGGTCCAGCAAAGTGGTGACCGAAAGGGTCTCCCATAAAAGGACTTGAACAGATCCATACTAATTGTGGAGTGGTAGCTATTATTATATGCAAACTCAAACAGTGGTAGGTGGTCCTCACAACTACTACAGAAGTCAAAGATAAATTCCCACAACATATCCTATAGAACCCGATTGGTCCTCTCCATCTCACCATCGGCCTGGGGATGGAATGCCATGATCAAGCATAGTTGAGTCCCAAAATCCTTATGCAATCCATTCCATAATCGGGATGTGAAGAGGGCATCTCGATCTGAGACTATTGTCAAAGAGACTCCATGAAGCTGAACTATCTCTTACATGTAGAGGTGTCCCAAGATCTCTATGGAACTCTGCTCCCTGATAGCTAGGAAGTTGGCCGACTTTGTTAGTCAGTCAATGATCACCCAAATGAAATCATTCCCCTTGGAGGTCCGTGGTAATCATGTCACCAAGTCCATCTATATTCCATCCCACTTCCACTCTGGAACCTCTAGGGGGTGAGATAATCCCCATAGAACCTGGTGATAATCCTTCACCTACTGGCATGTAAGGCATCGAGAAATAAACTCTGATACTACCATCTTCATGCTTGACCACCAGAACTATCATTGGAGATCTTGGTACATCTTTTCCACTTCAGGATGTACTACCAAGGGGGATGTATGAAACTCATGTAGGACATCTTTTCACAATGCCACTAGTACAATAGTGTGTCCTCTAAAAAAATTATGTGCTCTCCACCCTGCGAATATCCATTGGGAGCATGTCCTGTGGATAACCTAGAACATAAGGCCTCATAGTCGATATCCCCAAGTTTCACCTCCCTAACACATTGTTAGAGTGTAGCGGTGAAACCCATCGTCTGTAGGAAATCTGTATCCTCTCCATCTGCGAAGGATAACTACATCGTGGCTAACTACTATGTCACCTCACTCAACAGCTGCAAGATTGACCTTCTACTAAGAGCATCTTCCACCTTGTTCCCCTTCCCATCAGTATAGATGATCCTGAAATCATAATTTTGGAAGAACTCTCACCAACGCATATGTATCAGATTCATAAACTTCTATGAGAAGATTTGCTTTAGGCTCTTGTGGATAGAGTAGATGATGAACCGATCACCCATAAGGTAGTCTCTCCACATCTTTAATGCAAAGAATACCACTGCCAACTCGAGATCACGGGTTACATAGTTCTGCTCATGTGGCCTAAGCAGTCACAAACCATAAGAAATCACTACCTGACTCTACATCAGGACACAAACCAGCTTAGTCCATGATACGTCATAGAAAACTACATACTCGAAAAACTCCTCCGGTAATCTCAAGATTAGGGAGCTCGTCAAACTCTGTCTCAAATGCACGAAATACTTCTGGCACTTCTCCATCCATATGAAGCGTTTCCCCTTCCTGGTTAAGGATTTCATCAGTGTGGATATCAGTAAAGAATCTCCGGTAATATCCTTCCATCCCAAGGAATCTTCGCACCTCTATCATGCTCTGAGGTGGCTCCCATGCTAACACTACCTCCACCTTGGTTGGGTCCCCAGCTACTCTATTTTCTGAGATGACATGTCCCAGAAAGTGGACCTTCTGAATCCAGAAATGGCACTTCGAGAGCTTCTAATATAGCTGGTTCTCTCGGAGTACATCTAGAACCATCCACAGGGGTCTCACATGATCCTCCTCTAATGTCTAGTACACACGGATGTTGTCGACGGAGACCACTATGAACTGGTCCAAGTACGGTTGGAAGATCCAGTTCATCTGTCCCATGAACACTACATGGGCGTTCGTCATGCCGAAAGGCATTTCCATGTACTCATAATGATCATAGAGGCATCTGAAAGAGGTCTTTGGTATAGCATCACCCCGTACTCATAAATGGTGATAACCTAATCAAAGTTCAACCTTTGAGAACCACTGTTCCCCTCTTAGATGATCGAAGAGGTCGTCAATTCATGGCAGTGGATACTTGTTCTTCACGATTACCTAATTCAGGTGCCAATAATACATGCACAACCACAAACTACTATTGTCCTTCTTTTAAAACATACCTAGGGCCACCCAGGGTGAAATGATGGGTTTCATGAAACCCTTGCTCTACAAATCCTCCAATTTCACCCTCAACTCACGAAGCTCTGCGGGATACATCCGATATACTGATGAAGAAATCAATGTCTTCCCTGGGTGTAAGTCCATAAAGAAGTTGATTTCATGGCGGGGAGGTAGTCCAGGAACATCTTTGGGAAAGACACTCTCATACTCCACCACTACTGCTGGGAACTGGGAGCTCATCTCATCGACTGAACCGAGGGAAAGGGTATCCAACTCATGAGTGACTGGATACACACTCCTATACATGAGCTCATTCTGTACTGCCTGGGTCTCCATTTCTCCAACAAAGGAAAACGTCATCCCATCACTGCGGACACACCACACATTTCACCTAAAATAGTCAATTTGTGTGTGGAATGAAGATAACCAATCCATACCACGAATGACGCCATAAGGCCTCAAAGCCAACAACATGAGGTTCCAACCAAAAATCTCGCCTCCAAGGGTAGGATCACACTAACTAAAAAGGTGTGTGATCGTCGAGTCTCCTCCCGTAGGTGTCTCCATGAATAAGGACCGAGGAAATGGTTCTACCAGAATCTCAAAGTTTCGCACAAGACATGTAGCGATGAAGGAATGACGAGAACCTGTGTCTATATGTATGGTAGCATAGGTAGAGAATACACAAATCATACCTCAGATCATCCATGGAGCCCATGGGTCGTATTCCGCAACTGCATGCAGCTATGCCCGCCCCTTTCCCCCAGCTCCCTGAGCCTGGTGCAGACCTCCTGGGGGTGGTGGTGGATGTAAGTTGAAGGGTCTGCCACAACCTGCAGCTCTCCCAGCTCCTCTGCCATGACCGCTGCTTGGTGGGTCTATCTGATCCACTCTATTCCTTTGCCTTGGTGGTCCATCCACTTCTTCCCTGTCAGTAGCTTGACGGGTGGGACAATCCCTTGTGAGGTGTCCCCTTCCGTCGCACGAGTAGAACCTCTCCTCCCTATGATGACTGAATCCAGCATGAAATACCTAGCCTGTTGACTCCATGTCCTGGGTCCTCCTCTGACGTCTCCCACGTCCTGATCCCTATGTCCGACGTCGGCTCCCTGCTGCTGAGGTCTCTGGACCTGTTTTCCTGTTGATGACTGTCGTCGGCTGTCTCTGCTCCACCAAGAATCTCTCGATCATCAAGGCCCACTTGAGCACTCCAGCATAAGTCGAAATTCATAGAGTCATGACACATGCTCGAATGTCCTATCGTAGACCTTGATTGGAGGTACGAGCTCTGAATTACAGATCCCTGACCATATCCATCGAGTACCTAGAGATGTTTGTGAACCTAGATGAATAGTTAGCTACCGTCATAATACCCTACTGGAGCTGAAGAATCCCTTGGATTCATACCACTCTTAGCTTAACAGGAGAGAAATCCTCCTTGAAGAGTTTCTCAAACTATATCCACGAAAGAGTCTCCTAGTTGTGAGTCTATGTGGTCAAACTCCACCATCACCCCACTGAACCCAGAAGAAGGCTCGCTCATAGGATAACCATGTGGTCTCATAGTGTCCTCACTGGACAGAAAACTCTAGTCACCGCCTCAAGCTAGTACTCAGCCGCCTGATGTTCGGGCTCAGCTTAGAACCTGAGAGGTGTCTGTCTCTAGAACTCATGGAGCACGCTCATCCTGCGCCCCTTGTCGGTCGTTACTACAGGTACCACGGGCTGCTCTACTGGTGGTGGTATAGAAGGTGCACCATCTGGAGGAAACACCTAGGGAACTGGTCCCTGTATCGAAGCCTCATCACTGAGGGGGTCATCCTCGTGATTGTGCTTCTTAATACTAATGGGTATGCATCACAGAAGCATCCTGTAATGAAATAAGATGTACCTTGTTTAATGAGTATATCGAGATAGTTGACACAGAGGATATGGAAAACACAACCCTTTCCTATATGATGCATGTACCATTATTTTATTTCCCCGCAACTAGTTTTTCATGTAACGAGTTGAAATGAAGGTTATCAGAGTCCTGGTGTATGGATACATCAGCTGCCCACACTAACACTAGAGTCTCTGGCCTGAAAGCGAATCCCGAAACACATAACACAGTTGCCCCAAACCAATCTCATAGGCTCTAGATACTAGGGTAGAACTGACAACCTCTGATACCACTCTTTCATGACCTGTCCCAGTGGGACCCACATCACGACTCCCCATGCCCACATCTAATAGGACAGGGACTGGTGACTAGCACCGAGTAGTCATATTACTAACATTGGAGGCAATGCCTATGAACCTGTACACACGCACACATATCCAAGCCCACAAATTCTGAAATGTAAAACCCCCTAAGGAACAAAATGCATGCATAAAACTAAACCAAACCAACATAGTGCAATGGAAATTAATGTGCTGAATGAAGACGGGGCCAGAATACAAGCCCACCAAAATAAGATTCTGAAAACTACAACGTCCAACCTATAACAAAATGTGGTACTAGGACTGTTTCTCGTAGCCGTAGGAACGCCTCGGCCTGTAAGGAAATTAGAAAGCTCGGTCCAGTCCGGGTCTGCCCTGGACTCTATCAAAAGGATTCCCGTCTACAAAATACATGACACATGTGGGAAAAGCCCATGAAGGGGTGAGTATAACAATACTTACTAGAGGACCCCAAAAACCTCAAATAAATACACAAAAGAAATTCACAATCATCTCTACACTTTATATGTCTACTGAACATATAATAGGAGAACCAAATCTCGATATACTCAAAACCCAGAACCGTACTCCAGAGACAAGTCACACAACCGCATAACCCCACTAGGAATTCAATCTGAAGATCCCACAAAGGACATGTTCCGAAAGAACTCACTCCAAGAGTCTGGTAGCACTGATGACGTCCGTCTAAGAAGTACTGTTCGTCAGGAAACGTGAGGAGTGATAAATACACTCATTATGGGAGAACACACTCCTGAGTAGAAATATCATGATAGATAGATACACTCATTATGGGAGAACACACTCTTTAGTGGAAAGATCATCATAGATAGATACAATAATTATAGGAGAACAAACTCCTGAGTGGGAAAGATCATGATTCACAGATGAGGTTCACTGCCAGGGCCTTGGTGGATACCGAAATTCATCCAGATGCACCTTTTAGGTAGAGGATCAATGCCCGGTGGAGTTGGTCACGTCGAATCCTGACTCTACCTAGGGTCAAGAATGGATATAGGATCTCTCTCTAGGCCTCTCGGAGTGATACCTGACTCTAACATCGAAAGTCATGCTGAAGGGGTCATACTCTTGTAGAAGGAAATGATACCTGAACTTCAAGGGAACAAGAAAAAGGGGCACTAACCCAAAGGAAACATGTCCATGATATGGTGGAAAATAAGATCAAGCCATGTACAGAAAAGTACACGGCATGTAGGAGGGACACACACCGTGTCCTCTGACCCCGGGTACTGCCCGTGTATAATGGCACATGTTGCAAGGTTGGTGGTGAAAAATGAAACTACACGGCCTGTAAAAAACAACACGCCATGTCTAAGAATATGGGGTCTGCCCCATGAATGCTATCCATGTGCCCGTACATAGTATCAACCCATGTACACCAACCCGTGTAACTGGTACATGGGGTGACTCGCACCCCTGGACTCACTTGGCCGTGTGGTGGAGTACACAGCCTTGTACCCTATCTCGTGTCTGTGTATCTCCCGAGATACAGGCCGAGCTACGGGGAATGTCCAGGACACCGTGTGAATCTGGGTCACGCACCTTGTGAGACCTATCTAACCCCCAAAACCCTAATTGTCATCGCCAGTACTACACAACATGTTCTTCGGATGTACACACTGTGTATTCCAAAATTTTCCAGAATCGACACTTCTTGTCGGCGTGCCTCCTGTGATGATTCGATCTTCATTATGACAGTCCGATCACCATAAAACTCTAGATTCTATGTCATCCTGACATCCCAAAGATTTCTCCATTGTTTTCGGGCCTCCGATCGGCCCTGAAAACACGTTTCAATCCTCCCGCGTGAACAATGCTTGAAGAACAGTCACTTCCGATCTGAGCTAATTCATCATCTGACATGGCCATCGTACCTTCGTAGGGTAGTTGCGATGTCAGATCTCCAGTTTTGGATCATTTCATTGAAAGATGGGTGCTCAACGATCCATTTTTTGTTTCCCCATGAATAACGCGAATAACACGCTAGAAAATAAAGGGGAAATAAACCCAATAGAAAATTGAGGAATGAACCTCTACCATCATTCGTCAAGGCATTGATCTTCTCCAGTTAGTATGATCAAAGGGAGAAGAATAAAAAAATAATTTAACAAGGATTTATTCCTCGAGATCAATCTGATGAAACCCTCCATCAAGAATGCATGAATCCACGGATCATCTTGTTCTTGGTTGATCCGCGTTCGTCGTTTAAATTTAGAAATGAGGAAAGGATAATAGAAATAAAAACCCATACCTCCAGGAGAGATTGATCACTGATGAAGGGGTTGTGCTGACGTCGTCCTTGAGATCCTTCAACTTTATTGGTGCAGTGATTCACAACTTTGATTCATCATCGATCGTCACCAAGAGTTCTCTCCAAGGATCTAAGATTCCACCAAAGTTTTTTCTTAACCTTTTCCAACGAGTAACATACGATTAACCCATTAAAAAGGGGAAACACATTTTGGAATTCCATCCCGTTGTGCATTAATGACTCAATGTTTCTATTTTAGAGTGATTATGGCATGGAATTAATTAATGAAAGAGCTTCCTCGTCACTGTGCTACAGTGGATGATTCCAAATAAAACAAAATAAACTTCGCGAATTTATTTTATTTTATATTACTAAAAATTTCTGAATATTAAATTTTTTCCTCGACCTGAGTTGGTTGAGGTTAGACTTGTTCTTCGGTAAAGTCGTTGTCCCCGACGCAACAGTGCCCTTATATTTTTAATCCGTGCATCCATTTTGAAACTGCCACAATCATGCACATATACCGACTCTCTTAACATAAAAATGTTCAAAGCACCATTCCGAGATCACCAATCCTCAGAATGATACACCGTCTATGTGCCTGGTCTCGTAATAATTACATATAATATTTAAAAAATAAAACACAGAAAATATGAGACATCACAATTTATCTCAAATGAAATTACCCTAATAGCTGAAATATTATTATGATAAGACTCTAGATTTTTGAAATATAGAAAATTAAATATCTTACATGAGTCTCATGTAAGAGAATATTCATATGATGAATGGAGAAATACCATATGCAAGGAAACATCCTATATGAATTTTCTAATGATGTCAGAAAGTAATCTTCATCAAATATGTTTTCATGTAAAATATAATATGAGATAATAAATTCATAAATTATACATTAAAATATCATATGTTTATCAGTTAGAATATGTGCCTAGAAAATATATAATGACCCATCATATAATATTATATAATAGTGTTTGTAATATTTTAAAACGATAAATTATCATAATACATAGAATATCATATGAAAATTATGATATATTTCAAAGGAAAAACATTCATATGAAAAAAATAATATTTTTTATTTATAAAAATTTATAAATAGTTATAAATCCATTTTACCAAATACCGAGTATTATTTTTTGAAGAAAATTCATACATGAAAATTTCATACAATGAAACATATTAGGAATCTTCAAATATATGAATTTAATTATTTTTATAATATTGAATTTTATTATTGAGGAATTTATTTCCATTTCTATATTTAAAGAAACTCACATTCTAACCATTTTTTTATCAATTTTTTTGAATTATAAAATGAATATTTAGATATTATTTACATTTCCATAAACACATATTATCCCATGAAAACCCAAAGTTATATTCAAAGACTACATTCATCCTTACCATTTTTAGGGAATAAGTAATCATTAGAATTAAGAGAATGTTTATTTATATTATGTTATAATTCAATAGATCATTGAAGTTGGAGTAGTGGATGAATTCAAATATATGTAAATCTTCTATTATGAAAAAATTGAACACTCACACTAACCATATCCTATGTTTTTTACATGACAATTATTATTGTGAGACTATGTACAAAAATCGGTTACTAATGTGAATAAAACAACTAAAAAATGATAGTGGAAGATTAATTTGATAATATTAGTCATCTTTTCATAGTATCCAAATTTGAAAAAAATAGATATACTAATATTTCGTATTTTCAAACCCTTTTTTGATTGACTGTATGAAATATAAATCCATTCAAATTGTAAGCGTCAAACCGTCTAGCCTATTTAGTGGACCTCGAGAAAGAAACATTAATTATTATTATAAATCAGCTTCAGTATCTATTTTAATGGTCTAAAAAATGAAATATAAATTAATTTATTTAATAAATAAATGTGTCAGACTAAAATCTATGTTTATTGCAATATTTATTAACATACAAGTCATGAAAATCATTCTACCTGATCATTATTAATAGATTTTATTAGATATTTCTCATTTTGAGTTTAGCCTCTCATTAATCTATTTTTTTTTGCATCGTGGTATCTTCAATAAATGGATTTTAAATTTCACTATTCAGTAGAACATATCTACGTGCCTTCAATAATTCAATTTCTATTTGTGTAACATTTGAGATCCTCCCAACTAGTCGGCCAATAGTAGGAAATATTTTTGATTTCTTATATATTTGAGATTGATTTAATGTTTCTTCAACATGTACAGATTGATTGAATCATGTCTCAATATCATCCAAGTATCTAGAGAAAAATTTAAGATAATCTGCAAAATAACCTTCAAGAATAGAGCATTCAGGTTGAGCTTTATTTTTCACATATGATTTTAAATTCCCAAGATATCTATGAGATAAAATAATTTAAACATAATTGTATATTTAATGAAGTTTCAATAATTTTTAACTTAATATTTAAACATATAAATAATGTACCTCTAAATTGAATACATCCATTGATAAAGTATGGGTCCTCTTAATTTAGATTTCTCGACCAAATGCACAGTTAAATGCATCATGATAGTAAAAAACGAAGGAGAAACGATCATCTCAACTGAAAAAAATGTCAATAAAAATATATGTTGATGTTTTTAAATATCAAAGAGTTTTAGACTTTTCTCATATTGATTTGTAACGAATGTTCAAAATGTTACTGTAACAATAGTAAAATTTTCAGGTAATAATGTATGCAATGCCCATAAAAGTAACTATTATAACAAAATATGTGAATCATGATTTTTCAATCCATGAAAACCATGATGCATTAAGTTAATAATCCTTTATATTTAAATTGAATATCCATTAAATAACATCACATGTTTTAAAATTCGATGGAATGTATCATTATCCCTATTTTTCATTGGAAAAATTTCAAGGGCATACTTTCAATTCTCATTTAGCTAGATATCAGGCTTTATGTTCATTGTTTGATAGTATTTCCATGAATTGATATTGTCCTTTAATTTTATATGCTAATTAATAAATTTAAAGATCCAATTATGACAAACATTCATCTCAATATGCATAACATCATGATTATGTCACAAAAAATTAAATTCCTAATACGGATTTTTGAATAATATACCCTTTTTATTCCATTATTACAATCCAATTTCACTTGACGATGCACTTTGAAATAGTTTACCACTATCATTCAAATTATTCACTTTCCAAAATCATGTTTCAATATTTCCAACTAGTTCAAATATTCTAGAACCATTAAACAACATTGGAGGTGGTCTACAATCAATAGAACCAATGAATTTAGACTTGTTCAGCCGAAATAATTGAGATGCATCGATAAATATTCAATGACACAGAAAGATACATTATTTACTTTGAGTTAGTCATTCATTCTCAAAATCAAGGTAAAAATATGAACAAGACAAACCCATGTAAGTGTTCCGAATTCCTAAATTCCGATGTCTTCGGATGTCACTAACGGTCTACATTAGAGAAGCTTTATTTATGAACATTTTTTTAGAAGATGAATCATATGAATCATCACCATTGATTCAAAACCCTTGTAATTCATCAATTATAGGATGAAAGTATACATTAATATCAATTCCAGGTAATTTTTTCTTGGAATAATCATTGAAATAAGAAATCATTTTTATTGCGTACACATCTATGGTGGTTGATCACAAGGGATAAAAATAACCAACCGAATGTTATAACTGGTGCTCAATGCCCCAAATGGGCTGAATCCATCAGCAAAAAATCCCAATCATACATTCCTAGGATCATATGAGAAATTATTATGGAGTGAATAAAATGTATTCAATGATTTGGAATCTCTTGGATGTCACATTAACCCATAATTGTTATTATCTATAGAAAACCATGTCAGGTTATAAGTGGGTTTTTAATGAATAATCATTGAAATCAAGGATTTAAATGAAATAACAAAAAATCATTACAGGTGTGTTCCTTTTCATTTTCATCATAGTAGTGTGTTGATTCAGACTTACAACATCTCCCATTGAATGGAATCTAAAAGAAGAAATTTTTTTGCAATCCTGTCTGCTTGAATCCTCTACCCATGAAATCATATATTCATTGGGACACTCATGTATTTTTTTAATAATTCATACTAAGATTGATAACAAATTTGTTCCTATCCTAAAAAGGCTCCAAGATATTTTTTCCAGAAATGCATCATACAAAAATTCCAATATCGTGGACAATGCCTTATTTGTAACTTCATATAATAATTTTATATGGTACAACTTCAACAGAAAATAAAATTTAAAATTTTAAAACATCCACCATATAAATCTCGATTTCCATCATCAACTAAACCATGAAACACGTTTTTATTCTTAGTGAAGTTCTCTCTTAAATTAAACTCCACAAAATGAATTAGAGAATCTAATAATATGTTATAGCCTTGATCTTGTTGTCCTATAGTCCCAAAAACATCACTTGTAAGGTTTTTATTTGGATCTTTCTCAAATGGCTGTTCTGATATATTTTTATGTTGATTTAGGTCTCTCATGATGTCGAATTCATAATTTATAAGGTTTTTTGTTACATTATCCATTATCGATGAATTTGGGAGATCATTCTTTAGATTGACATCAATGATCATAAATTCAATAACATTTGATTATCTGTGTCAAATCCAACACAAATATTGATTAGTCAATTTCTTCAACATTATGTGTTCATAAAATTCATCTATCTTTAACCATGTTCTGAATTTACCTTATGGACAAGGACATCTTATTATACCATAAAAAAATTTATTGGAAATTGAAAACTTTAAAAACTACTCCAAACACTTTGAGTATTGATGTGTGTTCATCAGTAATGTGATCCAACATTTATTCATATATATCACAATGTTCCTACACTTTATTAAAAAAAATTAAAACACATAATTATTATTAATTTGGAAAATAGATAAATGAAATTTTAAAAAACACAACCAATATAGTCATAAAAATTGTGATATAAGTACTAAAAAATACAATGTAAAAAAGGAAATCAATAATAGATTTTATTATGTAAAATATAGGAAAAAGGAAAATAATAAAATAATTATTCTAAAATTGGAATCAGGGGAGAAACACCCTTGGGTCACTAAGTCTAGGTGATCCTAGTAATTATATATAACCATAATGGTGGATTTAGAGTTCTAACACATATATATCTTGAGGTGTGTCACATAATTCTTCGCTATAATTGCTAGTGGTGGAGGACCTCTTATTTTGTAGGCTAGCCTACCCAAATAACTCTAGGTTTCTCATAAGGATTAACAACCAAGAACAACTGATCACAAAAATATTTTATTAATAATTAAATGAAAAATTCACCTTACAATACATATAATTATTTAAAAAAGTAAATAATAACTAAATTAATAATTAATCATAGGGTAAAAATTATCTATTTTTATAATGAAACCAATTTAAATTTAAACATTTATTTATAGACATATATTATATTGCACAAATTCTCATTTTCTCAAGTGAATTTGTACACACTAACACTTATACCTATACTTATGTATATTTTTTGAATATATATATATATCTATATATCAAAATACATTTTAAAAACATATATCATTGATAATAACTTATAAGAAAAGATAGAACAACACTTTTAAAACCAAAACATCACATAAAACATTTAAATTATTAATTAATGGTGTTTGTTTGGGTGTTCCCAAAACATTCAGTGTGTGAAGAAAAATAAAGTAAGATATTAACAAAATTTAAATTAGAAAAAAATATTATAACTGATGTTGAAATCAATCGAAACATGATTTCTACATCAAATTCATTTTGGAAACAATTATTATTATAAGTTTATATCCAAACAAAGGATTAAAAATAATATATAACAACTTTATAATATTTAAATTCCCAAAAGAGTGGGTCACATACGTAAGAGATGTTATTTTTGAAAATGGTGGCACTAACCCACCTTAATGATGTCTAAGACACCATAGAGGAGAAAGTGGGACCTAACAATCTAGAAAATGCTAATTAAAATCAATCCAAAATGGATTAAGAAACTAAAAAATAGTTTAGAATCAATGTAATTTCATAGAATTTAATTATCATTGAAATTATTATCCTCAATTACGGCTCACAAACCATATACATCAAGAATCAAAAAATGGAAGACATAAAATTGGGTTATTCTTTAGCTGGCTTGTGTGAGTAGTGACACCTATGGAAAAAGTGAAACTGAAACAATTCTAAGTGTCAACATAAATAATGTTAAAAAATGGATTCCAGGGGTGATTTTTTATATATAAATTCTAAAACATGTTCAACTATTTCCAAATTTCTCTTTAATTGTTTCTCTAATTAACTTTTCACAATATTTTTTAAAAAACGGGATACACAAAAATATTTTTATGATATTCAATACATTGACACAGCAATCCATAAGTATTTTAGATGAACTTATAGATCCAAATCCTAGTTTTGTTATTAAAATTGATGAGGTTGTTGGTATATGAATGAAATTATATAATTGAACTATTTAATTTCACTTTTACACCAGATTAAAAAACAAATAAATGGCCAAATAATTTTTAGGAGAGAATAAAATGTCTAATAATTATAAATGAAATTAAAATCCAATACCTTTTAAACAAATTATGACACAATTTTCCAAGTAGATTGACCTGAAAACCGAATAATGTTAATGAAATCATTAACATAGTAATAAACGTACATATTTCATGATTCCAAGAAAAATTTAAAGTAAAAAAAATAGAGGGACACATCGGTTTTGTATATGAAAATGACCCTAAAAAAGTCATTAATTTCAAAATATTAAATAAAAAACTTAAAAATATTAAACATAAGAAATATATTCATGGATAAATATTCAATACCCAACATCAAGGACACTATTTCTTACTCTCTTCATCTTCTTCTCACCAGGAGAAGGGTTGAGGTCCCATGATTAAGGGGGAAGGGGAAACGACATTGGTGATGGGTCATAGATGAGGTGGAGAAGTGCAGAGGAAGTGAGAAGGGGGGATTGATAGTGACAATTTGGTGGAGATATGGGCTTGGGGCTCAGTCTTGGGCTCGAGGAGCTTAGGGGAGATGGGGGCCGACAACAAGGACTGAGATTCAGGGGAGTTGGGAATGAAGTGGTCAGAAGCTATGGTTGTCGTAGAATCACTATGGTGAGGGTTCTAGTTCTTAACGGGATCAGGAGGATAAGGGGGGGGGGTGGAGGAAGTGGTGTGTTTTAAAAAAATGAAAAAAGTTAGAGTGGTGGTTTTTGAAAAACTTTGGTATATTTTGTCAATTTTTTTGAGGCAGTTTATTAAACATCTCCTAAATACTACATATAATTTACAATTTTGGTGTAGTGGTATATGAAATTTGTATAAATTAATTTCTTTTACAATTGGGGAATTCTTGAGGGACAAACATGATTGATAATGTAGTTATTCCCTATTTAAGAACAACCCAAAAACTCTAAACCAAGAACATGAAGTCTCATATCATCTTTGGAACACCATCCATAATCTAGGTCACAGAATTTTTTTTATATAAAATTTAAATTTAATTATTCAATTTAATTAGTATAAATTTATTCATATCAATTTTTATCAACTAGGAATAATTTCTGAAAACACATGAGTCAACCTCAATGCACTAAAATGGAAATCATCAACTTATAGGAGGTCAATTGCATACCCCCACCACCATCCCAAGGAAAATATATGACAATATGTACCAAATAAAATAATAATTTAATTTAATTTAATTTAAATAAACTCTTTAAAAACCCATACTATTATGTACCATAAATAAAATAATGTGTTATGGAATGTTTTCTTTTTATCTAGATGCACTCTAGCCATATCATGAAAAATCCCTACCATCTTGGATGATTTCCATCATGCATAAGTGTAAATAATTTCCCATCCCTAGCCATGTTTTCCAAATTATGGAGAACATAACAATAAGGATGATAAAAGGTTTAGGGAAGTGGGTATGTCATTATATTTCTTATGAAACTCCATGAAAATGCCATAATATGAATGGGAAAATCGAAGAATGAAAGGGGCTCTCACATTGGTACAACAAAATTTGTGGGAGGAGAGAAGAGAAATAGGGGTGTTTAATATTTTGTGGGAAAATTTATTAAAACCATATTCTAAAATACCAAGGAATTGATGCATGATGATATACACCATGACATTCATCATGTTGTGGTACACCCCTAGGATACCCTTTGAGAACCGCAGAAATACCATCTTCCATGGTTATGGCCCCTATCCATTTCAATTTCCCTACACCCCATGATCATAGAGATAGGAATTTTCCCAAACATTTTAACAAAGTGAAAATCCCTAGATTCCACATTGTTTAAGGGGTTCATGTCCTCTAACACAATCTGGTTCCACAACACATCCCTCTCACGTATACTCATCATTTTTCATAGGCATTCCCACCCCTTCCTCTTGGATATCTCAACAAAATGGATCTCTATTTTGTCTAACCCAAAAAGGGAAATAAATTACACTATGAGCACAAAAACATGATTTATATTAGGTGTTTCTAATAAGGGAATCCCACATCTCCCTACATCATGTACTGAATCACGATTCTTCCCATGATACCTCAAAATTTTCCTAATAACCCCACCATGGAATGGTATCACATATCTTTATAATAGAGGAAAAACCTAGGAAACATGTTATCTAGTAAGGAACCACATCCCCATATTTAGGAATTTCATCCTCCTCTATAGGGTCATCCATTCATGGCCCTACCCACGGTGGCCCACCTATAGTGAAATATAGTTACATGTCAACCTTGCATCACTCCACCATCAACTCAATATCCTGAATCACCTCCCATATATTAATATACATTGAAAATATACCCAAAAAATGTTCAATATCTTAAATCATTGATTCAAATTCTGATTCCCAAAATGAACACCTCACCAAAAAAATATTTAAATTTTCTATGAAATTTGTAACCTAAAAACGGGATGGTCTTGACAACCTCAATAATGTATTCTTCCTAAAACCCAATTCATAACTATTAAAATGTCATTAATCACCTCAAAATTATAATAATATAAAACCTAAAAAGAATTTTTATTCCTTTTCATATATGATTACCCTTAAACTTATCAACCCATGATGATATCCATAACTCCTAAATTATCCTCATCCAATACCATCCTAAAGTATAGAGTTATCTGATCACTATTCTAATATCAACAATAATGACCTAAGGATAATTTCTCTATAATAACCAAATATAAAGAAAATATTGCATTACTCATATTCCCATGTCATTTTAGTATTATTGTTTTAGAGAATTATGAAAATCTATTACATAAAAATATACATAAATTTTCTACTAAATAGCCCTATTTCCACTTATCCAAACTATCTAAATTGGAAACTTTCTCTTTTAAATGATAAAACCTCATAACTGGTACATTTACTTCATAATCATTCCTATCCATCATTTTGAATTATAAAAAGGTAATGTGAAAATGTGGGATTGGAACATAAATCATAGAAAGGGGTATAGAAGTAATATAAAACCCATAAGGCCATATAAAAACTTGATAAACTTTATAAAACTATTTCTTTTAATCACATATATTTTATATCTTATAAAACATACTTTCCAAAAATATAACCTAGTTATATTCTCAAAATTGTTTCATAAAGAATACTCAGAACCATGTACAAGAAAATGAAAAGATTTTGAATATAACTTTAGGAAACACAAAATCATATAAAAACATTAAATCATTAAAATAGAATAAACTTTGGATTAAATACAAACCATTACATTTGAAAAGTCCAAGAACATACCTTTTCAAATAAAATAAAGTTCCAGTTACTTGAAATATAAAATCTTCCACTAAAACTCATTGAAAGAATATAAAAATTCATAAAATAATCATCGAAAATTATATTCATAACTCGTTTACACTCTTATTAACTTATAACAAAATAATTTATATCATGTTATTTGTACCATCTTTTATCTAGAGAATAAATAATGGCCTAATGTATTGGAGAGCTATATCCTAGGCTCACTTGTCTTAATATTTAATGACCAAAACTCATAATTTTGAAGAAACATTATATGGTTCCTTTTTTATTATATATGTTACGAAAAACATAAATTTGAACACAAAATAACGTGGATATTTATTTAGACCCATAAAATAAGAGAAAACCATTAATACTTATGACAACATTTGTACCGAAGAGAGTTTTTATAAAATAACGAGGATGGAAATTAATTTTAAAACCCACAAATACATAAAGTGGAATTATATTAAATATATCCAATGATTAATAAGGGAAAATAGATAATATGGAATATATATAAAAAGACATTCCTTTTAAACTTTTGTATAGAATTAAAAATTACCCATGCATAAAATGTTAATTGTGATTTATTTCATTCTTTTGTAATGAAGGTCATGGAAACTATAAAATTACCTTAATAAATAATATAATAATACATAAGGGAATTTATAACACCAAATAATTAATACGAGCATTTAGGTGAAGGTTTTGGGAAGAAAACATCAAAATATTTAATGTAATTTTTTATAAGAAAAACTTCTTACCTTTCTATTTGTATCTCCTCCTTCAGATTGAGTCTAAAAGCATAAGATAAAGGAATTTTAATAATTAAATTTTATTATAAATATATGAAGAGTTTTTTAATGACTTTTTTTATAATATGGTTATAAAACATAACATTATATATTTTTTGTAATGGTAATAAATAGCCCCCTTTTGTAAGAAAAAAATCAATAATTTTATGACAAATATTCAATCCTTAAGTGTAAATAATGTATTTTTAAAATATAAAGGGATCATATTTTATAAATATATGATATTATAAAATATTAAGCATAAAAAGTGACAAATAATAATATTTTATGATTTTTTAATTAATTTATAAATCATTGTTTAACATCAAATTCCAATTATATTTACTTACAATGTTTTGGTCAAAACTCGATTTGATAAATATATAGATAACTATGAAATTTGTAAAAAAAAGTTTATATCATTTTTATCTATTATTTTTATACATTAAATTAACGAAAAAATATAATTAATCCCAACCCTATCATTTGAATTATTTTTAAAATTATATACTTTGGTTTTTCTCTCGCCTACACAAGCGATGTGTCATCGACGTTTAAGAGTATTATATAATTATGCAATTTTTTATTTTTTAAATTAAATTATGAATATAAATATATTTTATTATTCAATAATATAACTATTTGAAACCAATATTAATATTATTTATCCTCATGTATATTATAATAACATATTAAGATAAGATGTTAGCACAACTGGGTTAAATATCCTAAGAGAGTGGGTGAATTAGTGTATGAAAGATTAAAACAACTTTCCCTCCAGATATTATTTCACAGATAAACAAAAGAATATTCTCTCCCTTTCCTATAAAAATTTATGAACCGAAATGAATGAATGCATGAGACAAATCAATTTTACTTGGTTCATCCTCACTAGGCCATGTCCATGGAGAAAACAATATCAATGTACCGATGTACCAAATACACTGAGGATCACTAATAAAAATGGTTTTGGATAAATTAAATATATACCTAGGCTCGCTTCCCTTACAATGTTTGTATCAGACTCACTTTCACCCCAGTTTTATAACCAATCAAAATATGAAAGCTCACTTCTCTCTTAACTGAACTGTGCTCACTGCTTATCTAGAAGAATAATCTTCCCTCCACCTAAATCAATATGTTTTGCACATCATTTGGTGTGTCATTAAGTTCCACTGTCATTATCTTTATGGGTACCACTTTACCATATATTCTTTAGGAAATCCTT